>CM066989.1:18238594-19606594 GCA_033977485.1 Hydrangea macrophylla
AACATAAGCCATGGGGAATAAAGAAAGCAATAAATATGCAACCGTGCATGAACAATGTAATATCTCATCTTTCTGACTCTTTTCTCTCAACAAAACTCAACACAACCCAACCATTATCTTCAGATACCAGGAATACTATCCGATCGATATCCAAAACAGCACACCAAACTAATCGCTTCAGATACCAGGAATAATATCCGATCGATATCTAAGCCACACTCAATACCATCATTTCGGATACCAGGAATACTATCCGATCGATATCCGAAACAAGCGCCTTAGATACCAGGAATAATATCCGATCGATATCTAAGCCGTACACAACACTATCACCATCGCTTCGGATATTAGGAATACTATCCGATCAATATCCGAAACGCGCGCCTTAGATACCAGGAATACTATCCGATCGATATCTAAGTCGTAAACAACACTGTCGCCTCCAATACCAAGAATAATATCCGATCGATATTGAGGTTGCACACCAGACCGCCATGCTTTACTCTTTTCACGCTTTCTCACACACATGCATGTTGACACAACCTCAACCCTAATATGTATGTCAATGTTTCATAAATAATACCATTAATAAATCACAAAGCCGGATAATCGTACGAGTGTAAATTTTGGTCTTAGTTGTTCTTGTTCGTACAATTCTTAAAACATAGACTTTTAAAACAATATATTTGCCAAACAATTCTTTAAAAACTTTTAAAACATTTTGCAAACAGTCCCTAATAAGAAAACACAGAAACTGCTCAAACTGCCAGGTCGCGCGAGCGGGTCGCGCGCGCGAAGGGGGGGACAAATCGCGCGAGCGGATCGCGCGCGCGAAGGGGCAAAACAGGTCGCGCGAGCGGATCGCGCGCGCGAAGGGGGGAATGGTTCGCGCGAGCGGGCCGCGCGAGCCAGCCTCGCGCGAGCGGGTCGCGCGCGCGAGTTCTTGCAGAATGTCATCTTCTTCGTTTTTTTTTCCTGTTTTCAATTTCAAACTGTATTTTTTTTTTTACCCATTTTCAGATTCTGATCGTACCAGGACATGTAATATATGGATCTCTTCGGTTTTCCGCGTAGATTACGAATATGCAATCAATTTAAACAATTACGGATTGTATCTCTAGATATTCGCGATTAAAGTGAGGGTGTCAAAACTTTAAATTAGCGGTACGTCGTGATACGGACGAATTACTACGTAGGATTCGAACCGTAGCTTATTGGGACTAAGATCTTTCATAATCAATTCACGGAATTGAATTTGGTTGAGTTTTACAAAACTCCAATTTTAAGCTTCAATGGTGTAACACATATATATACACATATATACACACATATACACTGAATTGTACATATATAAACATGGCGAGTGAGTTTAAATTACTCATAGAGGTTAATTAGACCGAGAATTTGAGACAGATAAATTCCGCCGTGAATTCCGTCGTTCGAATAATTCTCCTCCGTTCTTGATTATGTATGTATATATGAAACTATGTATGTGTGTATGTGTATCATATAATCTGAATGTGTATGTGTTGTGTATTGTTCTTGAGAGGGTTAAGAGAATTGAGAGTGAATGAGAGGGAGTTTGAGAGAATAGAGAGATACAGTGAGAGTGAGAGATGAGAGACTGTGAGTGAGAGAGAGAGAGAGAGAAACCAACGTATAAATAAACCCAATGTTTTGGGCTCCAAGCAATGGGTAGAAAATACCCGGTGAGGTTGAGCTCACGTGCTCCCTCACCCAAGACGCGGTATAAACGCAGGTTTAAAACAAAACTGGTATTTTTCGGTTGATATAAAAATGCAGAAAATAATATTAGCGTAGGAATAAATTCCCGGTTTGTACAAAAATATAAATATCGATTTTGAAACCATAGAAAATATTTTTCTGTATATATGGAAATTACAATTTGACCCCAGATATATATATCAAAAAGAAATTAAAACAAATACTCATGGAAATGAAATGCAGTATTTATTTATTAATGAAAAAAATAAAATACAGGGTGTTACAAACGAGAAGCTTTATGAAGAAAATAATGGGAGCTTTTTAAGTATAATTGAAATGATTGCCGAATTTGATCCAATAATGAAAGAGCACACTTGTCAATTAAAGAGAAAGAAATTCATTATCATTAATTATCTTAGTTACAAAATTCAAAATGAATTTATTCTTCAAATATCGGATGAGATCAAATGTGTAATCATTAAAATGTGTTGAAAATATATGCACGCAAGCATACGAGTCGGGTTTAGTTCACTTACCTAGCGGAATAACCCGACGGATCGCCGAACGGTGTTGTTACGAACCCGGCATCTTCACCCACGAACTTCTGCTCCATGTTGCCTCCGTGTACTCTCTTATGCATCGCCTAGGTCGTAAAGGACGGCTTCTTGAGCAATCCCCGATGATACCACGTTCTAAATCCCAAGCTCCTTGGTGATTAGCTAGAGAGAGAGAAACTGTAGGGAGAGAGAGAGAGAGCGAGAGAGAGAGAGAGAGAGAGAGAGAGAGAGAGAGAGAGGCTACTGTGATGTTAGAGGATATCCCAATATGTTGTGTTTATATCATATATATATATACACACACATAATATTCAAACCCTAGGGCTCCAAGAGCCATGGCCCATTGGACCCGGTCCAATGTATGTGGGTGCCCGTATGGCCTACATATTTCTTACATCTCTCACTCACCCACATAGAGCTAGTACTAAAACCAATCTCTCGAAACAGAACTTCTCATCTCTTCATACAGGGAAATAGAACGTGCGACCTTACGAAAAGAATTACAGCGACAGGAGTGTAATGCCAAATCATCACCATAACCAGCAAGACACATCACTCGGAAGCTTCTCGTGTATGCTTTAGACGATTCAACCACACCGGGCACAACATTCTGAATCCCTCGGTGAAAAGAATTGCTGCACCACCTCAATGTAATGTACTCATGACATATCAGTAACAAATTACGATTGTCGCAGGCCTGCTAATGAGTCACAAAAACATGGTGTGTTATTGAATGATCTTCCTTGAGCCCACATGTCAATCCGACTAACTTGACCGCTTGCCCAGACACACCCCATAGAACGGAATAGTCTCATCGTCCTAGGATAGCATGCTAAAGTAACTGTCATCAAGCGTCCTCTTCATGACATAGTCTCAAGTCGTGAAGGCAACCAGTTTGTAGGATAACCAATGTCTTGGATATGCTACATGGCTCACACAGCAATGAAGAGGAATCCATTCACTGCTCCACAGTCGATCGCAAAAGCACATACAGTACGATATGTATGCTATGGCGTTCTTCCATCAAAATGGGCATGTCACTCTGTGTTTGAAAAAACAAGTAACGCCATACGAATCTTAGTCTAGACGTTACACAAAACGTCTAACCTGAGTCTCCCAGCACAGTCGCTCCTCTTAGCGCCCGTCTGGAAACTCACATTCGGCTGTAAACAGGCTACATAGAGTCGTGGGATATCTCTATGTTCGACCAAGTATAAGGTCTCATCTTAGATCCATCTAAGGCGACATATAGAAATAATAGGGTTTATATCTAGCTCGTTGTTCTTATACTGCGTAGATATAAGTGTTCAAGCTCGCTTTCTAAGCGCTATGGACACACATGTCCTAGCTAGCTATCTAAGCGCGATGAACACAAATGTCTCATCTTACTTGCCATCTAAGCGCCATGGACACGCATGTCTTAGTTCGCTATCTCGGCGCCAAGGTGAATCACCCGTGTGAGCAGGTCGATTCAAGCCCGGTGACATATAAGAAATGTGCATTCGTTCCACTTATAACAAATATATATATATATGGAAACCAACTAGTTTATAAAAACTTGAATAATAATGTCAATATCACAATAAAATGTCTAAGCACATCAAATCCCCAATTGGAGATATGCCTCAAGACAAATTCCCTTTGCGCAAATTACATCTCAAAAATGTGACAAAAACGAATGTCTATGTGCTAAAATGATTTTTGAGATCTTTTGCATATGCTTAGGCTTATGTGTTATCACCATAGATAAGCACAACCTCATCACTATGAGATAAAGAGCCTAGCCACTACAAAAACTCTTAAACCAAAACAGCTTCTCTAACAGTTGCAGAGCACACCACATATTCTGCTTCCATCGCGGACAGCATAAGGCAAGGTCCACAGTCCTCCTGCGAACATATCGCAAGATACTCTTCACTACTTTCTAGTGACAGGACCATGGTTGCTACGACAACGACTAATTAAACCAACTGCATAGCAGACATCTGACCGAGTATACACATTAGCATACTTCAGATTCCATATTGCGGACGGATATGGCAAACTGGACATTTGTTTCCTCTTCTCATTATTCTTAAGACATTGATCTAAGGTCAAGGTGAGTCCCCCAAAAAATGGGATGTCTATGGGTTTTCAGTTTTTCATGTGAAAACGTTCAAGAACCTACATCTTGTAAGTCCCTCGAGACAAACAGAGGAGCTTCTGAGAACAATATCTCACAGTCTAAACTTCCAACACATAGTTGGAATCACCCATGTCCTCAATCTCAATCTGAGAGGACAACCACTCTCAAGTGGCGACAATGGAACTCATCTCATTCCCAGCTAAAAGGACGTCATCAACATATAAAGAATTAAAACACTTTCTTTGGACCATTTAATGTACACACATTGTACCACTGCCTAGACGATTTGAGATAATAAATAGATCGTTTGAGACAACACACTTTTGCGCTCATTCCCTTTGGTCACAACACCAATGGGATGATCCATATTTATCTCGTCGTCTTGTTCTCCATTGAGAAAAGAACAGCTTAAACATCCAACTAAAAGGGTTCAAAAACTAAATATGCGACAATTGCTAGGATAAGGCGAATGGAGTCAGATCTCACCCTTTGGGAGAACATGTTTCCATGGTCTACACCCTCTCTGGGTACAAACTATCGCCACAAGGCGCGCCTAATACTTGTCAATTGAACCATCTGCCTTGCGTTAGATTTTGAAAACACACTTGTCTCCAATCGTCTTACGCACAGGTGGATTGTCAACTAACTCCCAGACCTTATTTGCGTCCATAGAGCTCATCTCGTCTAGCATAGTAACTATCCACTCAGCTTCAACAGACGAAGAAAAACGCTTCAACAAAAGAAGTAGGCTCATCCTCATCCACTTGTGCACACATTTGCACACATATGAAAATGTCTTCCTCAATTTCAAAACAGCGATAAGGGAACGTTTTCCTCATCACCATACAGTGTACTACCTGAGAATCTTGAGTGCCTAGTGGTGCACTCCCACTATCTGGTACACTCCCACTAGCGTCTAGCGGTGTACTCCCACTCGGGTTGAGACTAGTACCATTTTACAGTGATTAATGGATGTGGATCAATCTCCCACCCTCGCTTTAAAGATGGTATGTTGTCTTCAACATCCTCCAACTCATAGAGGTCAAGATATCTCTTAGTAATACAGATTTGTGGAAGTCATTCTCAATATCATGTGACACCATTTCTGTCATTCCTATACCCGTTTGTTCATTATACGTAACATGGCTGTTGAGCTATTAGAATACCTTATAAAGGTACACTTTCTAGCTCTCGAGCGTAGTTTCTCGCACTTATGCGAGGTATAGTGAACATAACCTCCTGAGCTCCACGGGCGCAAATGCTTCAAAATGAGCTTTTCGCCTTTCCATAGCTCATAAGGGGGTAGAAGAAATTGACTGAGGAGAGGCACTCTAGTATGTAGGCAGCAATCAAGAGTACATCCTCCCAAAATAACTTTGGGAGGTTGACTTGCGCCATCATAGTCCTAGCCATATCTAGGAATGTCCTATTCCTTCTTTCTGTAACACTATATTGTTGCGGAGTTTCTGGAACAGAAAGTTGTCTGCGTATCCCCTTTTTCCTCACACAATTCCCAGAACTGATTAAATAAGCACTCGCGATCCTCACATCACGCGAAATCATCTATAAAAGTGAGAAAATAAGAGGCGCCATGACGTGCCTTTACAATCATAGGTCCACAGATATCTGAGTGAACTAGTTCTAATGCTTGAGTAGCTCTAATAGCCTCTCTAAAAGGCTTTCGGCATGCTTTGCCAACTAAGCAAGACTCACACATAGGTAGGTCAACCTTAGCGAGTGGCCCAAAAAAGGGCTTCTCGAGCTAATCAAGTCATTCTATCAATCCTATGCGTTCAAGTCTAGCACGCTATGTCTTAGAATAAATGAATAACAGAGGAAACCAGAATTATGAAAAAAAAAATTCTTTAGCAGTTATCCCTAGATAATCATGTCCTAGTAACACGACCACAAAAAATTGTCCATCCTATTACCACCGAACTAAAAAACGCCCTCGATTGCGCTCTTCCACCTTATTAGCCTTGGACGCAAACTTGCTGGCCCCACCCTGCCTCTAGGCGGGTTTACCCTTACCATTGCGTTTAGGTCCACTGGCCTTGCGCTTACTTCCACTTATGGAAGTAGTGGTCAAGAGTGTACCTATACGGTTCGCCTAACCTTTTTGGCGCTCCGTATTCAGCTCAACACGTCAGAAAATGTCAAAACAAAAAATTTAACATTTCCATTGTTGATCATGATTTGTTTTCTATGAACCCGCGAATCAGGCAAGGAACTAATCATAGCCTGAAACTGCAGTTCGTCAGTAAAGATGTTCCGAGTATTCTGAAATCACGAATCATACCTGTCATCGACCTTAGATGTCCAGTCATCGTGTACTTGGAACGTTTCCTTTACTTTCTCGAACTTCATAACTAAATGCTTAATCTAGTAGTGAATGTACCATCGAAAACAAATTTGAGCTAATCTCATAATACTTTGGCTATTGGGTAGTACATATACTTTCCAACAAGATCATGGTACATGCTGCTTATCACAAAGCACGTGCTATGATCCTTCTCGAGCCAAGTATTATAGGCTATTAAGGTTATAATGATGTTGGGCCGGAGGCCCATTATTCGGTTTAATGGGTTGGACCATAGAATAAGCCTAAAGCCCACAAGCTCTTACTCATTCTATCGGTGTGTTACTTTACAGTGCCATATTACAAAAATTAGTCCCTTTTAAACTTGTTACTTTTATAAAGATCGAC
The DNA here is from genome assembly GCA_033977485.1 of Hydrangea macrophylla. NCBI lineage: Eukaryota > Viridiplantae > Streptophyta > Magnoliopsida > Cornales > Hydrangeaceae > Hydrangea > Hydrangea macrophylla. The sequence continues at coordinate 18,245,709 of CM066989.1, forward strand.
AAAGTGTGGTTTGAAAAACATTTGTTTTTGTGAATCCCAAAAATTTGAAGAATATTATTTGAGAACATGCGCAAGGGGTTGACATTATTATTTGCACATTTCATAAGGTTTGTTTTAAAATCCAATTACAAATGAATTTTCCCCTTTCTACAATTTAAGACCAAAAAATTCGCTATTGCTCATTAATCAAATCTTAATTTTGTAAATCAAGAAAAACTTTTTATAATTGATTTTTCTAAACAAACATCAATTAGATGGTACAATTATCTATCTAAGATCATCCACAAAATATAAAGTGCGCCATACAACAAAAGTGCGCATGGACCCCCACGTGGGTCCGAATTGACAACTTAGAGCTCATGTTAAGGTAATTCAAGTGTATGATGTATGAACAAAGAAAACCATCCCTTTACAAATAGGCTTTTCCAATATAAAACTCTCGTCCTCACATTACATTTATAGCCCATAAAAAATAGGGATGCTTTGTTCATAAACATATACAAGAACAGCCTTAAACATACATCGTGAGGACACAAGCTCTATAAATTGTCAATTATTGTCCATTCATTTAAGCCAGATTAAAATGTATTAATCACACACATCAAGCACTCATGTGGTCTTATTAAAAAATGAATGGACTCATCCGTCACTCCACTTAAGGAGGAGGAATTAGAGGTCATAGGGTCAACCAATTACAAACAACAGTAATTAAACGTGACCAACAATGCAATGAGCCTCTAAAAATAATAAAATGTGCAAATAAAATGATTATTGCACAGCCCGGATAGCTCCCATAAGCTAAGTAAAATCAATGAAAAATCCCTGAATTTTTCATTAATTTTAACCCAATTTTAGGTCTTAAAACATAATTTAAAACCAATTTATTAAGGGCCCTTTAAATTAACAATTAATTTAAAACCTTATGGAAAGTTTAATTAATTGAAAAACAAATTTTTCATTATAATTAAAAATTTCCGGAATTTCACCAAGGCCCAAAAAACATTTTGAATCAATTTAACGAAATAAATTGATTTAGTTAAACAAAATTAACTATTAGCAACAAAATTCCTAAAATACAAAAATTTTCAAAAATTTGTTCTCCAAAGATTTTCAGTGGTCTAATATGGTGTTCCAAACACCCCATATTAATTTCAAAATTAATAATCTATTTTGGCTATTTTCAGCAATTAAATAAATGCCCATATGCATAAATTTTATGCTCTAAAATACCAAAACAAAAATGAGATAATTCATAAAATTTTTCTCAAGTCTCCAATCAGTGTACAAAAACACTAGACATCAAATTCAAGAATTAACAATTTTAATTGGTTATATTTTAAGCAATTAATATTGTGTACTCAACACAATATATATGCTCTAAAATATGTCCCAAAGAGCGAGAAAATACACAAAAAAAAATTTCTCAAGCTACCACTAGTGTTCTAAACAAATTGTGTTAATTCCTCGAACTAATAATCAATAAAAATGTTTTAAGCAATTTAATATGCGTATAAAAACACACAATTATATGCTCTAAAATATTAATATGATTGAGATAATTTACAAAAATTATCTATGAGTCTCACAAAATTTTACATGGTCTTAAAACAGTGTCCCTTATGTCCCATATTAATTACAAAAATTAATAATGTATTATGGCTATTTTAAGCAATTAAATCAACGTCCATAAACATTAATTATATGCTCTAAAATACCATAAATACATGATAATTTACACAAAAATTATCTTAGAGTCCCTTACAGTGTACTACACACTTTATATTAATTTAAAAAATTAATATGCATTTTTGGATATTTTAAGCAATTAAAAACATATATAAAACATATATTTTATGCTCTAAAGTACCAAAAATGATGAAACAATTTACCATAAAATTATTTCTGGTCCCACATAGTGTCCATAAGATAGGAAAAATAAAAAATTAATTTTTTACATTTTTCCAGAATTTTAAAGCAATTAAAACAGTTTAAAACATTTAAAAAACTATTTAATTTAATAGCAGAAACTGTTTTAATTACAAAATAATTAAATATGTTTTCAATAAAAATATTTTATGGACCAGGGCCAAGAGACACACCTCCACTCTCCAGACCCATGGTCACCGGACCAACGTCGACCGGCGAGTGGGCCCCACTCTCTTCAGCGAGAGTGGGCGTGGTAAATCTCTGGTTCATCTTCCCCAAAACAAAACCAATCTGGGTTTTGGGGGCTGCTCAACTCTCCTACTTTGCAAGCTCATATCTCACTCATTTTTCGTCGAAAACTTACAAATTTTATATCGTTGGAAAGCTCTCACGGAGTACTACAATTTTAAGCCAAAAAACAGAGACATTGATGTAATAAATCTTCCAGAAAATTGGATCAAAGTCGGAAAAAAAAATTCATTTTTATTGATCCAAAAAATTAGGTTTTGCAATATCTCACTCGTTTGAGATAATCAGGCCATGGGACTTTGTGGGGGGACTCTAGGGACCATGAGGGACACAATCATGCCAAAAAATTGGACCCACATTGGAGTTTCGATGTAGACCCTCTTCAAAATCAAAATTTCAAAGTTTTGGTAAAAAGCTTGAAAAACTCCAATGGCAGATTCGTTTTGAGTGATTAAACGGGCGAATCAAACACCTATAGGCTCTGATACCAATGTTTAAAATATATGCACGCAAGCATACGAGTCGGGTTTAGGTCACTTACCTAGCGGAATAACCCGACGGATCGCCGAACGGTGTTGTTACGAACCCGGCATCTTCACCCACGAACTTCTGCTCCATGTTGCCTCCGTGTACTCTCTTATGCATCGCCTAGGTCGTAAAGGACGGCTTCTTGAGCAATCCCCGATGATACCACGTTCTAAATCCCAAGCTCCTTGGTGATTAGCTAGAGAGAGAAACTGTAGGGAGAGAGAGAGAGAGAGAGAGAGAGAGAGAGAGAGAGGCTACTATGATGTTAGAGGATATCCCAATATGTTGTGTTTATATCATATATATATACACACACATAATATCCAAACCCTAGGGTTCCAAGAGCCATGGCCCATTGGACCCGGTCCAATGTATGTGGGTGCCCGTATGGCCCACATATTTCTTACAAAATGGTTAAAGAAGCAAAATACTTTTCAACAATTCTTGATTGTACATCAAATGTAAGCAGTGAAGGTCAAATGTCCCTTATATTAAGATGTGTGAATGCTTCAACAACTCCAATAATTGTAGAGTTCTTTTTAAGATTTTTAAAGGTGCATGACACATCAGGGCAAGGACTTTTGGTGAACTTGTCAATGTTTTGAAAGATCTTAAACTTGATATTGATGATATAAGAGGACAAGGGTGTGATAATGGTACTAATATGAAAGGGAAACACATAGGTGTGCAAAAAAGAATATTAGAGATAAATCCTAGAGCATTCTACACGCCTTGTGGTTGTCATAGTCTTAACCTTGCACTTTGTGATATGGCAAACTCTTGTTCTAACGTTTCATCTTTTTTTTTGGAGTGGTGCAATATATGTATTCATTGTTTTCATCCTCTACAAAGCGGTGGGAAGTTTTCACAGATAATGTTAAAGGTTTTACACTTAAGCCACCATCACAAACTGGTTGGGAAGGTCAAGTTGAAAGTGTTAAAGCCATAGGATTCTAAGCTCCAGATATAAGAAATGTTTTGAGTGGCTTAGCAAGTACTAGTGAAGATCCCAAGACAAAGAGTGATGCTGAGTGCTTAGCGATGTATGAAATTGAGAATTTTGAGTTCTTGCTTAGCATGGTTATTTGGTTTGAAATTGAGTTCTTGCTTGGCATGGTTATTGAATGTTGTTAACAAAGTAAGAAAAATCATGCAAACGGAGGACATGCAAATTGATGTTGCTATAAATCTCTTAAGAGGACTCATTTCTTTTTTTGAAAGCTATAGAGAAAATGGATTTGAAGAAGTTATGATTGAGGATAAAAAGATTGCAATTAGAATGGAAATTGAACCTATTTTTCGTGAACGACGTGTCATTCGTAGAGATGCAATTTGATGAGACTACTAGTAAAGAGATGACACAATCAACTGAAGAATTATTTAGAGTCAATTACTTCACATACATACTTGATCAATCCCTTTCTTCACTCAAGAGTAGATTTGAACAATTCAACAATATGTAGAATCTTTTAGATTCTTGTTGAATTTGGAGAGGTTGAAGTCTGCCGACAATGATAATTTGAAGTGTTTATGTAATAATCTTGAAGATCTCCTAAAACATGCATGGTTTTTGATATTAATGGGGCAGTATTATTTTTTGACTCAAAATCTTAAGAGTATCTTTACCAAGAGGAACAAAAAAGGCAATTCAAGTATTGAATTTTATAAAGAGGCTAGATTGTTGTTTTCTAAATGCTATCTTGGATTGCTTATAGAGTATTATTAACTATGTTAGCCTTGGATATCTTTAAGACATTGTTTATGTTTGTTTTGATGATGATAAATCTAATGATAATTGCATGCTCTTAATGATTCTATTCCAATCAATTATCCAATGAATTATCAAGTCATCATTGTGCTAATCTCTTGATTTATGCATTTAGATATTCTAACTTTGTTTGAGATCATGAGATAGCATATGGTGAAGTCCAAGAGTGATGGAGCTCAACAAGGATCAAGTTTGAAGACTTGAAGATTTTTCCATCCTTGGTTGAAGATTAGGATTTACTTGTAAGTATTTTGTTCAATCACTCATAGGGGCTCAAGTAATGTTAATTAAACTTTAGGATCCTTTCTCTTACACTTTAAAATACTTTCAAGGACCTAAACATACTTAGACCACTCAATTAAATTCATTTCACAAAAGCTTTCAAGTGGCTAAGTCAAAACATAGACCTTTGTGCAGATAGGTCAACTTTAAAGCCAAACCTGATCTAATTGATAAGGAACTAAATATTGAGTTTTATATGCTTGGAAAGGTGTTTGAATCTAGTTTCTGAATCTTCAAATGGATTGCAAAAACGAGTTTTGTAGAGGGAGTTATGGCCATTTTAGTGAAGAGGTATTAGTCTGCCAAAAACCAGCAGAAAGCCAGTCGACTAATTTTTGAAGGGTCCAGTCGACCAAAGGTAACGTTCAGTCGACTGGAGCACTGTTCAGTCGACTGGAATTGTCACAGAATGCCTCTTCTCTATTATAAACTTTCCAGTTGACCGAACCTTCAATCCAGTCGACTAGACTGCGCAGAAACACATAACGGCTAATTTTTAAACTCTCTGAAAATTATTTTTACACCCCCGATTCATTCCCAACGGCTATAATCTTTCAAAGCTATATATAGGGATGTTTTAAGGGTTATAAACAAGAGGGAAATCACGGAAAATCATTCAAACAACTTGTTTAATCATCATTCACAATTGAGCCCTAGTTTGAGTGAAAAATCAATTTGCTCTACATTTTAATTGTAATTCTTGAAAGAGTAAATTGTAGTTAGCTTTTATTTGTATTATCTACTCACTAAGGTTTTTTGTGTGAGATTTGATTGTATTATCCACTCTAGAGAGAGAGAGTTATCATTTGTACCCAAATCAATTGTAAAGAGTAAGGGTTAGTAACCCTTGTGTGCAAAGAAGAGGTGTTCTTCTTTGGAAGAGATTGAAGGCTCTTGTAACGGCTTGGTCTACACCCGTGAAGTAGATCGAGTAAAGGAATCCTCAAGAGGTGTTCTTGAGGGGTGGACCTACGCCGCGGTGTGTGGATTGTCAAACCACTTGAAAACTCGGTTTGCAAGTGTCTTTTCCCTTCTCTCTTTACTTTATTGTTTGTGATTGTGTTTAATTTGCTATTAAGTTTTTAAAAGGTTAATTTTCCGTTAAAACCTTATTTTCCCCCCTCTAAGGTTTCCATATTTGGGCCAACAAACTATACCAGTGACAGTTGCCTCTGCTGAGAGAAGTTTCTCAAAATTGAAGTTGATCAAGTCTTATCTACGGTCGACGATGTCACAAGAGAGATTGAATGGATTGGTTATGATTTCTATTGAAAAAATTTTGTTGGAGACACTTGATTTTCCTTCTTTAATTGATACTTTTGCTGCTCAAAATGCAAGGCGACCAAATTTACTTTGATGTAAAGTTGAGTTTTGATTTTTGGGGCTAAGGTGTTGTATGTTTTGGAACTAAGTTGATCAACACTAATGTAATTATGTGCTTATCGTCTCATTTTAATGAAAATTATTACGTACTCTTATAAAATTTTTGTGCTTATGAAATTTAATATAGAGGGGCCCACCTTTAAAAGTTCGCAAGAGGCCTTAGAAAAATCTAGGAATCTCAGGGCCAGCCTTGATCACCCTGAATAATTGTCTACCTAGAATCTGTCACACCCGTTCTGGGAAAATCAAATATTTTAACATGCATTATTGAATTTTTGAGAATTATTAATGTTGATTAATAATTTTATAAGTGGTTGACGGTGGGTCAACGTTGAGTGTCACTCGAGGGCACGACAGTTGGAAATCATGAGGCATTGATATGATTTAAATGACATTTATTTGACTTAAATGTTATTTGAAATATCTAGTATATATGAATAGTGAAATTACCTGTGTAGTGTAATTTCTAATAGTTTTAATCATGTATAGGATCATTTTGATGGTTTTAACGATAACTAATAGGATGTGTTGCATAAAAGGTATGTTATCTAGAGATTCCACATAAATTAATTTTTAGATGTAATTACGACAACAAGCGGAACTTAAGCGAAAACTTTTGTAATTTATACTTTTCACTCGTGAAGTAACAAAATGGACGTGTGCGATGTTATGGAGGATAATTAGAAGATTTGAGAACTCGTGGGGAGGTAAACGTAATTCCCGAGAGTCTTACCTATATATAGAAACTCATGTGATATTTTCATAAGTTGATAAATCGAAGTTGGAAATCTAGAGAGGATTTAGGGATTTTGGTGGCTACGAGCTTCAAGACACAAATTGACAAACTTCCATCCGTCAGTTTTTCACCAAATTTCGTATTCAGACTCCTCAAGGTAAGAGCTACATTTTGATGTCTCTTAGGCCTCGTTTGAGAACTTTTTATGAAAATCCTAATATTAGAATTTTGAGAAAAACCATGTATAATTTATAGGAATCGCGTATAATCGGAGATCTGACATTTAATCGGCACTACAACAAAAATGTGCTTTGCTGACAAAACATGACGAGGAAATCAAAATTTCCTCGCCAAAAGTATAGTATTTGCGAGGAAGTTATATTTTGTCGCTAAAAAGTTTGAAAGACACACATATTTGGCAGCAAAAGTCTTATTTCCACGCCAAAAGTATCGAAGTTGGCGAGGAAATATTATTTCATCGCCAAAAGTCAAGACTTTCGGGACGAAATATTGATTTCCTCACCTATAGTAAAGTCTTTGGCGACCAAATAAAATTTCCTCGCCTAAAGTCATGTAAAAATATATAATTGTGGGAAATAGCTTTTGGCGAGAAAATATATTTTCCTCGCAAAATAGTAGTTTTGGCGTAAAAAACAAAGTTTCCTCGCTAATTCTATTTTTTGGCAAGGAAATTCATATTTCCTCGCGTAAAGTTAAATCTAAAGCAATTAAATGTGGGAAACATTTTTTGGCGACGAAATTCTTATTCCTCGCTAAATAGTACATTCGGCGAAGAAAACAATGTTTCCTTTCTAAATAGTAATTTTTCCCACCTTTTTTTTGGATAGAACTTTTTTTTCCCGCTTTTAGTTGTGGTTTCTAAATTAGGTCTAGGAATTAACCTTTTTCTCTCCACAGCCCACTCTCCCTCTCTAAAATCTATACCCACCCCGGTTTCACAGTGTCTCTCTGACCTCTCTCTCACTACCACCATAGGCAAGTGAGCCAACACTAAGCTTTCTCTCTCATGGAAAACAACACCCAAATTTCGCTACCTATTCTCCTACCTTTCCTGTCGGAGATCCACATTACCACCGTGGCGCCACCATTAGCAATCAGCAGCGACCACCACTAGCCGGGGCACCATCATCCTCATGACATCACCTGGCTAGCACCAAATTCACATGTCGCCGCGACCTTTCCCTGTCCCCAATCCCTTCCTATTCCACCTCCCATCGCCGCCACCACTGACCCAGAACCACCATCCTCCTTCCAAGAGGCCTATTTCTCCGATGACATCAAAGCGAAGGAGAATGTGAAATGTAAGGTTTCATTGATTTTCTTATCCCCTGTTAATCATTTTCCAAATTTACTATAGCTTATTTTTCCTATGTGATTTTCATTTGTTTCAGCAAGAGTTTTGGAAGCAGTAAGGGTATTTCATTACACCATTTTTTATTGTAGCTTATTGAACCCACCATTTTTTTGCTGTAATAAAAAAAAAGTATTAAGGGTTCATTTTTTTAGTTCTCTGCTTTTCATTCTTATTTTGCAGTTGGGGTATTTTTTTGTGCAGGTAATTTCATTAATTTGGACACCACCACAATTTCTGGCGCCTACCACCTCATCAGTAGGCGCGCGCGCGCACACACACACACACATACACACACACACTCTCTCTCTCTCTGTACCTTTTCTGCGGCCATTTTATACCCTCAAGATTTATTTATTTTTTAAAAAAAGGTTTGCTATAAAGCTACTGCATTTTTATAAAGTTAATGCAATTTTTTTTTTTTTGCACATTAGGAAAGGGATATTGTAAATATAGACTCTGATTTGCAGGGAGTACAAGTGAATGTGATTTATTTGGGTTATCTTCTTTATCTTTTTTTTTTTTTTTTTTTAAATCAAACTCTTCTTGAAAAACATGTATATATTTTTTTAATCCTTTTAATAGATGATCATCCTAATTGTACCCTTTAGTCTTTCTCATAAGAGCAGAAAAGTAGGATAGTTGTTTAGTTTGGGTCAGAATGTTTAGGATTTCACCAGCAGGTCAATGTATGTGCTCATTTATTCTTTATTTTCTCTATACTTTCCAAGTTCTGCCTTAAATCTTGTTAAGGAAAATTGCCTATTGATAGCTTAGTTTTTATTTTTATTTTTCAGAAGATTTATTTTGAATTAATAGTTTTTCCAAATTGGGGGTTTAAATTTTAAAGTAGGCAATTCAATTATGCTTGATGTAGTTATTCCAGTTATCAATAGCTTTTTGCAGAATTTTGAAGCTACTTGAAAGTGCATATGGCACATGCCAAGTCTTCACAAATTACAACATATACTACTAAAATTGCAAATTATTGATTTAATTTTGGATGCATTCATCATATCACAACCAAAACAAAGTCTTCAACCAAAAAAAAAACCATCAAATTACAACTAGAACATCACCATTCCACACCCAAAACAAAGACTGTATCCCCAGACTATATGTAGGTAAACTTGCATGAAGCAGCTTATAGCAAACCCACTGGCTCACTGATGGGTCACCCTGTTGCGGAGGGCCAATTCACTAGTTATACATTTATTTATTGTATAAGGCATCTTTGTCACAATAGCAATGGATTGAGAGTAATAATGAAATTCCTTAGTTTATTAAGCAATGGAAATGAGCTGATTTGTGACGATGATTTTCAATTGAGGTTACAGTCCATTTGGACAGAAAAGGGCGGCAAAAAACCAAATTTGTTATTATTGCTACTCAATTTGGTTTTCTAGGGCTTGACATGGTTTCTAAGAGGTAAACTTTTTAAAGAAATTGAGGTATCTATTCTCTATTGATTAATTTATTATTTTTGCTTTTCGACTTCAAGTGGATTTCGAGTATTAGATCTGAATTTGAGTTGGATCTCGAAGTGAGTTTTTTTCTTTCTTGATTTTTTTTCCTCGAAGTGGTTACAGTCCATTGTCATCCTTTGGATCAACTGCTAGTAAGTGATTTGATTTTTAATTTTTTTTATGGGAGCCGGTAAGTGATATATCGTAATTTTCATTTCTTCTCTTTTCATAGTATGGTGTCACCTATCCAAAACAAAAAAACCCAAGGTATGGTTTCAACTTGGGTTTGGAACACTTAATTGGGTTGGGCTGAAATGAGAATAGACATAATAAGTTTTAAATTAGGATGTTCTTGAGCTAGAATATCACGTTGGCTATTATGTATGGTGTCAAATATTAGTGGGGATTAACTATAATTTGAATTTAGCACACTAAATTGGGTAGGGCCAAGAGGAGAGTTGTTATAATAAGGTTTGATATGAAATATCATAGAGGGTTTGGGCTATAATATCACATAGACTATTAGAATAATATTAGAATATTTGTCTACATTCTTGTACCTATTGTATCTTACTATACTTACTGTCTAGATACATTGTACTACCATTGTACTACACAAGTTGTACTACTAGTCTAGTACATTTCCTTTCCTTTCTTGGTTTCTCCCTTAGCCTATATAAAGGCTACCTATTGTAATGATATTCACACCATTCAATACATAATTCATAGTATTGTCTCACTCTCTCTCCTTCTCTCTTATATATTCTAACATGGTATCAGAGCTATAAGCTCCTGGTGGCCTCTTCCTCCTCCTGGTAACTTCTTAAAAGGAAATTATGCTCTGTGGTTGCCACAATAGTGGATCCTCTACATCAGAAATCCTTATAGTAGTTGCCTCAAGTTCGTAATCGTGCCACCTTAGCCCGATCACCTCCGCTGCCCGGTTACCACCATCCACATCTACCCTGCCCGACGTCCTCCTTCCGGTCACCTCGCCATCTCAACTTGGGCTCTGCCGCTGTCACCGCCTTCGCCGCTCGGTCACCACCACTACCGCCAGGTCACCACCACCCGGCTGCCTCCATTGCTCGGCTGCCACTTCCTCATCCAGGCTTCCTCCGTCATATCACCACCCAACCACTGTCATCCAGATCAATTCTACCACTCTCAGACTTATGTTACACATCATGGAGCCTCTCACAAATCCCTCCTGCAAATATTGTCACAAACCAAGACATATTCTGTTGCATTGTCCTATCAGAGTGTGTACTTTCTGTCATAAGCGTGGACCAGGGCACTATCTTGATGATTGTAATGAGAATCCTACCAGATATTCACAGGATAATCGGTCCCGAGGTTGTTCATCATCATCCACTGCTATTTCTACCAAGGGGTCATCATCTTCTAAGTCGTCTACCCCTTCATCCATCTCTGATTCTCTCCTTGCGGACATCATCAAACGAGTTCTGGATCATTCTGATAACACGTCTCCTACTGCTCTATCTGTTGCCCCAGGTATATCTTCTTGGTTCTTTGACTCTGGTTGCTGTAACCATATGACCTCTGATCCCACTACATTCTCTACCAAACATTCTACTCTCAATGCACCATCCATCTATCTCCTGCCAGTACTCCTTTCTACTTCACTGACCCTTTAGTAGATCTATTTCCTGACACCCCTGATATAAGTTCTCACTCTGAATCAGCAACTTTGCCTGCCCCTCTACCCACACCCACATCTACAGACACTTCATCTGATTTGTCCACCACAGTCTCCACTGAACTGTCTGCTCCATCTGATGGGTCTGCATCAGATCCTGACCCTCTTCCTAGACGTAGCGACCGAGTAAAAGCTCCTCCAATTCATCTTCGGGATTACCACTGTTTTTCTACAATTCTCTCTCACCATGAGCCTCAATCTTACCATGAGGCCAATTCTAATCCTCTTTGGCAGAAAGCAATGGATGATGAATTGCAAGCACTTGAACAAAATCACACATGGGATTTGGTGGACTTGCCAAGTGGCAAGAATGCTATGGAATGTAAGTGGGTTTACAAGATCAAAACTCACTCAGATGGATCCACTGATCGCTACAAAGCCCGCCTAGTAGCCAAGGGCTTTACCCAGGAGTATGGGATTGATTATGAGGAAACATTTGCCCCTGTTGCCCGTCTCACCTCTGTTCGCAGCCTCATTGCAGTTGCTGCAGTTCGCCGTTGGGACTTATTCCAAATGGATGTCAAAAATGCCTTCCTCAATGGTGACCTCACTGAAGAAGTTTATATGCGTCCTCCTCCTGGTTATCATCATCATCCTCATCAAGTTTGCAAGCTCCGCCGAGCTCTATATGGTCTCAAGCAAGCTCCTCGGGCTTGGTTTGCAAAGTTCAGCACCATTGTTGAGCGCTTTGGGTTCACAGGCAGCTCATATGATTCAGCTCTTTTCATCCGCAAAACTGACCGGGGCATTATTCTACTTCTCCTCTATGTGGATGACATGATTATCACAGGAGATGATACATCTGGAATCTTGGATCTCAAAACTCATCTCAGCCAACATGTTGAAATGAAAGATCTCGGCAAACTTAACTATTTTCTGGGCCTTGAGATCAATTCCAGTTCCGACGGATATTATCTCTCTCAAGCCAAGTATGCCTCAGACTTGCTTACACGGGCGGGACTTACAGACAGCAAGACTAGTACCACTCCTCTCGAGCCTAACTCTAGGCTCACTCCTATGGATGGTATACCCTTAGATGATCCTACTCTATATCGTCAGCTTGTTGGGAGTCTCGTTTATCTGACAGTTACTAGACCTGATATCTCCTATGCTGTCCATATTGTAAGCCAATTTCTATTTGCTCCTCGTTCTCCTCATTATGTAGCAGTTCTCCGCATTCTCAGGTACATCAAAGGGACCTTATTTCACGGCCTCCACTTCTCTGCTCACTCCTCTCTTGAGCTACGTGCCTACTCAGATGCAGACTGGGCAGGAGATCCTACTGATCGTCGTTCCACCACTGGGTATTGCTTCTTCTTGGGTGACTCTCTCATCTCCTGGCGCAGTAAGAAGCAAACTGTTGTTGCCCGATCTAGTACAGAAGCTGAATATCGTGCCCTTGCTGATACCACTCAGGAACTTCTCTGGCTACGCTGGTTACTTGAGGACATGTGGGTCAATCATCCAACATTTACAACCATCAGTTGTGACAACCAAAGTGCCATTCAAATTGCTCACAATGATGTCTTCCATGAACGTACAAAACACATTGAGATCGATTGTCATTTTGTTCGTCATCATATTTCTTGTGGTACCATTCGACTTAACTCAGTCTCCTCCATCGATCAGACTGCTGACGTATTCACCAAAGCTCATCCACCGGGACGTCTTCAGGATTTAGTTTCCAAACTCAAGTTGGTTTCCATTCTACCACCTTGAGTTTGAGGGGGGCTTACTGTCTAGATACATTGTACTACCATTGTACTACACAAGTTGTACTACTAGTCTAGTACATTTCCTTTCCTTTCTTGGTTTCTCCCTTAGCCTATATAAAGGCTACCTATTGTAATGATATTCACACCATTCAATACATAATTCATAGTATTGTCTCACTCTCTCTCCTTCTCTCTTATATATTCTAACATAGACAATTATTATTAGAGTGGTGTAGAGTTGTTAGACTATATTTGGACTAAAATATCACATGTACTAAAAAAAAATTTCACAAACTTTAAAAGTTGAGTGGCCAAGTACCAAAGTACCGACTAGTGCTCAAGTGCCTACATCCCTGTTCATAGTCACATCATTGCCCCTATGAAGGTTCCCTTTTGCTTGAGGAAATTATGGAAAAACATGGTTTAGATTTGGTCTTCAATCAAAGTCTTGGGTACAGTTGAACTAAATTAAGGTAATAAAAGGCAACTACTATTGGAGTTATATATATACATCATCATGTGTGTATGCATATCTATATATATGTATATATATTGGGTCCTAAGTGTGAGTGTGAGACTTACCATGGTATATATATACATCAAAATATTTCCATGTAGGCTTATAGAAGGTTGTTGAATTGGGCTCTGACTGTTGTTTGGTTGGGTAATAAACATTATTAGTTCTCTTCTTTATTATCTCATGAAATTCCACTTGGGTGAAGTGGCTTTTCAATTGGAAGAAATTGAGAGTTCACTATCTCATGTATTCTAGAAGAGTTTTAAGTTTAACTGTTAGGATATATGAGCTGCTGCATTTGTAGACCATGCCCATAAGTATGATTGGTGACAGTTTGTGTACATAAAATATAATTGCGATCAACATGCTGATTAGGCTACATTGCCTTAAGCATTGGAATCTTATAGAGGGTAATAGAATCGACGAGTGTGATTTTTTCAGATTCTTTGGTAGCTACTAGTTTTGAGCACTCTCAAGTACGAGCAGCATATTATTTCTCTTATTCTTACAAATTTCAACTGATTTCTTCAGATCTTGGGAGAAAGACCCACTGATGTTGATTCAAGTTATAAAGACATTGACAGGCATGCTTTAATACGGAACCATAAGAGGTAAGACTTTTTTTTCATCCTTTTTATTGGTTCTTTGTTTTTCAGTTGGTGCAATCCATTTGTATGATGAGGAAGGAGGAACGGTCTCTGTTGAACTGAGTTTCACTTTGTAAAACTTTCAAAAGAATGCATTGCATTGCTTAGTTAGGGTGTACTGGGTTTGAGCAAATTATTCATCAGTTCTTATTAAATTTCTATGTCCACATTCATTGGTTCTCATTGGATTTCTTATCAACGTATAACTAATGTTTTCCATTTATTTGTGTTGCAGATTCGCTATGGACATGGTTGATTTTCGGATGCTTAACTACGTGTTTTTTTAAAAAAAAAAAAATTACATGGATACTATGTATTAGTTTCTGTTAGTTTTTGCATGAACACGATGTAAGGGTATTTTGTGGTTTGTATTAGTTTGGACAGGAATAAGAAATAATTGCATTTGCGATTTTTATTAGTGTTGAACAAGATTATGTAATGATATTTAATTTGTGGTCTATTATTATTTTGTTGGATATATAAACGGGAACAAAAATATGAAATTACATGCCTTTTTTATTTTTATTTTATTTATTTTTAAATAATTTTGGCAGGGAAATATTTCGTCGCTAAAGGTTTTATTAGTAGCATTTTTGATAGTCTTTAGCGAGGAAATATTTTGTCGCAAATGATACAATACATGAAGATTTAGAAATCTTTTTGCGAGGAAATTAACACTTAACTGGGGAGAGAAAACATTTGTCGCTAAAACTTTTCAATGGCGAGGAAAAATTATTTCCTCGTAAAATGTTTATATATCATGACAATTTATTAGACTTTTACCGAGGAAATATTTGGTTATAGCGAGGAAATGTGTAGCAAATCGCGAGGAAACTTTTTGTCGCTAAAATTTTCCAATGGAAGTAAATTTCCTCGCCAACACCCCTTTAACGACAACACTACTACGAGGAATGTTAGCGGGAAGTATTTTCCTCGCTAAAAGCTTTAGCGAGGAAATCAAGGCTTTTTGCGAGAAAATCGATTCCTCGCTAAAGCTAATTTTTGTTGTCGTGCGGGCCCCTAATTAATCCTTCAAAGTTATAGGGCGATCGCACGAGGTATGAATTCTAAGCCTATGAATTATAAGAAATTACATGTTTTAGATATCCGACTTCATATTTTAGATCCGAGCGAAATTCATGTATTAAGTAGGCCCGTTGATTATGCACGTGAAACTGCGATAAAAAGCACGTATTTGTGATTATGTCAGCATGGTATGCGTCTATATGAATCAAAGGGGGGTTTGGTGCAATTTCATCCGAGGGGTAAGCTCCTTGATGTTTGAGGATTGTGGTATCGATAGTTGTTGCATGTGCTTAGTGTGGAGGAAGGCCTAGCCAGGGCACTGGGTGCGTGGAAGAGGAAGGCCTTCCACAGCATCAATCTCATTTACTAGATGGAAAAGTACCACTCTCCCTAGAGACTAATTTGATGCGTTTTGATGTCTTAAAGCATGCATGAATTGTCATATAAGCATATGTTTAGAATTATGCACTCAGCATATAGCTGAGCAGTGGAGCTTTACTCCATTGCAAGTGAAAAGAAGAAAGGGAAAAAGAATCGAGAAGTGTGAGGTTGATGAGACGACGGGACCGTCCTTGTAAATGTTTTTGGTTTCCATTTCCATGTTGTAGTAATGAATTTTATAATTAGAACAATGTTTTGTTTTGACTTGGAAATCTCGAAAATGATCTGTCGTGTGGTAATTCGTAGTAAAACTCTTATAAATTATATTTTGGAGTTGTTGTGATACAACTAGTTTTCCCTTTGAAATGAATTGAGCATGGGCAGTTAATCCACGATCAGTTTGGATAACCTTAGACTTAAATTCTGCAGATTGTGCAGTAGCAGGGGCAATCAGTCGACTGGGCCGGACCACAGTCGATTGGACCCACTGATGAAACGAAAATCTCTTTCAGTTTTCAGGGAAGCAGTCGACTGAAGTAGAGAAATTATTCGACTAGAAGTGATTTCAAAACATACATTCTGCTGAATCTTTCCAGTCGAACAGACAGGTACCAGTTGACTGAGAAATTGAGACCCCAGTCGACTGAGTCCCCAACACAGTCGACTGGACTAGGCTGTTGAGTCGTATACTCTTTGTAATTAACCTCACAGTCCACTGGGTCCCCAACACAGTCGACTGGATTACTATTTTCAAAACTGATTTATTCCTTAAGTGTTTTCAAATTTAAGTATTTTCAAATGAAACCAACTTTTGTAACTCTAAATTTTTTTTTATAATCCATAGAATCTTTGGGAGTGGTTTTATCACTGTTATTTTTATATTTATTCCGCTGCTATGTTGTAATTGGTTTGGATGAGCCTTGATCGCTTGCCACGTGTCCGATTTCCGTGCGTAGCAGCATGGGTCGTGATAGAATCATCTTCTTCTTTTTTTTTTTCTTTTTTTTTTTTTAAATTGCGAGACTAAAGCAAAGTACAGGTCAAAAGAAAGCTGTAGGTCAGGATAATAGATCAAGTTTTTCCTAAAGGAAAATCTTCAACCCAAGTTGACTCACGTTGATGGGCTCAAGTTTTTACATTGTTTCTGTCTGCTTCCTATAAATTAAGTCTTAGAGGATTTCGTCACTCGCTAAAGTTTTTGCAGGTCATTCATGAAAGACCCACGCGTGGGGCGGTGACGGTGGCGGCTACAACAGTGGTCCGACGGCAGTAGCGACGGCCTGATGGTGGTGGTCCCTTCTATGCTTCTAAAAATAAACATTATATAGTCAAAATCTAAAAATGAGAACAAATTTGGACAACTGGACCCTTGGATTGGAACAATCAAGGGTCCAAATGTTTCACTCTTTAGATGGGTAAGATGCATAATTACAATTAAGGTGAATTTTTGACCCTTGGATAATTTTTTTTATTAGAGAAAAACATAAAATGATGTTTTTAGCCTAGCTGTTTTAATATGCATGGAGAAATGTTTAACCTTTTAACAGCAAACAAGAGTTGTAGCCCGTATATTGCACAGGGTAATTGCAAAGTAAAATAAGTTTGTTCGATAAAAAAACTAATTACTCCGTACTAAAAATGACACAACAATTTAAAGGAAGATAATGATCTTCCAGATACACTAAAAAAATGTAAATTAATTTACGAAAATATAATGTAGGAGCATTAGATAAGTTTTATTTATTATTTTAATTTGTTGATCAATAAAATTATAAAGAAGACAAGATTTCTTTTTAAATAAAATTTAGATAAGATTTCATTTTGCAATTTTAATAACAAAATGTGAAAAACATTAAAATTCTTACAAGTTGCTACGTGGCAAGCTTCTGATTCAACTTTATATAATATATATATATATATATTTGATATGCGATTATTAGGAATAAAACATCAACATATTAAAGAATTCTTACCTAAAAAGCAAACATTCCATCGAGAAAATGCTTAATAAAGAGAGAGAATGTATCATTGAGTGGAAGTTTGAATATGTTCAACAGGAATATTATGAACCAACAAAACATCCACTTGGAATTGCACTCTTTTTCACAATTATAATTCGGGACCTTCTTTCATTCAATTATGTAATTTAGTTGTATGATACATACTTTAATAGTTACACTTTTTTGAGACTTGATTATTATAATATGACTGATTATTACTAATTTACCATCATCAATTGACACTAGACTACAACCTATGGTCTCATTACTAATGGATATTTCCGTTGAGAAAAATATTTCAAGCTTTACTAACTGATATATCCGTTAGTAAATCAAAGTTTTACTAACGAATATATCCATTAGAAATCTAATTACTGACAGTTAGTTTTCCAAGATTTGTATTAAATACTAACGGTTTTTGAAATGATTACTAACAGATATATCTGTTAGTAATTTCCAGGAAAAAAAATGCTAACGGATTTCTAACGGTTATATCCGTTAAAAAAAATATTATTGGCCATCTCTCTCTATTCTTGATTTGATGACGATGATGAAAAGGATAGAGAATTGGGGGGAAAAATTTAGGGCAAAATGTTTAGGGTGAAATTTTGGGCAATATTGTTTTTGTAATGTTTATTTATAAAATTGTCACGGTATTTTCAAAATTTGAGTTTTATTTACAAAAATACCACTGGATTTTATTTTTTTGAAAACTTTTTATTTTCAAAGAAAAATACTAATGGATTTTTTTATTTACTAACGGATATTTTAGTTATGAATTTGTAACGGAGATATTTGTTAAAAATATCAAAATCTGACCGATAAAAAAAGGGGCTTTTGGTGTAGTTGACTTTGAAAATTTCTATCGAATAACATATTATTTTTATCAAGTAGCATCATACAAAAATTCCTATTCACCAGTACTTATAAATTACAATAAATGACACATTATTATTACAATTGGGATCTAAAAATTAGTTGTATTATAAGACCATAAATATAAGGATGTATTGAATAACTTTTCTTATAATTATTATTGGTCCCCACTCCCACTACACACCGACCCATTTTTCCTTCATAATCTCTTTTCCCTTTGGGTTTTTTAAATTTCAGTCCTTTATTGTAGCATTTTTTAAAAATTGATCCATTCAATAAGTCAACTTATAAATTAGTCCCTCACCTATTTTGATGACTAAAATACCCTCACTCCTACAAATTAGGGTTTTTAAATTCAAAACCCATATAATTATATATAATTAGAATTTTGAAATTCAAAACCCATAAAATACACACACACATATATATATATATATATATATCTTATAAAAATCTAAAAATTGACCAAACCAGTGAGAGAGATAAATAAATAATTAAATTTCTCACTGACTTCAGAAATTAAATATATTACGGTGAGAAATTCTCACCAAATCAAGAAGAGAGAAATATGGGTTTGAAGGGAAAATTTCTCACAAAAAATAAATAAATAAAATTTCTCACTGATCATAAATGAGAAATTATGGTATATGTTATGGTGAGAAATTCTCGCCAAATCAAGGAGAGAGAAATATGGATTTGATGAGAAAATTTCTCACCAAAAAAAAAAAAAAATCTCACTGACCATCGCTGGAATAGTAATTAGAGCAATGGAAAAGGGAAAATTTCTCACAAAAAAAAAAAAAAAAAACCATTTCTCACTAATCATAAATGAGAATTATAGTATATGTTATGGTGAGAAATTCTCACCAAATCAAGGAGAGAGAAATATGGATTTGATGAGAAAATTTCTTATCCAGAAATAAACAAACCCAAGGGAATAGGGTGGACGGCGAGGTAGTCGAGGTGGGTCGTGGTGGTCGGACCAGGCTATGAAGGCGTCGGCGTGGTGCTGGTGGTGATAGGTACGTAGGTGGCCGGTGGTGGTTGTTGAGGAGGGCAGCGGCGGGTCTAGGCGGTGACTGTGAGAGAAAAATGAGGGAAAGGGGAAAGTCGCTGGCCAGCGGCGCTGGCTTGGGTGGGGGTGAGGTGGTCATTGTGAGCCTCGCCGCCGTCGGTCAGGTGTAGGGGTTGGGGGTGGATGATGGTAGGGTTTGACTGTAAGGATTTGGGGATTTGGGGTTTCGGGGTTTCTCCAATTCCGTCAATTTCATTCCGCGCAAATAGACGTTTCTTTTACATGGAGTAAACCCATGTGTGAGTGTCCACATGGGTTGTTGTGATTGATGAGATTGCAGGCTGGAGATAGAGATAAATATAGAGAGAGATCAAATATTTAATGGTAGTAAAGGAGAAGAGAGAGAGAGAGAGAGAGAGAGAGAGAGAGAGAGAGATGAGAGAGAGAGAGAGGTAACTGCCTTTATTATTGCCCCTCATTAATTTGAAATGCCTAATTGTAAGATGATATATATATATATATATATGTATTTATCTAATGATGAGGACAATCTTGTCCATAAAAAATACACAAATTTGGGGGAAAGGACTAATTCTTATATTTCTTAGCAATTAAGGATGAATTCTAGAGTTTGAAAAGTCAAATACACTAAATCTTTTTTTGACCCATTATGAGGGACTAAATCTTATATTTCTATTTCCCTTTTATCTCAGCAGTCAAACTAATCTCTTTCCATGCACCCTCTCCCAATATATATGGGAATGTTAACTTAGTCTCTTTTTAGCGACGAAATATTTTGTCGTTAAATATTGAGATTTTTAGTGACAAAAATTTGTCACTAAAAGTATTTTTTTTATCGTTAAAAATTGGTGTACGTGTTACTAATCTATAACTACCGTGTTATAGGTTAGTAGCCTATATATATATATACACACATTAATACATGGGTAACATTTGGGGCACACCTAAACACACAACTTTTGGAACACAACCCAAGAAATGTGTCTATCTCTCTCCTGTGTCACTATGGGGTCTAATGACATCACATAAGAGATATAAACAAATCTTTTAAGTTGTATCCCAAAAGTTATATATTTGGGTGTGTCCCCATCTTTACTCTTAATACATATACACGTGTGTTTGTGAGTGCACTTGTGGGTATGAGAAAAAAATGTGCAATGGTTGCATTTATGCAAGGAAGGTAGAAGACTTAGAAGAGATTATGGCTCAAGTGTATTAAAAGAAAGAAAGAAAAAACAAACAAAAAAGTCTCATTATTATTATTGACATTTTGTATGATAGTGACCCACGTTGAACCACTAAACAGAGGATTTTTTTTTGTTGGGTAATGTTTATGTTGCCATTTCTTACTTTCGAGTTTTATTATTATTATTATTATTATTATTATTATTATTATTATTATTATTATTATTTTCTCCTTCATATGGCTTGTACATTTTCAGTTAGATGATCCTTAGTAAGACTAATTAGAACATGTTTATTTTAGCCAAAAAAAAAATAAATCTATATTACATTATAGGACTTTATCCTACTAGGACATGTAAAATATGACTATGATGGGATTTGTATGACTGGATGGTGACTGGAATGATGACTTGGATGATTAGGGTAAAAATGAATTCAACACAATATGAGCTTTCGTTCCCCATCCCACACCCCCAACTCCTCTCTCTCTCTCTCTCTCTCTCTCTCTCTCTCTCTCTCTCTCACACACACACACACACACACACACACACACTGATCCATCACCATCACCGTCAACACCAGCGACCGCCGCCTCCACCACCGTCACTCCACCACATGGCCGGTAAGAGCTCCTCCACCCTCTACCCCCATCGATTGCTTTCCATCTCTCCCTCTTCCGATCTTCTCTCTCTCTTTCTTCTGCAGTCCACCACCACCGACGAACCAACCACCACCACCTCTATCGAATCTGACCGATCTCTTTTCAATCCTTGCATTTGAGCATTTGTTCATTTGGGTTTTGACCTAAAGTTTCAGTTGTATTTGGGTCGTTTTTTTGCCAAAACTCCCATGTCAATTTGGTGGGGAACACAACAACAACAACGAGGACATGGTGATTCAAGTTTTCTTTATCTGTATCAGTCTCATCTCTATTGGTAAATTCCGAATTTCCTTCAACTTTTATATATCAAATTCATATATATATATATATATGTTGTTAGGGTTTCAGTTTACAACACTGAAAGTGAGAAATTGAGTGTTTTGGAATTGGACTGTTGTGAGTTGCTTGATTGCCTCAAAATTCTTCAGATCCTTGGTGTCATTTGTCGTTTGAATTTGAGTTTCAGTCTTTCAGAGTTTGAATTGTTACCATTACATATCATTGTAGCTTTGAGGTTCGTTAATTTTGTTGCTTTTCGTTTTGAAATTCGGAGCTACATTCAGATTACTGATTTTGTACTTTCTTGGTCAATTTTTCTTTTTGATAAATAAAAAAATGTACTTTCTTTCTAAAAACATGGTAAAAAAAATAAAATTCAGTGCCCATGGGCGATTGTGATTCAGTGCCCATAATTCTAATTTACAATGGGCGATTGTGAATTTGTTTGTTCTCTTATTTTTATTAGGTACCCTATTTCTCAGATTTCTTTGTTTTAAATATCGATTTTGTTTCTTTCTTTTTTTCTTGAAATCAAAAAGAAAATTAAAAAAAATATGTACTCACTTTCTCCGAAAAAAATTTTGATTTGTAAAAAAACAAAAATATCCAGAAGACTTATTTGATTTGTTACTCTCTTTGTAACACTTCAACATAGTTCTTTTTTATTCTTTTCTCATTTTTGTTTGTTTCTGTTGAAGTATTTTTGTTTGGTTCTTCATCGTAATTTCATTTTTGTTTGTTTCTATTGAAGTATTTTTTCCCCCCTTTCTTTTTGTGCTTCTTTGGTTGAATTGGCAGCTTTGATACATGACTATTACCGATATTCCTACGCTGATTTGTGTTCCCATAGTAATTTTTTTTTCAAGAGTTTTGTGATCTATGCAGCTTTATGTTTTTCTATAGGCCAGGGTGAATGAAGCCAATTTTTTAAAAAGTTTAAGCATGTGTTCAAGAATAACCAAACATATGTTTTTTTTTAATAGCTTTTCTTGAAAAAGTGAGTGCAATTCTAAGACCATAATTATGCAATTTGTTTTAGTCATCAGTTTGATTGTTTAGTCCACTTTAGTCGTCTGTTTTATTTTTTAATGTCATTTTATGCACATATGTAGATCATTTGGCGGTTGTCTATGTGTGTACCATTTTTGTGTTCTATGTGGTGATTGTTCAGTGCCCTTTTTTGCTTTCCCTAATTTAATTTATCTTTCATGGTCTGACCAACACTTGCAATTTGTTTTAGTCATTTGTGCTTTAATTTGATATTGTCCCGATTTTAGGATACCTTCCTATCTAATATTGTCCCAATTTAATGTGATTGTATGAATTGAAATGGTAAAATATTTCTCCAAATTATATCTTCCTATAATTGTTATTTTATTTCGTATTTTTTTCCTTGCCAAATTTTTGCTCCTGATTTGAGGTTTACCTTCCTTTCCAATATTGTCTCAATTTAATCTATCTGCCATTGATCACAATTATCTCTCCTCAACACAATCAATTATCACAATTTCTCTCCCTAAAATATTTCTCTCAATAAAAGCTTTGATTTTAGTCAATACATTCTATGTATGCCACAATCTCGCTCTATCTTTTCACTTACATAATCTCTCTCTCGCTATCTCTCTAAAAATCACCTTAGCCATTTTCGATCTCAACCTTCCTCTCATCTCGAGTAGTGAACTTCATTTTGAATCTTGGAACTCTCATTTTTTCAGTCCAATAAACAGAGCACTCTCATTTTCTCTCTATTCTGCCTCTTCTTTCATCTCTTTGCGAATCCAAGCCCTTCTCTGTAGATATTTCGAGCCCCCTCCCCCCAAACCAGCTCTCTCTCTCTCTCTCTCTCTCTCTCTCTCTCAACACCAACATTCCGTCCCAGAGATCTCTAGAAAAACCCACTTGGGCTAGGTAGTAGAGATAATAGTGGTGGTTTTGAAGGCACTGTGATTTTATGGTTTTGGATTGTTTGGAGGTAATGTTGTACACTGTATCCAAGGAAGTTTTGGGCTGCTTTACATTTTGTTAGAAAGTTTATCATAAGTTGGTTTACAATTTGATTCTTTACTCTTCTAATCAGGAGCTTAGGACCAATTTCCTTGAGCACACTTAATGGTGTGTAAGCATTACCTTTATTTGTCATTTATTTGTTTTGATTGTTTTTCACACCGTTGAATATGAAATTGCTTAATTGTTTGATTTTATTTGTTCTTTGACTGTATAAGATGATTTAGTCCACTGGATGGGTAATGTCTTCTTCTTCTTCTTCTTTTTTTTTTTTTTGAGCGACTCTTTTAAGTATTTGCAAAAATAACTCTTTCTCATGAAAACTAATATCATGTTGTATCAGTTGTCTCCTTCTATGCTATAAGCATTTATACTTTTTAATTAGCTATTGATCATGGGTGTGAACATTATGGTGAAAAGGGGTACGAACCCCGACGTGTTAAGCTTCACTCATTTACTCGATTTAGTTGAATTTTTCAGGAAGTTGTGAGGTTTTTCCTCAAGGCAGAAAAAGGTAGATCGTCGTAATATTGATTCGTACTGTGAAATTATAAATGAATATTGCTTGAGAGTTGGGACTGGCCAATTGCTTTGTTGTTACTTTCGATCTCATCTCAAGGGGTTTGAGTTTTGCTAATTTTTATTAGAAGTAGCTGGTATGGTGTTATAAAACTCTCGAACGATGTTTTTTTATTAGATTTCTAAATTAGTTGTGACTTGAGAATTAACTCTGTTTTGCCGACCTTAAACCAACCACTACTGTCGATAGGTGATATTCAAAAATAGAAGGAGAGAGGTGAACTATTGGAGGATTTGATAAGGAGCAACAAAGATCCCACCATCCCTAATTTTCAACAGGTGATCTGCTTTGTCTATCTTTATCTATAAACCATTTATACGCATACATATAGGTATTGCTAAGCTTTTTGGTATACCCAAACAGCCCCAATATGACCTTTATTTTAGCTTTTTAGATTTTTTTTTTGTACAACATCGACTTTTACCCAAGCTTTATGGAATAGACCAGGAAACACGGCTGCTTTGTGTAGTCCTATTGAAACTAGAAGTGAAAATTGGTACCCCTTTCTAAGTTTTAGGGTTTTGGTAGTGAAAATTAGTACCCCTTTCGGAGCTTTAGGTAGCAAAATTAATCTCTTGAAAACAATTTTGTGGAGTGTTAAAAATCTCCATTATTTACAAAGCATCATGTTGTAGTCTAATGTGAAGTGAGACAATTATTATTTGCTTCATGATGTAAAACCATGTGTAATGGAAGCTCTAACCAGATCACAATCACCATCAGGTTAGCATAAAAATTACTCCCTAAATTTTACTCTTCTATTAGTTTTTTTTTTGTTTTGGTGCTGTTTTTGACTTATTCTTTGAAGGAATGGTAACAATTTTAACTCAAATACAGGAGGATTTCTTTGGTGGTTCACAACAGATCTCTCCCCCCCCCCCCCCCCCCCCCCCCCCTATAACCGAGTGTGCGGGCATGGAAACAAGGAAAAGAGGGACAATAGATGGACTGGTAGATGTAAAGCTGGAAAGGAAGGCACTCTAATTTTTGGAATATTTCCTAAATGTTTATTGTTATATCAAATGTGGCTTCACTCTAATTTTTGTGATATTTGCTAAATATTTATTCAAATAAATCGTAGTGGGTTATATTTCGTACGAAATGGGTAGTTTTCTCTGTTAAGATGAGTTGAATTTTAGTTGGTGTAAAATTATCGTTTAGATTATTATATGTTAAGACAGGTCAATAAACTACATGTTACAAGGTCTAATGTTGAAAAAACAGAGGAGACTCTATTGAATTTTTTTCCTTTTTTTTTTCCATGGGTAGTGCCCTCGGCCACGGACAATACCTAGTAAATAAATAAAATTAGAACATGTTTATGTCACGTGTCAACACATGAGAAGATATTACTCTGTAATGCATAAGCTTTATCGGGCATAGGAAACATATTAATTTCCAAATCCATTGAATCTGCTTCACTATTTTTTCCAATTTTTATTGTTCTTTCAAGAGCACACACCTTCAATCACACCCTAAGCTATAACACATGTTTTAAATGCATGTACTTTGTGTTTCCCAAAAAAGTGTGAGCCCTGTGTGAAAAATTCACACAACACAAAATACATGTATTTAAAGCATGTGCTATGGTTTGTAGGAGCGGATCTAGAAAACCAATTCAATAGGGGCTTAGTACGGCTGGCCCCTGCAAAAAATTTTTTGGACCTATTTATACATTTTTTGGACTTATTTATATATTTTTTGTGTATATTTTGTACCTCTTTATACATATATTCTATATATATATATATTTTTATAATTAACACAAAAGCATAAGAGAGGAGGCTTAGTATGATAATTTTATAATAGTAGGGGGGCTTTTATAATTTTCAGGGGGGCTTAATTGTAAGAACTTTTTTTTTAGTGTAAATCTATAATTTTTCAAAAATCTAAGCCCCCTAGCTTTTACCCTCTTTGGGTCCAACCCTGATGGTTTGAGGTGTGGTTGAAGGTGTGTGTCTAACATTAATATTATTTTTTCTCTGGATTTAGGTCATGATCTTCTTTTTGATCTCATTAATCTATAATATTAGTCTGCTACGTAAAGACTGATAAGTCAATGTAAGACATTCAGTAGTGTAGGTTGGTGGATTAGAATACTTGTCATTACCACTAAGCTTGATTAGAACTTCAGATAATGAGGTGTCTTACCTCATGATTTGCAATTAGGAGTGAGGAGTTTTCATTATAATTGAATAGCTCTAGAAAACCAAAAAATACAAAAAAAATAAAAAGAGTAAAGATTGAGACACACTCAAAGACACAATGTCTTTGGTTTTCTAGAGCTATTCAATTATAATGAAAACTCCTCACTCCTAATTGCAAAGGAGAGATATAGAAACACCTCTTGGGTTGTGTCTCAAAAATTGTGTCAGTGACATTACAGGAGAGATATAGACACATCTCTTAGGTTGTGTCCCAAAAATTGTGTCTTTGAGTATGCCCCAAGTATTACTCAAATAAAAAATTAAAAAATTAAAAAACAAGCAACAAAGCATGTACCTTGTAAGTATTTAGTAAGATAAAGCTCAGTGGATTCCATATCTATTTAACTAGCTAGGTACCCCGTACTATGCACCGGAGAAAATAGTTATTAAAAAAAATACAACTTTTTTACAACATAAAATTATTTTTTTAATTAATAGAGAGGGAGATAGAAAAGTTTGTATCTTTGGAGAATTGAAAGCCTGGTTGAGCATGTAGTTAAGATAGGTTCATTGAAAGTGTGAATTTTCACGATTCTTGATTTTTTTGGTAAGGGCAAATTGATACTCTCAGCCTTTATGTCATCGCAGATAGACATCTGCTACCAGGGAGGTCTATGTAATTTTTTTTTTAATTTGAAGAAGGTCCGTGTGTTTAAGACAAATCTCATCAGAGATCTGTGTAACTTACCCTCCCCATTGTTAATAGTATTAACGGACGGTTAGAAGAGAGGGGAATTTGTTACCTAACCTTATTAAGAGATGTCCGAGTAATTTTTTCAAAATGCAAGAAAAATTCATGTATTTAAGGCAAACCCCATGTTTGTGTAATTTACCCTTATATTGTTTTTTGATAAATATGAAGCCACTCAATAATCAAACCGCCACACTACTGTTACCTAAGTTGCGATCACACAGAAATTTCGCCCACTAGTGGTTAACATCTTAGTCCACGCCGGAGTCAAGATGTGGATCAGTGGAGGTATATCATGAATGTGTATATATATATATATATTGATTAAGCTGATTCCTTTAGGAAATTAATCGTCGCACACTCTGTAGATGAATCAATATACTCTATAAAATATAATTACATGTTGTGTAAATAATTTTATAGAGTACACTAATTCAATAATTTTGGAGTGAAAATAATAATTCACTTATTTTTTACGGTGTAAAAAATTATGGAATTGAGAGTGGCAGCATGTCAAATCAGTTTGGGGGAGGTCTGTTTGGCTCAAAAGGTAGGAACAAGTATTCCAATTTAAGCAAAAAGCCACTTTTTACAGAAAGTGAGATTTTTAATGAGCCATCATTATCTCTTAGATTCTCTCTCTCTCTCTCTCTCTCTCTCTCAAGTTGGCAACCAATATATTTCAAGTAGAAAACCAACTCATCATTGCCCATTACATTGTTACACGCGCATGCCTTAGATCATCGTGCGTCAAAAACGTAAATAAACTTAAGTTAAGTTGTTTTATAGGTTTGGACCCAAAAAAAAAAAAAAAAAATTGTTTTATAGGTTTAGTGCTTTGTTGTAGCGATGTAATTTGGAGAATGATACTTAAAAAGTTGTGAGAATGGTAGACGACATACTGTACGTGTGCCATGTGAATTGTGAAGTGTGTGGACGGCACATACAATGTCGGATAGTGGCGGCCGGCCTAGTATGTGCTGTTTGCTTTCAACGACTCTATTTTCCAACGGCAATAGGATTTTCCACCAACAACTCTTGCTTGCTCTATATAAACAACATACAAGTTTGCAAAATCGTATACAAGCAGCATATCAATTTGCAAACAAATTTAGGTTCAAGTTGTCAAATATCAAAATTTTATTGGTACTACTGAAATTAATATGGGGTGTTTAGAACACCATATTAAACTACTGAAAATCCTTAAAGAACAAATTCTTTAAAATTTTTGTACTTTTGGAAATTTAATTTTTATTTAACTAGATCAATTTATTTTGTTAAATTGATTCAAAATGTTCTTTGGGCCTTGATAAATTCTGAAAATTCTTTTATAATGAAAATCAGTTTTTCAGTTACTTGAATTTTTCCATGAAGTATTAAATTAATTTGTTAATTTAAAAGCACCTAATGAATTGGTTTTAAAATAAGTTTTAAAGCCTAAATTGTTTCTAAATTAGTGAAAAATTCAGAAATTTTCATTGAATTTTATTTGGCTTATGGCAGATATTCGGACTGTGCAATAATTATTTTATTGCACATTTTATTATTTTAGATGCTCATTGCATTATAGGTCACGTTTATTTACTGCTGTTTGTGACTAAATGACCCGAGACCTATAAATCCTCCTCCTTAAATGGAGTAATGGATTAGTCCATTCATTTTTAAATA
The DNA here is from genome assembly GCA_033977485.1 of Hydrangea macrophylla. Lineage (NCBI taxonomy): Eukaryota > Viridiplantae > Streptophyta > Magnoliopsida > Cornales > Hydrangeaceae > Hydrangea > Hydrangea macrophylla. The sequence continues at coordinate 18,274,612 of CM066989.1, forward strand.
GACCTCATGAGTGCTTGGTGTATGTGGTTAATGCATTAATCTAGATTAGATGAACGGACAACTAATTGACAATTTGTGGAGCTTGTGTCACGATGTATGTTTAAGGTTGTTTTGTGTATGTATATGAACAAAGCATCTCTCTTTTTTATGGGTTATAAATGTAATGTGAGGACGAGAGTTTTGTTTCTTGTATTGGAAAAGCCTACTTGTAAAGGGATAATTTTCTTTGTTTATACATCATACACTTGAATTACCTTAGCATGAGCTCCAAGTTGTCAAATTCGGACCCACGTGGGGGTTTATGCACACTTTATTTGTATGGCGTACTTTATATCATTGTAAATGATTTTAGATAGGTAATTGTACCATCTAATTGATGTTTGTTTAGATAAATCAATTATAAAAGGGGTTTTCTTCATTTACAAAATTAAGATTTGATTAATAAGCAATAGCGAATTTTTTGGTCTTAAATTGTAAAAAGTGAAAAACTCATTTGTAATTGGATTTTAAAACAAACTTTATGAAATGTGCAAATAATAATGTCAATCCCTTGCGCATGTTCTCAAATATTTTTCTTCAAAATTTTCTGGATTCACAAAAACAAATGTTTTCCAAACCACACTTTGTCGATCTTTATAAAAGTAACAAGTTTAAAATGGACTAATTTTTGTAATATGGCACTGCAAAGTAATACACCTACAGAGTAAGTAAGAGTTTATGAGCTTTAGACTTATTTTATAATCCAACCCATTAAACTAAATAATGGGTCTCTGGCCCAATTTCATTATAAACTTTGAAAGCCTATGACACTTGGCTCGAGAAGGATCATAGCACGCGCTTTGTGATAAGCAGCATGCTCTACGATCTTGTTGGGAAGTATAAGTACTACCCAATAGCCAAAGTGCTGATCAGCTCGAATTTGTTTTTGATGGCACATTCACTACTATATTGAGCATCTAGTTATGAAGTTCAGGAAAGTAAAGGAAACGTTCCAAGTACACGATGACTGGACATCTAAGGTCGATGACAGGTATGATTCGTGATTTTAGATTACTTGGAAAGTCTTTACTGGTGAACTGCAGTTTTGAGCTATGATTAGTTCTTTGCCTGATTCTCGGGTCTATAGAAAACAAATCATGAACCACAACGGAAATGTTAAATTTTTGGTTTTTGACATTTTCTGACATGTTGAGCTGAATACGGAGCACCAAAAGGGTAAGGCGAACCGTATAGCTACACTCTAGACCACGACTACCATAAGTGGAAGTAAGCGCAAGGTTAGTGGGTCTAAACGCAATGGTAAGAGTAAACCCGCCTAGAGGTAGGGTGGGGCTAGCAAGTTTGCGCCCAAGGCTTGGCGTTTTTCAATTCTGTGGTAATAGGATGAATATTTTTGGGTGGTAGTGTTACCAGGACATGGTTATCTAGGGATAACTAATTAAGAGTTGTTTTATATAATTCTAGTTTCCTCTTTTATTCATTTATTCTAAGACATGGCATGCTGGACTTGAACGCATAGGATGTGACAGGATGACTTGATTAGCTCGAGAAGCCCTTTTGGACTCACTCGCCGAGGTTGACCTGCCTATGTGTGAATCTTGCTTAGTTGGCAAAACATGTCGAAAGCCTTTTAGAGAGGCTATATAGAACTACTCAAGCATTAGAGCTAGTTCACTCAGATATCTGTGGACCTATGGTTGTAAAGGCACGTCATGGCGCCTCTCATTTTCTCACTTTTATAGATAATTTCGCGTGATATGAGGATCGTGAGTACTTATTTAATCAGTTCTTGGAACTGTGTGACGAAAAAGGGAAACGCAGACAACTTCCTGTTCGAGAAACTCCACAACAATATTGTCACGCTCCGAGGTAGCATAAATAAGGAAAGCGTTTAATTTCCTTTATGGACCCGTAGGTCGCGACAGTTTGAAGGATCGATTCCGTCCCAAACGTCGAACAACAAAACATAATAATCAGAGTAGAGCAATCAAGGCTTTAAAAAAAATTCTAACTTATTACATATTACAGCACAGGGTCATCTAAAGGCACAGACCGCCTTGAAGCAAAACAATAGCTTAATGTCTATTACAACCATCCTTATACAAAACGGTTCATAACTTAAAGCATATAGTATTGATAACAGTTTCTCTTCAAAGCCGCCGTTCTCAATTAGCATAATCGTACTGTTCAGCCTGATCATAACCTGAAAAGCCTGAACACGAATGTCCAGGACGCATCAACGTCATCAGCTTCAAGAAGCTGGTGAGTATTAAAAACATAACTTTAAATGTAACACATACCCACTTACCTTTTTCTCTTTTTAAGTTTGTAAAAATCAACGGTTTCACCATGGAAAGAATTAAATTATAAAACAACGGGGAAAGTATTTAAAGGTCGTTCATTCATTTAAAACATATGATCGTGTATGAGACAATGCACCACACTCATCTTACCGACTATTTTCTCTCGACAAACACCACAACCCACTATCTCACTCCAGTATCTTTGAAACACTAAGGTAGCCACACTTTAACAACGGGGTGCCAGGGATTGTCCAGTTTGCCTCACACTTTAGTTCGGGGTACCAGGGAGTGTCCAATGCCTCACACTTTGAATACCTAAACCGCCATGTAAATACCTGTCACGCCCCGGAGCAGCATAAATAGAGAAAAATAAATTTCCTTTATGGGTCCATAGGGAATGACAAGTGAAAGTCACTAACATCCACACCACACAGTACTAGTCCAAACAGGAACAGTAAACAACTGAAATATACACACGGTTCTATCTATTACAAACATCAGAGTACGGTCCACAGGATCGCAACAGGTCTGGAGACAACATATGCCCAAGTACCCGTTAACTACAAAGTACAACAGTAAAAGGAAAAGTAGTAACATAAACTACTATTTATCTTCAGGTCTTCAGCTGGCGTACGGATAGTCATTTGCCTGACCAGCAACAGTGGGGCCATCCTCTGTGTAACTCCCTTCAGGATAATAGTTATTACCATATGTTCCGTCATCTGCATTGTAAAGGACAGGGTAGTCTGGACGGGGAATGTCCAGGCAATAAAGGCCGTCAGCTTGTTGAAAGCTGAGTGAGCACTAACTAACACAGTCTCATAGAAATGACATGATTACCATTATGAACAGTATATGACAGTGATACTAATTATATTCATCATTCATTTGTTCAGACATATCATTAATCGATTCTTATCAATCCCACTCTAAGACTGATTCCACAATACCCAACTGACTATCTCGAACTGATTATATCAGCACAACATACCAGTGCTCTTGTTCACCGCTATACCGCTTTTAAGAACTCTTGCGAGCACCCATACATTGTTCTCATATAACGACTGGTCCATAAATATACCCATACTCTTGTTCACCGCTTTTAAGAACTCTTACTGTTCACCGCTTTTAAGAACGCTTGCGAGTACGATACATACACAGCTCTGGTAAATATAAATCATGGGTGTGCCACAACTACTCTTGTTCACCGCTTTTAAGAACCCTTACTGTTCACCGCTTTTAAGAACGCTTGCGAGTACTGTGCACCCATAATTCTCACGATCCTGATCAAATCCTTGACATACACTTATCGGATTCAACCTGAGCGAATCATCAGCTCGACTCACACAACTTTGAACAAACAAATCCTCTTACTGACTCACTTCTCACTTATCCAATACTACCCAGTATTATCATCTCAAACTTACTACGTTATCGCGTCGTACTATTACTAACGTTCCGAACCCGACTACGTTACTCACCATGTTATCTCAATCTCGTTATCGTATCCCATTACCTCCGTTATCCATAATATCGCATAATAGGAACAGATATGGAACAAAGATTAAACAACTCCGCATTATGCATTATAAACTGAAAAGAAAATACATTCATGTTCTGCTAGGTTCGATCGATTGAGGTCATCTCGATCGCTCGAAGAAAGTGCTGTTCGATCGATTGAAGTCTTCTCGATCGATCGAAGTGAAGGTAGTCTCGATCGATTGAAGTATTCTCGATCGATTGAACTCAGGGATGTTCGATCGATTGAACTCAGTTCGATCGATTGGGACACTGATGTTCGATCGCTCGAACTCAGTTCGATCGGCCGAACTTCATCTTCTACAGATTCTGCCAGTGAACGTGCAGAATGTGCTAGGGGTGTTTGGGTTAAAATTAATACGTCCAGAATATATAAAACATCATAATTACGATACCGTGTGAGTTTGGAACTCACCGAAAGTCGTTAAGGGCGCGTTTGGGTAAGCTTTAGCTCCGAAGCTTTAATGGCGGCCTCTTTCTCTCTCTGCTCCTCTCTTCGTTTCTTCTGTCTCTCTTTCTCTGCCTCTTCTTGTTCTTCTTCTTCTTCTTCTTCTTCTTGTTCTCTCTCCCGGATATATGTATATATATATGTGTGTGTATAATATATAGATATGGATGTATGTGTATAATATATATACCAACACACAAGCACACACTCTCTCAATTCTCAAGGTTCAGCAAACTCCCCAATATACACGAATGCAGTGTATATATAGGGGAAATGGGAGTGTAGGTGGCATGGTTTGCGCAGAAACTGGAATTCTGATATTTACATTCTCGATCGATCGAAGAATGCTCGATCGATCGGGTCAGGTTTGATCGATTGAAGAAAGTTTGATCGATTGAAGTGGGGACCACGTATTAAAGTCAGGTCGGTAGGGTTTCGATCGCTTGAACAAGGTTCGATCGCTTGAACTGAAGGGTCTCGATCGCTCGAACTAGCTTCGATCGATCGAAGATTGAATTTCATGAATGGTCAAAGCAAGTATATAGAATCTCTCTGCATTAAATATTTATTGAAAATATGGGGTATTACAATACCGGAGGAACCCTCACGCAGTATCCAGACTCGGGTATCAGGGAGTGTCCGTAGGCCACACTTTAGCACTACCATGGGTGCTAGGGAATGTCCAAGTTCGGCTTCACACACTTTAACGCTACCATGGGCGTCAGGGAGTGTCCAATTTTGCCACCGTCGCATTTCAAAGACACTCTCACCGCAATCTCAAAACGTCACACTTTGGTACACAAAAACCAGGGAGTGTCCACCACACAATCTCAATCTCAATCTCATACTCCTTTCCATACTGACCATTACTCTTTTCCACACTGACTAACACCCACATGCATGTACAATTGACTCCACATGAATGATATGAACTTAAATATAAAGTAAATCACTGAATTAAAGGAACAACGTACGTACGGGGATTTATAAGTCGTAATTTATCGTTTGAATCATCCAAACATAACCAAATAGGATTCTGATTTAATAAATTTCCCAAACAGTACTCAAATAGTATATAAATTTATCTCAAACAGTCCCTTATCACAAAACAAGTAAAACTGGAAACTGCCAGACGTCGCGTGCGCGGGCCGCTCGCGCGATCTGCCTATTTTTCATTTTTCTTTTATAAAATTTTTCCATCGGCCAGAAAACACAAGGCTCGCCCGCGCGGATCGCTTGCGCGAAGGGTCGCTCGCGCGAGATGAAGCAGAGGCTTCGTCTTCTTCGTCAGAACTGCTCTGTTTCAGTTTTCAGGGGTCTTTTTGACCCATTTTCAGAACTGTTGGTATATACATCATGTTATGTATGGATCTCTCCCTTTTCTTACAATGATTACAAATATGAAATCAATTTAACACAAATCAAACCATAGCTCTTGAATTTCATGAAAAACTAAAAGTTGTCAAAACTTAATCCTTAATATACTTTTTCATATGAACAAATTAGGCTTCTATACTTTAAACATAGTCAATACATACTATAATCTTTCATATTTATCTATCAACACAGCTTTTGATTGAGTTTGAGAATTCATGATTTTCAAGTTATGGAACATCAATGTAAAATTAACAATGGTGATTTCCAATTCAAGCTATATAAACAAAATTAAGACATGAATTACATTGGGAGTGATTTAATAATACTCACAAATTGGAAAGGATGTGTGTGTTGAAAAAGATTCAATAAAATAGAAGCCCCAACTATAAGCTTGGCAATGGTGAATTAGGAGCTTGATCTCACTATATAAAATTCTGTATAAGTCTCTGTGATTCTCTCTAACTCTCTGTTTTTAGTTCTCTAAATGATATACTGTGATTCTTAGGAGAGTATAAGAGTTATATATACAAGTCTCTCAACTTGGGGCCCAACTTCTATCTATTACACTCTACAAATTATTTTCTTTTCTAAATTTTCTAAATGTCCAACAATTCACAGCTTCTATACATGAGATATACACTAATATGCATACGTACTCCTACAAGGGCTCTGCAGATGATCAAGGGCCAAGTAGGCTCCTAGGGGCCATCTTGTATGTGTTTGGGAATTATAGCTTAAGGCACAAAATAACACTCATGGACAGTACATTGCCAAATAAGGCTCTAAACAATCATTAGTTGCCATAAATGGAAATAAAGTACAAGTCACTTCGTGCTTTACATCATGTCCAAAAGCTGTGCAAGTTTATCGTGACGCGGATAGTTTTTTAAACAAAAACTGGTATTTTCGCGGTGCGGTGTTCACCACAAAAATACAGAAAATTCATTTTGTATAAGAATCGATTTTCTAGTTTTATAAAAATACAGTTTGAGTTAAAAGAATTTATTCTCACCGTTTGAAATACAGTTTTAAAATCCAATACAGGCATTACTAAATTTATTAAAATTTACAGTTTGACCCCCAATAAGAATTTCAACAGTAATTAAGTCAAGAATTAAGAAATAAACATGTTAGAATTGAAATTAAAATGAAAGCAATAATACAAATTGAATTTATATATGAAATGCAAATAAATGAAAATGCAGGTTATTACAAATATGGTGTTGTAGAAAGATGGAATAGGATATTCCTAGATATGGCTAGGACTATGATGGCGCAAGTCAACCTCCCAATGTTGTTTTGGGGGGATGTACTCTTGATTGCTGCATACATACTAGAGTGCCTCTTCTCAGTCAGTTCCTTCTACCCCTTATGAGCTATAGAAAGGCGAAAAGCTTACTTTGGAGCATTTGCGTCCCATAGAGCTCAGGAGGTTATGTTCACTATACCTCGCATAACTGCAAGAAACTATGCTTGAGAGCTGGAAAGCATACATTTATAAGGCATTCTAACAGCTCGACAAGCTATGTTACGTGTAATGAAAAAATGGATATAGGAATGACAGAAATGGTGCCACATGATATTGAGAATGACTTCCTCGATCAGATTTGTATTACTAAGAGATATCTTGACCTCTATAAGTTGGAGGATGTTGAAGACAATATACCACCTTTAAGCGAGGGTGGGGAGATTGAGAATCCACATCCAGTAATCGCTGTAAAATGGTACTAATCTTCAGCTGATTGGGAGTGCACCGCTAGACGCTAGTGGGAGTGTACCAGATAGTGGGAGTACACCACTAGGAACTCAAGATTCTCAAGTAGTATGCTGTATGGTGATGAGGAAAAAGTTCTTTATCGCTGTTTTGAAATTGAGGAAGACATTATCATATATGTGCAAATGTGTGCACAAGTGGATGAGGATGAGCCTGTTTCTTTGGCAGAAGTATTTTTCTTCATCTGCTGAAACTGAGTGGATAGTTGCTATGCCAAATGGGATGAGCTCTATGGACGCGAATAAGGTCTGGGAGTTAGTGAACATTCTACTTGTGCGTAAGACTATTGGAGACAAGTGTGTTTTCAAAATCTATCGCAAGGTAGATGGTTCAATTGACAAGTATTAGGCGCGCATTGTGGCGATAGTTTGTACCCAGAGACGGTATAGACCATGGAAACGTGTTCTCCCAAAGGTTGAGATTTGACTCCATTCGCCTTATCCTGACAATTGTCGCATATTTAGTTTTGTAAATTTTTTAGTTGGATGTTTAAATTGTTCTTTTCTCAATGGAGAACAAGACGCCGAGATAAATATGGATCATCCCGTTGGTTTTATGACCAAAGGGAATGAGCGCAATAGTATGCCGTCTCAAATGTTTCATTTATTATCTCAAGCTAGCGATCGTCTAGACAGTGGTACAATGTGTGTACATTAAATGGTACAAGAAAAGTATTCTAATTCTTTGTATGTTAATGACGTCCTGAAAGCTGGGAATGAGATGAGTTCCGTTGTCGCCACTTGAGAGTGGTTATCCCCTCAATTTGAGATTGAGGATATGGGTGATGCCAACTATGTGTTGGGAGTTTAGATTGTGAGAGATCGTTCTTAGAAGCTTCTCTCGAGGGTTCTTGAATGTTTTTTTACATGAAAAGCTATAAACCCATGGACATCCTAATTTAAAAAAAAAAAAGGGACTCACCTTGACCTTAGATTAGTGTCTTAAGAATAATGAGAAGATGAAAAAAATGTCCAGTTTGCCATATGCATCCGCAATAGAAAATCTGAAGTATGCTAATGTGTGTACTCGGTTAGATGTCTGCTATGCGGTTGGTTTAATTAGTCATTGCCATAGCAACCCTGGTCCTATCACTAAAGAATAGTGAAGGGGATCTTGCGATATGTTCGCAGGACTATGGACCTTGCCATATGATGTCCACGATGGAAGCATAATATGTGGTGTGCGCTACAGCTGTTTAAGAAGCTATTTTTGGTTGAAGAGTTTTTGCAATGGCTAGGCTCTTCACCTCATAGTGATGAGTCTACGGTGATAGCACATAAGTCTGCGCATATGCAAAAGATCTCAAAAACCATTCTAGCACGTAGACATTTATTTTTGTCACATTTGAGATGTAGTATGCGCAAAGGGAAGTTGTCCTGAGGCACATCTCCACTTGGGGACTTGATGTGCTTAGACATTTTATTGTGGTATTGACTTTATTATTCTAGTTTTTATAAACTACATGGTTTTCATATATATATATATATATATATTTGTTATAAGTGGAACGGATGCACATTTCTAATATGTCACCGGGCTTGAATCGACCTGCTCACACGGGGTGATTCACCTTGGCGCTGAGATAGCGAACTAGGACATGTGTGTCCATAGCGCTTAGATGACGATCAAGATGAGACATTTGTGTTCATGGCGCTTAGATAGCTAGTAGCTAGGATATGTGTGTCCATAGCGCTTAGAAAGCGAGTTTGAACACTTATATCTACGCAGTATAAGAACAACGAGCTAGATAGAAACCCTTATTATTTCTATATGTCACCATAGATGGAGCTAAGATGAGACCTTTATATTTGGTCGAACATAGAGAGATCCCGCGACTTTATGTAGCCTATTTACAGTCGAATGTGAGTTTTCAAACGGGCGCCAAGAGGGGTGACTGTGCTGAAAAACTCAAGTTAAACGTTTTGTGTGACGTCTAAACTAAGATTCGTACGTCATTACTTGTTTTTCCAACACAGAGTGACGTGCCCATTTTTATGGAAGAACGCCATAGCATACATATCATATTGTATGTGCTTTTGCGATCGACTATGGAGCAATGAATGGATTCCTCTTCATTGCTGTATGAGCCATGTAACATATCCAAGACATTGGTTATTCTACAAACTGGTTACCTTCACGACTTGAGATTATGTCATGAAGAGGACGCTTGATGACAGCTACTTTAGGATGCTATCCTAGGACGATGAGATGATTCTGTTCTAAGGGGTGTGTCTGGGCAAGTGGTCAAGTTAGTCAGATTGACATGTGGGCTCAGGGAAGACTATTCAATAACACACCATGTTTTTGTGACTCATTAGCAGGCATGCGATAATCATATTTTGTTACTGATATATCATGAGTACATTACATTGAGGTGGTGCAGCAATTCTTTTCACTGAGAGATTGAGAATGCTGTGTCCGGTGTGGTTGAATCGTCTAAGGCATACACGAGAAGCTTCTGAGTGATGTGTCTTGCTGGTTATGGTGATAATTTGGCATTTCACTCCTGTCGCTGTACTTTCTTTTCGTAAGGTCGCACGTTCTATTTCCCTGTATGAAGAGATGAGAAGTTCCGTTGTGTTGAGAGATTAGTTTTAGTACTAGCCCTATGTGGGTGAGTGGGAGATGTAACAAATAATGTGGTCGGGCCATGCGGGCACCCACATGAAATTGGACTGGGTCCAAAGAGGGCTGGCTTGGACACCAAATAACAGGCTTTTGGAGTTTAGTAGGTTTTTCTTGTGCCTATATATATGGATATGTATCACATATTAAAAACCTAAGAGAGATTAATCACATCAACCTCTCTCTCTCTCTCTCTCTCTAAAAACAATAGTCACACACACACACACACTCTCTCTCTCCCTCTCTCTCTCTCTCTCTCTCTCTCTCTCCTCACGGTTCACTTTCTCTATAGCACATCACCAAAGGGCTTGGGATTTAGCTCATGACACGTACGAGGACCACTCTAGTAGTGATCTTCACGACCTATGCAAAGCATAAGAGAGTACACGGAGGCTACAAGGAGCAGCAGTTCATGGGTGAAGACGTCGGGCTCGTAACAACACCGTTCGACGATCCGTCAGGTTATTCCGCTAGGTAACGAACTTATACCCGACTTGTATGCTTGCGTGTATATTTATCAACAATACGTATTAATAGTAAGGTTGTGGCCTATCGGCAGGAGATTCGATGTCAATTGGCACATCATCCAATAAGGTTAAGGCATGCAATAGGAGTTCTTGGAGTACCAGGTGATGAAGTTTCATTACCATCAGAAGTAAAATATTGTGTGTTGATTCTCATTGTACTAATGTCAAATTTGGGAAGATCTTTCAGTATTTGGTAATATTTGTCGAACATGGATGGTTTGCCTGTCTGTTGTTGATATCTTGATGCACACAATTTATCTGCAAATGAAAGATGAAATGTTATGCATAAATTGTAGTTAAGTAGTATAAAATTGTTAACACAAGACTTTAAATGACATTTACGATACCCAATCAAGTTCATTTGTGCCACTGCCACTACCTTGAACTGAACTATAAATGTGTGATATCTTTGACGCATATAACATGATTGTTTGTGAAATTGTTGAGAATCGTGTTTGGAGACTACCGCAAGCCTGCTTAATCACAATATCCGGATCCGGATGTACGTTGTAGTCGTTTTTGATAGTGGACCAAAACTTTGCACCCGGTTGACTGTTACCAATTATTGGATTTGTACTAATATTTACATATGGTGACACAAGATTTCATCTTCAAATGGTCTCCTATTGGGGTTCTACTTCGTCCGGCCATTCTTCAAAGAAATTGATTCTGCTTCAATTTTTTGTATTGACTTTGAACAATCTTGGCTTCAATTTTGCACAACCTCATTTTATGCTATCAGGTTTATATAGCTGAAAGGAAGTGTCCATTGTGATTTTAAAAACTGGTCTGTTGTGATTTAAAAAAAAAATTCATTTGAAAATAAATCCGTTGAGGTGAAACAGCACTAGGTGAGCTGTGTAGCATGTGGGGTAATGAAACAGCACAAAGGGTGTCGTGAGGAAGTGGATGACACACTCTGTGCCGTGGGAAAGTGGACGACACTCTCTGTGCCGTGAGCTTTGTGGGACGGCATACCCTTTGCCGTTTTGCTGTACATTAGTAGAACTTAGTGGAACCACAAGCTTAAATTATGTTAAGTTTAACTGTTATAAGGAGGAGCTTTTCTTACACCACTGTGTGCTAAACCCTTAAGTTTACCTAAGTTTTGGTGGTGTAACACCACTACGGATGCTTTTAGCATATGCATATATTGGTCCAAAACAAATGAACCTGATACTCCATACCTAGTGCACCAAAGCTTTTTTTTTTTTTTTTTTGGATTAATTATGGATAAATTACGCTGACCTCTCCAGATTTAAGGTCAAAATATACTCTCTTAATTTCGTATGAAATTTTTTTAATGAGCTCGCTTGAAACTAGGGTTCAGTCACACTTTTTCTTTTCTATTACTCAAGGTTAACCATCATTTTATTTTTTAATTTTTTTTAATGACCAATTTATCCTACCAAAGTTAATAACTCATCATATATTACTTTCCTCTCCAATGATAAATTTGTAATCTCTTTGTTTTTTAGACAAAAAATCGGAACTTTATATGCACTATTAACTTTATTAAAATTCCATGTCTAATAGAGAAAGTAAGTGTAGTTTTGCATACCACAAACACAATAGAGGATGTCCCTATTTTTTGAAGTTAACTCAAAGGAAGTCAAAGCAATTATTTAGTTTATTTATTCGTGAACTTGGCTTGTCCAAATTGGTCAGAGTTGTCTTGGCATTCTTAAGGGTGGTCAATGATTTGAAACCTCCGGTAGTTGATGTAAGTGAGTTGGAATGACGGATCTTAAATACTTGAACAAACTATATCGAGAGCTTGACATGAATTCAAATCCTACCTCACTTACTTAATGCGTGTATTGTGGATCAATACACGTGTTCGAGTATGCCTCCTATCCTACTTTAATTTAATAAAAAAGCGTGACGATAATTTCATCCGAAAAATGATGATAAATTCAGACCGTGAAGAAGAAGTGACGATTTAACCTGAGTCTCCCAAAAATGGAAAAAATAATAATAAATAAATAAATATAAAAAAATAATTGTGTGTTTTTGACGCGCCATGGGGGCAAAAGGAAACTTTTTGAACACTGCTAAAGACATTCAAGTTGGGTTGGCCATTCATGTAAAGTCCAATAGAGGGTGTCACTATCAATGAGCTTTTCGTTGTGTGGTTAATGGCCATTTTGGTCCTTGAGAGGGTAACAGTTAAAAGATGATAAAAGTGATTTTGGACGTATATGAGGGATTCTACACCATCCAACTAAAATTATAAGAGAGAGAGAAAGAGAAAAAAGAGTTGAAGGTGACACCTTTTGTCCTATTTCTCTTTATTTATTTATTTATTTTTATTTATTATTTTTTTATTTGGTATATTGGTCTCATGTGAAAAGAGGAGGGTGTAAGGTTTGAACTCTAGTATGAAAATGATACCCCGAGACTTTTTATTACAGTAATTAGGATCTTCTTCCTATTTATTATTTATTTCATATTTTCGGGTTATTTATAATAGGACTGTGTGACCGCTTATTAGAAGACAAATATACTCTTATGTTATCAATTACTCCCTTCATTCTATTTTATGTGTCATTTTTAGGGAATTTAACTATTTAAGGGGACAAAAAGAATCTACATATACTTCCATAATTATCCATAATTATTGCACTTTCTTTTTTGTTTAGTTTTGTTTTGGTGTTGATTGTAAGGAAGTGTAGTTTGGAAAACTAAGTAAAATTTGCATACTAATTTAGGAAAGTGGACAATAATTTTAAGATATCCCAAAAAAAAAAGAGGTACACATAAAATAGGACGGAGGAGTACTAATCTTGAAAAGTAATAGATTTGAATCATGAAGAAAGAATGTAAGTAAATTATTGTTGATAGATAGAAGGGAAAGTCTATTAACCCCGCCTATTTTGTCTTTCACGCTCACCAATTAGTAATTTTTTTTTATTATTATTATAATTATACTCCAATACGAAATAACAGATAAAGACAAATGAATAAGAGAAATCTAAAAACAAGTTATTTACACCTCTTACCTCAAGAAATCATAACTAGGGGTGTCATTCGGACGGAACGGAACGGAATAGACTATTTCGGAAAAAAAATTCAAAATTTTCGGAATCTACTTATGCTTTCCGAATTCCATTCCGAAATATCGGAATTCTAAAAAGCATTTCCGATTCTGAATTTTCAGAATCGGAAATTTTCATAATATTTCGGAATATTTCGGAATTTTCAGAATTTTTCAACCACTGCCTACACAATAAAAATAATCCACACAGCTATTACAAATTTTCAACATAAAATACAACACATTTTTTTTAAAGCAACAACTAACACTTAAAACACATTAAGTCCATAATATCAACACTTAAAAAAATATCAAACATGGTTACATAGTATATATGTATTACATATTTACATTGTATAATATAAGAACTCAGAATATTATCGGAATATTTTTGGAAATTCTATTCGGAATTCTTTCGGAATATTTTCGGAATTTTCGGATCAGAAATTCGGAATTTTCGGAATTCTAAAAACAATTCCAATTCCGTTCCAATTTTTTTTCGGAATTTTCGGAATTCGAAATACAAATTTTGCTTTCAAAATCGGAATTTTTCGGCTCGGAATCGGTCGGAATCGGAAATTCCGTTCCAAATGACACCCCTAGTCATAACTCATTTGCTTAAAAAATCAGATCGTATGTATGCACCATACACATTCTCATGTACATATATCTACACCGATTTATAGGCACATAGTGGAATACATGTATTGTAAAAATGATACACATATATGTATTTATACGTAATATACACATTTGAACCCATCTACTATGTGTACATACATGTATATATATATATATATATAATACACCGAATACCATTGTCCAAGTTCATCATTAATTGGTGTGATGAATGATTCAAGCATTAAACTGATTTGGTGTGTCCCTCGTTTTGCAATTCCACTAAAACTTTAGCAGCTGTATTAATATAAATTATGAGCTTATTGATTGTTTTTCCCAATTAACATGAATCAAATTGCATCTTGAAGATTATAGTTAAGTGATCAAGACCCATTTAATTTGCGGGTACGTTGTAATCTATTTTGTTTGTCTGATTAGTGTACAAATTATTTTTTAATTTGTGGCAGGAATGGAAGAGAGAGGGGAAGGTATTGGTGGGTGTTGGGAGTAATAAGAATTGAGGGATATAATTTTGGGACGAGAATGAGTGTAAAGAGTAGATTATTTTAATTTAAATTAGAGAGGTAGATATATATAAAAAAAAAAATAGGTGGGTGTGAATAAAGTTTCTCATACTAAAATTGATTATATATTTTGTAGATCACTTCACTTCACTTCACTTTTTTTTTTTTTTTTTTTAAATTATCGCAAAATATTTTGTACTATTGTTTACTCCGGAGGCTCATTATTCGGTAACTATTATGCTTTGCAATAATCATTGATCTTATTTAATATGTGTCATGTATACCTCTCTATATATAGTAAAAGGATAAATAGGCGAGCAGAAAATAATCTAATTCCATAAACGTACTAAACCTCTACACAAACCATGGTTTATCGAAAACAACTAAACTTAATCCAGTTTAGTCATTATCAGGCGTGTTCAGGTCGAGCCATTCAATAAGCGGTCACGAATATCTTTGATAAGGGCTCAACTCGTTTAATAAATAAGTCAAGTTCAAGTTCGAACTCTGGGCTCATTTTGTGAATATATCAAATAAAGATAACAAAAAAGAGAAAAGAGAGAAGAAAGCTAGAGTTTCTCATAACCCAGAACTGAATGAATGAATACAATACAAAAGGAAGAGAGAATAATACTCCCTCCGTCCCATAATAAGTGTCCACATTTCCTTTTTTGGATGTCCCACAATAAGTGTCCACTTTCTTAAATTGGCATATAGCATTTACTTACTTTCCAAAACTACCCTTATAATAAAGACAAAGTAGCATTTATTTGTGGCCTCAAAACAAGCAAAAAGTCAAACACCCATCACATCTAAGGGCAAAATTGGAAAGTGACCATTTAATGAACAAAAAAAACTAAAATAATACAACTTTCTTAAACAATGTGCAAAATAGAAGTGGACACTTATTATGGGACGGAGGGAGTAGTATATCTAGGAATACCCTAATATAAAGTAAAAGACTAAACTACCCTAAAGCTAAATATAAATAAAACTAATTATAATAGCTAACTCTAATATCCCCCCTCAAACTCACGATGCTGCAGCTAGAAGCATAGAGAGTTTGCCAACTAAAAAACGAAAACGCTGAATCGGATGAGACTTTGTAAACAAATCAGCAATCTGCGCTGAAGAAGAAACAAAAGGCAAAGTGATAGCTCCATGCTTAAGATGATGACGAGTAATGTGACAATCAATCTCTATATGCTTGGTCCTCTCATGGAAAACTGAATTGTGAGCAATCTGAATAGCACTCTTATTATCACAATACATAGGTGAAGGGCGAGGAAGAGAGACACCCATATCTGTAAGTAGCCGGCGTAACCAAATAACCTCACGGGTGGTCGAAGCCATAGCACGATACTCAGCTTCTGTAGAAGACACAGCAACAACATCTTGCTTCTTACTCTTCCAAGAAATGAGAGAATCACCCAAAAATATACAAAATCCAGTAACAGACTTGCGATCTGTAGGATCACCGGCCCAATCAGCATCAGAGTATGCACGCAGCTCCAATGAAGAAGATGACGAAAGTAAAAGACTTTGAAACCGAGTGCCCCTCAAGTACCTCAAAATACGATGAACTGCAGCCCAATGAACTGTAGTAGGGGAAGTAACAAACTGACTAACAACATGAACAGCATGAGCAATATCTGGACGAGTAACGGTAAGATAAACCAAGCTACCAACAATAGTGCGATATAATGTAGGATCAGGCAAAGGAACGCCATCAGAAGGGGAAAGACGAACATTAAGCTCCAAAGGGGTATCAACAATCTTATTATCAGTGAGGCGAGCACGCTCAAGAATGTCACCTGTATACTTAGACTGAGAAAGAAGATAACCTTTTGGAGAACAGGCTACTTCAATCCCCAAAAAATAACGTAGTGGACCTAAGTCCTTCATTTCAAAACAACGAGCTAATTCAGACTTCAACACTGCAATCCCATCAATATCATCACCAGTAATAATCATATCATCAACATACAAAGAAAGCATAATACGACCAGCAGTGGTACACCTAATAAAGAGAGCTGAATCATACTCACTCGGGGAAAACCCAAATGAGGTAATCACTGTGGAAAACTTCTCAAACCAAGCTCGAGGGGCTTGTTTAAGACCATATAAGGCTTTTTTAAGCCTGCAAACTTCACCAGGACCATGAGGAACACCCGGAGGAGGAACCATATAAACCTCCTCTTGGAGGTCTCCATTCAAGAAAGCATTTTTAACATCCATCTGAGTTATATGCCACTGACGAATAGAAGCAACTGCAATAAGAGTACGAACAGTAGTCATTTTAGCAACAGGAGCAAAAGTCTCCTCGTAATCCATACCATACTGCTGGGAAAAACCCTTGGCAACCAATCTTGCTTTGTACCGCTCAACAGACCCATCTGACTTGGTTTTGATTTTATAAACCCAACGAGAACCAATAGCGCTCTTACCAGAAGGTAAGGGAACCAAACTCCAAGTGTCTGTCTTATACAATGCTGAGAGTTCCTCTGCCATAGCCTGTTGCCAAAGAGGATCAAGAGCTGCCTCTTTATATGACAGAGGCTCAAGAGCTGCCAAGTGTCAGATTTCCAATGAGAAGGCTGAGGTTGCTGTTGTTGTGGTGGTCGACTATTGGAAGGCTGGTTGCTGCTATTGGGCTGGTTTGCACGACCCAACCTAGGACACTGAGCCTTCCAATGACCCTTCTCCTTACAATAGCTGCATACATCACTACCAACTCTCGAGTAAGGCTTATTCTGATTGTTTGACGGTGGTCGAAAAGGGGCTGCTAAAACAGATGAAGTAGAGTCAGGGAGAATTCCCTTTCCAGATTGAGTCTTGAGACGTATTTCCTCAGCTACTAACTCATGGACAACAGAATCAACTGACGGAAGTGGGCTACGATGGAGAATGGACCCACGAAGGCCCTCAAAATCACCACGTAGAGCCATCAAAAACTGAACCAGACGTTGTTCCTCCCTACTAGCGATATATGGTGCAAACGCCCGCAATTCAGGCGACTCCATGAGAGCCAACTGATCCCAAAGATCTGTCATTGTAGAATAGAACTCCTGAATACTCAAATTTTTTTGTTCAAGGGCACGAATATCACTCTCTAATTGGTACCTTTTTGCAAAATTGGACTGTGTAAACAGTTTAGCCAAATGATCCCACACCTCCTTTGCATATTCAAACTTTGCCAATTGTATACCTATTGAGGGAGCAACGGAGTTGTTGATCCAAGTAATGATTTTCGAATTGTTTATTTCCCAAACATCTAACAATTCTGCAAATTTATCAGCCTGTTCATTCATAGGTTTACTAAAATCCCCATTGATATAACCCCACATCTTCTTCCCCTTCAGAAAATTCTTCATCACATAATTCCAATATGCAAAATTCTTGCCATCGAGTTTAACACTAATCGCTTGGAGCGAATCATCGCGTTCAGCAGCCATTACGAAAACGAAACAATTAAATAACACAAAGCAAACGAACCAAAATCAGACAACAGATCCAAAAACGAACGCGAATCAGTGCGAGATCCAAAAAAAAAACGAATCTGAATCAGCGAGAAATCCAAAAACGAACCAGAATCATCCGAAAAAGATTTTTTCGGGGCTCCGCCCCGAACCCCGGCAGGGGCGCGCTGCCCCCTGCAACCCCCAGCCAACTCACCGCAGAATTGGATCTGCGAAAAACGTGGATGAGATTCGAACCTGCTCTGATACCATGTGAATATATCAAATAAAGATAACAAAAAAGAGAAAAGAGAGAAGAAAGCTAGAGTTTCTCATAACCCAGAACTGAATGAATGAATACAATACAAAAGGAAGAGAGAATAATAGTATATCTAGGAATACCCTAATATAAAGTAAAAGACTAAACTACCCTAAAGCTAAATATAAATAAAACTAATTATAATAGCTAACTCTAATACATTTAATGAACAAGTCAAGCTCAAATATACATAACTTGTCTGATATTCATATTATAAATCATATGAACATGTTTGAATAATGTGAAAAATATAATGAACAGACTTGTCAAGACCTTGTATATTGCCTTCAGGGATGGATATAGAAAGTTATAGTTTGGGGGCCTGGTTGGGGGCAAAACCAAGAAGTTGTACCTGGAGTAGTCGAATTTACGAGGGTTCGAGGGGCAGCGTTCTTGAGACGATTTTTATTATTTTAATTTTTTATAGTCTATTTATACATATTTTTTCGTGTAGAATATATAATTAAGTTAATGCTATAAAAATTATGGGTAAATATCACATACCTCCACTTACGTTTCAAAATTTCAATTACCTCCCTTATTTTTGAATTTTAATATTTAATTCTCTTAAAGTTTCAAACAATTTGTTAAAGAGATGGAAAAACTTACTAGAGGATGAAGCAAGAGGGGCGGACCTCAAGATCGATATAAAAATTTTCCAATTTGGTCAAGATTTAGATCTTATCCATACATTACTTCCTAACTTGATTAGTGGGTGTGCTATGGAGTTAGTACACATAACTTTTTGTCCCTTGTTTTACTCTAATAAAATAATAAAATTAAATTATTTAAAATACTGATAAAAATCCCCAAAATCGCAGAAAATTGGCTAAGTAATTTGTCCTCTTGCCAAAAGAGACACAAATTAGTACTCCTTCCGTCCCATTTTGAGAGTCCATATTTGGGAACTCAACTTATTAAGGGGACAAAAAGAATCTACACCTACTTTTCACAATTGCCCCTAATCATTACAACAACTTTTTTAGTTTTGTCTTGGTGTAGATTTCAAGGAGGGATAATTTTGGAAAGTAAGTAAAAATTGTACATCAATTTCAGGAAAGTGGACACTATTTTGGGACATCCCAAAATGGAATAATGGACTCTCAAAATGGGACGGAGGGAGTAGTCCTTTACACAATTCTAGTTCTTACCATGCCCACCTTAGAGCATCTCCAATGTAAGATGTCATTTTGCCCATATCAAATTTATATTTTGACATTGCTATAGAACTTTTTTTTTAAATACTATATTTTGACATTTCTACTTCAATGTTACATTCTAAAATAAATGCTATTTTGTGACACATTGGCTATTATTGTTGTACTTTAAGTTGTGTGTTTTGTACACCTTTTTATTGGAATGAGTGCAAAGTTAAATTATAACATTAACCCATAAGAAAACCTCTACAATGCACATTCTATCAGTCTTTTCAAATTATAGCAATGTTATTCTTACTCTCAAATTTGAGAGAAAGAATAGCATTGCTATGTTTTTAGAGGAGGAATATGAATACGTTAGAGAGGTATTTTTGAACATCTATATTATAATTTGACAATAACAAGAGAAATAAAAGGTGCATTGGAGATACTCTTACCTCATGCATTTTTTTAGCAAATCTGAATCTACTCTCTCTATATCTATTTTCTCTCTCTAAAAAAAAAAAAAGGAAGTTAAATTTCAATGCATAAAGCTAAGACAGCGAGTGCCGTCGTTTGTTGGTCCATTTGATCATCTCAAGTCCACACGGCATCTCATCGCCCTTTCACAATCCCCTCTTTTTCTCTCTCTAAAAAGCATTATGGAGTAACAAAAATATGTGCATTATTGTACAAGAAGATCTTACTTTTTGAATGAAAGAGAATATATGTGATAACGTATGTTAGTTCTATGGGACCCACATCGATTCCACTACCACCAAATTAGAGAAATTATTCAGTACGAGACCAACATACCAATATGAGTTAACTAGTGATTGTTTGTGCCCGTGAACACGATCTAAAGAAAAAACAATGTGAAATTGTCTTAAGTCTCAAAGGTGCAATAAAATTTGTTTTCAAGGTTTAACCCCAATCTAAGCATCAATTAGCCATCAATGTGGGTCCCATGTTATCCATAGAATACTCTACTAATACATGATGTTACTAGAGGTGTTCATCAGTTGGTTCGATCGATTTTTTTGTCAGTTATGACACATGAAAAAAATTGACCAGTAGGCTCGGTTCGGTCGATTTTTTTGTCACTTTCGGTCGATCAGTTCGGTTTCCTTCCGTGAATGTATATTATTAAAAATCGACCGAATGGACGCGGTTTGCTCAGTTTGGCGAACTTTGTTACATCTAGATTACTTTGGGAAAAGAATAAACCTAAGAAGTTGAAAAAACCCAAAAGCCAAGAGACTAACCGTGACCAAATTGATGCAAAATATGATTAAGAATACTGAACACCAAAAATAGTGGCATCCTCCTTTTCACTAATTACAAGTGCAATTAAACTCGGTTTTGCAAATGCCAGGATAAAAGTTAGTGACAGCCTCACTGCAGCTTTGTCACAAGCCCTAAAAGAAAGAGTACAATTACAAATAAATTATCATAAGCTTAATCTCTCCTCAACTTCCAAATCACAATTATAAAAAAAATAAATAATCAAGGAAATTCATAAAAGTACACTGCAATTCTACCTTCCCTTCTCCAACTACAGAACCCCATTTCTTTTCACCCAAACACACCCTTGCAACCAATGCCTAGGCAAAAAAACGTAGTCCCAGAGCTTCTTGTCTAAGTAATAACTCAATTTTCTTCACTTGTTTCAATGAAATTATGCTTTAAATTATCACAATTTTCTTGAGTACTTGTTCCCCTTGTGAATTGGTAAAAGTCCTTTTGTTGTCTAAAAGAGGATTTTCTAGAGATTGCAATTGATCTCAAATGATTAGTGAGAAAATGACCCATGAGAGTAAATGCTTAAAGTTCTAACAGATGAAATTGTGTACGTTAGTGGATGGTTAAGATCTCTTTTGAGCCAAAAAGGTTGAGCAGGGATATTATATAGATAAGACTGTTATATTTAGATAGACATGGCAAATAGTAGAATTGTCAAATGGGCCAAACAAGCCCGAACCACACTCGTTCGGCCTGTTAAATTTTGAACTGAGGTTTTATATATGGGACTATGGGAGTGAACCAAGTCGAACTTGGATAGAAAATTTTCAAGCCAAAGTTGATTTTCGGGCTGAGCTTGGACTTATATAAGCTCAACTCATATAACTTAGTGTACATGTGTGTGAACTAATTTTATTTGCAGTTTAACTTCTGACTAACAACTATTGAATTTTGTTAAATTGGACTTAATTGTTGAAATTGTTCATTTTTGTCCTGAAGTTCATGAAGTAACAAATTAATTGCTAATGCCAGTTCATAGTCATCAAGTAGCCAAAGTCTTAATTCGGGACAGCCTGACCTTTGCCCGAAACTCACTTTCTAGCTGATTGAGTTGAGCTCGAGCTTGGTATTGAGTTATTAAACGGGCCAAGCTCGAGCTCGGGAGTTTATACATTCAAGCCGAACTTGGGTTCACCCAGGCCAGGTTCAATTCGGCCGATTGACAGTCATTAGCAAATAGAGTTGGTTTTGAACGGCATATCATATTTCGAAATGTCACATGGCGTTAGGGCTGGCCATCCCAACCCGAGACCCGACCCAATCCAACCGACTCGAAGGGATTTGAGTGGTTTTGGCGGATGGCCGGATGAGTCATGGTTTTCCCAAGCCACACCCGATTGCTTATGGTTCGGTTGTCGGTTTTTATAATCCAAACCCGACATCACCCGACCCGACTCAACCACCTATTGAAAACTTAGAAAACACAATATATGTGGTAGAACTATGGAAATCATTTTCAATTTTGTTTTTTGTATGTTGTATGAATCTGATGGTGGATTGTATAATTGTTTTTCATTTTTCTTTGCTTGTCAAGTATATGTAGGATTTTCATTTATTAGTAAGTTAAATTGAATGTCTTCCTAAAAAGTTTGCAAGAAGGTGAAATGGTGAATAACAAGGTCATGCTTTGCAGTTGGGTACAATAAACTCAACACTATCAGGGTGTAAAATTGATAAAAATATGATATATTCTTTTTGTCGGGTTTCACCCGAAACCAACCCGAACCAACTCGAAACCGACGAATCGGTTTCACCCGACTAAATGGATGGATGACGGATTCTAAACTGATAACCCGATGGGGTTCGGATGGATGATCGGGTGGGAGTCAAATCCGACTCACCCGAACCATGGCCACCCCTACATGGCCATATAACAACCCACCATTAGCTAAATGGATGGATGACGTGGTCTAACTAATAAGGAATTGCAACGTGATTAAGTTATTGGCTAATGAGTGACAACTTGGACACATAACAACCCACCATTAGTTTGGAAGGGTAACACTATGCTTTCCCCAAATTTTCTATGACAAATGGTTCCCAAACAGAGTCAATCAGGCAACTTGATTCTAATTTAAAGATGATAAAGTGCTGCCACTATTATTGAAGATGGTCCTATTGTGTTTGAGACCGAAACAAAATTTGAGAAGTATAACATTACTTCCTTCAATAATAATGGGACCCATACGAGAATGAGCACATATCCTCGACTCCACATTGGTGTTGCCCACAATAACGGCCGAAAGGATCCTTGGGCTATGAGAACCACACCTGTGACCTGTCCTATAGACAATAATTTCTCCACCAAATTGCTATCTTTCTTTGCTCTGTTTTTTTTTTGATGAAAAATTGCTGTCTTTCTCTCTCATTCGTTCAGTCATTTTTGAAGCTATTGGGAGAAATTTTAAGTTTAAAAAGGTTATGACAGTTTAGACTCCTGCAATTTTTTATTTGGTTGGGAGCCTTGGAGATTGATTGTCAGAAGCAATTATAGACTACTATTATATTATAAACCATAAAAATATCCACCTGTGCACTTATACAAAATCTATATATATATATATATATATGCTCGACGGCGATGCCGATGCCGGTTAGCGCAGCCAGGCAATGCTTAACCGAAGAGGCAGCGCGTGCACTCGACGACGCCGTCTCCGTGGCTCGCCGCCGTATTCACCCGCAAACCACCTCTCTCCACGCCGTCTCTGCCCTCCTCTCTCTTCCTTCGTCATCATCGACGACGCTTCGCGATGCTTGCTCACGCGCTCGGAGCTCCGGCTTCTCGCCGCGGCGGCAATTCCGAGCGCTCGAAATCTGCGTCGTCGCCTCTCTCGAACGTATACCATCCTCCAAAACCGCCGCCGACGGCGACGAACCTCCGATATCGAACTCTCTGATGGCGGTGATCAAGCGGTCGCAAGCGAATCAGAAGAGACAACCCGAGACCTTCCATTTACTGAACCAATCGTCACTCACATCTGTGAAAGTTGATCTAAAAAACTTCGTAGTTTCGATTCTCGATGATCCGATTGTGAATCGAGTCTTCGGAGACGCAGGATTGAGGAGTTTTGATATCAAGCTCGCAATTATTCATCCTTCACCGATTTCTCGATTCTCTCGCTCTAGGCATCCGCCTCTATTTCTCTGTAATTTACCAAATTCAGATCCAAATCGCCGGAGTTTCAACTTTCCGTTCGCCGGATTTTCTTCCGTTCTCGAAAATGGAGATAATAATAGCCCTAGAATTGGGGAAGTTCTTGTGAAAAAAAGGGGGAAAAACCCAGTGTTGATCGGAACTTGTGCAAATGAAGCTCTTAGTAGATTCACAGATTGTGTACATATAGGTAAATCTGGTGTATTACCAGCTGAAATTAATGGTTTGAGTATAATTTGTATAGACAAGGATATATATGAGTTTGTGGCTAATAATGGAAGTGAAGAAATGATGGGTTTGAAGTTTCAAGAATTGATTGAAATGGTGGAGAATTGTTCAGGACCTGGTGTTGTGGTTAATTTCGGAGATTTGAAGGCTTTTGTTGATGATGATGATGATGGTGGAGGATCTATAAATATAGATACTGTGAGCTATGTGGTTTTGAAATTGACTGGTTTGTTGGAGGTTCATGGTGACAAACTGTGGTTGATTGGGGCAACTGGGAATTATGAAACATATATGAAGTTTTTAGCAAGATTTCCTTCTGTAGTGACAGATTGGGATTTGCATCCTTTACCTATCACTTCTTCAAAAGCTTCAATTGGTAATGGATTGTATTCAAAACCTAGGTGAGTGGGTTAACCTAAGCTTTTTTTGTTTCCATAGTAGAACTATGCTAATCTTCAAATTTATTTTGTGTTAGATTTGCCATATGAAGCACGGACACGAACACACCGACACGGATACGACACGACAAAAATCCTAAAAAATTGCACGTCGACACTGCAGGAAAAGTGTCAGTGAAATGTCGTGTCCGTGCGTCGGATACGATACGACACGCAACATGTGACTTTTTAGAAGTGTCGGTGCTTCCTAGTTTACATGTTAATGGTTGGTTTAGTATATGAAATGAAAAACAAATGGGTACTAGGCAGTGGGGTGAAGCCTCAAGATTTGTTGTGGTTTATTTTAACAAGCCATTAAAAAAAGCAATGGGAATTCAAAAAGGAGTTTAATGTTTGATTATTGAAACTTCATTGAGAAAGTTCAGTTGACCTATTAAATTATTACTGCTTTTAATGAGTCCATTCACAAGGACTTTAATATAGAAGTCGGTTGCCGTAAAATAGTTCACTGTTTTTGTATTTTTTTATTTTTGAGAAAACTCCATACGAAATCATTCTTAGATTTTCTCAAGACGGTATAGTTGATGATTTTAAGCATGACTTTTCATGTAGTATATTAGTAGCCTCAGTTAATTAAGCTGTTGGATTTGTCCTTGAAATGCTTTACGTGTGAATTTGTCATTTTGTCCATTCAGATTTATGGAACACACAAACATGCCATAAGAAATCAGTGTGTACTGAATTTTCTTCTCGAATCATTGGTTGCCGAATTGCCTTGTACACTTATGTTTTGACATCTAGAATACTGTTGTGATGTACACCCCATGGTGTTTTGGTTTTGATATCTAGTAACAATTTTCCTTTGTACATATTGCCCATTTTAAACTGACAATTTGTTACTCTTTAATTAAGGATACAAATCTAACCTTGTTAAGACAATAAGTATTTGGATAACTAAATTTAGCATTTGGGAAACAACTTGTTCCTTGTTTTGTAACATGTTATAATTACTAGCATTTTCGTCGGCTTGTCATGGTCCAAAATGTGTTTCTATACTGGTACAAGTCTATTTATCTATAATTACACTTAAGATTCATACTGTGTCTGTCACTTTGATCTCATAGTTCCATGCTAATTATACACTTGCAGCTTGATGGGGTCATTCGTTCCACTTGGTGGGTTCTTTTCTGCACCATCAGAGTTCAAAGGTCTATTTGACAGCACAAATAAGTCCACAACTCATTGTAACCTATGCCATGAGAAGTACGAGCAAGAAGTTTCTGTTCTACTGAAGGGAGGAACCACTATTTCAGTTTCCGATCAATACTCAGCAAGTTTATCTCCTTGGTTACAAATGGCTAAATGTGACACAAGCAAGGAACTGGACGCGGTAATGATGTCTAACTTGTTCAAAGTCTGAAAATTTTGAACCCTCTCACTTGGGCTCTGTTTGGTTCATGAATTTAGTGAGGGAAAAGAAAAGAAAAACACTGAGGCTCTATTTGGTTCATGGATTTCATGAGGGAAACGAGAGAGAGGAAAGGAAAACAAGATGGATAGCTAGTCCCATCCGTAAGGTAAAATGAACTAGTTTTCCATCTTGCTTTCCCTCCTCTCTCTTTTCCGTCACGAAATCCATGAACCAAACAAAGCCTGAGGAGGAAATTGCTTTTCTTTGCTTGGTTTATAAGGAATTCAGTGAGGAAATAGGAAGGAGAAAAGAACCGGGTAAAAAGCAAATTATTGACTTTGAATATTGTGTGTCACTTTCCTTCTTCTTTTCTTCAGTTACTCATATGTTGTGAAATTTTTTAATTTCTAATGTCATTTAAACATGGAGGAAAACACTAGGGAAAATATAAGGGAAATAGCTTTACTTTCCCTTTTCTTTTCCTTCTCTAAACCTGTGAACCAAAAAGAACCTAAGAGATGCACATACCCCCGTGGATGTCGAGTATTCCACTTATTATTTGTGACGACATTGTTTGTAAATATGTGCTCCGTTACTTTCAGTGCAGGCTAAAGATGATAGAGCTGTATTGAATGCCAAAGTCGCGGGTATGCAAAGGAAATGGAATGATATTTGCCAGCACCTTCATAGTAGGAAGGAAAGCAGTGGTAAAGAGTCATCTGCGAAGGAAAATGGAGGTGAAACTTCAAGTTCTTTCATGCCCGTGGACTTGCAAAAGATTTCTCTACCGAAACAAAATTTATCATTATCTGTGGCTTCTGAAGCTGAGAAAGCTAATGCCCAAACCAATCTACACCAAGAAGTTTTGAGAAGTCAGCAGCTAGAATTGTCCTGTGTTATTTCTGTAACCACGGACTTGGGTTTGGGAACACTTTACGCATCCACTGCCGAAGAGCCTAAAATATATAAATTTCAAGGTGTCAAAGATCGGCCTCAACCCTTGTCGGGGTCTGTTTCAGCTGATTTTGATGGTATTGTAAATTCTAATACCCAATCTTCTTCGTGTTTGGATCCAAAAGATTTCAAGTCTCTGTGGAGAGTTCTGGCTGATAAAGTCGGTTGGCAAGATGAAGCAATAAGTACAATTAGTCGAATCGTATCACATTTTAGATCTGGAAATGGAAGGCGGCGTGGCTCAAATCATAGAGGAGATGTTTGGCTCAGCTTTCTCGGACCCGACAAAGTTGGAAAGAAGAAAATTGCTTCAGCACTTGCGGAGATAACTTTTGGCAGCAAAGAGTGCTTAATCTCCGTGGATTTGAGCTCTGAAGATGGGATTAACCGAACAATTTCCATCTTTGATCATCAAGGTTTGAACAATTACAATGTAAACTGTAGGGGTAAAACAGTTGTTGATCACATTGCCGGGGAGTTGAGGAAGAAACCTCGTTCAGTTGTGCTTCTTGAAAATGTAGAAAATGCCGATTTCCTGGCTAAGAGTAGTTTGTCACTAGCTATCAAAACTGGGAAATTTCAAGATTCGCATGGGAGAGAAATTGGCATCAACAATATGATCTTCATTGTGACATCTAATATCACAAAGGGAACTAAAAACATCTTTTCCGCGAAAGAACAAATCAAATTTCCCGAAGAAAGAATATTAGAAGCCAAAGGCTGGCAAATGAAAATTGAAATTGAGCGCATCTCTAGGGATGCCAAACGAAGCAATAGTACAAATGTGTTGATTGTGCCAAGGGAGGGAGGCTCAAATCCATTATCTCCAAGTAAAAGAAAGATGACTTGCAATTTCTTGGATATACCAAACCGGCCAAACAAGGAATTGAGAGCCTGTCTTGATTTGAATCTGCCTGTGGAGGAGATGGAAGAAAAAAGTGCTTACGAAAACTGTGAGAGTGACTCTGCCACCGAAAACTCAAAAGCTTGGTTAGAGGAGTTCTGTGAACAAGTTGACGAAGAAGTAATTTTCAAGCCGTTTGATTTTGATGCGCTTTCCGAGGAATTACTGAGGAAAATCAAATTGAGCTTCCAAAAAATTGTTGGGTTTGAGCCATTTTTGGAGATGGATACAGAAGTGATGGTACAACTACTTGCAGCAACTTGGCTATCAGACAGAAAGGAAGCTATGGAGGATTGGCTTGAAAAGGTTCTTTGTAAGAGCTTTGAAGAAGCTAAGAAAATGTATTGCCCAACTGGTCACCATGTTGTGAAGTTAGTTGCTTGTGAAGGGTATCTCCTGGAAGAACATGCTCCTGGGGTCTGCCTTCCAGCAAGAGTAAATGTAAACTGATCTTTCATTTCTTTTTCGTAGGCATGATTTTTGTAACTATTGTGTAGTGTTGTACTTAGGGTGTACATGAGCTGAGCCGCTCAACAAGGGTTTGCGGCTTGGCTCGATAACAGCTCGGCTCGGTTCGTATAATAAATGAGTCAAGCTCGAGCTTTAATACAAAGCTCGTTTAATAAACGAGCCAAGGTTGAGCACACATGGTCTCGACTCGATAAGACTCGTGAAAATTTTTGTAATAGGTTTGATAAAGACTTGTTTAATTATATATATATATATATATATGTGATTATTATAAAAATATAATATATGTATAATACAAAGTATTTAAAATTGAAAGAATATTATATATATATGATAATTATAAAAATAATATATATATATATATATATTAATGCAAAGTGTTTAACATTAAAAGAATATTGACATATTATAATGTGCATAGTCCTAAATTCACGTGTCAAACAATTGTTTTAAGTAAAATATGTATATATATATATATATGTGAACTGTCAAGCATTGAGCTTAGTCCGTGAGTTTTAATTGGCAACTTAAACTTGCTACTGGGGGTGTACACAAGTTGTGCCGCTCAACAAGGTTTCGCGGCTCGGCTTGATAACAGCTAGCCTCGGTTCGGTTCGATAATAAATGAGTCAAGCTCAAGCTTGAGAAGGATGCCAACTCGTAAAACTGGGCTTGAGTACATCGCTTATACGGTATATTTTTAGCTTTTAGTTGGTCTTATTTGGATGGGTCCTTTTGAGGATTGCTTGTGTTGTATTTCTGTAGTTAGATTATTTTATGCACAAATATTCCTAGTGGCGGGACAAGTTTTTTTTTTTTTTTTTTTTTTTATTATTATTATTATTATTAAAGGAGAATCAATTTCATTCAACAGACAGATTTTACAAGGGAACAAGTATAAGTTGATTATAAAGTGGAGAAACAAGCAACAACAACAGTACAAAAAAAAAAAAAAAACAAAGAACAGCAACAAAGCAAACAAAAACACAGAACACAACATTATTAGGAAACTGTGTTTTCAGAATCCGTTGACAGTGCGTATAAGATGGTACTACAAAATTTTACGTGAAAGCTACAATAACATTATAAGGGTGGAACTAGGCTTACCTTGAACTGCAAAAACGGATTATTGTAGTAGACGAATCGAGAACACGGGCTCGATAACAAACGATCTTCTACCGTATTCTTCTGCTGTCAGAATATCGAAATGAGTGTAGGCTCTATCGAAATCCTTTTAGTTTTCTGCTCTCCCTTTTTACGCTCTCTTTTCTATTTCGAGTTATAATACTCTATATGGAAAAACGCAAACTGAGAGGAGAGCCAAAGTAGCATATATATATATATATATATGCTACGATAGGGACCATAAGAAGTCAATAAGAAATAGGCTTCCTTATGGAATTAGGAAATCCCAATTCGAACTGAATCAGATTCCTATATAAATTATAATTAATACCACTAAAGAATTATAATTGCACTCCTACCCCTATTTCAAAAATATTTTTCGAGTTTCGCTATTAAATGCTTATTATCTCCCTACGTTAAGATTACAAATATCCATTAATTAAATATAATTACTGAGAATCATATTTAATTAATCCCTTAAAATTCCTTGAGATTCTCTACTTAACTTATTTGATATGTCGGATACAAAATCCACCTTCAGGGTTTGTCATAATCAAAACTTATAAGCTTTCTCAAGAGGATATCATCAATCTCAAAAATTGAGATATGGATTCCATCATTAATTTATATCCACCACATAATCAATATTATCACCCAATCCAATGAGATATTGACCCATTTAAGGATCTCACCATTTTAGGGATTAAAGTGTAATATCAAATGTATGTGCCTATAAATTAACTTAGGATTTAGAGCATAAACACTCATAATAGCCATGAGGTATTAATTATCTTATAAGTCAGTATAAAGATAATTACCCCAAGTCGGTCATGTTTAATACACAAAGTGTATAAGCAAAGTGAGTTGAAATTATACCGTTTCCTGTAGTTAAGACAAACCTACTACAACACCATGCTGCAGTCCTACCGATGGTGTGTCCAAACCCATCTAAGACTGTAAACTAAAATCTTGCATTCTACAAGATCCGATGGTCTGATCTTCCGTGTGTAAGCCAAATTCTACATACCAAACCACCTACTATGTAGAATGAGAGATACACATGCATAATATTAAATAAATAATACAATACAAATATTACCCACACAGATTCTCATAAAAATGGAATAATTGATTTTATTAAATGAATAATAAATCAACTACATAAAGTATGGCTTTTAGTATATATCCCTAACAAACATCACCACTTGTAAAGTCGTATTGCAACCTTTAACCCAGATAAGACCGTCAGTAGTGCATCTCAAAACCAAGCTAGCTAAGGAGGAAGCTGCCAAAAATCCACACCAAAGATCGTCCAAACTGCATCAAATCTGCGAAGAGATCCGCCAAAACTTCAGATCTGTAAAGAGGAGGCCGGACCTAACCACAGAGAAAGCAAATCTAGAAAATCCAAGGTGAAGACACACACCAAACAAACAAAGAAGAAAAACCACAAACCCCACAAAAAGGGGGAGAAACCCTCACAAAAGAGGGAAGAAACCCTCGCAAAAGGAGGGACAAAACGCCACAAAAGGAGACAAATCTCTCATAAAGAGAGAGAAAAAGAACAAATATATATACAAGAGGCTCTCCATTCCCAGGGAGGAGACGTCGAAGAGAGGGAGGTTGGAGAGAGATCGTTAGAGAAAGAGGGTTAATGTTATGATTGTTAGCTCTTATTCCTTTTTTTTTACTTTATTTTATTTTGTTTTATTATTTTAAGTAATATCTGCTTCTAGTTTTCTCTTATCTTTCTTCTTAAAATCACTAAGAATAATGCAAATCATAAAAGAGTCATAAAGAGATGCTCACAAAAGGATGTGACATTCTATATGGCACCTGTGTGGCAGAGTTAAGTATGATGAGCTCTATTAACACATGTGTGCCAAATGAGATGTCATATCCTTTTGTGAGCATTTTTTTGTGACTTATTTGTGACTCTAACATTATTCAATGATTTAATAGAAAGATGCAAAGTTGGAGAAAAATAAGTAACGAGTATAAAAATTAAGACGAAAAAAGTATAAACTTGTTTCCTTGAAAGCTTTACCAATCTTAGTAAGGGCAATGCTAGGGGCACTAACAAAATCCACTAACACTTGCTAACACACTTTATCTCTCTCCTAATGATACTGCAGGGTCCATTGCAGACCCCACAATACCACTAAAAGAGAGATAAAGTGTATTAGTAAGTATTAGTGGATATTGTTAGTGCCCAAAATATAACTCATCTTAGTAATGAGGTCTCTCATATATTATGTATGGACTAATTGAATAATTAGGATCCCCCTGAAAGGTTTGAACATGTAGCTACGTTAAGAGAGAGAGAGAGTGAGAGAGAGGTGGGGTAATTTTTAGGCTGAAGGTTATTGTACCTGAAGCTAGGTATGAAGAGTCCACAAAAATTGGGCTTCTGTGTTATGGTCCGTTTTGGATTGATATTTGCAAAATACACGCTTGTAAATTATAATTGTATTATCATCTTCATTTTTAACTTATTTACAATATGTATTTTAATATCATTTTTGTTTCTTTCAAAAAACAATTTTACTTATTTTTGCTTTTTCAGTTGGAGGATGTGTTTCACGTATAGGAACATGATGGTAGATGGAACCCCATACTCTCTACCTTTACAACAAAGAACTCTCACTCCATCATGTGTCCATCATCATCTCTACCCTTCTTTTCTATATTCTCTCTTTATCTAAAGTACATACAAAATTATACATGTGCTAAGAAGAAAAAAAGTTGCTTCGTACCAAACAGAGCATAATAATATAGGCTCAAAGCCCAATTAGATACTAGTTTTTACTTTGGCTAACTCTATTGCTACAGTAGTAATGACTATTGCGGCCAGAGCAAAAAGTGTCACTAAAAATTTAAGCAATACTTTTTATTTTGTCACATTTTTTTACTCTGATATTAATCATTGTTGTTCTAGAAATAGTATTACCCTTTAGTTTTACAAGCGAAAATGTTGCTAAGGTAAGTCTCAACGTGCACTTCTTTTAGAGGTCATCCATCATGGGCTAGAACACGTTATATACTTGTATGGGCTTGGCCCATTACATATTTTCATACCAATCTAAGGGTGTGTTTGAAAAAACTGAAAATTAAGTATTAAAAATTTTAAGTGATTTGTATTGGCAAAATAAAAACAGTGTTTCAATAACTAAAATAGACTGCATTAAGTGATTATTTTCAGCAGAAAATTTTCACTTAACGTTTTCAGTGGATGTGTGGTTGCTTTTTCAATTAAGTGGTATATTATAAAACGCACTGAATAAAATTAAGTACTGAAAATTTTCATTTTCACCACTTAATTGGGTTATCAAGGACACCCTAAGTAACCAATAAGACACTTTGTTTGTTTCTTGGATTTAGTGAGGGAAAATAAAATAATAAAAAATAATAATATATAGAGGAAATTTTTTTTTTCCTTCTTTGACTTATAAAGAAAATGATTAGGAAAAAAAAAAAAGAAAAGAAAAAAAGAAGAAAGAGAGGTAGAGAGAGAGAGAGTGTGCGTTGAAAAAGAAATTAAGCATTGAGAAGGTTGTGACTAGGGTCTAAATGAGCCCGCTCAACAAGGGTTCGAAGATCGACTCGATAAAGGCTAGGCTCGGTTCGCTCATTTGAGCTCATGAACACGATCGATTAAGGCTCGTGAAAAAGCTCGTTAATACGTTTGATAAAGAGCTTGTGTAGTGACTTCATAATAATAATAATAAAACTATGTGATTTTAGAGAAAGTATGATATAGGCTTAATAAATGATTGTTTATTATTAAACTCTATAGTTTAAAAGGGCACGCGAATAAGCTCGTTAAAAAGCTCGCAATCACTTGAAAGTTCGGCTCGTTTGAGCTCGCGATCGTGAAAAAGCTCACGAACAGGCTCGGCTCGACTCGTATATACCACTAGTTGTGAGTCAATCTCCTTCCTTCACTTATATATTAATTTTTTTTTAATTTTTAACATTATTCTAATATGAATGAAAACACGAAAGAACATACGATAGAACTAGTTTTCTTTTTATTTTCCTTTCCCTTTTCTTTTTCCTCGTAAAATCTATCCGAACTGAGACTGCTGAGTAATCAATAATATGGTGCTTCACATTTTGCAATTGTCCACATGTAATGTTGCCCAATAATTTGGGTGTGGTAAAGAAAGTTTTTGGTTGGTGGATTTGGATCCTCTTCGCTTATACTCTGTTTGGGTCATGGAGAAAGGAATAGAAAGATATGGTATATACATAATATATATATATAGAGTCGGGCTCTTTGTTGGGATATATCACATAATAGTGATATGTTATCCATGATGAGCTGGTCATATTTTACTTGGTTATTAAGTAAAGATGATGTCATCGGATATGTCTTCAATTGGAAGTATTGATGGTCACGCCTCTTGTATTTTGAATTTGCTTCATCGTGATTGGATTGTCTATGGTAGTAAGCATGAGATCAAATACTTGACCTTTCAGGGAGTTTATGTGTGGCGGTAGATTGGCAGCATATATATATATATGTGGTATACATATATGGTGACGGTGAGATAATCACTCTTGGTATTGAGAGTGGTGACGAGAGGGTATTTCTTTGTCTCTATAATTTCTCTATGTATTACAGTGATTATGTCAGGTTCTTTGGAGTATTGAGTGGAGAGTGTACAAGGGTTTTGTATTTGGGTTATGGGATTTAATTCATGTAACTTGTACCATGTTTTACTCAATAGTGAAAGAATGGATCTCTCGGGTGTGGACGTAGGCAGGTGTTTGGCCGAACCACGTAGAAATCTGTGTGTCTTTTCTTTGGTGTGCATGTTTAATTACTGCTCATGTGTGTGTGTTTATTTGGGGGAATTTGGTTCCGCGTGTTAAATTCCCAACAAGTGGTATCAGAGCTATGGTGGTCAGATCATGGTGACAGAGGCGCACCGTGACAGTGGAGATTAGTAGCACGGTGGTTAAAAGATAGCATAGGATGAAGAAGAAAAAAAAAAAAAAAAAAAGGAAATATGATGATGCAGCACAGATGGTACATGACGTGACCCGTGGAGCATGTGGCCGGCAGTGGTCGTTGGGCGTACGGAACACAAGGCTAAGAGGCAGCAATTTGTTTTTGGGTCCAAAGCTTTGGATAGGGAAATTATCCTGTGTGATAAGGTGTATCAAATCAAGAATTTTGATTTGTTGGAATTTCAATTAATTAGTGGGATTAGCTATATTACTTGAAATTTGGAACATGTTGTTCCTATGATTTTCAGGCGCTGCGGATTCATCGATGGGTGCAGTTTTGTGAGATTCTGCATGGATTGGAATTTATTTTTCTTGGGGATAGATCCTATATATATTGCAGCAGGTTGGGATCTAGGGTCGAAAAATAATTTTGATGCTGCTGTGATTGTAGCAGGTTGCGTATGGTGGAGAGGTTCTTCACATTCCATTCATACGGGCATTTCTCTTGGGTTGTTAGATTCCGGGTACGGTAAGTATGTGCTTCTGGAGAAAATAATTTGATGGGTTCCAAGAAGACGGGGGCAGACACAGGCGCAATTATCCGACAGAGGTAATTGTTAGGATACTGCACGTAGGAACGTTGATCAAATATTTTTTGGAGCAGGTTCGCTATTTGGGTGGTGTGATATTTATCCCAAAGTTGCGGAGGAATCTAATATTGGTGCTGAAATCACACACGGCAGATGAGAGAAATGTAGATGGTTTGTGTCGTCTGGTTGGTAGAGTTGTACTCCCAAGTTCTCGATGGAAAAATTCTTGCAAGTTGGTGAATGGTTTATTTCACGGTTCAGACGATGGTGATGGGAAATCCTGCTTTGGGAGAAGTAGAGGTCGAGGCTCTTCTCTGGTGGAGTTAATGCATATAATTAACTCGGGGGCAATTGCACATGTATTGGTCGTATTGTTCGAATCGGGAGTGTCGAGACCGTGTGGATTCGAGGTATGTACAATCTGATATTTGTTATGGCCAATGGTGAAGTGTTTGCGGTTTGCCAAATGAATACAAAGCTGTGGGCTTTGTGGGCACTTCAGTTGAGGGGGTGCGAGCACACCAGTTAAGGGGTGCTGGTGATATGTGGCAGATTAATTACCTCATATGTGATATAGGGGTGATTGTTGGGATATATCACATAATAGTGATATGTTATCCATGATGAGCTGGTCATATTTTACTTGGTTATTAAGTAAAGATGATGTCATCGGATATGTCTTCAATTGGAAGTATTGATGGTCACGCCTCTTGTATTTTGAATTTGCTTCATCGTGATTGGATTGTCTATGGTAGTAAGCATGAGATCAAATACTTGACCTTTCAGGGAGTTTATGTGTGGCGGCAGATTGGCAGCATATATATATATGTGGTATACATATATGGTGACTGTGAGATAATCACTCTTGGTATTGAGAGTGGTGACGAGAGGGTGCCCCTTTGGGGCATGGGACATTAATTATTGGGGTTTTCTGTGAGGGGTGTTCACAATAGAGATGTGAGGTAAAGAGGGTATTTCTTTGTCTCTATAATTTCTCTATGTATTACAGTGATTATGTCAGGTTCTTTGGAGTATTGAGTGGAGAGTGTACAAGGGTTTTGTATTTGGGTTATGGGATTTAATTCATGTAACTTGTACCATGTTTTACTCAATAGTGAAAGAATGGATCTCTCGGGTGTGGACGTAGGCAGGTGTTTGGCCGAACCACGTAGAAATCTGTGTGTCTTTTCTTTGGTGTGCATGTTTAATTACTGCTCATGTGTGTGTGTTTATTTGGGGGAATTTGGTTCCGCGTGTTAAATTCCCAACACTCTTGTGCACAGTGGGTAAGCGTATTGGGTGAACGTACTGGGCTTTTAAGCCTAAAGAAACCACAGGGTGCCCCACTGACCCCTATCCCGCTGTCTCGCTGACCCGCAGTTTTTTTAGGATTAAAAACCCAGTACGTTCACCCAGTGCACACTGGAGCCAGGCTCTTTATATATATATACACACTTTTCTTCCGAAGATTAGATGAAAAAAATAGATTAGTTCTAAACAATATATATAGATATATATTATCGTCATGCTCTAAAGAGGGCTCTCTCTCTTTATTAAAGAGAGGGCCTTGTTTTAGCCATCAGATCCAATTTTTAAACACGATGACGGTCAAAATAGAAACCATCTCTTTAATAAAGAGAGGACGCTCTCTCTGCAGAATTTTTGAAATATATTAGCATTACATTTAGTCAAGAAACTTAAATATGGATTAGTCTTCTCTCACCCCTTTAAATTTGCTTTGTGGAAAAACTAGATAGGGATCTTACAAAAAGTCTTGACTTCTCATTCACATACCAGACATGACTTTAATGCTTATATTGCAAAATCTTGATGGTCCAATTAGCTTCAACTGCGAAGAATGATGGACATTTCATTGGTTATATCCAATCTTTAGAAAATTCTTACATTCCCTTCAATGGGACCTAGAATGTTTCACATTAAGTTACTTCATTTTTTTCATATTTGGTTGCCACTAAAGTGCTTTAAAGAATTTTGAAAATTAAAATTAGTTTAGAAACTTGGAATCACTTGGGCTGTGTTTAGTTTGTGACTTATTGAACCAAAAGAAAATGGAAAGGAAATAAGAAGAAAAATTAATTTTCTTATGTTTTTTTCCATATTTAAATAACATTAGAATTATGGCTAAATTTTAGAAAACATAATTGTAACATAACAAAAAAGAGAAGAAAGTGACTCACAAAATTCCACTCTATTTTCTTTTCCTTCTTTTTTGTTTTTTCTCAATATTTTCAACAAATGAAAAAGTTTTCCTCAAAATTTTCCTTTCTTTTCCCTCATTAAATTCAAAAACCAAATAAAGCCTCCCCCACAAAAGAAAATTGAAAAGTTGCTCATTACTTTTAAAAGTACACCTGTACAAGTATAATAGAATTTTGACTACGAATGGACAGTTTCAATAAAAAAAAAGTCCAACTTTTCAAAATTTCTACGTAAAATTATTATCTTCATGTAATAAGTCTTCAACTTTGCCTTGCAAACTATTCAAAATAAGACTGGTTTTTAAATTTGCATCTTCACAACACTTGTGATATTGAGATCAGTTAAAACTTAAAACAAATTTCAATAAAAGTGTTCTCACTATATTTTAACCAACTCCAGTGTAACTTGTGTTGGAAACCAATTTCGAACATAAATGTTATTCCAGTATATATAAAAGTTAGAGAACTCTTCTTTTTCTTTTTCTTTTTTTTTTCTTTTTTTTTTTTTTTTCAGAATGTTGCGATTTAGAGAATTCACTCCAAAAATAAACCCAAAACCACAAAATTAGAAAACGGCCCCTAAGATAACTCTTACAAAAGTGTTCAAAGGTGAAAGAAAGTTTCTAGCAATGGCTGTTTTTAGCTGAATTTAGTCACCTTTGAAATCAAAATGTTAAAGCGACCACTAAAATTGGGTGTCTTACACCTTGTTTGGATTAGCTGAAACTTATAAATTAAGTAATAAATTGTGAATTTCGAGAAAAAAAATGATTGTTTTGTAAAATAGAAGTGTTTGAGTTAACTTAAAATTTTAGTATTGAAGCAAATAAGCTGAAAAAACTAGCTCTATATTTCAGCACTCAATACATAGTATTTCAACTAATTTGGATGGTATTTCAACGCTTAATATTTCAGTTAACACAAACGGGCTCCTACCATGCAATACTTTGAAACTGTTTATGCTAAAATTGAGGTAGTTGATATGCAGGATTGAAGGGTGGGGGGACTCAAGCCCACCCCACATTTTTGGAAAATTGTAGATTTGTACTAAAAAAAAATTACAATTAAGCGCCCCTGAAAATTATAAAAAGACCCTCTGACATTATAAATTTATCATATTAGATCCAAAGTTTGCAAAAAAAAAAAATCACAAATAGATCCAAAATCCCCCCACTGGCATTGTAAACTTGTCATACTAGATCCAAAATCTTCACAAAATATGTATAACAACAATACTAGGTGCACAAACAAGTTTCACAGACACTTACAAACACATTCTATCGATGGCACTGTGGAGTCCACTGAAATTATCCAGACCCACAGTGCCACCCCGGAGAGAGATAGAGTGTGTTTATGAAACTTGTTTATGCCCCAAAAGCCACCCCCACTCCCCTCTGGCATTATAAATTTGTCATATTAGCCTTTAGATCCAAAAAATATATATAAATAGATCCAAAAAAAAAAAAATCAAAGATGCTACTCCGAACCCCCGTATCAAGCCCCCTGAATTCATTTTCTAGAGCGGCACTTGTTGATATGACTTTAATTTTGATTTCTTTGAATGTTGTAAAAGTTTGGCGATGACTGATGAGTAATGACCTTGCAAATCCATGGATGATATAATGTGGAAAAGAAGAAAGAGGCGTACTTTACACTTATAGTCCTCTCTTTATTCTTTTATAAGGATTGAACTCCTCTGAAATCAGAAAGGTAAAGCTTCTAATACTATAAGAGGTAAAGCTTCTAATACTATAAGTGGGTTAAGTGTTGAAATTTTAAACTTTTAGCACTTATTTTTTTACTGTATTTGATAATGTATAAGAGCTTACCAAATTGAGAACGTATAAAAAATTACTGAAAAGTACTTTAAGTAAAAACATTCTACTAAAAAAACACTGAATTCGATTTGTATTTTATCTAAAATAATCTACTTGTTGACTATTGCACCATTTGCTTAAAATTTACAATACATTAGTAATGATCAGTACTTGATTTCAATTTTATCAATTGGGGGCCTAGGTGACCGCTTGGTAACCAATTATTTTACCAGATTCTTTTAATCCGTTTGACACCAATTTTGTTTAGCTTTTCAAAATTTGTTACTCTAAAGTTGAAAAAAAAAAAAGAGAGAGTAATTTTAATAGCAGTTAATTGAAGCTTTTTCTAAAAGTTTAATTGAACCTTTAAAAAAATTATAGTGAACATTTTCCAATGATCTTTAAGCTTTTAAAAAAGATCATTACAAAACCTCTTTTAGAAAAACTCCTTATTCCTGTAGCTATCTAAACAGTCTCTAACAACTCACAATTCACCAACATGAGTTAAATCAAGAAAAAACATTAGGAGTTGGGTACAATTTTACAACTTTCACCAAACCGGCCAGTCTGATTTCTAAGGAAAAAAGAAGAAGAAAAAACTGAAAATTGAAATCCATGGAAGGAGAACTAGATAACTTACCTGGATATAGTAATTATGCTAAATAGAATTTTACAGATGTAAAAATGAGTGAGTTTAATTGATTTGTATTATCATATAATCTAAATAATGATTTTTTTTTTTTTCCCCCTATAAAAGGACTTTTGCTACATATTGCTCAATAAACCTTACTTTCACATCTTTTTCCTTTTCATTTAATGCGGGTGTCAGATAGTGTGGTAATGAAAATCAAAAGTGTGGTAGTGAAAATCAAATAATGAAAAGGACTTGTACACTATGATAAATGCAATTCCTTGGTGTCGTGATGTGTTGGTGGTGGGTCCTACAATGAAGTAGGCCATCAGACTTTTCTCAAAGTTTGACGCGTTCATACAATGAAATTGAGGGTCTGTTTGGTACTTGAAATATAAAACAAAATCCGGTTCAGTTACAATTTTATTGAAAAATAAATGTTGAATCTCCAGTTTATAAAAAAAAAAAAAACAAAAAATACATATATAATAATAATAAATTTAGTGGTGAATTTTAAGTAATGAAAATTCTAATCGCTTGAATTTGTACCACTAAAAACAGTGTTTCAAGTGTTAAAATAGAATATATTCAGTGATTATTTTCAGTATATTCCCTCTATCCCATTTTATGTGTCCCTCTTTCCTTTTTGGAATGTCCCAAAATTGTTATCCACTTTCCTAAATTAGTATACAAATTTTATTTAATTTATCAAACTACACTTCATTGGAATCAACATCAAAACAAAACAAAAAATAAAGTGCAATGATTATGAGCAATTGTGAAAAGTAGGCGTACATTCTTTTTGTCCCCTTAAATAGTTGGATTCCCAAAGAGGGACACATAAAATGGGACAGAGGGAGTAGTTTTTTCACTTAAAGTTTTTAGTCATTTTTTGGTTGATTTTTCCATTAAATGGTACATTATCAAACGTACTGGAAAAAAAAATATTAAGTGTTGAATGTTTTTCATTTTTACCACTTAATGAGATTATCAAACACATATCTAATTTTGTCGAGCGGGCTATAGCCTAATTTGCATAGCCTCTCTCTTCCTCCCAATGGGGAGGGAGAGGGTTCGAATCTCCATAGGAGATTCTAGTTGCTACCCCCCCCCCCCCCCCCCCCCCCCCCCCCCAACCCCAAAGCCCTATACTGACCCATAGCATGGCGACTGAAGAATAACTGGGTGTGTGCGTGTGTATGTGTATCAAGTCCGAATCCAGGTTAGTATTTAAAAAAAAAAACATGTCTAATTTTTCTAAGTATAAGTGTCAATTGATTTGAGAAATCAAAAGGTTTAGGCACGCATCTTACTATTTTAAAGTGTGATTGATCAATTTGTACTAAATACTAATATGTCATTTATTGATTTATTAATTTTGGATTGCATATACTAATGTATCTCAGTGACACATATGTGAATTAATAATATCTTGAAATAAGACAAGACATTGTTGAAAAGGGTAGATGTCATTGGAGAAAGAATCACCTTTAAATATATAAAAATCTAAAATTGGACAAATTTTAGTCCATATCTCACTTTTTATTTGATTATCGTGATAATCATTGTAAAATTGGTTCGACAAAAAATCGATTTTAATAGAGTTTTTAGATTGGACATAAATTTTTATGCAAAAAATTAACGCTCACCAAATTCTTAAATTTGTAGATTTGATTTACGATTCTTTGTTTTCCCAACTATTGTCTTAATTAATTGGGACCGGGCTACTGTGCATGCTCAACTTTCTAGTTCAGTTATGAACCAAAAGAAACGATGTTTTACCTTTCCAATCAACTCTAAGATTTACACGTCACTCAATCTCCGCCGTTCAAATCAATGTTTACATAATTAGAAGGGAAGTGTAAGGACAGAACAGTAGAACCGCCTTTCTGAACAAATACAGATTTTCTTCAAAGTACAACTCGCCAATCTTCATACTAGTCTTCATGCTTCTCCCCTTTGAAAAGTGCATTGTGTAATCTCATTGTCTTGGACCTAAAAATACTAATATCTGAAAGTTCTAATTTCAAAACAAAAAGTGTCAGTTAAAATTTTTAGCGACACTTTTTGCTTTAACATTAGCTAAATTATTAAGTTTTTCTTTAATTAGCAATTGGCTAGCTCTTTTAGCGACGTTAAAATTTTTAGTGACACTTTTTACTTTACATTAGCCATTAGTGCTGTGACAATATGTCACACCCCGATTTTTAAACAACCAAATATTTAATACAGAGCATGTATCCAGACTAATATTCAGTTTCCAAAACACCGAGAGTGACACTCTCACACAGGCTAACAGATAATTTATTTGAAAATAAAATTTAATACTCATTAAATAAGGACATGTAATCCTGTGTTACTATAAAAACTCTGTATTATTAAACTTATATTCTCAATCCTCCATTTCATTATAAAAGAAATAATATTCCATTACAAATATAATATCATTTTAATTTACAAAAGGAATACAAAGTTCGTTAAATAAAATTTCTTACAAAGTTCAGAAAAAAAGAAATAAAGTCTATACATCCGATGGTCAGAGCAACTACAACGTTCCAATGCCCAAAGACTGCACAGCCAAGCACAACGGTCACATCATCAAAAGCAATATCCTGCACATGACATCCAACTACGTTTCAAACAGAAACGCACCCGAATGCATAACACACTCGGGTCAGTCACATGACTGGTATGAGTTAAACAAAAATAATAAAATGTGAGAGTTCTAACCTGAACCCGTCGACTACAAACTACATTACAACACTATTGGGCCAAGACAGGTAGTTCCACACACATATTTGGACAAAAAATGTAGTTTCCATTTATGTGATGGCAAGTAGTTTCTTGCCCAAAATCCAAAGTTACTATGAGTTTTATACTTACCTCAGATATCTATGGTGAGTCAGCCCTGCATAAAAGTTAGTGGACCCACCATCCTGTAAATCGAATGATCACAAACTAGGCGAATAATTCCATACATAAGCCGTCCACATTATAACTTAAATGTCGCGTTCATTATTTCACGCTTATCAGTCTTATGAAATAATCCATTTTCATTATTTATTAGCATTAAATTTATTTTTGTATTCCCTAGGTTCACCCCTTGGCCACCCTCCATGGTACAACCCACACATATATCCCATGTGTGCCCGGACATATTACCAACACCCACTCTGGTGCTAGTTTGGTTGGGGTATCAACCAAACCAGGTATATACAACAGACGGCTGGTCAATATGCCTAGACGTCTATACAATATAAGCCGAGCATAAGGCTTAGGCCAGCTTGATCACGAAGCCACTGGCAAAAAGTACACTCAACAAGTCTTAAGCCAGCTTGATCACGAAGCCACTGGCAAAAGAGTGCGAGCTACCAAAAACAATAACACAACAACGGGGAGCGGTGAACACTAAAGAACTATGTTGCAATTATCACATATCGTTCGTATTATCCCAATAATTGTGAATTTCACGTTTATCACATAGTTCCGTCTCTAAATCCAATCACTTCTCTAACTTTTAGATGTATTTCAATTTCTTACAATAGAGGGTTTTATCAATTAACCCATAACAATTCTTCCCTCAATAATTTCTAATCAAATTACAAGATCCCTAATTTACTATTCAATGTATCTAATTTACTCATTGTTATCAAAATGACCACACAATAAGGTCAATTATTTTAGGTACAATAACCTCAACCCAACATTCAATATTAGCCTACATGAAACCCATAACAAATTCTCATATCGTAAAGTATTATAACAATCGTTCCACAATATTTTCATCGGATTCAACGTTAATGACTATTACCCATTTTTTTATAGCTCAACATTATATGAGAATTCATGTATATCTAAGTAATTTTCGTTAAGTCATACGAACGAATAAAAATAAACACAACGAATCATATTTCTCCAATTTCGTACATTTTAACATACAAAAAAAATTGTTACTGAAATCTTCAATTTTTGCCCAAACGGTGCAGAATCAGGAAAAACTCCATTAGACGAAAAGTGTGCAGAATTGCGTTTTACATAAGATACTCGGACAGAATGTTCAAATTCAAAGCCACGATTTTACAATAATTTTCTAAAGTTTCTGCAACTGTGTGAAATAAAAAAAACGAATTTCACACATATTTCTTAATTACCATGAATATTTCACATATGGTTTTATCAAACTAACTATTCACCTAATCTTTTCGAATACCCAAAAGTCAAAATCACAAAGTCACACGAAGGGGAAAGAAAATATCTAGATTACTTCAACAATAACAATGTGTATCCATTACAAAGATTTAACTCTAACAATTAAATTAAACATGTACAAATTTAATTTACTCTCATATACATATATATATATACGTGTATATATATATACTCGGATATACAAAATTTAACTCACCTCGTTGAAAGAAAATCCACACCCACGAATGCTCCGCGATTCCCCACGTGCCCACGAACCCGAGATCATTCTCCTTTCTTCTTCTTCTTCTTCTTCTTCTCCCTCTCTCTCTCTCGTTCTCTCTCTCACACACACACACACACACAACACACGTCTGTTCTCTCTTTGGGTGGCTAGGGTTAATGATATAAGTATATGTGTACTACACACATAGTATACTATATACATGCACAACATATACAAATAACTCAAATATACATATCAAATCCCGTTTTTTGTCTAATGAGCTCACAAAAGAGACTCATGTGGGCCCAAAATGCAGTACAAAGTGTTAAAATGAGTAGCCCAATGGGTACCCATGACCCCGGTACTAAGTTTTAATGTTAATTACATTATTTAACACATTCGCGGGCCGGTAAACACTATATAACAAAATACATATCATCCCTTCACTTTTTTTTTAACAAATATAAATTAATAGAATATAACTCTCAAACTAAACGCGTTCACTCATGATTTAATTTATATGTCCATCAAACACTTAAAATTTTCCAAACACATGTCTTACATAGACACATTCATATAATATTACTAACTGGAAATAATAATTAAAATAATTATTTACATAGAAATTTTAGGGTTGTTACACGATAACATTAACTTTGCAACTTTTCCAAATTTGG
The DNA here is from genome assembly GCA_033977485.1 of Hydrangea macrophylla. NCBI lineage: Eukaryota > Viridiplantae > Streptophyta > Magnoliopsida > Cornales > Hydrangeaceae > Hydrangea > Hydrangea macrophylla. The sequence goes on from CM066989.1 coordinate 18,319,545, forward strand.
TTAAGAATACTATCATTTACTTGTGATTTGGCTCTTACAATATGAATAAGGGTATATATGCCTACCAGTGTATATCAATCTAATGTTAATAGCAGATTATACAACATTCTTTGATTTTTACCTTTCTTTACAATCTAACTAGGTGGACGGCCCCGTGTAAGGTACGGGTGTTGGATTTGGTAGAAAAAATGTAATGTATTTTTTTTTTATGTGGACAAGAAAAAGATATAAGTTCCATTAATTCTTAAGATGATGTTAAAAACAATATACTTAAACAATTATATTAATTGATGAGTAATATTTACTTGCTATTTCTTTGACCAGTAAAAAATTGTGTTCTGTCACACCTAGGCGAAACAGGCGGGCCTGGGTGGGTTCGGGCCGGGCTCGAACCGACTGAGCCGAGATAAGGGTTGTATATTAACGGTATCGGGTCGGGTTGTGTTATGGTAGGGTCGGGCCTAGAACTTTGGCCCGTTTTATAATATACATATATATATATACTAATACATCCCCCCCCCCAACACAAAAAAAAAAAAAAAAAACGTATATACGTATCCTTATATATATAGGGTAAGTCTATTGTGAGAAGTTTCTCATATGAGAAGGCGGACTTTAACCATTGGATGATAATATGACCATAAGATTCTCAAGAATCTGGAAATGCATTTATTGTCAGATGTTCATCCAACGGTTAACCCGCCTTCTCATACGAGAAGTTACTTACTATAGACTTGCCCTTGTATATATGCCCAGCAAATCAAAAATACATATACTTGTGTAATGAATCATCCCTTGTAAATCAAGACCAACGAAAATTCCTCAATCAATGATATCAAATCCCTAGATTAATCAAGATTTACAATATATATATATATTCAATAAAAGGAAAGCAGAAATTTCGAATCAAAGAATATATATATATATATATATATGTATATATATAGAGAGAGAGACAGAAGATCGCAACTGAAGAGAGATAGTGCAGCCGAAGAGAGAGATAATGGGCTGCTGCAACATTCTAGAGAGAGGTGGTTTTTGGGAGAGGGGTTACTTTTTGGGTTTCATTTATGTATGTAGTGGGCGGGTTGGTCATGTGCCAGAGACGGGTTTATTTTGAGCCCTCTTATAAATCTGTTTATAAGCCTTGAGCCCGCTACGAGCCTGGTCATTAAAATTGCAGTTGCCCATTTCCAATTAATATCGGGCTTTGACGGGTTGGATGGTGTTTCGGACTTGACTTGCCAGGCCTAGTCACACCCCAACCCGCCCCACACAAATTAGGATGTGTAACAATGGTAATTAATGTTCCAAAAACAACCTTCCAAAAACATTTTCTAAGTTAAACCACAAAACATAGTTATTTGACAAAACATACCAAGTCGGTCAGCCGGACAGAGCCCTTAAAAATATATGGTGGACCAGACTGCACACTTAAAAATGTATTTGATCGACCGAATTGCACACTTAAAAACATTTAGTCTACCGGACAGCCCTGCTATAGCAACCTCATTTTAACATGTTTTGCACAAGTTTAAATACCAAAACATGCCCAAGTCACTTAAAAACACTTTCAAAACTTGATGAATATGTCCCTAATACATATTCAAGCATTCCCAAACATTTAAAACATGATTGCAATCTCATTTGAATCAAAACCAGTAACCAAACTCAAGTTTTCACCAAAACATGCATTTACATAAAAACTTTCCAAATATGCGTTTGATAACATAGTTAACAACATGTGTTGCAACAGAGTCTTGCCCAAAATGTTTGCGACGCAAATCCGGACTTGCCGAAGTGGCCCAAACTCAACCAACACACAATTCAACTCACAACATAGAATTTACATGAAGTTTAACAACTTCCCAACCTAAGCTACAACATTCACATAATCTTACAACATAAGTCTTAGAACCCAAACTTAGAATCCACAATCTAGTACAAGTTTTATACATATAAAATAAGTCCAAAAGTCTTGACCCATTCCCAAGCTCAAATCACCTCCTCTCCATGTCTTGTTCCAAATCTACAGTGGTTGTTATATACCATAACAGAAAAGGAAAACGGTTTTCTTAAGCATTACGCTTAGTGAGCAATCTATCCATGATTGAATGCTTAACATGTGCAATGCTACAATTAAACACATAACCACATCTGTAATCGCTGAACTACCGGTTCAATGATTTATTTAGACTCGAAGACCTTCTCTTGGCACCATGATCACTTCTATTCCTTGGACATCTGTTCTCAAATGGATTTCTTCTCCTTCACCTCCTTTATTTCTCCCAACAATGAATCATTTTCCCAGGTATTCATTGATGACCATATATTCACATAAGCACATAAGCATGGCAATTTTCCATATGGACATGTTATTCTCAATTTAACATTTTTATGGCTTCTAAGCATGAATTTACCAATTCTATTTATTTTGAAGCATTAAACACATTAAACCACAATCAATTTCAGCTAGAAAACTCACCTCTAATAAATTCTACCCAAATTAAGCTTAGGAAATCTGAATTCCACCAAATTTCTACTCAATTCTCACTTCAGAGTAATTCCTACACGTTTTCGGTAAACCACGTGTCACCGATTAGAATGAGTCACTAAAATTGACGATTAAAACATAAAAGAAATTATAGAAATAAATGTCTCACCTCCACGAGTTCGAATATGGCTTCAGTTCGCGAATTGGACTTCGAACAGCGATGGAATGATGAAATTAATGGCGAACGGAACCTCGTATCTCTCTCTGACTCTCGACGCTAACTCTTTCCCTATTCCAAATAGTTTTTATTTTCTTTCCAGTTTACTTAGTTGAAGAAGATGCTAGGTGTTTCTCTATAAGCAGGTCATGTTATGACTTATTCCTACTATTACCATTTACCTCCTCTCCACTTTCCAACTTCATTATGAAACCCTCAAATATTTCATTAACTACCCAATTATCTAAATGTGTGTTTGCCTAAGTTTTGTATGCGTCCCAAACGTGGTCCCAAATACTTTATGTAGTTGATACCGTACCTACTATTTCTGAACCTTTTCGCAAAAAAAGCCCTTATGAAAATAACCTTAGTGGTGTTAAAAGTTAACACATTAATCAATATAACATGAAAGCTATTTAACATATCTCCATTTAGTCATATAAATGCATCTAAATGTAAATTATATTATTAGTGCCCTTCACTGGTTCCCATCTCAATATCTGTCCCAACTAACAAGAGACTTCTCCAATTGTGTTCCTATCACGACCCATCCCGCCAAGTGCGAAAATAGGACACGTGGCATGCCACCAAGGCTTATCCAATTCTATTAAAGTAAAATAGCAGCGGAAAACATAAGTAAAAGTCTTTAAAATCAGAGTTAGAAAAAGTTTTGTTCAATTGAAACGCTTCCAAAAGAATTCATTTGAAAAAAAACAGAGGTTCAGTTCACTGGGGTGTGAGTCCGGTCGACTGGAGGTCAAGATCGGAAAGTAATTGAAGTCCAAAGGCCATGTCCTCGACATAGTTGACTGGAGCCTCAAATCCTCAGTCGACTAGTACCTTGTCCGGTCGACTAAAGACTATGCATGCAGAAAGATGTGTTTTCGTGCAGAAACTAGTTGACTGATGTTCACCTTTCAGTCGACTGATGCCTTTGAAAACTGAAGTAAAATTTCTGAAAAATAGGGGTCCAGTCGACTGGGTCAGGGATCAGTCAACTGATCTCCCTCAGAAATGCCCAATCTGCAGCAATTTCAAACCAAAATCTCCAAATCGAAACCAACATTTGCACAACTATATTCTATGATTCAAAACATGGATACAAAAGTATTTACTGGGGATTAGAAGTACCGATTCAACCCAAGCCAAGGTTCTATCATAACATATTACAAATTCCAATCCTTATTACAAGGTGGAAAGAAAAACAAAAGTATGAACAACTGAAGATTCCCCGACATTCCTCGACCTCACCCCCCACGCTTCTTCTTTCCTCTTTTTATTTTCACCTGCAATGGAGTAAATCTCCACTGCTCAGCTATATGCTGAGTGTACAATTCTAAATATATGCTTATATGACAATCCATGTTTAAAACATCTAAAACACATCAAAATAGTCTCTAGGGTGAATGGTACGCATTCATCCGGTAAATGAAACCGATGCCGTGGAAGGCACACCTCTGCCCGCATCTCGTACACTGGTTAGGCCTTCATCCATACCAGGTACCGTGTCCTGGTTGGGCCTTCCTCCATACTAGACACAACCACAATCCATATCACAATCCTCAAGGTTCGAGGAGCTTACCCTGGATGAATTTGTGCAAACTCCCCTTTGACCCAAGTAGACACATAACATGCTCACATAAACAGTTATACATACTTTTATCACAATTTCACGTGCATAATTAACGGGCCTAATTGATACATGAATTTTGCCCGAATCCAAAATATCAAAACTGATATTTAAAACATGTAAATTCCATCTATTTCATAGATCTAGAATTCATACCTCGTGTGATTTCTTCCTAACTTTGAAGGATCGACTAGAGGCCCGAATAAACGTCGGATCTCAGATTATACGCGATTCCTACAAGTTTTACCTGGTGTAGCAACCCTAAAATTTCTATGTAAATAATTATTTTAATTATTATTTTCAGTTAGCAATATTATATGAGTGTGCCTATGTATGACATGTGTTTGGAAAATTTTTAGTGTTTGGTGGACATATAAATTAAATCATGAGTGAGCGCGTTTAGTTTGGGAGTTATATTTTATTAATTTATCTTTGTTAAAAAAAAAGTGAAGGGTTGATATGTATTTTTGTTATATAGTGTTTACAGGCCCGCGAATGTGTTAAATAATGTAATTAACATTTAAATTTAGTACTGGGGTCATGGGTACCCATTGAGCTACTCATTTTAACACTTTGTACTGCATTTTGGGCTCATATGAGTCTCTTTTGTGAGCCCATAAAAAGAAAAACGGGATTTATATATTTGTGTGTGTTTTATTGACATGTGTTGTGTGTGTAGTGTACATATATACTTATATTAAAAATCCTAGTCCCCATATTAAAACAAAAAGGGAAGAGAAGAAAAGAGAGAAGAAGAGAGAACAGACATTTTTGTGTGTGTGTGTGTATGTGTGTGTGTGTGTGAGAGAGAGAGAGAGAGAGAAGAAAAAGAAGAAGAAGAAGAAGAAGAAAGGAGAATGGTCTCGGGTTCGTGGGCACGTAGGGAATCGCGGAGCATTCGTGGGTGTCGATTTTTGATCAACGAAGTGAGTTAAATTTTTGTGTATCCGAGTATATATATATATATATACACGTATGTATATATACATGTACACGGGAGTAAATTAAATTAGTATATGTTTAATTTAATTATTAGGGTTAAATCTTTGTAATGGATACGTTGTTATTGTTGAAGTAATCTAGATATTTTCTTTTCCCTTCGTGTGACTTTGTGATTATGACATTAGGGTATTCGAAAGGGTTAGGTAAATAGTTAGTTTGATAAAACCATATGTGAAATATTCATGGTGATTAAGAAATATATGTGAAATTCGTTTTTTTGTAATTTATACAGTTGCAGAAACTTGAGAAAATTATTAGAAAATCGTAGCTTTGAATTTGAATATTCTGTCCGCATACACCTGTAGGAAACGCGATTCTGCACACTTTTCGTCTAATGGTATTTTTTCTGATTCTGCACCGTTTGGGCAGAAATTGAAGATTTCAGTAGCAGTTTTTAGTATATTAAAATGTACGAAATTGGAGAAATATGATTTGTTGTGTTTTTTTAATTCATTCGTATGACTTAACGAAAATTACTTAGAGATACATGAATTCTCATATAATGTTGAGCTATAAAAAAAAATGGGTGATAGTCATTAACGTTGAGTCCGATGAAAATATTGTGGAACGATTATTATAATACTTTACGATATGAGAATTTGAATTTTTATTATGGGTTTCATGTAAGCTAATTTTGAATGTTGGGTTGAGGATTATTGTACCTGAAATAACTAACCTTATTGTGTAATCATTTTGATAAAAAGGAGTAAATTAGATATGTTGAATAGTATATTGGGGATCTTGTAATTTGATTGGAAATTATTGAGGAAAGATTGTTATGGGTTAATTGATAAAATCCTTTATTGTAAGAAATTGGAATACATCAAAAAGTTAGAGATATGATTGGATGATAAGACGGAACTATGTGATAAACGTGAAATTTACAATTATTGGGATAATACGAACGATAAGTGATAATTGCAACATAGTTCTTTAGTGTTCACCGCTCCCCGTTGTTGTGTTATTGTTTTTGGTAGCTCGCACTCTTTTGCCAGTGGCTTCGTGATCAAGCTGGCTTAAGACTTGTTGAGTGTACTTTTTGCCAGTGGCTTCGTGATCAAGCTGGCTTAAGCCTTATGCTCGGCTTATATTGTATAGACGTCTAGGCATATTGACCAGCCGTCTGTTGTGTATACCTGGTTTGGTTGATACCCCAACCAAACTAGCACCAGAGTGGGTGTTGGTAATATGTCCGGGCACACATGGGATATATAGGTGGGCTGTACCATGGAGGGCGGCCAAGGGGTGAACCTAGGGAACACAAAGATAAATTTAATGCTAATAAATAATGAGAATGGATTATTTCATAAGACTGATAAGCGTGAAATAATGAATACGACATTTAAGTTGTAATGTGGACGGCTTATGTATGGAATTATTCGCCTGGTTTGTGATCATTCGATTTACAGGATGGTGGGCCCACTAACTTTTATGCAGGGCTGGCTCACCATAGATATCCGAGATAAGTATAAACTCGTAGTAACTTTGGGTTTTGGGCAAGAAACTACTTGCCACCACATAAATGGAAACAACTATTTTGTCCAAATATGTGTGTGGAACTACCTGTCTTGGCCCAATAGTATTGTAATGTGGTTTGTAGTCGACGGGTTCAGGTTGGAGATCTCAGATTTTATTATTTTTGTTTAACTCATACCAGTCATGTGATTGACCCGAGTGTGTTATGCATTCGGGTGCGTTTCTGTTTGAAACGTAGTTGGATGTCATGTGCAGGATATTGCTTTTGATGATGTGACCGTTGTGCTTGGCTGTGCAGTCTTTGGGCATTGGAACGTTGTAGTTGCTCTGACCATCGGATGTATAGACTTTATTTCTTTTTTTCTAAACTTTGTAAGAAATTTTATTTAATGAACTTTGTATTCCTTTTGTAAATTAAAATGGTATTAAATTTGTAATGGAATATTATTTCTTTTATAATGAAATGGAGGATTGAGAATAGAAGATTAATAATACAGAGTTTTTATATTATTACATGTCCTTATTTAATGAGTATAAAATACTATTTTCAATAATTATCTATTAGTCTGTGTGAGGTGTCACTCTCGGGATTTTGGAAATTGAATATTAGTCTAGATACATGCTCTGGATTAAATATTTGATTGTCCAAAAATTCGGGGTGTGACACCTGGTTTTTTCCAAATTCTAAAAATTAGATTTTAAAAAAAAGTTCGCCAAACAAGGCCTAAGAGGTATCAAAATGAAGCTCTTACTCGAGGAGTTCAAATATCGAATCTAGAGAAAAACTGACAGACGAACGGTCGTCGATCGGCGTAGTGAAGCTCGTAGCCACAAAAATCTCTTTTTCTCTCTCCTCTCTAGATATTTTTAGAAAGGTTGACTAATGAAAATCTCAAGCTTACAATTTATAGGAACGAGACTAGGAATTTACGCTTACCTCCCCACAAGTTTCTCAAAACTTCTAATTATCAACGTCCTAAACGTCTACTTTATTATTTCACGAGTGAAAACTAAAATTTATAACCGTTTCGTCTAGGTTCCGTTTGGGTCCAAAATAAGGATCCAAAAACTAAATTCCGTGAAATCTCTATACCACCTACTTTTTATGTAATGTATCACTCACATTCTCACCACAATGTTAAAAAAGATTTAAGACGATGTCAAAATTTACTAGAAATTATACAAAACAGGTATAATTACTATTCACAAAACACCAGATTTTCAAATAACATCTAATCACATAAATGTCATTTATTCATGCCAATGCAATATGAAGTACCATGTTCCCGTGTCTTCACTGATACCTCACCGTTGACTCACAGTCAACCTCATCCACAAATTATCAAATAATATTGATAATTCACAAATCTCAAATATGCAATTTAAAACTATGAAATTTTTGGAATGAGTATGACAACTCTCCCCTCCAAAAAGGAAGTTTGTCCCCAAACTTAAACCATCTTCCCAAGTCACCAAGACTTTCACACAAGTACTTCCAACATTTGCTTTATACACCGACCAACCACTTTACTGAGAAGTCTCAGTTCTTACGAGGAAAATAAATCCTCAGGCTCTTAAGGAAAATAAATTCTCAGAGCCCTCGTCTCAATCCGATAGAAGATTCAACCGAATCCTAGCAATACCCCGAAGCATCTTGATAAATAAAAACATCAATACCTGAGCAGAACTTACTCAAGAGTCCGACATAAAATCATATCACAACGTCCCAATGTCAACTCAGATATCATTTCATCGTACCTATCACATATACTGTTCGAAACCCAAAGGTTATATCCCAACCACCAAAACGAAGGAAGTAACTCATCTCACATTCACCTATATTTCTTTTTGACTAACAATCATTAACATCACGTCTCAACTGGTTAACATCTACACACGATTCTTCATCTTGAAGTGAACCACAATTGAGTACTATCATACATATATACCCCGTCGATAAGTTGATTCTTCAATTAATTGTTTCACATACTATAGATTCAATCTCTTCCTCTGCTAATCACCAAACCACTTGTAGTACTATAACGTATTTCAAACGACTCCCAAGTTCTTATCAAATTTTAATCCTTCTTTCTTAATAAATCCATATCACAGCAACATCAGTTGAAATGACTATCATCCCATTCAGGTTTTACCAATCTCGTACTATACTCCCATTATTCATGCCTGTTAAGGTATCAATCAGATTCTCTATTGAAAATTGTCACACCATTCCACTCGTTCGAGTCTACACATGTCCCAAATCACCCACTGTGAGGTCAAACACATTCGTCGTTCAGCTCGCCAAAGTTTATACTCGAACTACCGTCAATTGAAATAAGAGATTCATACGTTACACTTTCGTTTTAAACTTTTCAACAAAGTCAAATGCATTTATCATTTATGTTTTAAAATAAAATAATTTAAAATCTCACATACCACTTCGTCTCTTTTCACAACATAGCTGTCTTAATAACCGTAGTAACAAATAACATTGTTCACCAAAATTAACTTAATCAATCATCCATGTCTCACGAAATTCATTACAACGTATCCCCACGTCCAACACATACTTCATCACTCTCTTTATCCTTTGACTATTCATAGTCCATCCGATTCTCATAGTGTACATATACCCTGAGTCAATTACCTTTCTGTTAGTGATCACAACCCCATTGTAGTCCATTCCCATCTATCTCCTACTCGTCTACCATTCTTTACGTTCATCGGCCAGATAGATCCATTACCATTAACGTAGTTGTACAACTCTATAAGTCTCTGGTGTTTACCTTTCACCTTTACAGGAGCCCATACCAATCATACCTCTGTACATCTCAACTTATACGGAGCTCTTAATAACCTTCACCCTAAGTGTATGCTCCTCGTGTAACATCACACGGCCCCATACCTTATCCCAACATTCAATGTTTCATAACTGTAGTCGATTCTGATTCCATTCTAATTCAAACTCTCTAATCCTTTGTTTATTCTCTTCGGATCCCCAATCCATTGTTCCCGAATAATTCTGTTAAGCGTTCATATTATTCTCGTAACCCATCTCATAATCCGGTAATCAATTCTTCCCATAAGGTACGTCTTACTATGTTCAATACATTTTTTTATCAACTTCCAATTCCCATACCTGTCACGACAGTACACAAGGTCACCCTATTCTCACTCTAGTTATTAAAGTCAACCGATTCATAAATATTATCTTCAAGTGCTTCATATGTTACGAATCTCATCAAGTTCCTCTCAAAACTTCAAATCATTCATAATCTCGGGTAATTCCAATACCTAAATCAAAATCGAGTCCTCCTTGGAACAATGCTCATGACAACTCCTTTAGTGTCATAACTTTCAACTTACCAAATTTGAATACACCATCCTCACCAACTCTTTACTTTAGAAATTCTAAATTCACAAATATTTACATAGGATTCACTTGTTCAACAAACACCGTTACATTCCCAGTACTAAGCATACCATATCCTTCCACGACACCCATCTTCCAAGGTCTACTTGATACCTAATTACAAGTATTCAAAACAAAATTTCTTACTCAACGAAAGTTTTATTTTAAAACATTTTAAGATTTTCTTAGAGTAAAGTTCGACATTCTCACAACTCTCCAACCTTGTTGGAATCCAGGACATTGAGATAGTATTCCATTGTATTCACCATTGCTCTCTAACCAGCTTACATCCTACCGTGTTATCTGATGTCGTATCTAATGTACTACCAAGTCTTCATCTCACCCTCACCGTTCCTGTCCACTTACTCATCACAGTTTCAACTGAATTCTCTAACTTACCTTATCCAACGCCTCTTTACTCCTCTGTCCACTTCCATAACCGTTCTTGTTCAATATCCTAATACTTATTGTACTCCAACTTTCCATTGACAACAACTTGTTTCAAATTCTCAACGATAGTTTCAAAGCACTTAAAAGATGTTCATTTTATTTTGAAACACGTTCAAATTCAGGTTCAAGGTTACCCATTCTACAGTTCTCTGAAATAACAACTCTCTCCATCAACCCTTCCATAGAATTTTGCTATCAAGATCCTCTTATCCTTGCGTTATCGAATTATCAATTTGATTCCTCTGAAATTCTATCACTTTCGATCAATCCCCTTTATCTGTTACTTCTAGCCCCGTATTCTTACTTCTTTTATTCTATTTCCTTTGACGATCCTCCTCAAAACACCAAGGAAATTTTACTACTATGCATTTCCATTCATTTGTTTCTCACCAAGAAACTCTACAATTTCTCCTCTGACCTATGTCGTCCTTTACTATCATTCATCATCCTTATCGTTACATTCCTACGTGCATAACTATCAAGTCTAGGCAATCACGGAAGTCTCATCATCTCACCAGGTAACCTTCGACCATCTATAGGTTCAAATTGTTCACTCATACTCTATCATTTTCATTCTTAAACCTTTATCTTAGGTAAATCCTTAAATACCACTTCCCACTTATACAATCAATCCTGTAGCTTTTTGTTACTAATCCTTATACTACATTTGAATCCACTATGGTACCACGACCATTCAAAACCAGGTTCAGCTGAGATATTCCTTAACAACTACAATACTTATACCCCATTGAGATATTCCTCAACCCCTAATACATACCATAAGATAGGTTGAGAGATTCTTCAACTGTACAATACATACCATAAGATAGGTTGAGAGATTCATCAACCATCCAATCATCTCAATACCGTACAATAAGTTGAAAGATTCTTCAACTACCCATCATACACCGTAAGAGAAAACCATAAGATAACCCATACGATCACACCGTGGGTTAACACCGTAAGATAAGGTGAGAGATTTTTCACCTACCCCATCCACGAGAAATACATGCTGCTGGACTATCTTTCTGTCACAACACCCAATTATACATCTCTAATTTTTCACGTTTCGATGTTTAACCCTTGTCTGAAATAGAACTCTTATCAATCAATCTCAATCCCAAAACTCAACTACGAACAATCGCTTTCATTCTCTATGTGAACTATAAGGAAATCCCGTATGACGCTTACTACTCAAACTATGTTCTAGGTTAGATCCCCCCCCCCCAAGGACACTCGTCACTATCATTGAAAACATCCACCAATTCGATAAAAAAATCACTTTAGTTTTGTTTAGAAATTCAACTGTTCACTACTACCAGGATGTCATCCCTTCCTCGTGTCACCACACAAGGCCTATGATAACGCACAGTAAGCCTTATCTCATCACACAGCGCTACATCCACATGATTCCATCGATTCACATAAGCAGAAATACTATGCATGTATGACAATAACATAATCATATATGTATAACAACATACCATATGCATCAAACATCTCTACAATATGTGGATGCATTCTAGAATGTGTCAATTCACTCAACACCTCATTCGACGTCGAACGTTCCCAAAGTTTCGTTACCTATAGCTTTGATACCACTAAATATCATGACCCATCCCACTACGCATGAAAATAGGACACGTGGCACGCCACTAAGGCTCATCCAATTCCATTAAAGTAAAATAGCAGCGGAAAACATAAGTAAAAGTCTTTAAAATCAGAGTTAGAAAAATTTTTGTTCAATTGAAATGCTTCCAAAAGAATCCATTTGAAAAAAAAAATAGAGGTTTAGTCGACTGGGGTGTGAGTTCGGTCGACTGGAGGTCAAGATCGAAAAGTAATTGAAGTCCAAAGGCCATGTCCAGTCGACTGTGTCAAGGACCCAGTCGACTGGAGCCTCAAATCCTCAGTCGACTGGTACCTTATCCGGTCGACTAGAGACTATGCATGCAGAAAGATGTGTTTTCGTGCAGAAACTAATCGACTGATGTTCACCCTTTAGTCAACTGATGCCTTCAAAAACTGAAGAAAAATTTCTGAAAAATAGGGGTCCAGTCGACTGGGTCATGGATCTCCCTCAGAAAAGCCCAATCAGCAGCAATCTCAAACCAAATTCTCCAAACCGAAACCAACATTTATACAACTATATTCTATGATTCAAAACATGGATACAAAAGTATTTACTGGGGATTACAAGTACTGATTCAACCCAAACCAAGGTTCTATCATAACATATTACAAATTCCAATCCTTATTACAAGGTGGAAAGAAAAACAAAAGTATGAACAAGTGAAGATTCCCCGACGTTCTTCGGCCTCACCCCTCATACTTCTTCTTTCTTTTTCTTTTTTTTTCATTTATAATGGAGTAAATCTCCACTACTCAGTTATATGCTGAGTGTACAATTCTAAATGTATGCTTATATGACCATTCATGTTTAAAACATCTAAAACACATCAAAATAGTCTCTAGGGTGAGTGGTACGCATTCATCCGGTAAATGAAACCAATGCCGTGGAAGGCACACCTCTCCCCATATCCCGTACACTGTTGGGCATTCCTCCATACTAGGTACCGTGTCTTGGTTGGGCCCTCGTCCATACCAGATACGACCACAATCCATATCACAATCCTCAAGGTTCAAGGAGCTTACCCCGGATGAATTTGCACCAAACTCCCCTTTGACCCAAGTAGACACATAACATGCTCATATAAACAGTTATATATGCTTTTATCACAATTTCACGTGCATAATTAACGGGCCTAATTAATAAATGAATTTTGATCGGATACAAAATATCAAAACTGATATTTAAAACATGTAAATTCCATATATTTCATAGATCTAGATTTCATACCTCGTGCAATTTCTTCCTAACTTTGAAGGATCGACTAGAGGCCCGAATAAATGTCGAATCTCAGATTATACACAATTCCTACGAGTTTTACCTGATTTTTCCCAAATTCTAAACATAAGATTTTCAGAAAAAGTTCGCTAAACGAGGCCTAACGGGTATCAAAATGAAGCTCTTACTTCGAGGAGTTCAAATATCAAATCTAGAGAAAAACGGACAGACGAAAGGTCGTCGATCGGCGTCGTGAAGCTCGTAGCCACCAAAATCTCTTTTTCTCTCTCCTCTCTAGATATTTTTAGAAAGGTTGACTAATGAAAATCTCAAGCTTACTATTTATAGGCACGAGACTTGGAATTTACGCTTACCTCCCCACGAGTTTCTCAAAACTTCTAATTATCTCCCGAAACATCTTACACGTCTACTTTATTATTTCACGAGTGAAAACTAAGATTTATAGTTGTTTCCGTCTAGGTTCCGTTTGGGTCCAAAACAAAGATCCAAAAACTAAATTCCGTGAAATCTCTATACTACCTACCTTTAATGTAACATATCACTCACCTACCAGATATTCAAATAACATTTAATCACATAAATGTCATTTATTTATACCAATGCAATATGAAGTACCATGTTCCCGTGTCTTCACTGACACCTCACCGTTGACCCACAGTCAACCTCATCCACAAATTATCAAATAACATTGATAATTCACAAATCTAAAATATGCAATTTAAAACTATGAAATTTCTAAAACGGGTATGATAGTTCCTTACTGTAGACACCCCATTTTGTCGGCTATCAGATTTAGGAGACCCATAGCTTGGTGGTTCACAATGATCGTAAAAGACTCAAAAGGACTCTTGGAAGTCAGCTCTATCTCTCAGAATGCTCAGAATGACCAAAATACCCCTGAAACCCCGAAGACTCCCAGATTTGGTCCCAAAGTTCTGAAAACATGCTATGTCGTAAGAAAAATGATAAAATGAGTTTTTAAGTAAAACTGGATGAAATCGTCAGCTCCCAGAGACCCCCGGAAGTCCCGGAAGTTCCCCGAAAGTCCCCGTTGACCGGTTTGACCAAGGTTTGACCAGGTTTGACCAAGTTTGACCAAGTTTGACCGAAATCGTCCGAATTCACCGGAATCATTAGAAAAGTATTAAAATGAGTTTTAAAAGAGAATCGCGCGAAAACGTCGGCTCCTAGGAGCTCCTGGAGGTTCTCAGAACTTCCCGGGAATCCCAGGTTTGACCAGTTTGACCAAGATTTGACTTTGGAATCGGGGCACCGAAACAATTTTCAAATATTTTTCATGGATACTAGAGGTCAATAGATTTCCAACGGTATATCGCACATAATTCTTGGATTTAAAACGAATTTATTTTGAATTTCCGAAGGTGAAAAAGGCGGTCAAATCAGCTTTTATCGCGAATACCGCAAAAATTTTTAAAGTGACCTATCCCCGAACTATTTTTTATGTAAAGTAGACTCCATTACCTTTCCAACGGTATATCACAACCTCAATTTGGAGTTCGTATGCATTTTCTGTGAATTTCGGACAAAATAGGGCCTTTTCGCGAATACCGGAACCTCTGGGGGCCTAAACGTAAATTTCTGGGCGTCTGAGGAGCAGTGCCGCCGCGGCACTCATCCCTCGCAGAGTCCATTTTTGTAATTTTTTTTGGGGGTCCAATTTGATTAATTGAAAGCCAAAACGACATAGTTTTATGTTCACAGTTGTTTGGGACCAATGGGAGTACTTCTAAAACCCCAAAACCACCCCAAATTGGCCTATTTAAACCCCCCATTGCTCTTCATTTTGGGGGGGGCCAAGTGCAAAGCTTGAAAAGTTGTAGAGAAGAAGAGAGATAGAGATAGGTTTAGAAGAGAGAAAGGGAGCTTCTCTCATTGATTTTTCCATAAGAAAGTGAGTTTTATTCTTGTTTTATTCCATCATCCTTCTATATACTTCACATTCAAAGTCCACTCCAACCCTCATTCTTGAGCATTCATGAGATAGGAAGCTACTTCCATGTCCAAATGTCAAAATCTATGAGTGAAACACCAAGCTACAAGTTCAAAATCACATTGATTATCATCTATTGATTGCTATTTACTTGCTTTGATTATATATATGTTCATCTCTCCTTATCTCATTTCTTTTTATTTTCTTTATCTACTTACTAGCTCATCATCATCTAAGTGATGACATGAAGTTTGGGGTGAGTGAATCCTTATGGATAGTAGCTCTTGACCTCAAAAACATGTTTGATAGATGATGATCATAACCTCAATACTTCCAAGGTATTCTTGAAATGTATTGAAGTTATGTTCAAAAATAAAAATAAATCTCTCCAACAATCTTGGAGGTTCTTGATGATGAGTTTAATGTTGACATTTTAAGTGGCTATAATCCTTATTGAGTATTGAAAATGTGCTTTCAAAACATCTATTTCAAAACCCCTCTCAATCCCTCTCATTTGGTTTCAAGAAACAAAACTTTGTTTTCTCCAAAATCTTCAAAACAATGAGTCAAAACAGTGAGTGAGTTGAGTTTAAAGATTTTTCTAGAACACAATACTTAACATATGGATACAAGGCCACTTGGAAAGTCTTCCTAACTCATTGGAGAACACCCATGATTTTTGGTTTGACTTGGAAGTACTTGGAAATGGTCCATTTGGGTCCCAACATTCCTTCCAAACATTCTGTTTTTGCTGTCACAGCAGCTAGGTCAACTTACGACCTCTTTTCCAGAAAACTTTTCCAAAAGGGGTGGTTCTAACTTATTTTTTCCTTAAAATTCAATGTCTTAGGAAACTTTCTGTATAAAATGGGCCTCTAGATCATTATTTTTCATTTTCTAATATTTTCTAACATTTCAGACGACAGTACGAACTCTGTTTCTGAGTGACCTCTATTGTTTATGTAATTTCTCTCAATCTGTGATAGCTATTCAAGATTGGCCTTTTGGTTTGTGTTCTAGACACAATAAGGAACATCTCCATAAAAAATCATGCATTGAAAACATTCCTAACCCCTCTTTTCAAATTCCAAAAGATCATGCTACTGTTCTGTCCACTATTCACAGCAAGTACACTTTAACTTTCATTCTTTGATTTGAGGCTTATATGCATTCCAAATTAGTTCATATCTTAGGAAGTAGTTCATACTACATTTGTACACATCCCATGTCAATTTCATTCACTCATTCATACACATTTTAGACTTCTAAGTCATTCTAGAAATCCATGTACACAAAACACACTACAACCTTTGCACATTTTAGATACATACATTGCATTCATGCAAGATTTGGGGTTTTTGTAACTCTTAATCCAAGGAGATTATAAGGAATGAACTTGATCACACATTCATGCTTCCCCTTTGATCTAATCATCCTTTCTCATCCGTCCCGGGGATTGAGAGATCTTCTTTTCTCAAAGAATAACATGCATCATACTAGCTTGTTAAGCATATTTTGATTTCTTTGTTTATTTGTTTCAAGAACAATTCATGTCCCCCTTTAGATTAGGAAAACTTGATTAATTGATATATGATTAGACGATTTTTCCTAGGTTCATTTGTGTGATCTTTCACTTTACATTGTATGATATTTGATTTAGATCTTATGAATGATATTTTATCATTAGATCTTCCATTCTCAAGTTTCTTATGTAATGTAATATACTATCATAGTATTAATTGCCGAACCATACATAGTATAAGATGATTATTTGGATGCTAATTGAGGCCCGTCGAAAGATGGGGCGAGTTGAGGGTGTTTTAGTCGCGACAAAGGCTCCTTCCTCTCTCGTACCAAAACCCCGAACCAAGTTCTTTGGTTATGAAGGGCCGGTGCCCTTTATCCATTTGGGTGAGTCAAAATTAGGTTTCTTGGTTCCTTAAAGACCAAGTGGTGACTCTGTATCTGTTTTCAACAGACCTTTCGTTTTCTTTCCTTGATTCAAATCAATTTCAAAACAATCTCAAACAAGAGAAGTGGTCCGATTCCGCGTGTCCACACTTACTGAACACTTTTATTGGTGAGTCCAAAGCCTCACCTTAATCCATTCTTATACACTAATTATAGCAATTAATGCATATTAAAATGATGGTTTAATCTTTTCCCGGATATGGGTGTTACATGTTCGGAATTCGTAGGAAAAAACCATGAATCGAAGTAGAGAAATAAATTTTAATTGTGTTTATTATGGATACATTTCATAGATTTATGATTTAAAAAACAAGTGACATCAAACATTAAACCCTATATGTAATGAACATGCACCGCCATCAAAAGAATTGATTTAATTAAGTAATGCTCATATTCAATAATTGTACACACTTTAAACTTTTCAAAAGGGCAATTTGGTAATTTAATTTATAAGTGTACACACTTTAAATTTTATTGCTCTTTTCTTTAACATAACATAACATACATATAAAATATACATATATATACATATATCATAGTACAATACAATAATATACATGATATATATACACACGCAATGATAATTTACAGAAGGCAAAAGGGGTTTTAGTAAGCCAATTTAACGAAAGTAAATTTTTTATTGTACACACTTTAAACTTTAATACTCTTTTCTTTTAGGTGTAGAAACAAAAGATTAATTTACAAGAGGCAAGAGGGTAATTTAATAATTCAACTTATAATTGTACACACTTTAAATACATAAACAATCATAATAAATTATACTAACATGTATAATATATACACACACACACACACATATATATATATATATAAAGGGTAATTCACAAAAAGAAAAAAAAAAGGCAATTTGGTAATTCAATTTATAATTGTACACACTTTAAACTTTAACAAAACTATACTTTACAAAAGCAAAATGATAATTTTATATATTAAAATAATATGTGTATACGCATACTCACAAGGGTAGTTATTAAAGGTAAATGGGTAATTTGTTAATTTAATTTTACAAAATGTCAAATATGCCTTAATTTATAAAAGTAACTTAAGACTTGTTTGGTAATTGAAAGATAAAAGGCAAAAGGGTAATTTGGTAATTCAATATAGTTTTACACATTATTGAATATTAAACTTAAGGCTTGTTTGGTAATTCAAAGGCTCCTTGAAAGATGCCTTAAGGCTCAAACAAATCTTGCTAGACAAGCCTCAAGTTACAATTCAGTAGTAACTTGAGGTAGATAGATGTGATGTGAAATTATCAAATGACCAAATTAGAAATCCAAAATGAGCAATAAAGCCAAATTAATTTGGAATCATTGAAGAATATTCATTTTAAGGGTCATTTACATAAGGGTAAATATCACCTAGACCCCCGAGGTTTGCCCCGATCACAGACGCCACCCCTCACGTTTCAGTAATATCAACTACACCCCCTGAGGTTTGAAGCGCGTATCACTTAGACCCCCTCCGTCAATTTAGCGTTAAAAAAGTGATGGACTGACATAAATAAATGCAAAACATACCCCTAAAAGTTTGGTCCTTGTGTCATTTTAGTTCCCGTAGTTTCAATTGGGTAAATTTGGGCCCTAAAGTTATAAATTGAATCAAATTGATCTGAATGTTCAATTCTGTGAGCAAAATTGACATAATTTACTCACATACCATGCATTGTCACACTTTTTAAGGGCAAAAATGGAACACCACAAATCTCTCAACCTGCTTATTAGCGTAATTGTCCATAACAGTGGGTAAATTTTGTCAATTTTTTTCTCATATAATGGGGCATTTGGATCAAATTGACCCAATTTAAACTGTCGGGACCAAATTGACCCAATTGAAATTTCAGGGACTAAAATGACACAAGGGCCAAACTTTTAGGGGTATGTTTTGTATTTATTTTTGTTAGTCCGTCACTTTTTTAACGGTACGGAGGGGGTCTAGGTGATACGCACTTCAAACCTTAGGGGGTGTAGGTGATATTACTGAAACGTGAGGGGTGGCAACTGTGCTCGGGGCAAACCTCAGGGGGTCTAGGTGATATTTACCCTTTACATAATGGTATAGAATCTATATATATATATATATAACTGCATTTCATGAGTGAATAAAGTGTTTTACTTTTCTTTCTTTCTTTTTTTTTTCTTTCCTTTTTTCTCTTTTTTTTTTTCCTTCCCATTTTCTTATTAAATTCACAAACCAAATAGAGTTTATTAACCTAAGAAGCCTTCTTTTTTTTTTTCGTTAATTGGTGCTTATAAAATTGTCGCATAAAAGATAAAGCCAAGAAAGTAATCAAGCATGTTTACTTGGTCCAAATATATATATATATATATATATGTATATATTTACTCAAAGTAAGTACAAAATTTCCATGTGGAAGATTCAAAGTGATTTTGTTATATATTTTAATGAGGTTGATAAAGGAATTGCTATTCCCACTTTAAAATTGAACTAATACATTTTATGTGTTATTATTGACACACCATATAATACCATACGGTCAATTCTTTCCAAGTTTCCATAGATGTATTAATTCGTCTATGGAATTCGAATAACATTTCTCTTGATAAATTATTTAATGATGAGTCATCACTCATCACTTAAATATAGATAGCCATACAGGAATGAAAAATGAATTGCTAAAACATTAGAAACGGGAGTGAGTTAATTAATAAACATTAAGAAGGATAGTTTTCTTTTTTTTCTTTTTTTATTACATGAAGAAGGATAGTTGGAAGTAATTGAATTGGTCGAATATTTATAAAGATTTTGTTATAAGTTATTCAAAGCAAGTACACAGTTTCCATGTGGAAGATTCGTAATGATTTTCAATTACTTAAGGAGATTGTTTTAAGTATTAAATGAGGGGTCATCACTTATACATGAATGAAAATGAACTGCTATAATAATATAGAAATCAAGGTAATATATGTATATATATATATATATATATTTATTCTTACTTGATTCCGGATTGGATATGCACATGCACACACACCCCAACTCAACCTAACCCCAAGCCCCGCAATGGCCCACAACAAAGTCCAACAAGGGCCACTCATTCCGAGTAACTTACACAATAAGGGCAAGAATAAAGAATCCCTCAAGGCGATTCAAACACACCACTTCCCCACTGAGAAAGTGGTGCCAAAGGCATTTGCACTACAAGTGCTTGGTAAGTTAATACAGAATTACTCAATTCTTATATTTGAAAGAGTAATATTTGGAGCACAAACAGGTTTTACAAACACTTACAAACACACACACACACACACACACACACACACACACACTCTCTCTCTCTCTCTCTCTCTCTCTCTCCTGGGTGGCACTGTGGGGTTCAGATAATTTCAATGGACTTCACAGTGCCACCCAGGAGAGAGATAGAGTGTGTTTGTAAGTGTTTGTGAAGCTTGTTTGTGACCCTAGCATTGTTGGATTTGAAAATCAGTGGTAACCTGTGTGAAACAAATAGCGCATTTGCTAAAGTTATGATGCGTGGTAGGCTTACAAATAAATCTATGCTACTATAGAAAGTGAGAACTAAGGGTACCCAAAAAGTTTTCACAACCACTTATATTTGCAATAATACCTATAAATTTACCATTCAAAATACAAATATAAGAGCCCAAAATTATCATTAACAAAAATTATCCTTAACTACTTCTCTCTGCTCTCTCTCAAATAAAACGTGAGAGAAACTGTATGTGAGAGAAATTAGTGGTCAGTTCCTAAACAGTTAAAAAAAATAGGGTGAAAATAACCGCCCTAGGTTGAGAATGTTAAAATCCCAAAAGCAGAAGAGAGACTGCGAAATCGAGAATGTGAGGAAGAAGAAGGAGAAAAGGCTTATAACACCAGTATTTGTATTATTGCATTTCATTACATTGTCATACATGATAATGTGGTGTGTTGTGCATTTTGGCACATGTGTGAGTGAGTTTTAACCCACGATGTCGATTTGGGTGTTTGTATAAGAGAACCCTTTGAGACTGTGTTGAATGAGTGTTGTGATGTTGTGACGTCTCTCTGAGTATGAGACGTTCTTTGTGGAATAACTTAAATGTTTACCTGTGTATTTCTCTATCTATATTATTTTCTGATTTAGAATTTATTTTTTATGTTAATTTTAGTATCCTGGTGAGGACGAATTAAAACGCTACAGAATTGGTAGGCTAATTAGCAATTTCATAAAATCATGAAGAATTGGCATTTTAGCAACCAAACGAAACTTAGTCGAAAACTTTTATAATTTTTAGTCTTCACTCGTGAAGCTATGAATTAGCTGTGATTAGAAAATCTCAGAGACTGATTAGGAGTTTTGAGAACTCGTGGGGGGGTAAATGTAATTCTCGAGAGTCGTGCCTAAATATAAAAGTTGTAGGATATTTTCACTTATAAGTTTTATAACCTAAAATCAAGAGGAGGCCAAAAAGGGGGATTTAGAGCTTAGAGCTTTCTGGCACAAATCGACGACCTTCTGTCCGTTTGTTTTTCCCCAGATTTCATATTCGAACTCCTTGAGGTAAGAGCTTCGTTTTGATATCCATTAGGACTCGTTTGGATAAGTTTTCTGAAAACTTGTTTTCTAGAATTTTCCTAAATAGTTGATAATTGGACTTTTGATCGATAGGAATTATACTAGATGGACTTCTGCACGATCTTTGTGCTCGGGTTTTCTTTGGAACGAATTTTAAGAATGTTAATCAGAGGTGAGTGATTCAACTTTGTGTTTTGGAATGATTTCTTGACATGTATTCATGTTTTGTATGAAAAGCATGTGTTAGTTCATAGATATATATTGTGTAGTTCATATTGGGCGACATTATTGATAAGTAGTCCCAATTGCACGGTGAAATGTTGGGTTATATCGAAAGCACAGTAAAATGTATTTGAGCATGTTTAGTTGCTATCTGGGTCAAAGAAGTGTGTGTATCAAGCCATCGTTGTGGAGCAATTATAGGCATAAGGTCGCACGTTTGAAGAAAAGAAACGTGGGTCTTATCTTTTCCCATGGACTTATTGGCGATGAGTCATGGATTAGGAGAGTGGAACGTACACGTGGGACTCAGAAGACTAGTATGAAATGTAGAGATGTGAATGCGAGTATGTTTATCATTCATGTGCATTGTTGCTTTATTCACTAAGCATTAGCTTAAACAAATTGAATATGTGTGGTTATTGAATTAACCATTTCAGGTGTTAATGCTAGCAAGGAATCGTAGAAATGATTATGGGAAATTGGGAGTTCACTTAGAAGATGAGCCTTCATGTTTATGTCGGGATTTTGCACTCGAAACATTAGTTTCATTTGTTTTGTTTAAGGAACTTGTAATAGAATATGATAGTCTTGTAATAGAACTTGTAGTTAGAAGCTCTGGATACATTCTAACCGTTGGTACTATATTTCGTATGTCTTTTGGATATGTTGTAGTTGTGAAAGAACTCATGAACTGGGTTTAAGTACGTAAGGAGCCAATAGTTCATGTTTATTTAAGACTTGTGGCACTAATAAGAATTAAGCCAAATGTGTCTTTAAAGAGTTTGGTAAACGTTTTTCTTAAAAGGACATATTGCTATATATGTGTTTATTACCTTCCATAAAGTTTCGGAAGAAACGGATTTAGATAGGGTATTTTTTGTCGTGTCAAAAGTTGGACTGAAATCGGTGGT
The DNA here is from genome assembly GCA_033977485.1 of Hydrangea macrophylla. Classification (NCBI taxonomy): domain Eukaryota; kingdom Viridiplantae; phylum Streptophyta; class Magnoliopsida; order Cornales; family Hydrangeaceae; genus Hydrangea; species Hydrangea macrophylla. Next base: position 18,342,708 of record CM066989.1, read on the forward strand.
TTTGCTATGAAAGGACTTTCGACCGGTCGAAGAGACCCATTTGACTGGTCGAATGCCCCTCTGTTTGAAACTTCAGCAAAGGCACTTGGTCGATGGGACTTTCGACCGGTCGAGAGGGACGTTCAACCGGTCGAAATACCCCCTGCCAGCCTGGTTGGTTCTCATACTCCAATATATTTTCAAATGTTCTAATTACAAACTTAAGTTCCTTTTGGGACTCTTTTAAGGATACATTAGTTGGATTAAATTTTGAAGCCTCCGGGCGAAAAGTTATTTATTTATTTATTTATTTTTTATGTTGGGTCTGATACGTACTGAATTGTGAATTATGTTTCTTTTCTGCTGCGTGTTCTTAAACTAATATTTTGGGAACGTTAATGAATTAGTTTAGCCTCGGTGGTGTGCCACGGGCTCCAGTTTTGCTATTGTGGGACCGGGCTGTGACATTTAGTGGTATTAGAGCAATAGGTTTAGAGCCTTGGGAACGAGTGACGTTATATGGTGAGTGACATCGAGTGGAGTGTGTGATTGAATCGATAACATTGTTATCATTGTAGAAATTAATATGTTTGCATTTATTGATGGTAATGATGTTCTGTGTGCATATATATGTACTGTGGCATAGCATGCATAGGCTTTATGCATTGTCCACATGACTAATTCGATAAGAGAGTTGTCACCACATTCGCGCATAGATCAGATAATGAATATGGTGGGGAATTTTGTCTAAGCCGTAAGTGAACGGGATTAGATGAACATTCAGGCTCCACCAATTGAGGTTCGATATATTAATGCACTACCAGTACAACACCTCAACACGCGATTATTAGATTGGATGATGGTCAGATTACTGTGTGTGCCATGGACATTGTAGAGTTACCGAAGGTGATAGATGATACCATCTTGGTAACCATTTGATTTTCAAAATCTTAAATCGTAAAAAGTTTTCAAAACCAATGGGAACGAGTTTTCTTTGAGTACGAGGTGGAGATGGAATTCGGATGGTAAACAATAGAAGAAATTTGATGGTGGTTCACATGTTGAGAGAAGTGCTTTCCGTATACAGGTAGTGCGAGTGGTTGTTGGAAGTTATCATTTTGGGATTGGTTTAACGATTATGACATAAGTATATGAGATTGTGACATTAGTATATCGGGGACGATGGCAGAATTTATGGGATAGCAAGCGTCAGGAAGTATATATATATATATATATAGATATTTTGTGTATGGTGTATAGTTGAGGAATCTCTTAACTTACCTTACGGTATTGGGGTATGGGATGGTTAAGGAATCTCTCAACCTATCTTACGGTGGGTATCAAATGGTTGAGGAATCTCTCAACCTATATTATGGTAAGTATTAGGAGTGGAATACGATATTGGTATAGTGGACGATTGAGGAATCTTAAACCTATCTTATGGTCAATATTGTGGGATGCTGAGGAATCTATCAACTGAATCTATTATCTCTGGTTTGTGAGACGATTTTTCTATGAGTGGTCGATATGCGTTTGGGAATAGCCGCAATGAGAATACAGTCGAAGATTTGATCAGTTATGCGACATCGATTGGTCTTGGAAGTAAGATGATGCCAGAACAAACGTGGGAAAAAAGGGGCTTAAGGTTTGAGTATGGAATTTTTGGTGTGAGTTTCAAGATTTGGATTAAACGTGGAATTGATAGAACTATTGGGTGCATGGACAGTGAGCTCATACCAAGAGCCAACAGCTCAATCCAGGTGGTACTTGTGATCAGGGCCGGTCTCGAGTATTTGGAGTCCCTAGACAAACTACAAAAAGAGAAGCCCTTATACGGGGGTTTGGGGACAGCGCCCCCGAGGCATTTTTTTTAGGTTTTACTTATACATAATTGGCGATTTTTTTGGTGCCTTCTTATAAGATGAGTCTTTTTGTGAAACTTAAACATTATATAGTATTGTTCAAAATTCTAGACGGGCCTATTTCTAAAACTAAAAATTCTTACACTAAAAGTGTAATTTTCAAAATTCTAGGGCCTTTGATTTTGAATTTTATATACATGTATATCAATACATATGTAGTTGATGACACTAAATTGGGCCTTGGGGGAGACCTAAATGTAAAATACAGGTAAAAATATAATTATGAAAATTTTATGGAAGCCCTCAAATTTTTATGAACTTTGGTGGCCTGGGGCGCTTACCCCTTTGGACCCCCCCCCCCCCCCATGCTTGTGATGGGTGCGGTACGGACCTGACTCTTGTGATGTTCCCAAGTAAATCTGAATTTCACATGAATGTAGATTGAATATTGGTGGGGTAGTAGTGAATGAGAATGGGAGTGTATGTAAAAATTATTTGGGATTTTGACCTTTACAACGACGAAGAGAGCAAAAGAATTAATATGTGAGTCGAGAAGTTTAAGAATTTATGAGATTGGTTAGCGGTGAGACAGATGGTGTGTAGTAGGACCATTTTAGCATTGTCATTTGAGGTATTGATGTGCTATGTGGATTTTGAATTGAGAATACATTTCAGAAAGTGGAGGGCAAAGTAGTAAGTAGAAGATGTTGATCGATAATGTGTTTACCGAGTTCTGGAGAGAGAAGGACGAAAAAGGTGGGTTTGTAAGGACGTGAATGTATAAATTGGGAAGATGGTACTTGATGAGTAAGTGAACGGTATGAGTATAATGGACGCTGGTGGTACGTGAATTTAATTATGATCTTGGCTATGGTCAAGTAAATTTGTTTCAAGAAAAAAAATGTGTATGAAAACTTTATTTTGTTACGATGTCGTGAAGAAAACAAGTGAAAGGGAGATACAGAACAAGAATGAATGTCAAGAAAATTTGTTAAATCAGAGAGGAGACTGTAATGGTCTTGATCGAGGGTAAATGTCTTGCTAGAAAGTTACCGATGGAATATTGGGATTAATATTAGAAAGGGACGATGAAGAAATGGGAATGATGGGAAAGAGACTAAGAAGTAACTATTGGGATTACGAGGATGGAGGTTCGTTTACTTGAGAAGTTGGTTCAGGAGTGGTTAGCTAAAATTATAGAGCTGTGGTCTGAAGGACATACATTTTGAACTCTTAAAATATTTTGGTAATGATTAAAATCGCTACTGGAAGTGGATTTGAAGCTATTTGAAATAAAAGTTTTATTTTATTGAAATACAAACGAATTGGTTATGAGATACATATTAAGAATTGAGAAGAACAGGAGTGGTGCTTGATGTTGATTTTAGTAGAGGGAAAGACTGGGGATTGTGAGGCTATTATAGCTCTATCGGCATTTAATTTAGATTGATGAATTTGAAAGATGGGATAAGATTAGTCAAGGATCATTTCCATGAGTCATGAGATGAAAGTGAATTGATGTATTGAGATTGATGTAATGGTCTTTAATAGAAAGGTAATCAGATCAGACATGACTAGGAGAGATTCAAATTGTCATAGATAAGAGAGACATAATATCAGAGATCGTATTGTGATCTTGTACATGTTACAAGGAAGAATATATGGTGAAGGAATCACAAAGAGTGTTGAGTAATACGTGGATCAAATTCTGTTAACGATTGTGGTTATTACGATAGATGTTGTTGGAGTGGTAGTGTTGTGATATGGAAGGAAAGGTTATAAGAAATTTGAGACGTTTTTTTTAAAACAAAAGGTAGAAAACATATTTCTTTTAGTGAAAGTTTTAGATTGAAATTCTTATAGTTCTTTATTTGTAAATCAATGGCTTGTTTAAGTGGAAGCCTAATTGGAGGATAAGATGTTATGACATTTTGACTTTGCCCGAGTAAATAGGGTATTAGTTGTGGAGGTTTGGTCATAGCAAAGATTTGCAGTTGGAATCTAGAATGACACTTTAAGAGGTATTAAATTAATGGGGATGTATTGACGAGTTGGTTGATGAAGTCGGAAGGAAAGGAGATGACAAAATGATATTTATAGATATCAAGGGTTACCATTGTGGAATAGCTTAGAAGGGAGCATTGACATATGGTGAGAAATAGAAGGAAGTTTGAGTGTGTAAGTATTACACAAAGGTTTCATGGTTGGAAAAAAAAAAAGAGATTGAATTTCTAAGGTATCAATGAACTGGTTGAAGAATCAACATATTAATGGAATATGTACGAATGTTCGTATTCGATTATAGTTCCGTTCGAGATAGGGGATCAGAAGAAATTGCTAAACGGCCCAAGACGATTGTAAGTGACTGTAGGTCGGAGAGAAAGAAAAGTGAGGAGGGCTGACTCATTTTCTTGGTTTGCATATTGAAGTTTGTGGTTTCAGAAAAGGTACGATAGAATGAATATGGGACATTGTGGTGTAATCTATTATCATAAAAGAATTAGTGTGTTCTACTTGAGTCTTGATATTCTTACTTGGGAGAAATGTTGATTGGTTGTATGTGTTCAATTTGACACTTTAAGTGGATATAGAATGGGTTCAGAGGAGTTATTTTCCTTACGAACTTGAGGATTTATTTTCCTCATGAGTTGTGACATCGTAGTCAAGAGATGTAAATTGTGAACAGAAAGACAAGGGTTGGGAAGCATGTGGGAGTAGTCATGCTAGGAGACGGCGTAAGTTTGGGGGCAAACTTCTCTTAAGGGGGAGAGAATTAAAACACCTATAATTTTGTTATTGCATTTCATTACATTATCATGCATGATAATGTGGTGTGTTGTGCATTTTGGCACATGTGAGTGAGTTTTAACTCATGATGTCGATTTGGGTATCTGTGTAAGAGAACCCTTTGAGACTGTGTTGAATGAGTGTTGTGATGTTGTGAAGTCTCTTCGAGTATGAGACTAGGAGCACCTATTCCTGAGGGCATGGACCCTAGCGATGTCTTTGAGGTATTTATGTAGAGAATGAAGCATGTCAGGGATTATAACCATGCTACTAATCAACGACATGTCCAGTATCCTATTACGCCCCTACCGTCGAGACAAATGATAATAAATTGCTCGAAAATTTTCATGGATTACATCTGGAGAAGTTCAAAGGATTAGTAGAGTCGTGGAAAACCGAGCAATGGCTACGTGAGATGGAGCTGATATTTGAAGCCCTGGAGTGCAACGAATAGGAGAAACGTCATCTTGCTACATTTCAGTTGAGTTACATCATTGCAGATTGGTGGGAGGCTGAAAGGGCCACAATTGGGATGAACACTACAAGAGTGATGTTGTGGGAGACCTTTAATGGAAGATTTTTGAAAAAATACTTTCCAAAAGATTAGAAGGATCAACAAGAGAAGAACTTTCTTAGCTTGGAAAAAGAAGTTGGACTATGAGGGAATATACTACGCAGTTCGAGCGATTGTCAAGATTCGTTCCACATATGATCGACACCCTGTAGAAGAAAGTGAAGAGATTTCATCAGGGTTTGAACCCTCATCTTCATCACATGATGATTGGTCATCTCAATCAGAGCTTTGAGGGATTAGTCCGACTTGCCGTAAGTTTGGAAAAAGATGCATATCCGGTACAACAATGACACATGAATCAACCCTAGTCGTTGAGAAACTTTTAGAAGAGGAACTTCCAGAACCCGCCGTTGAGGAATACCCAAGGTGGAGACCTCAGGGTAACTTCAAAGGGAACAAGTGCACCTGGGATGGAGTCAGGAAGTCTCAGCAAAATTATCCTCGACCCCAACAATATCACCAGCAGCGACCACAACCCCAAGCGCTGCTTACTACACCACAATCAAGTAACAGGGATGTTTTAATTATGGAATGTTGGGGCACATTGCAAATAACTGCACCGCTCCCAGAATTAACCATAATCGAATATCGTTTGCCAAAATTGTAACAATTCGGGCCATCTGAGCAGGGATTGTCGTGCACCTTGCACTGGGTACAAGGACCCCCAGATCAGACACAGATGAATACCATCATTCCCATTAAAGCAGGCTTTAATGTTGATAAGCAGCAGCAACAACATCTGGAAGGTACGCTTATACTCTTTTACAGTCAAGTTAAAGCTTTTTTTGATACTAGTGCTGCACGTTTGTTTATTGCTGTTAAAATCGTATGTCAGTGGGTTTAGAACCCCAGACACTTGAGCCAACACTTAATGTTGTGTCACCATTAGGAGTGACTATTAAGTTGGGTAAAGTGTGTAAAGATTTCCCATTGACCTTGGGAGATAGGAATCTTCTGGCAGACTTGGTGGTAATGTCATTTTTAGAATTCGACATTATCCTAGGAATGGAATAGCTTACAAAGTGCGGTGTCAACTGGGGATGACCTACCAGGACAATTGTATTTTTGATACCCGGACTGCCGACGATCAGATTTCAGTGACAGCCGATGAGAGACATGTTTGTGACGAGTTAGATAGCAGCGATCGGGAGTACGGAACCAATGATGGATCAGATTCCTACCGTATAAGATTTTATAGATGTATTCCAGGATATTAAAGGACTTCCACTAAAGAAGGAGATAGACTTTTGTGTAGAACTAGTGCCTAGGACATTATCGATATCTAAGACTCCATATCGGATGGCGCCAACTGAGATGTTGGAGTTGAAGAAACAAGTTCAGGAACTTGAAGAGGGTTTATTCGCCCGAGTATGTCACCTTGGGGAGCACTCGTTCTATTTGTGAAGAAGAAGGATGGGACACTCCGACTCTGTATCGACTATAGAGAGCTGAACAAGGTTATAATCAAGAACCGATATCCATTGCCTCGGATGGATTATCTATTCGATCAACTGAAAGCATCAAGTATCTTTTCAAAGATTGATTTATGTTCCAGATATCACCAATTGTTAGTTCGACCAGAAGATGTGTCAAAAACTACTTTCAGGATGAGATATGGGCATTACGAGTTTTTGGTTATGTCTTTCAGATTGACTAATGCCCCAATAATATTCATGGAGTTAATGAATAGAGTATTTAGACCCTATCTGGATCAATTCCTTATAGTATTTATCGACGATATCCTGATTTATTCCAAGACAGAGGAAGATCACAAAGGGCACTTATAGATTGCTTTGCCGACGCTTTGAGATAGTAAGTTATATGCGAAGTTTAGCAAATGCAAATTTTGGTTACAGGAAGTCAAATTTATTGGACACGTTATCTCACAAGATGGTATCTCTGTGGATTTATCAAAGATTGATGCATTCTTGAGCTGGAATAGGCTAACCAATGCAACAGAAGTTAGAAGCTTTTTGGGTTTGGCGGGATATTATGGAAGATTCATAGAAGGATGCTCCAAGATTGCAGGGCCCTTGACAAATTTGACGAGGAAGGAGATAAAGCACAAATGGACGGATAAGCATAAGGATGCATTCCACGAGTTAAAGGAAAGATTGACCTCTACACCAGCATTAGCAATACCCATGAGTGGAGAAAGATTTATCATCTACAGTGATGCGTTACACCAAGGACTTGGTTATGTACTTATGTAAGATGGGAATGTCATTGCATATGGATATGGACAATTGAAGCCACATGAGAAGAATTACCCTATACATGATCTTGAATTAGCAACAATAGTGTTTGCTTTAAAGATCTGGAGACACAATCTCTATGCAGAGAAGTTGGATCTGTTTTTCGATCATAAGAACTTGAGGTATTTATTATCTCAAAAGGACTTGAATATGCGACAAAGAAGATAGATGGAGTGTGGGGTTGTGCCCTCAAACCGTTACTTTATGTTTGAGACATTAGCATTCTAATATATGGATATCAGCTTTACATTTCATTGTGTGTGTTTTTTTCATGAGATGATTGTTAATCCTTAAGTATCATAGTAAGTAATTCATGTATGTATGAGATACATACAAGTGAGATATAAATTACTTTTCTTTGATACTTAGAACTTGTCACAGTGGATAATGAGACTGGATACCTCATCAGGTTTACACTGTAGCATAATTAACTACCATTGGATGGAGTGATAAATCTCAATCACTAGAGTATAACTCTTAGTTAGTATGCTAGTGCTTATAGTGCATTATCGGACCTGAGCTTTCCTATTGACATTTAAGACTATCAACAATAGATAGGAACTCATAACTAGTGTAAGGTACGTGTTCTTAATCTTGACTCGATTATGGACTCAGACTATGGATGTGACTGCTTTAACTTACCAATCAGTGAGGTTTATAAAAGATCAACATCTGGGTATCTTGGGTGTGTCATATTCATAGGGTTGTGAACATATACTATCAAGATAGAATCTACCCTCTGATAAAGAGTAAGCATTCCCTTGAGAATGTCCCCAAGTTGATTACTGAGAACTACAGTCTTGTTGATAAGTAGTTGTCAGCATGTTTGGTAATCATGAGAGGTGAATGCGGCTCAAGGAATACAAGAAGTTATCATGATTCAGGTTGACAGTAACAGTTTATCCGACTACCTGAATATGATTACGAGTGTTGACGGTAGAGGGATATTAGTACACCATATAAGTCTAGTTATCGCTTCGGATATGTTCTTCTACGTTGGAATGCAGTTATCGCTTTATAGTGGAGTAAACGTTAACTGACCAGTTAGTTAATTTGCTGATCAAAGAGTTTGGTCATGGGAATTAACAACTGGTTTGAGCCAACAATTAAGAACCTAGGAGGTCTCACTCTTAGCTCCACTAGGATGCTTGGAAAGGCACAAGAAGGTGTTGCCAAGACAAGTTCGATCGATCGAAAGAGTCTCAATCGATTGAAGTCAAGATAAGTTTGATCGATCGAAACACTTCAATCGATCAAAGGTATTTCGATCGACCGAAGGCTTAAAGTTGGTTTGAAAATCTATAAATAGGGCAATGGCGTACATAATTTCTTAATCGTCATTTCATCACTCAGAGAGCTGCAGAAACTGTTTTTGGGTTTCCAAACCTTCTCTATCCTCCCTGTTAGAGATCCCACCATCTCTAGTCTGTTCATAGGAGACATAGTAGTGAAGACTATCTAGAGGAGGTTGTTGCATCATCAAGGAAGAAGATAAACAAAATTGGGTTCAAGACCTGAGGTATAATCTTTGTCTCTCTCTTACTATACGCATCTATAGCATTGATAATTCGTGGATTCGGGCATACCAAAAAAGTTTTATAAACTGGTTTCTCCGCTGTGCATAAGATTTTAAGTTTTTCTAAACCTAAATCCTTCATAGAGTTGCTCAAGGATTACGAATTTTCATTATAATACCATCCGGGTAAAGCAAATGTGGTAGCAGATGCTCTGAGTCATCGACCTCGACTAGTAATCGCTGCATTGCTAATTCGAGAATGGCACACATTAGAGGTTTTAGCCTAGTTTGACCTTCGACCTGATGAATCAACCGTAGGACAACATCTTGGATGTCTTATGGTACAACCAACTCTAATTAGTCGTATTATATAGGCTCAACAGACGACGGAGGATTTGAAACTATGGTTCACCAAGATGTCAGCAAAGGAACCAGAGGTCTTGAGTATTAGTTCAGATAGAGCCTTATGATGTAAAGGTAGACTCTATGTACCTGACAAAGATAATCTCCAGAAAGACATATTGGACGAAGCGCACAAATCGCGAATGACTGTGTATCCTAGAGGTATGAAGATGGATAAGGATTTGAAGAGAATTTTTTGGTAGGAAGGAATGAAAAAGAGAATTAGCTGAGTATGTAGCTTAGTGTCTTACTTGTAAACAAGTAAAGGTAGAACACTATAAATCACCTAGACTGCTACAGCCGCTACTGATCCCCCAATGGAAATGGGAACATATAACCATGGATTTCATGGTAGATTTGCCAAAGTCTTAGCAAAACCATGATGCTATTTGGGTGATTGTGGATCGATTACAAAGACAACAGATTTTATTGCCTACAGCATGACGTACACTGTGGAATGATTAAGCCGGATATACCTACAACAAGTCATATGACTATGTGGCATACCTGTCTAAATTGTGTCAGATCAAGATTCACGCTTTATTACAAAATTTCGGAAGAGTCTCCAAACAGTGGTGGGAACAACATTGAACTTGAGTTCATCTTTTCATCTACAAACCGACGGGTATACTGAACGGGTCAATCAAGTGATGGGGGACATCTACGCGTCTGCCTCATTGATTTTGAAAGTTCTTAGGAGACGTACCTACCGTTAATCAAGTTCGCCTACAACAACAGTTACCATACAAGCATATAAATGGCGCCATTTGAAGATTTGTACAGAAGACCTTGTCGATCTCTGCTATGTTGGGCTGAAGTCTAAGAGATCAACTTCTTGGGCCAGAAATGGTACTAAAGACTAGCGAGAAGATTTAGATTGTATGTGAAAAGATAAAGACAGCTCAAATCTGACACAAGAGCTATGCTAACAAGCGACACAAATTTGCCGTTGGAGATCACGTGTTACTCAAGGTTTCACCTGTTTGAGGCATCGTCAGATTTGGTCAAAAGAGAGGTAAGCTATCACCACGATTCATCGGACCGTTCGAGATCTTAGAGAGTGTTGGAAAAGTTGCTTATTGACTAGCATTGCCGCCGAAGATGTTAAGAGTGTACAACATTTTTCACATCAGCATGCTATGGAAGTGTGCTCATACCCCAGAGCATAAGTCAACTTCAAAGACATTGAAGTCAACAACAATGTCACGTTCAATGAAGGACCAGTGTGTATCCTAGACCATGAGATCAAGAGGATCAGAAATAAGGAGATTTTGTTGGTGAAGATTCAGTGACAGCATCATGATGAAGGAGAAGTTTCTTGGGAGCTAGAGTCAGAGATAAGAAAGTTCCATTTTTGTTTTGATTCTACTACTTCTGATTTCGAGGACCGAATCTTTTAATAAGTGGTGGATGATGTAATACCCTATATTTCCAGTATATAATAATAAAATGAGATTATGTATACTTGCCTTTACTATCTTGGAATTTAGAGTTTCAATCGATCGAAGTGTTTTCAAGCGCTTGACACTTTCAATCTTCAATCGATCAAACTTTTGTCAAGCGATCGAAACCCTGCCGACATACATTTGTGATGTGGTTCCCTTTTTCAATCGATCGAACCATTTTCAATCGATCGAGTTGGCCGAACTATTCTCAACTAATCGAACATGCTTCAACCAATCGAGAATGGTAGAATTCTTATCCCTGGTTGCACTGGAATGCTACCTTGTACCTTACCTTTTACTATATATACATGTATTTCGTGTGCGTGTGTTTGGGTTGCTAAAATTAAGAGTTAGAGAGAGAACTAGAGATATTGGTATACATATATGCACATATATACACACACACATATATATATATATACACTCTATATACTTATATAATTAGTCAGAGAGAGAGAGAGAAAAGAAGAAGAAGAAGACGAGCTGAAGAAGGAAAAGAAGAAGAAGATCAGAAAGAGAGAAGGAGAGGAGGCAAGGAATAGACAGAGAGAAGAGGAGGAAAGAGAGAGTGAAGCCATTGAAGCTTAAAGCTTTACCAAACACGCCTTTACGACGTTCGGTGAGTTTTAAACTCGCTTGGTAGCATTTATGTAGTGTTTTACAAGTTATTGATTAAAAATGGACCCAAACACACCCTAACCATTCTGGAGGTTCATTGTCCAGTCTTCTAGGGAAGAAGACATTCGATCGATTGAACTTTGTTCAATCAATTGAAAACCCTAGATTTTCAATTGATCGAAATGACTTCAATCGATCGAGACTGCCTTAACTTCAATCGCTTGAAGATTCTTCAATCGATCGAGATGACTTCAATCGATCGAACATTTCAGAACACAATTGTTTATTGTTTGTTAAAAACATTAAAAGCGGTGAACAAAAGTACCAATACGTATTGATTATGGACGGATGATACTCGTAAGAGTTCTTAAAAGTGGTGAACAATAAGAATTCTTAAAAGCAGTGAATAAGAATATTGGTGCGTCCATAGACCAGTTGTTATATTGGAATGATGTATGGTGCTCGCAAGAGTTCTTAAAAGCGGTGAACAGTAAGAGTTCTTAAAAGTGCTGAACAAGAGCACTAGCATGTCGTGATTGTTGGGTTTGTGCCCTCAAACCATTACAATATGTATTAGACATTAGCATTTTAATATATGGATATCAGCTTTACATTTTATGATGTATGTTTCTTTCATGAGATGATTGTTTAATCCATAAGTATCATAGTAAGTATTTCGTGTGTGTGTATGAGATACATACAATGAGATACGAATTACTATTCTTTGATACTTAGAACATGTCACAGTGGATGTTGAGACTAGGATATCTCATCAGGTTTACACTGTAGCATGATTAATTACCATTGGATGGAGTGATCAATCTCAATCACTAGAGTATAACTCTTAGTTAATATGCTAGTGCTTATAGTGCATTGACGGACCTGAGCTTTCCTATTGACACTCAAGGCTGTCAATCAGTCGATAGGAACTCATAACTTGTGTAAGGTACGTGTTCTCAATCTTGAGACGATTATGAACACAGACTGTGGATATGACTGCTTTGACTTACCAATCAGTGAGGTCTATAGAAGATCAATACCTGGGTATCTTGGGTATGTCATGTTCATAGGGTTGTGAACATATATTGTCAAGATAGAATCTACCCTCTGATTCAGAGTAAGCATTCCCTTGAGAATGTCACCAAGTCGATTACTGAGTACTGCAGTCTTGTTGATAAGAGTTATCAACATGTTTGGTAATCATGAGAGGTGAATGGGACTTAAGGATTATAAGAAGTAATCATGATTCAGGTTGACAGTAACTGTTTATCCGACTACCTGGATATGATTGCGAATGCTGACGGTAGAGGGACATTAGTACAACATACAAGTCTAGTTATCGCTTCGGATATGTTCTTTTGCGTTGGAGTTCAGTTATCGTTTTATAGTGGAGTAAACGTTAACTGATCAGTCGATTAATTTGCTGATCAAAGAGTTTGGTCATGGGAATTAATCAACTGATCTGAGCCAACAATAAAGAGCCTAGGAGGTCCCACTCTTAGCTCCGCTAGGATGCTTGGAAAGGCAAATGAGGATGATGTTAAGACAGGTTCGATCGATCAAAGTTGTCTCGATCGATTGAATTCTAGACAGGTTCGATTGATTGAAGATGGTTCGATCGATCGAATGTTCGATCGATTGAAGCCACTTAGATCGCTCGAGAGCTAGGTCGGTTCTGGGAATCTATAAATAGGGCAGCTGTGTTCTGAAAAAAAAGTTCGTCGTTTTGAACGTCAGAAGCTGCAGAAACTGTTTTAGAGCCCCACAACCTTCTGTATCCTCTCCATTAGGGTTCCCACCAACCCTAGCCCTTCCTGCGAACATCCATAGGAGTCATAAGAGTGAAGACCATCTAGTGGAGGCTGCTGGAAGTCAGAGATTTCAGAATTGGGTTCAAGACAGTAAGGTATAATTCTTGTCCCCTCTTGTGCGCATCTATAGAGTTGATGGGTAGTAGATCCGGGCATGCCAATTAAGTTTTATAACTTGATTTTTCCGCTGCGCGATTAAACTTAGAACTTAAACCGGTTTTTCCAACAATTGGTATCAGAGCCACGCTCGTTTGGATCTATAGATGCGTTTTTGGAACACTATTTTGATTTGCATGTTGATTTTAAAACTGTTTTCGAAATTGCATCGTCACAGATCTGTTTCTGCAGTGTTATCGCAGCAGTATACAAATCTGTGATTGCATAGGATGCAAGGCGGGTTCGATCGATCGAACATATTTCGATCGATCGAACAGTCTTCGATCGATCGAAACCTTCTGGTATTCGATCGATCGAATGACGTTAGATCGATCGAGACAGATACTTTGTCAGGTTCTCTATTTCACAGTTTTTAAGAGTTTTGAAATTAAAAATTTTAATTTTAAAATATTCTGTAAAATTTTCAAATCATTCTGTGAAACAGAATGTTCAAGCGATTGAACAGTGTTCAATCGATCGAAGGTTCGAGCGATCGAACAGTCTTCGATCGATCGAACTGTGACAGAGAAGTAAGATGTTGTTTTAAGTTCTAATTCAGTATGTAATGAGTTTATATATTGTGTGAATCAATTAAGTGTTTCAACAGTTACATATATTTGTTATGTATGTATGGATGCGTGTACGACTAACCCTTTTTGCAGCTAGATTAGTCGCTATCTCCCATGGCACCAAATCATTTGAATATTTTAATTTAAATTGTTTGAGATTGGTGCATGTTGTAATTTTAGTTTGGTTTGGTTTTAAGGCATATGTAAAGGGCGCTGCGACTTCAATCCTACGAAAAGGAAAGTCGCACCGGTTTCCCTAGCCTTTTATTTTGTTGTTATTTCTATTTCTAGATAAATTGTAAACTTCGAAAGAAGCATAGGACAAATGTAATAGAATTAGAAAATCCATGAAGATGGAGCAAGGAGCCGTTATCCATGAAGATGGAGCTAGAGGCGATCAAACCAAAAGAAGGTTCTATAGAGATAGAGCCATGGGAGATAGAGGCAATGTTTGAATGCCTATATTTCATTTTAGTTTTTTGTTTTATGTGCTTGGTTTGTGATTGGCGTATAATACATTGTTGCATGCACGCAAAACAAGTTTTCTAAAATAAAATTCAAAAACCGTTTTTAACACATTAGTAAACATTAGATGTTTATGGGAAGTGTGTAGAAACAGATTTTCTCAAAAAGCAAAATCCTTTTTACTAAAACTAGTGGGAGAGGGTCTTATAAATTACACCCACGATCTTCCATTAACGGTTCACTGTAAGATGAGTGGTGCATTCTGTGTCACCTCGTCAGGGGTGATCATTCCATACGGAGGGTGCATTACTCATTGGTTACTAGATGTGAACTTCTTATGATGGGATCAATCAGACGTGTTAGAGGGTGACCACCACACGGAGGCGCTACTTGAGACGGTTGTGATTGGATCCTAGTTAATGGTACACACTAGCTAAGCTATGGATAAGGGATCCCACACGGGGCATTATTCATAAACTTAGAGATCAAATAGGTTCGGAAGTCATAACTTGTTTTGCAAGAGTTGCATAGCGGATAAGTTATGATAAATCGAAAGATCGAACATTGACCACCACACGGAGGCTTTATTCTTTCGTTTCGATATTCCGGCGACTTTGTTTTAAAATAAGAGTTTTAAAAGGATTCTTTTATTTCAAACTGTCAAATTCTGATATCCATATTTATTTTGTTTTGATTTTTACAGTAAATCATAATGTCTGGATCTGCATTTAGTCCACTTGCCACCATACTCACTCAAAACAAGTTAACTGGAAACAACTACACTAAATGGAAAACGTAACCTTGACATCGTGTTAACTGCGGAGGATCACATATATGTCCTCACCACCCCAAGCCCTGAAGAACCCGCGGCAAATGCTTCGGCAGCTGCCAGACGCGAGTTCGACAAATGGAAGAAGTCGAATGGAATGGCTCGTTGCTATATTCTGGCCTCAATGGCTGGTGTGTTGCAACACCAATTCTAATCGAATGATTCTGCCAGTGACATTATCACATCCCTGAAAAAGATGTTTGGGGAGCATGGCAGGCCTGCCAGGCAGGTAGCCATGCAAAAGATAATGAGTGCAAAGATGTCAGAAGGGACTCCAGTCAAGGAACATGTTTTAAAAATGATTGGTTATTTAAACGAGCTGGAGACCCTAGGTGCCAACATCGATGCACAGACCCAAGTTGATATGATCCTTAATTCGCTGTTGCCTTCATTCGCTCAATTTAAACTTAACTATAATATGAATCAAATGAATTTTTCAATGAGCGAATTGATGAGTTCTCTTTTGGCAGCGGAAGGGGTGATCAAACCTGGGGTCAACGTTTTGAACGTTGAGAAAAGCGCTTCCTCCTCCCGATCTGTGCCGAAAGGAAAGAAAGGGAAGAAGAAAGCTAGCACTGGTGGTTCAAGTGTTGGACCAGTCCCTAAGATTGCAAAATCTAAGGGAAAAGGTAAGGACAAAGGGAAGGTGGGTGGCCAAGGCAAAGGAAAGTGTTTCCAATGCGGTGAGAAGGGCCACTAGAAGAGGAACTGTCCAGAATTCTTAGCTACAAGAGTTCAAGGTATGATTGAATCACATGTGATTGAAGTAAGTTTTAAAACGGATACTTCAAACACTTGGTGCATTGATTCTGGTGCGACTAACCATATCTGTAATTCATTGCAGGGGTTCAGATCAACCAGGAGGTGCAGTGATGGGGAAATCGTACTTACTCTAGGTTCTAGCGCAACCGTTTCTGTGGTTGCTATAGGAGTCGTAGTTTTAGAATTTCTAGACAATAAAATTTTGATTTTATCAGATGTAATTTACGTCCCTTCAATGAGACGTAATTTAATTTCAGTTTCTAATTTATCGAATAATGGTTATTCTTTTCATTTTGGAACTGAAGTTGGATTAAAAGAAATAGTTCTTTTATATGTTCTGGTGTTAAATCAAATGGTTTGTATGTGATTACTCCCAATATTTCTAAAGACTCTTACATGGAACTTAATAACTCAGTGGTCACTGTACCATCTAAAAGAAAGAGACCTTCCACTAATCCAACAAGGCTTTGGCATATGAGGCTTGGCCATTTCAATCTAAATAGGATTGGCAGACTAGTCAAAGAAGGGATCTTAGGCGATTTGGTTCTAGAACCAATGGAAGTCTGCGAGTCTTGTTTAGAGGGTAAGATGACCAAAAGGCCCTTTCCCGCAAAGGGCAATAGGACCAATGCATTGTTGGAATTAGTTCATACTGATGTGTGTGGACCAATAAATATTAGAGCAAGGGGTAGTTATGAGTATTTCATAACATTTACCAATGACCACTCTAGGTATGGATATGTGTACCTAATGCAGCACAAGTCTGAAGCCTTTGAAAAGTTCAAAGAGTTTAGGGCTGAAGTGGAGAAGCAATTGGGCACATATATCAAGGCCATTCGATCTGATCGAGGTGGAGAGTACCTCTCTAATGAGTTTATTGATCACCTCGTACAGAATGGGATTCTGTCACAATTGACTGCACCTGGTGATCGGGAGAGAACAAATCCTATTTATACGCCTTAACGAGCATCTGTTAGTTCCTTTTTATCCTGTTTTTGTATATTTTTACTTCGTTTTCTATTTTCTGACAGGTTTTGGAAGAAATCACCTAAACCAGGATAAACAGGATGAAAAAGCACAAAGAAAGAAGCTGAAAAAGCCAGTTCGCGCGCGCGACCCGCGGGCGCGGAAATCCAGTTATCGCTCGCGCGATCCGCGCGCGCGAAGTCCAAATGTCGCGCTCGCGCGACCCGCTCGCGAGATATGTGTAAAAACCAAAGTTGCGTATTTCAGTGTACTGAAGACTCCTGTGCAAACGAAACTGCTGAACGACGTCTAGACTGTAAATTACATCAGTTTCAGTTCGTTTCGGGTTAGGAAGGCTTCCAAAACTTGTTGTAAATATATATATACTCTATTTTACTTCAATTGAAGGGTTACACACCCATACATACACATTCTACAACCATACTTCCAGCCATTGAAGGGAGGGAAGCAAGGAGAAGAAGAAGAAGACCAAGGGTTTCCATGGCCTCCTCCATCAACTACTTGCCATCTATCACTTTCATGGACGGCTAGATCATAGATCTAGGGTTTCAATGAAGCCCTAGACGAGTAATAGGGAGTATTTTATGTTTTTATTTTAGTTTTATTATGTATGGATGACAGTCACATGTTTAGAGGATTTTTATAAATAAATCGTACTTCTAGTGATTAAATCATTACTTTCAGAATTTATTCTTGTCTTAGATCTATTTTGACTGTGATGTGCTCAACGATCTATGCTTGCTGTGCTTGTTTAGATTGTTTACATGTGATGGTGCTTTATTGATTCGTGCTATCAAGTATCCGAATAGTCCATGCCTAGGTTAGACGGATCAGATCGCAACCCTAGTTTAGTGTGGGATAATTCGTGCTAACCGAAGATGGATTATGTTGGTGCTTGAACCATGATTATCCTCTTGTCGGAGGAATTGGGCTTGTAGTTACAATTCCCCATATTCATCCAACGTAATAAGCTAAAGTAATTCATAAATATTCCTATTATGAAACTAGTGGTGGATTTGCAATCCTAGGTTCCCTTTACATATTCATTAAAAACACTTTTAATTGCTTTCATAGTTTAGATTTACTTTTATAGTTATTAGTTTAATTAAATCCAATTCAAATCCGTTTTTCCTAATTAATTAGACTTAGGTTTTAAAATTAAGAGTTGTAGTAATCAATCTCTGTGGGTTCGACCTTTACTTCCACACTGCAAATCTTTGGAAAAGTAAAGAACACTTTTTACATCTTGATATTGACAACATCACCTGGTATGCCTCAGCAGAACGGTGTAGCGGAGAGAAGGAATCGGAGTCTTTAAGACATGACTAGGTCGATGATGAGTTACTCAGAGTTGCCATTATTCCTTTGGGGTTATGCTTTGGAAACCGCTGCGTACATACTAAATCTAGTACCAAGCAAATCTGTTCCCAGGACACCACGAGAGATGTGGATTGGGCGCAAGCCTTCTTTGCAACATCTCCGGATATGGGGGTGTCCGGCACATGTGCTGAAAGGAAAGATGAGCAAGTTGGATTCTAGATCGGAAGTATGTTACTTCGTAGGGTATCCAAAGGGTACTTATGGATGGTATTTTTATGATCCAAGAGAACAGAAAGTGTTTGTTAGTACAAATGCTATTTTCTTGGAGGATGACTATATCATGAACCATAAACCTAAGGGAAGGATAGATCTTAGAGAGATAGAAGGAGAGCCCTCAGTCCAACCCGTAGTTGATAACGATATAAATCAAGAAAATACCACTTCTTCACCCATTTCCGCACCGGTACCTCGTCGTAGTGGGAGGATTATCAGCCAGCCTGATAGATACATGTTCTTAGGAGAAGTTTTTGAAGCTGTCTCCATAGAATATGAATCTGATCCTACCACATACGAAGAGGCAATGGCTGATGTAGACTCGGCTCATTGGATTAAAGCTATGAAGGCTGAATTGGAATCTATGGATTCTAATCAGGTCTGGGATCTTGTAGAGCTTCCAGCCAATATTAAACCCATTGGCTGTAAGTGGGTCTACAAGAGGAAAAGAGGATCTGATGGAAAGGTTGAAACCTTTAAGGCTAGGCTTGTAGCGAAAGGTTATACTCAAAGGGAGGGCATTGACTATGAGGAAACCTTCTCGCCGGTAGCCATGCTGAAGTCCATCAGAATACTTTTATCCATTGCTGCTTGCCTAGATTATGAGATCTGGCAGATGGACGTCAAGACTGCATTCTTGAATGGCAATCTTGAGGAGGACATCTATATGCAACAACCAGAAGGGTTCATAGCTGGTCGGAAAGGTAACTTGGTATGCAAGTTGTAAAAGTCCATTTATGGGCTTAAGCAAGCATCCAGAAGTTGGAACATCCGATTTGACCAAGCGGTCAAGTCGTTTGGTTTCATACAAAATCTGGATGAACCTTGTGTATACAAGAAGAGTGAAGGGAAAGTGGTAGCCTTTCTTGTGCTTTACGTTGACGACATTCTACTCATTGGAAATGATGTAGCGGCGCTGATCGGGAGAGAACTAATCCTAATTATACGCCTTAATTCACATTTGTTAGTACTTTTTATCCTGTTTTTGTATAGTTTTACTTCGTTTTCTATTTTCTGACAGGATTTGGAAGAAATCACCTAAACCAGGCTAAACAGGATAAAAAAGCACAAAGAAAGAAGCTGAAAAATCCAAGTCGCGCGCGCGAAGAACAGAGAATCGCTCGCGCGATCCGCTCGCGCGAGAATCCCAGAATCGCTCGAGCGATCCGCGCACGCGAGGTACCAAATGTCGCGCTCGCGCGAACCGCTCGCGCGATATGTGTAAAAATCAAAGTTGCGTATTTCAGTATACTGAAGACTCCTGTGCAAACGAAAATGCTGAACGACGTCTAGACTGTAAATTACATCAGTTTCAGTCCGTTTCGGGTTAGGAAGGCTTCCAAAACTTGTTGTAAATCTATATATACCCTATTTTATTACAATTAAAGAGTTAGACGTTGTTGGCAATTAATATACACACATTCTACAACCATACTTCCAGCCATTGAAGGGAGGGAAGCAAGGAGAAGAAGAAGAAGACCAAGGGTTTCCATGGCCTCCTCCATCAACTACTTGCCATTCATCACTTCCATGGACGGCTAGATCATAGATCTAGGGTTTCAATGAAGCCCTAGACGAGTAATAGGGTTTTATTTATGTTTTTATTTTAGTTTTATTATGTATGGATGACAGTCACATGTTTAGAGGATTTTTATAAATAAATCGTACTTCTATTGATTAAATCATTACTTTCAGAATTTATTCTTGCCTTAGATCTATTTTGACTGTGATGTGCTCAACGATCTATGCTTGCTGTGCTTGTTTAGATTGTTTACATGTGATGGTGCTTTATTGATTTGTGCTATCAAGTATCCGAATAGTCCATGCCTAGGTTAGACGGATTAGATCACAACCCTAGTTTAGTGTGGGATAATTCGTGCTAACCGAAGATGGATTATGTTGGTGCTTGAACCATGAATATCTTCTTGTCAGAGGAATTGAGCTTGTAGCTACAATTCCCCATTATCATCCAACTTAGTAAGCTAAAGTAATTCATAAATATTCCTATTATGAAGCTAGTGGTGGATTTGCAATCCTAGGTTCCCTTAAACATTATTTTAAACAACTTTAATTGCTTTCATAGTTTAGATTTATTTTTATTGTTATTAGTTTAATTCAAACCAAATCAAAATCCGTTTTCATAATTAACTAAAGTTAGGTTTTAAAATTAAGTCGTTGTAGTTAATCAATCTCTGTGGGTTCGACCTTTGCTTTCACACTACAAATCTTTTGAAAAGTAAAATATACTTTTTATATCTTGATTCTGACAAGAATAATTTTTGGCGCCGTTACCGGGGATTGCATTACTACCGTTAGTTTTATAATCTTAGTTTAGTTAATTTGTAAATATTAGGTTAGTTTTTATTATTTTTCTTATTTTCCGTTTTGTTTTTAGTTACTAACTTGTTCTTTTATTTTTATAGGTTTTCGAGTCATCAAATTCCAACGTTTCCGAGTGGAGTAGCTAATTACATCAAAGGAGCTTACGCAAATAAAATAAATAAAAATTAAGTAAATTGCTCGCTTTAACTTCGCATCCAATCACTGTAAGTCAGGGCGCTGAGACGCAATTACTTGCATTAGTTTAGGGTGAATTGCACTGCATTAGCTAGGAAACCCGGGGCGCTGGGCTTGACGCGGTCATTGCATTACAGGATAATATTCATGCATCGTAGTAGTACTGTGTGCTTGCTTGTTGTCTTATTTGTGTGGTTGCTATTTGTTTCTTTTGTTTCGTCAGTCTTTGTTTTTAGTTTCTTTTTCTTTATTTTAGTTTATGTTAGGTACACGTTCAAATAAACCAGAATTAAAATCTTTCGATCTTGAACTTGAACGTACCTTAAGAACTAGTAAGTCCACAACCCAAGCTTCTAGAGCTGGGTTGCAAGACGACGAATCTACTCCGATTCCGTCATCGTTGTTTGAGGCCGAAATTCAAAGTACCCGTGAACGGTTAAGGAAAACTCGAACTTTGAAAATCGAACCGATTAAAATGGCTGACGGTGGAAATAACAATAACAATCAAAACGATGGTGCTAATATGAATAATCTTAATATACCACCACCTCCTCCACTTATAAATTATTTTATTCCTACTACTTACACGCCACAAGCCGGTATCGAATTACCGGAGGCGATATCATCTCACTTTGAGATAAAGTCGTCTACCATCTCTCTACTTCCATCTTTCCATGGCCGTCTAAATGAAGATCCATATCAACACTTAAGAGATTTTCAGGATATATGCTCTACTTTGAAAATCCAAAATCTAACTGATGATGAGTTAAAATTGCGGCTCTTTCCATTCTCTTTACGAGATAAAGCGAAGCATTGGCTTCAATCACTTGAGCCAAACACAATTAAAACATGGGAAGCCTTACACACCGCATTTTTACAAAAGTTTTTCCCTATTATGCGTACAAATCAGATAAGGAAATCCATAACAAACTTTGTAATGCAAGATGGGGCAACGCTTTATGATACTTGGGAAAAGTTTAAAGAATTGTTACGTTCATGCCCACATCATCAGGTTCCTAAGTGGCAATTGGTTCAGGTTTTCTACGAGGGGCGTATTCCCTCTGTCCGTAATACCGTTGATGCCGTTTGTGCGGGTACCTTCCTGCACAAAAGCGCCGATGAGGCCTGGAAGATTTTTGAAACATTAAGCGAAAATTCAATGCATCAGGCTGTGTCGGTGTCACGCCCCGCAGTAGCAAAAATAGAGAAAATAAATTCCTTTTTGGACCCGTAGGCCATGACAGTTGAAAGTCACCATATTGTCCATAACCAAAGTCAAACCATCAGAGTAATGATTCAAACCACACATTGGAAAGTTCTAGGGTTGATATATAAAATCAGAGTTCAATACTAACTATTACAAACCATAAGTATCGCAGAAGTACAAATACAGTATTACGGCAACATATGCCGATTACAAACTTAACTATTACAACGGTCTCTAAAACATAGGCATAAACTATCAACAGCAAGCTCCAAGTCTTCAGCTTGCGTAGTAGTTATCTCCAGCGTAGCCTCCGTCATCGTAGGCTCCATCCTCGTGGCCCCTATCCATGTATGCATCACCTACATACTCATAACCCTGGCCAGCTAGACGTTGAATATCCAGCGGCATAAAACGCCGTCAGCTACGAAAGCCGAGTAAATGCAAATACTAACAGAGTATCTACAGATATGTAGCATATAATGACCACATCAATAAAAAGGATTATCTCATCGTTCGTATGCATGTATGCACCAATCCAAGATATAATACGGACGTCATCCCAAATCTCCCAATACATAACATAGACTCTTGGGTCCACATTAATCAGACACGTAGTCCCATACCTACGGTCTGTTCACTCTTGACACGCAGTCTCACATATAACATAGACTCTTGGGTCCACATTAATCAGACACGTAGTCCCATACCTACGGTCTGTTCACTCTTGACACGCAGTCTCACACATAACATAGACTCTTGGGTCCACATTAATCAGACACGTAGTCCCATACCTACGGTCTGTTTACTCTTGACACGCAGTCCCAACGCTTCGGCCAACCCGCCCTGACATGGTTACTACGACACATAGCCCTTATATGATACAACACGTAGCAATTATTACCGTACACAGCTCATATCACAGCACACAGCTCTATTACATCTCAGCACACAGCACTATCATTTCTCAGCACACAGCACTATTATTTCTCAGCACACAGCACTTTTGTTACTCAGCACACAGCACTTTTGTTACTCAGCACACAGCACTTTTGTTACTCAGCACACAGCTCTTTTGTTACTCAGCACACAGCACTTTTGTTACTCAGCACACAGCACTTTTGTTACTCAGCACACAGCTCTTTTGTTACTCAGCACACAGCACTTTTGTTACTCAGCACACAGCACTTTTGTTACTCAGCACACAGCACTTTTGTTACTCAGCACACAGCACTTTTGGTACTCAGCACACAGCTCTTTTGTTACTCAGCACACAGCACTTTTGTTACTCAGCACACAACACTTTTGTTATTCAGCACACAGCACTTTTGGTACTCAGCACACAGCACTTTTGTTACTCAGCACACAGCACTTTTGTTACTCAGCACACAGCACTTTTGTTACTCAGCACACAGCTCTTTTGTTACTCAGCACACAGCACTATTGTTACTCAGCACACAGCACTTTTGTTACTCAGCACACAGCTCTTTTGTTACTCAGCACACAGCACTTATTGTTACTCAGCACACAGCTCTTTTGTTACTCAGCACACAACACTTTTGGTACTCAGCACACAGCTCTTTTGTTACTCAGCACACAGCACTATTGTTACTCAGCACACAGCACTTTTGTTACTCAGCACACAGCTCTTTTGTTACTCAGCACACATCACTATTGTTACTCAGCACACAGCTCTTTTGTTACTCAGCACACAGCACTATTGTTACTCAGAACATTACGGCCACCTGCCCCAATACATAATACTCAACACGAAGTCCTACTACTATAGCCTCCCATATCCGACACGTAGTCCAACTCTATCATACGTCGACCAGACACGAAGTCCCGAACCTATCCCAGCACCTGGGATTCCACACTCAACATCATACGGTCTTAGTGACCGCATTCACGCGCACCCATAAATAGTATCGACCTCATTAAGAATCCATCTCGATTCCAGTCGTATTTTGAAAATACCAGTTTATCGTATTTATACCGTATTTGAAAACCAGAATACCGTATTTATACTATATCATAATACTGTATTTATACCGTATTATACTATATCAGAATACCATATTTATACTGTATTATACTATATCAGAATACCATATTTATACCGTATTATACTATATCAGAATACCGTATTTATACGCACAAAAAAATATAAATACGTAATATAATACGTATATACATCACATAATCATAATCATATGTTCATAACAAAGTGTAATATAAATAGCTGAGTGAGTTGGAGACTCACCTAAATTCGCAGAATAATAATGCCGAGAAAACCCGAAGAATCTTCGAATATAAAATTCCGGCTTCAAATAGCGTTCTTGGTGTTCTTGGTGTACTAGGTGTGTTCTTGGTGTTCTTGGTGTTTGTGTGTGCGTTCTTGGTGTTCTTGGTGTACTAGGTGTGTTCTTGGTGTTTGTGTGTGCGTTCTTGGTGTTCTTGGTGTACTAGGTGTGTTCTTGGTGTTCTTGGTGTTTGTGTGTGCGTTCTTGGTGTTCTTGGTGTACTAGGTGTGTTCTTGGTGTTCTTGGTGTTTGTGTGTGCGTTCTTGGTGTTCTTGGTGTACTAGGTGTGTTCTTGGTGTTCTTGGTGTTTGTGTGTGCGTTCTTGGTGTTCTTGGTGTTTGTGTGTGTGTGCATTAGGATGACTTCTCAACCTTATATGTCTAAGGATAAATGTAATGGAATGGTCCCATATATATAGGAACCAAGGAGGGACCTCACCTTGCAATTACCAAGAGTTAAAGGTTCAAAGGATAATTATTTCCTTAGGGCATGTTTGGTTGGAAAATCATAACTGGTCCAAATATATCAGATATTCACAAATCTGCTAAATTTCTGTTTCTAAAAATTCTGAAAATTTATAAACGAGTTCTATAAATACTGAATATTATAATAACAACATAAAAAACACTAATCATCTAGGGAAATAAATATTTAAAAATAGCGGGTATTACAGTCGGTACGTTTCGAGGGATATCATCTTCAACCTAAGCGAGATGTGAAAGTTGAGTCGAGTCAGTCAATCGAAATATAAGAATTAAATAGAAAACTTGACCAACTTATGAGGATGGGGAATAGGTCCAATCCACCCTCTTCAGAAGTATGTGCATTATGTTCTGAACCGTCTTATAATATCTTTGCATGTCCTTCTGCATCTCAATATCCGGAATTTGTTGAGCAACACATTAATTCTATGCAACAATTCCCACAAAATAATTATAATCCTAGGTCGACTAATTTTCCTAATACGTACCGACCCCAATATCAACAAGGTCAATACCAACTACCTCCTCCACTTCCACGCAATAATGCATTTGAGGAGAAGGTGCTGGCCTTACTTGAAAATTTTGGGTCGGTAATTCAGTTAGTGTACTCTCACACTCAGTCCATCGCAAAGCTAGAGTCCCAAATGGGACAAGTAGTTAATACATTAAACCGTTTAACTGAGAGTAAGTTGCCGAGTAAACCTACTTAGCAACCTAAGGGGCAATACGCAGTGGGTAGTACGAGTGAGAGCGTGAACGCTGTTTCGACTAGGACAACTACTCGAGATGAGGAAGTTGTTGTAATTTCGGATAGGGGTGAGAAAAATAAAAATTTGAATTTGAATAAAGAAGAGGGTGAGGAGACGAGACGAGTCAAAATAAGAAAGATAAAGAACCGGTCCCAACTAACTATGTTCCAAAGTTACCTTTTCCACCCAATGTTGAGGAACCGTCTAATCTTACAAAGAAAAAGTCAAAAATTGAAGATATACTCGAGGTATTTAAACAAGTTAAAATTAATATTCCTTTCCTCGACGCTATAAAACAAATTCCCGCTTATGCTAAATGTTTAAAAGACCCATGTACGCAAAAGCGCAAAATACGCAGTCACACTCCGAAAAAGGTCTTCCTCACGGAAAATGTAAGTTCAATTTTCCAACACGCTCCTCCGAAGTATAAGGATCCCGGTACGCCTATGATTTCATGTGTCATAGGTGACACTATCATTCATCGGGCTCTCCTTGACTTAGGTGCTAGTGTTAACCTCTTACCCTATCATGTCTATAAACAACTAGGTCTAGGTGAACTTAAGCCCACGGCCGTTACTATTCAATTAGCGGATCGTTCTGTCAAAATACCTAGAGGAATCGTCGAAGACGTACTAGTAAAAGTTGATCAATGTTTCTATCCCGTTGATTTTATGGTCCTTGACACCGAACCGGTGCTAGATGCTAGAAAATACACTCCTGTTATTCTTGGTCGTCCATTCTTAGCCACGGCCAACGCACGTGTTAATTGTAGAACAGGGGTGATGAAAGTGTCGTTCGGGAATATAAAATTAAAATTAAATGTTTTTAATGCTGCTGATCAACCACCTAAAGACGACGATAACCTATGTGAGGCGGAATGTGATGTGAGACGGAATATTGAGCCTAAGAACGTAATAAATATGAGTGCGGGGAATAATATAGTGGATGATGAGTGGATGAATCCTAATACCTCGGCCCCTAATGAAGAATTTACTCGAAAGGTAAAGAATCGATGTAATAACGATAAAGGTGAGCCGTCAAATGAATTAACACATGACGACCTTGTTTCGACGTTTCATCGAAATCTCCCGAATGCCCTAAAGGGTACAAACTCCGATTTACGGCCTCCATAAATCTTGAGCTAGAACGGTCTAGCTAAAGACGTAAAAGATAGCGCTTCTTCGGAGGCAACCCAAGCTTAATTTCGTCAGTTTTCTTGGTTTTTGGTCGTTTTTGGTCATTTTTGTCAGTTTTGGAGTTTTTCTGGACAGGTTTGGGGGTTGGAATTAAGTTATTTTTAATTTATATACATAAAATAAGTGAACCAAGAGAAAACATCAATCTCGCGCGCGCGGCCCGCTGGCGCGAGTTTGCCCCTTAGACGTTTTTCTTTGCTTTTCTTTATTTGAGCTCTCAGGTTTCCTTCGCGCCTGGTTTCGCGGGCGCGAGGGAGACCGCTCGCGCGAGGAATTAAAAAAAAATAAAAAAATAAAAATAAAAAACTTAGGATTCGCGCGCGCGACGGCCGCTCGCGTGGACCGCTCGCGCGATTTCCCCTTTTCTTGATATTTGCTTTTCTTTTCTGTATCCTTCCCCTATACCTGTTCAGGTAGTTTTTCCATTTCTGTTTTTGTTTCGTAGGTCTTTTTCCATCAGATTTTTGATTGTTGTCATAATTCTGGTTATGTTTATTTTATCATATGCTTTATTTTCTTTTCTAGTTTATGTTTATGTTGTTTTCTTTGCTTTGTTATATCGTATAGATTAGGTTAATTTCTTTATATTTCTTTTAGTTGTTTTTCATCTTTTCTTTGTTTAGTTTCTTTTCTCTAGTATTAACAGGTACATTTAAACTTTATCGCTATATTCTTATACCTTCACCTGTTTGTCATTGCCAAGATCGAGGTACTATCGTTCCTTCCTTATATACTCTCCGTTCTTTCATTTTATTGTTTCATTGGGGACAATGAAAGGTTTAGGTTTGGGGGTATGCACACACATGCACATTATTTTATGCAAAATTTTAAAATTTTTCAATAAGTGTGTTTAAATAAACGATGATTACCGATGTTTTTGCAATATTAATTTGGTACTTCTTGTTATGTAACTTTGATTGTTATAGAATGATAAAAAAGGAAAGATGTGATTAAACATTTGCTGAAGTTATGATATGGCGTTTTAAGTTATGTATCGTTCGAATCGTAGTTTTATATCATAGATTTGCACACAAACTTATGCACTGCACGTAGTCATTGAAATACATGTCTGATGTGAACTATAATATGATTCGGATTTCTAGATAACACATGGTGGAGACTAATCCCAGTGAGCTTTTGAGCCTATCTTTTCTTTTTAGAGGGTTATAAATACATTGTGTTTGTCGAATTTCATTGAAATAGCGCATTAACTCGTTGTTTAGTCTCATTATTCTTGTTTTGGTTGATAGTCAAGTTAAAATATTTGTTACCATGCTAAATAATCTTCCGTCGTAAATATTGAAGAACCGTATTATCCTAGGAAATGATTTTAGGCCCTCTTTGTTTACTGCCGACTGATAAAAGATTAAATTTCCTTAGTTCGCCCCTTTGAGCCGTTACAATGCCTCTTTTTCTTTGTTCACCATTATCCTCTTTAAAAGCTCCAACTTGATCGACTTGGAGTATACCACTGGAAGAGTGATCAACTTTTAGTAGTATTAAGGCGATGTGTTGATGAGGAAGAAGAAAATAAGATGTTATTGGGGTAGTTGCGTGGTATTCAATGCATAGTCATTTGAGAAGCGAGAAAAGAAAAAGGAAAAGAAACAAAATAAAGAAGAGGAGGGTTGAAAAAATGAAAGAAAAGAAGAAAAATGAATGAAAATGAATGAAGAGAAAGAAAAGATGAAAGTTTGTAGAAGAAGAATGAAAGAAATCGAACATGCCTTACAATGCCATTCTGAAACTACTTGATATATCCATTCTATCCTTTTTCATTGTCTGAGCCACAATACAACCTTTGAAAAGTCCTATTTGATCCTGGAAAACATGGTTTGGATATGAAAACGATGGGAGTGGATTAAAACATGGTAATGATTAATTTTTCTTGATTATTGGCATCCTATCCATGAGACTACCGTTCTTTCGTGTCATGCGTCTTTTTCCAGTCATATGTGAGCATTTCTCATTTTGAAAACATATTTCCTTTACTCACATATATTAGAAAAATTACACCTGTTTCTGAGTGTTTCATTTGAGAGTGTAATTAACATTGTGAGATTCGTAGTCGAGACATAGTTAAATGGTTATCCGAAGTATATTCCAAGTTCAGGTCATGCGCGTGTTCATTTGACTACCACATCACACACGTGCAATCTTATGAGGAACTCTATTGATTCGTACATTGCATGCACTTGATTGTTTCTCATGATATAGGTGAACGTTTGATTCTGTTTCTTCTTGTTCATTATTCTATTTCGAATCATTGTTTTATAATAAGGAGTATTGGATGTTATGTTTTTCTTTTTAATAAAACTTTTTAAATTTCTAAGTTAATAAAGATGGTTGTGGGTGACTTGTTGATGAGAAACCTCACGAGACTTCACTCGTCCGACTAGGGACACCTAGAGGTTTAAAAGGCTTGTTGCATACGCTAAATGCAATCGTGATCCATGCGAAAATGGAGTAGTATTTTTTTAGTAGTTAGTTTTTATTTTCTTTATGCTCGAGGACTAGCAAAATGTAGGTTTGGGGGTGTGATCGGGAGAGAACTAATCCTAATTATACGCCTTAATTCACATTTGTTAGTACTTTTTATCTTGTTTTTGTATAGTTTTACTTTGTTTTCTATTTTCTGACAGGATTTGGAAGAAATCACCTAAACCAGGCTAAACAGGATGAAAAAGCACAAAGAAAGAAGCTGAAAAAGCCAAGTCGCGCGCGCGAAGAACAGAGAATTGCTCGCGCGATCCGCTCGCGCGAGAATCCCAGAATCGCTCGAGCGATCCGCGCACGCGAGGTACCAAATGTCGCGCTCGCGCGATATGTGTAAAAATCAAAGTTGCGTATTTCAGTATACTGAAGACTCCTGTGCAAACGAAACTGCTGAACGACGTCTAGACTGTAAATTACATCAGTTTCAGTCCGTTTCGGGTTAGGAAGGCTTCCAAAACTTGTTGTAAATCTATATATACCCTATTTTATTACAATTAAAGAGTTAGACGTTGTTGGCAATTAATATACACACATTCTACAACCATACTTCCAGCCATTGAAGGGAGGGAAGCAAGGAGAAGAAGAAGAAGACCAAGGGTTTCCATGGCCTCCTCCATCAACTACTTGCCATCCATCACTTCCATGGACGGCTAGATCATAGATCTAGGGTTTCAATGAAGCCCTAGACGAGTAATAGGGTTTTATTTATGTTTTTATTTTAGTTTTATTATGTATGGATGACAGTCACATGTTTAGAGGATTTTTATAAATAAATCGTACTTCTATTGATTAAATCATTACTTTCAGAATTTATTCTTGTCTTAGATCTATTTTGACTGTGATGTGCTCAACGATCTATGCTTGTTGTGCTTGTTTAGATTGTTTACATGTGATGGTGCTTTATTGATTTGTGCTATCAAGTATCCGAATAGTCCATGGCTAGGTTAGACGGATTAGATCACAACCCTAGTTTAGTGTGGGATAATTCGTGCTAACCAAAGATGGATTATGTTGGTGCTTGAACCATGAATATCTTCTTGTCGGAGGAATTGAGCTTGTAGCTACAATTCCCCATTATCATCCAACTTAGTAAGCTAAAGTAATTCATAAATATTCCTATTATGAAGCTAGTGGTGGATTTGCAATCCTAGGTTACCTTAAGCATTATTTAAAACAACTTTAATTGCTTTCATAGTCTAGATTTATTTTTATTGTTATTAGTTTTCAAACCAAATCAAAATCCGTTTTCATAATTAACTAAAGTTAGGTTTTAAAATTAAGTCGCTGTAGTTAATCAATCTCTGTGGGTTCGACCTTTGCTTTCACACTACAAATCTTTTGAAAAGTAAAGTATACTTTTTATATCTTGATTCTGACAAGATCAGGCGCTGTCAACAGTCAAGGTTTGGCTAGCTAGTACTTTCGATATGAAGGATCTAGGAGAGGCGAGCTATATTCTTGGGATAAAGCTCTTTCGGGATCGCAAGCGAAAGATAATGGGATTGTCTCAAGCTGGTTATATCGATAAGGTGCTAACTAGGTTTTCAATGGATAATTCGAAGAAAGGTTTGTTACCTTTCAGGCATGGTTTAGCGTTCTCCAAGGACCAGTGTCCAAAGACACAGGAGGAGAGGAATCGCATGATAGGAGTTCCCTATGCTTCAGCAGTGGGAAGTCTTATGTATGCGATGTTATGCACTAGACCAGATATTTACTTTGTCGTTGGCATGGTTAGCAGATATCAATCGAATCCAGGTCCAGAGCACTGGACAGCCGTTAAGCACATTCTTAAGTACTTGAGAAGGACTAAAGATTACATGCTTATGTACGGTGGTAGTGAGTTAATTCCAGTAGGATATACTGACTCGGACTTTATGTCAGATAAAGATTTGAGAAAGTCAACATCCGGACATCTCTTTACCTTGGGAGGTGGTGCTGTTAGTTGGAGGAGCATTAAGCAGAAATGTATTGCAGACTCAACTACAGAAGCTGAGTATGTGGCTGCTTGTGAAGCCGCAAAGGAAGCTGTTTGGCTCAAGAAGTTCCTTATGGAGCTCTAGGTGGTACCAGCGTCATTGTCACCTATTACGCTTTATTGTGATAATAGTGGGGGCAGTGGCTCAGTCCAAGGAGCCAAGGAACCACGGAAAGGGAAAGCACGTGAGCGGAAATATCATCTTATCCGAGATATTGTTCAACGTGGAGATGTGACTGTCACCAAGATTGCCACCGCTGATAATCTTGCTGATCCGTTTACAAAGGCCTTGCCATAGAAGGTCTTTGATCGTCATCTAGATAGTCTAGGTCTCAGATGTAATCCTGTATGGTTATGAGTGCAAGTGGGAGTTTGTTGGGTTTGTGCCCTCAAACCATTACTATATGTATTAGACATTAGCATTTTAATATATGGATATTAGCTTTACATTTTATGATGTATGTTTCTTTCATGAGATGATTGTTTAATCCATAAGTATCATAGTAAGTATTTCGTGTGTGTGTATAAGATACATACAATGAGATACGAATTACTATTCTTTGATACTTAGAACATGTCACAGTGGATGTTGAGACTAGGATATCTCATCTGGTTTACACTGTAGCATGATTAACTACCATTGGATGGAGTGATCAATCTCAATCACTAGAGTGTAACTCTTAGTTAATATGCTAGTGCTTATAGTGCATTGACGGACCTGAGCTTTCCTATTGACACTCAAGGCTGTCAATCAGTCGATAGGAACTCATAACTTGTGTAAGGTACGTGTTCTCAATCTTGAGACGATTATGAACACAGACTGTGGATATGACTGCTTTGACTTACCAATCAGTGAGGTCTATAGAAGATAAACACTTGGGTATCTTGGGTATGTCATGTTCATAGGGTTGTGAACATATATTGTCAAGATAGAATCTACCCTCTGATTCAGAGTAAGCATTCCCTTGAGAATGTCACCAAGTCGATTACTGAGTACTGCAGTCTTGTTGATAAGAGTTATCAACATGTTTGGTAATCATGAGAGGTGAATGGGACTCAAGGATTATAAGAAGTAATCATTATTCAGGTTGACAGTAACTGTTTATCCGACTACCTGAATATGATTGCGAATGCTGACGGTAGATGGACATTAGTACAACATACAAGTCTAGTTATCGCTTCGGATATGTTCTTTTGCGTTGGAGTTCAGTTATCGTTTTATAGTGGAGTAAACGTTAACTGATCAGTCGTTTAATTTGCTGATCAAAGAGTTTGGTCATGGGAATTAATCAACTGATCTGAGCCAACAATAAAGAGCCTAAGAGGTCCCACTCTTAGCTCCGCTAGGATGCTTGGAAAGGCAAATGAGGATGATGTCAAGACAGGTTCGATCGATCGAAGTTGTCTCGATCGATTGAAGTCTAGACAGGTTCGATCGATTGAAGATGGTTTGATCGATCGAATGTTCGATCGATCGAAGCCACTTCGATCGCTCGAGAGCTAGGTCGGTTCTGGGAATCTATAAATAGGGCAGCTGCGTTCTGAAAAAAAAGTTCGTCGTTTTGAACGTCAGAAGCTGCAGAAACGCCCCACAACCTTCTGTATCCTCTCCATTAGGG
Source organism: Hydrangea macrophylla (assembly GCA_033977485.1). Classification (NCBI taxonomy): domain Eukaryota; kingdom Viridiplantae; phylum Streptophyta; class Magnoliopsida; order Cornales; family Hydrangeaceae; genus Hydrangea; species Hydrangea macrophylla. The sequence goes on from CM066989.1 coordinate 18,375,859, forward strand.
TTCCCACCAACCCTAGCCCTTCCTGCGAACATCCATAGGAGTCATAAGAGTGAAGACCATCTAGTGGAGGCTGCTGGAAGTCAGAGATTTCAGAATTGGGTTCAAGACAGTAAGGTATAATTCTTGTCCCCTCTTGTGCGCATCTATAGAGTTGATGGGTAGTAGATCCGGGCATGCCAATTAAGTTTTATAACTTGATTTTTCCGCTACGCGTTTAAACTTAGAACTTAAACCGGTTTTTCCAACAGTGATGACATAGTTGGCTCATTATGATTAGTCGGGTTTGGTACAATCAGCCTTAAGGTTTGAAGGAGATAAGAATCGGGTAGCGAATTCGGAATAAAAGAAAGAAATACACTATTAGTAGCACTACTACATATCGTTCATAACTGGTAACTACTTTACACCAATGAGACTGTGTTAGTTACTTCTCACTCAGCTTTCAGTAAGTTGATGACTTTTATTGCCTGGACATTCCCCGTCCAGCCTATCCTGGTTATGCTATTGCAGGTAACGAGTCGTACGATGATGGCTACCATCTGAAAAGTAAATGCACAGAAGGTGGCCCCGCTAATCGAGAAAGACTATTATGTTGATGACTACGTCTACACCAGCTGAAGGAAAATATAGATATTTAGTTTTTATATTCTTGTTGAACTTTGTTATAATTGATACTTGGGCATTTGTTGCTTCTTAAATTTTCCGCTGTCGTGGACTCTGATTATTGTAATAGCTAGGAGCTTTGTAATATATATCTGATTGATTTTATTACAACTCTTGTCACTATTTGTTAGCTGGTACTGTATGGTGTAGACAATTTAGCGATTTTCACCCGTCATTTCTTATGGATCCAGAAAGGAAAATTTTTTTTCTCTACTTTTGCTATTCCGGGTCGTGACACCTCTCCCTTTCCCCTTTCTCTTTTTTTTGGTCCAAAACCTAAATAAAGCCTTGTTTAGTTTTCTTCCCTTCCTTTGTGAAGGTTGTTCTCGTGTGCTTTCTCCAGATCTAAAGATGCTTTCTTGTAGATTCAATGTTGTTCTGTCTGGAGTTGGGGTTTCAAGCCAGTTCGATACATCTAAGTTCTCTACTCAAGGAAAGCGACAACCGCGACCTCCTTCTCGTCCAGGTGGTACTCTGGTATTCCAGTGGATGGGAGTTCTCATAGCTTTCAAGCATGTGGGTATAAACTCTCATTGGTTGCCTCTCTTATGTGCACAAAGACGTGTTCCTGTGTTTTCCTTTTTTTTTATTTTCCGTATGAGGAGGGAATCTTGTCCCTCATTTGCTTATCTGTTGTTGCTGGCCAAAAGTTATCCATGTATTGTAGGATCGTTCTTTTTTGTTTATTGTATTTGTGTTTGTTTTAATGATATGAATTAATATTTTAACAAAATAAACTAAAATAAAATAGGTCACATCAATCACTAGCTGTTGGACCAAATTAGCCCCTGCTATTTTTGAAATCAACAGTAATATTTGGGTCCAAGTTTAGATATGTTATGGACAATAATTGTTAAGTGCTCATTGGATGTCCAATTATATGAGATTAATATATATATATCTTATTTTTTTTGACTGAATTCTGTTTTTTTTAATATATATATTTTTAATTTTTATTATTATTTTATTTTAGTAAAAATAAATAAATTGAAACATCTTTTTTTTTTTTTTTTTTTTTTTTATATAGTAAAAAAAAATTTAGAAACATCTCCAATTCTTATAGCAATACCAAATACACCAATTTTTAAATATATCTATAGAACATTTCTCTTTTTAAAATAAATCTTAATAAAAATAAAGTATTCGTGTGTTTTTGTGTGTGAGAGAGAGAGAAACAAAACACTTACGATGGAGAGATGCAATGTAGAGAGAGAAAGCTCAGCCTTCTCTCTAGATTTTTGAGTCCATGAAGCAAGGGAAGCTTAGACGCTCCTCAAGATTACGGGGACCACCCAAAGATCCCTACGCAGATGATTTTGTTGGGGATCTGTGGAAGAAAACACGATGTTCCCCCAATGTTCACAACAATAGCGATATGGATGAGTCTAATGATCCACGACATCAACACAATGAAGAAGGAGAAATGAAGAATAAAAGAGAGCTCGAAACTAGATCTGAAGCTGAAAACTCAGTACTGAAGCTCCAGCTTGATGGTTTAATGGCACAGATTGATGAGCTTGAATTAAGAAAGAAGAGAGAACTTAAAGAAACATTTATAGAACAATCTAGAGTGATTGGGACTAGGCTTGAATCCAGTGCATCTCGGAATGTTACGGTGTCCTCTGCAAGGTTTAAGGATGTTGGTCTCTCTACCTCAAATCTGTCTTCTAACCATGATTCTGAGGGTTTGATAGCCCATACCGATATGATTGAAAGATCCGAGGTTAATGATACTGCTAGGGCTGGTTGCTCTCTTGCCCTGACTGCTCTCAGTGAGGAAGATGAAGTGCGATGTGAGCAACACGCGCCCACCCACGCGATGGAGAAAGGAGAGGTAAGGCCCCATGTCGTGTCAGCATCTTCATCCCACATTGGTGTCCTGCCAGCTAAGGTCCCCCCTAAAGCTGCTACCTCTGCCAACAAGCAACACCCCTTAGCTGCCCAAGATTTTTCTTTTTTTAAGAATAGCTTGATTGGAGGTCATGTTAGGTCAACTTCTCAAAGTTGTATTTCCAATGTTGCCCTTGATGCAGCATGTGCGCCCAATGTTGGTTTAGACACATCTCCGTGTCTACTTGGAACGCCCCCAGCTGTGGGGCCCATGGTTACTGAATCTGGTGGCATCCAACTTTCCTCTCCTGTAGTTCTGTTGGGCCCGCTAGCGGGTTCTGTTATTGGGCCAACCATTAATGAGGAATGTCTTTCAGTTCCTCTTAGTGGGCTGCACGTTGATCATAATTCGGCCGAAGTCACCGAGCCTATTGCCAAACCCACATGGTCTTCTCTGTTAAAGCCTACTGTCTGTGACTCGCATGGCTTGCTGAATAATTCATGTTTCAAGACCACTTCCATTATTCAAAGCGGTCCTGAGGGTAACAACTTGTTCCATGAACAATTTGTGCCGGTAGCTGGTGCTCAATGCAATAATCAAAAACAGCAGAAGGATAAGGTCTCCCAGCAAGTTAGTGTGGACCCTACGGACTGTGTTGTTACTCCCAATGATGTGAGCTCCCGTGCTATAGAGCGAAGTTGGGCCCAGGTCCTTCGAGATGGGGATGGTGTAGGAGATGTTTCGGATTGTCAACATGGAAATGACATCATGCAAACTGCGCAAGTGGATGGCAATCCTAAGGATTCTTTCCAAGATTCAAATGGTGTTGATTTCCCACTTGGATTTGTGGCCCATGGACCCAAAACTGAGAATTTACACCTCAAAGTTCCCTCTGAGCTTATCAAGGAAGGTAAAACAGAATGGGAGGCCACCCTAGTTGGCCATTTTGTGGGTAAGCATAGAAATCCTCCATTCTCTCTAGTCACTTCAATCACTGAGAAGTTGTGGGGCCAAAAAGGCCTAGTTGATACTTTGGCTAATGATTCAGGATTTTACTTCTTTACATTCTCTTGTGTAGAGGAGAGGGATGCTGTTTTAGTTGGTGGTCCATGGTACATTATTGGTCAACCTCTTATTTTGAGACCGTGGAAACCAAACTTGACATTGAATAAGGAAGAGGTTCATTCCATTCCGATTTGGGTCAACTTGTATGGTATCCCCTTGGAGCTCTGGAATCCTAAGGGAATTAGCTTCATTGCTAGCTATCTTGGGAAGCCTCTACGAGTGGACCGAGTTACTGCGTGCCGCAGACGAATTTCCTATGCCAGAGTTTGTTTGGAAATGAGTGGTGCTCATGACCTCCTTTCGAAATTTGCACTTGAAATTGACGATGATTCAGGCGAGACCACCCTAATGGATATTATAGTGGAGTATCAATGGACTCCTCTCAGGTGTGCCAAATGCTCTGCCTTTGGTCATAATTGTGCAAATGTTGCTAAACCAAAACCGGCTCCTATCCGCCACAGTTCTCGTCATTACCATCCCCGTCGCTCAGTTCCTACTAACTCCTATAACAAGAATCCAGAGGTTGGGGTTTGGAAAGTAGTGGAAGGCAAGAATAAGAGTAAAATTTCCGCCTGTGATTCTGTGGATGTCCATCATACTATGGGTAATATGTTCTCTGTTCTTTCCCATGATTTGGATAAGGTTGAACTTATCTCTGCTCAGACTGAAGTTGAGAATTCTCTCCCCGTTAGGGAGTCTTCTGAGGCTGGTCCCTCTCTTCACTTGGTTGATGTGGGCTGTGAGGATCCTAGCTCCCCACCTGCAGAAGAGGATAAACTTTGTGAGGTTTTTGAGGAAGGTTCCCTGGCTAATGAAGTTAGTGAGTATGATTCTGAAGAAGGTTCCCCGGTTGTCAAGAACATTGCTTCCAAAAGACAGATGAAACGGGAGGCGAAGATTAAATTTAATGGGAGCCGTCCTAAGGGTCGGCATAGAAACTGATTGTGTTTAGCTTCTGATTTTTGAGTTTGTTGTGTCTTGCTTTGTTGCATTGGCCTTGTTTAGCCTTTTTAGGCTTTGTTTGCTAGTTTTGAGGTTGACTCTGTCTTCTTTCTTTACTTAGCTGGTTTTTAATCTTATTGTAATATCCTAGGGTATGGCCCTTTTTTCGTAAATTAACCATTTTTCCGAAAAAAAAAAAATAAAGTATTCCGACCTAGATTCTAAACGGACTCTAAATCATAAACATTTGAGTTCAGTTGCTGACCTTATCCTGGATTTAAACACAAAAGAAGTGTATAAGACCATGTAATTAATAAAATAATGTCATTTGTTTTGATTTTATTGATTAAAACGTTTTCAAAATATGTGTTACAGAGAGAGAGTTTGTAGTGGATCATTGGAGGCTCCGACCTGGATATGACCAATTCGTCGATGGCATCAACGTTGTCACACTGCAACGAAGATACCCATTATGGATAAAAACAACGGCCAGTCACATTTCAAACAACGACAGCCCAAAATCGGACCGTCCACGTCAACCCAAGAAAGAACGGTCCCTTTGTGTTCAATTAAGTGACAGCCAGTGAGAATAGAAAAACTTAGATGACTATGTAGTTTGCTGACAATGGTTGTACGTCCACGTCATCCAAATCAAACCAAAAACGCGTAAAGCGTGATCGAACCCGAGAATCTCAATCCGGCCACTATGGAAAAGTTATTCAGTGTGACAGTTACACCATGTTATCATGCTTATCCGGTGTGACACATCATTCATATGAGACCATTATGCCCTCTAAAAAGAGTAAAGATTTAGGCATAACACTACAGAAACAAGTTATACTAACATCAATGGAAGACTGACATGTGACAGAATTGATATCTTTTTATCTCCTGTGTAGCAGACAGTTATGTCACATGACAGTGTCTTATTGGTTTTAGTATAATTTATTTATGGAGTATTTGTGTCCAAAGGAAAATATTTGACACACTTTTTGACACATTATGCTTTAAACACATGTATCTTGTGCTGTTTGAATTTTTCACACTTTTCTGTGCACCACTTACACAGCATATAGTACATGCATTGAAATCTGGGTGGTATCAAAAAATGTGTGTAGCACTACTCGTGCCCAAATATTTACTCCTCTAAAGATAGTGACGGATATAGTTGGACATATACACTCACTCTGTCACATATTAAAAAGCCCATTTTGAAAATTCTACCTTTTTTTTTTTTTTTTGAATGGTGTCACAGAGCCCCTGTGACCGGGGGTTAGCAGTTAGTAACACACACACACAACGGGGAACGAATACAGGGGGAGCCAAAGCCCTCATTCAAGAAACACTCCCTAATGCGGTCCTAAAGATTCGAACTCACTACCTCCCATTTGAGGGAAGGGGTCCTGACCATCTCATGTGAGTGAGATGGTTGAAAATTCTAGCTTTTTAAGGGAACACTTTGATTGCAATGAAATTTTACAAATTTCCATTATTGTACTTTTTTTATTACTGAAATTCTCGTATCATATCAAAGAAAAAGTGGACGAGTTTTGAAGTTAAGCTACATTGACTTTTCAAATGGACTCTTTCAGATAGAGTATCAAAAAATGACATCAAAAACTCTTAATTTGGGACAGAGGGAGTAATATTTTCTTATGTATATTGTTCTACTTCTCAAATTTTATATCCTAAATGGTCCCTAAAACATAGGGTAGCTGACCCACTTGGTTATGTTGGCCGTTACTTATCATGTGTCCTCTAAAAGGGTAATACTTGGGGCACAACCAAAGCCACAACCTTTTTTGCACAACCTCCATTTTGTGTCTATCTCTCTCCTAGTGGGCATTGTGGGGTCACTGGCACTGTGGGACCTATCAAAAGAGAGATAGACACAAAATGAAAGTTGTGCAAAAAAAAATTGTGGCTTTAGTTGTGCCCCAAGTATTACTCCCTCTAAAAATAGGGGACATATGATGCTATAATAATTAGAGCGTCACACGGTTTGATAGCATCACTGAATAATTTCTCTATATAAAAAGGTTTCTATTTATACTTATTCACTGATAAAAAGGTTTCTATTTAAGACCCTACACGTGGCGTCCCAACTCCGGGTCGGTTTAGATACTAGTACTAAAAAAATCGACCTGTGGGGTCCACGTGAATTGAACCCCGAATTTTCATTTGCATTTGCATTTGCATTTGCATTTGGATTTGAGTTTCATTTTAGAGGGAAAAAGGCCAAAAAAGAGGTGCCATTGCCATCCCTTCATAGTTCATAGGCTCCTCTTTTTGACCCAAACATTAAAAGACAAGTAGAAATAAAAGTCTCTCTTTTCCCCCTTCTCTCTCTCTCTCTCTCTCTCAAGCTTTCCCTCTCATAGACCTGAGGTGGAGTTATAGAGGATTCTTTGCTTATAGCAAATCCAGTTTCAAGTTCTCTGTTGGTTTTTCTCTACAAAGCCTCACTAACCCTGTCCCTTTCTCAAGAAATTGAGGTATGTTCATTCATATTCATATGCATATATATATATATATATATATCTATACTATATGCATATATTTCTGTGTATAGCACATGTTACTATTTTCATACATGTCCTGTTCTGCTGTGGAGCAATCAGACAAAACATTTTTTACTAGTTGAGAAAGCTGAAAATTTTAGTAATTGTGTCATGATTGATGGACAATTTAGGGCTAGATTTTGTGGGTTTGAAAATTGATTTGTGAATTGAATAATATTATGATACTATTTGATGTTTGTGTTTAGTGGTTTTAATGCTTCCATAAGCTTTGAACCTAAAATTGAGTTAATTAGAATTACATGTTCAACCCACTTTGTTATAGTTGTAGATTTTGTGTAAATAATATTTTTTTTGGTTCATGGATTTAAGGGAAGCAAAATGAAAGAACCCTTTTCCTTGTTTGGTCAAAGGAAAATAGTGAATAAATAGGAAGGAAAGTATGATAATAACATTAAAATATAGGAAATTTTTTTCTTTATTTTCTATTTCATGTCTTTTCCCCTTTTTCTTATTTTCAACTATTCTTGGATTTTTAGTTTTTAATGCTCCGTTTTGCTTTGCGGATTTAATGAATGAAAAAAAAAAAAAAAAAAGAGTATTTTCTGTTGGGTTTTCCTTCACGGTTAAATAAGAGTAGTTGTAGAAAGGAACTTTAGGAAAGTAGGGGAAATGATTAAGAAAATTCAAATTTTTTAGTTTTAAATTTCTCTCTCGCTGTACTGGGCTGCCCTTTTTTATATTTCTCTCTCGCTAAATCCATGAACCAAATTGAGCCTTAGTTTTTCACTAGTTTAGAGGAAGGAGCTCTCTTTTAATGTATGTGTTGATATTTAATAGGAGGAGAGAACTTTTCATTTGCGGTGCTTCTGAGCAGAAACTACCCGCAACTGACTGGTATGATCATGGACGGTTGTGAATCCCAAAAGCAAAAGGCCTTTTTGGGCAATTCTTCACTTTTGCTCGAATTGTCGGCCTCAGATGATCTGGTTGCTTTTAAAACTTTGGTGGAAGAGGAGGGTCATGATTTTGATGAGTCAAGCGACTGGTATGGTCGAAGAATCGGTTCAAAGGAGATGTCTTTTGAAGAGAGGACACCCTTAATGATCGCGGCCATGTTTGGTAGCAAACAAGTTTTAAGTTATATTCTTGGAACTGGTCGCGTTGATGTTAACCGGGCAAGTGGTTCGGACCAGTCCACTGCCCTACACTGTGCCGTGGCTGGTGGTTCGGTTCATTCGCCCGATGTGGTCAAGCTCTTACTTGACGCTCGTGCCAATACTGAATCCATTGATGCTAATGGGAAAAAGCCCGGTGACTTGATTGCTCAAGCTTTGAATTTTTCCTTCAATTCAAGGAGGAAGATTCTCGAACTCATGCTAAACGGCAGTAGTGATATTGGAGAACTATGTGTCTTGGCTGATCAGACACATGATGAACAAATTTTAACACCACCGGTGCTAAAAGAGGGGACTGAGAAGAAAGAGTATCCCGTTGATCTCTCTCTACCAGATATAAAGAATGGGATATACGGGACAGATGAATTCCGAATGTTTGTATTCAAGGTGAAGCCTTGCTCGAGGGCATACTCACATGACTGGACAGAATGCCCATTTGTTCACCCGGGGGAAAATGCAAGAAGGCGTGATCCACGAAAATATCACTATAGCTGTGTACCCTGCCCGGAGTTCCGAAAAGGATCGTGCAGGCAAGGGGACGTGTGTGAGTACGCACACGGAATATTTGAGTGTTGGCTTCATCCGGCTCAGTACCGGACCCGTCTATGCAAGGACGAGACCGGATGTGCCAGAAGGGTATGTTTCTTTGCTCACAAGCTCGAAGAACTTCGACCTTTGTATGCTTCGACCGGGTCAGGGATGCCTTCTCCTAGATCATTCTCGAACGGAACTTCTTCATTGGACTTATCATCAATTAACCCACTAGCACTTGGTTCTCCATCTGCTTTGGTTCCTCCCACTTCAACACCGCCGATGACTCCTTCAGGAGCCTCTTCGCCTATGGGTGGGTCTCTTTGGCAAAACCAGGGTAATATCATGCCGCCAACTCTCCAACTTCCTGGTAGCAGATTGAAAACGTCATTGCATGCTAGAAATATGGATTTAGAAGCTGAACTACTCGGACTTGAAATGTCAAGTCTCTCCTCCCCATCCGGCTGGAATAATAACTTGGCCGCAGCAGCTTTTGGTGCCTGCTTAGGTGACCGAAGTGGGGAAATGAATCGACTTGGAAGTGTAAATCCTACTAATCTTGATGATATTTTCGGGTCTCTTGATCAAGCAATCTTGACGCGTCAGAACATGAATCAGCAGCTCCACTCTAGCTACCCAACAAGCCTCTCCTCCTCACCTGTGAGGACATCACCTTCATTTGGCGTCGATTCATCCGGGTCAGCAGTTTTGAATGCTAGGGCAGCTGCCTTTGCAAAGCGAAGCCAGAGCTTCATTGATCGAAGCCCCGTGAACCGTCACTCCGGACTCTCCTCACCTGCCTCTTCTGCAACTTTAGTGCCTTCTAACCTTTCAGACTGGGGCTCCCCTAATGGAAAGCTTGAATGGGGTATCCAGAAAGAAGAGCTGAACAAGTTGAGGAAGTCTGCTTCTTTCGGGTATCGAAGTGGTGGCGGCAATTATGGGACCCCCGCAGTTTCAGTTCCAGCCACTTTTGATGAGCCAGATGTGTCTTGGGTTCAGTCCCTGGTGAAGGATTCCCAACCCGTAAAACCCGGGCTGTTTAGTCAGAATGAGGAGCAGAAGCAGCAGTGTCATCTGAACACTGGAGGCTCTGAGGTACTCCCACAGTGGGTGGAGCAGTTCTACTTGGAGCAGGAGCAGATGGTTGCTTAAAATAGCAACGTTAGCCTCATTATCGGTTCCTTCTCTAACCTTTAACAAAATTTCTTGCCATTTTTTGAATTTTTGTTTCGTACTCACCATATAGGCGGAAAGATTTGGAGAAAAGGGAACAAACATACGGAATGGAGAAACGAAGAACATGGGCAGGATGAAATGATTCTGCTCACACAACTATTAGGTTCTTTAGAATAATGGGATTTTTTTTATTTCGTGTCTTATTATTTTCCCTACTCATGCATTGTTTCTTGGTTTAGTTTTTACTCAAGTTCTTCTTTTCATTGGGAGTAGAAAAGTGGTGAAAAAAAATTCCCTGAGAATCACGACTGTGATCGGTAGTGGAACTTCAGAGGCTTTACCTATTTATTAGTTAATTTTATAATACTGGGGTTGTATATGTAATAAATATGTGCTACAAGCCTACAACAACAAAGTCCCAATTGATTACTTAATGCAAATTTTCACATTGATATCTCGTTACTTGTTCTGAGCAATGCAATTTTTGTAGTTTCTTTCTGGGTAAATTCTCGAGCCTACTGTGCATCCCCCTAAGCTTTGCAATATTTTTCACCGCTACTTTAAGATTGGCCGGTCCATAAAAGTTTCTATATTTAGCTTTTTTGGAATAGTGTAAATGGCTTTCGGCTTCTAGAAGGTGAGGTTCATTGCTTCTCTAGTTGACGACGGTGGTAGGTTGTCGTTCTCTGTGGTGGTCCTTTTAGCCTACCCTATCTTTTTTGGGTGAATCTTCTTTAATTTGACGAGTGAATTGGTTGTGGAATGAGTACTAGTAGAAGAAGGCAAGTGGGGGAGTTTCAAGTCTCCATCTCACCACTTTCATCCACCCTTCCCATCCCGTCCCCCCCCCCCCCCCCCCCCCCCTTTTCAACACACGTGCAGGCACACACGCACACACACAAAATCCTGATGATACTTAGGCCGTTGACTGATAGCAAAATGGGAATCATCTACAACAACTCTTATCTTCTTGTTGGTGCTGATTCTGCTGAATAATCTGTCAACTTCTGTTGCCGGCTTGCCTTGTATACGAAAGTAATTTGTTTCTACTAAGATATTTAAGTAGTAAATAAAATAGGAAATCAGTAGTTTTTTTAGTTAGAAAAGTTTTGGAAGTTTTCGATTTAGAATAAGTTTCTTTAAGAGTATTGACTGCATGATAGGAGGAGAAGCCGTCGTTGTATGAACTATTGAATGGAGCAATGGGAGAGGCTATAAAAGCAACTGTTTTTTGTACCACTGCCCTTTTTCTCAAGAAAGCCGAAATTAAATACTTGAGCTGTGTTAATGTGTATAATATAGTATGTGATTAACAAGATCATGTAATATATTATGTATTATGTGATTTGGTTTGATATTATTTTGATATAGCCATTAATCATTAAGATATCATTGTAGGATATATAGCCCTTCTTATGTAATATTGGAACCAATTAATTCAGTCACTCTAATATCGTATTTCTAACATGATAGCAGAGCCATGGGTCCTCTGTGGTAGTCTTCTCAATCGTATTCCGCTCAACCGGCGGGCGGCGACTTGTCACCCGCTGGATCTCGCCTCAAGCAACACCAATGTCGGAACCATCATCTTGTCGACCAATTATTCTATCTCTATGTTGTTACATCTGTTGTAAAACTAATGGTGAAAAGAACAAATTTGAAGAAGAATGACAAGACTGATTTTTAAGAAAAGAAAGCAGACACAATTTAAAAAAAAATTCGTTAGGCAGGGCACTTCCAGGAAGCTTTCTTTAAGATAGTAATTTCCCCACTATGGTGCAAATGGATTCTTGGAAATCTATCTCAAGGATACAAAGCATAACTTAAGACTGTCTAAATTGCACTGTTTAGCAGTCTTGGAACCATCGAGTTTCACCTGACATAAAATCAGAAAATGTATAGAAAGAAGAAGAAAGCAGAAAGGTAGAACAGAAAGAAGTCACTTACGAATGCCTACTGGTGTCCATAAATACAGACACCAGAAGTCACGAAGAAGGAACACACTTATTATTCAGAAAAGTCGTGACTCTCTGTTCTTGACCGTTGGAGACTTCCGTCGCCAAACAGTCCCTACGGTCATCGACCGTTATTTGTAAAACTTAAACTGTATTAAAACCGACCGTTATATATAAGTGTCTATTTTAATCTTCTTTTTCTTTCTTTCTTTTCCTTCTTTCTTTCTTTATTATATATATATATATATATATATAATATGTATATATAAAAGAATTAAAAAAGAAAAAATTAAAAACTTGAAGCTCTTCCATGGGTCTCCTCTTGTGAGGTATCCCTTGGGAGCTTGGGAGAGAATATGAAGAACAACCTCCTATTTATAGGAGAGGTTTTTCCACAAGATTATTCCAAGTTTTCTATGTGGGACAACATACCAAATTTAAATTTCCTTTCAACCAAATATTTGGTGGGAAAAATGAAAATTTGGTTTTTCCTCCAAAAAATAAGTACACTACTATATGATATATGTCACGACCCAAGTCTCGCTCAGTAAGATATTGTCCGCTTTGGGCCCAAGCCCGCACGGATTTGTTCTTGGGTCACTACCCAAAAGGCCTCTTACTAGGGAGACTTGAAACCACACATATATAGCACATTACTTTTCCACACCCAGGCGATGTGTGACGAACTTCCCATAGTGTGTAGCCTGTCAGCACCTACTGCAGCCACAAAGGCACCTACAGCAGCCCGCCCACAACACCAGGGTCGTTACAATATACTAAAGATTCCTATTATAAATTATTATTAATAAATACTATATAATTCATATATATATATATAACAACATCATCACCGTGCGTCGTGCTGTATTACTAGTCCTCATCTGGCCAGTGCGCACTCATTGTTCACGCGCTCACTTGCCACTACACATTTGGTTAGCACCTTTTGATGCCGGTTATGTCTGCTTATTCTATATCATAGTCTTGGTCTACATCATGGTGGTTACAAGCTCTATTTATCGTGATATGGTTTTCAAGCTCAACGGTTGACTCATCATGAGATTGAGGGGATGTTATTGTGTATAATATATTATATGATTACGAAGATCATATAATATAATATGTGATTTGGTTTGATATTACTTTGATATAGTCATTAATCATTAAGATATCTATGTAGGCTAAAGCTAAATAGGCTATATAGCCCTTCTGATGTAATATTGGAACCAATGAATTCAGTCATTATCTTTTATCATATTTCTAACAAGCCGCGAGCAGGGGGAGCCACAGCCTAGAGAGTGGGGTCAATTGTGCCCACTGAACTTCGATTTTTTTTTTTTTTTAATCTTATGTAATGTTATGCCAGTACAAATTTTTTAGTTTTCACCCTAAACTGATCCCACTAGAATAAGAGAGAAAAATAGGAGGGGTTAATTTTGTACTTGGATTAAAAAAATAATTGGCTATGTTAAGATTTAAGAAGCAAATAAACTCTCTCAGATTTTTCGTCTCTCACTGTCTATCCCTCTTTTGTTTCTCATGTTCAGATAACTCGGTCGGTACTCGGTATATTATTTGTTATGATACTCGCTCATTGAAATAAAGTATAGAGAATGTCATGACTTAACAAATATGTTTCGCTCGTACTTAAGTTGAGACCCTAACATTCAATGTCCATATTTTTTGTCCTAAATATCCTGCAACTTCTTCAAGAATTGAGAAAGATAAAGCTAGAGCTAGAGCTAGAGCTTGTGGGTTTAAGTAGTACTTAAAAGATGCTTTGGTTATCATGTTTCTCTTCATCATCTGATTGAAGATATACAGTCTGAATCTCCGATGGACTCAAAGGGACGGGTTTTTGGAGCGGATCATCTTTAGCGATGGTTTTTTCACTTTTTGCGACGGTTTTTTCACCTTTTGCGACGAGCGAAAAACCGTCACAAAAGGTGAGAAAACCATTGCTAAAAGCTAGTCCGCTCCAAAACCCTTCTTTTTTGGTCCGCTTTAGATCCTTTTTGTTTGTGTGTATATATATATATATATATATTTAAATATGTGTGTGTGTATTTGCTTTGCATTGGATTAGTAGGAAGATTACATTTGCTTTCTGTACAACTCATTGTAATTGCACAATTATTTTTCATTTATATTGACAAAAAAAAAAAGAAAAAAAAGAAAAAAGAAATGAAGATATAAAAATAATTGCTGGAAGTTTACAAATCAAATTTTTTGTTGTTGAAACTCAATAAGCTGGTCTACAAACTCATTCAACAATTCTTCAAAAATGTGCAACCCCAAATCTGGACATATATCTTCAAAATCTTCATGCTTCCACATATTTCTGTATATCGAATATGATTTCATTGGACAATAACATCTGCCTTCGGTTATCTTCGCTTCTTGATCGTCAGTTTTCGAATTATTTGCTTTACTGGGAGATAGCTGCTCGTAGTTTACGAGTTTTGTCGATAAATTCCTCATTGAACTTGAACGTGTCAACCTTAAATCTTCCTCTGTTGCTGTAAGTATTTCAAACAAAGACGGTCACTTAGAACACGAAAAAAATTGTATAGAATCCGAAAAGCTGATGATATGAACTAAATATTTGATGGATTGTGAACGGAATTGAGAACAAACCTGAGGTAGAAACTTGAGGTTTGATGGCGAATTCACTTAAATCAAGAACAGAGACGGGGCTTGAATTCTCTATTTCAACTTTTGTAGCTAGGGGGCAATTCTCTTTCTTTTTCACTGTTCTTAATTTACCTCCATTAGAGTTTTGCTTGTGATCCCTGGATTTTGACTGCTTCGAATTTTGTACCGCAACACATGAATTGCCATTATAGTTCTTCTCTGTGGAGTGAACATAAACACCGAAATCTCTAACTTTGCCATTGTTGCTAATCTTCTGAGAATGCCTGTAATTCATCTTTTTTATCAGCTTCTCAATTGAATTTGAGTCCACATTGTTAGGCACTTGATTTTCTTTATCGTTCTTCACATAAACACTCTCTCTCCTTCCATTCTTGTTTCTACACTTGTCTTTTCTTTTCGGCTTCGATTCTCGAAAACCCGAATTGGATGATTTCTTCAACTTCCACAATTCTTTATTCTCACCTAAATTCCCAAAACTTAGAACAAAGAAATCTTCTTCTTTGACACGTCGAAGCCTCCCCTGTTTCGTCTCAAATTCTTGACACGAGTCATCAGATTTCATCGACTGGCTCCGAGAATTCGAATTGGGAATCATTTGGGTATTACCCGAATCAATCGACGGTGTAGATTCCAAACCCATTAGCCTTGCCACTATTCCAAGATTTGCAGTAGGCTCAAACTCAATCTTGTTATCTGTTTCGAAGTTTCTGAGCTTGTCAAGCTCAACCGAGTTCATGTCGCTGTCTAAAATTTGATCCGAGTGGTATTTGGAGATACTATTGAAACAAAGTAGTCTGCGTAACTTTCCGGCGAGACACCCGTGGGTCCCACTTTTGGAGTTGCATATCTTTTGATGAAAACTGGTACTGGTGGTGGTGGTGGTGGAGGAAGTAGAAGATGAAGAGGAAGACAAGAACTTCATTGTTGGATCCGAGTAAAGTGAGTGAAGTGTGAAAGAGAATTGGTTTTTTTTTTTTGGTTGAATTTCAAGGTAGTAGTAGTACAAAAAAGAATGGTTACTGGAAAAAGTGAATAGGAAAAAAGAGGTTTGAACGTGTAGTGAGAGAGAGAGAGAAAAGAGAGGAGGGTGGCGGGCTTTTGCATTTGAATGTGGAGAAAAAGAAAGGAGTGGGTAGTAAGAGCGCTTAGGCTAGTTTAGTACTAATGATATATTATTAGTAGCTGGCTAAAGGAAAAAAAGAAAAAGAGGGATTATTTAATGATGACTTATGAGTATGTTTCGATTGGAGATCAGAGGACTTTGTGTGTGTGTGAGAGAGAGAGAGAAAACTAGGTGTGTACAGTGTACGTAGTGAGACATGAGGGAGTGTCCGGTGATTGTGTGTCAGTGGGCCTTAGGCCATACCGCCATACATACCGATATTCTACGGAGTAATTGGAACTCTTAGGACACATTTGGTACGCAGGAATAGAATAATGCAGGAGTGGAATGAGTTTAAGAATAGAATGAAACTGGAATGGAATGAAATGAGCATTTTATTCATTTGTTTGGCTAACTGCCTAGGAATGGAATGCTTGATCATATTCCAGTGTTTAGTTTAAACAGTCTAACTACTAAAATGGAATTAAATTTCAATCAAATATCCCAATATACTTTTTTTTTAATTAATAATTAAATAACTTTCAAGGAGTTTCTTTGTAATAAGCCATTCACTACTTTTTGCACCAAACAGTTTTTTTACTACCAATACATTACAAATACCAAATATCACGCACAAGTAAACACGAACTTGCACAGAGGACTAGAGGTATAAGATGGAGAGTGGAGATTGACTGACTTGTATTGACTACTCACGATCTTGCACAGAGATATGAGATGGAGAGTGCAAACTCACGATCTTGAGGGAGAGAGGGAGGTCACGATCGCGTTTTTTTTTTTTTTTTTTTTTTTTGTGTGTGTGTGTGTGTGTGTGTGTGAAGGAAAGAGTCAATTTCCTCGAGGAATAGAATGAGTATTCCTTGAGTTTTGATAAGGAATGACTATTTCTACTTAAGTGGGAATAAGTATTCCAAAAGGAATGCCTATTCCACCATCTTTTGTCTTTCCCAAACATAACAATGTAATAAACTTAGGAATGACCATTCTATTCCAAGGTTCATTCCAGTCTACCAAACATGCCAGCGCATCTCCAGCGGTGTAAAAGATAGGTTAAATCGAACTTAAGTTTTTATATAGATGAGTAAAATTCTACATCGGTGTAAAGGGATAGCCGGCCACGCCTCTACCAGCTAGTGGTGGTGAGTGGCTATGCCTTAGCTGATGAGTAGCTTTTCTTTTTTTTTTAATTCTTTTTAATTTTATATAATTCTTTTCTTGGTAAGCAACAAACAAACAAATGAAAACAATTCCCAGCCGGTTGTGCATTTTAACACACACACACACACACCAAAAAAAAAGGAAAGAATAACTAAACGGCTACTATATACATAAGTTTTTTACCCTTCCAATTACATCACTGCATGATCGTGTACGGTAAAAAACATAAGTTCCTATACAAAAATTATGCCGTTGCAGATGCTCTTACTTCGCATGGCAGTTTTGCGCGCATGAGGAAGCATAACCAAATCCCTGCCCAGTGGTAGGCGGATCAAGATAGGGAGTGTTCTACCCCCTTGGTCTTGGGTTCAAAATTTCACATGGATAAATGGAGTATAAGGGATTTGGCCAGAGCCTTTGGCCTCCTTAAGGGAGGTCAGAGGTTTGAAACCCCCCAGGGTCGTGTAAGCTAATTGAAGGGATGAATTTCAAGATGTACAATGTCTAGCTTAATGTGAGTTCAAATTTAACGCTAGCTTGGCTATCTGATTTACCTGGTGCGTGTGTTGTGGGATTGGTACTCGTCTTGGGGTTAGTGGTTCCTACAGTTTTAATTTTGTTACTTTGATCCTTATAGTTTTAGTTTAGGTTCAATGTAGTTCATTCATAAAAAATTACAAAAACAGGTCATGTGATGCACATGTGATGTGTCATTAGGGGCATAATGGTAAATTTACTTAGAAAATTACACTTTACTCACCTATATTAAACCTAAATCTATAAAAAATTATAGAAAAAAATTGATTATTGGATTACATTGAACCTAAACTGAAACTATAATGACTAAATTGACATAATTAAAATTGTAGGGACCAAAGTGAAATCACATCTAAACTATAAGGGTGTAAAGTGTAATTTACCCTACAAAAAATGATAATCTATGATAAATATTGTAACCTGACAAAAAACTGTAACAATGTAAGAGCATCCACAACGCGTATAGTAAACTTAAGGCTAATGTTTGATAAGTTTAGTCTACAGACGCAACACATGCTGCAATGAGAGTGCCGTGTGTTCAAACGGCACATAGTGTGCCATGTGAGAGTAGGTGACACAATGTGTGTCGTGTGATAGAAAAGTGGACATCTTCACACTGCACAATGTGTGCCGTTTCGAAATCATACGGCACAATGTGTGCCGTTTTGGAAATCACGGACCAAACTGTGCCGTTTTGGAAATCACATGGCACAATGTGTGCCGTTTGGAGCCTCACGACTCTCCCTATGCCGTGACCCCTGTACAATAGCTGAACTTAGCTGTACACTAAATTTAAGTTTCCTTAAGTTCGATTGTTGTATACTATTATACCAACAACCCATTGCAAGCGTCCCAATTCAAAGAATCCTTAAGTTTGTTGTACAAATCCACCCACTGTGGATGCTCTAACTACATAACAAAGAATTGTAATAATTGACAAAAAAATTGTAACTTATCACAAAAATTATACTTCGTAAATACCATGACAAAAAGAGTAAGCTAGGCACACTTTGAAATCCACACTAAATTTGATATTTTACGCTTTAAATACATGTACTTGTGCTGTGTGAATTTTTCACACTTTTTTGTGCACCACTTACACAGCACATAGTACATAATTTAAAATTAAATGTCAAATTTAATGTGGATTAAAGTGTGCACCACTAACAAAACCACTGATTTTGATTGAAGGGTTGAGATTTATTTACTCCCAAAAGTGTGTTATCCAACGACTAAGACCATCTCCAAAGGAGAGGTCAATTTTTTTACATCAAAACAGTCATTTGTTGCGTGAAAAGCAAAGTTGCCTTGGAAAATTTTTTTGTACTCCAACGATGTGCAGCAAATTCTATTTTTTTATATTATTTATGAACCCACTTTCCCAATTTTCTACTTTCCCAATAGGCAAAAGCAACAAGATTGCTGCGAAAGATAGGGGCAGTAAGTTTGCTGCGAATGTTTGATGCATCCCTTGGAGCTTAAATTGCTGACATAGCATGACAAAAAGAGTTGCTGCAATGAATTGCTGTGGCCTTTGGAGATGGTCTAAGAACTCACCCTATCTCCTACGCGCATGGTGCATGCACAATTGAAGTTCCCCAATTTTTGTAGCAAAAAAAAAAGAAGTTCCCCAATTCTTATTTTGGAAAGATGATGTCATGATGATGACTTCAATTGAGAAATTATTGTGTGTCTGAGATAGTGGTACGAAGTTCGAACTAACAAAAAAGCAGACTAGTGAACAAAAAGGTGAACCCGATGTGTAGCGCAAAGATCGAAAAGTTTGCACAGTGGTCGAGTTACAGAGCTAACTGAATTTACTTTTTTGTCCTCTGTTTTTGTTTAGTTCAGATCACTACTTCAGCTATCGAGGACAAAACAATAATTTTTAATGGTCCAGGCAGTTAATACAACAAAAAAATTTAATGGTTCAGGACATTTAATACAAGGTCTCCCACCAACCAAAGTACCAAACTCTATGGACCTCTCGCTATCATCTGTAACTCTATTTTGCTTTTGGGTGCTTTTGGGAATTTTAAACAAGTGTGTTTTTAGATTTGTATCTTATACGGAGTAGTTTTGTTGATGTGGTAGTGGAGTATATTTATACAAAAATGCTAAATTTATGCCAAATTTCACACATTTGTCCCTTAATTTCTATGGGTTTTGTGCAGAACTTGTGGGACTCACATGGGGCTCACTGAAATTTAAAGTCAGGAATAATAAGTGGTATTTGGTGTAGATGTAGTATTACTCATATTTATATTAGGAAAATTTTTATCCAGAACCACTTATTTTACTCTCTACACCCATGGCCGGCCCAAAGGGTGGGCAAAAGGGGCAATCGCTCCGAGCCACCAAAGTTTGCAAAAATTTGAGGGCTCCCATAAAATTTTTATAATTATATTTTTACGTTGAGATTTTTAGTATTTTTACTTTTAGGTCTCCCCCAATGACCAATTTACTATCATCAATTGCAAATATATTGATATACATGTATATAAAACTCAAAAGCAAAAGCCCTAGAATTTTGAAAATTACACTTTTAGTGTAAGAATTTTTTTAGTTTTAGAAATAGGCCCGCCCATCTAGAATTTTGAAAGACACAATATATTGTTTAAGTTTCACAAATAGACTCATATTATAAGTAGACCTCAAAAAAATCGCCAATTATGTATCAATAAACCCTTAAAAAAATTGTCAATTATGTATAAGTAGACCTTAAAAAAATCGTCTCGGACGCTCTGCCCGAACCCCCGTATAAGGGCCTCCCTTTAATAGTTCGTCTCGGGCCTCTAAATACTCGGGACCGGCCCTGTCTACACCTACCATCACTCTAACTTAATTAAAACAATTTATTCTCTACACCCACTCTTCATTCCCAAAATAACCTTAATCTTAAAACCCATCACCATTTCTTATTACTCACTACACCCACCATTTCTTCAATTCAAATATAAATACCATCTACGGCAAATTGCACCGACATCCCTTGAGGTATATGATAATTACATGGACCTCCCATCTAGCTTGGAAAATAACACTCACCTCCCCTCTACCTACTTTTTGAGTGTAAGATTACCAATTTACCCCTTATCTCATTATATACATATATATATATATATGTACATGTGTGTGTGTGTATTTGTGTGAGTGTGTGTGCGCGCACGTTAGATAAAATTATATATACACTAGCAAATTTTACAGATTTAGATTCATAGTATTTAGCCCTAACTTTATAAAAATTTGCAGCTCGAAAAAAAATTTTAATTTTAATTTTAGGTTTTATAATATTTAGCCCAACTTGCAATAGTTTACAGATTTAGTTTTTTTAATTTAAGTCATTTAACTTTTTTGTCCAAGTAGTAGGTGAAAGATATTAGAACATTAATTTAGAGTAATAGGCTTCTCAAATTTTCATCCCAAATGATGCTGAAGTGGGACCACAGTTGAACCACTTTAACATCACAACCAATCAAAATCAACTGGGTTCACTGCCACATGTGTTGGGAAACACTTTTGAGAAAGAAATTTGGGAAGCGCATCATTACTCTTTTATTTATTAATATCAATAATAATTTAAAAACATAAAAATCATCATCAAAATTATCTACTACTCCCTACGTCCCATTTTATGTCCCTTGTGGAGAATCCAACTATTTAAGGGGACAAAATGAATCTACACCTATTTCCAGAATTGCCCATAATCATTGCACTTTTTTTTTTTTTTTGGTGTTGATTGCAAGTAATGGTAGTTTGGGAAACTAAGTAAAATTTGCATGCTAATTTAGGAAAGTGGACAACAATTTTAGGACATCCCAAAATGAAAGGGGGACACATAAAATGGGATGGAGAGGGTACCACTTTAAAATGAAAAGAATAATAACAATAATGAAAAAAAAAACATCAACATTTTTTTTAAATGAATAGTTATATTGCATTTTTGTCTGCATTATTTTTTTAAAAAAAAAAGACATGCTCAATGGAGTATTATATATATATATATATATACATACACACTAGGGCAATGCCCGTGCAAGGCATGTACTAATTAAGTTTCATTGGAGCAGCCCATTCACAATGTTGGGAGCAAATTCACAATTTTAAAATTATAAAGCAGATAAAAATACAATATAACCATTCATTTTTTTTTTTTAAAAAAATTGTTGATGGTTTTTTTTTTCATTGTTGTTACTTATTCTTTTCATTTTAAACTGGTAGTAGATAATTTTGCTGTTGATTTTTATGTTTTTTAAATTTATTGTTGATATTTTAAAAAAAAAACAAACAAACAAAATTAGTAAAAGCTTGATTTCGTATATACTGAAATTTTTGTCGATAATTTTTAAAAATTTTTTTTTTCATAATTGTTACTTTTTTTTTCATTTGTAAAAGGTAGCGGATAATTTTGTTTTGGTGATTTGTTCAAGGGTATAACAGTCATTTTTAAAATAGAAGGGAGGTAAGAGTAATTTTTGAAAACACATGGAAGGTCCATGTAATTATCAAATACCTCAGGAGAGGTGAGTGTAATTTGCCCAACAATCTAATATATATATATATATATATATATTATATGTATGAATATGCGGCGAGGCTTACAAGTGAACAGATATTTGTATGTACATACACAAATCTTTCATTCCAAGTATCTATTAGAGAACTGTCATCACAATCAATAAAGTAATCATCACATCCCTTGATTGTAAAAATCATCACATGACACGCAATTAATTAAAGAGTAATATTTTGAGACGGATAAAGTGTGGATGTGAGTGTTAATGAGATTTGTTAGTGTTCCTAGCATTGTTGATTTTTATGTATTTTGTATATCCATAGACATATAAATAAGTTAAGGTTTGTTGTAGAAGGTCGGGGTAGAGAGTAAATTTTTTAATTTTTTAAAAAAATTAATTTATCCTTTTGTCATTTTTGTAAGGATACACTTGTAATAAATAAATTTCATTACGAAGTAGGTGTAAAGAGTAAAATGAGTGGATGAGCTAGAATTGCCCTCTATATTAATTATAACGTGATCATTTGAATTTTCACTAGAATTTGTTTTTAAGTGAACCCACTTTATTCGTGAATCAAAATTTGAAAATGTAAGTACTAATGGAAAATTTTTTAATCTCTCGAGTTTATTTATGTTCTAGGAATAATATATAATTACTGCTGTTGTTTTCAAATAATGTGGGAGTGAAACCATTTAATCTGAATAAAAATTCAGGTGGTTCCACTATAATTGATATTTGTCTGTTATTTGCATACCACCTTGCTTCTCTCTCTCTCTCTTCATATTTTCAATTCCTCCTTATTTTCCATGGTAACTCCACGAAGATAAACAATTTCCTATTTATTTTCTTCTCAAACCAAACAATTACAGAGACATAGAAGCCATTGTTGGAAGCCCAACTTTGCCCTTACCTTATCCTAAACAATAAAACTGAGTCCAACAAATCTGAAGAAAAACAATTGGCATTTCTTTGCCGATTCATAATATACAAACACACGTGATGTTCTTCTATGACCACTTCTGGCTATTATACAAAGGAATATGATTTTCAATCCTCCCTATAAATAAAACTCTGGCAGTGTAAAATGTGAATACAACCGAATCTAAGCCACCAGAGACTACCTACGTGCCCGGGTTTGACTCGACGTTTTACCACTAACAGCTGATATCTGCTTTAGGCTTGTAAGTGCTTCTTGAGCATGCCTCTTGGTAACCGAATTTCCGTGCTTAAAAGCTTCTACCAAAGCCCGAACCAATGCCTGATTGAGAGACTGTTTTGGAGTGAGACTTTCGACTCTCAACAGTCTCTCCACCATCCAAATCGACTTTTCTTGAAGCTCTCCGGGTCGAGCTTCCGAGAAGAGCACGATCACAGCATCGACCACTCCTAGCTGGTCTAGCTCATCGACGGCTCGTTTGAACCCATTATTCGTATCTAACACTAAACTCGAAAGTGCTTCGACCGAAGCAATTTGGACATCTGTGTCCTCGTCCAAGAGAAGGTCCACAAGGGGTTTTATGCAATTACTCTTCAACAAGCAGAACTGACTGTCTTCTTCACACGAGGCGTTGTGTATGGGACAAGAGGGAGATACCGGAGAAGCCCTTTTGCACATGAACATGAGCGAACAGCAAAGCCCGTGAGGGGGTTGGGGCTCTAAGTCCCCAGAAGCAACGAGTACTCTTGCAGATTCTGATAGGAGTTTCAAACCAATAGCGGCTAGTTGTTTCTCTCTTGGTCTCAAACTTGAAACAAGTGGCTCCCGGAAAACACTCATTAGGCGATTTTCTTTAATTACACCAACACTGTGTGGATCAGCACTTCTCGTAAAGTGCAACAAAAGACCAAGAAGCCCTTCCACCAAGCTTGAGGTGGGCCGGGAAGCCCGTCCATTGGAGACACGACATTGGTCTTTGAGAGTAGAGACGGTCCATTTCACAAAACTAGCTCCCAAAACGGTTTTCACTTCATCTTCTGAGAGTGGAAGATTCGCGAGTATGGAGGCAGCATCGGACCTCTCACTATCTGTAGACTTCGTGTCTAACAATTTGTCTTTGAACAAGTGAAGCTTGTTAGGAGGCTTTAGTTGATTGGCAAGGTCTTCCCCGAATCTTTCGGAGAGGACTCTCGTGAGCTTGAATGCGAAAATTCTGTGTTCGACTTCTGGGTGTTCAAGAAATGATATAATGATTTTGAGGCCATCTCCAGATTTTATATGGGCAGCAACTGATTCTGCAGGAAAGGAATTACACGATTCCAGTAAAAGCACGTTGTGAGGGTATGAAAGCCTTCTTATAAATAACAACAATGCTAGGGACACTAACAAATTTCACTAACACTCACCCACAGTCTATCTCTCTCCTAGTGGCACTTTGGGTCTATTGCGGACCAAACAGTGCCACTAGGAGGGAGATAGAGTGTGGGTGTGAGTGTTAGTGGAATTTGTTAGTGCCCCAAATATTACTCTATAAATAAATAGTTGATTAATGCATAAAATGAAAGCAATATTTATAAAGTAATGTCTGTCGGCGTTCGAGTTTACTATGAAACCATCAATCATCTATGAACAAAGATTGTTGCAAATCTTGCCTATTTAAGCTCTAAAATCTCCTTGTAAACAGCTAGTGTCTATAATAGTATAATGTAAATGATTCTTTTGAGTATTGTCACTATCATATCATGGTCTTTAAAAAGCTGAGTTTGGCATAAGTAAAATATGCACAAATAAATTTTGGGTATTAAGAGGAGTCACCAAAGAACATTAAGATTCTGTTTGGTTTGCACAGTTAGAGAAGGATAAGAAGAAGAAGAAGAAGAAGAAGAAGAAGAAGAAAACAAGGACAACTAGTTCCCTGTATTTTCCTCCGTACTTGAAAAAAAAATTTTAAATTTTCATGGTACAATTATAAGTTGATAAAAATGGGTGGAAGTGACTGACAAATTCAAAACTTGTACTTAACTTCTCACTATTCTGTATCTTTTTCCCTATTTTCTTCGTTGTTTCCCTTATTAACCAAACAAAGAAAAGTGTTTTCCTTTCCATTTCCTTGTTAATCCCATTAACCAAAACCGAGCTCAAGTCGGCCTTCTCGTGCAGCAAGGCTTGGAGATAATAAGAGATCTTTCCTATTAAAGGTATAAACAAGGAATTACCTGATGCCTGTGGAGACGATACAATTCCCCACAAAATCTGGAGAACGGATGCCTGACATTTAAGAGATGCAAGAGACAAAAGATCCAAAAGGCTAAGAACACTCGATTCAGACTGCATTGAACGCCCCGCCTTGTCAGAAGAAGCCAATTCCCAATGTCCGGGATTTGAAACTATGTTTGCTAGAGTTGATGCAGCCAACTCCTTTAGTTCTTGGGATGCGTCCTGATTTCGAAAAAGAATATCTGTAAGGGCTGGAAGAATCGCGGAGTCAATAAGGATGGTTGCATTGTCATCCAAAGATGAGAGATTATACAGAGCTTGCAAACTCGGTGCTCTTCCATCTGGGTTTGATAGCAATTTGATTAGTATTTTAGCACTTTGCCGAGCAATTTGTTCTTTACTGTTATTTGTCAAGGTCATTGTCCCCAGCATGGATGCCATATTTATTTTAACATCGTCCGCACCTGTTTCACAGAGAGATCCCACAGCAATTAAGAAAAGATTATATAGTTTCCGAGATCATTTGGGTTAGCTTTTAAAGTAGTCACTTTTGGAACAAGAGATTGTGTAAAAAGCTACAAATTGGAGCTTTAAAAAGAAATCAGATTTACAAAGAAGCTGTGTAAAAAACCTAATCCAAAAAGTCACAGCTTTTTGAAAAAGTGATTGTTCACCCAAAAAAGGTGTCCCAGACGGTGCTCTTCATTGTTATTAAGTGTGATATAAGGAACTCCAGTAATTAAAATTTCCCCTTTTCTACAACAAGAAGGTATCCTTCACGAGAAAATGAATAGCATGACTACAGTATCTGCTTTCACTTTCTATATTGGAAACTTGCAGGAACAAAAAACTTGACAGCTAAGCAGAGAACATAAGACGGCTGAGGGTTTTTTTTTTTTGTTTATTCTCTTTGCTAGGAAAATCAAGTCAAGAAATCCTTAATTTTGCAAGTCTGGAGTAATTTAATTGTGGCACAAAATGCTCTTTGGAGTCCATTTTCAGGAAAAGCCATTACAAAACTAGATCTCTCAAAAGTCCAGAATTTTCAGAAACATTGACAAAATGGCCAATTACTAGCTCTTTCGTTCTTGCAATTGTCCTCCAAATATCAAGTAGGCGGTCCAAAATGAGTTTAAGAAGCTCGACAACAGAGGTAATAAAACGTTTATGAGTCTATAATGGTCGAATAATTCTTGTGAAAAAATAGCTTTAAATCTCCTATTTTGTTGGGTATTGATTTCGGGCAATAAAATATTAAAAGAAAGCTTCTTTGCTAAAGCAACAGTGCAATATCCGAAAGAAAACCGAGTAGCTCGATATGATGCAGCATGTATGCTCGTCCTGTTAAAGCAATGGCAGTATATTGCCAATTACTCTAGGCAGCAAATATATTTTACAAAAATAAAATAAAGGTAATATCATAAGTGATACAGCACCTGCTCTATCTTTTAATGAAGCTAATTACTCTTGTAAATACTTGCATAGTTATAGTCCATTGCTTTTCCTGGGCCATCAAAGTGACTGTTCAAAAATTTGTGGCCGTTTGGATTAGCTTTTACATAGCTTTATAAAAAAAAATCAGATTCCTTTTTAAATCTAAAAAACAACGGCTGTAAAAAGCTGCAATTCGTAGCTCCTTAAAAAATCTCTTATTCCAAAAGTGATTATTTTAAAACCTAACCCGAGCGTGCTCTTACTCTTTGACAGTGGAAATAGTAATTAGTATAAGACACACCAGTGCATAACCGACTAAGTAAAGGCTCGAATCTTCCAGCTGCTGCTAAATGCTGAATGTTATCCTCCACCCTCTCCATCTGCTTTAAGACCTCCTCAGCCAAACAAGACAAAGTAGGATGCTCCAGATTTCCTGCCAAACTTGTGAGTAGAACTAATGCCCCCTTCTCTGAAGCAATTTGCTTACAATAAGCTTCGTCGCTTGAGAATTCGAGCAATAACTTTACAGCAAACTCTTTCTCCTTCTCTGAGTTTCCAGTAAGGCTACGTATAGCCAATCTACTAATTCCCTCTTCAAGCATTATACTCTGAGAATTTAACATACATCAGATTAATCCAGAGTAATTCTCAAACATTACAATAAGCATTACTAGATGCAATTAAAAAATATGCTACTCTGATGGAGTTTAACAATTTCAAAATTTAGAACAAGAAAACAGCTAAAAAATCACTGGAAGAAGAATTTATGTTTTTTTTTTTTTTTTTTTTCCCTTCTTGTTGTTTTCTGTGTAGCCCTTTTTGTTATCTTCTGGAAATTAGATTTGAGAAGGTTTTGTTGGATTTAGGCAGGCAAGTTGCAAATATTTGGGCTGTAAACATTACCTAGACTAAATTCTAGTTTTTTTTTTTAATCCCCTTAAAAGTCATGGTTGAAGGATGGTTGTGCTATTAAAGTGGATATCTTTATAGCTATGGGGGTGGTTTTAAGTTCTCCTCGTCATATTTGAGTCAATACAGGAACTGAAAAATAAAGAAGATCAAAGCTAGGCATAGCATCTAAACTCCCTTAGGCATCATGCCAAGGATTAGAGAATATGATATTGTGCAAGTAAGACTCAAACAAACTTTACATAAGAAGGCATCAAATCGACATCAAATTAAGTAATACTAGTAGAATATTAGGACAGACTTGACTCAAACAAAACTTGTTTCCAAGAGGTCCCAAAACTTGAAACCAAATCAATTTTTTAACATTATCTTTTTCTTGGAATTTTGCTTCTTCTAAAGATTCCAATAGATCACAAAACTAGGTCTAACCCAGCTGACACTTCGCACACCACACTACTGGACTGGATAATAAAGTTTGATTCTTGTGGCATAATATTATCAGCTCAGCCCATACCTTTTGCATCAATCCAAATTATGCACTTGTCCAGTCCTAAAGAGGAACGTTCCGACAACTTTTGTCTAAGTTCAAGATTAAAGACTCAGTACAGGGAGTAAACCCCTTTCATCTTATACATACATGTTCAGCTTAACCCTCTGCCGGCCTAGAGTGCAAGTTTGATGGACCTAAAATATTCCAGGAGGGGTACAGAAAAACATTGGACATATGGCATGGCCAAAACACATCGTAGGAAGATGAAGATTAAGAAATCTCATATAACAGGTGAGTTCATGTGGGCATCAACTTGACACAGACCATGCTCAGCTTCCAAGCTGATACTCTTCCTCTTTGTTACTAAAAATTTCGAAAGCAATTTTACTTGGGATGCAAACAATTCCAATATTAGTAAAGACATGGGTAACCATGAGGATATACCCTCAGATAGTAACACAGTGAGAATGTGATGGCGAAGTTCCAAATAGGAGACTAGTTCGCTTTTAAAAAATGCATACTTAGGGAAACTAGCCGAGTTCTTCATATGCTACAGCCCTTCCCCTTTTGTTCATCTTCTAAAACTCCTCATGTGGGTCATGCAATCCTTGTCTTATACAAGGACAAACAATGGAAGAGTAAGAAGCTTTTGCAAGGCACACTCTGATGACACAATACTCATTTTCTAGATGCTTCACCACTCTCCAGATTGTCTACATACGCCTTATTTCTTCGTTCGGAAACTGGAGAGGTCAACATTTTTGGTAAAGCCAAAAAAGAATAGAAGTTCCATAGCCTTTTAACCTGGTTACTGACATTAGTTCTTTTGTTAATCCAAAGATATCCGTAACCTTTCAGTCATGTAAGTGGGATCAGAAACATCAAACAAAAGAAATTCTGGTGGATTCTTTTTTGTTTTAATAAGCAAAAAAAAAAAAGTACATGTGTATAAAAGCATCCAAGGGGAACGAACCCAATCAAGGATAATTACAACCCTAAGCTTTCCAAAAACTATACACAAGAGTCCGCGTGAGATGGACCCTGTATTATATGAAAATTACTCTTCCAATCAAAAAAAATTTCAATGAAAACTATTAAACCCATGCGAGGTTTGTGAATAAGAGATTATCTGATAATCAGCAAGGAATATCCGACTTTTTGCTAAACACGAGTGTATTGAACTTATAATTCATTTGCGAACATCAATTTTAATATATGTGCACAACTAACATTGTTTCTGTCAAACAAAGACTTCCAATCCTTACCGGCCAAAACCTTTAAAAAAAAAACAGGAAAAAGGGTATACTCCTATTTCTCTATATCTATCGAAAGCGAGACTTTACTAACTTACCTGACTTTCTTCATCCTTGGCCATGCAAAGCAAAGCTTTAAGAGCTTTGCTTCTCAGACGTGATCCTATAATCTTTGAAGAATTCCCAAGCACCTTAACAATGAGAACAACAACACCAGCATTCCTCACTCTGTATCTGCAAGAAGGATGCTCATTCGAAATCATATAAATGCTATCCAATACTCGATCCACCGAATCCACTGAAGGAGGCTCTTCACTAAGACACTGAACAGCAGACTTAATATGAACATCAATGTTTCTATTAACCCACTCCTCAATCGCACCAGCCAATCCAATGTTAGGTTTGAGTTCCAGAGATTTAAGGACTTGCCCAGTAACAGGACAAGTCGGGTCACGACCATCTTCTATACATCTCTGGAACCAATACTCTATCGCGGTCCGTTCATAGGCTTGGGATGACTCCAAAACCACTGGATCTTTCATCACCTCCTTAGTCAATGGGCATATGAAGTTTTTGAATGGTAAAATGTGTGCTTCATCCTCTGAATCGAGATCCAAATTCTGAGTCGAAATGTCTGGCTCGATCGACCGCTTGTCCAAAATTCTCTCCAGAGATGTCAAAATTCGCCTCTCGGAAATTGAATTCGAGTGCGCTAGGTCGATCTTCAGGTGCTTTACTTGCTCCGCTAGGTGTGAGAGATTGTTAGAGTCGACTCCGAGAGCTCGAGCCAAGTCCATGATTATAGCACTCTGCACTGCTTTGCTGGTTTTCCTTCCTTCTCCTTCTTTCTGCAATGTGCAGTACACCCTCACTTCATTCTCGGTCACCTGCGACATTACAGAGTATGAAGAGCTGTGATTTTGCACATCGGCACACATACACACACGCACACAGAGGGCTTCTGTTTACAACCGTTGGATACAATTTTTCATTAAGGGTACTGAAGTAAGTTCACGAACAGATCCAACGGCTGCAAACAAAAGTTCTCACTTTCCTCATGAGAATTACACTGTATACCAATATATATATATATATACAGAGCGCTTCTTGTGCGGACGTCCTCAACTTAATAAGTGGCGGACTTCTATTTTCAGCCACTGGATCCTGTGAAATTACTACAATGCCCTTAATGAAAACGGATCCAACGGCTGAAATAGAAGTCCGCAACTTAATAAGTTAAGTTGCGGACGTCCGCACAAGAACCAGACTATATATATAGTCAGGCTCTAAAGAGGGAGCCCTTTTTCTCTTAAAGAGAGGGCCTCTGTTTTGGCCGTCGGATCGTGTTTTCATTAATGGCAATTTTGTCATTTCACAGTTTTTAAACACGATCCGACGGTCAAAACAGAGACCCTCATAAGAGAGGGCGCCCTCTTCGGAGAATCTTTGTATATATATACTAGTTGGAGCCTTGCGCGTTGCGCAAGAAATTTAATTATGTCGTTTCATGTGGTTAAGTGATTGTTAAAAGTGTATAATAAGATGTTAAAACAGTTAAATAGGAAATTGTAAATGTAACTATTTAATCTAAAACTCTTCTTACGGAAGAAGTTGATAATTCTGATTATCTTATAAGAGCAACTCCAACCATGTTATACATCTTTTTATGCAAAATGCATAGAAATCACCCAAAAATTATTTTTGCCACATGAATTTTGCATAACCACTCCAATCATGGTATGCATTTTGGTTATCTATCAATATTTTATAATTTTTCATCACTACTTGGAGTCTTGGTAGCCGTTTGATTTTTTTTTTGTGGAATGTTGATGGCCATTGGAATTGCATAGGGCTTTTGCATCATTATGCAAATTTAATAGTTTTGATGCCACTTGTAAATATGCATAAGCATTTTGCATAATGGTTGGAGTAGCATTTTTTCACCACATTATGCATATCTCACCAAAATATGCATATGCATAATGTGGTTGGAGATGCTCTTGAGTAGTAAAGGTACCTAATAAAGCGCTACTAAAAATATATGACACAAGTAGGGTATTTCCTCTAAAGAAAGGGCATGAATGTGTTTGTAGGCCTTAATTGATATTCGAATACAATCTATAAATCCTGAATTTGAGGGAAGAAGTTGACCAAAATGTAAATATTAGTGACCAATTCATAATGCTACAAAAAAAGCAACTTTATTTGACATTTTAAATATACCAGAACATAAATTTTAGAGAAGAAGTTGACCAAAATGTGAGATTAGTGACCAATTCCTAAATAGCCACTAAAATAGTCACTTTTTAAAACTTTTTTAAAGTGAATCATAAATATCCCAAAACTTGCTGACCTAAATGCAATTACACATATTACAATATATGAATCCTAAATTTGAGAGAAGAAGTTCAGCAAATTGTAAATATTAGTGACCAATTCCTAAATAACCACTAAAATAGCCACTTTTTTTACTTTTTATGAAGTGAATAATAAATATCCCAAAAATTATTGACCCAAATGTAATTAGACACAAATTGTTGATTGAAACCTCATTTGAGAGAAGAAGTTGACCAAATTGTAAATATTAGTGACCAATTCCTAAATAGCCACCAAAATAGCCACTTTTGTTGACTTTTTTTTGAAGTCAATAATAAATATCCCAAAAATTGTTGACCCAAATGTAATTAGACACAAGATTGTTGATTAAAACCTCATTATTATATTAAATAAAATTTCAAAAGTTGACTTGAATGTAATTATTTGTCCAAAATGACAGATTAACCCTCAAACAAATCAATACATCCTTACGAAGTATACATAGATATATGGGTAATTATGGTGTAGTGAAGGCAAAAGAGGAAATTCATATTTTTTGACGTGCTTGTATATTCGTTTTTATAGTATAGTAGATATGTCTATATTTAGAGAGAAATGTGTGCATACATACATACATGAGTAATGCTTGAAAGCATAAAACATCGGCATAATGTTATCTCACAAAAACTTAACTTATTGTGTCTATCTGTTTCCTCAACAGATCCATAGTGTTCATAAAAGCTT
Organism: Hydrangea macrophylla; assembly: GCA_033977485.1. Taxonomy (NCBI): domain Eukaryota; kingdom Viridiplantae; phylum Streptophyta; class Magnoliopsida; order Cornales; family Hydrangeaceae; genus Hydrangea; species Hydrangea macrophylla. The sequence continues at coordinate 18,408,006 of CM066989.1, forward strand.
ACTGTGTCTCTCTTCTCTTGGTGGGGTCACTGACACTGTGGGATCCATTAACACTATGAGTCCGCTGAGGAGAGAGATGGTGGGACACTAACATTGTGGTCCACTAACACTATGGGACGGATGAGGAGAGATGGACGCAATAAATTTTTGTGATGGCCCGTTTTATGTGTCCGAAGCATTACTCTACCTACATACATACATATACATCTGCACACACACATATAGATACATACATACATATATACACACACTAGCATTTGCCCGTGCTATGCACGGGTAACATTCAAATATATGTGTATATTTTTTTTCTAAATTTATATATATCACCCATGAAATTTGTTAAAAAAAAATATGAAAAAAATAGAATATATGATGGGAGAGAGGCAGTTACAATGAATGTGAGAGAAGTTACTGCAAAATTGTAGGAGGTTAGGAGGTTTTTATTTTAATAACTTTTTAAATTTCATTAAATTTCAAATATATATATACAATCATATATATATATACACATATATACATGGTGTAGCAATGCCATGTGGCATTCCATGTACATGGAGTTGCCATGTGGCACCTACATTTGTATTTATATATATATATAGATACATACATAGAGAGAGAAATGCGTGCATACATACATAGACACACATATAGATATATATAGTTCATTAGAGCATCTCTAATGGGGCTACCAAATCCACTACCAAAGTCATAAAATGATACCTCATCAAATTTAACCCTCCAATGCTAGGTCAAATGGTCTACCAAAAAATGACAAAGTCATTTACATTGTCAAATTTGAGAGCTCAAACGACTTTTGTCAAATGAGTGGGCCCCATGAATATTTGCAATACCAATGGATATATTTTGTGCTTTTACTTTTATACCCTCCCAAATGTTTATAAATAAGAAACTTGAACCCAATTTTTATATTGTGCTCTCTTGTCCAATTTTATTATTTATTTATTTTCTTTACAATGGTTGGTTGAGTGTCACCCAAGATCCAATTGTCGGTAACTTGCAGTCACAAAATAATTGAGTGTCTCCATTTCCATGATTATGTGTATATATATATATATTTTTATGATTAATGAAAATGTTAAGTTCATGTTGAATTCATTAAGCCATAGAGATTCATAGATTAACATTTACTAGCATTTAGCAGTATTGTAAGTGAAAGTTGAGAATGATAGGTAAAAGTTGACTAGGAAAATGGTAGTTGATCCAAAATTTGGTAGATTGGATGAAATCTACCATTGGAGCAGAATTGTCAAAATATAACTTTTTGTTACTGTAGCAGTGTCAAATTCTAGCTTTGAGATGGAAAAAATAATTTTTGCATTGAAGATGCTCTTAGTTCCCTTCTGGTGCGGGATCCTGTGCAGACTTCTTTCGTGGTCGTTGGATCATAATTAATGACGGTTAAATGACAAAAATACCCTTAATGAAAGGATGATCCAACGGCTACGAAAGAAGTTCGCACCTTTATCTGGTGCAGGATTATATATACATATATAGTTAAAGAGAGAAATGTACTCTGAAATGCTCTTGTTTCATATCTCTGGACAGATCTGAAACCTTCTTGCTCAGATCTGAAATATCGTGGACGGAGGACTCGAGCAAGGCCAACCATCCTCCAATCGATATCGTACACTCCTGGAGGGATGCGCACAGAGACTCACAGTTGATGAGGACAAAGATCTTACTCTTATTCCTATAAACAGACAACGTCTCAGCCGCCTTCGTCAGATCTCCGGAGATTCCCTTCAGCGACGTCTGTACCGACGCCGGTAGTTTCTCTAGAGACGACGATCGGAGCAACTGATTGATGACCAGTTGGAGCCGCTTGGCGTATCCAGAAAACCGCCTAGGGTTTTCCCAGCAGTAGGAGTTGTTGTCGTCTGCGGCGGCGCAGATTTCGGATAGTGATCGGTGGAGTGATTCGAACGCCGGTGGTGACGTCATTTTCCGGCATGTGTGGGTCAGAGAATAGACGATATAGAGCAAAAAATGTCAAGTATTGTGAGCTCTTCGCATTCGGGCTCTCTCTCTCTCTCTCTATCTCTACAATACACCAGAGAGTACGTTCACTCGTTTTCTCTCTCTAAAAGTACTTTCTCTCTCTACAATACATCGGAGAAGGAAGAGTCAAACCTTGACTAAATGCGGAGACTTGTCTCGATCAAAATATCTGTAAGATATTTTTATGACCCGATTGCCCAGCTATCCAAAATTAACATTTGGGTCAACCCGGTGTAGTCGTCCTGGTTGGATAAAACTAAAAATTGAGTAAAAATTAAGAAACAATTTTATGTTTTTCAAATGGCTTGATAGTTGTACCATATGCTGTGACAGTGATCGGTGATATCATATGCATTATTGGAAAAATCTTTGAGATCCAAATTAAGGATTCAATTGAAAAAGCATAGCATTACTCAAAATCTAAGTCCTGAATTTTCACTATTGAAAATTTTGAAGCTATTAAATATACACTACTTAAAATAATATTTTATTCATAAATTAGGAAATTTTTTAACTTAAAACTTTCAGTGGATTTTTAGCTACTTTTTTAATTGAGCGGCGAGCCTCTTAAGGAGAATATCAAATAAAATAAAATAAAAAATTGCCAAAATTTGTAACAATTAATTGGATTATCAAAAATGTCTTCAGTATCTCTCTCCTAAGTAATGCTAAGTTGCGGCAATAATCAGTGATACCACATACAATACTAGCAAAATATTTTAAAACCAAATTTGGTATCCAAATTGACAAAAAAAAAATAGCTTTACTCAAAATCAGGTCCTGAATTTTTAGTGTTGAATTTCTTCAAGCCATTGAATATACAATACTTAATATAACAATTTATTTTAAATTATTTGGAAATATTTTTTTACCTAAGTAAATTTTTAGCTAATTTTTAAATGATAAATATAGGTGGTGAGAATCTCACTATTATCAAATATTAAATACAGTAAAAAAAAAAAATTTTAAAATGCCAAACAGTGTCTTAAATCATTCTATCCAAGTGGATGGGTCGGGCACAGTGTTATGGATTGTGGTTGGACATGTATTTGATCCGTTCTGCTCCAGGTTAAGGGAAATTAAAAAAGAAAGAATACTGCTATCGCAGTCTACCGAGTTCCTGGGAGTCCCAGACAGCGACACGTTTCTGAAACAATTTTGGACAAAATTATATATGAGTAATCCTCGGTGCATAATCAAAGTCACAACCTTTTTTGAACAACTTTTATTTTGTGTCTATATCTCTCTTGATGGGTTCCACAGTGCCAGTGACCCCACAGTGCCCACTAGGAGAGAGGTAGACACAGGTTGTACATAAAAGGTTGTGACGTTGGTTGTGCCCCAAATATTACCCATAATATATATATGGACGAGCACTACTACACCACGTCATCCACACACTTTTCTACGTTCTTTTTGACACTCAACTTTAAATGTATGTATATTGCTGTGTTGTGTAAATAGTACACAAAAAAGTGTGAAAAATCTAAATAGTACAAGGTACATATTTTTAAAACATAGTGTGTCAAAAAGTGTGTAGAAAAGTGTGTATGTCTAACATAATTGATATATATGGACAGCACTTGGATGATTTTCGTGTTGTACTCTCTCACATAAGTAGGACTCAGCACTTAAAAATAGTTTTTTAAAAACTATACTGGGTCTCACTTCTGTAAGAAGGATCAACACAAAAAATATTGAGTGAAACACACCCAAGTGTTATCTTATATATATTAATCTTAGCAAATATATATCTATATATATATATATATATTAATCAGCGTGATTGGACAAACTGATTAAGCTGGAAAAAGCAAAAACAATTAGAACGATTCGATTTCCAATGTATCATATTATTGGGGTCAATTTTACATCTAGATAACTAAATAATAATCATACTTTCTGTATTTGATAGATCTTTATGGTTTATTTGTTTTAGCAAAAAATATAAGTGGATCGGATTTAAAAAACAGTTAGGCCACAAGTAGAGGGTGTGATTCTTAAGATTATATCTATGTTTGATCAATTTCACAGTATATTAATCAAATACCCAATAATAATAAACAATTTCACTATTAAGTAGGTCTACTAATCGCGATCAAAATCGCATAAGCATAAACAAAGACAATTAGGCTCTCAGTGCAATTGACCCTCGCTAATAATGTTTGGGTTGTTAAAATCACTTCCAAACAGACTCTTAACATGCTTAACCAAGATTGAAATATAAAAATAAGAATGAAAAGTATCTAAAAGAACTTAGAGGGGCTATATCATGTTATTTTATTTAGTGAGGTTTGAAAAGGTTGAATGCTGTTTCTTAAAGTTTTTTTGGAAATTAATTTTTTTATTTTATATTTAGAAAAAAAGAGCAAGTTGAATTTTTGTCTTTGAAAAAAACTTAAAATACCTTACCAAAAATTCATCATTTTACAACATTTATAATTCTTACAGCAATACTGAATACTAAACATGAAAAATCTATAGATCACAATCGGACTTATTGTATCACCCACTCACGCGATTAACGTTTGATTACCATTTAGTATGCATTAATGTGATTAATGATATTTATTAATACATATTAAGTGGTGATTCATTGGTTGATTATGGAGATAAGAATCCAGTATTGGTCAACATGACAGTCCAATTGGAACATGTGTTGGGAAGATTCATTTGAGATGGGACTGTGTTTGTGGGACCACCCTTACGTGCTTAAATATTTATTTAGACTTATATAAAATATTATTGGGCAAGTCTATAGTGAGCAGCTTATCATATGAAAATGCGGATTTTAACGTTGGATGAGAATTTAGCAATAAATGCATCTCCATATTCTTGGAAATCTTTTGACTAGATGCTCATCCAATGGTTAGAACCTGCCTTCTCATTTGAGAAGTTTCTCACAATAGACTTACCCTATATTATTATATCACATTTGATATGTTATTTATTGTTAGAGACCATTTATGTGGTCACTTTGGGTGCCTCAGTGTGTGACACCCGCTCCCGCGGTTTATATTTATTATTGCTTTAGCATGCATAATCATGAGTTAATGATAATTATAGTGTTATGTGACACATATTGGAAGTGAGTTTAACCCACTAAGTTGTTTATGGCTGTCCAGTTAGGAACCCAGTTGTGGCATTATGGCAATCCCAAGTTGGAATATATGTTGATGGGTCCCACTTGAGATGGGACAGTAATATGTGAAACACCCTATGTGCCTATATGTTTATTAAGGCTTAAATGATTTATTATTTTATTGCTAGTAATATCATGTTGTTAGATGATGACCACTTTTGGAGTCAATTAGAGGTACCTTTGTGAGCACGAACTGAACACGTTACATAATTAGTAGGCTAATTAGCAACTTCATATAATTATATGAGACCACTTATGGGACCCATGCGAGACATAGACAATCACCCATTTAGATTTGGGATAGTTTTAATACAGTTTCATAATTAGTAGGGGTGTAATCGCAAAACTAGCAAACTATGGTGGATCTCATAATAAAATTCAAAGTGGGTTTAATATAAAAGAAAAAGAGTGAGAAAAAGAAGATCATATCTTCTTTACAGTAGCCAATTGACCAGGATAGGAAAAACGAGCACGGGATTTCGTCGACGTTCTCGACGCCGATTGACGTGCCTAATCACGTCGGTTTTTAAAATAGGCTACATATTCGGACTCCTGGGGGTGAGTCTAACCTATTGGTATTAATTTTATTGAATTTTGTGATAGTTTTTCCGCGACCCATTTTAGGGTTTTAGCTCATAACTTGTAGTTTTTATATAGGATTTGTACCTGCTTCTCAGTAGGGCTTTAATTTCACAATTAGGAGCGAAACCCAAGAGGTGAGTGATGTTAATTTTGATATTTGGATGATTTTTATGTTGAGTTCAATTGTGATGCCAAAGCATGCCTAATTAGCGTAACCTAATTTATTTAGATTATTATTGGGCAAAATTCATGTGGTTAAATTAGGCCCAATTTGATTGTGAAAGCACGGTGTAATGATTAAATGAGCATGTTGAGTTGCCTATTTGGGTCAATGGAAATTGCTAATTCTATACCACCATGAGGTAATCTTTGTGGTGACAACCACGGCCGCCAGAGGCCTATGGGACCGCACGTGTGAGGGCGTGGGCCATGACTAGTCACGTGGGCTTGGGGAGTGGAGCCGCGGGCTAGCCGGTAGTGGTGGGAGTGAACTAGTAATTGCCAGAGACTATAGTTATTTGTAATATGTTGAATTGAGCATGTTTATTATCCATAATCATGATTAGCATTACTCACTAAGCATATAGCTTATATATTGTAATGGTTATTGAATAACCATCGTAGGTGATCGTGGCGAGGAATCGGGGAAGTGAGCTGGGAAGTGACTTGGCTGGCTTATGGGTTTTGGGAGAGTTGCAATATTGTTAATAGCTACTTGTCCTTTTAGTCCCAAACTTGCAATATAGTTGTAATTAGTTTTAATATGGTTTGTACGAGTCATACTTTGGTTGGTTTAAGCTTATGTAATATTTCTAGTTAAGCTGTATACTTTAGTTGGATTGTAACTTAACTCCTGTAATATAAGGTTAAACTGTGTTAGTTGGGATTATTTGATCGTAGTGTTACTATGACTAATGTTATTAGATTGGGACGTTTGAACTCGGAGATTTATTTATTGGGTGCGGTTGATTGTAAATGGTTATTTTTAGTATTTTTATTTAAAGTATTTAAAAACTCTTGCTTGTACTTGGAAGCTCATGTTTGTGACTTTGGTTGACTTTAAATGGTTTAAAGCACTAGTGTTGATTTTAACTGGTGATCTGGTATTATTATATGAAAATTTACTACTTGCAAAAACAGGGGTTTTTTGGCTAATTTTTGTTTTTTTTATTATTATTGTTTGAACTTCTTTGGTTTAAGTTTATTTTAAATTATTTTAAAACTTTAATCACTGGTGTAAGGCCTTGGTGGCGTGCCACGTGTCCTAGGATCATCTGGGTGGTTCCGGGGCGTGACACAGTGAGAGTGAATTGAACCCGTTGCATAATTAGTAGGCTAATTAGTAATTATCTATTATTAAATAGGACAACGTATGAGACCCATACAAGACATAAACCGAGACCCATTTTATGTTTGGGTAGTTAATTAGTTTGTATTATAACTTTCGGGAGTGTAATTTGAAAAATGAAACTCATGGGGGGTTTCATAATAAAAATGAGAAAAATATATAGATGATAGGCATAATGAAGAAGCTCACTTCTTCTTCTTTCTTGTTCGACCGAGAGAGAGATAAGAGTGAGGGTTTACGACGCTAATTGATGCGCCGTTCAACTTTTGTTTTCAATTCGGAGGCCATATTCCTATTCCTAGAGGTGAGACTAACATTTTGGTATAGTTTTATGAGTTTAATCGCAGTTTTTCTATGACTCAGTTTTGGTTGATAGCTTTTAATTTGCAGAATTTATGTAGGGCTCGAACCCAGTTCACAGTAGAGCTTTAATTCGTGTTTAAGAGGGATTCTTAAGAGGTGAGTGACTTTAATTATGAATTTTGGATTATTTCATATTTGAGTTCATTTGTGATGCTAAAAGCACGATTAGTTTGTTAATTAAACCTGTTGGCCAAATTCATGTGATTAATTTAGGCCTAATTTGGTTGTGAAAGTATAATGTAATTACTTGCGTGAGTATGTTGAGTTGCTTACTTGGGTCAATGGGGAAACTAGTTCTAATCCACCATGAGGATTTGCTGTAGTGATGACCATTGGCCACTAGAGGCCTTTAGATCGGACATGTAGTGACGTGGATCATTGCTAGCCAAATGGGCTTAGAGAGTGGAGCTGCGGACTAGTTGGTAGTGGTGGATGTGTACCAGTTATTGCCGGAGATTATAATTTCCCGTAATGCAATAAAATGGGTATGTTGATATCCACGTGCATAATTATTGTCATTTACTAAACACAACTTATATATTATAATGGTTATTGTAGAACCGTGTCAACTTATCAAGTGAGCATGCCAGAGAGGAATCGAAGAAGTGAAACAGGGGTTGGTGGGTCATGAGGATCATGCTTTGCCGTAGTTTCGTGTTTATATTAGTAGGTTCGTGTTTATAATGCTAAGACTTGCAATTCGGGTGTAAATCCGAGTTATTAGTTTTTGTTGTAAGTTGGAGTTCGAGACTTGTGTTGCAATTCCGTTGTAGTATAAGGCTTAGTTTGGCTCCCATGTGGCTTTTTAAAAGGAGCTTATGAAATTTATTACTAAGTTCTTTGATAATTTTATACAAGTGACACACTACTCTTCAAAAAGACATCATGAAACCAAAAAGCAACTTTGGGCTTTTAAAAGCTCTATTCTAAAGCTTTTAAAAGCTCCCTCCAAAAAAGCCCTAAGTTCAATTTTTGCAAAGCTCATAAACTAGTTACCAAATGAAATAACATTAAATTGTACTTTAAAAAAGAAGAAGCACCACGTGAGAGCCAAACTAAGCCTAAGTCGTAGTTGAGTTGTAACTCGAATATTGCTCGTGTCGAAATTTGAAGTTGTCGAGTCGTTTTTGGAATGGAAGATTGAATGTTAGTTTCATAAAAAAACCGGTTGTTGAACTCATTTTTATGGTTTGTTATTGGATTGATCCTAACGCTTCCATTATGCTAGATATGGTCCACAATTGATTTGGAATTAAATGTGTGAGTATATTTGGTGTTGGGTTCTAACCAACCTCCTAGTTATTTGGGTGAGTTAAATGGTGTAAAAAAATTGGGCATAAAGTTGTGATTACATATTGCCTACCCTTCGACCGGCCCAACGGGACCACTTGATTGGTCAAAAGGTACACAATTTGTATACCTTGGCTGTAGAGGTACATTCATCCGGTCCAAGGGGACTATTCGACCGGTCGAATGTCTCTCTGCTTGAATTTCAAACTTATTTTTTAATTAGTTTTGTTTTGGCAAAAAAGTACCTTTGTGGATCCTTTATCCCATAAAAATGATATTTTTTGAGGTGTTTTTAAGGCAAGGTTCGTCCAAACTTTTAAAATGACCATTGTTGGTTGAGATGTTTATTCTAAACACACTTTCAACTTAATTTTTGGAATGTTAATCACTTGAGATGAGTTTTGGTGGCGTACCACGGTACCACGTATCCTTAATCATTAATCCTTATGGTTGGATTTGGGGTGTGACACTTATAAGCTCAAAACTTTTCTATTACAGTTGTTGGCCAAGGCCATAATAAACAGGTGTTTTGAGTCCACATGTTGCATACAACTTCTATAAGCCTACATTCCTCAACTCCGAAGAAGAACCATGGCACCAATATACAGAGTTTGGAAACACACAAGTAGAAATGATAAGTAGAGAGCATGACTTAAGTTTGATCACATTCACTCTTCTAGTATTTGTCATGCCTACGCCACAACTTTTGTGAAAGGTTTTCACAAGTTACAGAAGTTTTCTGAACCAGTTTTACACATGCTCGAACATGGCAAACTATTTTGAAAAAACACAATTCTTGAACATTTGTACAAAAGCCCGTTCTAATGCACGCAATGTTTATTATTTCAAGTAAAAAAACAATGGTTATTATTTGAAAACCGTACGGAGTTTTATTACTTGGGTTCTTCCCCGCGCAATGTCTATTATTTCAAGTAAAAAACAGTGGTTATCATTTGAAGACCGTACAGTGGTTATCATTTGAAAACCTATCTCTAGGTCACAGTGGATCAACCTTACTATTGTTAAGAAAAAAAAACACAACTCTGGTAAACAGTGCCGGAAGATCCCACCCACTTCAGGTCTAAAGAGGGCTAGATGCACGCAGCCTTACCTTGCAAGCAAAGACTGTTTCCACAATTCGAATGAGTGACCTCCGGGTCAGAAATGAAACAACCTTACTTTTGAGCTGAAAGACTGCTGCTTAAAATGGTAAACATGAACCAGACTTTTGTAGGCATATCTTAGTTGCACCTGGTTGCATCAGTTTAGGGTCCATCATATTTACAGTTGATTTTCATCATAATGTCTCACTGTCCCACCAACATTTCCATGTTTTCCAGCCGTAAAAAGACATATATATATATATACACAGAGGATCTAAAGAGGACCAAAAACGAAAGTGGGTTTTGGAGCGGACCACCTTTAGCGTCGGTTTTTTAACCTTTTGCGACGGTTTTTCGCTTGTCACAAATTTGCGAAGGTTGAAAAACTGTCGCAAAAGGTGAAAAAACCGTCGCTAAAGGTGGTCCACTCCAAAGCCCGTCCCTTTGAGTCTGTCGGAGATTCGGACTGTATATATAACCCACAAGATAAACATTTACGATCCATTAGTACCGGCATCTAAGAAAGATTCCAGGATAGAAGGAACTTGGCATGTCTAAACAAGAATCTAAAACAAAATTCATACACGTATGACAAAACAAGGTTACAATTTCTCACAATGCTCGAATTTATAATGCTCAAGAACAAATGTTGTACAGCTCAAATTGCAACTTGAATACATAACTACTCACAATTATTAACAGCCAGGTTCACAGCGAAAGAATAGCTAATAAGTATGAGAGAGTGAATAACACATCTACACCATAAATAGGAACTATGGTGGGGACATATAATGATGTGAACTTGGTCTCTTTTTCCTTTTTCATGGATCACAGGAGCTCACATCACGATTGAAGAGGGAAAAAAAAAATGAATACCTGTGTCACAGCCTATACTATAATATGTTTCTTAAAGACATTTCGACTAATAAACGAGGAAAATCACCCATACCTGCAAACAAAGCTCGAGATTAGTTTTGGATAGGCCAAGTAACATTTACTAAGACAAGGGCCTCTTTGGAAATGCTTAAAATAGGATCTCGTTCGGTCCAAGTCTCACTTTTTAGCTCGTTCTTGTGAGAACCAACATTATGTTGGTTTAACAAAGAACCAGTTTTAAGGGAGTTACTGGATTGTGCACGGACTCCTATGCAAGAATGGACACTCACCAAATACATTAATAGAATGTGTGTGGTTATGAACCAAAGTTCTTTGGTTTCCCCAAAAGCCTCTAAATCCTACATTTTGGTGCTGTACAGTAATGCAACTTTACTTCGTCATCCATTTTGGGGGGGATGGGAAATGAAGCCGCTTCGGATTGTGAACATAAAAGGGTACCTTTTTCCGAGCCTATATTCGGCTTATGTCACGGCCAAACACAAAAGTAGTAGCCCAGTTGATTGCCACATAGAACCTGTTCCTCCAGCTTACGACTCGCGTGAGATACGCAGACCGCCAGATGAACCAACTAACAAATCCTGCAAGAGCTAACCCTTTTCCCTCCTGCAAAAGATGCTCCAAAAGAGAGCCAAGTGGATGTAAATATTAATATATTGAGGCTCTGTTTGGTTCAGGGATTCATGAGGGAAAGGAAAAGAAAAAAACGACGAGGAAAACACTCTAAGAATGACGGGAAACACCAGTAAAATAGTTTTCCTAATAATTCTCCTTTCCTTTTCCTTTTTCTTCTCTAAATCCGCAAACCAAACGGAGCCTAACAGTAAAGGCAGTGACATAGCAAATTCACCTTGCTCTGCCTAAGGTCAACCAGAGCCTTGTATCTGCCAATAGTTGCCATGCTTCCCAAATGCTTATAGACAAAAGGATCTCCAAATTCCATATCTTTTGCACCATTTGCATGCCCACCACCAGCTTTGCCAACAGTGTTTAGTAGTAGAGCTAGATATTTCCCTTGTCGCTCAGCAACCTACTTCAATCACGTAGATATAAGTACATTAAGCAGCCAGAAAAGGGACTACTCGCAAAACAGGAACCCTTAGGCTCTGTCTGGTTCATCGATTGAGCAAGGGAAAGGAAAGAAAAACACTTGAGCAAAATAGTGAGGAAAAGATAATATAGTGAGAAATAAATTAAAATTTTGAAATTCGTAAGTCACTTCCCTCCCCTGTTTCTAAAGTTACAATTACATTTTGAAATATTTTATTTTTAATGCTATTTAAGTGTGAGGGGCAAAGTAAGGGAACTAGGTTTCCTTCTGGTTTTTCTTCCCTTTCTCTTTTCCTTCTCTAAATCAGCAGGACAAACAAAGCCTTATGAAGCTACATGGGTGCATTGGACAATACATTTGATTCACACCTTTAGTTACAAAATGTTTTACTAGTGAAGTGCAACCAAAAAACCAATTGATACTATTGGGAGTGGCAATTCAAAAAAAGGCCACTGATTTGTACAACTCCTTAGTGGAAAGGTTAATGTATAAATCAATGAAAAGGCAACTGATTTGAGCAAAACCTCAAAATCAAGAGCACTGACAAGTTAGAGCCCGTTTGGGTTAGCTAGAAAATAAAAATTAAGTGATGAATTGTGGATTTCGAGAAAAAAAAAGTGATTGTTTGTAAAATGGAAGTGTTTGGGTTAGCTTAAGATTTCAGCACTTAAACATACTAGCTGAAAAATTAAGCTGAAAAAGTAGCTTATTTTTTAAACAATCACTTAATTTCACTTTTAAGTTGTTTACGGACAAAAATGCCTGAAAACAAAAGAGTTGAATTATATAAACATGTTGTCCTTTTTGGTCATTTCATAGAAACAATCACTTTTTTTCAGCTTGTTTGCCAAACACTCTTGTTTTAAGTGATGAATATTTCAACCAATCCAAACACCTAACAACTTAATATTTCATCACTCAAAATTTTAGCACTTAATATTTCAGCACTTGAAATGTTTCATCACCTAATATTTCAATTAACCCAAACAGGCTATTAATTTCTCCCTTATAGCAGAGAAGGAACAGGATCTCGAACAAGTCTGCAATATTACTGATTCCGAAAGTGAGGTGCCAGATTTGTAGAGCTTCATAATCGGGTTCTTCACACACACACACACACACACACACACACACACACACACACACACACACACACACACGCACACGCACGCACACACAGAGAGAGAGAGAGAGAGAGAGAGAGAGAGAGAGAGAGAGAGAGGGACAGAGAGAGAGAAAAGTTTCGAAACTATGAAAAAAAATAAATATTTCTATATTCCCTACCATGAAATATAAAAAGTTAAAAAGTTGAGCAAAAAAGTGGAAGTCCCAAGAGATGAGTTTGTTCCTAACCTGGGCCAAAGCTGGAAGGGTAGGCTTGCCAGTACTTTCAAGAAAGCCACAGCAGTCACCTATTGAGAACACATCCTGCACAGAAGGCACGCGCAGCCACTCATCAACCCCAATCCTGTAGACACGGGTGAAAATTAAAATACAAGGACCATCCCCAGGATACGAGTTGCAGAAAAGTTTCCAGGATTCAAGCTTTATGGTTCAGTAAAAAAAAAATTGAATGGCTGAAGGGTGAAACAGGCACGCATCTTGTTGAATAAAAAGTACTACATTACCTTCCACCTGGAGCTTTTGGAAACTCCAGAGATTTCGCAAAAGGTGAGGGACCCACACCAGTAGACCATACTAATAGTCCATATGGAACATTCGTACCATCAGTAAGAACTATCTTCTGAGGTTGAACATCCTTCACAATCCCGCGGACAAGACGAACTCCTGACTGAGAGCAATTATTAGAAATAAAATAAACCAGAACAGGTGTATAACAAAAAGGTTTTAATCATAATTTTAGATGAAAGATGGAATGGAAACCTCTAAACATGCTATCAGGCTGAAGACAGAGATATGACTATTTCATTTTGTTTTTTTAACAAGTACCAGAGAGAGTTATGATTAGTTATCAGTACTTTTTTTTTTGGCAATGTTGCTAAGGAGTATTTTCACATAATTTCTTCAAACTGTATCCTGTAAAGAAGCACACTTAGCTTACCTTCGATCCTATCCTATATTCATTTGTTCTTCACAAAAACACATAATTCTGCCTATATATTCTAAACATATCCGTACAGGGGTAGATAATTCGACCAGAAAATGTGCATAAGCAGCATAACCATATACGGAAAGGCCGCAGGTTTTTAGGCTTAAAAGCCCAGTGCACTTACCCAGTGCACTGGAGAGCCTTTCCCTAACCATATAAACATAAAAAATAAAAAAAAAAAAAAAAAAAAAGTATCCTTACTAGTACTGCTATCTATATCAGCTTTATATCATTCACCAATTTCTCACCTTAGTCAACTGCTTAGTTGCATATTTTCGAAGGCGATCATCAAATGAAGACAATATCTCATTCGCCTGTGGACACATTTTAACAGAACAATCAATTTTCAAGCTCATTTTATTCAATTACAAGAATATGCATTATGGCTGATTTGTATACTTGACTAAACCCAAGTATCCAATAAAAAGATGAAGAAATAAGTTCAATTACGATCAAAGACAAACGGTGGAATTCAATTAACAATGTCACAAACCTCAATCAAAGTAACGTGGATATAATTTTTCACATGTGCATATCTTTAATGAACATCTCTCTTGATAAAATCACTAAGTTCACCACTAAACTCAACTCCTGTGGGACCACCTCCAACAACAACGCAGTGTAGAAGTCTACTCTTCTCTTCCTCTGTAATACCTGCACCATTCATACCCAATAGAGATAGTGTCAGTGAGTATCAGTGACATACATGTTCAACTGTTCATGTCACACACTGGGACGACTCCGGATAATATCAGGTGCATATAAGGCTCGGTTTGGTTCATGAAGTAAGAGAGGGAAAGGAAAAGAAAATATTAAGGAAAAGACTTTTCTTTGTTCGGTTAATAAGGAAAATAAGAAGGAAAATAAATGTGGTAAAAATAATTTTAGAAATTTTGAATTTTGTTAGTCACTTCCCTTCCTCTTTTGATTTCATATAATTTGAAAAGTTTTATCTTCAAATGTTATTTAAGAAAATAGTTATCTTTCTCGTTTCTGTTTCCGTTTCATTTTCTTTTTTCTTCTCTAAATCCGCAAACCAAACAGAGCCTAAAGGTAACATATACCAGGGATATCAGAAAGCATCAAATTTAGGAGTAGTTTCCTCCGGATTTCCTGAGCATGATGAACTTCACGAAGAAAAATTGCATGCTCCTTCACACCCTTAATTCCAAAAGTGGAGGCCTCTGCTCCACAAGCAATAACTAACTTGTCATACGAGATTTTAAAGTCCCAAGGATCCAAGGTATCAAGTCCATCAGTGACAGTTTGGCAGTGCACCTAGTATAAGAAAATTACAACTGCTAAGATTACTAAATGAATATCAAAGAACTTTTCTTCGTACCTGTTTGGCTGCCGATAAATAGATAGCAAAAAGCTTAGAAACTACAACACCATTCTGCCGCAGCCCTAAGAATTTTATGAGCTTGAGAGCAATGTGCAAAGATAAAGACACTAACCACTGTTTTAATATTCCACATTTTCAATGAGATTTACTGTGCTTTTCTAACCAAAGAGAGATAACAGGGGATAAACATCCCTTAGACCAAACAAAACACACACACACACACACACAGAGTTTTTCAAAACCTATCGCTATGTTATTATTAGAAGGAATCAAATGCCTATCACTTCAAGAGATGAACTTGCAAGTTGGGAAAATAATTTGCCAATTTACAATCCAATGGCATGGTTCAATGATTTATTTCAGCAAAATTTTCTATTCGCAGATAGAGCATCTCCAACAAACTTAAGCTAAAATCCAAATTTTAGCCAAAATAATGAGCCAAATCCCCAAAATGCTCTCGAATGAACTAACTAGCTAGCCATTTATTCCGGATAATAGCCATACATACACCTATACATATTTAAACACCAATTGTCTCTCCAAACTCCAACTCTCTCACATATCAAAAAAAAAAAAAAAAAAAATTCAAAAACCCAATTTGACAGAAATCTTTGCATCAAAATTATAAAATAAAAATCAATTAGCTAAAAGCCTAAAAGAGATGGTAAAGTTGACACTAACTCTCAAAAAGTGGCTAGCTAAAGTGTAGATTTTTTTAGCTAAATTTTAACTAGTACAGTTGGAGATGCTGTTATCCTCAATGGGTTGCTCAAAAAATAAATAAACATAAAAGAAAATTCTAGTGTTATCCAATATGTTAAAAATGTGCAAGAAAAATAACAAGTCTAAGAATTAAAAGCAACATTTAAAAAGCCATTAAAAGTGTTTCTTTAAAGTTAATTACTTTAGCAAAATAAATAAGGAAAAAATCCCAGATTGCCCATATTCTAGAAGTTAGCTAATTAGTCCTACTTTCTCAATGTTAATGGAATAGTCAAGTCAAGTCCAACACTTTCTCAGCGACCAAACAGACTTTCTCAGCAAAAGAATTAGTAGTAGGGCAATGCTAGGGGCACTAACAACTTCCACTAACACTTACTAACACACTCTATCTCTCTCCTAGTGGTACTGCGGGGCCCACTGCGGACCCCACAGTACCACTAGGAGAGAGATAGAGTGTGTTAGTAAGTGTTAGTGGAAGTTGTTAGTGCCCCAAATGTTACTCTTAGTAGTAACTACTTTGCGCTGTTTAAAAGCAAAATAATATATATATATATATATATACTGTATGAAATTCCCAGATTAGCCATATATATTCTAGAAGTTAGCTAATTAGTCATTCCTACTATACCTGATTGACTAGTGGAATATTCAATTCAAACACTTTCTCAGCAACCAAACAGACTTTTCCTCCAAGAAAATAGGAAAAGAAAAAAAAAATGCAAACGAGGCTAAAATCGACAATTACCACATGGTTGTGCGTATCGAGACCGGTACAATTCGCGAGGAAGAAGTACGAACCCGGTTCACGCGAAATCGCCGGTTGAATCCGGCCAATCGGTTCGGCTACGGATCGGAACTCGAGCGTGCCGACACAGGTCGAGGCCAAGAGCGGAGTGAAGACCATGTGGTTCCTTGGGGAGACGCAGACGACGTCGTATATGCTCGTGTCGATCCCTTTCAAGAGCCTACAACCGGCCCACCCGGTGCCGAGAACCACCACCCTCGGCTTCTCGTCGGACTTGGTCGGAGCGAGTCCGGCGTACCGGGTGGCATCGGTCACCGCCGTGCTGAACCGCGATAGGGAACCGATTAGGGTCAGAGTAGGCGGTGAGGGTTTGAATTTGGGGTTGAGTGACGACGTCGATGAGTGTGTGATTGTGGAGAGCTTGATGAGGTTTCTGAACCAAGACATTGTTTGGGAGTGAGTGAAGAGGATTACTGTCGCTTTCTCTCTCTAGAAATGTTAAATGTTTCTCTCTCTCTCTCTCTCTCTCTCTCTCTGAATATTCGGATTCAGGAGATCAGACGGTGACGATGATATGGTAGCGGCTGGTTTGCACTGACAGTTGGCGATGTAGACTCGTTCTCGTGAACTGGCGGACCATGGAATACCCAAATGAAAGGGGTTTGAAAGTCCTCGTTGTGCCACGTGTAGGTCCGATCAATATGGCCAAATATATTATTTTTATCTCTAAAAAATAGACAACTTTGCGCCTAAGGGAGGTTGGAGTAATTTTTAATTATACATCAGGGGAGGTTAGCATAATTTACCCTTTTTATGACATGGAAGATGGGAGAGCTTGGAAGTTGGAACTTCGATACCTTCGAGATCAATTAAAGAGTAATCTAGAGACATAGGAGTAATTAATTGCACAATTTTTTTTCTTCACTATTTACGATATTTAGAGCAAGAGTTACCACATTTAAAGCACGATAAAATACTTTAATAATTGTGCTTTAAATATTGTGAATTATGAAAACAGTTGTGCAATTAGTTGTGTCTCTAGCATTATTGATGAATTAAATGTCAAGCTTTTTGTCGCCTACTATATTCATTACTTACTAGAATTATGGCAGGATATACGCACACACATCTCACCCCTAATCCAACTCCCACAATGGCTCATAACAAAATCCAACAAGGGTCACTCATTTCGACTGACAAACAACAGGGCGATAAGCAAAGGAATCCCTAAGGGGATTCGAACCCTCAATCTTTTCACTAAAAAGAGAGGTCATATCAATTGAGACTAGGTCTGCTTGATCTCACTTGGTAACT
Source organism: Hydrangea macrophylla (assembly GCA_033977485.1). Lineage (NCBI taxonomy): Eukaryota > Viridiplantae > Streptophyta > Magnoliopsida > Cornales > Hydrangeaceae > Hydrangea > Hydrangea macrophylla. The sequence continues at coordinate 18,426,035 of CM066989.1, forward strand.
TTACCTTAAAAAAAAATACTAGTAATTTCATATATTCATATTAGAGAAAAAACCTTTAGAATTTTAATTAACTTTAGTAAGGGTATAGTGGTCAGTATTAAGATATTTAACAATTAAATTAACAGTTAACTGACCGTTGACTAACGAAAAGTGTTACTCAACTCCAAACCTCAATAGGTCATTACAACTAAGCAAATCATGAGAAAATCCCTTTATTTTGACCTTGCTTGAGCATCTCCAATGGGAGAGGCAAATGGAGAGTCATCCCTTCCAACCACCATTTTACCTAGTGAAAATGAAAAATAGATGGTCCAATGGAGGAGCCAAATGGCTAGGCAAAATAGAGAGTGAAAAATTTAAGAGTCAAAATGGAGAGTGAGAACTTAAGAGCCAAATGGAGAGTCATTCTTTTCAACCTCTATTTTTAATTTTTTTATTCATGTATAATGAGTGTTTCTTATTTGAATGAAAATAAAAAATACAAATTAAAATAAATGGCTAGTGGATTTGGCTAGTGTGGTTGGAGAAGATTAGTTTAGTGGACAAGCTATTGCACTATTTGATGAGCCAAATTTCACTTTTACCTAGCATTTTTGGCTAACCCCATTGGAATTGCTCTTTGGAATGTCAGTGTAATTTACCTTTTAAATTTTCAATGAAGACTGGAGAGTGGTTCAGTCTAGATCTATTGAAACGATTGGTTGTGACTTGTGAGTAGGGGTGTATACGAGCCGAGTCGAGTCGGGCTTTCATACGAGCTCGCGAGTTCAAACGAGCCGAGCTTTTAAGTATTCACGAGCTTTTTAACGAGCTTTTTCGCGCGCCCTTTTAAACTATATAGTTTAATAATAAAACAATCATTTATCAAGCCTATTTGTGAAATGTGTCATATTTTCTTTAAAATTATGTGTTATAAAAAATGTATTTATAAAAGTCACTGTACAAACTCTTTATCAAACCTATAAATGAGTTTTTTTACGAGCCTTAATCGATCGTGTTCACACGCTCAAATGAGCGAACCGAGTCTAGCCTTTATCAAGCCGAACTTTAAATCCTTATTTTAACGGCTCTTCTCGTTTACACTTTACAGCCCTAGTTGTGAGTCTTGTGATATAAAGTGTAGAATTAAATATCAACAATGCTACACACACACCCATTTGCACAACTATTTGCACAACACTGCTTAAAAATATTGGACTTTGTGCTAAAAAGTCTGCACACACACTGCACACCATTTTGTGTGTACAGGCTTTTCAGCACAAAGTCCAACATTTTTAAGCAGTGTTGTGCAAATGGTTGTGCAAATAGGTGTGTGTGTAGCATTATTCATTAAATATTAAAGGATCCCACAGGTAAATAAACCCTTGAATGACGTGTCTGCACGTGCAAGAATAGCACATGTTAAGAAACAATTTTGGACAGGGAAGTTTTTCTGTTGAGATTTTTACCATCTTGGTCGTCTGCCAATAAAAGGGAGAATAATTTGATGGGAGTATTCTTTGATACGATCCGTAGTATTAGGGTGTGTTTCAGCCGGAACGGATTGGAATATCTTTTTGAAAAAAATTTCAAAAATTTTAGAAATTAAATAGGTATTCCAATTTTTTCAAAATTTTATTTTCCTTTTTGATTTCAAAATCTTGGAATTTTCTGAAATTTGAAAAAAATTTTCGGAATCGGAATTCTTCGGAAGTTTTTGGAATTAGAATCGGCAATTTTCATAATTTTTGGAATATTTGGAATACAAATATTATTGAAAGGGTAAGCTATGGTTTTATAGAGAGTCTCTTACTCTCTCATTTCTCTTCTTATTCGATGTAGGACAAGCAAATTCACATTCTTCTAAATTTTCAGAAAATATTCGAATTTCTTCAGAAATATTTTCAGAATTTTTGGAATTCTCAAAACAATACTGATTCCGATCCAATTTTTTTTTTTTTTTTTTTTTATTTTTTCGGAATTTGGAATTCAATTTTTGATGCCAAAATCAAATTTTTTTCAGATCGAAATCAATCGAAATTTGAATTTTCGTTCCAAATTGCACCCCTAGCTTGCATCATTGCGAGCCAAAAACCTTGATAGATTCCTCCTCCCATTCTATCGTCAGTACTATGACCGTTTTTTTTTATTTTTTTGGGACAACTTTTGTTACTTGGGAAAAAACATTTGTTGCAAAAAATTTGTGCTCGGAACAACATTTTGTTATCTCAAGACAAAATTTTATTATAAAAAATGTGATCAAAATTTTTTACTCAGGATAACAAAATGTTATTCCTCAATTCAGAAACAAAATTGTTCCTGGAAAAATAAATAATAATCGTATGATACAACATGCGACTGTAGCATAAAATTACCCTAATTTAATGAGAGCTGCTAAATGCACTCACTCAATTTCTATCTACGCTCATATCGTGCAATATAGCGAAATATATGCTTTATACAATCACTTGTAACAGTGAGGAGACTTTGGCTTGTCTTGGTCTTTCGAATTTAGGTAGAAGTAAAAATAGAATAGAAGTTGAAATCCTAACCTTAGGGCACCTCGAGAATTCTTGAAAATATACTAAACTCCATTTGTTTCTTGGATCATATTTGGCCTAAAGTGTTTCTAGGCCTGCTTCAATCAACATGTGCATTAAAACTCTAAAAGTATATATAAATAGGCTGAAAATGAAAAGGCATCTTGGATTCCAAAAGTATTTTCGAACCCAAACTTGCTATGATGAAGTGATTGTAAATGCACATCCTAAAGAGCAATTGAACTAATATTTAACACAAATGTAATCCAACTCAAGTCAAACATATTTTCTCTCACTTTTTAACTTAATTTAATATCATTTCAAGCATAACAGAAATTACTGCACAAAAATGAGTATAAATAGGTGGAAAAATTCACCTCAAGGGTGCTGCCTCCAAACTCCCGTAAACTTAGCCCCTGCTTTCTGCATCCGCCCATGTACAGGCGATAAAAATGTATACATTTGTGAATTTGATTGATTTATGATACAATATCATCAAAAGTCACAGTGACAAATGTAATTTCTCCAAGGCAGGCATTGCCCAGTGCAATGGCGGTGAGCTTCTTCATTTAAGAAGCGAAAAGTCGTGGGTTGGTGCACTACGAGCAGCGTCCTTAAGAACATATACAACAATGGAAAAAATGTATTGTTGATTTGATTATAGGGTAACACTACAATGAACAGTTTTTCATATGAGAAAAGAAATTTAAGTATTGGGTTCATAATAGTTCTAGACATCCGCCAGAGATCCCTACAATTGTACCACTTGTTATGAATCTACGGCTAGAAGCTGGCAAGCTGCTTTCTCTTACGAGAAGGTGCTTACTTTAGCCTTACCCTTGATTATAATACGTATATTGCAACACTAATTGCTATCCAACTGATCCTAAATCACAGGCTAAGTCATGAATTCTAAATAAAGAACAACTGAAGTAATATCAACCCACCCTAAATATTTAATCAAATACATATTTTTGCCACTTTTTAACTTAATGCAAGTCGAATTACCTTATTCCAAGCTTTACTGAAATTTTTAAAAGAAAAATATGTATATTATAGAACAAAAGTAAAAACTAAAAAAATAAAAAAAAACCTTAAGGACACTACCACCAAAATCCTATAAACTTAGCCCTAAGTGCCATTTCTATGTTTTGGCCACTAACTTTTATTTGGTTTATAAAACTCAATTATGTTTATTTTATGTCAATTTTATAAATAACCACTTTTTAAAATTTTCAATTTTTAAATTAGACACTACCTAAAATGTAAAAATCAACTACACAAACATCAGCTGTACTTGGAACTTCCTTGTAATACATTTGATTCTTGAAATTATTTTATTTTATTTTTTTGATAAAAATTTGATTATTGTATTTACCAGACAGATATTTTTGTTTTGGGCCGTCCTTGATACAAATACGTGTGGTTTCAAATTGATTGCTTGATTTTAATATCTCATCAGATATTCTGGCCCAAAAAAATCATGTTCTCTCCCATGGCCAACAAAATCAAATACTTCGTCTTAAAGTGATTGCATTAAATTGAAGGTGATTTCGGATATTGAGCCCGTTTGAATGTGCTTGTGTTTATGCGATTTTGATCGTGATGGATGGGTAGAAATGCTTAAAATTAGAACTGTTTATTATAGTTTAGGGGTAATTCTATCTACATCCACTCACTTTACTCTCTACACCTACTTAATCTCTACACACACTCCTTCAATTTAAATTAAAATAAATTTCTCTTTACACCCACCAAAAAGGACCCCTAATCCTAACCCTAAGACTTCTACTATTTTCTATTACTCTTTACACCCACCATAATTTCTCACTCTCAATCTTTTCTCAAAAGTACCAAAATTCAAATGTATGTATAGGCATAAAATCATGAGGTGTTAACGAAATCAGAAGATAAATTTAACAAAAGTAGACTTAATTATCTGTCTTTGTAGCCTATATAAGTTCTTCCTAAATCAACTAGGATTTTGAATGAAAATGACAAACAAACACTAAGATCACTGGGATGATATGGGCTCATATTTGGAGGTTAGGGTCTAAGGTTTCAATTAAGAAGCCAATTGGACGATTGTGATGTTTTCCAGGATTCAGTGAACCATGAACAATGTTTAGGTTCTTTAGGTTTTGTAATAGGATTTTAATGGTGACGGGGACCAAGAGTAGATCTGATTGTAGTGGTTCTTTCTAAGACTTAAAATTGCAGCAATCATAGGAAAAGATAAAGATAGTGTGTGAATACACACACACACGCATATGTATATATATATATATCTATATAAATACAAATGTAGGTGCCGCATGGCAACCCCATGTACATGGAATGCCACATGTCATTGCTACACCATGTATATATGTGTATATATATGACTGTATATATATATTTGAAATTTAATGAAATTTAAAAAGTTATTAAAAAAAAAACCCTCCTAACCTCCTACAATTTTGCAGTAACTTCTCTCACATTCATTGTAACTGTCTCTCTCCCATCATATATTCTATTTTTTTTTTAACAAATTTCATGGGTGATATATATAAATTTTAAAAAAAATATGCACATATATTTGAATGATACCCGTGCATAGCACAGGCAAATGCTAGTATATATGTATGCCAATGTATAATGAGAATATATTACAAGTGTTATTGAGTTAGGGTTCCTTGAGATAAGAGGGTGCAAAAAGCAACTTTTTTAAAAGTTTATATTAATTTGTCCTTGAATGTCATATTGTCGGAGGATAATATTGTAATTAGAAATTCACTAAAAGGTAGGTGTAGAGAGTAAAATAGACGGATGTTAATACAATATCCCATAATTTAGGTGTTTGATCCCAAGAAAGGGAATGTGATTCTGATTGTGCAAAAGTCAATTCTGCCCTTAAACTCTAATATTTGTATGATAATAATATTCCAATATGTATTAACATTACTAATTGTTATAGAATTAATTATTAGCCTTTCCCATTAAATATGTATGAGCAACGATTGTAGCCCAGTTGGAAACGGCGTTCCATACCAAGCTCGTTATCAGGGTTCAAACCATGTCCCCATGCCCCTTTTCCAGTCCTGACACATAAGTCCCTCTTCCCTTTCCCAGGCTTGCACGAGACTATTACACCAAAAAATAACATTAAAAAAATGTATTAATATACAGAGTAATGCTATGCTTCCCAAGTTTTTAATCCCAAATGCTTCCTAAATACATGTGGCAATGGCAGGGTCCATTGGGTTGTAATTAGAAAAAGTTGAAGTAGTCTCATCATTATAGAAGGTGATCGCACAATCACATGTATTTGGGAAGCATTTGAGATTCAAAACTTGAGAAGCATATCATTACTCTAATATATATGGTGTGGCAAAGATGTAACTTTAAATTCAATATCCTGCGATTGAGATATAAGCAACAAAGGGGCTACTTATTCCCTACATCGTGGTTTAATAAACACTACTTATCTGCATTTCTAATCTAAGATCTGCATTTTTGAGGTCATAACACAAATTTTTAAGCGGGGTTTATTAATGCATTCTATTTCTTGTTTACCCATTCCTCACACCTGTGAATATATCAAATAATCAAATAACAGGAAAAGGAAAAGAGAAAAGAGAATTAGAATTTCTCATAACATAAATTCAGAATGAATGATAAAGAACAAAAGAAAAAGAGAATATATAACTAGGCATACAATAATACTATAAATAAAGTAAAAGACTAAACTACTCTTAAAGCTGAATATCAATACTCTAATAACACCCACCACCATTTTGACACGTGTTATATTCGTTTTCACTTTTGTCACGACCCATCTTACTACGCGTGGAAATAGGGCACGTGGCATGCCACCAAGGCTCACCCAGTTTCATTAAAGTCAAATAGCAGCGGAAAACATTATTAAAATCCTTTAAAATCAGAGTTATAAAAAGTTTTGGCCAATTGGAAACACGTCCAAAAGAATCAGTTTTTAAAACAGAGGTTCAGTCGACTGTGCCTAGGGTCCAGTCGACTGTGCCTAGCAGAAACCAAAATCCAAAATTCTTAACAGAGGTCCAGTCGACTGATCAGGGAACCCAGTCGACTGCACTGGTTACTATTTGGATCAGTAGCTAAAATCTACAGTAGTTCAGTCGACTGAAGGATGGTCCAGTCGACTGATCTTTGTACAATTCACTTTCAGTGTCTAAACCCCACGGAATCCAGTCGACTGCTCCCCTGCTGGGCAGCCCTGTGCGAAAAATTTACAACTCATGCTTCTCCACAACAATAACAACCACAACTACCACATTCAAAACATAACTACAGACGTTCAATTTACAGAATTACAATACTACAGGACTAATCCATGGTTCTATTACAACATATTAAAATTTCCCGATCCTTACACAAGTTTTAGGATTTAAAACAAAAACATATACAAATGTGGTTCCCCGGCGTTTCTCAACGGCCTCACTCCTCACGCTTCTTCTTGTCTTTCTTCTTACCTGCAATGGAGTACATCTCCGCTGCTTAGCTATATGCTGAGTGCACAATTCTAAATGTATGCTTATATGACAGTTCATGGTTTAAGCATCTAAAACATATAGAAATAATCTCTAGGGTGAGTGATATGCATTCATCTGGTCGATGCCGTAGGAGGCCCACCTCTCCCACGCATCTCGTACATTGGTTGGGCATTCCTCCATACCAAGTACCGTGTCCTGGTTGGGCCCACCTCCAATCCAGACACCACAAATTACCATCTTAATCAAATCCTCAAGGTTCGAGGAGCTTACTCCGGATGAATTTGCACCAAACTCCCCTTTGACCCAAGTAGACACATAACATGCTCACATAAACAGTTTTATACATGCTTTTCTAATAATTTTGCGTGCATAATTAACAGGCCTAACTAATACATGAATTTCGCCCGGATCCAAAAGTATCAAAACTGATGTTCAAAACATGAAAATCCATATATCTCATAGATCTAGAATTCATACCTCGTGCGATTCTCTTCAAACTTTGAAGGATCGTCTAGGGAGCTAAATAAACGTCGAATTTTGAATTTGAGACGATTCCTACAAGTTTTACTGGGTTTTTCCAAAAAGACTAGAATTAAGATTTTTACAAAAATTGTTCAAACACGGCCTAAGTAGTATCAAAACGTAGCTCTTACCTCCACAAGTTCAAATCTAAAATCTGGAGATAATCTGACGGATGAACGGTCGTCGATCGGCGTCGCAAAGCCTGAAACACCAAATCTCCCTTCTCTCTCCTCTCTCAAGATATTTTGAAAGTTTGGATGAGAATGAATCTCATCCACTACTATATATAGGCAAACACTTCAGGAATTACGTTTACCTCCCCACGAGTTCCTCAAACTTCTAATTAGCTCTCGAAACTTTGCACACGTTCATTTTATGCCTTTACGAGTGAAAATTAAAAATTCCAAAAGTTTCCGACTAAGTCTCGTTTGGGTCCAAAAATTACGTCCGAAAACTAAGTTATGTAAAATCTCTATACAACCTACCTTTTATTTAGCGTGACACTCACATTCTCACCACAGTTTTCAAAATGATATAACAATCTCAAAATTTACCAGAATTTCCACAACACAGATAAAATTACTATTCATAAAATACCAGATAGGTCAGATAACATTTAAATCATATAAATGTCATTTAGTCATGCCAATGCAACTGTGAAATTCTATGTTCTCGTGTCCTCACTGACACCTCACCGTTGACCCACGTCAACTCAACTCCAATTATTAATAACATTAATAATTCCACAATCTCAAGTTATGCATTTTCAAAACCATGAATTTCTGGAACGGGTGTGACAACTCTCCCATCTAAAAAGGAAGTTTGTCCCAAAACTTTACCTCATGCGTCGAATAAGTACGGATACTCATTCTTCAAGTCTTCCTCATTTCCCCATGTAGCCTCTTCCGCCGTATGGCTACGCCATAGCACTTTTACCATTGGAATAGTCTTGGTTCTCAAAACTTGTTCTTTGTGATCCAAGATCTCTACAGGATGTTCGACATAGGTTAAGTCTCGGATTTGTAACGGTTCTGGCATTATAATCTTACTCGCATCTGTCATACAACGTCTCAACATTGATACATGAAACACGTTGTGCACATGTTCCATTTCTGATGATAAAGTTAATCGGTAAGCCACTAGTCCTACCCTCTCTAGGATCTCAAAAAGTCCTATAAATCTCGGATTGAGCTTTCCTCTCTTTCCGAATCGTACAATGCCCTTCGAAGGCGATGCTCGCAAGTATACGAAATCTCCAACTTCAAAATTCATCGGTCGTCGTTTAGAGTCCGCATAACTCTTATAACGGCTCTGAGCTACCTTAAGACGTTCCTGAATCAATTTTACCTTTTTTGGTAGTCATTTGTACTATCTCAGGTCCTAACCACCTTCTTTCTCCAACCTCGGTCCAACAAACTGGTGATCGACACTTACAGCCATATAAAGCTTCATACAGTGCCATTCTGATACTTGACTGGAATCCATTATTATAACCAAATTCAATTAACGGTAAATGGTGCTCCCAATCATTCCCAAAGTCTAACACACACAATCTCAACATATCTTCCAAGGTCTGAATCGTACGCTCTGACTGTCCGTCGGTCTGAGGATGAAATGTGGTACTGAAACTTAACTTTGTACCCATAGCTTTTTGCAAACTTCCCCAAAACCTTGACGTAAAACTACTATCACGATCTGATACAATCATAGCTGGGACTCTATGTAGCCTTACAATCTCTTTCACATACAATTCCGCTAATTTGGATGGCTTAGTAGTCTTAATTGGTAGAAAATGAGGTGACTTGGTTAATCGGTCGACTATAACCCAAATCTTGTCATTCTGGTTACGCGATCGCAGAAATCCAGAAACAAAATCCATCGTAATCTCATCTCATTTCCATTCTGACACAGGTAATGGTTGTAGTAATCCCGCGGGTACTTGTCTCTCTACTTTGACCTGTTGATATGCCGAACATTCAGACACAAACTTAGCGATTTCACGCTTCATACCCTTCCACCAGAAGTTTTCTCTCAAGTTTCTGTACATCTTATTACTTCCCGGGTGCACTGAATATTTCGTACTATGAGCTTCTTCTAGAATCCTCTCTTTCAAGTCTTTCACATTAGGTATACATAATCGATTTTCCAGTTTCAACGTTCCTTGTTCCAACACAAAACCAGGTCGTCTCCCCAAAAGTATCTAGTCCCTCATTTTGCACAAATAGACATCGTTAAATTGTTCTTTCTTGATCTCATCAATAATATCTGAGTGTGCTATGATCGCCATCATTAAGCCATCATTTGTCCCTGGAATCACATCCAATTCTAAGCGTTCCATCTCTTTCATCAATTCTTTTTGTTGTGTTAGCTCGTCGGCTAAATTCCTCAGCGTCTTCCGGCTTAATGCATCGACTACTACATTCGCCTTTCCCGGATGGTACTCAATCGAAAGATCATAATCCTTCATTAACTCCAACCATCTTCGCTGTCTCATATTTAAGTCCCGTTGGGTGAAAATGTATTTCAAACTCTTGTGGTCTGTGAATATCTCACACTTTTTCCCGTACAAGTAGTGTCTCCAAATCTTCAAAGCATGAATTACCGTGGCTAATTCAAGATCGTGAGTCGGATAGTTAACCTCATGTGTCTTTAACTGTCTAGAAGCATATGCAATTACTTTACCACCTTCATAAGCACACATCCCAACCCTTTGTGTGAAGCATCACTATAGATTACAAATCCTTCGGTTCCAGATGGTATTGTCAGTATCGGTGCTTTCGTCAACTGTGACTTCAACTCTTGGAAACTGTCTTCACATTCCTGACTCCAATAAAAAATAACACCCTTTCTCATTAACTTTGTCATCGGCAATGAAATCTTCGAGAAGTGTTCAATAAAACGGCGGTAGTATCCCGCTAATCCCAAGAAACTTCGAATTTCAGATACGGAAGTCGGCCTTTGCCAATTTGATACAGCTTCTACTTTGTGAGGATCAACTGAAACTCCATTCTTATCAATCACGTGACCAAGAAAAGTAATGCTAGGTAGCCAGAATTCACATTTCTTGAAATTTTCAAATAATTGCTTTTCCCGCAGTCTCTGAAGTATCAATCTCAAATGATTCTCGTATGTTCTCTCACTTGGCGAATAAACAAGGATATCGCCGATGAACACTATCACAAAATCATCCAAATAGTCCTTAAAGACTCGGTTCATAAGATCCATGAACGCAGCTGGTGCATTGGTAACTCCAAATGGCATAACTAAGAACTCATAGTGTCCATAACGCGTTCTGAAAGCTGTTTTCTCAACATCTTCGGCCTTCACTTTCAACTGATGGTAACCCGATCTCAGGTCTATCTTGGAGAATACTTGTGCCCCACGAAGTTGATCAAATAAGTCATCAATTCTGGGTAACGGGTACTTGTTCTTAATCGTTAACTTGTTCAGTTCCCGGTAATCAACACACATACGCATTGAGCCATCTTTCTTCTTTACAAACAATACTGGAGCTCCCCACGGCGATATACTTAGTCGGATGAAACCTTTGTCAAGTAACTCTTGTAGTTGAACTTTCAGCTCCTTCAATTCTACTGGTGCCATCCTATACGGTGCTTTGGATACCGGTCTTGAGTCTGGCTTTACCTCAATGATGAATTCAATTTTCCTCTAAATCAGGATGTCTGGTAAGTCATCGGGGAATACATCCGGGTACTCTCGCACTACTGGAATATCCTCTACTATTGGTTCGGTCGCTGAGACATCAGTCACTGAACATAGAAATCCCTGACATCCCTTTTTCAATAACTTTCCCGCTCGGATAGCTAAAATTAAGTACGGCGGCGGTGTAACCCCACTCCCTAAGCAAACGTTCCCATGCACCGGTGATCAAAAATTAACCTCCTTCCATTTACAGTCTATGGTGGCTTGGTTAAGGGATAATCAATCCATCCCCAATATCACATCAAAATGGTTCACCACAATCGGTATAAGGTCTACGGTCATTAACTTCTCGCCTAGTTTGATCTCACAGTCTTTATATATCGTAGATGTCACTACCGGTGTACTAAGCAGCACGATAATGGATAAATCATATCCTAGTGGCGCGTACTTAACATTCAAATGTTCAACAAAGTTATAAGATACAAATGAATGCATAGATCCCGAATCAACGAGTATGCGTGCTAAGTGCGAACATACAAGCACCATACCTGAGCCACTATATTAGCAGCAGTCACGTCTCCAGGGTTCATCTGGAATGATCTTCCCTGACATTGCTCCGTCCTTTGCCCCCGTTACTAGACTGCTTAGGCTTAGAACCATTAGAAGCCATAGAACTTGCCCCTTGTTGAGAATGCTTCTTTGGGCAATCCTTCGCTCGGTGTCCTAAGGTACCACAATCAAAGCACTTGAGTTGCGGGTATGTGAGACTCTGTCTCTCAGTCGACCAGGCTGCGCGCCAGTCGACTATGCGGACAGGGAATTGCGTCCCACATCGCTTGGGCAGGGGGCAGTGATGTGCCGTATATGTAGGGCTTGTGCACCTTCCTGGTACAACGCGTTTTGGGTTGGGTTTTCAGGCCCAATGCCAGGAACAAAGCCGTGAGTGGGCTGGGCCGTGTGTGCGAGCCCAGTACTGCAAAGCGGCCAATATTGGGCCAGTGGGGGTGGGCTGTGACAGAATGGTAAAGGGGGGTGGATGTGAGACTCTGTCTCTCAGTCGACCAGGCTGCGCGCCAGTCGATTGTGCGGACAGGGAATTGCGTCCCACATCGCCTGGGCAGGGGGCAGTGATGTGCCGTATATGTAGGGCTTGTGCACCTTCCTGGTACAACGCGTTTTGGGTTGGGTTTTCAGGCTCAATGCCAGGAACAAAGCTGTGAGTGGGCTGGGCGGTGTGTGCGAGCCCAGTACTGCAAAGCGGACAATATTGGGCCAGTGGGGGTGGGCTGTGACAGAATGGTATCAGAGCTAAGCCCAGCCGGAAGTGTGCCACGGGGACGTGGGCCTCTCTTAAGGGGGGGGTGGATGTGAGACTCTGTCTCTCAGTCGACCAGGCTGCGCGCCAGTCGATTGTGCGGACAGGGAATTGCGTCCCACATCGCCTGGGCAGGGGGCAGTGATGTGCCGTATATGTAGGGCTTGTGCACCTTCCTGGTACAACGCGTTTTGGGTTGGGTTTTCAGGCCCAATGCCAGGAACAAAGCCGTGAGTGGGTTGTGCCGTGTGTGCGAGCCCAGTACTGTAAAGCGGACAATATTGGGCCAGTGGGGGTGGGCTGTGACAGAATGGTATCAGAACTAAGCCCAGCCAGAAGTGTGCCACGGGGACGTAGGCCTCTCTTAAGGGGGGGTGGATGTGAGACTCTGTCTCTCAGTCGACCAGGCTGCGCGCCAGTCGACTGTGCGGACAGGGAATTGCGTCCCACATCGCCTGGGCAGGGGGCAGTGATGTGCCGTATATGTAGGGCTTGTGTACCTTCCTGGTACAACGCGTTTTGGGTTGGGTTTTCAGGCCCAATGCCAGGAACAAAGCCGTGAGTGGGCTGGGCCGTGTGTGCGAGCCCAGTACTGCAAAGCGGACAATATTGGGCCAGTGGGGGTGGGCTGTGACAGGGTAGGTCGCAGAACTCACACTATTTCTCCCTGTAGATCTGTTCTGAAAGTTGGTCAGAAAACATCTACCGGTGTGTGGTCGGTTGCAAAGCGGACACAATGGTATATCACTTGGTACTCTCCTGGAATCATTAAAACCAGAACTAGAGCCTCGTGAAAACGACTTCTTAAAAGATCCCCCCTGACTTCGGTCACCACCCTCATGACTTCGCTTTCCTTGGTGATTTTGTCTCGATCTCTCTATTCCACTTTAGGCTACTAGCGCCGTCTGCTGTACCGCTACAACAGTCGAATGCTCGTAGGTCTTTACTCTCAACCGGATATTATCCCTTAAACCCTCTTCAAATTTTCTTGCCCTATCTTCCTCTTCGGGCACTGAACCCTTACTAAACCTCAACAACGCGTTATACTTGGAAGTATACTCCGTTACAATCATGTCTCCTTGCTTGAGGTTATCAAACTCTCGCTTCTTTGCATTGTAGGCGGCTCACGGAAAGAATCGGCGATTGAATTCTGCCTTAAACCCTTCCCAAGTGATCGGTGCTCGTTGATCTAAAACGTTTACCCATCAGTTCTGAGCTTCACCCCTCAATACGTCACTTGCGTTCTCAATCTTCTCCCTATCTGACATCGGAATAGATCGAAAAACTCATTCCATGTCCATGACCCAATGTTCTGCCAATGTTGTGTCAGGCGTCCCATGAAATTTCATTGGTTTCTTTCGAGCGAATTGTTCGGATACAGATCGTATGCCTCTAGTTTTGGGTGCATGCACTACAGTTATTGGTTCCACTTCGATTTGGGGCGTGGGAGGCAGTCGCTCCGCTATATTCCGTATCATTTCCCTCATATTCCCCATCATTTTTGCAATTTCATTCATACGTCGAGTGTGTGGCGATAGATTTCGCTCTTCGTCACTCATGATTACAATCCTGTAGTTCTCAATGCATAAACACTATGCATGTACAACAATAATAATAGCATGTATGTAAAACAACATACATATGCATCAAACATCTCTAATATGTATGGATGCAGTTTAGAACATGTGACAATTCACTCAACACTCCTCTCGTCGTCGAACGTTCCCAAAGTTTTCTTACCTATAGCTCTGATACCACAAAATGTCATGACCCATCCCACTACGCGTGGAAATAGGGCACGTGGCACGCCACCAAGGCTCATCCAGTTCCATTAAAGTCAAATAGCAGCGGAAAACATTATTAAAATCCTTTAAAATCAGAGTTATAAAAAGTTTTGGCCAATTGGAAACACGTCCAAAAGAATCAGTTTTTAAAACAGAGGTTCAGTCGACTGTGCCTAGGGTCCAGTCGACTGTGCCTAGCAGAAACCAAAATCCAAAATTCTTAACAGAGGTCCAGTCAACTGATCAGGGAACCCAGTCGACTGCACTGGTTACTATTTGGATCAGTAGCTAAAATCTACAGTAGTTCAGTCGACTGATCTTGGTACTATTCACTTTCAGTGTCTAAACCCCATGGAATCCAGTCGACTGCTCCCCTGATGGACAGCCCTGTGCGAAAAATTTACAACTCATGCTTCTCCACAACAATAACAACCACAACTACCACATTCAAAACATAACTACAGACGTTCAATTTACAGAATTATAATACTACAGGACTAATCCATGGTTCAATTACAACATATTAAAATTTCCCGATCCTTACACAAGTTTTAGGATTTAAAACAAAAACATATACAAATGTGGTTCCCCAGCGTTCCTCAACGGCCTCATTCCTCACACTTCTTCTTGTCTTTCTTCTTACCTGCAATGGAGTACATCTCCACTGCTCAGCTATATGCTGAGTGCAAAATTCTAAATGTATGCTTATATGACAGTTTATGATTTAAGCATCTAAAACACATAGAAATAGTCTCTAGGGTGAGTGGTATGCATTCATCCGGTCGATGCCGTAAGAGGCCCACCTCTCCCACGCATCTCGTACACTGGTTGGGCCTTCCTCCATACCAGGTACCGTGTCCTAGTTGGGCCCACCTCCAATCCAGACACCACCACAATCACAAATTACCATCTCAATCAAATCCTCAAGGTTCGAGGAGCTTACTCTGGATGAATTTACACCAAACTCCCCTTTGACCCAAGTAGACACATAGCATGCTCACATAAACAGTTTTATACATGCTTTTTCTAATAATTTCGTGTGCATAATTAATGGGCCTAACTAATACATAGATTTCGCCTGGATCCAAAAATATCAAAACTGATGTTCAAAACATGAAAATCCATATATCTCATAGATCTAGAATTCATACCTCGTGCGATTCTCTTCAACTTTGAAGGATCATCTAGGGAGCTAAATAAACGTCGAATTTTGAATTTGAGACGATTCCTACAAGTTTTACTGGGTTTTTCCCAAAAGTCTAGAATTAAGATTTTTACAAAAATTATCCAAACACGGCCTAAGAGTATCAAAACGTAGCTCTTACCTCCACGAGTTCAAATCTAAAATCTGGAGAAAATCTGACGGACGAAGGGTCGTCGATCGGCGTCGCAAAGCCTGAAACACCAAATCTCCCTTCTCTCTCCTCTCTCTTGATATTTTGAAAGTTTGGATGAGAATGAATCTCATCCACTACTACATATAGGCAAACTCTTCAGGAATTGCGTTTACCTCCCCACGAGTTCCTCAAACTTCTAATTAGCTCTCGAAACTTTGCACACGTTCATTTTATGCCTTTACGAGTGAAAATAATAAATTCCAAAAGTTTCTGACTAAGTCTCGTTTGGGTCCAAAAATTACGTCCAAAAACTAAGTTATGTGAAATCTCTACACAACCTTCCTTTTTTTTAGCGTGACACTCACGTTCTCACCAAAGTTTTCAAAATGATATAACAATCTCAAAATTTACCAGAATTTCCACAACATAGATAAAATTACTATTCATAAAATACCAGATAGGTCAGATAACATTTAAATAATATAAATGTCATTTAGTCATGCCAATGCAACTGTGAAATTCCATGTTCTCGTGTCCTCACTGACACCTCACCGTTGACCCACATCAACTCAACTCCAATTATTAATAACATTAATAGTTCCACAATCTCAAGTTATGGATTTTCAAAACCATGAATTTCTGGAACGGGTGTGACAACTTTACTCCTATTTTTATCAATACAATTACTGAATGGGACACAAGATAATATGGTAGTGGTGGATGAACAATAGATGAGCAAAAATGCACTTATAGAACCATCTTGTGTTGGAAAATAAATTCCAGTGCGCAGTGGAAGGATAAATACAGTTCAAAATTTAGATCTACTTCTCGTTTATATTACACGCAATATATATACAGACACACACACACACATATATATATAGACACTTATATATGTACTAGTGGAGGGGCTACGTGCCATGCATGCAGCAGTGCCCGTGGTACGCAGCAGTGTCTATGGTCCTGCTTTTCTGTTTTGCCGTTGGTTGTTTTCTGTTAAGGGCAGTTGTTAAGGTCAATTTTTGCTGTAAGCTAGTTATAGAGATGTACAATAGAGTAGAGAAAGTATTAAGCTCTAGGAAAACTGCCCAAATAAAAAGGCAGTGCAACTATATATGAAAACTTTAATATCTGAAACTAATAGGTACCAATAATACATTGTTAGAAACTGCATACAGTTCAATGCAAATCTTCAATTCGGTAAACTTGTGAGAGTCTAGGAGAATCCTTGGTGATTGATTCCAAGATAGCGTGTTTATTGACATAATGCTGGCAGCAAACAACCATGTACATATCAACACCACCAATCAACTTTGTCTCTGTATCGTCTGTCTTTCTAAATGAAAATAAAGCTTGTTTGCCCCCACACAGCTCACACCGAGTACTCAACTTTGTTCCAAAATTTACCAGGTGTATTATGCCAAGCACTGAACCAACGTTGCTGCGATAAGCATTTTGATCTTTCATTGAAAGAATAGTAGTGTGCCAAAGAATGGAAAGTATAAGACTCCTTAATAGTTTTCAAAGTCGTACTTGTGTGTTTGAATATATGAGAGGTTGATGATGATGAATTCACATAAATGGTCCAAGAGATCATATACCGTCACAATGCTTTCATCTATAAATAACTGGTCATCCCGAGAAATGGAAATTGATTAAATGGGGGAAAAATGTTTCAAAGAGAAATCATAATATATGGTAATTATAATACTTTAATTTGGCAAGACTTTAGAGAGAAGAGAATATTGAAAGGCAATCTGGTCATACTTGAGCATGTAGTGAAGAACAACAAGAATAATATTGTTCTGCAGGTAAATAATGAAACTGAAGAAACAATACCAAGAAATTTCTTTTACCATAAATGGGCCAAACGTTATCCAATATCTGTGTAAATTAAATTAGGAAATTGATTTCAACAAATACTAACGGCCTCTTCTATTATACTTGCAGAAGCTAAGTAAAACCTCTTAAACAGTGAGATTGTTGAAGTAAAAAGTAGACATTCAATTAGTATAATATACTTGCGGAGAAAAATTGTTGAAATCAATTACATGTATAATTTTAATTATTGATAAAAACAAATCATATTCACTACAAGCATATATATATATATATATTTGCAGTATACCTTGTTAGAGATGGCTAGAACGTTAGTTCTGGATCTTAATGGTGGTATACCTGTAAGATAGAAGGAAAAGAAGAAAACGGTTTGGTCCAAAATCTTCCAGAATTAATAATGTATGGGAAAAAAAACCTAAGGTAATTCACATATAGAATAAAACACAAATGAAATTCGTTCTTTTTCCTTTGCAACTAAACAAAGTATTTACTATTTGGAGGTTCTTTGTTTGGTAGATTCAAATGTGATAAACAAAACAAATGACAAGGAAAATTATTTTCTAATGTTTCTTTCGCAGAAATAATAATAGTTGGAGAAAAATAATATGTTAACATAGATGTCTAGGTGTGCAAAAAGATCTTTAACCATTAATCACTATGTTGGAGTGCCTATGATGCAATAACAAGAGTGATTCAAAAGAAGTTTACAATTTGTTACAAAACCACAACTATCAGTAAGTACTTGTGAAAGTAATTCCAACCCCTAAAAAAACCATGTGGAAAGTAGAATATTTTAAAAAAGGAAAAACTGGAACAGATATCTAATCAATCTTACGAACCCTATTTTGAACAAAACCATCAATTTTGAGAGAAACCTAAATTAAAGCAACACTAATTTGAGAAAAGGCTCTATTGAATACTCTAAACCATGAAGCAATGAACAATCGGAAAAAAAAAACAGATGTGTAATCAATCTTAAGAATCCTATTTTGCGGGAAAAAGATCCCCAAAGTTGTGCAAGTCCTAAATTGAAGAACACTAATTTAAATAAAGAAGGAAAAAAAACCCCAATTTCAAAAACCCTAAATTCAAGAAATACCAATTTGAGGAAACACTAATTTGAAAATCCTAACTTTTAAAACCTATATAAAAGTGCTTGTAGTGCAGAATTTCTAAACGGGGAAAAGAAAATCATTAAAGATAATGATAAGAAAAGTAGAGTAACTCCCTCAGTGATGAGCAGTTTCAATTTCCCTTTAATGTGAACTCAGATGCGGTTGGAAAGAGAAGATAACTGATGATCTGAGATGATGTAAATGTCAAACAACATAGAATAGCAGACTTCGAATTTGCTCTTATGTAGTGCTGTAGGAGAGAGAGATTTAAGGCGGTGAACTTTGTTTTTGAGTCTTCGTCCAGAGCAGTTGCACCTGTGAAATGGCTCTTTGATCTCTGAAACGGTGGAAGACAACGACAGAGGAAGAAAAAAAAAAAGCAACAGTCTGTAGTTGAGAGAGAGAGAGAGAGAGAGAGAGAATAGTGTGCTGTAGAATCGTAATGTGCACTGTGCACTTTTGCTTGTTTTTGCCTTTTTTATTTGGTTTTATATCATTCTAGAATACTCTGATCTTTGTTGATATTGGTGAAGAGAAACACAATGGAAAAGGGGTATGATAGAAAACTCACACTATCAAAGTAGGGGCAAAAAAGGAAGAAAAGATTTGACACCTGCTAGCTGGTATTCTCTTATAGTATAGTATATATACGGTTAGATATACCTTTGTGATTTGTTGAATCGTTTTGAGAACTCTTCTACGATTCCTGTGATGATTCAATCCTGATAATCTTCATCTGATAAAGATGCTCTCGTCAGGAGGACTAAACGATCTCCGAATGACTTGAATTTTTTACAACAGTTTCGTCTCGACGTCAGCTTCATCGTATCCAAAATTCATTAACTTTTGATCAGTGTTGAGTAGTCCGAAGATCTTTTAGTGAGCATTGTTTGTGGCTAGTGATCTTCACTCCTATGTCTCTTGAATGATTATAGAAGCTAGGGTTTGGTGGAAACCCTTCTAGGAGAAAGCTAGGAGATTTAGGGAAGCTTAGAAATAGATCTAGGGCATTTAGAATGTGAAAATAACAGGTCTTTAATTTTACCCGCAGTCCCTCTATTTATAAGCTTCTTAAACCAACCTACCAGAAACCAGTTAGTACCCACAAACCGGTTCCTCAGTAACCGGTTAGTCACCAGTAACCGGTTTCCTAGAAACCAGTTTTTCCAACTAACTGATTAGTGGGTTCTCAGTAACCGATTCGTCCAACAAACCGATTACTCACTAACTGGTTAGACCCACAAACCGGTTAGTGGTTCCCATTTTTCTCTTCTCCTTTGCATTCAAATATTCCTTCGAGCTAATAGTGGAACCCCTAGGTTCTTAATTACTGGCTCCGATTAACTATTAATTCCATCTAGTTAAACTCTTAACTAAGGAATAATAATTAATCAATTATCATTAACTCCACTATATAATGATAACTACAGTCTAGTGCATAAGAATAAAACCACACTTATATTAGTGATTCCTAGCCTTGCATAATATGTCACTAATGTCCCTCTACCTGTCCAGTATTCATGTTTATCATTGGGATGTATGAATAATAATATTGTCTACCTAATTGATAACTACGTCTTATATTCCTCGAGTATCATTTACCACTCATAAATTACCAAACATGTCTACAACAACTTGTTGACATGGCTGCACAGCTCTCAGTAATCAACCAGTGACATTCTCAAGGGATTACTTACTCTGTTGTAAAGAACTACTCTTTACAAGAAGGTAGATTCCATCTTAATAATATATGTTGCCAATACCATAAACTTGATCACCCAAGATACCCAGGTGTTGATCTTGAATACCTCACTGATTGGTAACTCAAAGCAACCAAGTATACATCTTGTGTTCATTACTATCTCAGGATTAAGGACATATATCTTATACAAGTTTGAGTTAGTATTAACTGTGACAGATTTTTTTGTCAATAGGTTTAACTTACAGTCTGTCAATATAACTCATGCACTAGCATATTAACTTAGAGTCAACTGCTCTTGTGAATGAGATTCATCACTCTATCATATAGAAGTTAATCATGCTATAGTGTATATCTGATAAGTTATCCGGTCCTATCATCCACTGTGACTTATTTGAAACAACAAGGAATAGTAATTCATATCTCCCATGTGTAATCCTATACACATATGAATTACATACAATGATGTTCAAGGATGACAGTCTAACCATTTTTCTCATGAATTAACATACATAAATATATCATAATTTCCATAGTCAAACTAACTGGTTTGAGGGCACAATCCCAACAACTTGATGGAAAGTTACATGTTATTTTTTTCACCTTAGATTTAACTGATTAATGGGATCATTCTTAAGTTTAAAAGTGACCTTTGTTGCTATGTGACTGACTAACTTATCCTGTGAATCTATGATGATCAATTCATATATGCAAGGGTATAAAAGGAATTAAAGTGTGCTCATTTGTGCAAATAGGAAAATGCAGCGTTGCATGCAATTTTAGAAGCTGCCCATCTCGTCAATCTTAAGAAAAGGGCAGCTACTACACTTCTGAGTGGGTGTGTGAGTTCTTTAGTGATGTGTAAGATAAATGTAAGAAGGTATAACTCGCAAGCAAGTTAGTGCCAGGTGGACCAATTAGTGAAATATTAAACATGATAGATACGGGAGTAAGACGAGTAATAAAATATAAAATACAGTAGCAATGATAGGGTTCGGAGAGTGTTGGCTCAGGTGAAAACCAAAGTAGTCCCAAGTGTGTGTGTGTGTGGTGTGTGTGTGTGTGTGTGTGTGTGTGTGTGAGAGAGAGAGAGAGAGAGAGAGAGAGAGAGAGAGAGAGAGAGAGAGAGAGAGAAAGAAAGAAAGAAAGTAGTAAGTATTCGGGTCTTGGGTATGAAATGATGTGTGGAATTCAGTACTGGTGACATCTAGAGTGGGTTATATGGGCATCGGATATGATAGGAGGTAGTTTTAGTGGTAGGTTAATTAAGACAAAACGAGGTCAAGGTAGAGTGTGGAGTGATGCCAGTTAGAGCAAATAGAATTGGAAGCTTTAGTATTGTGGGGGCAATGGGAATGTTTTGTGGATAACCTCAGAGTCAGTACGAGAGTAATTTACTCTTTTGCTAGATTGCTCTGAGATGTGATTGGGTTATTGGATGTATTGAATGAAGCCGGTATTATATAAGAGGTAGTGAGGGTTCATGATACAGGGGGTGGGGGGTGAGTTGGCCTCTTTAGAGTGGTTTGTCTGTTTTAGGTAGGTGAGGAACTTAAATGCTTATGTTTAAGGTAGTTGAGGTCATTAAACGAGATGCGGACAAGCCAAGGGGGCAAGTCATACGAGAAGGAGGTGTTGTCGCTTTGGCGATAAGCCAATGCTATGGGTCAGTCAAAGGGGGATGGTATTTTATTGGTGCAGAGTGCTAAGCAAGGGGTATTGTCGCTTGGAGCGACATCTCAATATTGCGTATTGGTTAAGGGAAAAATGGTTTTCATTAGTGCAGAAGGTTAAGCAATGGGGTTGTCGAGACCATGCTATTGTAGCTTTAGAAGGTTAAGCGAGGGTGAGTATCGAAGTTGATGCCATTGGTGCCGACCCGTAAGCAAAGGGAATTTCGAGACAATGCTATTGGTTCGCAGCATGTTCATCGATGTTGGTGGTGACTAGGCAAGATGAGAGTCAAAGGCTTCAGCTGGTCTTGCGATCCTCAGTATTTGAAAAGAAAATACAACTTTTATCATTGTTAGCTTGTATGCCAGAAAAGTTAAAAAACTAATTAAGTGTAAGCATTATCATTTTGACAGACATCCCCATTAAATAAAATGAGAAGATCATCGGCCAAACAAAGATGTGTAATTTTGAGCTTATCATACTTCCAATGATAGCTAAATAACTCTCTTTGAATGTTATGATGTAGAAGTTGACTAAGGGTATCCATAATGATAACAAATAAATAGAGGGATATAAGATCACGTTGTCTTAAACCTTTAGCTCCATCAAAATAACCCATTGATTCTCCATTGAATTTAATAGAGTATCTTGTAGTAGTAATACAAGCTTTAATCCATTTTTCCAAATTAGGAGGGAAATTGGGCACATCCAAAAGTTCAATATGGAATTCCCAATTAATACTATCATAAGCCTTCATAATATCCACTTTAGTAGCTGTTCTAGGCTTGCCCTTCTGTTTATGATAATCTCTAAGGAGGCCTTGGGCAACTAACACTATCATAAGCAAAATTAGCGATGTGCATAGCAATTTCCTAAATTAAATCTCCATTCAGCATAAAGTAAAAATGTAAATATTGGATGAAACAGGGATACCACGTCATTATCTATTCTCTCTGAAAATAGGAAGTCTGATGGATAAAATAAAAGAGTTTTCATTAACTTGTGATACTACGTCATAAATACTACCATTACATCTAATATATAGCCGTAAAGTAGAACTTAATTTTGACAATCAAACGCTTTAAAATAAGATCGTTATTACCTATAAATAGAGACACACACATACAAATATATAGGAGTATATATATATATATATATAACATGATCATCACATCAACAATGGAGTGAAATGGATTCGCTGAATCATGGCCTTTTTCGACCGCTACTGCCACCTTTGATATTGGGATCGTGACCACGGTTGGCCGATGCTTCACTGTAGTCATTAACATTAACCTTCAGAGACCTCCTCACTATTTCCAAACCCAAATGTTCCATGGCTGGCACTGCTATTATTTCTTCTTCTGCAATCACCAAATTTCATTATAAAATACAATCACGTTTTACCCAATTTTTCATTTTTCATTTTTTATTTTTAATTTATAATTTTTTTTTATAACAATATTAATTTCCCGTCAATAAAAATAAAAAAGCAAACTAGCGAAGAAAATCTTAAATCCTACATAAAATCCACATCAAATCAAAATTTTGAGTAAAAACTATTAAAAAAAATCTCTACTCAAAACTATATTAGAATTTGAGTATGTGAATGCTTATCGTATATTTTAATTTGGGTTTAAGTTTAAGAAATTGATACAAGTTTGAGTTAATTTTAAAAACTCCTAATACCAAGTGAGGCATGGCTCAATTAAGTGGCAAAGAATTTAGCATTTAAGTCCCCTCCCCTCCAAGTAGGAGTGTACTCAAGCTTGAATACAAAGCTCGTTAAATAAACGAACCAAGCTTGAGCACACATAGGTTCGACTCGATTACGCTCGCGAACAGTACGATTAAAGCTCGTATAGTAGTCTCATGAAAAATCTGTTTAATAGGTTTGACAAGGGCTTATTTAATTATATATATATATATATATATGATAGTTATAAAAATATAATATATTATAATACAAAGTATTTAAAATTGAAAGAATATTATATATATATATATGATAATTATAAAATTATAATATATGTATAATACAAAGTATTTAAAATTAAAAGAATATTGTCATATTATAATGTGCATAGTCCTAAGTTCACGTGCCAAACAATTGTTTTAGGTAAAAATGTATATAAGTATATGCCAACTGTCAAGCATTGAGCTTAGTCCGTGGGTTTTAGTTGACAACTTAAACTTGCTATTAGGGGTGTGCACGAGTCGAGCCGCTCAACAAGGGCTCGTGGCTCGGCTCGACAACGGCTAGGCTCGGCTCGGGTCGATAATAAACGAGTCAAGCTCAAGCTTGAGCAGGATGCCAACTCTCAAAGCTCGACTCGAGTACAACCCTACCTCCAAGGTTTTGCTTTAGAAGTTCCAACATCCCCTCCCCATGCCATATATTTAAGAAAAAAAACCTTCTATTTAGTATGACCATATACACTGCAAGTCTGCAACACATATAAATTCATCCAAATTAAGCTCCATAAAATTTGCATACCCAACGCAAGACTGATCGGCACTCCTATTTTTTTTTTTTTTTTTTTTTATGTAGAGAATGAATCTTTTTATCACGAAAGAAAAAAAAAAAATGGGTCCCAAATCCAAAACACGCCCCCCACCCACCCTCCCAAAAAAAAAAAAAAAACCTAGTCAAAAAATTTCTTTTTACCCTGCATAATTTATAATTAAAGCATTTTTTGCCCCTTTATTATTTATTTATTTATTTATTTTATTTTTATTTTGCCTTCTAAACTCAAAGAGTTCACTTTAGACGTGTGTTTGATAAAATTAAAAATTAAGTACTGAAAATTTAGTACTGAATTTTACGTACTGAAAATTTTAAGTGATTGAATTTACAGTACTGAAAACAGTGTTTCAAGAAATGCAATAGACTGCATTCAATGATTATTTTCAGTATAAAATTTTCACTTAAAGTTTTTAGTGGATTTTTGGCAGCTTTTTCAATTAAGTGGTATGTCATCAACATATTGAAAAGAAATAAGTGCTGAAACTTTTCATGTTTAGCACTTAATTGGGTTATCAAGCACACCTTTAGTACTGCTTATTTTATGTACTCAATTAACCACAAGTATTTACGGACTTATAAATAACAATTTTGAATATATTAAAGATTTTTTGTTTCATAAACGATACTAGAAGATAAAGAAACAAGAGATTAATAACATGTGCCAAATGTTTTTTTGAAGCAGTTACGGAGTGATTTTTTTGTCTTTGAACAATATGTTTTAACCATCGACTCATTATTTGTGAAAGCTCCAGAGCAACTGCTCTATTTTGAAAAACCCAAGAAATCTACATTTATAGTACTTCTACCAAAAATATTCGATACCTCCAAATACCCCATAAATATGTGCCAATTTATGCCCCCAAGTTATGGTTCTGCCCCTAGCTAGAAGAACCTTTATTGGAAGCAACAACCAATCTTGAGTCCCAAAGACATAAGACCCGCTCAAGATTGGCCATTTTGACAGTTTTAGGGTAAGTTTGATATTGTGAATAAGATGATAATATTATATTCCAGGATATAAATATTGTTTTAGGTAGGTTGGTCAATAGTCAATAGTCAATAGTCAATATTCTTTTCTTATTTTTAGATAGCTAGCACATTTTTGGGAGGATTTGTTGTTGCCTCTTTTAGAGTTCTTTACTTATATATTAACGTGATAAGCATAATGAAAGAGACACAGACGTTGCCTTGCAATTTGTTATGGTATCAGAGCCAACTGATCATGACCGGCGGCAATGGCTCTACCAGTGAAACTCGGAAGACGATTTCGCCCTACGATATCACTTCCCTTGATAATCCAGGACTTTCAATTACTCAGGTTCAATTGAAAGGAGAAAATTATGAAGAATGGGCTCGTTCGTTTAGAACGGCCTTGAGGGCCCGGAAGAAATTTGGGTTTATTGACGGAACAATCACACAACCTGAAGAGAAGTCAGGGGATCTCGAAGACTGGTGGACAATCAACTCCTTATTGGTGTCATGGATCCGGAATACCATCGAGCCTATGCTACGCTTCACTATCTCTCATGTGGAAATAGCGCATGCCCTTTGGAATGACATCAAAGACCGATTCTCCATCACTAATGGACCACAATCCAACAACTAAAATCTGATCTTGCAGAATGCAAACAGATGGGTATCACCATAATGGACTACTATGGTAAACTCAAGCAACTTTGGGATGAACTTGGGAATTTCGAACAATTGCCGACGTACAAGTGCGGGAAGTGCACCTGCAACCTCGGACCAATTTTGGAGAGGAAACGAGAGGAAGAAAAAGTGCACATGTTTCTTATGGGTTTGGATGAAACCAGGTATGGAATGGTGAGATCCAACATACTGGCACAAGACCCATTGCTGAGCATGAATAAGGTATACTCAATACTTATTCAAGAAGAGCGAGTCAAGACTATTGCCCAAGGTAAGGAGGAATGTGGAGAGATTATGGCTCTTGCCGTGCAAACCCGACCCCGATGAAAGAGAGAAAGCAAGTATGGTGTGTTCATATTGCAAAAAGACGGGGCATGAATTTGAAAATTGTTTTGCCTTGAACGGATATGCAGAGTGGTGGGGTGACAGGCCTCAAAGTGATGGGAAAGGGACTAGTCGTGGTAAAGGGCAACCAAGTGCTCGCGGAGGGGGCCGAGGAAACCGGGGCGCTCATCGTGCCAATACTGCCCAGGCTGATTCTGTCACGCAAGGAGTAACCGAGACAGAGACATCATCACCACTGCCCAGATTGAACACCGAGCAGTGGCAGCAGCTTGTCCAAATGCTGGGGCAGGTCAAAACCCGCGACAACCGAAAAGATGACCGGTAAGTCTGTGCCTTGGATTGTTGACACAGGCGCACATGACTGGGGCGATTGGAGATCTTCGTGACTTGAGGGAGATTGTTCAATGTCCCGTGGGATTACCATATAGGAGTAGTGTTGTTGCAACCAAAGAAGGGATGATTGTTCTTGATAAAATTTTTGTGTTGAAAAATGTTCTTTATGTGGAAGGATTGACTTGCAATTTAATTTCTGTGTCGCAATTAACTGATCACTATAATAATTTTGTCCAATTCACTAGTCATTTGTGTGTTATATAGGACCGCACTTCGAGGATGCTGATAGGTGCGGGCGAAAGGCGTGATGGACTCTACTACTTCCGGGGTATGTCACATGTTGTTCACGCGATGAAGGTTCATAACGTGGCAAGGTCATCCATCTCTTCAATTGACAAAGTTAGTTCCCCAAGTTAGTTTTAAAAGGAGTGATATTAGATTGAATCAAAATTGCGATGTCTGTCAGAGGGCAAAACAAAGTAGAGACAAGTTTCCTATTAGTGAAAATAAAGCTTCAAGTATTTTTGAACTTATTCATTGTGATTTGTGGGGGCCCTTATAGAACAATTTCCTCTTGTGGTGCTTCATATTTTTTGACCATTGTGGATGATTTTTCCTGTGCTGTTTGGATTTATTTGCTTGTTGAAAAAAAGGAGGTGCCTCATATACTTAAAAGGTTTTTCTCACTAGTTGAGAGACAATTTAATAAACAAGTTAAAATTTTGCGAAGTGATAATGGAACTGAATTCACTTGTTTGACAAAATATTTTCTTGATCATGGAATTGTTTTTCAAACCTCTTGTACGGGAACACCTCAACAAAATGGGAGGGTAGAAAGAAAACATCAACATATTTTGAATGTAGCCTGGGTGATGCGTTTCCAGGGATCTATTCCCATTGATTTTTGGGGAGAATGTGTGTTGACAGCAGGATAACTAATAAATAGAACTCCTTCCTTGGTTTGAATGGCAAAATGCCTATAGCACACTTTGTGAATTGTGATAAATTTTTTGTGCGACATAGAAATTTTCTTGCAGTTTTGACCTCGCAACAAGAACCCGCACACTACTCTGAGGCCGTGAAAGACAGTCACTAGAGGGATGCAATGCGTCATGAAATTGATGCGCTTGAGGCTAATGAGACATGGGAAGTGGAAGATTTGCTAGCAGGAAAGAAAGCTCTCGGGTGCAAATGGGTATACAAGATCAAATATAATTCTGATGGTACTATTGAGAAGTTTAAAGCTAGGCTTGTTATTCTTGGGAATCGTCAAATTGAAGGAATTGATTATATAGAGACTTTTGGCCCTGTGGCCAAAATGGCTACCGTACAAGTATTTCTTGTAGTCGCTGCAGCAAGGAATTGGGAGGTTCATCAGATGGATATACATAATGCGTTTCTGCACGATGATCTTACGAAGGAAGTATACATGCATGTCCCACTCGGTTTCCAGGTAGGGACTCCTGGGAAAGTGTGTAAGCTCAGGAAATCGCTTTACGGTCTGAAGCAGGCACCCCGGTGTTGGTTTGCTAAATTGTCAACTGCTTTGAAAAATTATGGTTTTCACCAATCTTATTCAGATTATTCTTTATTTACTTTACAAAGAGGATCTGTTCAGCTTAGTGCTCTTGTCTATGTCGATGATCTCATCATCTCTGGGAGTCATTTAGCTGATATACAAAAATTCAAGGCTTATCTCAGTGCCTGTTTTCATATGAAAGATCTTGGTCTTTTGAAGTATTTCTTGGGAGTAGAAGTGGCACGAGGACTCGATGGGTTTGTACTTTGTCAACGTAAATACGCACTGGACATTATTTTCGAGGTTGGACTCTTAGGCCTCATGGCCCGCTGCTGTGCGGTTGGAACAGAACCAACGCCTTGCTTTGTCCACAAGTAAAGAAATCGACAATCCCGAGTCCTACCGTCGTTTGGTGGGGCGGCTCATTTATTTGTGTTTTACCCGACCTGAATTGTCCTATAGTGTTCATGTTTTATCTTAGTTTATGCACCACCCTCGGCTAGAGCACTGGGAAGCTGCTTTACAGGTAATCCGGTATCTAAAGGGTAATCCGGGTCAAGGCATTCATTTGAGTAGCAAGTGTGACTTGCAGTTACATGGATAGTGTGATGCAGATTGGGCTGGATGCCCTCTGACTAGGCGGTCCCTCACTGGTTAGTTGGTGTTTCTTGGGAATTCGCCAGTTTCTTGGAAAACGAAAAAACAACATACAGTTTTCCGCTCTTCTGCAGAAGCAGAATACCGATCTATGACAATGACTACTTGTGAGTTGAAATGGCTGAAAGCTCTTTTATCGAGTCTTGGGGTCCCTCACACTCGTCCGCTGACTCTTCATTGCGACAGTCAGGCAACCCTCCACATCTCTCAAAACCCAGTCTTTCATGAACGGACAAAACACATTGAGGTGATTGCCACTTTGTTCGTGATGAAATTATTGTTGAGAATATCCATCTCGCGTTTGTTCCATTGAGTGCACAGCTTGCTGACATTTTCACAAAGGCGTTGGGCAAACGACAATTTGACTATCTTCTTCGCAAGTTGGGCATCCGAGATCTTCATGCACCAACTTGAGGGGGGGGTATTGTGAATAAGATGATAATATTATATTCCAGGATGTAAATATTGTTTTAGGTAGGTTGGTCAATAGTCAATATTATTTCCTTATTTTTAGATAGCTAGCACATTTTTGGGAGGATTTGTTATTGTCTCTTTTAGAGTTCTTTACTTGTATATTAACGTGATAAGCATAATGAAGGAGACAGACTTTGCCTTGTAATTTGTTATTTGATAATGTGTAAAATAGAATTGATTTTTCGGACAAAGTCTCAATATGATTTTTGTCAGAACCAAGCCACCACTCCGTTAGTACTTTTTTAAATTCTTTTTTTTTTTTGGAATTACTAGTGAATATAAGTGTTTATTTAATTGACTGAAATATAATTATCCCAATTTTTTTTTCCTTATACTATAAAGGCAAGAGCCATCTAAATCAACTATTTCTTTTGTGGTCGGATGACAAAGGCTTTTGGGTGTTATATTAAGAGGTCTTAAGTTCGAATCTCAAGAGTGTCCACATGTGATTCACCTGGATGCCCTGACCTCATGGGATTAGTCGAGGTGCGCGCAAGCTGACCCGGACACCCACAGTTACTAATAAAAAAAAAGAGCCATCTAAATCGTAGATAAGTGTTGAAGTAGAAAATGTCTGAATAGCACTCCCTTTGTACTATTTTTAGCAACCTAACTTTTTAAAGGGATATCATTTACAACAATATTAGGGGCACTAACAAATTCCACTAAGAATGGATCCCATAATTCCCATAGTGCCATTAAAAAAGAAATAGAGTGTGTGAGTGAGTGTCAATGAAATTTATTTATACCCGAAATAATACTCTATCACTTATTGCATTGACAATAGTTTTTTTTGGTCGAAGCATTGGCAATAGTTCAAACTTCCAAAATTATCTCTTATAATAGTTGCAATCCCAAGAATCTTGTCTTCTTCTGGTCATTTTTAATATAAATGAGGGTAAATTGGGAAATGATGAAAATTATGTATTGACTTTTTTATAGTAAACATAATTTTAGAACCAATAATGCTAAAGACACAACACATTGCACAACAAGGTTTTAAATGTCTGTACCCTGTGCTGTGTAAGTGGTGCATAGAAAAGTGTGAAAAATTCAAACAACACAGGGTACAAGGCATTTAAAGCCCTGTTGTGCTTTGTGTTGTATAATGTGTTGTGTCTGTAACATTACTCTTTTAGAACATCTCAAAAGGACAGCACTTAAGTTCTGTTAGCACAGTACAGTTAGTATAATTTTCCTCACAGGTGAATAACAAAATTGCTGTCCAGTTGATGCTGTTCCCCTCACATGTAAACAGTAAAACTGGATGACAATTTTACTGTTCACAGATAAGAAAACAACACTAATTTCACTGTGCTAACAAAACTAAATTTAGAATGGGGAGAGTACTTGTTTAATTTCACTGCTTTTGTACATGACATGAACCAACGTTGTCTTCCTATCCAAATACGGAGATAAATACAACTGACACAGTACACGCCCAACGATGTCGTCCTATTCGCCGTTGATTCAAACCGCAAAACAAGGCCCATCCAACGGCCTTCGTTAAATCATCTTAAAGATACTGTTGTACAAAAGGCCTAAACTGCAAAATTCAAATGCACTGCGGAGCAGCATATCATGGACTGACCTATAGGCTACAGGGTTTCATTGGGTATTGTTTGGGAATAGAAATAGGATCAGTTTAGTCCAAGTTCAATTTTTTTTATCATATTCTTGTAAGAATCAATCATAAGTTTGTTTGACATAAAACCTGATAACAACCAGATAAAAGTAGGATATTTGGATTGAGCCTGATCATGTTTTAGACTTTGCCAAACAGCTCATATGAATCAACTTTAACTGCTAAATACTTCAACTATGGGTAATATTAGGGGTACAATTTATTTATAATTATCTCTATCTCTCTCCTAGGTGGCACTGGAGTCTATTGAATTTTAACCAAACTCCACGGTACCAGTTAGGAGAGAGTTGTAAATGAGTTCTAAGAATGAGTTGTACCCCTATACCCTAGCATTACTTATTCACCATAAGCTACCGCAATTAAAAAAAAAAAAAGAGTAATGCTAGAGTACAACTGCACTGTGGGGTTCGATTAAATTTTAATATGCCCCAATACCACTTAAGAAAGAGATATAGATGGTTGTAAAAAAATAGCTGTACCCTAACACTATTTAAAAAAAAAAAAAAACAAACACACGTACACTCTCTCTCACGTGTGTATAGTTGCATATATAATTACTCTACTATAATTGAATTCTAAATTTACTTTGTCAAATGTTTTGATTGTACTCCACACATAACCACTATCACACAACATATCTTATAGGAGTAGTACTAATTAACTCTAAAATCGAAAAGAGTAGAAGACATATTACCTGCGGAAATGGTGTTCCTAGCGGAACAAACAATGGCAAAGCCGAGCAATAGACACAGGCAGAGCCGCATACCAACCGCCATCTTCTCTCTCTCTCTCTCTCTCTAAAAAATCTTCTACTCTCTCTATATGTCTCTCTCTCTCTCTCCCTTGAGTATCTGGTGGCTGGGGATAATGGGGCTGAACCGACTGTCGTGGCCTATTTAATAGGGAGGGCGTGGATTTTGGTAATGCAACACGTGGCGTATAATGATTGGAATTTACAGTTGACTTTTAGCTAATGTGGACGACACGTTCGTATGAACTTGATGGATTAAATCTGGACCGTCCATTTTGAAGAGTCAACGAGTTGCTTTCGCTTCTTTTTCCAGAAAAGGAATGCAGCCTTTTTTTTCCTTTTTTTTTGTAGTGATACTATTTACAAACTTTTCTAAGTCGTAATTGATAATTTTATGAATCAATTATCAATCTTCAAATGTACATGATAAGGAGACTAAAACACTTTATTATTACTAATTTTTAACATAGAAAAAAAGAAGCAAGAAAGAAGGATCTGGACGTGTCGTTTACAAAGAAGTAATAATAAGAAGTAATAATAATAAAACACTTTATTATTATTACTAATAATAATAATAATAAAGAAGTAATAATTTTTATTACTAATTTTTAACATAGCAAACACTTTTTTTTTAACATAGAAAAAAAGAAGTAATAATAATAAAACACTTTATTATTATTACTAATGTTAGTGACTTGTACTTGTTAGAAATCACGAGGGGTCTGGACAGATTACAAAGTAGGTGACTATAATGCTCTAGCAAGTCGTTTGAGCTCCACCTTGACCTAAACCGCCCAATCGTTCTAGGAGAGACATAATCGGTTATTATTATTATTAGCTATCGAACCATTTGGGAGACTATCGAAGATACTTGTACGTATTTGAAAGTAGCTAAAAGTTCTAAAAAAAAAACATAAAATAAAACCTTGGTAGAGCAACTCTACTTCTGAAGCAATATTTTTTTACTCTTTTTTAAGATGGTTATATGGCAGTATTTCGGTTTTTTTTTTTTATAAATAAAAAGTAATGCTAGATACACCTTAAAGAGACACTTAAACTATCTACCAGCTGACATTGATTTCTAAAATTATTCATCAGTTACTAAATAAAGTTTGAATTAATTTCAAAACTGCCATTGCACATCAAGAGATTGACAGTTTAGGTGCACAAAATCAGTGTACTTAGCATTTTCCATGTTTAAATGAACAACACATGTATACATAGACCAGTAACTTAATGTTGTTCTGTTTTCTTTTTCTTTTCTTTTTTTTTTTTTTATTAGCAAAAGAGCAATATTATAGCAAAGGATTGGAATCAAACATTACAAAGTTTTCGACTTGGGGGAGCATATTCCTCAAGCTAGACTCTAAAACAATTGAAAACCTTTGCAAGCTTAGGTAATCCATGCACCACCGCATTACCATCACGTTTGACATACACAAACTTGGTATCCACTATACCACCAACTAAATGTTGTTCTTACTATTAAGTGAAAGTAATTTACTTACATAGGGTAAATTACATTGACTTATCTAAATGTTTTTTATTTTTGATTTTTTAAAACAGTATTATTCACTCCATGTTATATGTTGATAGTCATTATGTTTTGGTCATTCCTCACAGTTTAGTAAACCGTCAAAAAACTGTATAAAGTCATTATTTTCTACTTTTATAATGCCAAGTTTTCAGTTTTCACTTATATCTCTACCAAAAATAGCACCCATCAATAACATTTGAATTTTAATAAATAGTCAGGTTGTAATTTCACAATATCCATAATACACCCTCTAGCTAACAACTTTGACATGGGATGGGGTGGTCAGTATAATTTCATAAAGAGGAGGAGTACCACATGCTATTGTTAGAAGCCTTTAAGCTTTGTCAGTGCAATTCACCCAAGTATATATGATATTATGGAAACTCCAATTTTGCAAAACATAGAAGCATTTTTGTTTCCTTTGTTTTGGACTTTGACAATATTTATTGTCATATTTTCCTCTTCTTAAAATATCTTAGCATGGTAAAGTGAAGATAGCTCTTTGGCACCGAGTTGAGTTGCAGACCCCTCATGAGTCATAACATATATAGTCCGAGTGTCCCCCACCTTTCACTAGGTTTGTAATAAAAAAAAAAAAAAAGAAAAAGAAAATTTTAGCATCTTTAATTTATACATTTAATTAATTTTTGACAATATTAATTGATTGTGGGAAGTGACCATATATAGTTTTAAGACAAGCCCATATTCTCACTCATGGTGTACAAACTTTTTGTTTTTTTTAATTATTATTATATGGGGAGGGGATGAGGTTCAAACTCTGAACCTATGCATTTGATGAGACTTATACTATATGTTAAATTCTTTGCCACTTGAGCTATGCCACCTATGCATAGTGTACAAACTTTTAATTATAACACCAAACCATATTGAAAAACCACATACACTATCTATAATGAGTTGACATTCTTTGTTAGTTGCAAATAGATTTTTTTTT
This sequence comes from Hydrangea macrophylla, assembly GCA_033977485.1. Taxonomy (NCBI): domain Eukaryota; kingdom Viridiplantae; phylum Streptophyta; class Magnoliopsida; order Cornales; family Hydrangeaceae; genus Hydrangea; species Hydrangea macrophylla. The sequence goes on from CM066989.1 coordinate 18,460,403, forward strand.
TTTTTTTTTTAATGTGAAACTAGATTGGTATGCATGTTAAGGCCCTTTAGGGTTAATAATAATATACAATAACTCCATTCTTAGAACATCTCTAATATAAGATGTCATTTTGTCCATGTCAAATCTATATTTTGGCATTGCTACAGAGCTTAAATACTATATTTTGATATTTCTACTCTAATGCTACATTCTAAAATAAATGCTATTTTGTGACGTATTGACTATTATTGTTGTACTTTAAGTTATGTGTTTTGTACACCTTTTTGTTGGAATGAGTGCAAAAGTTAAAATATAGAAATAATCCAAAAGAAAATCTCTCCAAATTTGAGAGAGAGAATATATAGCATTGCTTTGAGAGGATGAATAGGAGTGCATTGGAGATGTGTTTTTGAGCATTCATATTATAATTGTAGAAGGTGCATTAGAGATGTTATTAGGTTTGAGTTTTTAAAAAGGCAATTTATTCTTCTGTTACAAGGCGCATACTTTACACATTGAAAGCCTTGTGGTTGCACCTAACTAAGCATTGTTTAGCTGGGTCTAACCTCAACTTGCACTTCATTTATCATCAATAATGTGTAAACATTCTTATGCTTCCACCCCCTACTTTTCTTTTTTCAAGTTTCAATGTTTGACCTCAAAAAGGACAGTGTGAAGAAGGAAAATAGTTGGTGAAAAAAAGAGAGCATCGCATAAGTAGTGGGAGCAAAAAATTAATGACATTTCACCAAACAATGGCACTGTTTGGCAATAGCTGTTGGTGTTTCATATTCACTTATGGGCTCTAAAACTAAAATGGTTTTTTTTTTTGGGGCAAACCAGTTTCTACAAATTAATTGCAAAAAAAGTGTGAGTTAATTGTAAAAATATACAATTTACCAAAAGCTACATTAAACAGCTCAAAAACAATATTTTGCAGTTGCATAGCTAGAGCATAAGTTGTTGACAATCAGGGACAGTTATATTAAAAAGTCATGATCCTTACCTACTATGTTCTGGTGTAATCGATTTAGATCAGTCGATTTCAAATGAATTATTCCCAAATCGAGTTTCTCGAGTTGAAATAATACTGAATCGAACCAAATCGAACCGAAATATTATACAAACCGAATTAAACTAAGCCAAAAGTTTTCGACTTTGTTCAGTTTAGGCTCATCGGTTTGGGCTTCACATTTTAATCGAGAGGTTAAACAAATGAGCTAAAGAAATGCTCTTTTACTAATTAGGTACAAGAGAAGAGAGAGAGGGGAGGATTTTTTATTTTTTTTTTCTTCGTGTATGAGCTATTTTTTACCCCTATTGTTGTTCATTTTTGTTACATTCTTTTGTCTATAGATGTAGGTGTATATTACACATACATAAGTGGACTTACGCTTACAATATCGGTGGGTAGAAAATCTGGTGAACTTATGAGGGTGGAAAAAAAAAACATTTTCTGAGCTTTAGATAATTAGGCAGCCTTCAACTTCTAATCTATACTTATCCTAGGCAAATGTAGACATGTGAAATGATGACAAACAGGCCTTACACTTATAACGCTTTTCGGTTTGATTTTTGCTTTGGCTAGTGCTAATGTTAAAGCAGAAAATGTTAATGCCAAAGCAGAAAGTGTCGCTAAAAGGTTTAGCGATAGTTACTTAAGTGTCGCTATTGCTTTGGCATTAGCACTTTCTACTTTGGCATTAGTATCACCCACTTTGCGTTTTCTCAATGCCTTATATATACCAAAAATCTTAAATTGTTGTAGAAGGTTTTTTCTTGTTATAAGCCCTTTTTTCATTTTAAGGGATTGATTGTTGTCCAGTAACAAGTACGAGTACACACACACACAAAAACTGAGAAAATGAAACGGTAATTTTTAGGGTTTTCCTTCCACCCATGCTAGGTGTTATACATATATATATATATATATATATAAATATATGTTACAACCTATAATTGGAGTCATGGGCGGACGGAAGAAGGCTCTAAGGGGGCAATTGCCTCCACTTTAACTTTTCAAATTATGCTTTTACCCTATATATTTCATAATTTATTCATTTTTGCCCCTAACTTCCCACCCCTCTTTCAAAATAATTATTTTACCTTATAAATTTCATATTTTATTTATTTTTGTCCCTTAATTGCCCCCTCAACTTTTCAAAATAATTATTTACTACTTTATTCACTTTTGCCCCTTAAATTTCTAATTTGTCCCTTTTAAGTTTAAAAAATGCACTTTGTCCCCTTTAGCTAAAAATAATCGGGTCGGGGGCGCTGCCCCATATAAACTTTTGCCCTCCCCCCCGAACAAAGCTCCTGCATCCGCTCCTGAATTTGGAGTTGTCTTTAGAAAAAATTAGTGGCATAAACTTTGAGTAATGCTATGAGTTTCAAATCTTAAATTTCATCTTAAACTCACATCACCTACAATCACTTCCAAGGGAAGTTATAGGTGGTCGCACTACAAACAATCACTTTCAACAAAATTTAGTTGATCCCACATTAATAGAAGAGAAACTTGGGATCCATGGCATATTAGTCCAAAATTCACCTTTTAAAACCAAAGAACAAAAAAATTGTTTGGACCATATTGTAGCCAGTAATTGAGATACAAAGCAAGGAAATGAAGGAATGATTGGAGAGCATTAGGGCTATGTTTGGGTGCCTTCATCATATTGAATTTATCCATCTAAAATGTGATTATCATTTTAGAACAAATGCTTAAGATCAAGAATTTTGTCATTTCTAGAAATGACCATACAATTAAGAGGGAATAAGACGAATTATTGGATTTTCCCAAAATCAACAAATTGTTTACGTTGGATTTTAACTTTGAAAAACTATTTGATTTATGTACATAGATTTCAACTTCCCAAATTGAATGACTATCCTATGTGGTTTAGATTTACTGCATTTGTGCCCCCACTTTAAAATTTTTTAATTTACCCCTTATTCTTAACCTAAAAATCTCACATTGTGGGCCTTGAAAATTTTTCTAATTTTTTTTCATCCAAAAAGATATTTTATTTACTCAACTAGCCCCAAGTATTTAAGCTTTTATAGATATCTCCTTTGAACAAACTAAAGATTCTTTGTTTGGTGAGTGAAACTAGTAAAATAAATTATTAATAAATAAATTCATCTGGACACAATAATATACTCCATATAAATTTACACACACACACACATATATATATATATATATGTATACAAAAATTCTCCAGAGAGGGCGCCATCTCTTTATTAAAGAGAGGGCACCTCTGTTTTTACCATCGGATCGTGTTTAAAAATTGGATCTGACAGCCAAAACAGAGGTCCTCTCTTTAATAAAGAGATCAAGAAGCCCTCTTTAGATGTATATATATATATATATTTATTCAAAGAGTTATAGATGGATAGATTCGTTTGTATTTGTATGATTATAATTTAAGCTCAACCCAATAAACATGAAACTTACAGAATAACTATATAATTAAATTCTAAATACTAGAAACGTATGGTATTTCTACAAGAGAAAAAATAAAATAAAAATATTAAGCCTTGGGGCGTAGCCCCCCAAACCCCATCTAAGTATGTGCGCCCCCTAAAGTTAGATCCTGGGTCTGCCCCTGTCTATGTACGAGGATATTCAAACTATAAGTGACAACCAAATAGGTAGGGTGGGCAAACAGTTCAGTTAATTGATATTTTTAACTGAATCGAATTAAAATAGCCAATTCAGTTGATAACCGAACCAAACTAAATTGCAATCGGGTCGAAACCGAACTGTTTTAACTAGATCGGTTCGGTTGTAGGTACCACTTAAGGAAACCGAACGAACCGAAAATTGAATTAGTAATGGACTATATATATAATACACTGATTAGGGTTGAGACTTAAAAAACATTTTGTTTTTCATTTTTTCCCTTTTGCAATGTGCAGCTCCTCGCTTCCTCTGGCTTCTGTGAAGACTAAAGAGTCACAAGAGTGAATGAAGGGCGCAAACCTCTGGAGTCCTCAGTTCAGCTCGTCGACCACACCATTAGCCACCGACCTTCAGACCTTCCTGATCGCAGAGAGAGGTTATTCTTTCTCTCTCTCTCTCTCTCTCTCTCTCTCTCTCTCTCTTTCTGAAGTACCCCTTTCTTTCTCTCCCTCCCTCCCTCCCTCCCTCCATCTCTCTCTCCTTCCCCCTCTCTCTCTCTCTCTCTGATTTTGTGTGGTCAGACCTGAAATCCTAAAACAATTGGTAGAAATCCTAAATCTATATCTGTAAAAACACCAACAAAATCGCAAAGAAGAAGAAGAAAATGAAAAACAATTTACTGGTCTCAGACCACTTTCACTCTCAATTTCATCCAATATCTTCATATGCCTTTTCATACAGCCTTATATATGAGAAAAATGAGAAGAAGGGGTATGAACTGTGCCATGTGAAAAGCCATATGATGTCCCACATGTTCTAACAGACAGCAATTAAAAAGAGAAAAGGAAAACAAACAAAATGGAAAGCTATAAGCTATTAAAGTAGGTAAGGGCTATTTGGATGTGGAATAGAGATTTGAGGGAATCTTGACATTCCATTTCCCTCAACTAGAAGCTTGTCCTCAAGCTTGAAAGTCTGGGTATTGGCTTTCAAATTCTGTGGATTCGACCTAAGTAGCATCTATTGTAGGCAACCCTTTCCACTGAACCAAGTACTTGGTAATGGCTGCATTTCCCTTACGGAATAGACCTCGCTGGACTAACTTTTCTGGCACCCAAGTGGCATAACCTGAACTGCTATAAGGAGGCAATGTGGGTGTGATTTTGGCCTGATCGCCAACCTTCTTTTTTAGGAGAGAAACGGGGAAGATAGGATGAATTTTAGCATATGTTGGAAGGTTCAATTTGTAGGCAACAGAGCCAATTTTGGTCAGATTTGAAAGGGCCCATAATATTTGGGAGTTAACTTGTGAGAGCTTCTCTTTTCCACTGACTGTTGTCAGTATGGTTGCAGCTTTAAATAAACCCAATCACCCACAGAAAATTCCCTCTCCGTTATATTTTTGTCAGCATACTCCTTCATTCTGTTTTGGGCCTCGACTAAATTCTGCTTTAACAACTTGAGCATCTGGTCCCTTTCACATAGAGTTCTATCAACCAATTCCACATGTGTTGATCCAGGAATGTAAGTTTGGGTGATTGGTGGTGAAGTATTGTAGAGAGCTTGGAAGGGGGTGGTTTTTATAGAGGATTGGTTGGTGGTGTTGTACCATCACTCTGCCCAGGGTAACCATTTGGTCCATGGTGATGGTTTATCTCCTACAAAGCACCTCAAATAATGTTCCAATGTTTTATTGGGGTTCTCAGTCTGCCTGTCTGTCTGTGGATGATACGATGAGCTATGACACATCTAAGTACCACTCAATTTAGCATGCCAGAACTGACTGAGAAATATTGGATCTCTGTCACAAACTATGGACCTTGGCATACCATGAATTCGAAATATTTCTCTGATGAAAATATCAGCTATTTGCAGGGGCAGTGTAGAGATAAGATATGGGAATGAAATGCCCATATTTGGATAGTCTATCCACTACCACAAATATGGCATTTTTAGAAGTTGAGTGGGGAAGACCTTCCACAAAATCCATAGCAAGGTTTGACCAAACTTCTGACAGAATTAGAAGTGGACTAAATAGACCAGGAGGATGAATATTCTCTGCTCGCTAGGTGTGAAACAAAAACCAAAAAAACCGAACTACCGAACCGAACCGATCGGTTTGGTCGGTTTTCATAAGGGTGGTGCAGTGTAAAACCGAAAAACAAACCAAAAAATTAGCCTAAAACTGAAAAAAAATCAATCAAAACTGAACTGATCGGTCGATGGAAAATCACTCCCAAACCCGACCAAACCGAACCGATTTCAGCCTTACTGCTCGCTGCCTTTGATCACAGTGGGCCACAAATGCCTTCATTTCCTTCTTTATACCAGGCCACATGAAATTATGAGTGAATCTCTTGTAAGTTCTGAGGTAGCCAGAGTGACCTCCAATAGGGGAAGCATGATACTCAAGTAACAATTTCTGTCTCCAAGAAGATGTTTCGGGAACATAAGGTTTACCCCTGTAGTACAATGTGTGATGTTGGTAGGAAAAATGCTTAGGACTTGTTAGTCCTGCTCTAAGAGTTTGGATAATCTGATTAGCCACTGGGCCATTGACATAATCCTTCTGTATTTCAACTACAGCACCCACTACTAGACCTGATACTACTAGGAGGATACAAAGCTGATTTTTCCTTGATAAAATGTCTGGCACGTTATTTTTTCCTAGCTTGTACTCTATAATGTACTGGAACCCAAGAAGTTTGAGTAGCCACTTATTTTGCTCAAGGGTAGTTATTCGTTGGGTAAATAAATGCTGAAGGGTTGTGATCCATGAGAATTTTAAATGGTCTTCCCAGGAGGTATGTCTTCCAATGGTGCACGGGAAATATGACAACCAACATTTCTTTATCATAAATAGACAATTGGAAATTCCTTCCAGATAAGGCATTGCTAGCAAAGGCGATCGAATGTTTATCTCGAGTTAGTACAACCCCCATTCCTTCCCCAGAGGCATCACATTTTACACAAAAAGTCTTTGTAAAATCAGGTAATGCTAGGTCAGGCACAGTGGTCACATCTTTCTTGAGATTAAGAAAGGATGATTCAGCAACAGGATTCCATTTGAAATTTCCTTTCTTAAGGAGTTGGGTTAGAGGTTTTGCAATGATCCCATAATCTTGAATGAACTTTCTATCGTATCCTGTGAGCCTGAAAAAACCTCTGAGCCCCTTTATTGTCTTAGGTAATTCCCAATCTATAATATAGGCTATCTTAGTTCTGTCTATGGCTACTTCTTGTCCCGAAATCACATGACCCAAATATTCCACTGAGGTGGTTCTAAATTTACATTTGCTCCTCTTAACTCGCAGTTGATGGGTTTTGAGTACTTGTAGCTGTCACGCCCCGACGTAGCATAAATAAGGAAAATGTTTTAAAAGATCTGAGCCGTGTGAAAATGCCTAAAAAATGTTTTAAAAGAGAATCATATGAAAATGTCAGCACCTGATAGCTCTTAGAAGTTCCCAGAACTTCCCGGATATCCCCGGTTTGACCGACTTGACCTAAATATTGACTCGGGAACCAAAGCACCATTATAATTTTCAAACATTTTTCATGGATACTAGAGGTCAATAACTTTCCAACGGTATATCGCACATAAATTATGGACTTAAAATGAATTTATTATGAATTTGTAAATGTGAAAAAAGGCGATCAAATCAGCCTTTATCGCGAATATCGCAAAATTTTTCAAAGTGACCTATCTCCAAACTATTGTTTATGAAAATTAGGCTTCAATATCTTTCGAATGGTATATCACAAGCTCAGTTTGGAGTTCGTATGCATTTTCTGTGACTTTCGGACGAAATAGGGCCTTTTCGCGAATACCAGAACCTTTGAGGGCCTAAATGCAATAATTTGGGCATCTAAGGAGCAGTGCCTCCATGGCACTAGCCCTATGCTTCCACGGTACTCTTCCCCAGATGGGTCCATTTTTGTAATTTGTTTTGGGGGTCAATTTTGAATAACTGGAAGACTAAACGACATAGTTTCTTGTTTATATAAGTTTTACACCAATGGGAGCACTTTTTATCCCAAACTCCCCCTAATTTGGCCTATATAAACCCTCCTTTGTGCTTCATTTTGGGGGTGGTAAATACAAAGCAAGAAAAGAGTTGTAGAGAGAAAGATAGAGTTATAGTTAGAAGAGATGAAGTGAGTTTTAGCTGCTATTTTTTATACTAAAAGTGAGTTCAAAACTCAAGTTTCTTTTATTATTACTCATTATTTCTCACATTTATCCCACCCAACCGCCATTATTTTTTGGAGTATTTATGAGTTGAAAAGTCTACTTTCATGTCTAAATGTCATTACATATGACTGAAACACCAAGTTACAAGTCTGATACTTTATTGATTCTCACATATTGATTGTTATTGATGTTTTCATATATGATATTCATCTCTCCTTGCCTCATTTCTTTTTTTATTTTTCTTTGGCTACTTGCTTTCTTATCATCATTTAGATGATGACATGGTGCTTGAGGGTATGGATAGTAGCTCTAGTGTTAGTAGTATGCCCTAAAAGCCAATTAGATTAGAGTAGTATTTTAGGAATATTACATTGTAATAACAATTTCATATTAATAAAGGGCAAGTTTATTATTTATCATTATTGTTGTTTAACTTTGATATGACAAGTACATAGAATTAAAGTTGAGAAGGTATGTACTTAAAGAGTTAAGGAACAAGACCATATACTTCTCAGTTGCTTTATTCTAAACTTGTTCTTAGTCGTAGGATTATTAAATTGGGTATTTGATAATTCGGTTAGACTAACATGTGCCATGTTTATTTTATTTGATAAAATATGACTAGTCTTAGGTCATCAGTGTGGGGACACTGGAACAAACATATGGGTGCTTGTTATAGAACAAGTTCACTGAACATGATCAATTATTAGGAAATCCAAATGGAGTTTTACTTATCTATCAATGGATTGTTCTTAGTTACAGTGGTACAAGTAATCCTTAGACCTAGGAGATTACTGTTGTTTTGTGTATGAGTTATTATGCTTTAACATACACGATGTTTATGTTTTAATCAAAGGCATATTCATGTACTGTTGGGTATAGTAAGTCACACATGGAGACATGTGAGTGTACAACAAGGAATCTATCACTCTAAAGTGAGAGAGTGAATGTCCTATGTGATCTTCTATAATATTTCTCAAGTAAAGCTCCCTAGCCAGGACAGGGTGAGAATTAGAAAGAGTTTTCTAATTTCACTAGATGTAGAGAAATATCAATTAGTTCGAGAACATATAATTAAATCTGGGTTTGATAATATGTCCATTACCCAAGAGATTTAATTGGGACATTGTTTGATAGAAGGATTGAATTGTACAGTAGCTGTTAATGAAAAGGTTCACTACTTTTTAGACTGTCTGAGGTGTGTCATAATATACTGCTAGGTGTTACTCATGACTAGTAGAAGCCCGGAAATAATAAATATTGATATTAATTGTTTCTATAAGGGATAATTAGAAGATGTTCTAATTTAAATTAATTAGAAAGGGTTCTGATTATAATACTTTAAAGTAATAGTACCTACTACCAGATTAGTATGAACCTAAGGGGTCACACACAAAAGGGCAATGTGTAATTGGAAGAAGTTGTGAGGGTCTACTTGATATTAAGTTGTTAATATGGAAGTAGTATAATAATATTATTAATTTATATTTGATTTAAGAAATCCTTCCAATCAAATATAGTTTCCTAATTAGATTAGGAAATGGACTTATAGCATTATTATATATATGAGGTATGGGAAACGATACATTGGCTAGCATTATATTATATCCCAACAATATATCTCCCAGCACAACCAATTCGTACGGCTAGTTTAAGGCCTTAGACGTTGACTTCGATTTTCTTCAATTACTTGGAGATAAATTGGTCCTTCTTCTAGTTGGTGATTTGCTCGTTTGGATACTTTTAGAGATCGGACACTTGGACAATTTGGTGAACTATTCATGTGTCACGACCCATCCCGCTACGTGCAAAAATAGGACACGTGGCACGCCATCAAGGCTTATCTAGTTTTATTAAAGTGTGAATAGCAGCGGAAACATAAGTCAAATCCATTTAAAATCAAAGTTATAAAAAGTTTTGCCCAAATGAAACATTTCTCAAAAGACCTCAATTATGAAAACAGAGGTCCTGTCGACTGATCGGGGGTCCAGTCGATTGACCATCAAAAGCAGTAAGTTTAAAAGATCAACAGCCCGGTCCAGTCGACTGTATCAGGAACCCAATCGACTAGTGCCCAAAATTATCAGTCGACTGGTACTCTATTCTAGCAGAAAGTGGTGTTCTGGGACATGATCCAATAGACTGTTTTTTCAATCCAGTCGACTGATCCACAAACATATCAAGCAGTGCTTAGTTACACACAGTGATCCAGTCGACTGGAACAAAACCCAGTCGATTGATCAGCATCAGCACACTAATTCTTTGCACCATTCCAAGCTATACTCCTTCAATTCAAAACCAACACCAACACAACGATACACTAATGATTAATACATAATTATAGGTGTCTGAAAACATGATTTCAATAATATGAAACTAAACCATGATTCTATTACAATCTATTATAACTTCCCAAATCCTTATACAAATTTGGGAAATGAACAAAAATATAAACAAGGTGATGTTTTTCCTCGGCGTTCCTCGACCTCACTACTCACGCTTCTTCTTATCTTTCTTCTTACCTGCAATGGAGCTATATGCTGAGTGCACAAGTTATAATAAATGCATATATGAAAAAACATGCTTTAATCTCATAAATCACATCAATAGTCTCTAGGGAGAAAAATGCGCCTTCATCCGGTAGCGGCAAGTCTAAGCCTTAAACCGCGATGTCAATGGCTAGTTCAAGCCTACAACCATTACATCCCCAAGTGCCATGGCAAGTCCAAGCCTTAAACCATGCACAGTAGTCGTCGCTACTAAAATTCCCAAACATCGAGAAGCTTACTCCGACATGAAATATATAAGTCCCCCCTTTGACCCACATAGATAACTCAACGTGCTTGCGTAAATTTAGACATGTTTTTCACATTTAAGCGCGTGCATAATTAACGGGCCTAAGATTAACACATGAATTTTGCCCTGATCACAATTTTGTCGTCGAAATATAAAACATGTATTTCTCTATATTTCATAAGTTAGAACTTCATACCTCGTGCGATTTTCTTCAAACTTTGAAGGATCGACTAAAGGGCCGATTAAATGTTGGATTACAGATTTGAAGTGATTCCTACAAGTTTACAGGGGTTTTTCCCAAAAGTCTAGAAATTAGATTTTTACAAAAGTTTGCCAAACATGGCCTAAGTGGTATCAAAAAGTAAATTTTACCTCCACGAGTTCAAATCTAGAATTTGGGAAAAATCTGACAGACAAAAGGTCGCCGATCATCGTCGCAAGGCCTCAGGCAACAAATCTCCTTTTCTTTCTCCTCTCTAACGATATTTTATAAAGCTTGGCAAATGAAATTCTCAACCCCACCTATTTATAGACAAACTTCTCAGAATTTGCGTTTACCTCCCCGCGAGTTCTCAAAACTTCTAATTAATCCATGAAACGTCGCACACGTCCATTTTACGCCTTTACGAGTGAAAAATAAAATTTACAAAAGTATTCGGCTAAGTCTCGTTTAGGTCCAAAATTACGTTCGGAAATTAAATTTTGTGGAATTTCTACACAACCTACCTTTTATATAACGTGACACTCATGTTCTCATCACAGTTCTCAAAATGCTATACATCGATATTAAAATTACCAGAAATTATACTACACAGACATAATTCACTATTTACGAAATGCCAAATAAGGTTAAATAACATTTAAATCATATAAATGCCATTTACTCATGCCAATGCAATCTCGATTACCAAGTTCCCGTGTCCTTACTGACACGTTACCGTTGACTCACAGTCAACCTCAATCTAATTATCAAATAACATTGATAATTTACAAAAACTAAATATGCATGATAAAACTATGACATTTTGGAACGGGTGTGACAACTTTTCCCTCCAAAAAGGAAGTTTGTCCCCAAACTTATACCTCAAGGGTCGAAAAGGTGCGATACTCATTCTTCATTTCTTCCTCACTTTCCCATGTAGCCTCTTCAATTGAATGACTACGCCATAGCACTTTTACCATCGGAATTGTTTTTGTTCTCAAGACTTGCTCTTTTCAATCTAGAATCTCTATCGGTTGCTCCACATAAGTCAAGTCTTCCTGAATCTGTAATAGCTCAGGTATAATGATCTTGTTCACCTTAATCATACATCACCTCAACATTGATACATGAAATACATTGTGCATGTGCTCCAATTCTGATGAGAAGGCAAATCGATAAGCCACTGGTCCTACTCTCTCTAGGATCCTCAAAAGGTCCTACAAATCTCGGATTTAGCTTTCCCCTCTTTTCGAATCGTATAAGGCCTTTCGAAGGTGATACTCTTAAGTAGACAAAGTCTCCCACTTCAAAGGTCATCGATCGTCGCTTTGAGTCTGCATAACTCTTATAACGGCTCTGAGCTACCTTGAGTCGCTCTTGAATTAACTTCACCTTCTCAGTAGTCACTTGTATTAACTCAGGTCCTAGTAACTTTCTTTCTCCCACTTCGGTCCAACAAACCGGTGATCGACACTTATGCCCATACAAAGCTTCATACGGTGCCATTCCAATACTTGACTGAAAACCGTTATAAGCAAACTCAATTAGCGGTAGATGTTTCTCCCAATCGCTTGTCTAGAACACACAATCGAAGCAAATCCTCTAATGTCTGAATGATGCTCTCTAACTGCCCATCGGTCTGAGGATGAAATGCGATACTGAAACTCAACTTCGTACCCATAGCTTCTTGTAAACATCCCCAAAACTGCGACGTAAAACTACTATCATGATCTGATACAATCACTGCTGTAACACCATGTAGTCTTATAATCTCTTTCACATACAACTCTACTAACTTCGAGGTTTAGTTGTCTTAATTGATAGAAAATGAGCTAATTTTGTTAATCTATCAACTATAACCCAAATCTTATCATTTTTGTTCGGCGATCGCGGAAATTCAAAACAAAATCCATCATAATCTTATCCCATTTCCACTCTAACACGGGTAATGGTTGTAGCAGTCCTGCAGTTACTTGTATTTCTGCTTTGACCTACTGACGTGCCGAACACTCTGAGACATATTTAGCAATTTCACGCTTCATACCCTTCCACCAAAAGTTCTCCCGTAAGTTCCAGTACATTTTGTTGCTTCCCGGATGAACTGAATATCTAGTACTATGTGCTTCCTCTAGAATTCTCTCTTTCAAGCCTTTCACATTTGGCACACACAATCGATTTGCAAGCTTCAATGTTCCTTGTTCTAACATAAGCTTTCCCAAAAGTATCTCGTCTATCATTTTGCACAGATAGACATCGTTAAATTGTTCCCTCTTAATCTCGGCAATAATATCTAGGTGTGCTATGATTGCCATCATTAAGCCACTACTAGTCTCTGGAATTACATTCAATTCTAAACGTTCCATCTCCTTTACCAATTCTTTTCGTTGTGTTAGCTCGTCGGCTAAGTTCCTTGGCATTTTCTTGCTTAATGCAACGGTTACTACATTAGCCGTTCCCAGATGATACTCTATCAAAAGATCGTAATCCTTCATTAGTTCCAACCACCTTCTTTGTCTCATATTTAAGTCTCGTTGGGTGAAGATGTACTTCAAACTCTTGTGGTTTGTGAAGATCTCACATTTTTCCCCGTACAGATAGTGTCGCCAAATCTTCAAAGCATAGATTACTGTGGCCAATTCAAGATCATGAGTCGGATAGTTAACCTCGTGTGTCTTCAACTGTCTAAAAGCCTAGGCAATTACTTTACCACCTTGCATAAGTACACACCCTAACCCTTGATGCGATGCATCACTGTAGATCATAAACCCTTCAGTTCCCGATGGTATTTTAAGATAGGCGCTCTTGTCAACCATGACTTCAACTCTTGAAAACTGTCTTCACATTCTGAACTCCATTCAAATGTAATGCCCTTTCTCATTAGCTTCGTCATTGGTAATGATATCTTTGAGAAAATTTCTATGAATCTGCGGTAGTATCCAGCTAGACCTAAGAAACTCCAAATTTCAGATACGGATGTCGACCTCTGCCAATTTGATACTACCTCCACTTTGTTAGGATCATCTGAAACTCCATTCTTGTCAATCACATGGCCAAGAAAAGTAATGCTAGGTAGCCAGAATTCACACTTCTTAAATTTCTCGAATAATTGCTTTTCTCGCATTCTCTGAAGTATTAATCTTAAGTGGTTCTCGTGTTCTATCTCACTTGCCGAATAAATAAGGATATCATCTATAAACACTATCACAAAATTGTCCAAGTAGTCCTTAAAGACTTGATTCATAAGATCCATGAACGCAGCTGGTGCATTGGCAACTCTAAACGGCATGACTAAGAACTCGGAGTTTCCGTAGCACATTTTGAAAGCAGTTTTCTCAACATCTTCAGCCTTTACTTTCAACTGGTGATAGCCTGATCTCAAATCTATATTGGAAAATACTTGTGCCCCACGAAGTTGATAAAATAAATCGTCAATTCTCGGCAACGGTTACTTGTTCTTGATCGTGTACTTGTTTACTCTCGGTAATCCACACACATTCACATTGAACCATATTTCTTCTTTACAAACAATAATGGAGCTCCCCATGGTGATATACTAGATCGAATGAAACCTTTGTCTAGTAGTTCCTATAGTTGAACCTTCAGCTCTTTCAGTTCTACGGGTGCCATTCTATATTGTAACACCCTGTATTTTCTATTTTTATTAATAAATGAATACTTTGATTTTTAATTTCTATTTATAATATTTATTTGGGGTCAAACTGTAATTTTCATAAATATAGAAAATACTTTCTATGGTTTTGAAAACTATAATTTATTTCCTATACTAATATAATTTTCTGTATTTTTATTTTCAACTGTAAAACACCAGTTTTTATTTTAATCTGCGTTTATACCGCGACTTGGGTGAAGGAGCACGCGAGCTCAACCACACTGTACGATTTCTATGCTTTGCTTGGAGCCTACACATTTTTTTTAACTATATATATGTGTATAACTCTCACAGTGTCTAAATTATCTCATAACTCTCTTCTCTGTAACTCTCAAATTCTCTCAACTCTCTCTTACTCTCTCAAGATTAATACACACACAGAGATTATATATGATACATACATACACAAAGTTATACATACATAGATACATATATATACTTCAAGAAACGGAGGAGGAAAAAATCTACTGACAGATTATTTGGCAGAAATTCTCGGCCTCCAATTTCTATCTAATTTCCCCTAGTGAGTATTTTGAACTCACTCAGAATGTAATTCATGCTCTAATTACTGTTTACATATATGTAATTGTGAATCACCGTGGTTGTATTCATCCATGGAGCTTCAAGCTTGAAAAAGTGAATTTTTTAAACTTAACCAAAACTCATTTTGATAGATAATAATGAAAGATTACAGTCCGTAGAGCTTAATTCATTCATATCGCGACGTATATTAAGATTGAAATTTCATCACCTCTCGAGAGCTACCATTAAAATTAATTATCGATTGCGTATTCATAATCCTTGTGGAAAAGCGAAGAGAACCATATATTACAAGTCATATTTGCATTCGGATTTCAAAATGGGTCAAAAATAGGCTTTAAATTCATAACAGAGGAGAAACTGCTGATACCAATCGATTGGCACTTTTGCCAATCGATTGGCACTTTTGCCAATCGATTGGCATGTTTCAACACTGACAACTTTTAGTGAAACAGTCATAACTTCCTCTAGAAAACTAAAAAAACGTGCACCGTTTGAAGCGTTGGAAACTAGACTCAAAGGCCTTTCTTTTGATATAAAATTCATCCATAAAAAATATACCTCATTTTTTAGGGCATTGCTTCAAAGTAAATCCACTTGTGTTCTAGTAGTGATAAAAGCATATTAAAGTATTCTTTGATGAATTCACTGGTTGTTTCATATAAGATTTGATTTCTTCTCGTATATTCATGGTTATCGTTCCCAGTACTTTATATTTCTGTATTAAGTCACATGTCATTCATGTGGAGTCAGTTGTACATGCATGGTGGGTGATGGTCAGTGTGGAAAATAGTATATAGTTGAGATTGTGTGTGGACACTCCCTGGTATTGGTGTACCAAAGTGTGATGTTATGATATTGCGGCTAGAGTATCTTTGAAATGCGACGGTGACAAAACTGGACACTTCCTGGCACCCATGGTAGCGCTAAAGTGTGTGACGCCAACTTGGACATTCCTGGCACCCATGGTTGATAAAGTGTGGCCTACTGGACACTCCCTGACATGCGTGGTATGGTCAAAGTGTGAGGCATTGGACACTCTCTGGTACCCTGTACTAAAGTGTGAGGCAAACTGGACACTCCCTGGTACCCTTGTACTAAAGTGTGGTCATCTTAGTGTTTCAAAGATACTGGAGTGGGAAAGTTGGGTGTTGTGTTGTCGAGAGAAAAGAGTTTGTGAGATGAGAATGGTTGCATTGTTCTCACGCATGGTTACATGTTTGTTTGGATTGAATATTTTAATAATTTCTTTACTGTTTTGTAAATTGAATTCATTTTCTATGGTTAATCTATTGATTTATGAAACTATAAAATGGGAAATAGTAAATGAGCATATTTTACATTCGAGCATATGTTTTTAATACTCACCAACTTCATAAAGCTGACGGCGTTGAGGTGCCCTGGACATTTGTGTCTAGGCTTTTCAAGTTATGATCATGCTGGACCCTATGAATGTGCAAACTGAGATTAATCACCTGAAGAGGAACTTATATGTTTAAGTTATGAACTGGATTTGTAATAAGGATAACTGTAATAGATAATAGATATTATTTTGTTCAAGGAGGTTTGTGCCTTTAGAAACCACGTGCTGTAATAAATAGTAAATTAGTAAAAAAAAATTTGTAAGCCTTGATTGCTCTACTCTGATTCATATTATTATATTATTCGACGTTTGGGATGAAATCGATCCTTTAAATTGTCGTGACCTATGAGTCCATAAAGGAAATTAAATACTTTCCATATTTATGCTACATCGGGGCGTGACATATATGGTGATTTGGATATAGGTCTTGCATATGGCATAACCTCAATGGTGAATTAAATTTCCATCTCAATCAATACGTCTGGCAAGTCATCAGGAAATACATTTGAATATTCTCGCACTATAGGAATGTCTTCTACTCTTGATTCGGTTGCTGAGACATCAGTCACTGAACATAGGAATCCTCGACATCCCTTTCTCAACAATTTACACGCTCGGATAGCCGAAATCAAATACAGTGGCGGTATAACCCCACTCCCTTGGAAATAAAAACTTCCATATATCGGTGATCGAAAATTAACTTCTGTCCATTCACAATCTATGGTAGCTTGGTTAAGGGCTAACCAATCCATTCCTAATATCACATCAAATTGGGTTTTTTGGTTCCCTAAAGATCAAGTAGCGACTCTGTATTCATAGACCGTTCAAGAATTTCAAAATCAATTTCAAAACAAATGAGAAAACTCATTCTCCCCAAGAGGGAGGGGAAAAAGACCCGGGGGTGGACCCGAGCCGCATCTCCACTCTTAAAACCACAAAAGTACTTTAGGAAACACTTTGCTTTGGACAACATGAAAATTCCTTTTGAGAGCATTCTAGCCCCTTAAGTAAAAGATGTGATTTTAGAAGAAATTTGGTTTAGAACATATGGAAAATACTTGTGTGTTTAGGAAGCTTTAGAAGATATGAAACGTACTTTTAGAGACCAGTTTCAGTAGCTAATGATCATATACAAATACTATTGGAAGCATTTAGCTTTTTGAAAATGCATAAAATTTTATGTTAGAAAACATTATAATCTTGAAAATGTCCTTGAAAGTATTGACATTACAAAAAGTTTACATTGGAAAACTAATTATGATAGAATGCATAAGAACATTTTCCAAATTACATTTCAGAAAAAAAAAATAAAAATAAATTATAGACATGTAATAAATGGAGCATATTTTAGAGTAAAATGGTAAATGACATTTCAAAAAATGAAATCAGTAATGTACAGCAGAACTGTTTTTCAACTCAGCTGTTGCTTGCTGCTTGTAGGCTCGAAAATCCTTAATAACTCATCAAATTTTGTATGTTTTGGTCCCTAGTTGCTACAGGGAACAAAGGACATAGAAAATGAACTAAATGATTATGGCCCATCAAAAGTTGCAAAATTCTTTCATACTATTTTGCTTAGAAAAGCATCGAAAATTCGATACTTTAGGAAGCACTTTAATTCACTTCCTAAAGAGTCCAATAGCCTAAAAGAAACAAACTTTCTTTAAAAATCAATTAGAAGCCAAGAAATCCTTAAATCACTTAAAAGCCACAAAAGTGATTTAAGAATCAAGTTGATCTAGAATCAAGTTCCTAAATCAGCCGACAAAATGGGTGTCTACAACAGCCTAATAAACTTGGTTCAAAATTTTATACCAAAATAACAAGATATATTTCATTCAGTCATTCATTCGTATGAAAATCACACTTGTCTCTTCAGACCTACAAATCAATGCCTTAAACCCTGATACATACCATCGCCAATCCTGTGCCCAAGGAACATACCTTGTATTCAATGATAAACATGACATATTGTCAACTAAAAGGATGAAAGAAGGTGAAGAAAATAACATCACTCCCATGGAAATGTATATAGTGTCAATGAAGAGTCACAAAAATACATGCTCTATTGTCCCATGTCACTTTCAAGCAATTATCAAAAACTCTTTCACAAAGAATGTAATCCTCAAGTTGAAGAAAAAACTAAAGTTGAAGAAAAATACCTACTTTCAAACAAGAGCATTTCGGATATACCTAAGACAATCGTGTTACTCCTTCACCCACTTGATCATTGATGCGGAACACACCATGAAAACTTTTATCAGTTTCTACGAGCTCCTCCTACTTAGCATCATCTTCCACCTTTAAAAATTTACCAGCTAATTTTAATCTTCCTAGATATGCTAACAATTCTGCAACCATGTTGTTCTCTTAACGGATGTGAACAAACTCGTAATCATCGAAGCACCGTAAAAGGATGAAAATTGTTCTGTAGAAGAATTCAATATTAATGAGAACTAAAAAAATAAAAAACAAATAGTGTGTAAGGGTAATAATTACATACCTAAAAGTGCGAGTGCAACTTTGAAATGCGAGTAAATCCCGTGAGAGTATTTGTCAGTTCCTTGTTATCGCATCTCATAGGTAGGCGTGGAAATTCAGGATGTGATACTGAAATAAACATTAAATTTGCGCTCTGCAATCCATGACACAACACTTTCAACTCTAGAGTAAATCTGATTTTTGCTCATGTCTCCTCCTCCTTAAATGATACTTACTAATGAACTTGTTTATCCCTCCTCTATTTTGCACGATCAAACCACCCCTCGTGCATCCATCTTCTTTTGCAAAGGCAGTGTCAATCGATAAAAAGAACCAATTCTCTCCAACTTTTCTATTGAAACAATTGGTTCCAAATTTGATGAAGTGGTTGTAGGGGTAGAATGATGGGTCTCTGGGTGTTGAACTTTATCACAAACTACCTTTATGAAGTGTTTCTTAAGCAAATCAAAATAAGCCACTACATTTTTTAGGTGAACACGGATAAATGTTCAAAGAATTTGTAGATAGATAATTCACGAAGAGTGTGTTTGGAGGATAAGAGTAGGAGTTTAAAAAAAATTGTTTATGAGATTCATTACAATTTAGAGCAAGCAAATCTTAATGCAAACATTCACAAGTAGTTGTTAACCCATCAACTATTAACTACACCCAACATATTATTTTGCAAGAATAACATATATCGAGAACAAACCCAGAAAAGCTAATTAGAGAAAAACCCATGGATCAAACTACCTGGTCAACTAAGAATAGGAAACCAAAAACTCAAATCAACCACAATATGCTCATGCATTCAACCACAATTCAACCCAATTCAAATGCAGAATTGAAATAAAAATCATATACAAAGTAAAAATCGATAGAGTACCTCGAGTATAGAAATATCAACATTGTTGTATTATGTAAATATGATGCAAAAGTTCTTAATCAATTTTAATTTAAACTTACAGTTATAGCAATCTCGTGTCATGTTCTTTGCCATTTTTGTTTAATAAGGCTATTGAAAAATGCATAAATTCATCCCAGATGTAAAGTAATTTAGCAATCCCATTCCTGCACAATAACTTCAGACCTTAAAAAAAATTTCCAATGTAAACTAGCTAGTTTACTACATGCTGCTATGAAATCAACTTCATCAGCTACAAGATTTTATTTTATTTTAAATTCATGACATCCACATCAAGAAAATTTTTAAATTGTGTACACTAGTGTTTATGAACAAATATAGAAATCTTAAAAGTAAATTCAGCTTACTCAAACAATCACATTCTAAATCGAAGGAATTTAGTGGTAAACAAATTGATTAATTAGTGCATTAACTACCAAAAGAAGTAAATTTAGCTTTGTTAACTTTAAGCAGTAGATTAAAGAAAACTCAAATGGTAAAATCAAAATGTCATGAAACTCAAAGAACAACAATTGTATGGAGTTGACAGAAATAGTAATAATAACAATGATATGCATTTATAAATATGTCCAATAGTGCTCTATGATTCCATCGGAAGCAACAACAGAATATCAGTACATATATGTATGTGTATATATATGATATAAAATTAAAATATAGTATTTAACAGGGATATATAGTCATAATAGAGAGAAATTCAATAATTCAAAATATCACTCGATAGTTAATGGAAACTAAAAAATCAATTACATATCAGGTTGCCAAACATGCCATACTCCATGCCTCAGAAGCTCAAAGAGAGTACATAACTGACTCCTTCGAACGCGATCTATTATGGACACACACACATACACACACACACACACACACACACACAGATTTATACACAATTTAAAATTTTCAGAAAAAAATCATGATTATATCACATAAACATAGAGAGAGAGAGAGAGAGAGAGAGAGAGAGAAATTTCACCCATCGTGGAGTTCAAGGCTCATTGAAAGTCTTCCTTAAGCTTCTCCAGTGTAACTTCAAAGGTCTCATTGCTAGGGACCTCCTCGTCCAGTCGATCTGTAAGATCGACCACGACCTTCTCCATCCGAACGAGTCGTGCCTCCAAGGTGGATTCACGTCCTTTGATTTATCCGGCTTGTTCTTATTAGTGTTATGGCCATCATCTCCATGCTCCAATGTGATATTTGAGAGATTGATTACCTTCTCCATGTTATGATTGAAGTAACCTGGTTCTGATACCAACTGTCACGGGCTAAGAATCTCTATCATCTTCTCGTGCGGCACTTAGACTTACACCTCACTCTTTATAAGCTAAGTAAGCCTACTAGTGCTAGTACTCAAGTAGAAAATTGGGAAGAAAATGTTGTACAGCTCTCAAGAATATAAATGCTTACAACTCTTGGATGATTAGCCAAATGAAGGCCTCGCCTATTTATAAGAAAGCAAAATACAATGGACAATCTAGGTCACTTCGATCTAACAGTCCTAAATAATCATCTAGAATTCTCCTAAGAAAAATCTAGATATTTACAAGCTCAACCTCTACAATTTACAAGTTATATAAGCATACTAGAACCTTCAAGAATGTATAATTGCTCAAAAGCCCTAAAGGTTTTTAGAGTCTTCCATAAGCCTCCACAACATTCCATACTTATCTAGGATAATGTATATCCTTCTAGAATGCTATAGGTCATTCAAGAATTCTACACAATATTCTAGAGTCTTCCAATCTCTACACAGTTCTTGCCACATTGTAGAGAGACAGCCTCTTGAGTCGGAGGTAATGCACCATTTTCTAGGGAAATGTGTTGGCAGTAATCCCCCTATTTAAAAATACCCTTGAATTATATACAAATAATTTCATGGTCCCTCCAATTTTTTATTTTTTATTTAAAAAAAACTATTATATTACACACAAGTTACGTCACAACCCCTCCTTTTTTAAACCCTTATATTATACACCAACCACGACGTGACCCCTCTGAAGTTTTTAAAATCTCTTTGTATTGTACACAAATACGATATACTCTAAATAAAATAATTTTAACAATTGCATTTGATAATGCCAAAATTTGGTAAGATTAAAGTAGAGCAGATTAAGGAGAAAGAGAGAGACTATTTTTTGTAGGTGGTTCAACCTTGTTAATGAAGGTACCTATGTCCACGTGTGTGTCTGAGCACGTTCACTATACTGTAAAAGAGCCGGGGGCTTGTGGTGAACCAACAAGTCTGGAGCTACCGTAGGTCGGCCGGACATGTAGATGAATGCTATAGGGGTACTGTGTAGACTGAAAAGTCGACCCCTTCATTGGGGGGTGAGAGGTCTCTTTTATAGATGCAAGGGACCTACTCGTACATGTATAAGGAAATATAATCCAATTAGGATGTGATAGACACCAATCAAGTAAGTTTCCTAATTGTATTAGGATTGATTGGCATTAATTATGGGGGTTTCCTAATTGGATTAGGAAATAGTTTGCGCTTTCCATTAGTCTTTTAGCTTGAGTAGGAAACTACCTAGAATGCTCAGGATCATGCATGTGGGCCCGGATGAGCTGTTCCCGCGGTGGGATGTGCCTGTGCGGTCTTCCCGACCTGTTGGCCGGGTCGTGGATGAACCGTTCGGGAGGCATCAGGTGGACCAAACCGCTCGGGATGATGCTTGTCAGTAGTTACAGAATAGAACTGCTCAGGTATGGGCTGATTTTGGGTGTATCAGTTGCCCCCCATTTCCAAGGTTGACTGGATGCTATATCGGGGCAAGTTTGGAAATCTTTTTGATGCCACTTGCCACTATCTGAGTTCTCGGGAAAGCTACCTTGGAGCTTCTGAGTCTTATGAGTCCTCAAGAACTAGCTGAGAGTTAAGACCCAGCCTAGCTCGGAACCTTTAAGTGCTCGGGAACTGACTGGGAGTTCAAACCCGGCCTAATTCGGAGTCTTTTGACTGAGTTAGCTCCCAGGATGGTTATCTTCTACCCGTAAACCTTCATCAAGGTTGTGGGTAGAAGAATTTGTCTATGTTGGAAAAGCTGACCTAAAGCATATTGCTTTAGGGTCCTTTTATGTTAACTCCCCAGGATGGTTGTCTTCCGCCCAGCCAGCCTTCGTCAAGACTGTTGGGAGAAGAGCTTGACCATGTTGGTGGAGCCGACCTAGAGCGAGTCGCTATAGGATCCTTTTTGCTCCTCTATCGTGGGCCAACCTAAGAGATTTTAGTCACCTATATCGTCGGTTTGGACCTAAGTGGAGTTAATGCCTCTGAGTATTGTAGATGCTCGGGTTGTCCAAGATTTTGACTTAGTTATCCGCGAGGCCTATAGATACCCGGTGTAATTGCATGTTTAGTTCATTGCGCTGTCTTGCCCCCCAAGCTTTCGCTAAGACGAGGGTCTTACAGAGGCTATGATTGTAGGTAACCGACCTGAAACATGGTGGTTGCAGGGTCTTTTGAAGCTTGCCATCATCAGCCACCTAGGGGGTTTGCCCCTATCGTCGGTTGGACATAAGCGAAGCTTGTGCCCCGGGGTTAGGCCCGAGGTCTTGTATGCCTCGGGGTTAGGCCCGAGGTCTTTGGATGCCTCGGGGTTAGGCCTGAGGTCTTTGTATGCCTCGGGGTTAGCCCCGAGGTCTTTGGAAGGGCTCCTTGACAATCGGTAGAGCCTCATGTGGTGATCAGGCAAGCACCACTGTAGTCGGGCTCATCTAGACCGATGGAGACAGGGGGTCGGATCAGGATCGTCGGGCTCCTGATTTCTTTGTGCTGAAGACAAAGTTGAAACTGCTTGATCCTGACCGATGTGAATTGGAGGTCGGGTCAGGGCTACCGAACTCAGACCGCTGTGAACTGGAGACCACTGTGAACTGGAGGTCGGGTCAGGGCTGCCAGACTCAGACCACTGTGAACTGGAGGTCGGGTGAGGGCTGCCAGATCCGGACTGCTGTGAATTGGAAGAACTGTCAGAACTCCCGGGCTGATCTCGCTTTCGCTTACTTCTAGAAGACTCGTTGCTTTCTTGCCCGGGGTCTTTGATCTTTAAAAATTCTTCAGTATCAATGTATTTTTCAACCCTCTCTGTGAGTTCAACCAAGGTTACCGGTCGGTTTCTGTGAAACGACGTGGGGCACTTGGTGTGTTGAACTCCTGAGCAGAAGGCTATAATAGCGGCGGTTTCATCAAGATCATAGATGCTGAGCTTCTCTTGATTAAACCGGTCGGTGAACTCCTTGAGGGTCTCATGATCCCTTTGTATGACTGTCAGTAGCTGCATATCAGGCTTTGGCCGTTCATGCATCCCGATGAACTGGTTGATGAACTTCTTGCTCAGTTGCTTGAAACTGCGGACCGATCAGGGCTCCAAGGAATAGAGCCATTGCACGGTCGGGCCTTTCAAAGTGCTGGGGAAGGCTAGGCAGTGTAGTTCATCAGAGTTAGTGGCTAGGGCCATCTGAGCCTTGTAGGTGCGGACGTGGTCGACTGGGCTTCCTGAGCCGTTATAGGGATCTAGGCGAGACTGCTTAAATTTGTGCGGGATGGCAAACCTCGTGATCTGGCTGGAGAACGGTGACTTTGTCTTGGTATTGGCCTGATTTTGAGCGCGGTTTTGACCAAGCTTTTTGGCCACTCCGTCAATCTGCTTCTGCAAGTCCTTGATTCGGGCTTTTACTCCTTCCCGACCGGTATCTGAGGGGTTGGTCGGGTCGGCGGAAGAGGCTTCTTCTTCATGGCGGTGTACTGTCCTCTAGGATTGGGCTTGGCTATGACTCCGATTCATCGTGTGCCTAGGGACAACTCGGCTCTTGACCGAGTGACCTTGTACTGATTCCCGGGCCATATGTTCCTGCCTTTCCTCTCGGGCAGTACGCCTACTGTTGATGTCTCTGGCATCCTCAATGGGGGACGGGTTGGCTCGGGCACGTTGTCTGGTCAAGATCGGTTCCCGACCGTGGGCAACGTTCCCTGGTCGTTTCTCAGCCACTGGAGGACTGCTTTGCTGGGCCAGCAGGGCTTCGATCTATTGTTGGATTTGACGTTGGCCCTCCAAGAGTTGTGTGAGGGTCGCGGTGATCTGCTCAGATGTCATGACTGCCGCAGCCAATGCCGGGGCTGGAGGAACATCCCGGTTGGACTGCTGATCAGCCTTCTTACCCTTCTTCTGTGGCATGACGATCAGTCAAGAGATTTGTTGAGGAGAAGACTTGTCGTTTTTCACAGACGGTGCCAAGCTGATGATGCCAAAATTTAGTAAGATTAAAGTAGAGCAGATTAAGGAGAAAGAGAGAGACTATTTTTTTGTATGTGGTTCGGCCCTGTTAATGAAGGTACCTACGTCAACGTGTGTGTCTGAGCACGTTCACTATACTGTAAAAGAGCCGGGGGTCTGTGGTGAACCAACAAGTCTGGAGCAACCGTAGGCCGGCCGGGCATGTAGATGAATGCTATAGGGGTGCTGTGTAGACTGAAAAGTCGACCCCTTCAATGGGGAGTGAGAGGTCTCTTTTATAGATTCAAGAGACCAACTCGTACATGGATAAGAAAATATAATCCAATTAGGATGTGATTGACACCAATCAAGTAAGTTTCCTAATTGTATTAGGATTTATTGACATTAATTGTGGGGGTTTCCTAATTGGATTAGGAAATAGTTTGCGTTTTTCATTAGTCTTCTAGCTTAAGTAGGAAACTGTCTGGAATGTTCGGGATCATGTCTGTGGGCATGGATGAGCTGTTCCTGCGGTGGGATGTGCCTGTGCGGTCTTCCCGATCTGTTGGCTGGGTCGTGGATGAACCGCTCGGGAGGCATCAGGTGGACCTAACCGCTCGAGATGATGTTTGTCAGTAGTTGCAGAATAGAACCGCTCGGGCATGGGCTGATTTTAGGTGTATCAGCATGTAAAAAAAAAACTAAAAATAAAAATACAATTTAAGATTGATTAAAAAATTGGGACGATAAGTGCATGAATTAAAACTAAGTAATTGGAAAAGAAAAACTGATGAAATAGTAGTTTTAACACTTTCAAACTTGAACACTTGTTTGCATGTTAAAAATCCGTAATAATTTGGACACCTATTCAATAGTAGATTCAAAAAGGCAAACATTTTAATAAATGGTCATTGAAAATTTTGAATTTAAAACTACCATGATATAAAGACAGGTGCACACATGTCCCTCTAGTTCTTCTACTAACAGTCTAAAAGTTTATCCAAATTTAAAAATCCATAATTTTGAATTTACAAATTTATTATCTATAAATTATTATCTTTAAAATCTACTCAACAAGATCCATTATATAAGTATCATTGTCATTAGAAAATTACAGACAAAATATGCAGAGTTGTTCTTTGAATGTTTTAAAATTTCCAAAACTAGTTTAGTGAATTTTAAACAATTCACTAAACTAGTTTTGTAAAATTTAACAAAACCATTTGTCGTTTTCCATTTACAGTTGTGATATCAAAGCCCTAAATGCACCACTGCTAGAGAGAGAGTTGATATTACATCATATTTATGTACTTTTCATATTTTTATAGAGGCTCAAAAGTTTGTTGATCGCAAAAGCCCTTTAGTGTGAGATTTGATGGTTTGTGAAAAAAATTTGTTGCAACTTGAGTTTAGTGTGTGAATGTTGAAGAGAGTTATGGTTTGCGAGAAAGATATGAGGAGTGACGTTGAACTTTACAGCTGGTTTGTGATGTAATTTTGCAGTACTTTTCATAGGCAAAGAATAAAATGCTTTACATTGCTCGCAAGACCTCAAAGGTCCGAGGTGGCTCGAAAATAACAGAATAGTTCATGTAGCTCTAAAATGTTAAGGTTTAAAAACATCCATTTAGTATCTTGTAGCTTCACAAAAGTTTCATTTTGGGCCTTTCATGTGGTTCATTATCACAACACCAAAAATGCTAAATTGGCACAATTTTAAACTGTGACAAATATCGGGGAGATTTAAACTGTACCAAATATCAGGGATCCAATTTTTTTGGCACGGTTTAAAACCATGCCAGATTTTGTCAAGGCAAACCAGATTTTGAGGATTTGGAACACTTTTTTAGCACGGCTAAAAACCATGCTAGTTTATTCTAGAATTTAAAACAAAAAAAATTTAATTAATTCAATTGACACGTTTTGACACGTGCCTGATTATTTTTGAAAAAAAAAATAGTATTTTTAAATCATTGAGTGGGGGTCACTCAAAAGAATGGGTGTTACTTACAAAGATATATCTATAGCCAAGCAAGGTCTTAAGTCTTAGCTGGGGGGTGTTTCGGACGAATCAGATCGGAAATAGCTCTTTCGGAAAAAAAAATTCCAAAATTTCAGAATTTTCAAAAGCCCTTCCGATTCCAATTCCGAAATTTCAGAAATTTCAGAATTCTGAATTTTTTAGAAAATTTTAGAATTTAATTTTCAGAATTTTCCGATTCAAGCTATTAGCTTGGGACTAATGTGGTACTAGCTTGAGTCTAATTTATAGACTCACCTTCATCATCTTGCGTCACACCCCACCCACCCCTCATAGATTAGAGTAGTAACAATGAAGATTAAACACATAAATAATCAAGAATTAATGTTAGAAAGCAAATTTATGGCTCAACTAGGGAAAAACAAACCAAATATCACTAGTTTAACTTTAACTAATTAGGAAATTCAGTGAAAAATACTTTCCGACTTTTTTAATCAAAGTAATATTTTTTTTGGGTCCTAAAGGTACCCTCTTGATCATTTAGAAGTTAAAACAAAACATGGGAAAACCTAGAATTAGAAAGCTAGCAGAGGGTAGTTCGACCGGTCGAAAGCTCCTTTGCAGAACTATTCCTGTAGCAGCAACTTTCAACCTTAAAACACGAAATTTTGAAACTAAAACTTTCCCAAACAACTAAGAATACTGACAAAACTTTTGGAACATGTCTCTAATACACAATAGTATACTTCCAAACATTTCAAACATGTACACAACCTCATTTGAATCAAAACAAGTAACTAAACTCAAGTTCTTGCCAAAACTAGCATTTACATGAAAACTTTCTGAGAAGGTGTTCAAATCTTTACATAACACCTAGTTACAAATGGATCTTGTTCAAAACATTTACGACACATATCCAACCTACCGGAATGGCTTGAACTCATCCAACTAACACATAAAAACCAACCAGGGCAGGTCCCGAGTATTTGGATGTCCGGGACGAATTATTAAAAGGGGGGCCCTTATACGGGAGTTCAGGGGCAATCCCCCCGAGGTGATTTTTTTGGGGGTCTACTTATACATAATTGACGATTTTTTTGGGGTCTACCTATAATATGAGTCTGTTTGTGAAACTTAAACATTGCATGGTGTCTTTTAAAATTCTAAAAGGGCCTATTTCTAAAGGGTAATACTTGGGGCACAACCAAAGCCACAATTTTTTTTGCACAACCTTCATTTTGTGTCTATCTCTCTCCTAGTGGGCACTGTGGGGTCACTGGCACCGTGGGACCCATCAAGAGAGAGATAGACACAAAATGAAGGTTGTGCAAAAAAGGTTGTGGCTTTGGTTGTGCCCCAAGTATTACTCATTTCTAAAACTCAAAAAATTCTTACATTAAACGTGTAATTTTCAAAATTCTAGGGGCCTTTACTTTTGAGTTTTTACATACATCTATATCAATATATATATGTAATTGACGGCACTAAATTGGGCCATGGGGAGGCCTAAATGTAAAATACTAAAATATCTCAAGATAAAAATGTAATTATAAAAATTTCATGTAGGCCCTCAAAATTTTTAGAACTTTGGTGGCCCGGAGCGGTTGCCCTGTTGCTCCCCCTTTGGGCCGGCCATTAAACCAACTAGCAACTTAGAAATTTACATGAGTTTCTTAATCCACCAACTACACATATGTTACAACACACGTCTTAGGAATCCAACCACAAGTTACATAAATAAACAAGTCTACAAACATATTAAAACAAGTTCCAAGTCTTTCCCGTTCCCAAGCTCTAATCATCTCCTCTCTGTGCCTTGTTCCGAACTTGTAATACAACAAAAAAGGAAATCAATTTTCTTAAGCATTACGCTTAGTGAATAATCCAACGTACTTGAAATGCCATGAACATGTATAATACAACAATTAAGAACCTAAAACATACATAATCGCAGAATTAATGGGTTAATGGTTCAATCAGACCTGAAGACCTTTCGGCCCCTTTACATACATAGGGGGTTAGTATACTGGGCCCAGAGGTATGAAGGGTTTACCTCTGCCGATGGAATCTTGGTAGAACCTCTCCCTTTCGAATCACCGACTAAAGATGGTAGCTTCGGCTCCGGAGGTCTGAAGATTTGGGAACTAGGCCTGCTGCGATTAGGATACATTAGTCAGCCAAAAGCCACATTTTGCATGCATGATATCTGTCACGCCTTTCAAATGGGATGTCAGTCTCACATTTCAAAGCCAGATTAAAATATATATATATATATATATATTGTCTTTAATTTTTTTTTTCATTCTCTTTTTACTTTTAGAAAGGATTCACAAGAGATGGAATGATTCAGTCACATTCAAAGAGCATTTTCTTAACCTTATTTATTTATTTATTTATTTTATTTTTAACAATTATCAGGTTTTCAAAATTCAAGAATGACGCCGGAAGGCTGTCAGTTTTTTTCCAAATCTTATCCTTGCATTTTTTTAAGGATAGATCAAAATTTCAAAATTCATAAATGACGCCGGAAGGCTGTCCAATTTTCTTTCAAATCTTATCCTTGAATTTTTCTAAGAAAAGGTCAAATTTCAAAATTCATAAATAACGTCGTAAGGCTGTCCGATTTTTCAAATCTTATCTTTGCATTTTTCAAAGGATAGATCAATATTTTCAAAATTCAAAATTACGCCGTAAGGCTGTCTGATTTTTCACACCCTATGCTTGCATTTTTCAGAAGATAGATAAAAAAATTCAAGTGCTATAAGTGACGCCGAAAGGCTGTCCAGTTTTTTTACATCATATCGTTGCATTTCCCAGATAATTGATAAAAAAATTTCAAAAGCCATTTATGACGCCGAAAGGCTATCCGAGTTTTCATATCTCATCCTTGCATTTTATTGAGATTGAGTACACTTTCTCAAAATTTATAACCGACGCCGAAAGGTTGCCTGATTTTTCAAAATTTATTCTCACTTTTTGCATATAAATTCTCAAGATAAAGCACCTTTTTCAGGAGACTCCGATTGGCTGCCAAATTTCATTATCTTATCCTTACATTTTACCGATGATAAATTTGTTTTTTCCAAGATTCATAGACGATGATGTAAGGCGGTACAAATCACAAGATTCATTATCTTATTCTCACATTTTATTCAGGATGCATGTACTTTTTTAAAAAAAATCATGAACGGCGTCGACTGGCTGCCCAATTTTCCATACATTATCATTCACATTTCTATTAAAGATCGTTACATTTTTTTTTTAAATTCATGTCTGTGCCGAAAAGGCTGCCCAATTTTCTCATCTTGTCTTTACATTTATCAAGGACGGATGCACTTTTTCAAATACATAAATAGCGCCGAAAGGCTGCCCAATTCTTTTATCCTCACATTTTATCAAGAATGGATACAATTTTTTTAGTATTCATGAATGGAGCTGAAAGGCTACCTACTTTTCCTGTCTTATCTTTAAATTTTATCGAGGATGTACACATTCTTTCAAAATTCATAGCAGCACCAACATGTGGCCAGAGTTTTATCATCTTATCCTTACATTTTATCAAGAATGGATACACTTTTCAAAATTCATAAACGGTGCCAAATGGCTACATGATTCTTTCAAATTCATTCACATACTTTACATAGAACCTAAAAAAAATCACATTTCAAAATGCTTGGTGACGCCAAAAGGCTAACCATTTTTGTCTTATACTTTGAGGCACATCACATTCGCATTACACTGAGATAGTTCGATGCATTCATCGAACTAGGACATTGACCTACATCTCTAATAAGTCATTTTGAGGAGAATCCTCATTTCTCTTATTTTTTATTTCAGAAATAGCATGACTGACTTTACATCTTCTGCTTCACTTTCTTCCAACCTCCACCCCTTCAGATTGATTCTAAAATATGTCAACAGGGAAAGTCTTTGCTTTCCTATCATCATACTGAATTGGAGTCCATGACTACATGGTTGTTTTGAGAGATGGACCATTCAAGCATTTCGATAAACTTGAGTCGACATCAAATCTGAGCAACTCCAGCTTTTAAATCCAAGCATGACAAGCCACCAAACCTGAGCAGGGGCAGTTGACAAACCCGAGTCAACGCCAACTCTGGGCACCTCCAGCTTCCAAATCAAAACATAGCCAAGTGCAAACCCGAACAAATCCAGTTGACAGGCCTCCCACCATTTGTCTAAAGCCAAACTCTGTCAAATCCTAACCATACAAGATCACTTCCAAGGCCCAACCCTGTGTCAGCACCCACTTTGAAGCCAAGTCAAATCTGCCATCACATTGACATTGTCAAATCCAAGCAATACCAGCGCATTCGCGAATGTCCGAATCCTTACTGCCAAACCAATAGGCCAATTTCTACCCAGATACATTCACATGCCTATTAATCACTTCTGAACAATCCTCATAAGGGACCCATTCCCAACCCACAACCCAGCAGATACAATTCCTTGTAAGAAACTAGATGCCATACAGGGGCAGTTTCTCCATGCTGTTATTATATGCTTTGTCTGCTCTGCATAAAATACATTTTTCAAAACACATTTACTTATTTCACCATTCAAAATTCAACATTTTAATTCATTCTTTAATCTCAAGATTCATTAGATATGATTGTCGTGGAACCTAAGGAATACATTTAGACATCAAGTTAGACTTAAACTTTTCACAGAAGTAGACTGCATTCAGTCACATCTAAGAGCACAATCCGGGAAAGCTCATGCACAGAAAACTCTAAGTTTAAAACCTACCATTGTATAATCCGACAATGCTTACCATCCTAACAAGAGCCAAATGACAAAAACACACTCAATACACCTTTGTTTGACAACCGCTTGATGTCATCCAAGTACATAAGAACAGAGTAGACGTATAGCACACATTTAGGGGCAGGGAATACCTCCGGTCTTTCTTGGGGCATGCCATACATCAAGTTCATATATCGACTGGGGCAGTGCCAACTTATCACAGCATGGCAAGGAGGTTATTCACATCCATTGCCGGTCCACATGGTATTCATGAGGGTCCCTTAATCCCAATCTGGAAGAGTAAGGACACATTTCCTTGATTCATAATTTTCAAATATGACACATTTATGATTTTTGCATTTCAACTCGGTTTATGTCAAAAGGATGAGAGGCAATCATTTTAGCTATCTATACACCACTCTCATTTACTCGCATTTTTGAACCTTACAGTGATGTTTTTTTTTTAAATCAAACCCCCCCATGGATCACCCCTACACTGGGGCAGTGCTAAAAGAAAGGAAAAAGATAGATAGAAATGAAAAGATCAGTGCAAAGTTGGGACAAATCCCCAAAAGTGAATTATTTCAAAAGGCCTAGATACCAACTTTAAATTGGGGCAATTCTCCCTGAGAGCTATTTTATCCAGTAGAAAAAGGTACCCAATACCAAATGGAGGCAAACAAAAAAAAAAAAAAAAGAGGAAAAAAAATAAAATAGGAGAAGGAAGAGAGCACAGGTGATCCCAGGAATTTCAGCCAACTTTTGCCAATAAATTTTAAGCCTCCATGCAGTCCCTTCATTTCTCAACCCATGACCATGGCCTACATTACAACCTAGTAAAGTCCACTCTGATTGACACAAGTCTTGTTGGGTTCATTAAATCATATTTATGCATTCTGTCTTTAACACAGGAATCAAATGCTTTCAATTTCAAATGCATGGTTTGATGGGCATAGTGAAAACCCAAAAGGGCACTGCGAGTAATAAAGAAAACTATGGCAAAATACAAAATTGTCGGTACAACAAAAACCTGAAAGGGCGTTGGAGCGCAAAAATGACAGAACTGGATTTGGTGAAAACCCGCGAAGGCGCCGGAGGTAAAAATGGTTAAAAAGAGAATGAGAGATTGAGAGAAATCGAATAATTCATATACAAAAATCTACATCCTTCTGAACAACAGTCGGATAGTCAGATATTACTGGGGCACCCGGTTTACAAGATCAAATACTATGTCTCCTAGTGTTCAATAGGTGACAGGATAGTCAATATCTACTATGTCATGGGCATTCATTTGTAGTTAAAGCTCATTCATTGATTGCATTGTTTTTAAGTTCAAATACATAACATGTCATGAATTTTCAGAAAGTGACATCCATTTTTCATACAATATAGTAGATAATGCATATCTTATGTAGCAGGTGCAATACTTCCACAATCCTGAGGGTGATCTTCCTGAGTGAGTGCATAAATCTTGCCAACTACCCAAAAGCTTCTCACTAACTGTGTCAAAACTTGATTTCATATCGACCCCCAGCTCAGAACTGCCAAGTTTACATCGATCCCCCTGCTCAGGATCTACATATCATGTCTATTTTCCCCATGGTGGGTGTCAAGAAAAGCTTTTCCCCTGCTCAGGACAGTCAAGTTCACTTTCAACTTCAGGTATAAGTCCCCAGGCGGCATCCCAATCCAATTCAACATCAGGTATAAGTCCCCATGCAGCATCCAAATCCAATTCAGCATCAGGTATAAGTCTCCAAGCAGCATCCCAATCCAATTCAACTTCGAGTATATGTCTCCAAGCGACATCCTAATGCAATTCAGCATCAGGTGTAAGACCCCAAGCGACATCCTATTCATATACAAGATTTCATTATCGACTCAAAGGACAGAAGCCCGATTTTACAAGAGTGACCAGCTATAGTAAAAGAGGACGCCAAGGCAACGATAAAGACTTTCCTTAGAATTTTCAGAGGAGGTTCAGAGAAAACATACCAGACGAGAGTTCAGTGAAGAGATTCCTTACAAAAGGATCAAGCACGCAAAATAAGGTGTCTCCGATCTTTGCCATAATTTTTTTCGCAAATCTGACAAAGAGGGGCAACTGTAGACCTGATTTTTGCTCATCCAAAAAAAGTACAGAAAACTCGCATCAAATCCGACAAATGTGAAGAGCTTGTCAATACAGGGTCCATGGACTTCGAATCGTCAAAATCGAACCACAGACGAAAACGATCGCGTTTTGAAGTTTTAAGAATCTGTAATTTGCAAAAGAGGGGGAGATTTACATTTTTCAGCATTCCAGAAGCCGGAGCAGATATTTTTTATGCCAGAATTGAAGTACATGCTAAAATCGACAAGGTCCTAAAATTTCATCGCAATTCGGCACCGAATCCGGAAAAGTTAATTTATCATGCGTTGATTTCAAACGGGAAAATTCTGTTTCGTCACTAGATAGCTCTAGGAGGCTCAAAAATGGTACCGAAAATTCATATTTATCAAGATGAAGGACTGGCAGAAATTTCATTGCCATCCGACGATGAAAGTCGGAAAACCGTGGTAAGAACACCCACTGATGGGTCAATTTACACTGTTAAATCGTCGGAAAGCTCTATTCTCTGAGTTTGGAGTGCCTGTACTATTTTTTTACTGGACCAAAATACTTTTCACGTCGAAACAGAGGGATCCCTGAAATTTTGCCTCATTCTGATTTCGAATTCCAAAACAAAAGTACAATATCGGACATTTTTGGCACAGACTGATGTCGAATACGCGTCAAATGGTGTTTAAAAAATCACATTTTTACATCAAAATTTTGCACTTGTCGAGTAGACCCGGTTGCCAAATCTCAGTTGCGCTGCATTCCGAAGATTCAAAAAGTGCAGGCTTCTTGATATTTTTAATTGTTTAATACTATTCTTCTCATCTTTTAAAAAAAAATTGGTATGGACACCCCTTTTTCAGCCGAATTTTGGGTTAGGGGTGGCTTCTTTGACTTTTGTTTTATCCTTTCTTTTTGTTATATATACATGTATACACATTGATAGATACATAGATATATACACATACATATAGAGGAGACAGGAGAGACCAAAAAAAAAAGAGGCAAAATAGGTCATATATTATTTGAAAAATGCTCAGTATACTAGTTTGGGACACCTAAATGGTTAACCTATTGATGGGTCAATAGTAATTTTGAAATAAAATTTAACTTAAAGTGTGTTTGTTTTCTATTAAAAAAAAAAAAAAAAAAAAAAGGATCTGTATCAGCACGTAAACAATTTAGGTACCTCAAACTAGTATACCTAACATTTACTTTTTATTTTCTATTTGAAAAAAAAAAAAAGACTTTCCACTTTATCATTCTCTTTTTAGTTGCAAAAAAAGAGAGTAATACAATACTTTTCAAATTCTCATATCAAATGATGTGGTAGTGGATACACTAAATTTGGATTAAAGAAAGTTAAAATGACCCCACAGCTGTCAATGAGCCCATTAAATTTTAACTGGTATCATATCATTTGGGATAAATTTTTAGGATTCAAATCCAAAAAATGTAGCATTACTCTAAAAAAAAAACCCCCATTTCAGCCGAAAAGTTTAGGGGGGCGGGGGGGAGTGGTCTTCTTTTTTGTTATTTTATATATATATATATATATACTTATGCATACATATAGACATACTATATATATATATATATATGCATATAGAGAGAGAGAAGGGGGGAGAGAGAGTAGTCTAAAAAAAACAAAGAAAACAAAAAATCAAAATAAGAGAGAGAGAGAGAGAGAACAAATTAGAGATTGAGAGAAGAGAGAGGAAGAAGAAAGAGGGGGGGGGGGGGGGGGGGAGAGGGCAACCCCCCCACTGCTGGCCCTCCTCCACCAGCCGCCGCCGGCCACCGTCGCCATCGCCAGCCAGCCACCACCTCCTCACCTCCAACCTACCCGTACACCACTAACCACCATACCTACCACCACACCTACCACCACAACTTCCAACTTCCAACCCCAACCATCTCCACCTCTAGCCACCACCACCACATTCCAACCCCAACCTCAAACCACCACTCCTCCATAACTCCCACTGTCACACACATACACATGTATCTATGTATATACTCTTTTTTGTTTGTTTTGTTTTCTTAAAAAAAAAAAAAGAGAATGGAAAAGACACACAAAAAAAAAGGATTTTTTTTTAAAATTTTATTTTTACTCTTACTTATTTAGTTGTAAACAAAAAAGTGAAGAAAAAAAAGTTTCAAAAACAAAGCCTTTGTTTTTTTTCATTTTACTTAAAAAAAAAAAGAGAGATTTCACTTTTTCTTCTTCTTCTTCTTCTTCCATTTTTTTCAAAAATAAAAGTAGGATTTCATTTTATTTCTTTTTTCTTCAAAAACAAAAAACAACAAAAAGAGTTTTATTTTAACTTCTTTGTCACCTTCCTTTCATTAAAAAAAAAAAAACAAAAAAATATTTTCATGTCTTCTATTTATCTGTCTTTTTTCAGGTACATAATAGAACTGCGATTTCAAATAGCAATGTTCAAATTCTGTATTCTACTTCTTTTTTCATTTTCTTCAAAACAAAAAATAAAACCTTGCGTTCCCTAGTATCTGAACTCTTCTCGACCTGACGGGTTACCGCGGTTGGGATTAGGGATGGGATAGGGACGAAACTCATTCAAGCTGCCTATTTTTACGCCGTTATATTGGCGAAATTTTGGAAAAACTCTAGTCAATCGTATATCTACATTTCAAATCTCTCCGATCACTGTTCGCTTTTAAAACACATCGGATTAAATCCTACAATTTCCAATTTCTCATTTTTACGCCGTTATAATGCCGAATTTTCGAGAAACTCAAAAATAAATTCAAACATATCCAATTTCCAATTTCTCATTTTATGCCGTTGTAATGCCAAAATTTCTTGAAATTCAAAACTATTTTAAAAGCCCTTTTTAAAACCACTTCTTCTAAAGTCAGTCGGGATCAAATCCCACAATTCAAATTTTCCCGTTTTCAGCCGTCGTAATGCCGAATTTTCAAAGAAGCATAAATCTATTTTTGGATTAAATCCACATTTTCAAAATATTTTCTGGATTAAATTCCACATTTTCAAGATCTCTTCCAGGACTAAGCCCCACACTTTTAAAATCACATTTTCAAAATTATTTGGGATTAAATCCCACATTTTCAAAATCTATTCTGGGATTAAGATCCAAATTTTCAAAACCAATTCTGGGACTAAGCCCCACATTTTCAAATCAATTCAGGGATTAAATCCCACATTTTTCAAAACCAATTTTGGGACTAAGTCCCAAATTTTCAAAATCTATTCAAGGATTGAATCCCACATTTTTAAATCCATTCTGGGACCGAGTCCCACATTTCAAAGTCAATTTTAGGATTAAATCTCACATTTTTCAAATCAATTCTGGGACTAAGTCCCACATTTTCAAAACCAATTCTGGGACTAGGTCCCATATTTCAAAAACATTGTAAGATTAAATCCCACATCTTCAAAGTCAATTTTGGGACTAAGTCCCACACTTTCAAAACCAATTCTGGGACCAAGTCCCACATTTCCAAAGTCTTTTTGGAACTAAGTCCTACATTTTCAAATCAGTTCTGGGATTAAATCCCACATTTTCAAGATTCGGGACTAAGTCTCACATTTTGAAAACATATTCGGCTAAAGTCTGGGACAATGCAGCTCCGCGCTCAAGTTCCTAGCCACACCACATCTTCAGTCAAAATTAGGGACCACGTCATCGAAGACTAAAGTTTCCTAACCACATCTGTCAGCTCACCATGAGTATAACTGGCACATTTCAAGCTCACCATGAGTATAACTGGTACCACATTTTACTTTCTCGCCATGAGGACAACTAAACTACTTTTCAAATTCTCCCTAGAAAAGGGAGAACTATGCATGACCTAATTCTCGATTAAATTCGAGATATGTAGGCAGCCCACGAGGGGTTCAGTCGCACCAAATAAAAACCCACCTCCAATTTTCTGATATAATTTCACTTTCACTTTGACTTAAAAGCTGATATGACACCAAATTAGTGTGGTAACCCTTTTGAGGGATGTTGAGGGGTGCCTAACACCTTCCCCTAACATAATCGAGCCTTCGAACCCTTTTCTTTGGCAAAGCAGATCATTTTTACAGAGTCACACATTTTAATTGGGCCTTTTACTTTACTTTAAAAACATTTTAGATGGCCTACACGTCTTTAAACCAGTTAGGTTGCAACTCTGTAAAATTGAATAAAGGCCCTCCACTTTTTCAAGGAAAAACTTCTATTTCAAAACCCACACCTACGTCGTCCCGCCCGGGTCATTTTTGGGGCGCGACATATGATATTTTCTCATATAACTAACATGAAATTCTCACATTTAACATTAACATAACAACTAAGTTCAGAATTTCCATCTCTAAGCTAGCAATTAAAACATATTACATATACCCACATCTAAACTTTAGTTAGAAAACTCAATTCTAGCGATTTCCACATAAGTCATATCTTCTCGAATCTTTAACGGTTCTAGAGTGGTGATATGTCTTGAATCTGACACACAACGTTGACGCATTGACACGTGGAATACATTGTGAACATTCACCAACTCTTGTGACAATTTCAAGCGATAAGCTACTGGTCCAATTCGATTCAAAATCAAATAAGGCCCAGCATACCTTAGACTAAGCTTTCCTCGCTTACCAATCCTTGCTATGCCTTTCAATGGCGATACTTTCAGAAAAACGTAGTCACCTACCTCGAATTCCAACGGTCTTCCACCCTTATCCGCATAACTTTTATAATGACTCTGAGTCGTTTGCAACTACATCTTGATCTTATCGGTAGTGATTTGTACTATCTCTGGTCCCAAAAGCTGTCTTTCACCAACTTCTGTCCAACAAACCGATGATCTACACTTTCGTCCGTACAATGCCTCATAAAGCGCCATTCCAATACTGATTTTGAAAGTTGTTATTATAAGAACACTTAATCAAAGGCAAGTGAGTCTCCTTATCGGCCTTGAAATCCATGACACACACTCTAAGCATCTCTTCCAGAATTTGAATCACTCTCTTGGATTGACCATCAGATGAAATGATGTACTGAAATATATGTCTGTCACCATAGCTCTTTGCAAGCTTTTCAAATATTCGACACGAATTGGGTGTCACGATCTGACATTATCGACATTGGTGCCCCGTAAAGTCTGACAACTTCTCTGATATAAATTTTTGCAAGTTTTGACAGATCCTTGGTCTTGATTGGAAAGAAATGAGCTGACGTAGTCGACCGGTCAAAAATGACCCAAATACTATCATTTGACTTTGGGGATCTCAACAATCTCGAGACAAAATCAAGCGTGATGTACTCCCACTTCCACTCCAGTATCTCTAGAGGTTGTAGTTCCCCTTCGGGTCATTGATGTTCCATTTTCATTCGCTGGCAACTCATACACTTAGCCATAAAATTTATGACTTCCCGTTTCATACGACTCCATCAATAAGCCTCTAGTAAATCTCTATACATTTTGGTGATATCCGGATGCACTGAATATCTAGTATTATGAGCTTCTTTCATAACTTTGTCTCTCAGATATCCTACTTTAGGAATATATATATAGTCGATTAATATACCTCATATATATAGTCGATTAATATACCTCAAAACACCATCTTGAAAACTAAACTCCGGCCTTCTACCCTCAGGTAATTTGTCTACTATCTTCTTGAAATTTGAATCCAAAAGCTTATTTGACTTTATTTCACCAATTAGACTCGGTTGTGCCACAATCGCAGCCATTAATCCACCTTCAACTCTAGGAATTAATTCAAGTTTCATTCGTTCAAATTCTTGTATTTACTTCTCTTGTCCTTCCAAAACATAAGCCAACCTCTCGGATGTCTTTTGGCTCAAAGCATCGGCAACTACATTCGCTTTTACAGGGTATGTCACACCCGTTCCAAAAATTTATAGTTTTATCATGCATAATTGTAAATTGAGAAGTTATCAATGTTAATTGATAATGGTGGATTGAGGTTGACTGTGAGTCAACGGTAAGGTGTCAGTGAGGACACGGGAACATGGAAGTTCATATTGCATTGACATGATTAAATGACATTTATATGATTTAAATGTTATTTGACTTTATCTGGTATTCCTGTGAATAGTAATTATACCTGTGTAGTATAATTCTGGTAAATCTTTGATATTGATTATATCATTTTGGAGAACTGTGGTGAGAACGTGAGAGACACGTTAATTAAAAAGGTAGGTTGTGTAGAGATTCCACAGAATATAGTTTTCGGACGTTATTTTGGACCCAAACGAAACCTAGTCGAAGACTTTTGAAATTTATAGTTTTCACTCGTAAAGTTATAAAATGAACGTGTGCGAAGTTTCGAGAGCTAATTAGAAGTTTGAGAAACTTGTGGGGAGGTAAACGTAATTTCCCAAGAGTTTTTCTATATATAGATGAGGATGAGATTTTAAATCT
This sequence comes from Hydrangea macrophylla, assembly GCA_033977485.1. Classification (NCBI taxonomy): domain Eukaryota; kingdom Viridiplantae; phylum Streptophyta; class Magnoliopsida; order Cornales; family Hydrangeaceae; genus Hydrangea; species Hydrangea macrophylla. Next base: position 18,500,664 of record CM066989.1, read on the forward strand.
CATCCACAACTCCTAAATATCTAGAGAGAGGAGAGAGAAAGGAGATTTGTTTTCTTCGGGCTTTGTGACGCCGTTTGACGACTTTTCGTCCGTCAGATTCTCTCCAGATTTCAGATTTGAACTCGTGGAGGTAAGATCTACGTTTTGATACTACTTAGGCCGTGTTTGGCCAACTTTTGTAAAAATAGTAATTTTAGACTTTTGGGAAAAATCAGGTAAAACTCGTAGGAATTGCGTATAATTCGGAATCCGACGATTATTTATTCCCCTAGACGATCCTTCAAAGTTTGAAGAGATTCGCACGAGGTATGAATTCTAGATCTATGAAATATATGGATTTTCATGTTTTGGACATCACTTTTGATATTCTTGGATCCGGGCGAAATTCATGTGTTAGTTAGGCCCGTTAATTATGCAAGTGAAATTATGATAAAAGCACGTATAACTGTTTATGTGAGCATGTTATGTGTCTACTTGGGTCAAAGGGGAGTTTGGTGCAAATTCATTCGGAGTAAGCTCCTTGAACCTTGAGGATTGTGATCTTGTTGGAATTGGAATTGTGGTTGTGTCTGGATTGGAGGTGGCCCAACCAGTACACGGTACCTGGTATGGAGGAAGGCCCAACCAGTGTACGAGATGCGTGGGAGAGGTGGGCCTCCTACGGCATCGACCAGATGAATGCGTACCACTCACCCCAGAGACTATTTCTATGTGTTTTAGATGCTTAAACCATGAATTGTCATATAAGCATACATTTAGAATTGTACACTGAGCATATAGCTGAGCAGTGGAGATGTACTCCATTGCAGGTAAGAAGAAAGACAAGAAGAAGTGTGTGGAGTGAGGCCGTGGAACGCCGGGGGATCACCTTTGTAAATGTTTTGTTTTAATCCTAAAACTTGTATAAGGATTTGAATATTGTAGTATGTTGTAATAGAAACATAGATTAGTTTCGCAGTATGGAAATCTTGTAATTGAACGTTTGTAGTTATGTTTTAATACGTTAAAAACAGTTATGGTTGTGATTGTTGTTGGTATTGAGTTGTAGGACTTGTAAATTTTAGCACAGGGCTGCCAGCAGGGGAGCAGTCGACTGGACCCCCTGATCAGTCGACTGGACCTCGTGGGATTGAGACACTGAAGGTATATTATAAGAGAAGCAGTCGACTGACCCCTTGGACAGTCGACTGACCCCTTGGACAGTCGACTGAACTACTGTTGATTTTGGCTACTGCTTCCTTTGATTGAAAAGCAGTCGACTGGATCCCCAGATCAGTCGACTGGACCTCTTTGCAATATGATGTATTTTTGGTTCTGCTTAACACAGTCGACTGGACCCTAGTGCAGTCGACGGGGCAGTCGACTGAACCTCTGTTTTCAAAACTAATTTCTTTGAATGTGTTTTCAATGGCCAAAACTTTTTTTATAACTCTGATTTCAATGTATTTTACAACACAGAGGGGAACGTTTTCTAAGTTTTAAACTACCAGGGTTGTTTTATAGAAGTTCTTTCCGCTGCGTATTATAAGATGATGTTGGATGAGCCTTGGTGGCGTGCCACGTGTCCTATTTCCACGCGTAGTGGGATGGGTCGTGACAGGGTAATACTGAATCTTCAAGTCGTAGTCTTTCATATGTTCCAATCATCTCCTTTGTCTTATTTGAGCTCCCTCTGAGTGAATAAGTACTTTAAACTTTTGTGATCGGTGAAGATTTCACACGTCTCCCCGTATAGGTAGTGTCTCCAAATCTTCAAAGTGAAGATTACCGCCACCAATTCCAAATCGTGCGTCGGATAGTTCTTTTTGTGAGGTATCAATTTTCTTGAAGCATAAGCTATTACCTTGTCATCTTGTGCCAAAACACGTCTTAAGCCTTGATAAGAAGCATCGTTGTAAATTCTGAAATTTCCGGTACTTGACTGAATTGTAAGTATCGGCATTGTGGTTAACTTCTCCTTTAATGACAAGAAACAATCTTTGCACTCCTTGTTCCATTCAAATGGTACATCTTTCCTTATTAGTCGTGTCATCGGAGTCGCAAATTCTAGAAAAGTCTTTGACGAACCTTCTATAGTATCCGGGTAATCCCAAGAAACTTCAAATTCCTGACATATTAGTTGGTCTTGATCAATTCATAACGGCTTCAATCTTCTGTGGTGCCACAGAAATACCTTCTTTAGAAATCACGTATTCTAGGAAAGTGACACTTGTCAACCAAAACTCGATTTTCTTCAACTTTCCAAATAATTGTTTCTCTTGTAGTCTTTGCAAAACTAGTCTCAAGTGTTGCTCATGCTCCTATGATCTTTTGGAATATATGAGAATATCGTCAATAAACACAACCACAAATTCATCCAAGTTAGACTTACCATTATTTAATAGAGGGTAAAAGAGTAAATTTATTTTAAATTCTTTCTCTTCTCTTCTTTTATGAAAACTAAACAAATAAGAGAATCTAGTGTTTCTCTTCTCTTGTCTTCTCTCCATCCAAACAAGCATGTTTTCTCTTCTCTTCTCTCTGATTCTCTCAATCCAAACACAGTATAAGTGATGATTTGTTTTCAAAGTATATATGAAGTTTATTAATTTACAACTTCACAATACAAACGAAATGTGTTTATGTTGGAATAGGTCTTTACAAGGTTGGATTGGCCCTCTACCTATATGCAAAAGTAACATTCTTTTATCTGATAGGAAAAAACATTAGGACTCGACCTAGAAGCATAATACCCTCCGAGGTTTTACAGCAATCAGATAAGTCATTTGCTGCGCTGGGCAGGTCACCGGCGCACGCCTGAGCTCTTAGGTTCAACAAAAAGTGAACCATGATACCTTTTTTTTGCCACCCCCCGGAAAAAAAAATGGAAGAAGTGATGTGGCTTGTACAAGAAAGAAACACAATTAATGTCAATCTTCATCCAATTTTTTTCCTTTTTTTTTTTTTTTTGGTTTTCAATCACCACTGATTATTGTTCAGTTGAAATTTGATGCCTAAAAGTAAGTTTGTTTCGCTTATTATTCTTGCATTTTCTTACTTCTGTATCTTTTGAAAAATGCTTTTAATGAAATATAACTCTTACTGTAAAATTAAAAAGGAAATCCCCCGATGACCGCAAGAAGAGTATTGCTTATACAAACACAAGTCCTATCCTAAAAGTTCAAAGATGCGACTCATTTCGTGAACATGTTCATGAAATTCACAGCCACTAAAAGTCAAAGAGTTAATAGTAATATAGCCATTATCTAAAAAAATTTATTTTTATTTAATATATAAACTTCAAAAGGCTTAGAAGAATTTTGTCATTCAGATCAATTCCATAGCAAAAATTAGTTGGATATAAGACCAAAGAAAGAAAAAACTTTTAACCAAGTTCCTTGTGGCCGAGTGGTAAGCTTCTTGGGTGTACTACCCAAGAGGTTTAGTGTTCGAGTCATGAGGAGCGTGGCCACTGGAGTATTCACCCGGCGCCTCCAGGCCTCGGGGGATTAGTCGAGGTGCGCGCAAGCTGGCCCGGACACCCCCGATTACCACCAAGAAAAAAGAAAAAACTTTTTGTATTCTGGCACAATGATAAAAGCTTGCAAAAAATAGAAACCTGAAGTAGTTTGTATAAAGTTAAAATACAATTGTTTCCATTTCGACAAGTTTTCTTACTATAACTTCTATTCACCTTCTCTCGTACACTACACGGGGGAAAAGGGGAAGGAATAGAAGAGAAAAGGGTAAAATCACTTCTTTGGTAGGATGGAATAGAAGGAAAGAAGATAAAATCACTTTCTTTAGTACGATGTAAAAGATCAGGAAAAGGAAGAGGAGAGAGATGCCAATTTTCTCCAAGCCCATGACATGGAGAGAGATGCCTATTTCCTCCTAACCCCAACAAATTAATCCCTCTAAAAGTGTACAGATTAAGAAAAACAAGGAGCTTCCATCATATTTTGACCTTTTTGTCCTTCCAAGAAAGTGATTCTTTTTGCTATGACACAGAGGTATGACAGTAAATATGTAAAATATTATCTCATTTTCTTCTTATTTAACCAAACAAAAAGGGGGAAGACTCTCTTCCTTTCCCAGGATATCTCTCCCATCCCTCCTTCCTTACCTTCCATCCATTTTTTCATCCCTCCCACCAAACATAGTATTAACTTCCACATAACAAAGACCTACTGATGTATAAAATTTCAAACCCTCAGAACAAACTCATAGTTTCAACAATCTAAAATCCGACTTAACTATTCATAAGAGTACACAAGGAAAAATGAAGACGACTAATAAAATCACCCAACATCAATCATCGTTTCTTAAAACCGTACTTTTTGCGTTCATAGAACAAGTCTGTTTTAGCACTTCCCAAATTCACAATTTTCGGGCATCCGTCTCTATCTTTCTCCTGCTGGGTGCACTCTTTGCAATAGTAGGCATCTGAAATTCCCACACCACCGCAGATGACACAACGGCCCTGAAAGGATCCATAGTTGCACTCATCGCAAACACGCACGAGTGTGCAGGGACGCACATAGGAGTCACAAATCACACACTTTCCGTCACATTTCTCACACAGTCGTCCAATGGCAATTCCCGGCTGTTTCCGGCACATGATCAAATCAGGATGATGCTTGGCCATGTTTGATCTGACAACTCTTAAATGACCTGCATTCAGTCATATACCAATTAGTCTACCCGAGTACCCATAACGAACGAACAATGGAATTTCAAAACAAAACCGGAAAAAAAAAAATTAATAATAAAAATAAATAAATAAATAAAATTGAAGTTGACAATCAAGTGGACAAAATTTTGTGGAAACTAAATTGGAAGATGAAAGTTTAAACATCTCAAAGTATGAACTGATAAGTTGAGTCAAACAATAAATAACTGCCATGGATGAGGAGACCGTGATTGTCCTCCAAAGCAAAGCCTACACTAAGTATATTACCATGACCCCTACTTTACCAAAAAATAACTTCAATGGCAGTACCGAATGAAGTTCTAGAAATTTTAAGAGAATTCGTTGAGTCTAGCCATTCCAAGCTCTGCCCCTGCCAATTTATCTCAAGCTCAATCTAATGAGCTGGACTGAATTATATTGATTTACCCTCTTCAACAGTTTTGATCCAAATGACATGCACAGATAGAGACCTGCTAGGTATGCCACTCGTTTGCCAATTTTGATAGAATTCTCCACAAGTACACAAAATTTTGATCTTTTCTTTCATATAACCAGGTCAGGTTATTTTCCGAACAAAAAAATAAAAATAAAAAAAAATAAAGCAGGTCAGATCATATGGAGAACGGTAAAAACTAGAGGTGCCAGTGAAATGTTCCCGACAAATGCTTAGAATTGATATGCTAAAACAATGGTTATACGGTACCCTGTTGACATTGATCCACACCATACCATTTGAATTGTGGTATATTTTAAATCTAGTTATTCAACAGTTGATGGAAATGTTTATACTATTCTAACTCCTTGATGCAGCCTACAAAAAGCTTAAGGAAAAGCAAATTAAAAAATAACTATCCATGTACATTTGGTTTGATTTCAAAGCGGGACCACGTGAAACAGTGACTATTCTTAAGTGCTATAGCCGGTGCTTCCTTGGAAAGCTTGCAAGGAACACTTGCTAAAGAACAGTGAGGTCCATGCCTTGAGGCATGTACTGGATGACATGGAGCCCACATGGAATAATCCTAAAATATGGGCTTAATAATTGTGAGCTAAGGCAACACCTATATATATTTAACCACATGTATTCAATCATCTATTAGATAAATTTCGTCCCATATGAGTTACATTCCAACTAGACCCATAAGGAATAATAGTAAAACTAATGCATCGAACGGATGCATGAACTTATATTGTTGGAGACTATAGGATTGACGCAAGCAAAAGTCTTAGACAACGAATGAATGAACAAACTTATAGCAACCCTTCTAGCTTTGAAGGTTTGGGTGATGCAACCTTAGTCTTTAAAGATGCCAAGACGACCCTAGGTGTGATGCCTAAGGTAATCTAGGTTTGAGCAAGAAGTTTTCTTCTCTCCTCCTTATTCTTGCAATCCTTCACTTCAGTTTTCATTCACTCACACAACAGCCCCTCACCCTCGTACATTCCTTCATTACTTCAAATCTTTGTAATTGGCCTACATTACTCCTCTTAATACAAGAGGAGAAATAAAAATGCAGATAGAAGGGGAATTTTACCCTTTTCCAACCCAAATATAAGGCAAAAACACAAATGTCCAAAAAAATTAGGTAAGTAAACCAAAAATATAATAATTGTTCCTTAAGCTTCTTGCGCTATAATTTGTCTAGACAACATGGAGCTCTATTGAAGACCTATTAGGATGTCAACATAATTTCCAACTCAAAAACATCTAGTAGTTTCCCATGAAAATACTGACAGAAATATCGCAGGTAGAAACTGTCATACAATACATAATCTAATCTCATACAGATAAAAGGAGAATTTTCATTCATCCTAAACTAGTTTAAGGTTTAACTGTATACCAAGTTCCAAAATAAATAGCTCAGCACATTCCAATTCAACGCACCACAGGAATCCAAATCACACGCGACAGAATTGGAATTTTTTTCCGCAAGTAAAAAAGAAATTCAGATGCGATTAGAATAATACTGATTTTACAACATATATATATCATTGGGTGAGAAAGCAAGCTTGGAAAAAAGACCCAATATGCATGACAACATAGCTACTAGTTACTACTACTTTTGACTCTAGGTTTCAAATCAATGACTAAACGTCAGACTTTAAAAGTTAACATACGTATAAGACTAATGCTATGCTTCCTTTTGCAGTTGTACTACATGTAATGGTATGTGGTGCCACTGATCACTGTCATAGACTCACAGCAAGTGGTACAACTGTTAAAGCATTTGGGAATCCAGATTCAAATTTGGAAAGCATAGCATTATTCTATGTACAATATGCACGAAAACATACTACTACTTTTGACTCCAGTCCAGGTTTCAAATCAATGACCAATCTTGGAATTTACAACTTAACATATGTATCCAATAATCTATTCAAGAACAAACTACTTCATAAAATTAATACACAGAAAATGATTCAAAAGTTGCATTTGGTATTCTCAGGTCTATTTTTGCTTCAATTTTGCATCATGTCACACTTTTGTTCCAAGCATCAGAAGTGCAAGTTACACCCAAACTATGGTTTAAAAAAATTAAAAAAATAAAAACATATTATAGAAGAAGAAAAGCAAGAAAGCTTCATGTTCGATAAATGATACTTTGTCCAACTTTGAATTGAACAGAACCCTTCTCACGAGGGAATCCTCATTTTGTTAAAATGAGATTCCTATATACAGCCGTTGGATCCAGTTTTCACTAATTTCATTAAAGGTAATGAAGTAATTTCACAAACTAAAAACTGGATCTAACAGCTGTAAACAGAAGTACCGGACTCCTCGTGGGAAGGGTTATGTTGAATTGAATTCCACACCAAGAAAAAAAAAATGTACTCCAAATTAGCTCGAGTGAATCCAAGCGCTTGACTCTCCGAGTTCTCTCGAAATGCTTTATTCAAGAAATAAATCCAAATCCCTAAAATTTTCAACCAAATCTACTTCCTCATATTCAGTCACAATATTGTTTACATACCTAATTCAATCTCGATGACGAATCAAATAAATACACTCTACTTATTGAGTACTATAAATCTAAGGTTAAATCACAAATATTTTTGTTCATTGCGTTAAATATTCCAGTTTTCTCATAAAAAAAATAACACAAAACAATAGAGAATCCATACAATTAGCAAACTTACAAATCTGATGAATCTTCAAATTGAGGGGCGCCCGCGCGCACAGAGAGAGAGAGAGAGAGAGAGAGAGAGGGAGAAGGCTAATCTACGATGATGTTGTAGGCCTCATTGTTTCGACTTGCAGGTGATCGGGCCCACTTCTATATTTGGGCTTTACGAAAGGCTACACGATGAAGTTTTAGGATAGATCATAGAATTGTGTTTAAATTTTAAATTAATAAAAAAATTTATGTTATATCATTAAAATAAAGATAAAACACTAATTTTACATAAAGTTAATTTGTAAGATTACTTTAGTATTCTCACATAAATGAGGTAGTATGTCCATTTTTTTTCCCCCCAAAAAAAATGTGTGTATTTATATATATATATATATATATATATATGTATATATGTTTTATGTTATAAGTTAGCAATTCAGATGACCAGGACACTTCAAACCCTCGATATGTGACTCTATTTAAGGTTAAAATTGTTCTCATGGTTTCACCACTTTTTAAATTTTAAATTCAAAAACTTAGAAACTCCCACTACCTTGTACACCTTCTGTATATTCCTCCCTTCTCTCTCAAAACTATGGGCCCATTTGATAAATCTGAGAATTTAGTGCTGAATTTTAAGTATTGAAAATTTTAAGCGATTGAATTTGCAATACTTAAAACAATGTTTTCAAGTACTGAAATGAAATGCATTCAGTGATTGTTTTCAATAGAAATTTTTCACTTAAAGTTTTCAGCAAATTTTTGGTTAGTTTTTCAATTAAGTGGTATGTTATTAAATGAACTGAAAATAAACAAATACTAAAAATTTTCATTTTTACTACTTAATTGGATTATCAAGCACACCCTATGTTTCTGTTTAAATTAGATAAATATATATATATATATGTATATTATAAAAATAATTTTTACGAAAATATGATTAATTTAAATTTAAACAAATCTTTTTTTAGTATGAGCAATTTCTAATAATAATATATTGAATGTTGCCTTGAGCCGGCCTGGCCTCGGGCCAAAATATTACCTCAAGCCCATGCCTAAGAAAATATTTATAGCTAGGGGTGAAAGAAAACCGATCCAAATTGACACATTGAATCGAATCGATCAGTTTTCATTTAGTTTGTGTAGTGTAAAAGCGAAATCGAATCGAAATTTCACATACTCCGAACCAAACCGAAATCGATCGATTTTACCAAAAAATACACCGAATCGAACCGAACTGTTTTCACCCTTATTTATAGGATTAGGTCTGACCCATCCTGTAAAAGAAACGATTTTGTTATTGAATTATTAAGTCATAAATAATCCATATACTAAAATTTTAGGTAAATTGGTATTTTAGTGTTAAGTAATAATTTTATGTCATTAGTTGAAACCACATTATTGTAGTGAATATATATTTTCTCATAATGAAGACAATAACTATAATAATTTTGTTAAATAAATCAAATCTATGTAAATACCCAATATGGGGCTGGTCCAAACGAACTAGTATAATATTGAGCCCAATAGGGCCATAAAAATTGACCGGTCCTCTGAAAATGGCCCTGTCCAGCCCTCTGAAAATGGTCCTGTTTGGATTGAAGCTTCTATGGAGACCTTCCTTTAGTTTTAGGGGCTGCTTGGGAAGGCACAATCAGTTTTGTAGTTAAGAAGTGAACCGATTTTATAACATCATATGCTTAGAGAATGTTCATTTGTTGCATAGAGTTCCAGCCCAGTCTTATATCTGTCTTCAAACTATTCCTTTATCAAATCAACATAACATTGGTTCTCACAAAAATCAATTAGAAAGTGAGACTAAGATGAGAATTCTATGTTGAGAATTTCCAAGCATATCTTAACTAATTAGCAATGTTTTGAAAACCGGACTGTTCATCGAACCGTAAAAATGGCCGAGTCATGGGTGGTTCAACCATTGAATCAACTGGAATTGAGCCATGATGTCATAATTATTTAATAAATATTAATAATAATTCAAAATTCAAAAATATGCGGAAAAAAATTAAAATAAAAAATTTAAACTTTTTCGAGTTTCCGGTTCAAGCACCGGTTCAACTACTAATTTTTTTTGGTTTTAATAAAATAGACCGGCTTTGAATTTTTCCGATTAATCGATTAAAATCGGACCGTTTCATAGACCGATTCCCAGTTCAACTGGCCGGTCCGGTTCAAGTTTTAAAACGGTGCTAATTAGTGCACTTTTGCTCACCCAAGCACCTCATTGGGTGAGCATGAGAGACCCACCATTTTTTCTAGACAAAATGATAATAAATACAATATTCAAAGTATGGGATCCCAAATACTCACCCAGTAAAGTGCTTGGATGAGTAATGGATAAACAAATTTGTGTGAGTAAAAATGCATTCCTAAACTAATGGAGGTCTCTGCTCACGAGGAGTAATGCTAGATCCATACAAAATTTCACACAAAACAATTATGTCCCTTGATTCTGGTAGATCTTGTGTGGAATTCATGTGTTCTCTTAGGCCACGTTTGTTTCGCTGGACAGGATTATGGGGGATTACTTCTCCCCTTCACTATCTGAGGGACTATTAATACCAGCCCCCCCATGGGATAAAATAGTGGCCCATTTGGGGGATTATTTAGTTAAAAAGGACTAATAGTCCGGTGCAAGGTGGCCAAACCAAACACCGAACTATTGAATTAAAATGGACTAATAGTCCTATCCTCCCCTATCCGGCCCTTAGTCCTGCGAAACAAACGAGGCCTTATGGGACACTGAAATTAAAAATCAGAATTGTTTTGTGTGATATGCTGTAACATTATTTCCTCACGAGTAGGTTCAAAGCCATCAAGGGGGACCCACTAACTTTACTATGAAGGAGACATTTGGGCTTAGGGGCTAGAAAGCCGTGGCCCATGTTGGACATCTTCTGTTCCTTATGTCTGACAACAGATGCAAGTTGATCCACTAATACTATGCACACTCACACACTCATCAATCAGTCCTGTTTCTATCCTCCACTGTCCTTCCCCATTCTTATCAGAACACCCCATTCTTTCCCTTTTTCTATTACTAATCTTAACAGTGTCAAACTAATTGTAATAAATTTGTTAACGCTAAATTTTTTTTTTCCATGATAAAGCTACAATTTTAGAATTGTTATCGCGCCAAAATACAATATTTTGACATCTCTACTGCACTAGTAAAACAAGAAAGTACCATAGTTTTGGCGCAATAGCTAATCTTGTTGTACAATACTGTGTTTTGTACATAAGTTTGTTGAAATGAGTGTAAAACTCAAGTTATAGCATAAATGAAAAAATAAAACAAAAAATCTCTCCTATGGGTTTTTATCCGGATCCTCCAAAAATAGCAATGTTATCTTTTCTGCAACTCGCATTGCAGGGTCGGCCCTGAGATGACCAAAATTGGTCGAGGACTCAAGCGAATTTTCAAATGGGCAAAAAAAATGAGGCCTCGATATTAAGTTTCATTGAAATTATAAAAAAAAAGGCCTAAAAATGATAAGTTTTATAGAAATTAGAAAGAAAATAGGCCTAAAAATGATAAGTTTCATAGAAATTTAATAAAAATAAGAAGAAAATAAACCTAAAAATGATAAATTTTATAAAATTAGAAAGAAATTTGGAAAAAAATAGGCCTAAAAATGAGGCCTAAAGTCGAGGCCCCATGCGATTGCTTTGAGAAATTGGCCCAGGGCCGGCCCTGTCGCATTGCTATACTTTGAAATGCGTGACAAAAGTTAGGTACATTGGATGTGTTTTTGAGCATTCCCACACCGAAAAAAAATTAAAATAAAGAGATTGTGCTAAAAAAACATACAATATTTCACGCGTAAATCAATAACTAGAATCGGTGAAATGCTTCAGCTTAGGACTCATGTGCTTCATAATTAACAATTTAAATATTAAACCTCAATTATGTGAATTAAGAACAATATACTGACCCAAAATGAGTTGGGTTCATTTAATATTTCTAACAAATTTGAGTCATATATCACAACTAGCATTTGAAGATTAATATTTTAACACGAGTGACCCTAAATTGGAATAAACAAATATTGTTGTCATTTTAGTAGTAATTTTGGATTATAACACCCTGCTAGTTCTTCTTTCTCAATTTCTTATGCAATGGCATTAAGGAGAAAAGAAAATAAAAATACTAAAATTGAATAATTACATGGTCTAAGCTATGGAATGCAATCCAATTAAAAAGTAATGCCCTCGTGTTAGACTAACGCCTAGAGAAGTTACTGTGTTGTCTAGAACTACTATAACATTTGGTCCTAAAATGGACAATATCAACCTCTTGTTTAATTTTTTTCTTGGTGCGATATCCAAACTTTTCATTTTTTGTGCCACAAAATAACATGGTTCACTTTATGTCCAAATGTTCATTCTCTATTGATTTGGATCACCACTTCACGTCAGTGATGTGCTGCTGAGGTTAATGCTATAATTTCTGAATGCCTAGAATTGAGAATTTATTCCTACATGGTGATTCTAGTTAACAAGCCACTTCGATGTGGTCATGTGACCAAGTGATTTGGTTAAGAACATTGAAAATGTTTTTGTTCATCCAAAAAATGGTACATCAATGTTTACCCAAGCATCTTATTGGCCAATGCAGTGAGACTCAGGATTAAACAAATATTGTTTAATATTGTTTAAACCTGAGTCCCACTGCATTGGCCAATGAGATGCTTGGATGAGCATTGGTGCACTATTTTTTTGGATGAACAAAAATACCCTCTAAGAGCATTACTAGATCTACACAGTGAATCATATATTTTTTTCACACACAACTTTAAATGCATGTACTCTGTGCTATATAAGTGGGGTATAAAAAAATATAAAAAAAATTCAAATAGCACAAAGTACAAATATTTAAAGTTGTTTGCGAAAAAAATGCATGATGTAATGTATAGGTCTACCATTGTTCTTTGGTTAATGAGAGAATAAATTTGCGCTTAAACCACATAAAAATTCACTATTCACCGTACCGACCACGTGTTTTTGGTGCGGATCTAGAACCAATCAACAACCTATCCCATAGTGCCAAGGGCGTCGGTGAAACTGTGAAATAGGAAACAACTTTACATAGTGAATAGTCTCTGGGCCTATTTTCATCTCTTGCATTCTATGGCAGCTTTACATTTAATTTTCTGCAAAAAAAAAAAATTAATATAAAAATAATAGTGTTAGGCACACACTCCAAATTACAATTCAAATCACACCATTTCTTTAAATACATGTATTATGTGCTGTGTAAGTGGTGCACAGAAAAGTGTAAAAAATTCAAACAGTACAAAGTACATGTATTTAAAACATAAAATTTGATTTAAAGTGTGATTTGAGATGTGTACCTAACACTTTATCGATTAGACTTTTTAACGTCCAATGCGGACAATCCAAGACAAAAAGTGGAGGAATGCCGACAGAAGTCACGTCTGAATTCTCATTTCATTAAGGAGAACTTTTGGAGGACATAAAACTCACACCTAAATAATATGGGCAATGTTATTGTGAGAAGCTTTTCACATGAAAAGGTGGGTTTTAACCGTTGGATGAATATCTAGCCTTAAGATTTTCAGGAATCTGGATAGAATTTTAAGGCTAGATGCTCATTCAACGGTTAAAACCCGTCTTCCCATGTGAGAAGCTTGTCACAATAGCATTTCCCGAATAATATACATAAATTATAATGTGTTTATTTCTTTTTTGATGGAGTCCACTAATATTGTGGGTCTATAGTGTTTGTGACGTCTATAGAGGAGCAAGATAGACACAAAAAAATTATGTATTTTGTTTATGTGAGATTCTTATGTGCCCCAAAAGTTATCCTTTCAGTAATACTAGACTCACATAAAATTTCATACAAAACATTAATCATGATCATTGATTCCGGTATGTTCTGTGTGGGATCTATGTATTCCCATATGAGAGTCACTGAAATCAATGACCATAATTATTTTGAGTAAAATTTTATATTAAATTTTATGTGAATCTAACATTGCACTTCTGATTTACCCCAAACATCTGCATCAAAAACTTCGCAGGATCATTATGCATTTTTAGTAAGGTCCCAGTGCCTCAGTATACAATTTAATGAAGGTTGCTCAAATGTATTGCCTTTTGTATTTGGCGCACACTTTGGTACGTTTGGGTGGTTTGGGTGTATATACACCCAAACCAATCTCATCCATTGGATGCAAGATTCTCCCCTTCTTAGCCGTCCACGTGTACAAGCCCATTTGAGAACAAAACCACAGTGGTTTTGTACTATTTTTTCTCTCTCTCTTCACTCCCAGTAGCAGGTAACTCTCTCTCTCTCTCTCTCTCTCTCTCTCTCTCTCTCTCTCTTCCCTCCCAATTTTCATTTCATCCATAACCCAATCAAACCAAACATTCTCATCACTGACTCATCTCCCTACTGTGACATAACATCACCCTCACCCCTTTGCCTATACATATACAAGCAAAAACATAGAGAGAGAGAGAGAGAGAGAGAGAATCAACCGAGCCTTAAACCCTTAGGTGAGCTGCTCCTATTTTTACTCTTTCTGCAATTTATTTGTGTACACAGAGACAATTTAGGTAAAGAAAACAGAACCTTAAGCTTAGCCATGGCCGTCTGCCATTAAAGCTTCCATTAAAGCTTGATTTTTTGACCACCACCAAAACTCATGAAACTTATGTCAAAAGGTTTGTATCAGCTCCCTTATAACCCCCTAAGAACAGTTTTTCCAAATTCTTAGCCAATCGTCACGAATTTGTAAATTTTTCATAGACCCACTTCGCGGTTTTATCCAAAATTCGTGTTATTTAATAAAATTTGGGACACCAAACGAATTTATATGGATAGGGCTCGTTGAGAGGATCAATTTTCATATAGGACTTGCATTATTTCGTTGAGAAATGATCTAGTTGTGAGTGTTTCATTTCTTACACTTAAACAAGACATTACTGGGGGTCTCTGTTTCAGTATAACGAAATGAAGAAGATGGGTTAGAGATATTATAATATGGAGCACTATAATTAATGTGTATGGTATGAATTGTTCTATGATTAGAAATTGTTGTTCCATGATCACGAATTGTTGTTCCATGAACACAAATTGTTATTCCCTGATCAGTAATTGTTCTTCCATTTAAAATTATTATTCCGTGATCAGTAAATGTTGTTCCATTATCAGTAACTATTGTTCCATGATTAAAAATTGTGGTTCCATGATCAGTAATTGTTGTTCTATAAACACAAATTGTTGTTCTATGATTAAAAATTATTGTTCCATTATCAGAAATTCTTGCTCCGTGATCATAAATTGTTGTTCCATAATCATGAATTGTTGATCCATGATCAATAACTATTGTTCCATAAACTTAAATTGTTGTTCAATGATTAGAAATTATTATTTCATGATCAGTAACTGTTATTCTATTATCAGAAATTCGATTTTATCAACCTATTCATGCTTCTACATGATTTAAGAAAGAGGTAAACAAAAAGGACTTGTCGAGAACTTACCCAGATTGTTGTTCTATGATCTGTAATTGTTGTTCCATTATTAGAAATTATTGACCTATTATCATGAACGGTTGTTCCGGGATTACAAACTGTTGTTCCATTATCAGTAATTGTTGTTCCAATGATTAGAAATTGTTGTTCCATGAACATAAATTGTTGTTCCAATATTAGAAATTGTTGTTCCAAGATCAGTAACTGTTGTTCCACTATTATAATTTGTCCCCTTCATAACAAACACATCATAGGAGAGAGAGAGAGAGAGAGATAGAGAGAGAGACGCCGAGAAAGAAGAAGAGAAATGTAATTGTCTCCGAGAAACATGAAAGAGAAAATATGTGCATAACAACAAGCAAACTACACACATTGCACGTGCTAAAGCAGTGAAGGTGTGGAGGATAATGCATACCTACGCAGCTACGCTTACACATGTATGTGAAAAGGACTTAAGAAGAAGAAAAAAAACGTGCAAACCACGCTTCCACATGCATGTGTGGAGAATATCGCATACCTACGCTTCCACATGCATACGAAAAGGACTTAAGAAGAAAGGAAACGTACAAACCACACTCAAACTCATAGGAAAAACATGAATTCTAAGTACAAGTAATCATAAAAAGCTCATGAAACTCATAGCAATCATGATTCGATCTATCATTAATTTATATCCACCACACAATCAATATTGTCACCCAATCCAATGAGATATTAACCCATTTAAGGATCTCATCCTTTCAGGGATCAAAGTATAAATATTAAATGTACGTGTTTGTAAATTAACTTAGGATTTAGAGCATAAGCACTCATAATAGCCATGAGGTATTAATTATCTTATAAGGCAGTATAAAGATAATTACCCCAAGTCGGTCCCGTTTAATACATAAAGTGTACTAGCATAGTGAGTTAAAACTATACCGTTTCCCGCAGTCAAGACAAACCTACTACAATACCACGCTGCAATCCTACTAATGGTGTGTCCAATTCCATCTAAGACTGTAAACCAAAATCTTACATTCGACAAGATCTGATTGTCTGATCTTCCGTGTGTAAGCCGAACTCTACACACCAAACCACATACTATGTAGAATGAAAGACACACATGCATAATATTAAATAAACAATATAATACAAACATTGCACACATAGATTCTCATAAAAATGGAATAACTGGTTTTATTGAATGAATAATAAATCAACTCCATAAAGCATGATGTTGAGTATATATCCCTAACAATCTCCCACTTAGACTCAAATCCATGAAGCGACACACCTCACTCCTATCCCTTCCACGTGATATCAAAAGTCTTGGCCAGCAAGCTCTTGGTGAAAGGATCTGCCAGGTTATTTGCTGATGCTATCTTGGTCACTTCAACATTACCTCTTTGCACGATCTCTCGTATCAGGTGATACTTACGCTCAATGTGTTTTCCCTATCTGACATGAAATCAGAATCTGTGTACCCAATGGGTACAAGACTGTTTGCTTGGTAAAATAACATATAGTCTCGAGTCCTTTTCAGATACTAGAGAATATTTTTCACCGCAGTCCAATGTTCTTACCCTAGATTAGACTGATATCTACTAATCATACCAACAGCAAAGCAGATGTCAGGTCTAGGATGTGACCGGCTTCTCCCTTAAGCTTGATCCCTAAGATGTGATCGGCTTCTCCCAAGTCCTTCATATCGAATTGACTGGACAACTGATTCATCACATATTTTGCATGTTTTTTGATTTATTTTTTGCGCAAAATAGCACTCCCGGAGCTACTAAGTACATTATTTATACTCCTTTCGTGCATAACCCTCATTTCTACTGTTCACATCTTTTACATGGGTAATTTTAGGGTTTTGTAAGTCGTGTTTGGCAATCCGAGTTGGGAGGCAAAGCCTTGGTTGAAGATCACGTCCATTGCGGCCACTTCTCTCTCACTTTTGGACTCCAAGACCACATGTTTGGAGGTTGTTCTTAACTTGATGAAGCGAGCCCTGCAAGTCTTCTTCGTGTGGCCGTAAATTTCACCTCAGTCGGAGGTCGGAGTGAGAAGATGTGACATTTCTAGCGATCAGTGCGCAAACCTGTTGAGAAGCTGTGAAGAATTAATGCAGAGTGGCATTCGACCGGTCGAAATGCCCCATTCGACCGGTCCACTTTATTTGTTCTTTTTAAGCTTCAATGCAGAGGGGCATTCGACCGGTCGAATGGGCCCGCTCGATTGGTCGAATGGGCCCGCTCGATTGGTCGAATGACCTTGTTTCTGCATCCTTTGTTTTACAAGTTTGCCACTCCGAAGGTTTTTTTTTGTATAAATATCCCATTATAACTCGTTTTGGAGGGGGAGACCTAAAATTACAGCAACTTAGATACTCTCTCTTGACCCCTTTGTATTTTTCTAGGTCTCTTTGTTTTAGTTTGTTCATAGACTAGTTAGATTTAGGGCTTATAAGTGAGATTGTGAGAGACTCTTCAACTTTCAAGTGTGGTTAGCCTTATTAGCATTTATTGAAGTTTTTATTGGTCTTTCTCTCTCTCTTGAAGTAGTTGCTTGCATTAGTGGTGATGTCCTTCTACTCCTTTGATATTATTATTAATGTTTACATAGTTAGATCCATGTGTAGCTAGTTTTCTTGAGAGTCTAAAGGTTTTTTGGATCTTCTTGAGTGATTGAAGAATGTTGGGTTTGTAATATGTTTGTTTCTTTACTTCCATTGTCATGCAATCAGGGTCATTGAATCTATATTACCAATCCAACATTTGCCCTTAGTCTCCTCAAGCTTTCATCTTTCATAGTGGGGTTGACAACCCATATGTTTGATTGTTAGCCCCCAAGGAACTTTGTTCACTTGAGAAGCCCCCTCCAAATCCCCAAGACTTATCCTTGTGTGACCCAAGGTTGGTAGCATGACCCAAGGTTGTGCTCTTTAACAAAATCAACGACTACATATTCAGACTCGTCCTTTTTTAATTTGATACAGAGCGTTGCACGACATCCACATCTAGTAATTGCTCGTGCCTCGTACTGCCTATCTTGCTGGTCTAAATGGTTTTGTTGTCTTTGACCGGCTTTCGAACATACCCATTTTCTAGCATTAATAATTCCAGCCTTGTTTACAATCAGATTATCTTTTCTTATACTGAACCCCATAAGTTTTGCATATAAATTGTACCAGATGTCTGCTTCAGTCTCGGAAATGAATGTCATGGACCGTATATCCTGTTCAGTTAGCTCTGACATGGCTTTTTCTGTATTACCAGTTGGTGGATTAAAATTGGTCTCCCTTACGTCCGGGTTTGGTGGAGTATTGTTACTCGTTTGGCCAGGAGCATCAAAGTTCCTTGCAAACCCACCGTAGGAATCATCCGTGTCCGAATCACCACTTAAATCTGGGCCTTGGTTAATGTCGAAGTCCTCATCATTGGTTAAATCAACGTACACTTCCTTCTTCTTTGAACAGTTAGCATCGGCCATTGCAATTTTACCTGATCATCAAATGTTGTTCCATGAAAAGAAAACGTTGTTCATGATCTGTAATTGTTGTTTCATGGAGCGTAAATTGTTGTTCCACGACAAGACAATGTTGTTCTAATTTCATCAAATGTTGTTCCATGCAAAACGTTGTTTCATTAATCGTCAAATGTTGTTCTATGGATCAGAAAATGTTGTTCTATTTTAATCACATGTTGTTCTATGGACCGTCAAATGTTGTTCCAATTTATCAAATATTGTTCCACGAAAATGAAATGTTGTTCCATGATAATAAAATGTTGTTCTAATTTCATAAAATATTGTTCCGAGCAAATCAAACGTTGTTTCATTAATCGTCAAATGTTGTTCTATGGATCAGAAAATGTTGTTCTATTTTAAACAAATGTTGTTCTATGGACCGTCAAATGTTGTTCCATGATTATCAAATATTGTTCCACGAAAATGAAATGTTGTTCCATGATAATAAAATGTTGTTCTAATTTCATAAAATGTTGTTCCGAGCAAATCAAACGTTGTTTCATTAATCGTCAAATGTTGTTCTATGGATCAGAAAATGTTGTTCTATTTTAATCAAATGTTGTTCTATGGACCGTCAAATGTTGTTCCATGATTATCAAATATTGTTCCACGAAAATGAAATGTTGTTCCATGATAATAAAGTGTTGTTCTAATTTCATAAAATGTTGTTCTGAGCAAATCAAACGTTGTTTCATTAATCGTCAAATGTTGTTCTATGGATCAGAAAATGTTGTTCTATTTTAATCAAATGTTGTTCTATGGACCGTCAAATGTTGTTCCATGATTATCAAATATTGTTCCACGAAAATGAAATGTTGTTCCATGATAATAAAATGTTGTTCTAATTTCATAAAATGTTGTTCCGAGCAAATCAAACGTTGTTTCATTAATCGTCAAATGTTGTTCTATGGATCAGAAAATGTTGTTCTATTTTAATCAAATGTTGTTCTATGGACCGTCAAATGTTGTTCCATGATTATCAAATATTGTTCCACGAAAATGAAATGTTGTTCCATGATAATAAAATGTTGTTCTAATTTCATAAAATGTTGTTCCGAGCAAATCAAACGTTGTTTCATTAATCGTCAAATGTTGTTCTATGGATCAGAAAATGTTATTCTATTTTAATCAAATGTTGTTCCAGAGACTGTCAAATGTTGTTCTATGAGCACCAAATGTTGTTCCATGCAAATCAAATGTTGTTCTTTGATGAAAAAATGTTGTTCTATTTGCATCAAATGTTGTTCCGTGCAAAACAAATGTAATGTTGGTCTATTTTTATCAAATGTTGATCCATGGACCGTAAAATGTAGTTCCTTGAATATCAAACACTTATTCCATATTCTAAAATAATAAAATATGTGACTTAATCATAAAAATTTATTCCATACATTTCTTTCTTTTCTTTAAAGCTAATGTGAAATGTTTTTCCTTAATCATAAATATTCATTCCATATTTCTTTGTAATTTTTTTTAAATAAAAAAATTTGTTGCTTAATCATAAACATTTATTCCATAGATTTGGCCTCTTTTATTTAAAGCTAATGAAATGTTTTTCCTTAATCATAAACATTCATTCCATATTTCTTTGTAATTTTAAAATTTGTTGCTTAATCCTAAACATTTATTCCATACATTTAGCATCTTGATTTAAAGCTATTGAAAAGTTTTTCCTTAATCATAAACATTCATTCCATATTTCTTTGTTTTTTTTTTCTTAAAAAAAAAGATTTGTTGCTTAATCATAAACACTTATTACATACATTCCATAAACAAACTATAATATCAACCAAATCAATAAATCAAACAAAAAATAACTAAAACAAGATGAATAAGAGGAGAGTTAGCTGCTTATTTGAATAAAAATAAAAAGCTAGTGTTGTTTAGGAAAATACCTATAAGTAGAAGTTCAACTTTTGTTTGTGTGTTCTTCGGTGGAGAAATCTTGTGCAACTCAGTGTGTGTTGAGATATTCTGCTACTCAATCAACCAAGTATATGAATTACTGTTGGGGATTCATATGACTCATATTTATTGTAATTAAAGCAACTACCAACCTTAAATCCCATTATTAAGTACCAAGTAGGTATACCAACTAAAAGCTTTCAACATTAAATTTGTGGAGGGAACAAGTCTATCTATTGCTGGAACAAACATAACAGGCATTTGGAACAACTTTTTTTGGTCTCAAGAACAAAGTTTTGTTGGGGACTAGATATGACTGAGACTTATTTAATGTATTTAAATGAACTACCTACCCATAATAAATTCACTCGTACTTATACATCAAAAGTCAAATTTGCTGATATTCATATTGTAAAAGATTTCATACATAAATGTAAATCATGATCATCACACAAATCAATCTGCGGAGAACAACTATTTGTAACCTAGAACATTTGTTTCCCACCACAGAACAAACATTTAAAATGGAACAATCTTTCATGGCATAGAACAATCGTTCCTGATCAAGGAACAAGCATCACATGAGAACCGGCCATAGCAGGTTTCCCTCGCATTTATTGCGCGTCAGACAGCAACAGTACGCGTCAGTCAGCCATCACTTCATCCCAGCTTTTCCTTTCTCCACCATTCACAGCTTGACAAGTGGCAAAGTGGTTTGGGGTATATACACCCAAAACCACCAAACGTACCAAAGTTATCTCCTTTGTATTTATGTCCTTCATTAAATATTCAAATTATTATTATTATTATTAAATTTTTTTTTGTCTCGGGAAGTTATTTTGTGAGACCGTCAAATCAGGTCAAAAATCACGCCATTATACTAACCTGATGTGATGCTCAAATCACGTGATCACTTGACCACTAAAACTAGTTGACATATAAGAAGTGGTGGGAATATAACATGTTGGTTAAAGTCTGCAACTCTGTGTCATGTTCATTTGGAAAGGGTGGGGCTAAATACACCACTTTTTTTGCTAAATACACCACATTCATTCACAATTTTTTTATCTTTTAACACTGCAGGGTGGTGTATTTAGCAAAAACTGTGGTGTATTTAGTCTCACCCTTTGGAAATAGGAACCATAGAGACCCATAATATTGGGGCATCACAATACCATCATGATGCATGACTGGGTGTGACTAGGGGTGCAAGTTGGAATAAAAATTCTAATTTCAATTGATTCAGATTCGAAAATTCCGATTTTGGCAATATATTAAAACCATTTCTGAAAAAATTCGTATTGAAATCGGAATAAATTTTTGATTTCTGAAATTTCAAAAATAATTCTGAACATTTTCTGATCCCAAATTTTCGAATTCTTATGATTTTTAATTAATTTATGTATTATTATACATATATTCATTCTATTTTTATATCAAAATGGTGGATTGAATATAAGTAAAAAATTATACTAAAATAAAATTTATATAAAGTTTATTGACTAAGGGTGGCTATCCACTATACACATTTGACTTGAGTCACTTTTATACTAATAGTAAATATATACATATATATATTTCTGAAAAATTCCGAAAAACGGGAATCGGAACATAGTATGAAAATTATGAAATTTTGAAATTGGCTTCGGAAAGGTATTTTATGTTCCAAAAATTTCAAAAAAAAATTTCGAAACACTCATTTCTAACCTGTTCCATCCGAAACACACTCTTATGTGCAGAGGAGGAGCCAAGATTAACAACTTGGGGGGGGGGGGGGGGGGGGGGGGGGTTCGCGATGCTTGTAGAATATCACTATTTTTTTTTAATAATTTTTTTGATATTAAGTGCTAATTTAAAAAATTGGAGATGATGACAAAACATTTTGGGTTGGGTTCAATAGTAACCCTACTCTTTTTTTAAAAAAATTATTATTTAAGTTAAGTATTGATTTGTAAAATTTGCAAATGATGATAAAACAGTGTGGGTATGGTTCAATTGTACATGATAAGGAAAAGAGCAATATGGTACAATAACTTGGGTTGGGTTCAAATAGTAAGCATAGAGAAAAATTATTTATCTAAATATTTAGGATGTATTAGATTACAATTATGCCAATATAGCATATTATATATTTTATTTAATTTTTGGGAGATTCAATTACAATTAGGCCAATATATACTAAACACAAAATTCATACTTTGAGTCTAGCCAATAGTTTTTTGGAGGTTATATAATAATTATATCAATTTTGTGGAGGCCATTCTAAATAAAAATTTCAAAATTTCAAAAGCTATACATACTAAAGTGGAATTCTAAAAAATCTTGGAGTCTCACTAAATAATTTATTGGCATTATGTTTCTCTTTGCTTATCAATGATTTTCTTTTATTACTATTATTGTGAGTATGATCCAATAAATGAAATTTTTTGGCTAATCATGTAAAGATTTTTTCTTCTTTTTTGTTCACTTCATCATAATTCAACCGACAATAATATGTTTGGTCGGAGAAAATATTAGAAGGACGAATACAATTTTCTTCATGCGATGAGAAGGAAATGGAAGGGAATGAAGATATGGGGAATTTCCTAATGCTCACCATGATAAAGAGATCATAATGACAGACCCCACGATGATCAGTGTGATTTTGACATGAGAAAACTTTTCATATTGACGATGAAAATACTCCAATTAATTTGGGATAATATTTGGGACATATTCAAAGACATAATTTTTTGGACACAATTCAAGATATGTGTCTATCTCTTTTCTGTGTCACTATGGAATTCAGTGAGATCACAGAAGAGATATAGACACATCTTTTGGGTTGTGTCCCAAAATTTGTGTCTTAGGGTGTGTCCCAATCTTTACTCATTAATTTGTCTTCTATATATATATATATATATATAAATGGTAATGATATTATAAGCAGCTTTTTATATAAGAAAATAGCTTTTAATCGATGAATGAAGATTTTGACCTAAGATAGTAACCAAAAAAATACTATTAAATAATACAAAATCTCATCCAACGGTTAAAAGTTGCTTCTTACATAAGAAACATTTTACAATATCATTACCCATATAGAAAAGTCAAATTCATTCTATATAATTTATAAACCTGTAAGGAACTCAAATCCTTACTTTTCAAATCTATTGAATGTTAACCATTACAAAGAAATCTAGAGTTACAGAAATGACAAGGAGAAGAAAGAAGAGCCAAGAAATAAAGAGAGAAAATAGAATTTGTAGAGAGAGACTAAATTTGTATTCTCATTTTTCATATCCCAAAACAGAGTTGCACAAGCATTTTTAAACAAGTCTATTACTAACCGACTTAATCAAACAACACGTACTATTAAATTGAACCAACCGTCTAGATTGATTTTCACAGCTCGCGCATCTAACGGTCAGCATAAAACTGCAATGGTCACTAGCTAAGGTCATGACAAAACCATGATCATCAATCTTCATAAAAGTTAGGCCTAATTGCACTTTTCCACCTTGTACTGTACACGTGATTTCAATTGGATACATGAACTTTCTTTTTTTGCAATTGGCCCCTTGAATTTTCAACCCCTTTTCAATCTTATACATTCGCTAACGTCGTTAGTTTAAAACTAAAGGAATTGCCCAAATATATATATATATATATATTTGAAATTGGCCTCTTGAACTTTCATCCTCTTTCCAATCAGACACATTCGCTAAATTTTGACCATTTTTTATAAACCCCTTTACTACCTTTCGACATCAAAAGAAGAGAAAACCCCCTCACTAGAATCTCATTTTTTGATTTAATATGTCGAAACAGATGATTTTATATGCCAAAACAAATAAAGCTGAAATGTATATTTTTTTGTGAAATTTCAAAGCCCATTGCGTTGATCTCGAACAAATACTTGAAATAAAAAAATCAACCCAAAAGGCCAAAAGATAAGAAAATTAGGATTGTTTAGCTCAATATTATCTGTCTGTCAACAGATAAAATCATCTGTTTTGACAGATAAAATAAAATAAAATAAAATAAAAAAAGAGATTCTGATTTAGCCATTTTTGGGATAAGGATACTTGGGCAATTCTATTCAACAAAATCTCAAGCCATTAGTCATTTTTGGGGGGAAAGACACTTGGGCAAAATTTAGCGAATGGATCTAATTAGAAAGGGGATGAAAGTTCAAGGGGCCAAGCAAAAATTTTTTTTTTGGGGCAATTCCATTAGTTTTAAACTAACGGTATTAGCGAATGTATGGGATTGAAAATGGGCTAAAAGTTCAAAGGGGCAATTGCTAAAAAAAAAAAAATTCATGTACCCAATTGAAAAAATATATATAATATGAGGGGGTAAAATGCAATTAAACCTAAAAGTTAAAATGACAAGCTGGTAAGTTTGAATTCCTAAAGCATAGCTCACTCTCATAATTGCTTTATCAATATTTTTGTACTTCTTGTTTATCTACTATTTTTTTTATTATTTTTTTATAAATGAGTTGAAAAACTATCATTGAGTTCCATTTTTTTTTTTTCAATATCACCTACCTCCCTTGAGGTTTGGCCTATTAACACTAACCTCGCTCCACATTTAAGAACTAACAGTGATCTCTCTTATTTTTGAATTTTAGTAATACTTACCTCCCCTCCGTTAACAAACCGTTAGAAAAACTAACAGAATGACGATAATATCACTTAATAGCAATCTAAAATACCAAAATTACCCTTCCTACTCACTTCTTTCATCAATATAACTTACCTACTTAAAATATTTGATCAAAAACCAGGTTTCCATAGGGGTCTTACCCACTTAAATATTTGATAGAAAATCAGCTTTCCATTTTAAGGGTCTGCTCAAGTAAGAAGTGAGTCAAGAAGAAGGGTAATTTTGGTATTTTAGATCGTTATTACGTGATGTCATCGTCATTCCGTTAGTTATTTCTAACGGTTTGTTAACAGAGGGGAGGTAAGTATTACTGAAATTCAAAAATAAGAGAGGTAACTGTTAGTTCTGAAACGTGGAGGGAGGTAAGTGTTATTAGGCCAAACCTCAAGCGAGGTAGGTGATATTTACCCCCTTTTTTTTTTTTTTTTTTTTTTTTTAAGTATAAGAGCATCCATAGTGGGTTCGTGAAACTTAAGGAAACTTAGGCTAAGTTATTGTACAGGGGAGGAGGCCTTTAGCAGTGGGGGAATATGGGGCGGCACATCATGTGCCGTGACCAATTTGGGGCGGCACGTCATGTGCCGTATACTCCAAGTGCCGTGTGATTCTGGGCGGCACATGTTGTGCCGTTTTCAAGAGAACGGCATTTCATATGCCGTTTGGAATGAGGGCGACACATCTTGTGCCGTTTCTTCCTACATTAGCGAAACTTAGTGGTACCACAAAATTAAGTTTTCTTAAGTTTTACAATCCTATACAATAGCACAAACAGCAGCGTTGTTAATGTCTTTAACGTAAGTTCTCCTAAGTTATCCTACAACCTTCCCCATTGTGGATGCTCTAACTGCATGATCTGTAATGTTGGAGTGGACCCAAAACAAAATAATAAAGGTAAATTACACTGACACCCTCTGAGATTTAGCGCTTTATCACATATCTCCCTTAAGGTTTCTAACCTCTCTCAAGGTTTTGTATTTGCTAACAAATTACCCCTCGCCTTTAATGGCTATTAAGTACATGGATGGAAATGAATGATGTCAGCAATTATTTTTGTCAAAATACCAATTCTACCCCTCTAGTAACTAAAAGTGTTTATATGCTTAATTCTTACAAAAAAAAAACTAAAGATTTTTTTTAAACCCATTATTACCCTCCACAACACTTTAAAAAAATAGTAATATTTGGGGCACTAACAAATATCACTAACACTTACTAACACACTCTATCTCTCTCCTAGTGGCACTGTGGGCCACAGTGCCACTAGGAGAGGGATAGAGTACAGTGCCACTAGGAGAGAGATAGAGTGTGTTAGTAAGTGTTAGTGAGATTTGTTAATTCCCCTAGCATTGCCCTTAAAAAAAATTGTCATATGCTTAATTTTTTTAATTTATTATATATGAGTTTTACTTATAAAATAAAATAATAAAATTAATGAAAATAATACAGGATGATTACGACCAAAAAATTGGACAAACTTATTTGAAGATTTTTTTAAAAAATGAACAGAGTTATTACCATATAAGGCTTGACTACGTGGGAAAAAGGATATGTGCAAATGTGAAATTAATGCAGTAAATAAGATATTTATTTGGGTAAAAATTAAAATAAAATTAAAGACCAAAGTTTAAACTAATCAACTCATTATTAATTAATTTTAAAAAGGAAGAAACTCACTTTAAAAATGGAATACTGAGGTTTGACTAAGTGGGAAAATGAATATGTTCATACATGAAATTAACTGATAGATAAAATATTTTTTGGGTAAAAGTTTAAAAAAAATGAAGGACCAAAATTAAAATAACCAACTCATTATAAAAAGAAGAAACTCATTTTTAAAATCGAATATTTGATAAAATTCTAAAAGGGTGGTTTGTGAAGAAAAAAAATGCTAAACTTTAATTGGGGTCATTGACATGTCAATCAAGGATAAAATAGTCATTTAACCCAATCCGTTAACGGTGTAGCGGTGTTAAGCCGACAAGTCTAATAAGGGAGGTCAGTATAATGTCAAAAAATCTCAAATAAGATTTGTGCAAAAGAGGTAAATCTCACGGAAGCCATTATAATTTACCCAAATAATAATAACACAAGGAAAATGATCTGCAATGTTGCAAGCCATAATGGACTTGAACACCCCTTTATCATTTAAAACCTTTGCGGCTGCCCATGATTGAGAGAGAGTACAGTGGCCTTGATTTCAACAATGAAGGCTTATGTATATCGCAAATAATTGTAATATAGCTTGAAGATGATGAAGATGAAGATGATTTTTTTTTTATTCCGCTATTCCAGTGAAATATACATGACATTATCGCATTGTCTACGGACTCGAGACGTCAGTGTAAAGCTGACTCTAAATTCGAATAGACCAAATTAAAGACTTGGTTGGCTTTAAGCCATGATAGGAATAGTGATAATGGAGGGTATAATTAAAAAAAAAAAAAAAAATTCTCTAGTGCAGTTTAAAATTTCATCGATGCCCCCTAATATATTCAGGTTTGCAAATTTGCCCCAGGCTTCATTGAATAAGACGAGAAAATATTGAATGCAACAGAAATACCACTTCATAAAATATAACGTATTAATAAATTTGAGATTTGTGCTTATGCGGGCATGATTTCTTCTGAAAATAGAAGGTACAAATGGATAAATAAAGAGTTTGATTGGATTGTGATACCATATCAGCAAAATAACCGTTACAATGAAATATTTAATTTGAATTCTCGCATAAGACCAATACTAAGTTGGGAAATGGAGATTTGGACTTAGGCAATTAGGCTTTTAACTTCTTATGAAAGTACATCATGTAAGAATTTAATTTATAAGCCATAAATTTAATTTTTCTCTATTTATCATAAAATAAAATACAAAAAAACTAGTAAAATTTAATTTGTAAAGTACCTAAAAGTTATGCGCCACTTGCATAGGTTGGTATATCTCAAGTGGCAAAAAACTTGGTATATATAAGTCTCCTCCAATGCATAAGTTTGGGTTCGAATCTCATCCTCCTCCCCCATACAAAATAATAAAATTAATAATAATAATAATAACAAATAATAATAAAACTGGGCTCCCTGGATCAAAATTCCTTGTTTGACCTTGGTGAGACCACTAATGTTGTTATGGTGGAATACTTACAGCCCGTTTGGGTTAGTTGAAAACTAAAAATGAAGTAATGAATTGTAGATTTTGAGAAAGTGTTTGGATTAGCTTAAAATTTCAGTACTAAAACAAATAAGTTGAAATAAGTAGCTTATTTTCAAACAATCACTTAATTACACTTTTAATTTGTTAAAAGACAAAAATGCACTTAAACAAAAGAGTTGAAAATATTTACATGTTATCCCTATTGGTCATTTTATATAAACAATTATTTTTTTCAACTTATTTGTCAAACACTCGTGTTGTTTAAGTGATGAAATTCATCACTTAAAAAATATTCACTTACAAAATAGGGATAATTAATTAACAGTCCTTGTGTAGGACTGAATTAGGATAATAGTCCAGCCCATTTTTTTTCAAGTGATAATATAACACTCGTAATCGTGTTATTGCATTTCATTACATTGACATGCATGATAACGTGATGTGTTGTGCATTTTGACACGTGTGTGGGTGAATTTTGACTCACGAGTCGATTTGGGTGTCTGTGTTAGAGAACCATTTGAGACGGTGTTGAATGAGTGTTTTGATATTGTGAAATCTCTTTGAGTATGAGACGTCCATTGTGGAATACCTTAAATGTTTATATGAAAATAAATGTTTACCTGTGTATTTCACTATCTGTATTATTATCTGGTTTAGATTATATTTCTATTGTCAATTTTAGCATCCTGGTAAGGACGAATTAAAATACTTCAGAATTGGTAGGCTAATTAGCAATTTTGTAAAATCATGTAAAAATTTGCGTTATCACACCCAAACGGAATTTAGGCGAAAACTTTTTTAATTTTTAATTTTTATTCGTGAAGTTATGAATTAGCTATGTAGAAAGTTTTGAAGACTAATTAGGAGTTTTGAGAACTCGCAGAGAGGTAAACGTAATTCTCGAGAGTCGTGCATATATATATAAACTCATGAGATATTTTCACTCGTTCAAACCCTGAATTAGAAATTCAAGAGAAGAGATTTGGGGATTTGGTTGCTTAGAGCTTTCTGGCACAAATCGACGACCTTCTGTCCGTTTGTTTTTTCCCAGATTTCATATTCAAACTCCTCGAGGTAAGAGCTTCGTTTTGATTCCCACTAGGGCATGTTTGGCTAAGTTTTCTGAAAACTCATTTTCTAGAATTTTTCTAAAAAGTTGATAATTAGGATTCTGATTGATAAGAATTGTACTAGACGAACTTCTGCACGTTCTTTGAGCTTGGGTTTTATTTGGATCGTATTTTAGAAGCGTAAATCGGAGGTGAGTGATTCAACTATGTGTTTTGGAATGATTTTTTGACATGTATTCTTGTTTTGTATGAAAAGCATGTGTTAGTTTATAGATATATATTGTGTAGCTCATATTGGGCAATTATATTGATAAGTAGGCCCAATTGTACAGTGAAATGCTTTGATGTCGAAAGCACGGTGAAATGTATTTGCGTATGTTGAGTTGCTATTTGGGTTGAAGGAGTGCGTGTACAAGCCATCGTTGTAGAGCCATTATAAGCCTAAGGTCGCACGTTTGAAAAGAAGAAACGTGGGTCTTATCTTTTCGCGTGGAATTGGCACAGAACCACGGGTGGATAAAGGAAAAGGAGTCGCGCAAACAACAAGGGCGATATTTCCAGCTTAGGCTAGGGAATACAGATGATACGGTCGTATCAGGCGTGTGAGATTAGGATAGGCGATACGTTCTTGAGCGTCGATTTGATTCCGTTGATGGTAAACTACTTTGATGTTATCTTGGGCATGGATTGGTTATCGGTCAATCAATAAAATTGATTGTGAATGGAAACGAGTTAGTTTCTATCTATCAGGTCAGGAAGAGTTTACTTTTTAGGGTAAGGGTGTGAGCGTACCGCCGTACTTGATATCGACGATTCAAGCGAGTAAAATGTTGAAGAAAGGTTGTTCGGGTTTCTTATGTTCGATTGTCAACACATGAGTTCTTGGACCACTAGTAGAAGACATTGTAGTGGTTTGAGAATTTTCAGATGTTTTTCCCGATGAATTACCCAACGTATTGATTAAAAGAGAGCTTAAGTTCACGATAGAAGTAGTACCAGGGTCAGAACCAGTATCTAAAGCACCGTACCGAATGGCACCGATAGAATTAAAAGAATTGAAAGTTCAGTTATAGGAGCTGCTTGAGAAGGGTTTTATCCGACCTAGTGTTTTGCCTTGGGGAGCTCTAGTCTTGTTCGTAAAGAAGAAGGACGGGATAATACGTATGTGCATTGACTACCGAGAGTTGAATAAGTTGACTGTCAAGAACAAATATCATTTACCGCAAATAGATGACTTATTTGACCAGTTACAAGGGGCTCAAGTATTTTTGAACATTGACTTGAGATTCGGATACCACCAGTTGAAAGTTAAGGAGGAAGATGTTAAGAAGACAGCTTTCAAAACTTGATATGGTCACTTTGAATTTTTGGTTATGCCGTTTGGAGTGACTACTGCACCAGCTGCTTTCATGGATTTGATGAATCGTGTTTTTAAAGACTGCTTAGATGAGTTTGTTATTGTATTCATAAATGACATCCTAATCTATTCCAAGAATTTTGAAGATCACGAACATCATTTACGATTAGCCTTACACCGATTACACGAGAAGTGATTATTTGGAAAATTGAAGAAGTGTGAGTTTTAGTTGACAGGGATTGCTTTTCTTGGACATGGAGTGTCAGCGAAAGGAATTTCAGTAGATCCTCAGAAGATAGAAGTAGTTACCAATTGGTGAAACCTACGAACGTGATAGATATCCGAAGTTTTCTAGGATTAGTTGGTTATTATCGGAGGTTTGTAAAAGACTTTTCTCGTATAGCAATGCCGATGACACAATTGATGAGGAAAGATGTTG
Organism: Hydrangea macrophylla; assembly: GCA_033977485.1. Taxonomy (NCBI): domain Eukaryota; kingdom Viridiplantae; phylum Streptophyta; class Magnoliopsida; order Cornales; family Hydrangeaceae; genus Hydrangea; species Hydrangea macrophylla. The sequence continues at coordinate 18,532,057 of CM066989.1, forward strand.
CTTTTATATGGAGTCCGAAATATAAGGAAAGTTTTTAAGAGTTGAAGAGTCGACTAGTGAAGGCACCAATCGTAGCTGTTCTGACGGGGACTGGTGATTACATATGCGTCGAGACAACTTAGACTGCACGACAAGAACTATCTAACTCATGATTTAGAATTGGCTGCCGTGATTTTTGCATTGAAAATTTGGCGTCATTACCTATACGCCACGAAATGTGAGATATATATGGATCATAAGAGTTTAAAGTACTTGTTCACGCAACGAGATTTGAACATGAGGCATATGAGATGGTTAGAGTTGATGAAGGACTATGATCTGTCGACTCAGTATCATCCGGGCAAGGCCAATGTAATCTCCGATGCACTTAGTTGTAAACCACCAACCAATATGGCATCAAATTTGACTTCTCAGAGAGAATTGACTCGAGATATGGAAATTTTGGAACTTGAGGTCATTCCGAGGATTGAAAGTGGTTCGATGTCGACAATTGTGGCACAACCACTCTTGATTCACGAGATCACAGAGAAACAACTTCAGGATGTGGCTTTGAAGAAGATTTGTGATGAAATTTCAATGAGCAAGCAATCGGGATTCACTTTTGAAAATAATGTTTTGAGATTGAGGGGTAGAATCTGTGTGCCTGACGACATTCTATTGACGCATTTTCTTATCAACACCTAAGTGTAAATGATTGTACAAGTAATAAAGTTCTGGAAGACTAAGTCGAACCCACAGGGAACGGAAAATAAAGTTATAAAGATATGCAGTAACTACTTTGTCCCTAAAAAGAAAATAAAAGATGAAAGGGACCAATTTCCTGGTATCGACTTCAGCCCAGTATTTGCTGTTACAGAAGATTTTGGTGAAGCCCCTGCTATGGTTCCAGATGCCAGCGTTTTGGCCTTGGATCCCAGTATTGAGAAAACTCCCCTCGTTGGAGAAAAGTTGATACTGCTACTAGCACTGAACAAATTTCTTCAAAGCAATAGCTTTTTTTTTTTTTTTTTTTTTTTTTTTTTTGCATTGGGGCATTTCCTCTCCCCTTATGTAAATGTTATGGATATAACTTTGCTTTTACATCGCGATTGTAGGTGCTTTTTTCTTTTCTCTTTATAATTTTCCCAATTTCAAGATTGGCTGAGTATCTTTTATATGATTTCTTCAAGTTGGAGGCCTTACCTGATTTTTCCAGATTTGAGATCAGGTCTAGAGCGTGAAAGTTTGACCTGACTTGAATACTTAGGAAAATCTTTTTTACTTGATTTTTCTAGATTTGAGAGCAAGTCTAGAGCGTGAAAGTTTGACCTGACCTGAACACTTAGGAAAAATCTTTCTTACTTGATTTTTTTAGATTTGAGATCAGGTCTAGAGCGTGAAAGCTTGACCTAACCTGAACACTTGGGAAAAATCTTCCTTACTTGATTTTTCTAGATTTGAGATCAGGTCTAAAGCGTGAAAGCTTGACCAGACCTAAACACTTAGGAAAAATCTTTCTTTCATGATTTTTATAGATTTGAGATCAGGTCTAGAGCGTGAAAGCTCGACCTGACCTGAACACTTAGAAAAAATCTTTATTATGTGGGTCCATGCTGATATGGGCCATCATATCGCAATAAATGCAATTGATCTCGTGGGATCTTAACCGCTATATTTTTTTGGTAGAATCATTGAATCGAACTGTTCATATGTTAGCTGGTTAATCTGACTGTGCAGGTTTTTTCCCACCGTTTATTGCCATCATCATTAGCACACATTGGGAGACATACCATAGAAGGCATCAAAATCCTTAGATGTTAGCTTGTATATCTTCTGTAACCTTTACATCCTTCGCGATTGCTCATAGCTTCTCAAGTTAACTTGTCTTCCGATGAAGGACTTGCCGCTTTTAGGAGGGATTGCGAAATTCTTACTGGCGTCAAAATTCGCCCTTATGTTGAGGGGGTAGATGTAGCCTTCCCTTCGATCGTTATTAGCAGCTATCTGCTATTGATAGTGAGGCTGCGTTTTCTTCTTCCTACCTTGTTCTGTGATCTTCTACAAGGATTCCGCTTCCCGTTAAGCAAATGTCGTCCAAATCTTGCTCGGCTTCTTTGGGGGGTCAATGCTTTGTGCTAGCGTTTTGGCATAGTGCTCTGGTCTGGTGAGATTTCTCGTTGTTACCCCCTCAATATTGACCGAGGAGATCCTCACTTGCGACTTGGGATTGAGGGGAGGCACCTTGTTTGGGGTTTAGATTACCCGAATAAGAATTGGCACCAATTTTCCAAAATAGTGGTTTCCATGAATTGGTTGGCCGATCCTTCTATTTATCCCCCTCAATTCCTTTATCCCGAGCTCTGCAAGGAGTCCTACACCGCTTTCCGAGAGATCCCTATTACTGGCGCCGACGAATATACAATCGACCGAGCTATTGAAGCCGACCTTTCATTTTTTAATCTAGTGAACCCTATTGATGACATAGTTCCTTTTGATGAGGGGGTTGGCGGTGATACCCCGGTTGCAGCTCCTGCTGTGGCTGCTTTTGGGTCACGTCGGTTCACCAGATCCATGGCTTCTGGCTCGCGTCCAATGAACAGGGCCACTCCGATCAAAGGCCCAATTGCTTTATCTGCTAATGTTGATTCTTCAAAGAATCCTGGTCCGCCGCCAGTTCTGTCCAGAAAAGGGAAAGAAAAGGTTACCGAGGCGGAATCTCGTTCTCAGCCGAAGAGGGCTTGATCGGGGAGGTATGCTAGTCCCGATGTACCTAGCTCTTGGGCAGGGCTTTCGCTATAAAATTTGGAAGAGCGCCTGCAGAAAGTGGAGAGGTAGGTGCCCTCCTATAGATAGAGTCTGTCATGCAGGACGTGGATTCTCACGCTTTAGAGATTACTGCCAAAGAGTTGGTGGCCAAGGTGAAGGTTCTGGAGGATGAAATTAAGGCCTTGAAGGGCAAGGGGACTTAGGGACACTGTGTACCTTTGTTTATTCGCCTTCTCTATTTTTTTCTTTTATGTTATGGTGGCAATTGCAAATGAATAAACAAATTATTTTGCAATAGCTTAATGTTAATTTTCCAATACTCACACACTTAGGTAGTAGGATTCTCCCAAGATTTAAAATTGGAATTGTCAGACCAAGCAATCGTGACAGACAAATTGAAAATAAGAAAAAATGCTAACTGCTTAAATTATTGCGCTTGAAAGAAAGAAAAACAAAATAAAATGGTAGCATGCTACACATAATATTTTCTCATATGTTCAGCATGCCAAGGCCTCGGGACTGGTCTGTTATCCATATTTTCTAACTAATAAGTTCATGGCCGATTTACTTTGACCACTTTATATGGTCTTTCCCAATTTGGAGCCAGTTTGCCTTTAGTGGGGGGTTTTTGGTGTTTGGAAAGACTCTTCTTAACACCAAATCCCCAAGATTGAATGGTTGGGACTTTACTTGTTTGTCGAAATACTTCGCTACCCTTTGCTGGTAAGCAGCCAGCTGGAGTAAAGTCCGGTCTCTAACTACCTCTAGAAGATTGAAATTTTGCTGCAAACCCTGGTCATTTTGTGATTTGGTGGCAAGCTGCAGGCCTTGCTCCTCCATGACAGGTATAGATTTAGTCCTGGCGGTGGGCATACCGATTTCTATTGGCAAGACTGCCTCCGTTCCGTAAGTTAGCGTAAAGGGCGACTCACCTGTAGCTGTTCTTTTGGTGGTTCTATAAGACCACAATATTTCTGGTAGCTCGTCCAACCAACGTCCTATAGCTCCTTCCAGTCTTTTCTTCATGGTGTCAAGAATGGTTCTATTTGTTACCTCAGCCTGACCGTTAGCCTGCGGGTGTCTAGGAGAAGAGAAGTGATGCCTGATCTGCAGACCTTCACAAAACTGCTGTAAGACTAACCCCTCGAATTGGGTCCCGTTATCTTTCATCAGGACATGGGGGACACCAAATCTGCATATCATGCTTTTCTATACAAAGCTTTTCATGTCGGCTTGGCCTATCTTAGCCAATGCTTTTGCCCATTTTGTAAAGTAATCCACAGCGATAACCATAAACTTTTAGCTGTGGAAAGGGGGCCCAGGATATCCATTCCCCATTGCATGAATGGCCAGGGGCTCTAGACTGGGGTCATTGGCTGCGAAGGCTGGTGCACGTATTTTAAAAATCTCTTACATTTATCGCACTTCTTTACCAATTCTTGAGCATTGGACTTCAGACTGGGCCAGTACTACCCTAGTGTTAGAGCTCAGTGGGCTAAAGTTCTAGTGCTGACATGGTTCCCACCAACACTTTCGTAAATTTCCTTGAGGATGTAATTTGTTTGGTATGGAGTCAAGCACCTGAGAAGTGGCTGTGACCGGTACATCTCTAATTTTCAGCTTCCTTGATTGCTTCTTGTAGTCAAGTAGCTTCCCATCTCTTATATAGTCAAAAATAGATTCCATCCATGATCCAGGGAGATCCTTAGTGTCGTTGAGATGCATCCTCCTTGGACATTGAGTACTTGGAGCTTCTTGGAAACCAATCTTGATCACCGGATCCTAAGATGGTTCCCCAGACACTGCCAACTTTGCCAACCAATCTGCCCTGCCATTTTCTTGTCCTGGGATTTTTTGCAAGGTGAACCCCTGGAAATCCTGGGTTAACCTCTGAACAATTGAGTGATAAGCTTGCATACTTTCATCCTTTACTTCGAATTCATCACCTGATTGGCTGACTACCAGCTGTGAATCGCAGTAGGCTTTGATAGTCAAGGCTCCACATAATATGGCTAGCTGTATGCCAATGATCAATGCTTCATACTCTGCCTTATTATTCGAGGCCTTGAAACCAAAAGCCACCGACTTTTCCAATACCTTTTCCTTTTGGGGGTTTTTAGGACGATGCTAGCTCCAGATCCCTTCTTGTTTGATGCTCCGTCAGTGTACAACTCCCATTGCTGCGATTATAGAATCAGGTCTATGGCAGAGCCTTCTCTAGTGAATTCTGCCACGAAGTCATCCAAGGCCTGAGTTTTTATGGATGTCTTGGGCTCAAAGTGGATATCAAGCTCTCCAAGCTCCACAACCCACTTGGCCAATCTTTCAGAAGTCTTTGGCTTGTGGAGTACAGATTGGAAAGGATAATCTGTGGGCACGACGAAGGTGTGTGCTTGGATGTATGGTCTGAGTTTTCTTGCTGACACGACCAAATCATAAATCAGTTTTTTGAGATATGTGTATTTTTTTCAGCTTCCAAGAATATCTTGCTCACATAATAAACTGGCTTTTGTATCTTCTGCACCTTCCTAATCAAAGTCGAACTAACGGCATAGTCTGAGATGCCCAGGTATAGGTACAGAGGTTCATCGGGCTTTGGTGTTGATAGCAATTCCAGGTAGGGTTTTAAGATCCTAAAATTCAACTTCGTATTCCAGTGTCCATTTATACACTGCTTCCTCTTTTAAGGCTTTGAAGAAGGGAAGACATTTGTCCGAAGCTTTGGAGATGAAATAGTTTAGCGCTGCTAATCTGCCATTCAAACACTGAATGTCCTTTTTCGTCCTAGGGGACTTCATTTCTATCAAGGATTTGATCTGGCCTGGATCTGCCTCTATTCCTCTTTGAGATACTAGGAAACCTAAGAATTTCCCTACTGAGGCCCCGAATATGCACTTGGCAGGATTAAGCTTTAGGTGGAACTTTTGGAGGATCTCAAATGTTTCTCTCAAATGGTTGATGTGGTCTTCACCGTACTTGCTTTTCACAAGCATATCATCGATATATATTTCCATTAACTTGTAAATTTGATCTTGGAACATCATATTGACCAGCCTCTAGTAGGTTGTTCCAGAGTTCTTTAACCCGAATGGCATGACCTTGTAACAATAGAGGCCTCTGTTGGTAATGAAAGAGGTTTTTTCCTAATCCAGAGGGTCCATTTTGATTTGGTTGTAGCCCGAGTACGCATCCATAAAAGACAACAGTTCATTCCCCGCTGTCGAATCAACTAGTTGATCTATCTTGGGAATGGGAAAACTATCCTTTGAGCAGGCCTTATTTAAGTCGATGTAGTCTATGAAGACTCTCCATTTCCCTCCTTTCTTAGGGACCATCACCGTGTTGGCCAACCATGCTGGGTAGCGGACTTCCATGATAAGTCCCACCTCCAGAAGTCTATTTACTTATGCATCAATTATTTTGTTCCTTTCTGGGGCAAAGGTCCTCATTTTTTGTCTGATCGGAGGTCGATAAGGGTCGACAGAGAGGCGATGTGTGATAACCTAAGAGTCGATCCCAACCAGGTCATGAGCTGACCAAGCAAAGGCTGACATATGCTTTTTCAAAAAAGAGAAGCGATTACCTTTGCTGGGTATGGAGTTGTGTTCTGACTTTGATCTTTCGGAGGGGGTGAAGTTTACTGATTGAAACCTCCTCAACTTCTTCGTTAGGTTCCAATACTAGGGGCCTTTCTATATCCAGGTCTTCGTCTACTCTTGATGTTAACTGATCCTAAGTTGCTTTCTCCGAGTGGGGAGGGCTCTTTGATTGTTATCTGGCGTTTGGCGCCTTGAGCGCGGTGCACCCGCACTCTCTAGCTTCTTTCTGATCACCTCGGATGGTTACCACCATTTCTCAGATGATCAGCTTCATCCATTGGTGGAAGGATGAAGGTATTATCTCCAAGTTATGGAGCCATTGCATTCCCATAATTATGTTGTAAGGAGAGAAGGAGTTCACCACGTGGAATTCGTCCAGGGTTGTGATATAGTTAGAATCTTCTCCTACGATGATCGGCAACATCACACAGCCTTTTGATACCTTAACTTCTCCACTGAAATCGATCAGATTAGATTTGGTCGGCTCTATTCTCCTCATGTCAAAATCCAGTCTCTTTAGAGTGGTCAGGAAAATGACATTGGCTGAGCTGCCATTATCGATAAGAATTCTCCTGATATCAAAATTGGATATCCTTAAGGAAACAACCAGAGCATCCTCATGCGGGAGATGGACTCCGACGTTGGTGAACGTGATACATGGCTCCAATCTGGGCTCCTTCTCAAAACTTGAATTCCTCATAGGGGGATATCGGGCTTCCCGAGCTAGTCTCTTCCTGGCTCTGTTGGAATCTCCTGAGTTTCTAGATCTTCTGTGAACAACATGTATAATGTTAGGCTGATCACGCTGCAGCTGAGGAATCTGCTCTTGGTCCCTATTCTTCTTGGTATCCCGGTCATCCCTTCTTTTATCTTACCTTCCTGATCTGTCGTCACACCCAGTAATATACTGACGAAGCTTTCCTCGTTTGATGAGCTCCTCAATTTCATGCTTGAGAATCTTGCATTCGTCCGTGGTGTGGCCATGATCTCTATGGAAGTCACAATACCGTGACCTATCTCTCTTTTGAGGATCTCTTTTTAAGCGCTCCGGCCATTTAATATCCTCCCTTCCCTTGGACTGGTCCAGGATTTGGGAAAGGGGTGCGTTGAGCGAAGTGTACAGCTCTGGCCTTTTAAAGTCTGCCTTTCTGGGAGGCTTATCAGGTGACCACTGTCTCTTCTTTACATCTTTGGATTCCTTCTTTGGAGGTTTGGGATCTATCATGTGTCTCAGCTCTTTCTTGGCTAAGTTCATATCTTCCACTAGTATGTACTTATTGGCCTGTGCCAATAACTCTGCATAATTTTTGGGGGGATATTTGTTGATGGATGTAAGGAAGATTTAGGGTGGAGCCCCTCCTTTAATGTTGAGTTGGCGAAGCCTTGGTTACATCCTTCGGTTGTGTCACGCCCCGGAGCAGCATAAATAGAGAAAAATAAATTTCCTTTATGGGTCCATAAGGAATGACAGGTGAAAGTCACTAATAATCCACACCACACAGTACTAGTCCAAAAAGACAACAGTAAACAACTAAGAATAACACACAGTGATAACTATTACAAAATATCAGAGTATGGTCCACAGGATCACAACAGGTCTGAAGACAACAAATGCCCAAGTACCCGCTTACAAAAGGTTTAACAGAACAACCGAAAAGAAATCCAATTATAACATCTTCAGTCTTCAACTGGCATAAGGATAATTCTCCCTGGCGTAACCGTCATCGGTGGGGCCTTCCTCTGGATAACACTCATCAGTGTACTGGTCATTACCTGCAAAATAAGGGGCAGGATGTTCTGGACGGGGAAAGTCCAGGCAATAAAAGGCCGTCAGCTTACTGAGAGCTGAGTGAGCATAAACTAACGAGGTACCAATTATCTGAAGTAAACACGAGCTTATGAAAATACGAGTTAACATCTTATTATAAAGATAACATTATCTTGTTCCTCTATTCCTTCTTGTAAACCGACCCTTATCGTCTTGTTACTCAAATACCGAACTCAACAGATTCTGATTTCCATGAACAGACTCAATCGTTTAACTCTAGGGATACACCCTTATTCTGTCCATCGCTTTTAAGAGCAATGGTCCTGCTCACCGCATGTCATGGACTCCACGTCAGTCTGTCCCCAGCTTTTAAGAACAATGGTCCTGTTCACCGCATTTCAGGGATATAACGTTTCGAACAAGGCATATCAATCTATTGCCACGACCCAACGTCATCTACTAATGATCCCAGCTCACCGCTTTTAAGAACCATGGTCCGGTTCACCGCTTTTAAGAGCATATCACCGATCATCCAGTCTATCTTAAGACTTCTTGGTCCAGCTCACCGCTTTTAAGAACCATGGTCCGGTTCACCGCTTTTAAGAGCATATCATGGCCAATCGTCCATCCACGTACCATTCCTGGAACTTACCAAACCTACTTACGTTCCACTCTACATCGACACATGACAAACTCCCAATGTGGCCTGACTACTCGGATTAAAAGAAATCGGATATCAAACTCATATCAGAATCAACACGTCACCCATGTCTTCATATTCTTTTTATTCATTATCCATAAATCTTTGGTGTCACATTACTCCCGTCTACCCCATAGTCGCATCATGAAATTCCGAATCAGGAATCGAACAACTAAACCTCTTATATAATAAATAGGCAAAGGAAACCATGTTCTGATCATGTCAATCGATTGGAACTAAGTTCAATCGATTGGTATCAAAATCATATCAATCGATTGAGATCATGTCAATCGATTGAGATTGGTATCAAAATCATGTCAATCGATTGAGATCATGTCAATCGATTGGTAACTGAAAAGTGTCAATCGATTGAAATTCTATTCAATCGATTGGGATACAACTGATGTCAATCGATTGAGATTATGTCAATCGATTGGTACTACGTCTTCTCCAGCAGATTGTAAAAACAGCATATAACAACGTAAACTACAAGCATTTAACCCATCTAAGCTTCATAATAACTAGCATAAACATCACATAAAGGGACCAAGTGAGTTAGAAACTCACCTAGGGTGCGTTTGGGTGTGTTCCAACTTTAAAATCTTCAAGCTCTCTCTCTTTCTCCTCTTCTCTGTCTCTGTCTTCCCTCTCTGTCTCCTCCTTTCTTTTCTTTCTTCTTCCTTCTGCTTCTCCTTTCTTTTCTTTCTGCTTCCAAGGCAGTGTGTGTGTGTAGAGTGTGTATATATGTGTATAGATATAGAGATATAGATAGATATATGTATGTATATATCTCAAGAGTATGTCTCTCCCTCTCTCAATGGTCTGAAAAACAGCCCCAAGGCCATGAATGAACAAGTATATATAGGGATATGGGATTGCCACGCGTTTAAAGCTGAAGGAAAGAAGAAAACATTTCTCAGGTTATGTCAATCGATTGAGACACCAGTCAATCGATTGGTAACAGATATTTGTAGTCAATCGATTGGAAACAATGTTAATCGATTGGGATGAATGGCAATCGATTGGAAATGTTGACACGTAATCACTTTTAGTCGGTTGAATGTAAATCGATTGGTATCAGAAAAGTGTCAATCGATTGGAACAATGTCAATCGATTGATATCAAAAATTCACCAAAAGGAAGAGAAAGTTTATACGAGTATAGAAATGAAATGCCAGGTCTTATTAATATACCAAAATACAGGGTATTACACGTTGTGTTGAGCTCAACATTAACCTTGTGATATAATCCCTCAGACCCTCGCACTTGGCCTGGCGTATGGTCAGCATATGATCCGGTCCCTTCCTGATTTTCTTACTGGTGAGGAACTGATTGATAAATTTTACGCCTAGGTCAGCGAACGAAGTGATTGATCTGGGTGGAAGGCGGTTAAACCATGATAACACTGTGTCGATGAGCGTATTTGAAAAATCTCGGCACATCAAAGCGTTGCTATTGTTGTACAAGGCCATGGCTCGTTGATAATGACTCAGGTGCTCCGTCGCGTCAGTTTTTCTATCATACATGGCTAGCTTCGGTAGGGAAAACCCTTTGTTTTGGGGGGGGGGGAGGGCTCTTCTATTATTGACTTGATGAATGGGGGCCCTCCTTGCCCTAAAAGCTCCTGCAGCTCTTGTTCAGCTTTAAGTTGTAATACCTCGGGTGTGTCTTCCTCCCCTTGGCTGGTCCCTTGAATTACCCTTAGGGTAGTTCGTCAAGTCACCCTCAGGATCCTTGCAGTAATCTCTAGATTCATCAACCCGCTCCCCATCTCTGTTACGAAATTCGTTGGTGCGTCTGGCTGCTGAGCTGAGCTGTCCTGGTAGGGTGGTCATCCTCATTGTGCTCCTTTGGGGGATTGAGCTGTTTGCCTACCAGCTGTGATATTGCTTGCTGCTACTGAACGAAAGCTTGCACTGTATCTGTTAGGCTGTTGATCTGCTGCATCATTTGCTCTAATGCAGCTGGCTGAGCGGGTTAAGGTACTGGGTCTGCCCCAGTGGATGTTTTTGGAGCGATAGGATTCAAGTTTCCTCGAAGAGAATCTTGATCGTCCAGGCTAGAAGGTTGGGATGAAGTAGATTTTGTAGAAACCTCCATCGTGCCTGAATTAGAAGGAGAAATGGTGAAGAAAGGGGAACTAATGTCGTTTCTCACAGACGGTGCCAATTGATGTAGCTCGTTTCAGGTAGAGTTAAAAATGGACAAGAGCAGAGCAGCAGATGATGATTCATATGAGCCAAGTCTTGCACGAAAAGAAAGGGAAAGACTCAAGGGGGTTAGGTTCCCTGAGTCTCCTCCGATGACTAAGTTAGTCGCAAGGAAAGGGAATTGGTAATTAGTGTTTAGTAAGGGAGATATTGTGTTCCTTATTATTGATTTGCTAGTGAATAAATAAGGAATAATTTCAACAGACTGAGGCCTTTTCGGCGTAGTCTTCCACCAATTTTTGATGTGCCGTTGGGTTGAGCCACTTAATCTTTCACCACGTGTCCCATCCCTTCAAGTTGTGGGCTACCCGTTCCTACATTCTCGGAACGGGAATGATCGTGCGATCTTTACCGAACGGTTATATGGACCCGTTCAACTGAGACAGTCTTTAATGCAACCGACCCGTATCTCCCTTGCCACGTGTCACAGTATGATGGAATATCTTAAACGACACCGTATTAATAGTGATTCAGGTGTAGGAACATCATCTTTGTGCTCATCGGGGATCGCTCATTTTGGTGATATCGCTCTATCTCTACTCATTTTTGTCGTTGTTCGAACCATTTACATTAGGGACAATGCAGTGTTCTAGTTGGGAGGGGGGGGGGGGGGGGGGGGGGGGGTGGAATATTCATCCATCATGGGATGTTTCATTTTCTTCTTACCATTAATTCTCCAAGCATGATTTTTAATGAAAGAAAACTTGATTAAAAAAAAAGTTTCCAATGATTGTTGTATAATTCCCATTTTCATGTGCCAAGCGATCACACTTGTCTTGTGATTTTAGCATGTGACACGTAATGAATCTCACTAGTCCTAGAATTATCTTGATTATAGTGAACTTCATGAATTTCAAATCTTGGATTATCAAGCACATTGCATGACTACTTGTGCTAGTATGATATTTAATGCAATTGTGACCCGAAAATTATTTGAAACATATGTAGAGACTTTACCCTTGAGAGCTTTAGATAATTTTCTCCATTGTTGAGTGGTACATACTTCAATTCTCTCTTTTTGAAAAACATACAAAAGTTGTTGATAATGTCATCTTCTTGCTTTGATTGTTCATTAGAGGAATCCTTTTATGGAACACAAAACTCTTGCTTGCTTGTCATTGTAGTGGAGAACAAAGAATTACACTGTCCGAGGAAATGACTTTAAGTCCTTCTTTTCACCATTTCTAGTCTTAACCACACATACCCTTCTTTCACTTAACCATACACTTTTCATATCCGTGTTTGAATTATATTTTTGGTATGTCTTTGCATGAGACTGTGTTTGTAAGGTTGTAAAAGAGATTGAATCGTATTGTTGTGAGAGTACAAAGAAAATAAAAGAAAAGAAGTTCAAAAAAAAAAAATGAATAAAAATAAATAAGAAAATAAAAGAAAGAAAGAAAAAGAGCTTCATAGTCAATTGTACTTCTCTTTTTGAGTTTCAAAGAAATATTTGTAGATGATTCATCTCTTGTGGTCATTTGTATCCATGCATTCCAATTAATCCCAAGTTTGTACCCAAACACTTCACTTCCTTTCCCCTTGTCCGTCACCTCATAACCCTTTCTCACTTTACAACCCCCTCAAGGTCCTAATTGATCCTCAAGTTTTGTGATTCGGAGTTTGAGACGATCATGACAAGTAGTTTGAGTTATTTCACATCCTCTAGTGAATGATATCTTTCATGAGATTAATTTTTACTCGTTTTTCACGCTTACGTTTTTTATCATTGGCATGTGCGTGGCTTTGGTTCTATTTCCTTTACTCTTTTTGCCCGAATGTCACGAGTGTATTACCCGGTTCGGAGTGCTCATTTTTAGAGTATAATACCAATGAGAATTGAGTTGAAGCGCGTTTTAAATGAAATTCAAATTATGAAAGTATTGTCATCTTCTTGATAGATTGTAGTTATGCACTTCACACTACATACGCATCCAAGATTGAGCTTAGTGAAGTTTATCTAATAACCTTGATAGTTTGAGAACTTTTCGGATACTACCTGTCACATTGCTAAAATCCAATGAAAATCTTTGTATATATTGAGCGTTGTACACTTGGATAGTGATTAGCTATTGTGAGGAAACAAAATGTTTGTGTGTATCATTCTGAGAACCCTCTAGAGACAAAACTCCGTCTCTACTGGGAACTTAGAGGTTTAACGGTTCATTTTATATGCTCAATGCAATCGTGTTCCCCACAAAAATGATTTATCTTTTATTTTAAATGAATTTGGTGCGCAAGGTTATTTTTTAATCTCTTGGTCTTCCGCTTTATACTTAAGAGACTAGCAACATGTTAGTTGGGGGGGGTGAATATTCGTGTTCAATATTGCATTCTTGACTTCATGATTTTACTTTTATTGGACGCGAATTATCACCTACACCTATTGATTTAATGGATAAGTTGTACTTTTGTTTATTTTGTTGTTCACTTTTTGTTAATAAAAAGTCACTTTCTTGTAGTTTTTGAGAACTTGTTCGAAATTAGAACCAATCTCTTTGGTTCTTATCTCATGACAAAGGGAAAGAGTCTAAATCAAGAAGGGCGAATCGATCCGGCCTTTCAACACTGATCGATCTGCTCAACACTAATCGATCCGCGAATTTGGAGGAAGCCACCGACCTCCTACTTGCTCTCTGGCTGCCTCTCTCTCTCTCTCAAGTAAAGCACTGATGACAATGGTTTTGTACATTTTTGGCTCATATCCCCCGACTTTTTTCCCCCTTAACTTGATTCCTCTTCATATATATATATATATATAGATATATATAATCTTTCACTTCTAATTTTATCCTTCTGTATGTTTCTCACAAACTGTTTTCTCTACATTGTGCACAAAATATCTATGACTATGCATGACACAAGGCTAATGCTACTATGTATTGTAAATTTGTATCCCAAATTTCAATTTTAGTGTACTCAACATCATTCGAACCTCGCAAGTCACGGGTCTGCGATTATTGATTACGAAAGGAAAAGAAAAGTGGAGCCTTTAAATGAGTAAATCAACTCGGAACCTCATGATGCATGTGTGGACAAGAACATTTGGTCACATAAACTCCTCTATAAGAAAGAACATTGTATAAGTGGGTTCATATCAACCTCAAATTATATAGGTCACAACTCACAAGCCACCGTCACTGGACTCACCAGTACTTTCATAGGAGAAGTTATCTAGTGAGCTCGTCACACCATGTTATTATGCAGATGTGGTGTGACATTCTAATCACATGGAATATATAATCACTAAAATTACAAGATTATGACAAATAGGGAAGGATGTGCCTCCGAAAATAGAGGGCCATGACTTATTGTCATGTTATATAGTGACTACGTTGTTCAATGTTACTGAGACGTCACACCACATCAGCAGCATGATAAAGTATAATGATGGTCGACACTTACTAGATAATTTCTCACGCATACTTTAGGCGCCGAAAGCAAATAATTGTTTCAATAAGAAAACTCAACTGCTTCCGTCAAAATTATACAATTTGATTAGTGTCTATTTGTTTGCATAGGATCATGTGTCGAGTTTAGTAAATATTGCTAAACCAACATTGACATTAATTCTCACAAAAACCAAATTGAAATTAAAAGTAATATAAATATTTCCAAATAGGCCATAATGTCTAAATACCCGTGAACCATCTTAGCCACCATTCACATGCACACAAAACAACAAAACCCCACTCCTTTAATTAAACGTAACACAAATACAACATATATATATATATATGTATGTATATCACTCTCTCTCTCTCTCTCTCTCTCTCTCTCTCCCACCCACCCTTCTCTCAGTTATTGGTGCTCCTCTGAAGCATCTGATAATGGCTATTCAATGTTTACAATTTTGCATTGTACTCATATGTGTAATTTTGGTACAATCATATATAGCATCATCAGCTTTGCTAGTGGGTTTGAAGCACCACTATAATGTCCATCCATACCATAGAAGACCCATGGTACAAGCCAATCAAACCGCATGCTCTCTGTTTATGGGTACTTGGGTCCGAGATGAGTCTTACCCGATTTACCAATCTTCTGCATGCCCAATCATCGACCCGGAATTCAACTGCCAAATGTACGGTCGACCCGACTCGGATTACCTCAAGTATCGATGGAAGCCAGCTAATTGCGAGCTCCCAAGGTAGTAGTTATAGTCACTTTTCATGCCTTCATAGCTTGTTTGGCAACAACTTAATTCTGTCATAAACAGCTGCTTTTCCTTAAAGCTTACTTACTCCGTCTCATTTTTAGAGCCCACTTTCTCATTTTGGGATGTCCCAAAATTATTGTTTAATTTTCAAAATTGGTATACAATTTTTACTTGTTTTTCAAAATTACCTTTTCTTAAAATCTACGCCAAGAGAAAACCAAACAATTAGTTGTAATGGTTATGGAGAATTGTGGAAAGTAAATATATAGATTCTTTTTGTTCTCTTATAAAGTTAAGTTCCTAAAGTAAGACCCTGAATTTATGGACAGACTATTCAATATAGCTTTTGGTCAGTTGCAAATTTCTATGATTGACGCACGTTTTTTCCGATTGAAATATAGAAGCTCAGTTGCCAAACAGTTTCAATTTAGGCCTCGTTTGGCAACAACTTTTGAAACTTATTAGTGACTGAAATTTCGAAAGCTAACAAATCATGCATTGTGTAACTTCCATTGCGATTTTTTTTTTTTTTTTTTTTATGAGACCTACGTGAGATTAATAAAGGAAATTATGTAATTGTACAGTATAATAATAATGTTTAGTTTTGGGAAATTTTTGTGTGATGCTAGATTCGACGGTCTTGATTTTCTTTTGAAAATGAGAGGGAAGACTGTGATGTTTGTGGGTGACTCATTGGGCCGCAACCAATGGGAGTCATTGATTTGTATGATCTCAGCCGCCGTGCCACAATCACCAACCCAGATGATCACAGGAGATCCTCTCTCTACCTTCAAGTTCTTGGTGAGCGTCTGATTAATCTCATCTGACGGCTACTATGTATTCACCAATATTGGGATGAGACTTATCTGATTGGGTTTTGTTACGGTAAATTGCAGGAGTACGGAGTGTTCGTGTCGTTCCACAGAGCTCCATATCTAGTGGACATTGTTTCAGTGCAAGGGAAGAGAATTCTCAGATTGGATGATATATCAAGGAACGGTAACACGTGGAAGGGTGTTGATGTGCTGTCATTTAACACCGGTCACTGGTGGACCCACAAAGGATCTCTACAAGGGTTAGTGACTTAATTTTAGTCCATGATGGTATTTTATGTTGGAGCAAAAATAATTAAGATTTACGTACCAAAAAAAAATTAATAATAATAATTAAGATTTGTATGATGAGTAGTGCAACACACATTTTTTTGACACAAAGTGTCATTCGGTCATTGGTTGACGCGGATCCCACTACTGAACGCATATTAGCCATTGAATTAACACACTTTTTGAAATAAAGTATTGTCCGATCATTGATTGGCACGAGTCCTACCACTGAACGCATATCGGCTATTAAAATAATGGCCGATATGTGTTTAGCCGATATGCGTTCAGTGGTGGGACCGCACCAATTAATAGATGGATGATACTTTGTGTCAAAAAGCGTATAAAAAAAAGTGTGTGTCAAACTTTTCCATTATTGATTAGTAGAAAGGTCATTCGTACACGAAAATTTTCAGTGGATCATATATAAATAAATATTTTTTTGGGAACGTATCATATATAAATATTAAGTGAAGGCTGACTAGGATTGTCAATCGGATTGGGCTAGCCCGAAGTCCACCTGTTTGGCCCGCAAAAGTTAGGGCTGAGCTTTAGTAGAGGACGGGCAGAGTAAGAGTTTATTTTAAGCCCAAATAAGACAATGGGCTGAGCTTGGGACATCCTAGGCTTAATCCGATTTAAGCCCAACCCGATTAAAATTGTATATTCATGTAGAATATTGCTACACTCACCGAACTTAACTGAGAGATTGCATCGAACATGGATGGATCCCACCAATTGAAACAACTTGCTTGCTTATTTTAACATGATCCGACCCATTTTTTTGTTTGACAAACAATGGTGGTGTCCACCCATGTTTGGTGCAATCTCACAGTTAAGTTCGGTAGGTGTAGCAATATTCTTTTATGTAATACGTAAGTCACATAACCATAATTCAAAAACCATAGGTTGATAACATCCTTTCAAATAATTCACTTTGAGAAGCATATCCTATGCTTATACTAACAACAAAAACCCAGCGATTTGGACGAAGAGGAGTAGGTTAAGTTATTTTTAAAAAAAATATATATTTTTTGGAACCTTTCCTTTTGCATACTGTTCGTGAAAAAATTCAACAAGTTCGGGCCGGCCCGAGTTTGGCCCGAAACCGGTTCTATATATTCGAGCCGAGTTTGAGATGAGAAACTATATCTTTATGCGAGCCAAGCTCGTGCTTGGGAAAGTTTAATTTTCTTCGGGCGAAGCCCAGCTCATAGGGCCCGATTGACAGACATAAGTGAAGCATTCCATTTCAAAGACTATTTAACAATCTAAAGATTTGTTTGGGAAAGTCTATAGCTGGATTAGGTTTATTTCAAATTTTACTTTTATCTAGTTCTTATGAAAATCAATATAGTGTTGAATTGAAAAGAAACAATTTAAAGTATGGACTCGTATACAAGAGCTTGGTACTCTCCATGCACTAGAGTTGGTTACTTAGGAGTTATTAAACTAGTGGGGGTTGATAATGTACAGGTGGGACTATATGGATTCAGATGGGACATGGTATCAAGATATGGATCGTCTGGTTGCTATTGAAAGAGGGATGAGAACGTGGGCCAGATGGGCTGACTCAAACGTTAACACAAGTAGAACCAGAGTTTTCTTCCAGTCCATCTCTCCCACACACTACAAGTACGTTGACTCTCTCTTTCTCTCTCTAACTAAACTCCCTCTCTCTCTCTCTCTCTCTCTCTCTCTCTCAAATTATTGCCCTTTTGTGAATGCCAGCTCTGAAAGTGCAACTGCTTTTTTGTTTGCTTGCAAACAGAGAAGATTCAGTGGCTCATAACAGCTGTAATCACTAATTGGCTGTGAAAAATAGGTAGGATGGGCCCAAAATTATATTTTTCTTTCCCAATAAGGCCCATAGCTTTCCTTTCCAATGATTTAAATATAATTCTTGTCGAATTTGCTAATTAAGTGACTGTTTTGGTAGTGCAAAAACTGATTCTCAGATTTAGAAAAGAACTAGTTTTAAAATAGTTTTGTGGGGGACGCAAACACCGATTTTTGTGGTCTAGAAAAGGATTAATTTTAGAAAAATGCTGGACCCACACAATGAACTACACATTTTTTTCACACACTTCTTTAAATACTTGTACCTTGTGCTGTATAAGTGGAGCACAAAAAAGTGTAAAAAATTCAAGCAGCACAAGGTACAAGCATTTAAAGAAGTGTGTGAAAAAAGTGTGTGGTTCATTGTGTGGGTGTAGCATGACTTTTAATTTTAAATAGTTTTGTATTGTATAATTGTGTTGCTCCTTTTTAGATGGACATAAGTTTGTGCTGGATTAACTACACACTTTTTTCACACACTTCTTTAAATGCTTGTACTTTGTGCTGTTTGAATTTTTTACACTTTTTTGTGCCCCACTTATATAGCACAAGGTACAAGCATTTAAAGAAGTGTGTGAAAAAAATGTGTGATTCATTGTGTGGGTCTAACATTTTTCGGATTAACATAGCCTTTTGGAGTCGGGCTCATGCCCTACTCCTTTTGGCCACCTTATCGATGCGGCTCAAGGTCATATTGGTCCGCTTTCGTTTTTTTCGAAGTTACTCATGTGAGATGGGACGGAAATAGAGTGGCTCATGAGCTCGCTCGCTTTGCCAAGTTCATTCTTTGATGTGTTACCTTATTGTATTTAGATTTAGGTTTTTATTGATTTCTTGAATAAAATTTCACTTTTTCCTGATAAATTAAAAAAAAATAACATGGCACTTTGGAAAACATTAGGTACATTTTCTCAATTCTCCATATAAATTTCAAATCCACCCTTAACTTGTTTTAATTAGGAATACTAAATTTTACCTTTTATTTATTTGTTTATTTTTTTTTCCGAAAAATTGGTTAGTCAAACAAAAAGAAAAGTCAAATAACACTTACAAAAGATACAAGGGGCATATCCCAAGATATACAAAAGAGCTCAAAAACATAGAGATCAACTCTAACATAGGATGGAACACTGTCAACTATAAAAGCAAAGAGAGAACCCCATCCCAACCATCTAAAACAAGACACAATCAAGATCTATGGCGATTTAGGGAAACTATCACTAAACTTCATCTTCGCTTCCTTCTTTCTTTGCCTAGAAGACAGGGAATGATCTAGAGAAGGGATAGAAACATCATAAACAACCTCACTCTCCTCAAAGTCTTCAACTTCCATTTCAGGGGGGTTACTGGGGGCCTCTCTAGCCTCTTCAAAAACAACTCTAGTCTCTTCAACAGGAGAATGATGAGAAAAGCTAGCCTCGGGGCAAAGCATCCTGGAGGAAGTAAAAACAATTGTCTCACGCGTCATAGGAAATTGGATATTCTCTTCAACATCACGGCAAGGACTGAAAACATATTGCCCAAAGGCTTAGGGGCATCCACAAAATAATGCACTTTACGCTTACCTTTGTTCTTTCCCTCCACAACTTTCCAAACCCCGGGCTCTGCCTTCTTGGTGTAGGAACTATAAGGAGCCGTGGGACAAGGTTGGAATTGACTAGAACTTTGTTGAGCTGGCACTAGTCTAGGATTCACAGTTGTAGAATAGTTATGACCATACGTGCAGCATTTGGGACACCTGACAGGAACCCATTAGTATTCAATGTTGATTTTTGTCAAGATAGGCGCTCCACTCTCATCATCTTCAACTTCAATGTTAAATTCATTGATGAAGTCATAACTTGAATCAACTTCGATGCAAACCTGGGCATAGGTGATACTTCCCGATAAAACTTGCAACAAAGCTTATACCCTTTGGCATGGGTTCCAATATTCTAGTTTGATTCCATCTAGATTGACCCAAATCCGAACTGTCCTGTCTCATTGTTGACCGAAAGGTTAGGTTTCCAAGGTGTTAAGAGTTAGGGTTGCCCAGCTTTGAACCATGGACCACCTTCAAGGACTGCGTCCCATGATTCCACAACAGAGAAAGGAAAATAAAATAAAATAAATAACATCTAGAGTCGGTTGCCAAAGTGTCAACAAGGCCAATCTTATTCCAAAATCTACCAGTAAATTTTACCTGAGTTAGGCTAAAGTCTAAACTATCCACGGCTAATGAATTCTTTTAACTCTCAAGCCCCCAACTCAAAAAATATGCAGGTTAGGGGGTTTGGGCAAAATTATTGAAAGATTACTGTAATACATGAAAAGTTATAGTTAATCAAAAGAAAAAAAAAATACATGAAAAGTTATAGGAATTGGTTTAATGGTTGTGTGAGAATGCTCCTGCTCTGCTCCTGCGTTTGTAATGTTCTTTATCCACGTCAAAATAACATTTTAGTAGGGCATAACTCACAGAAGAGTCTTGAAATAACAAACTGTGTAATTATACTATTTTGGAACATTTTATACTGTTATGGGACGTGGTTTAGAGCCCATTTTACATACGTAAATGTTTTTAAAAAATCCATTCCTTTCTAAAACTAAAAAAGTAGCTTTTCTAGGGGAAAAAAATCTCACATAAACAAGACACATAAACTTTATGTGTCTATCTCTCTCTCCTAGTGAGAAATAGACATATTATGGTTTATATATCTTATTTATGTGAGATTCTTATGTGTCTCAAGAGTTATCCTTTTAAAAGGCAAACCCAAATGGCTTATTTGTCTAGCGTTGTGGAATGTTAATATGTTATCTTTATGGATCATAAGCACAACAATGACAAAGCGACAAGATACAAACTATTTTTAAAGAAATTTAGTGAAGTCTTTTCCATACTTTTGAGGTGTGAACAGGGACGAACCTGGGAATTAATCTAGTTTAGGGGTGGAGTAAATAATTTTAAGAAGTGTACGGATATCAAGTCTATGCACTTGAAGTATATTTAACGATAGCACTGATGCAAATAGACATTTTTTTTTTCAAATCTATGGGACGGTCGCCCCTGCTTGCCCAAAGGGCGTGAAGTTAATTATTTATCTAAATGACATTGAACAGCCCGACGGAGTGGAGTGCAGGGCTAACAACAACAACCAAAAGTTGCTATGGAGAGACCGTGCCAATGAGCGGCACGGCGTACCCAGGTGTGTACCCAGATCAAATGAAGGTGATTCAGACCGTTATTGGGAACATGACCAACCCAACCTATTTGCTAGACATAACAACCCTATCTGCAATGAGGAAAGACGCTCACCCATCTATCTATAGCGGTGACTTGAGCCCGGCGCAAAGAGCTAACCCTGACCACTCTGCTGATTGTAGCCATTGGTGCCTCCCTGGCTTGCCTGATACTTGGAATCAATTATTCTACACTGCTTTGTTCTTCTAGTAAAAATGTTTATTTAGTATGGTAATAAACCATTTCTTAGTTTTTTCCCATTTTTATAGTGGTCTATTATCTATAGTTGTTGATACACTAGGGAGAACGGGCGAAATTGCACCTTTGGATCTCCATTTCTTGTAAATTAGTGAATTTGGGAATTTGCATTATTTGTTATGAGAAATAAGGTATAAAACTTATTTCCCTTTAAGTCAATTATCTGAACTAAACTTTGCCTTAACTACTATTTTATTACCATTACCATTGTTTCCCTCTAGTCCACGGGTAATATTGGGGTAACAATTTCCAACCTAGAATTCACAATCTGTTGGAAATTGGATTGAATCCCAGACTCATACCTATCTATATACCTATACATGTATGTATGTGTGTATGTATATACATATTCACACACACACACACACAGACACACACATATATATATATAGGCCTTCTTTAAAGGAGACGTCCGTTTACGGACCTCCCTTGAGCTACGAAATAAAGGTGAACAATTTCATCGCCGGTGTAGTTCACCTTTAACGATGCAATTTTCGTCGCTAAAGGGGACTCCTGAGACTCCCTGTATAGGATGATTGATGATAAGAATTGGGAAAAGTACATGGTTGATTAGTTAAAAGTCCCAGATTAAGTACTTTTTTTTTTAGTATTTAATCCAATGACTCCAATCAAGTGCTTTTCTAGTATTAAATCCAATCATGCGTGGAATGTCTTCATTTTAACGCCTCCAAGTCAGTCAGTTTAACTTAATAACTTTGTTCAAAAGAAAAAAATAAATTTTAAATTTTATGAGTCACTTCCCTTCCTTCTTTTCTTGGATTCCTGTGGTATTTAAAAAAAATAAATAAAAAATAATAATAACATTTCTGGTGTTATTTAAACACGGAGGAAAACACAAAGAAATGCACTAGGGAGACGGTTTTTCTCTCCTTTCCCTTTTCGTTCTCTAAATTTGCAAACCAAACCGAGCCTTAGTTTCCAGCAGTAGACAATTGTTGGAGTTTTAAAGCATGAGTTGCAATACTTCAAAAACTTGCATCAGAGAATCAACAAAGGTTCTAAACACCATACATAACAATACAATATGACTAACACAGCAGGGCATCTAAAAGTCCCCCTATATGCTGTTTACTTCTACCTTAAAAAGACTCACACATAAGTACTTTCCTCAAGAAGCAATATTAGCTTCGGATCGAGAGTCCATGACCGTGCACTCCCATCATCCGTGGTACACTGTCGGTACTCTTTGTTGTCGAATTCCCATTGGATACAGAGGGAACTGCTAGTTTGTTGTCGTAGGCCGAGAGATGAACACCGAGGGCGGCCCTGCCAGATGGGTCGAGGTTATTTGACCAAGAAGCATCCCACTCTATGGCTTTCGCCGTGCTGCACGCTACACTTGCTCCTCCCGGGACTGTCAGCCTGGCCGAGTTCTGCAAAACAACAATTTTTATCAGTGTTTATATACAGTTAAGGATAGATTTTCATTAGGTTCAATCTTTGAAGCTCCTCTCTCTCTCTCTCTCTCTCTCTCTCTCTCTCTCTCTCTCTCTCTCTCTCTCTCTCTCTCTCTCTCTCTCTCGTTCAATTTAGGAGTGTCACTTGCGGTAAGGAAGTCTAGTTTCATTCCAAAAAGAGGTTTGGGCACAGAATTCCATGTGGTTTGTTATTTATGATGAAAAGAGTGCACAGGGTCATTTTCGCAGTAAATTCGAAAGATGATTTCATAACGACCACGTTTCAACTCCGATTGAGCCCCATTTTATGTCGCTGGAAATCTGCCTTTGACCCAAAACTAATGCTCAAGTCTAAAGTACCTTGGGGTATTTTGGTCTTTTCACATTAATTCTGCGGGGGTGTAAAGCAGCTAGGTCTCACCGGTTGTAGTCCTGTGTCTTTTACCTAAATACGGGTGGTTAGATCCTCCCTTTGGTTTGACATTGGAGGGGTAATGAGGTCATAAAAATAGAACTGGTTTATGATGGAATTAATTCAATTGTTCACCTGAGAGAAGAGCCTCTCGAATATCGTTCTATAGTAGTAAGCTTCCTTTGTGGTTGGGGTATTATGCGGGAAGATATGTGTGGCATTAAACATCATTTTATCTGTCACCTGGAAATTAAAGCTAAGCATTAACGAGTTGGACAACCACAAATAATAGTAACGAAAATACAAGAATCGAATACGATGCGATGAAAAATCATCATAGACCAATATACATGTTGAGCAGCATGAGCTTTGAGCCCATCAATCCAACTGTAGCCAACACCATCACCAAATTGCTCTTTTTGCCTATAGAGTATATTCTGCATGGCATTAAATAAAAAAAAAAAGAGTAAATAAATAAAAGATGTTACTTTAAACCAGTTTATGAGAGCTTGAGTTCTAAAGCAGCCCATTGTATCAGTCTAAGACCTTTGGGAGGTATGGATGCACTTCATCATCAAAGGCCTTCCTTAGAACCCACTTTTCAATACGTCCTTCTTCGGGCTTAATCTGAAATTAAATTTTTTTATTTTTTTTAGGAACAATTAGAAAAACCCAAATCATCAAATTTAAAATTAATTACTAATATTAAAATGTTCATTGTTTACCATCTTCCACTCGGGGTCAATGCTCATTGCAACATCAATGAATTCTTTATCCAAGAAGGGGACACGAGCTTCCAATCCCCACGCGGAAGTTGATTTGTTAGCCCTCAAACAATCATATTGATGGAGGGCCTTAATCTGCATACAAGAACAAGAAACAAAACCATTAGCCATTGTTATTGTGGGCTCCATTCTCTAATTGTTTAAGTTTCTGGAGCAACTGGTGACTTAACTAACAATCACTGGTACTTCCAAACACGGGATAAAAAAAAAAAAAGTGGTTTTTCGAGATGAGATTTTACCTTGCGACATGTTTCACGGTGGAACTCTTCCTTGTTTGGCGCTTTGTGGAAGTACAAGTACCCACCAAAAATCTCGTCAGAGCCTTCACCAGAAATGACCATCTTCACTCCTAGAGACTTGATCTTACGAGACATGAGGAACATAGGAGTGCTTGCTCGAATCGTGGTCACATCGTATGTTTCAATGTGGTAAATTACATCTTCTATTGCATCAATCCCATCCTGACACGTGTTACATTAATATTACATCCAGCATACTAGAAATTTTAACTTACAAGAAAGGAATTAAGCATTTGATTGGAGGGTTATAGTTGAAATCAATACCTGCACAGTGAAATGAAACTCATGGTGGACAGTGCCCAAATAATCAGCAACTTCTTTTGCAGCCTTCAAATCTCTTGAATCCTGCTCAAATAATATAGAATGGTAAGACTAAAGCAGTAGTTCTTTTGTTAGCTATACAATACCTTGTTCTCGTAGTGAGGCTCCGTTTGAATCTTGGAAAAGGAAAGAAAACGAGAAGAAAAACAAATTCCCTTGTGCTCTCCTCTATGCTCAAGTAACATTAGAAATAAAAACTTCAGAATATAATTCGAATCCAATAAAAGAGGAAGGAAAGAGACCCCCAAATTCAAAATTCTTAATTTATTTTCTTTACCCTTTTCTCTTTTCCATTAACCCTGCCTGTGTTGTTTCAACACTGCCGGTCCCAAACCCGGATAAAAGAGGAGGGTTAATGTGTTAGGTAGCTCGACAGCCAGCATGTAAAAAAACACCGTCGGATCCTTATGATATGAATGAATACTCGTATGGTTTGGTACCCTTATTCTTTTCCATTCTATTACCTCACTATCTTTTCTTTAGTGACCAAACAAAGAAAAGTCTTTTACTAACTATTTTCTTTTCCTCTTCCTCGTAAAATCCATAAACCAAACATGGCCTAAAAGATCAGGATATACCTCTAGGCCAACACAGAAGGAATGGAGCTGTGTACCCCATTGCTTGGCAGCCTTCGTACCCGCCAAGTGGCGGGAAGTGATAGAAGCCACCAACGATGAATCGAGGCCCCCCGATAACAGAACTCCAAAAGGCACATCAGTCATAAGCCTTTTAATCACAGCCTGTATATATTACAACCAACAAATTAGCCCTTACCTACAAAAACTATCCTCTTTAAAGGCTTGTGATTGAGAATCACATGTAATTTCTTACTAAGAACACGTTTGGGAAAATTTTAATTGCTAAAGGGAACCACGATATGAAGCCTGATCATGAGATTGAACTTTTAGTCATGAAGCCTCACATTTTCAAAAGCACGCCTCAGAACAAGTGGATCATATGGGGTTGAAGGAATGGCCTCGGACAACCAAAGAGGGTTGTACCACCGTCTCAAACCACCTTGTTTGCTAGAGTACAAGTGACCGGGCGGAAATGTCTCGAAATGTTCACAATCATCATTCAGACCTTTTAGCTCAGAGGAAATCCAAATGGAGCCTAAGAATAAACAGGGGAAACCAATCTATCAAACCTGAACTCTCTTAACTTGATTTCAAAATGGAGCAATTGAAAAAAAAAAAAAAACAAATCATAAAATTGTCAGTTAGGAAGTTACCATCAAGTCCCCAACCAATATAGAGCGAAGTGATTCCGATAGCATCACGAGCAACGATGAAGCTGTTATCGCGGGTGTCCAGTAACACGAAGGAAAACATTCCATCCAACATGTGCACAAAATCTTCGCCATACTCTTCATACTAATGAAAATTGATTAAGGTTATAGTTAGTTCCATAAACTGTCAAAAAAATAACTACCAAGTTCAAGTTGTTCAACCTCAATACACCGGAACTTCACTTGCTTAGATTGGAAAATCTATGACGATTATATAAATACACGTTCATATAAAACACTAACCCACTACATATCTAAAAATATGCAAATTTTAAATGGACAATAAAAAAAATCCACCTTCATATTAAAATTGGAACACCAAGATATATATATATATATATATATACACAAAGGATATAAAGTAAATTACTTTAGCGCCTTAAGTGTGAAATTATGTAACTACCCCCATTTTAATGACGTGACAATTCTTGTCCATTTAGAATTGGAAACAAATCTATTCTACTGCATGTATGAAGTAACACATCAAGCCCTCATACATGTCATAGGTAAATAAATAAACAAATAAGTATATATATATATATATATATATAGAACATGCTAATAAGAGACAGCTCACCAAGTGGGCAATAACATCACAATCACTTCCAGTTCGGAACTCGTGATTACGTAAGTGCGTCCGCAGCTCCTCATGGTTGTAAATCTCTCCGTTAACCTGGTTTCAGCACATCATAATCATTACAGTAAACCAAAATGTTTGTCAGGAATTCAAATTTTACACAAAAAGCATAAATTGAGTACAGAAGAATTAAAGAGTAGGCAAATGGCTCACCGTGACGACAATAGCTTTGTCTTCATTAAAGAGAGGTTGATCTCCGGAAGCAGGATCGATGATTGCTAGCCGTTGATGTGCCAAATAAAAGTCAGCATGCTGGTATAATCCACTCCAGTCAGGACCGCGATGCTTCAATCTGTCAAATTATTTAGCAATCCCATAATTAAAATACCGCGTCCTTCATATATACTAATTTTATAACCAAAAATCCTTCTAAACAATAAGAGTTTTGAATGCGTGAAAATAAGGCAAACTCTGATTAACTCGTTTGTATTTATTATGTTTTACATAAACATAACACAACCCGCTCATGGGTTGAAATCAATTCAATACGTTCCAAGAAGAAATATATGAATAGCATATATCATCCATCACATCAGCATCATACCAAACTCATCAATGGAAAAGGGCGCCCGTATGCATAGAAATTGTTCACCAACTAATTTTAAGACAATTCAAACATATTTATTGTAACCATTTGAAACAAAAATACCCCAAGTTACATACAGGATGGAGTTGATTATTCAAGCCATCCATTCTTAAACCTCTTCCATTACAGTATGGATATTTATAACACAATTCACATAAATCGATCATAAGATTACTTGTTGATGGGTAGTTTAATTCACCCCGAAAATGCTACAACCACAACCTTTTTCACCAGGGGCGGATTTAGAAAATCATTTTAGGGGGGCTTCATACGGCATTCGGAGGCAGCGCCCCCGATTTTTTTTTTTAGAACTAGTTATACATATTTTGCATATATTTTAGATCTAATATGGGCAGCCCAGTGCACGAGGCTCCCGCCATTGCGGGGTCTAGGGAGGGTGAGATGTACGCAGTCTTACCCCTGCAAACAGAGATGCTGTTTTCAGTTTAGATCTAATATGACAAATTTATAATAATTTTCAACCTATTTATACATATGTTGTGTATATTTTAGACCTAATATGAAAAATTTATAATGCCAGGGGGCTTTTATAATTTTTAGGGGGCACTTAACTGTAATTTTTTTTTTTTATAGTACAAATATACAATTTTCAAAAAAGCTAGGGTCGGCTTGACCCCCCTACCCTAACACATAGATCCGCCCCTGTTTTCCACAACCAACACATCCTGACCCTTGATTTTAGTGGTCTCGTGTGGACCATGTGGGACTCTCATGCGATCCAACGAAATCAAGGGTAAGGATGTATGGTTCTGGAAAAGGTTGTGGAGCATTACTCAAGTGTAAAATAGAGAATTTTTCAATGAGTAAATATTGGGACACACTCAAAGACACAATTTTTGGAACACAACTCAAAAGATGTCTATATCTCTCCTGTGATGTCACTAGACCCACAGTGACACATGAGAGAGACACATTTCTTGAGTTGTGTCCCAAAAGTTATATCTTTGGTGTGTACCAAGTATTACCTTTTTTTTAATTTGGAGAGTGGCTTAAATGTATAAGTAAACTTTCGTAGTGTATATATGGTATTTTTCAAAAATCAAAGGGGCTTGAGTCTCCCCTTTCCCGGTTTCCCCCATATATGAAGAGATCACATTGTGTCAGGCAGTGTGACTTGTCACATGGAATAATTTCTGGACAGGAGGGCCATATAATTTAGTGTTACATTCCTGTAAATATTCCTTCATTTTCTTCAAGAAAACATGAGATTCATAAAATTGGTGCAGATACAGAGAAACTAACACAATCAGTCAGTAAAACAAGCACCTGAAACGAGAGAAGTGAAAGGGTTTTTAAACGATACAGATCACAGATCCATGGATATACATAGATATCATAACCACAAAGTGAGGATTTTTGTTTACAGTCGTTAGTTCCAATTTTCATTAAACTTAATGAGATATTTTCACAGACCGAAAACTAGATCAAAAAGGCTGTAAACAGAAAGTTTTCACTTTAACAAAAAAAAATATATATATATATATAAAAACATAATGAGAAAAGATTTTTTGCCTGCGAGAGAGCTCGAGAACGCGAACCCTTTTGGCCTGAGAATCATCAGAGCAACCCAAAACCGCTAGTATTCCACACATTATTATCTTTCTATGGATGATCAAGAAAGACAAATTATTAGCTTCACGAGAGAGAGAGAGAGAGATAGAGAGAGAGAGAGGTACAGAGTTGCAATGAGAGAACAACACGTATTTATAGTAGACGTGGGCAAGACCAACAAGCGTCGACGTTTCCTCGCGCTCCATTTTAGCGGGACCACCCGACTGGATAGGATTTTATTTGTGATTAATTGCATGCTTTCTCAAATTTCTATGTGAAAAGTGTTTATAATATGATGTGGTAATGAGTCTAGGTCTAATATATATTGGGATCAGTTAAATTTTGATTGCAAATTATTTACTTTATTTCACTGTTATATTATTTGGCTAAATTTAAGTGATTCCATTGTATTAGACCTAGCATTACTGTCACAATATTTGGGAAGCACTTTGGGATAGAAATTGGGCAAGCATAGCATTACTCTAATTTTTATTTTTTTTGAGTAATGTTATACTTTCCAAATTTTTTTTCCTAAAAAATATTTTCCAATATATGTGCTAGTGGGAACCCTCTTTAATAATTGTAGGATCACTTCAATACTAATCAATCAAAATTAACTAAGCCCATTGTTACATATATTGAGAAACACTTGTGAAAAAACAAAAATGAGAATCACATCATCTTGGTTTATTTCAATTTTTTAAGCTTTATCCATTCACAGTTCTAGTTGCTGAGTCAGCGTTGTTTTTTCACTTAAACATTTTGACTTATTTATTTATCGAGGAATGATAGGCACACAATAAATTGTACAACGAATTGTATAAATATATAGTACATGGTTGGACCTTGTGTTGAAAAACCTGTATATACCTTTTTGTGTGTACAAATTTTTCAGCACAAAGTCAATTTTGTACTATACATTTGTATAATTCGTTGTGCAATTTATTGTGCACATATCATTATTATTATTTATTTATGTCATTTGGTCCTGTTTTGGCATTTAATGGTTTCAATTTTTTAAGCTTTATCCATTCACAGTTCTAGTTGCTGAGTCAGCATTGTTTTTTCACTTAAAACATTTGGACTTATTTATTTATGAAAATACTTTTGTTCATCCAAAAATTAGTAATGTTTACTCAATTATCTCATTGGTTATTATTTGTTTAAGTATGGGCCTCGCTGTATTGGTCAATGGAATGTTTGAGTGAGCATGATATACCATTTTTTGGATGAGCAAAAATGTTCTCTTTATTTATTTATGTCATTTGGTCCTGTTTTGGCATTTAATAGGTTCATTTGCATGATCCATTCACGTTTTAAATGCATAAACCACATTTGGTATATCCACACTTTGACATGGACTAATGGGGAGAGGAGAGAGACTGTTGGATTCACACTACTTTACAATCTCGCTCCCCCTCCCCATCGGATCACATCAGGGTGTGAATGAATGAGTGTGAGGTTTGGGGGTGGGTCAAGCAGTACCCTTCATTTTTAATGCATCAATGAGGTTTAGGCGATGCTGGCTTCTTCTTCTTCTTCTTCTTCTTCTTCTTTTTTTTTTTTTTTTGCCCACAACTAAGTTTTTGGTTCCGTCGGACAACCATTGGTCCATTGTCTTGCACCCTTAAACATTTGTTTAGTGACGTGCCCACGGGCAATTACTAGTAACATTTATAGAACATGATGAAAATGACCTAAAATAATGTTCTGAAGTGAAGTCCAAATTTTTTTTAAATGTTATGTTTTCTTGACCTTTATGTATAGAGTAATGCTAGGTATATTTAAACGAGACATCTAAACTATCCACTTGTTGATGTGTCATGGTAATATTGAAATTAATAATTCTAACTTTGTTTTGTAACTGATGAATAATATTGAAAATACACATCAGCAGATGAATAATTTAGGTGTCTCGTTTATGTGTAACTAGCATAACTCTTATGTATAATATGCATTGAACATTTTAATTCTCTAATATGGTACCATCGAGTAAGGATTGTGAGCTTCCCTTTTATTGGAAAAATGCTAAAATTAGTGTGATGTCAAATCCTTAAGGGGTGGTCTTCGTGGGTGGTCTTGGTGGGCAGCCAAGGATCCAAAACCAATACCATCATTGCGGATTGATTGAACCTTGTGTTGACATGGAATTATAAATCTTGGGATTGACAAATTGATTTATAGAGCCAATGGAGCCACCGATTAAGCCTTGTGTTGACTTGGAATTATAAATCTTGGGATTGACAAATTGATTTATATAGCCAATGGAGCCACCGATTAAGCGCATAGCTAATATAATTAACATGTTATTAATATGAAATTTTCCTTAGTTGTTTATCAGTTTGGGGATGGGATTTTAAGTTCAAACTCTGCGCTAAATTGAATTTGCCATTAAAGGTATGTTTGGGATTCTTAAAATAAAATTCAGGTTCATTCCTAATAATCAGATTTTTTTTATATTTTATATATATTCTTTTTATTTATCGATTTCCTGCCCAAAAATGCACAAAATATGATTAGGTCGAGTCCCACTCCTATTTATATGTGATTCTTATGTTGCTTTGATAAAGAACCAGAATGAAGAATAAAGAGCAATTACCAAATTAACACTTGAATTTTGCAGAACCAGTTCACATATGAAACCATAAAATCGATTGTGCACATTCCCGAATAGCGTCTAAGGGTGTCATGAAATAAAAGGAACGTCCCAAAAGATTGAGAAGGGTGGGACTTCATTACCACAATTGGTGTATTTCCCATCTTCAAATAAAAAATGGTAGAAGTATGACTTTGTTTTTTCAGAAAGCAAATTGTATTATGATGCATATATATATAGTGCAATGCACAGAAGAAAATTGTTAAGATAAATTATAAATTGAGTGTTATTCCGAATGTTAAAAATTATTTAAACAAAATAACAGATATTAAACACAAAAATATATCACCATTAGCAAAACTCATGTATGCTGCAAATATAATTGTTGCAAAATCAATACAATATGATGTAAGTTTCAATCCTATCAAGTAATATGATTCCCATAAAGAAATTAAAATTACTTAATTTTATTCAGAACTCATAAAAAACAAACAAAATTTCAATTTTGTTTAGTTCGATTAACAAGTATTCATGTGGAATTCACAAGATGTTTGTTACAAAATCAAAAAAAGTAATGTTAAGGCTCCGTTTGCTTTGATGTAAAATTTTTTTAAAATTTTTTTGTTTACCTTATCCGGTTAAGCTAGGTGAAAGCATTTCCTGAAAAACGATCTACATCAAAATGAACGGAGCGTAAATGTAAATGAAAAAAAATAGTTGCGAGTTGTCCTCAATCACATCCTTGCACAAGAATCACATCCAATTGATTGGATGAAATCCCAACACACAAGAATCATGTCAAGATTCACATCCAAATCGATTGGGTGAATTCCCTGCACACAAGAAGCATGCTAAGTGTTGATTAAGACATAAATTTTGCTATTTGTTTTGTGTATTTTCTATGTATAGTTTACTCATCATATCTAGGAACTCAAATTAACTTTCTAATGCATAAATATTATATATATATATATATATATTATATGTTAGGTCTGTGGGTCCCTCTTTTTTAAATCTAATTTTGAATCTCAACCCTATGTTGAGACAAGAGTGGATATTTCAATCTGTTGAATGAATTGTCCCACAAAAATTTTGTTAAACCAATTCCATGGGATCATCTTACACTCATTCTTGATTGGTGAAATGCAGAATTAATACTAAGCCTTTGTATCACTATTAATTCCTCTCTCTCTCTCTCTCTCTCTCTCATCCATAAAACTTACAATTTTGAAATTTCAATAACCCAGCATATTTTAAACTCATCCATACCCCATACAAACACTTTCTTATCACTCCCATAGCTCATGCAAATCACTCCAAAATATTTTGGAAAGTTATATATACACATACATTCTGGCAGAAAATTATGATTCTGGAAATATATATTTTATTCATATTTTTTGAGTGTATTTTTATATACAACATCATATATCTCTCTCCTCATATCTCTCTCTTTTTCTCACTCTCTTCCCCACATCTCCCCCCCCCCCCCCCCCCTCCCTCCTCTGTCTTTACCTTCACTGCATCACCGTTCACCATTACTATGATTGGGAAAGAACAAGTCTAAATTACATGCCTTAATTCACATTTGTTAGCACTTTTTATCCTATTTTTGTGTTCTTTTACTTTGTTTTTATTTTCTGTCAAGATTTAGAAGAAAGCAAGAGTTCTAGGCTTAATAAGGAGAAAAAACAGGAAGAAAGAACCAAGAAAAGCCACCTCGCTCAAGCGGCCCGCTCGCGCGACAATCTAGCATATCGCTTGCACAGCCCGCTCACGCGACCTCCCAAAATCGAGCTCGCGCGGCCCGCTCATGCGATCCGTACAAAAAGTGAAAATGCGTATTTTTGAGTGCTGAAGACCCCTGCGCGAACGAAACTGCCTAATTACGTCCATAAAGGTAAATACAGAAGTTTCAATCGGAGTAGGTTTACAAAAAGCTCTCCTAAACCCTCTATAACTATATATAGATCAATCTAAAGAGATTGGGGGGTTACACATACTTACACACATTATTAGACATCAACTTGGGAGGCAAGGAGAAGAAGAAGAATATTAGTTTGAAGGTTTCTGATGGCTACAATCAACTTCATCTCAATGTTTTCCTCAATTATGCGCAACTACATTACTCTTCTAGGGTTTTCAATGAAACCCTAGCTATGTGAAGGGGGATTTCTTTGCTTTCTTACTTTAGGATTTTATGTACGTACTTGGATAGTAATTGTATGTTTGAGGATTATCTATATATAATCGGATTTTTAATGATAATAATCAAGAGTATTTTGAATCTATTCTTGTCTGAGATTTTTCCTTATGCTTGTGGAACCCAATATTCCTTGTTTTTGTGATTGATAGGAATATTTACATACAATAGTGCTTACGTGATTGCGAAGTTTATATCTTTTATAATTCATGCTTAGAAAAGATAAGTTATGCTACACCTAGTTTTAGGTAGATAATTCATGTGAACCGAAGATGAGTTATGCTTAGATTGAACTAGTAATATCCTCTTGTTGCTACTATTGGGCTTGTAGCTACGATAGATCGTAACTATTCAATCATAAAACTTAAAGTAGAAAGTCTAGACCCCCGATGCATAGTTATTGGTAGATTTGCAATCCTAGATCCATCTACACATATTAAACAATCTCAAAGTTTGTATTCGTTTACTTAGTTTAAGTTTAGAATATTACTTCCGTAATTCTATTGTTTAATTTCATAGTTTACTTAATATTAGGAATTAAATCAACAACTAATCAAACTTCTGTTTCAATAACTAAACAGATTTAGGTTTTCTTAATTAAAGGACAAAAATAACCAATCTCTGTGGGTTCGACCTTTACTTCTCTTTAAAGTAGAGTAGTAAATGATTTGTGAACAAACGACCTTATAATATTTTGAAATTTTATTATAGGATGCCTCAGATTCACCTCGCGCCTGAGATCGCGCGCGCGAGGTTCCCGCTCCAGTGGCCCGCTAGAGCGATTTTCTAACTTAGAAAGTATTTTCTTGAACTTTAAAGTAACTCTCAGTTTCACCTCAAGAAGGGACTCGCGCTCGTGAATATCGGTCGAGTGATCCGCTCGCGCGAGATTCCAATCCGTCTATAAATAGGGTTGAGCCCTAATTTTTTTCTCAGTTCTCTCTTTCTCTCTTCATCTTCTCTCTCACACTCGTGTTCCCCCTTCTCTCGACCCACTTTTATTCAAACAATGTTCTGATCAAATCATACGACGTTGTGTTCTGGAGAGTGAGTTCAACTCTATTTTAAACTTTTGTCACTCTTTGGAATGCGGAGGACACTTTAGTGGTTGTCGTACGGCTGCTAAAGTCCTCCAAAGTGGGTTATATTGGCCAACCCTGTTTAAGGACGAGCATGAATTTTGTCTAAAGTGTCTACGTTGTCAACAAACAGGTAACATGTCCCGTCGTGATGCGATGCCTCTTACCCCGATCCTTATTATTGAAATATTTGATGTGTGGGGCATCGACTTTATGGGTCCGTTTCCTTTATCTTGTGGTTTCGAATACATTCTAGTCGCGGTTGACTATGTTTCTAACTGGGTGGAGGCAGTGGCGACGAGAACAAACGACCATAAAGTTGTGGTTTGATATGTTCCCATTATTAGACATCAACTTGGGAGGCAAGGAGAAGAAGAAGATCTAGTTTGAAGGTTTTTGATGGCTACAATCAACTTCATCTCAATATTTTCCTCAATTATGCGCAACTAAACTACTCTTCTAGGGTTTCAATGAAACCCTAGCTATGTAAAGAGGAATTTCTTTGCTTTCTTACTTTATGATATTTAAAATTGATCTCATCAAAATCAAGATATAAAAGTATACTATACTTTAAAAGATTTGTAGTGTGGAAGTAGAGGTCGAACCCACAGAGATTGAATTACTAACGCACTTTAATTTTAAAACCTAAACCTAGTTAATTAAGAAAATAGAATTTTGATTTTGATTTTAATTAAACTAAGAATAATGAAAATAAATTTAAACTATGAAAGCGATTAAAAGTTGTTTTAATAAATATGTGTATGGAACCTAGGATTGCAAATCCACCACTAGCTTCATAATAAGGGTATTCATGCATTCAATTAGCTTATTACATTGGATGAAAATAGGGAATTGTAGCTACAAGCCCAATTCCTCCATCAAGAAAATAACTATGATTCAAGCATCAACATAATTCATCTTCAGTTGGCACAGAGTGTCTCACACTAAACTAGGGTCGTGGCACACTCCGCCTTCCCTAGGCATGATCTATTAGAATACTTGACATCACAATTCAATTAAGCACCATTACATGTAAATAATCCATATAAGCACAACAAATATAGATCATTCAGCACATCACATTCAAAATAGATCTAAGACAAGAATAAACTTTGAAAATAATGATTTAATCAATAGAAGTACGATTTTATTATAAAAAATTCTCTAAACATGTAATCATCATCCATACATAATAAATCTAAAAGAAAAACATAAATAACACCCTATTACTTGGCTAGGGTTTCATTGAAACCCTAGATATCGGTCTAAGCAGTCATAGAAGCAATGAACGACAAGAGATTAATGGAGGAGGCCATGGGAATCCTTGGTCTTCTTCTTCTTCTTTTTCTCCTTGCTTCTCCTTCTTCAATGGTTGTAATTTTTAGTTGTA
Organism: Hydrangea macrophylla; assembly: GCA_033977485.1. Classification (NCBI taxonomy): domain Eukaryota; kingdom Viridiplantae; phylum Streptophyta; class Magnoliopsida; order Cornales; family Hydrangeaceae; genus Hydrangea; species Hydrangea macrophylla. The sequence continues at coordinate 18,568,241 of CM066989.1, forward strand.
TATGGATGTGTATAATGTTGTGTAACCACAAAATTGATTTAGAATAGGATTTATATAGATTTATATAGATTTTGGAGGAATCATGAGGCTTTTTCTAAACCTAATCGCACAAAAACTGTGTTTTTATTTTTATTTTTTATTTTGTATTTTTTATTTTATACATTTTTGGACGTATTCAGCCAATTCGGATCGCACAGGGCTCTTCAGTAACTCGAACTACACATTTTTGACTTTTTCAACGGATCGCTCGCACGGGTCACTCCAGCGAGATGGCCATTTTTCCATTTTTCTCAGATTTTCTCAACTTCACGTACTGATCTTAGAATTACGATAAATTTAGACTCGGATCTCGTATTGACTTACTGTTTGCAGCCACACGTCCGTAACTCGAAGATCTACATTTTATATCTCTGGAGAAATTTCTCAAATCCAAAGTCTTCCTTGTCAAAAATGCCATTTTCCGAGGCTGCTACTATATTCAGCTTTCACCGGAATCAACTTTTGAGCCCAGAATGACTTCCAAAGTCACTAATTATTGGATTTTAGTGCATTTTTAAGTTAAAGATCCAAAATCTACAAAATATAGAATACTTATTAAAAAACAACTACCAACTAAATAAAATGGGCTAATAAAGCGTAACTTTAGGACTATAAACGGCAACTATTCGTCGCCGATCACACCCCCAAACCTACACTTTGCTAGTCCTCGAGCAAAGAAAAACATAAAAATAAATCTGAAGTACAATTAAAATATCCTAACTCACTGTCGCAGGCAACGCGATTGCATTTAGCATATGCAACAAGCCTTTTAAACCCCTAGGTGTTCCTAGTAGGACGAGTGAAGTCTCGTGAGGGTTCTCGTCGAATAAGGTACCCATAACCATCTTTATTTCATTATACATTTAAAGAGTTTTATTAAAAATGAAAAACATAACATTCAATACTCCTTATCATAAAACAATGATTTGAAATAGAATAACGAATAAGAAGAAACGGAACCAAAAGTCCACCTACGTCATGAAAAACAATCCCAAGCACATGCATCGTATAAAATCAATAGAGTTTCTCATAAAATCGCACGTGTATGATGTGGTAATCAAATGAACACATGTATGTCATGAACTTAGAATATAACTCGAATAACCATCCAACTTTGCTTTGACTACGAATCTCAAAATGTTAATTACATTCTCAAATGAAATAATAAAAAACATGTGTAATTTCTCGGGTTTATGCGAGCAAGGGAAATATGTTTTCAAAATGAGAAATGCTCACATATAACTCGAAAAAGACGCATGACACGAAAGAACAGTAGTCTCATGGATAGGATGCCAACAGTCAAGAAAAATTAATCGTTACCATGTTTTAATCCCCCTCCCATCGTTTACATATCCAAACCAAACCATATTTTCTAGGATCAAATAGGACTTTTCAAAGGTTATAACGTGGCTCAGGCAATGAAAAAGGATAGAAATGATTCATTAAGTAGTTTTTAGAATAGCATTGTAAGGCATATTCAATTTCTTTCATTCATTCTTCTACCAACTTTCATCTTTTCATTCTCTTCTTTCATTTTTCGTTCAATTTCTTTAAACTTCTTTTTTTCTTTTCTTCTTTCAGCCCTTTTTCTTTCCCTTTCGTTGTTTTTGAAATGAATATTTATTGAATACCAAGGCAACTACCCTAAACATCATCATATTTTCTTCTTCTCAATCAACACATCGCCTTATCAACACTTAAAGTTGATCAATCTCTTAATAGTGAACTCCAAGTTGGCCAAGTTGGAGCAAAAAAAAAGGATCATGGTGATTAAAGAAAGAGAGGTACTTTAAAGGCTCAAATGGGCGAACTAAGGAAATTTTATGATTTATCTGGATAGGTCAAATTGTAAAAAGAGTCAAAAACAAAAAGGGCCTAAAATCATATCCTAGGGTGATACGGTTCTTCAACATTTAGAATGGAAGATTATTTAGCATGGTAGCAAATATTTTAACTTCACTATCAACCAAAATAAGAATAATGAGACTAAACAACGAGTTAATGCGCTATTCAAATGAAATTCGACAAACACAAAATGTATTTATAATACTCTAAAAGAAAAGATAGGCTCAAAAGCTCATCGGGTTTAGTCTCTACACTATGTGTTATCCAGAAATCCGAATCATTTTATAGTTCACATTTAACATGTATTCATGTGACTGCGTGCAGTGCATAGGTTTATATGCAAATCTATGATATAAAACTACGATTCAAATGATACATATCCTAAACATTGCATCATGACTTCAACAAATGTTTAACCACACCTTCTCATGTTTCCCATTCTATAGCAATCCAAGTTATTTAACAAGAAGTATCGAATTGAGATTACAAAAATATCGGTAACATCATGTATTTAAGCACAAGTATCAAAAATTATTTTTTGAAAATTTAGTGCATAATAATGTGCATGTGAGTGCATACCCCCAAACCTAAACCTTTCATTGTCCCTAATGAAACAATAAAAGGAAAGAAAGGATAGTACATAAAGAAGGAATGATATTACCTCAATCTCGGCAATCACAAACCAGGTAAACATATATGAATATGGTGATAAAAGTTCAAAAACTCCAAGTAGAGCCACTAATTCACCTGTCAATACTTGACAATAGAAAATAAACAAACAAAAGAACAGTGATAGCCAATAGAAATACATATATAATGCACACCATGGCGTGCTTGTTAAGAAACTAAACTAAAACCGAAAGACTCAACGAAAGTCAGAAAGAACAAGCATAAACTGAACTAATAAAACAAAAAAAGACTTGATCTAAAAGAGGCCTAAGAGAGCAAACAGATAAGAACAAACATATACGTAAGGGTTGGGAGTAAGAAGAAAAGAACAAAAGAGAAAGAACACAACTTCCCCCCCCCCCCCCCCCCCCCCCCGTGCGAGTTCCTTTGCGAGGCAAATATGAGACTATTTTCAAGGTTAATAAATAATTTTCTAAGTTAACAGATCATGCGAGCAGGCCGCTTGGGCGATTGGCCCTTGTGCACGCGACTTTAGGCGCGACATGAATCTGAGGCTATATATAAAAATTTTAAAAATTATTCCTAAGGTAAAATCTCGTGCGTGCAGCCGCCGCGCGTACGACATATCTTTTTTATCTTTTCTCTTCCTTTCAATGCAAATAAGTTCAAAACAAATTGACCTCAACCCTCAAACCTGTCCAGAACGACCAACACTGACTCAAAATGACCCAAAAAGTGTACAAAAATGAGAAAACAGAACGATAAAAGATTGGGTTTCCTCCCAAGAAGCGCTGTCTTTTACGTCTTCAGCTAGACCATTCTAGCTCAAGACTCATGGAGGTCAAAACTCAGTCTTTGTACCCTTGAAGACAAGAGGGAGACTCCGGTGGAAAATAGAAATAATGCATTATTTTTTAACTTGATCAATAGTTCTCCCTGATCATGTTCAAATCAATTTCTCACCTTCTGAGTAAATTCATCATTAGGATCCCAAGTTATTAGGATTTTTTTGTTCTTTGTGTATTAACTCCTTCCCTTTATTCATGGTTATTATGTTATTGGGTCCATTAGCTTCTCTAACTCCACTCTCCGCCACACATGGATAATCATCATCATTGGGAGGTTGGTCAATAGCGTTAAAAAGATTTAATTTTAGGTTCATGTTCCCAAATGACACTTTCATTAGCCCCGTTCGACAATTGACACGAGGGTTAGCGGTAGCTAAGAATGGACGACCTAGAATGACAGGAGTGTATCTCCTAGCATCTAGCACAAGTTTGGTGTCAAGGACCATGAAATCAATGGGATAATAACATTTATCAACTTTTACAAGACGTCCTCGACGATTCCTCTGAGGATTTTAATTGAACGATCCGCTAATTATATGGTAGCGGCTGTGGGTTTAAGTTCACCTAGACCTAATTGTTTATAAACCGTGTATGGCAAAAGGCTCACGCTCGCCCCTAAGTCAAGGAAAGCCCGATGAATGATAGTGTCACCTATGACACATGAAATCGTTAGTGTACCTAGATCCTTATTGTAACACCCGTACCCGTGAAAAGGGTTAAATAATATGTTTATATGCATTAATTTATATAATTAGTGTATAAAATGGGTTAAGGAGAGGCTTTGGACTCGCCTGTATGAAGAGTGTTTAGTAAAGGACACCATTTGGGAAAAGTCCACAGTGAGGTGGGACAGGTACTGTAGTTAAACCCAATGAAGGGCCAAGTAAAATAGTTTGCATTTGAAATGATTAGATGCATTTATATGATTACATGAATATTTGTTTAAATGCGTCCATATTATAGGATGATATATGTGTTAGCATTTGGTGATAGCTTGGACACCCAAATAAGGGCATAACTAAAAAGATTCATAATTAGTAGGTGCAATAGCAACTTCACAAAATATTTGGGATCCACGTTGGGACCCATATGAGATTTAGACAAACACCCATTAGATAATTGGGTAGTTAATGGAATGTTTGGGGGATTTCATAATGAGAACTTAAGAAAATTTGGGGTTGTAAATGAAAATAGGGAAAAGTGTGTGACACATCACTTGCATATGATGTATGTGTGTGTGTCAATAGGAGAGTTTAGACTCTCATTAATGTTTTATAATTCATGAAGATTTAATATTGTGAATTTGCATGTTAGCTATATGAGAATTTCCATACTTATGTGCTTGCATGCCTAAATGTTTATGTGGTAATCAACGGGTACCGGGTAAATAATTCATTGGTGGGAGTAATAAGGGAGGTGAAGAGGAAGAATCCGATAAATATGGAAGTCCAAGGAATAGAAGTGGCCACGGGACCAATGGAGGTCTTCGGGTCTGAATGAATCATTGAACCGGTGACTCGACGATTACGGATATGAGATATGTGTTAAATTGTAGCATTGCACATGTTTAGCATTCAATCATGTTAGATTTCTCACTAAGCATAATGCTTAAGAAAATCGTTTTCCTTTTCTGTTGTGGTAAATAACAACCACCGCAGGTTCGGAGCCATATCCGGAGAGAAATGACATGCGTTGGGAGAGATGGGGGAGATTTGGATCTTGAGCTTATGAAACTCACTTTAACCTTGTAAAATGCTGTAAAATGTGGTTCTGGTAATGGTGGATTAGTACTTTTGATGTAATTATAAGACTTGAATCTTGAACTTGTCATTTGGGTGGTTTCAAAGTTAACTTGGGAAAACCTATGTAAATTGCTGTATAATAGTTGCTAGGTTGGAGTTTTACTTATGGATTTCATGTTTGTTTTCCTTAAGTACTAACTATGTACACATCTGGGTTGTTTCGACAAATCCGGATGTATGTGTTGTAAGTTTTGGACAAGTTCTGCTTTGTATGCAAATGTTAAGTGTGGTTTGAGATTCTTGTGGGGAAGTTTTATGTAAATGTTTGTTTGGGTTAAGTGGAAAATTGAGTTCAAGTACTTAGCTTGATCCAAAAGAATTTGAGCTCATGATTTAGTTGCTTGGTGATGCTTAGAATGTTTAGAAATGGATTTGAAATGGTTTTCTAATGTTCTATGAAGTTTGGTTTAGTTTGGATGTGAATTAGACATGTTTTGATAGAGTTTTTAGCAGCAAAAACCTGTTCTACAAAAGCCAGATCGATCCGGGTTGAAGGGCAGATCGATCCGGGCTTTTTGGGGGACGCTCTGCTGAAAAACAGCATCATGGATCGATCCGGGTATAAAGGGCGGATCGATCCGCCTAGGTTTTTCACAGCACGTCGCCTTTTACAGAAACGTGCATAACTCTTTCTACAAAAATTGGATTCGCACACCGTTTTTTGAGTTAGAACCGGGACTCACCGACCTATCCTTTGGTAGAAAATTTTACAAACTTTTCTAAATGGCCATTTTGCCATTGGGGCTATTTTGTCACAGCAAGGTCTTTTACACTGGTTTAAATCATGGTTTTTCTTAATGACTAACATGGTTTATTGCTTACTAATGTATTTTGGGTGCGTATAGCCTTGTTACACGTGTCCTAATCTGTTGGGGCAGGTTGGGGTGTGACACTTATACTTTTGAGGAGCATGTTGGAAGATTGAACTTACTTTTTCTGCGAGAAAGAGCTTTTTCGAAGTTGACTGCACAACTTGCGCTTTTGAGTGCACAGGTCATTAAGACATTTAGCATAGGTGGAACTTTTTTTGATCGTGTCGATGAATGGAATATTTATTTTCACTTATTTAAATACCTCAAGTATATCTTCTGTTTTTGATCCTTTCTTTGAAAAATGCGACGGATCTTCAATGTTTGGTGGGAAAGGTTCGGCTCATCTTCTTTCCTAATTTGGCTCATGTCCTAACCCTTCTCTTGATTTGAATTAATGTACACATCTTTCTCACCCTCATTCGGAATTTCAACAACTTTCTCTTCTCGAATAGTCATCCTAGTCAAGACGGCATTTACTTGCTCATTTGAACCCCCAATCTCGCATTGTCCCTTAGGGTTTTGAATAGTTTGACTAGGCAACTTACCCTCGTTTCTACGACTCACCGCAGTAGCTATTTATCCCATTTGGAACTCAAGCTTCGCAATGGATTGTATATAAGAGTGCACTATTTGTGCTTGTGTTTGCACTTGCGTTTCGATAGTCTTAAGGGACGCTAACACCTTTGACTCAAAAGGGTTATCCCTTGGAGGGTTAGGATTAGGAAGGAGTTGTTGGTATTGACTTTGTTGAAATTGGGATTGGTAAGTGTTAGAAAAATTAGTTGTTAGGATTATAACTATTTTGTGGGATTTGTTGAATAGAGTTAATGTGTTGCTCGACAAACTCCGGGAATTGAGAAGTAGAAGGACATGCGAAAATATTATGAGAAGGTTCAGAACACAATGCACATACTTCGATTGAATGACTTTACTTGAAACACTCCCCTCGCTTGGGTTTCGGTGGAAGACACCCCTCAGGATGGACGGACACGGCTTGGTGCATCGAGTTTTTGCTTAACGTTTTAAAAAATCTCCATGCCTTGTCGGTGCTTTTATGTAGGAAGGTACCCACACAAACAGCATCGACGGTATTACGAAGTGAGGCAATAAGTCCCTCGTAGAAGATCTGTACCAATTGTCGCTTGGGAATTTGATGATGTGGGCAAGAGCGCAATAGTTCTTTAAATTGTTCCCAAGTGTCATAGAGCATTTCCCCATCTTTCATCACAAAGTTCATTATAGATTTTCTTATTTGATTAGTTCTTGTGATGGGGTAAAATTTTTGTAAAAATGCGGTATGTAATGCTTCCCATGTTTTAATAGTGTTTGGCTCAAGAGATTAGAGCCAATACTTAGATTGAAATACTAAAGCACTTTAAAATCAATATTAAAACCTATGGCGCCAAAAATTGATCTCGTCACAATCAAGATAAAAAGTATACTCTACTTTAAAAAATTTGTAGTGTAGAAGGGTTGAACCCACAGAGATTGAAATACTAAAGCACTTTAATTTTAAAACCTAACCCTAGTTAATTAAGAAAATAGAATTTTAATTTTGATTTTAATTAAACTAAGAACAGTGAAAATAAATCTAAACTATGAAAGCAATTAAAAGTTGTTTTGATAAATATGGGAATTGAACCTAGGATTGCAAATCCACCACTAGCTTCATAATAAGGATATTTATGCATTCAATGCTTATTACATTGGATGATAATGGGGAATCGTAGCTACAGGCCCAATTCCTCTGTCAAGAAGATAAGTATGATTTAAGCATCAACATAATTCATCTTCGGTTGGCACGGAGTGTCTCACACTAAACTAAGGTTGCGGCACACTCCGTCTTCCTTAGGCATGAACTATTCGACTACTTGATATCACAATTCCAATAAGCACTATTACATGTGAATAATCCATACAAGCACAATAAATATAGATCATTGAGCACATCACATTCAAAATAGATTTAAGACAAGAATTGATTTTGAAAGTAACGATTTTATCAATGAATACGATTTTATTAAGTAAAATCCTCTAAACATGTAATCATTGTCCATACATAATAAAACTAAAAGAAAAACATAAAATACATCCTATTACTTGGCTAGGTTCATTGAAACCCTAGATCTTGGTTTAAGCGGCCATAGAATCAAGGATTGGCAAGAGGTTGATGGAGGAGGCCATGGGAATCCTTGGTCTTCTTCTTCTTCTTCTTCTCCTTGCTTTACTCTCTCTAATGGCTGAAGTTTTAGTTGTTAAAGAATGTATCTAATGTTGTGTAACCCCAAAATTGATTTAGAATAGGATTTATATAGATTTTGGAAGGATTAGGAGGCTTTTCTAAGTCTAATCGCACTAAAACTTTCGTATTTTTGTTTCTGGACGTCGTATGGACAAACCACCTTCGTTGGACACTCTAATTTGACAAAATATGCATTTTTTGTTTTTGCACAGGTCACTCGCGCGGCCCACTCGCGTGAGGTAGTTTTCACTATACTACGCGACTTTCGTAAAATTGCGATAACTTTTTGCTCGGAACTCAGATTGACTCGTCATTTGTGGCTATACGTTCGCAACTCGAAGATCTACATTTTATATCTATAGAGAAATTTCTAAAATCCAAAGTATTCCTTATTAAAAATGCAATTTATCGAGGCTGGTACTGCATTCAGCTTTCATCGGAATCACCTTTTGAGCCCAGAATGTCTTCCAAAGCTACTAATCATCGAATTTTAGTGCATTTTCAAGTTAAAGCACCAAAACCTAGAAAATATAGAATACTTATTCAAAAATAACTAATAACTAAATGAAATGAGCTAACAAAACGTAACTTTAGGACTATAAACGGTAACTGTTCATCGCCGATCACTACCCCTCGCTGCCGATCGAATCAGGGTAACCCCTTTGTCACCCACACTTCTCTATCATACTCACATAGAGAATATGGTTTGGGTTAGGATTATTGTCACCGTCTATGCATGTGTGTGTATCAGTTTTGTGGTGGTCACCGCATGTCTATATGTGTGTTCACCGTGTGTAGACACCCCATTTTGACCTGCCAAAAAAAAGAGATAACTGTCACAGGGGGGCACCGAGCACACAAATCGAGGAAAAGAGCTCTGGAATCCAATTATGAGTCCTGAAGGTCAATCAATGTCATGAACTGTACTAATGCAAACATACTACATTCTGGATCTCTCGAAAGTCAATAATTAGCATTGATTTGAGTTCGAAGTCAACATGTCAGAGTCGAAAAGGGCCAAAGGTCAAATCAAATTCAATTCGGATCCCACAGCCCATCAACCGGAAGTTCCGGAGTCGGGTATCGTTTGATTATGCTAATCAATGACTTTTTTAAACTAGAATCAAAGTTCAGCACAAAATTCGATTCCAAAATCAAATCAGGGATGATCGAAGGTCGAATTCGATTCATTAAGGAAAAATAAGCATCAATGCGGGCCTATAGAACTCTGAATCATCGAATTTTGACCACAGACAGAGAATCTGACTCCAATCAAAGTTTCAATGCACTAAAATCAAGGAAAAAGGGCATAATTGTCAATCCAAAAGCACCAGAAAGTTTGATTGGGAATAACTGGATGGAAATATAAAGAAAATCAGGAATTCTACAAGTCAAATTAGCCCAAACGGATAATCAGAGAAGAAACAACGGCCAACCAAAGTTTCAAAGCTCAATCGTGAAAAAAAGGGCAAAATGATCATTTCCAAAGTCAAAGATTCTCAATCAAACCATACTACTTCAAAGAGAATGTCAATACAATCCCAGATCATCTTGAATCAGAAAGATCGGACGGCCTGAACAAAAGATATCGATAGTCAAAGTTAGACGGTCTAGATCAAACGTTGACGGTCTGAAAAAAACAGAGCCATTTTCGAGTTTCTAACAAATTTTGATTGAACCATACGAATTTGAAGAGGACATTAAACCTACCTGGATCTTTCTGAATTGTCTGAATCGGACGTCAGGATTAAAAATTATCACCAATCGATGTTCGGATCGATCGATGATCTTCATTGTCGATCGATGATTGGAACCAACCTCTTTGCGTTCCACCCACATGGGATCAAAACACATTTAGGGTTCCCATGTTGTTCTATAAATAGAAGTCCATCCTTCCCTATTTGGCCGCGAAAAAAAAAATCCTTCCCACAAATTTTTGAAAAAACCTTGTCTGGCTCAAGCAAAAAAAGCTCTCACTCTTAGGCTTTGTTTGGTCCTTGACCAAACACATCGATACCTCCACCATCATACCACCACTACTTCTACTACCAAAAATCCATGACTTCCTGACCATTACCTAGACCCCCTAAAAAACTAGGTCATAAAAACACTCGGACTACCCAAAAATAAGCACAAACCAAACAACCCTTAGCCCACTGTCCAGAATCAAGTGATTCTAACCAAACAGAGCCTAAACCTAATCCCTGTTTCTCACCGCCACCACTACTGTCTTCCCGTCACCGAGATAGAGCCAACCCCACTAGCCACATCACCAAACCATCCCCCAGTAACCCACACGCACCGCCTAAACACCTAACCCCCTGACCAACTTTCCTACCATAGTCGTCCATTGTCACCACCATTACTTTCATTGTCTCAGCCAAATAGTTTGAATGCCACCGGTGCCACCACCTTAGCTTATTAAGAACTGCCTATATGGCTACATGCGCCACCACCGATCCGTGCCGCCTCTCCCACGTGCTCCTGTTGAGTCAGCGCTACGTGAACCAATCAAACTGTGACATGTGTCCTGACAATGCCACGTGGACCAACCACCATTTGACACATGTCGTATTAGATCCCAAGTGAACCAACCAAAGTTTGACATTATATGTACTCGAACCAAGCTTGGGTCATAGAAGGATTAAGCCCGCTTAATTGACCCCATTTCAAATCTCATGCCAACAGCCACGAGTGAGGTTCACCACCCTTCATTAGCCTATATAGAATCTAACCAATTTGGATTACTCATATTTTGGATTCTATGGGGCATTTTATCTAACTCGAGGCAATAATCGATGTCCATAATCCATATCTGAGGCTACACGAGTAAGTAATCCACGTTTTATCCCACAAAGTTAAATCTAGACAGATCCTCACTAATAGAGTCGACATTTGGTTGGAAAAGGAAACCAAGAAAACTAAATCTATCAAGTCTTATGGATAGAGAGCACTGCCTTGTTATCACCAAAGAACTCGGTTCGGGAGCTAAGGTACGAGAGAGAAAGGAGCTAGATCGTGCTAAAACACCCCCTTTTGTCCCATCGTGAGATGGTATAATACCCGTATTTGTGTTATTGCATATCATTGCATTATCATGCATGATAATGGGATCTGTTGTGAATTTTGGCACATGTGTGAGTGAGTTTTGACTCATGAGTCAATTTGGGTATCTATCTAAGAGAACCCATTGAGACTGTGTTGAATGAGTGTTTGGTTGTTGTGAAACCTCTTTGAGTATGAGACATTCACTGTAGAATACCTTAAATGTTTATCTGAAAATAAATGTTTACCTGTGTATTTCACTATCTGTATTATTTTCTGGATTAGAATATATTTTTGTTGCTAATTTTAGTATCTTAGTGAGGATGAATTAACACGCTATTAATTTGGTAGGCTAATTAGTAATTTTGTAAAAGTCATGTAGAAACTTGCGTTTTAACAACCAAACGGAACTTAGTCGGAAACTTTTATAATTTTGAGGTTTCACTTGTGAAGCTATGAATTAGCTGTGCAAAAGTTTCAGAGACTGATTAGGAGTTTTGAGAACTCGTGGAGAGGTAGACAAAATTTCTGAAAGTGTTGCCTATATATAGATAGAGAGGACTTTCATAATGTTATAAAAGTTTAACCTAAAACTCAAGAGGAGGCCAAAAGGGAGATTTTGGAGCTTAGAGCTTCATGATGACAAACGATGGACTATTGCCCGTTTATTTTCTCCTAGATTTCATATTCGAGCTCCTTCAGGTAAGAGCATCGTTTTGATATACGTTAAAACTTGTTTGACTAAGTTTTCCAAAAACTCATTTTCTAGAATTTTTCATAAAAGTAGATATTTGGATTTTTGATCAATAGGAATCGTAGTAGACGAATTTCTGCACATTCTTTGTGCTTGGGTTTCTTTGGATCGAATTTTAAGAGCGTTATTCGGAGGTGAGTGATTCAACTATGTTTTTGGAATGATTTCTTGACATGTATTCATGTTTTGTATGAATAACATGTGTTAATCCATAGATATATATTGTGTTGTTTGTATTGGGCAATTATATTGATAAGTAGGCTCAATAACATGGTAAAATATTTTGATTATCGAAAGCATGGTGATATGTGATTTGAGCATGTTGAGTTATTATTTGGGTCAAAGGAGCACGTGGTTACTTAGCCATCTTGTGGAGCCGATATAAGCATTAAGGTCGCACGATTAAAGAAAAGAATCATGGGTCTTACCTTTTTGCGTGGACTTATTGGCGAGGAGTCACGGATTAGGAGTATGGAACGTACACGTGAGACTCCGGAGACTAGTATGAAATGTAGAGATGTGAATGCATGCATGTTTATCATTCGTGTGCATTGTTGTTTTATTCACTAAGCATTAGCTTAAGCAAATCAAATATGTGTGGTTATTCAAATAACCATTTAAGGTGTTAATGCTGGGAGGAATCGTAGAAGTGAGCACGTGGGTTTGGGAGTTCACTTAGAAGGCAACACAACATGTTTATCTCATAGTTTTGAATATACACTTGTTGTAATAAGAATTTTATGACTTTTAGCTTTGTTTAACTTAGAATCGTAGAATGGATTCCTAATGTTGTAATAGATAGGAATCTCTTGTAAATACGTTTAACATTGTTTTAATCCAGTTAGGATTCACTTTGGAATGAGTTTGGTATGTGTGTTTAATCCTTGATTAATTTCAGAAAACTTTTAAACTTAGAAATGATGCAGAAAGGGGATGTTGCTGGAAAATAGTCGACTGGACCCCTATTTTATCGAAATATCTTGTGGTTTTTCAAAGGGATCAGTCGACTGGAGGACGTGACACAGTCGACTAAAGTCTGTTTTCAAGACACCTATTCTGCTAGACATGAATCAGTCGACCGGACGAGCCCAATCGACTTGACTTGTGAGTCATCAGTCGACCAGAGCCTGGGTCAGTCGACTGAAGGTGGCTACTTAGGATTTCTTACTCTCTGAAACTCTAGGTCAGTCGACTAAGGTCCTGACCCAATCGACTGGACTACTAGTTTAAAAATGTTTTGTTTTCTATTCCACTACGTGTGTTCTTAAAGCTAATTCTTTGGGAACGTTAATGATTGGGTTTAGCCTCGGTGGCGTACCATGGGCTTTGCTTCTGCTATTATGGGATCGAGCTGTGACATTAGTGGTATCAGAGCTTAAGTTTAAAGCCTTGGGAAACGAGTGACGATATTATGCTGAGCGGCGTCGAGTGGAGTGTATGAATATGATGATAATATTGTTATCATTGTAGAGATGCTTCATATGTTTGCATCTATTATTGATTGTGATGATATGTGCATATATATATTTTGTGGCATGGTATGTATAGTCATTATGCATTATACTCAACTTGGCAACCATTTGAAACGTCATGATTGACCCGATAAGAGAATTATCACCGCATTCGTGGATGGACCAAATAGTGAACATGGTGGGAAATTTTATTCAAGTTCTAAGTAAACGAGATCAGAGGAATGTTCAGGGTCCACCGATTCAAGTGTGTTATATCAATGCACCATTGGTATCAAGAGCTCAACATACAATCGTGGAACAATTCCATAAGCAAAAATCGACTTTGTACCATGGACAGGTTGACATAGACCTGGCCGATCATTGGATGATGGATATGGAAAGACACTTCCGTACTGCGATATATACCGATGAGGAAAAAATTTTTGTGCACATCCGATACATTGATGGGCGAAGCATTGGATTGGTGGAACAACATGCTGGAACAAGGAAAGTCGACTATGTAGGAAGCATTTAAAGAGGAATTCAACCGACATTTCTTTCCATAATTTACTTATACTCATAAATGCCAAGAGTTTGAAAGTTTGGTCCAGGGAGACATGACTGTGAGTGAGTACGTATCCCGTTATAATGCCCTGTTGCACTTTGGAAAACTACCGTTCTGATTGATGGGGATAAGGCTCGTAAGTTTGAGGAAAGGCTTAGGGAGAATATCTATAGTCGTGTGGATATGTTGCAATACCCGACTGTTACTCTAGTTGAGGAAGCCGCCCATATTGCTAAGAAAAGTGTCAATCGCTATCGACAAGCACAACAAGGAAAGAGAGAAAATGACAATAGGGGTAAGAGTCAAGGGAATACGAAGAAACCATTTACGTAAATTTTGGGATCGTATATGAGTAGCTAAGGAGAGAGTATGTTCACCGGAGATTCAAGACCATTATGTCCGACATGTAACCTGCGACACAAAGGGGCTTGTTATCTATTGAACATGTGTTACCTTTGAAAACAGTTAGGACACATATCCCGTAATTTTCCTATGAATACAAACGTGACTACACCGAACACCACCTCGAACACTAAGAGCTATAACCCAGAGATGAGAGGAAAATGTTTAGAGTACGAACAAACGAGGCATATAGCGAAGAACTGTCTGAGTAATAGACAACCAAAAATGAGTACCAGAGCGTCGAGTGTGCCAAGCGGGTCAAAGGTAGAACCACGAGTGGATAAAGGGAAAGGAGTCACGCAACAACAAGGGCGCTATTTCCAGCTCAAGTTGGGGAATATGGATGATACAGTCGTAAAGGTATTCATCTTATATATTCACATCGTACACGTATACTCATGGATTCTAGCTTAACGCATTCATTTGTACCACGTGACTTTGTTAACCATTTAACTGTTAAGTCTGAATCGCTAGGATATGATTTTTGTGTATTATTGCCAATTAGTGAGCCTCTAGTAACTTCTTCGGTATTCAAGTCGTGTGAGATCAAGATAGGTGATAAGGTCTTGAGCGTCGATTTGATTCCATTGATAGTAAACTACTTTGATGTTATCTTGGGCATGGATTGGTTGTCGGTTAACCAAGCTAGAATTGATTGTGAATAGAAACGGGTTAGTTTCTATTCATCAAGTCAAGAAGAGTTTACTTTTTAGGGTAAGGGTGTAACCGTATCACCGTACTTGATATCGACGATTCAAGCGAGTAAGATGTTGAAGAAAGGTTGTTTGGGTTTCTTATGTTCGATTGTTGACACACGAGTTCTTGGACCATTAGTAAAAGACATTCCAGTAGTTCAAGAATTTTTAGATATTTTTCCCAGCAAATTACCCGATGTATTGATTGAAAGAGAACTTGAGTTCACGATAGAATTACTACCAGGGTCACAACCAATATCCAAAGCACCGTACCAAATGGCACCGGTAAAGTTAAAAGAATTAAAGGTTCAGTTATAGGAGCTACTTGAGAAGGGTTTTATTCGACCTAGTGTTTCGCCGTGGGGAGCTCCAGTCTTGTTTGTGAAGAAGAAGGATGGGACAATGCGTATGTGCGTCGATTATCGGGAGTTGAATAAGTTGACCTTCAAGAACAAGTATCCGTTGCCACGAATAGATGACTTGTTTGATCAGTTGTAAGGGACTCGGGTATTCGAGAAGATTGATTTGAGATCCCGTTATCCCCAGTTGAAAGTTAAGGCAGAAGATGTTGAGAAGACAGCTTTCAAACCTATAGAATATTCACTTTAAATTTCTGGTTATGCCGTTTGGAGTGACTAACGCACCAGCTGCTTTCATGGACTTGATGAATCGTGTTTTCAAGGATTATTTAGATGAGTTTGTTATTGTGTTCATAGATGACATCCTAATCTATTCCAAGAGTGTTGAAAATCACAAACATCATTTGCAATTAGCTCTACAACGACTACGAGAAGAGATTGTTCGGGAAATTGAAAAAGTATGAGTTTTGGTTGCTGGATTGCTTTTCTTGGACATATAGTATCAGCAAAAGGAATCTCTAGAGATCCTCAAAAGATAGAAGCAGTTACCAATTGGTCGAGACCTACGAATGTGACAGGTATTAGAAGTTTCCTAGGATTAGCTAGTTATCAATACCGAAGACATAGTTGATGAGGAAAGATATTGCTTTTGAATGGAGTTCGGAATGCGAGGAAAGTTTCCAAGAGTTGAAGAGTCGACTAGTGAAAGCACCAATCTTAGCTATTCCGACAGGGACTGAAGGGTCTGCCATTTATAGTGATGCTTCATATAGAGGTTTAGGTTGTGTTCTTATGCAAGGTGATAAGGTCATTGCATATGCATCGAGACAACTTAGACCGCATAAGGAGAATTATCCAACTCATGATCTAGAATTGGCCGTCGTAATTTTTGCATTAAAGATTTGACGTTATTACCTATATGGGAAGAAATGTGAGATATATATGGATTATAAGAGTTTAAAGTATTTGTTCACATAACGAGATTTGAACATGAGGCAAAGGAGATGGTTAGAGTTGATGAAAGACTATGATTTGTCAATTCAGTATCATCCGGGCAAAGCAAATATAGTCGCCGATGCTCTTAGTCGTAAGGCACCAACTAATATGACAGCAGATTTGACTACTCATAAAGAATTGATTTGAGATATAAAGAATTTACAACTTGAAGTGATTCCGAGAACTAAAAGTAGCTTGATGTCAACGATTGTGGCACAACCACTCTTGATTCATGAGATCACGGAGAAACAACTTCAA
Organism: Hydrangea macrophylla; assembly: GCA_033977485.1. NCBI lineage: Eukaryota > Viridiplantae > Streptophyta > Magnoliopsida > Cornales > Hydrangeaceae > Hydrangea > Hydrangea macrophylla. The sequence goes on from CM066989.1 coordinate 18,584,984, forward strand.
GATGTAGCTTTGAAGAAGATTTGTGATGTGATTCTGATGGGAAAACAACCGGAATTTACTTCCATGTTTTGAGATTGAGGGGTAGAATTTGTGTACCTAACGACGGAGAGTTGAAATGGAATATCCTAGAAGAAGTACACAATACGAAGTACACCGTTCATCCGGGAAGCACCAAGATGTATAGAGACTTGAGACATATTTATTGGTGGCAGGGAATTAAGAGAGAAATTGCACGCTATGTTTCACGTTGTACGAGTTGATAACAAGTGAAGGCCGAACGCCAAGTACCTTCGAGATTATTACAACCATTACCAATAGCCGAGTGGAAATGGGAACACATTACGATGGACTTTATTAGTGGGTTTTCGAGATCTAAGAGATTGAATACTATTATTTGGATGATTGTTGATCGTTTGACGAAGTCGTCGAACTTCTTACCACTTCGAACAACTAAGCCGATGACGTTAGCTAAGTTGTATATCCGCGAGATTGTGAGACTACATGGTATTCCAATTTTTATTGTTTCGGATATAGATAATAGTTTTACACTGAAGTTTTGGAGGGCCTTACAAGAAGCAATGGGTACCAAATTGCATTTCAGTACCTCTTTTCACTCTCAAACCGATGCTTAATTAAAAAGAGTAATCCAAATATTGGAAGACATGCTTCGTTTATGTGTCCTTGATTTTCAGGGCGATTGGGAAGACCATTTGCCGTTGATTGAGTTTGCATATAACAACAGTTTTCTGTCGAGTATTGGGATAGCTCCTTATGAAGCTTTGTATGGTCGTGTATGTCATTCGTCGATTAGTTGGACGGAAGTCGAAGAAAGAATGATTGAAGGGCCAAAAATTGTACAAGAGACAACAGACAAGATAAAGGTGATTTGACAACGGTTACTAACAGTTCAGAGTAGGCATAAGAGTTATGCTGACAAGCGTAGACGACCATTAGAATTTGATGTGGGTGATTTAGTGTATTTGAAGGTGTCACCTTTAAAGGGAATTACTAGATTTGGAAGATACAGAAAACACAACCTGAGGTACGTAGGACCTTTTTTAAATCATTTGGAGAGTTGGACCCATAGCGTATCGTTTGAACCTACCGAATGAGTATGCCCAAATTCATAACGTATTTCATACATCGTTGTTATGAAAACATTTAGCAGAGGATAGAGATCAAGTGATGGTTCCGACGCCGAATGAGATTCAGAATGATAGGATGAATGCTGCGTACCCGGTAAAGATATTGGATCGGAAGGATCAAGTCTTATGAAATAAAGTGATATCGAAGGTCAAAGTGTTGTGGCGTAGCCAAACGACAGAGGAGTATTATGAAATAGAGGATGAGATACGTACTCAGTATCCGAACCTTTTCGAGACATGAGGTATAAGTTTGGGGACAAACTTCTTTTAAGGGGAAGAGTATTATAACACCCATATTTGTGTTATTGCATATCATTGCATTGTCATACATGACAATGGGATGTGTTGTGCATTTTGACACATATGTGAGTGAGTTTTGCCTTACGAGACAATTTGGGTATCTCTGTAAGAGAACCCATTGAGACTGTGTTGAATGAGTGTTTGGTTGTTGTGAAGTCTCTTCGAGTATGAGACGTTCACTGTGGAATATCTTAAATGTTTATATGAAAATAAATGTTTACCTGTGTATTTCACTATCTGTATTATTTTCTAGTTTAGAAAATATTTCTATTGTTAATTTTAGTATCCTAGTGAGGACGAATTAACACGCTATTAATTTGGTAGGCTAGTTAGTAATTTCGTAAAAGTCATGTAGAAACTTGCGTTTTAGCAACCAAACGGAACATAGTCGGAAACTTTTATAATTTTGAGGTTTCACTTGTAAAGCTATGAATTAGCTGTGTAGAAAGTTTCAGAGACAGATTAGGAGTTTTGAGAACTCGTGGAGAGGTAAATACAATTTCCAAAAGTGTTGCCTATATATAGATAGAAATGACTTTCATAATTTTATAAAAGTTAACCTAAAACTCAAGAGGAGGCCAAAAGGGAGATTTTGGAGCTTAGAGCTTCAGGACGATAAACGACGGACTTCTACCCATTTATTTTCTCCTATATTTCATATTCGAGCTCCTCCAGGTAAGAGCATCAATTTGATATACGTTAGGACTTGTTTGGCTAAGTTTTCTGAAAACTCATATTCTAGAATTTTTCATAAAAGTTGATATTTGGATTTTTGATTGATAGGAATCGTAGTAGACAGATTTCTGCACGTTCTTTGTGCTTGGGTTTATTTGGATCAAATTTTAAGAGCGTGATTCGGAGGTGAGTGATTCAACTACGTTTTTGGAATGATTTTCTTGACATGTATTCATGTTTTGTATGAATAGCAGGTGTTAATCCATAGATACATATTGTGAAGTTCGTATTGGGCAATTATATTAATAAGTAGGCTCAATAGCACGGTGGACTGTTTTGATTATTGAAAGCATGGTGATTTATGATTTGAGCATGTTGAGTTATTATTTGGGTCAAAGGAGCACGTGGTTACTAAGCCATCTTGTGGAGCCGATATAGGCATTAAGGTCGCACGATTGAAGAAAAGAATCGTGGGTCTTACCTTTTCACGTGAACTTATTGGCGATGAGTCGCAGATTAGGAGTATGGAACGTACACGTGAGACTCCGAAGACTAGTATGAAATGTAGAGATGTGAATGCATGCATGTTTATCATTCGTGTGCATTGTTGTTTTATTCACTAAGCATTAGCTTAAGCAAATCAAATATGCGTGGTTATTCAAATAACCATTTCAGGTGTTAATGCTGGGAGGAATCGCAGAAGTGAGCACGTGGGTTTGGGAGTTCACTTAGAAGGCAACACAACATGTTTATCTCATAGTTTTGAATATACACTTGTTGTAATAAGAATTTTATGACTTTTAGCTTTGTTTAACTTAGAATCGTAGAATGGATTCCTAATGTTGTAATAGATAGGAATCTCTTGTAAATACGTTTAACAATGTTTTAATCCAGTTAGGATTCACTTTGGAATGAGTTTGGTATGTGTGTTTAATCCTTGATTAATTTCAGAAAACTTTTAAACTTAGAAATGATGCAGAAAGGGGATGTTGCTGGAAAACAGTCGACTGGACCGAGGGCTCAGTTGACTGGACCCCTGTTTTATCGAAATATCCTATGGTTTTTTCAAAGGAATCAGTCGACTGGAGGACGTGACATAGTCAACTGAAGTCTGTTTTCAAGACACCTATTCTGCTATATAGGAATCCGTCAACCAGACGAGCCCAATCGACTTGACTTGTGAGTCATCAGTCGACCGGACCTAGGTCAGTTGACTGAAGGTGGCTGCTGGGGATTTCTTACTCTTTTAAACTCTAAGTCAATCGACCAAGGTCCCGACTCAGTCGATTGGACTACTGGTTTAAAAATGTTTTGTTTTCTATTTCGTTGCGTGTGCTCTTAAAGCTAATTCTTTGGGAACGTTAATGAATGGATTTAGCCTCGGTGGCATGCCACGGGCTTCAATTTCGCTATTGTGGGACCGGGCTGTGACAAATGGGCCTCTACTCAGCTTTCAAGGTGTTTGACTAGACATTATGTGGACCGTTTCATTTATAACTAATGCAATCCTAATCCAAGTTATAAACAACTAATTAAAAGGAAAATCGTGCAAGAAATTAAGCAATTACATGCGTTGCATATGCTAAAATTGTAATTCGGGGATTAAACATATTACTACGCTCCCCTGTGCATACGAAAGGAAATAAAATTGAATTAAACGTGACAAGCTCACTCAAAATAACTTAGAAAAATTTGAAATTCTATGCACATGTAATCATGTAGGAAATTAAAATATGTATTTTATCCACCTACGCATGCTTCTATGTGATCCTAAGAAAGCAGTAAATAAGAGGGATACTAGAAAACTTACTCGGGATAGCATAGCATTCCCAATTATCATAATTAACCATGGTTAGGACAATAAAAAATAATATATAGGATAATCTAAGAATATCCTACTATTCTAGGCATGGATAGTATATATGCATGTCCAAACATGACTACTATATGTAGTAGTGTGCATGTGTAAGCCTAATTAAGTGTTATCCCTAGTATGGATAACCTACTATTCTACATGAGGATAGTGTGCATGTGTATGCATATATATATATATATATATATGGATAAGAGTTAGTCATGAATTAAAGTAATTATGAATTTATCTAAGTGAATTAAATTAGTTATGCATGGATTAACTAATTCATGTATTAAACTAATATGCATGGATAAAACATGAATAAGAATAAAACGTGGATAGCCTACTTTCCCAATTACAACATTATTCCTACGTGAATGCCCTAAATCTAGACTCGTAGATCCAAATTAAGGTTTCATTATCCTCGGGGATCGGATATCCATGGATTAGACACCAACCCCATGACCTCTGGCTACCATAACATTTGGGGGTAGCTTTCACCGGGGATACCTTTACTTTAATGAGGATACTACAAACAAGGAAATCAAACTATCCTAAGAAATTGAAATATCAAACAGTAATAAAAGCAGAAAAATAAAGAGGAAGAAGAACTTACCCCAAGAATTCCTCTCAGAATACTTCTCCGGCAGAGCTTCGCTGGCACTGCGAACTCCTAGACTCAGTCCTAACTCTAAAAAAACTTATACTTTTCCTCAGGACTTTCTAGGAGTGCTTGAGGAATCCTCGAATGGGGCTTCCTTGGGCTCTCTTGTCCTTAGGATATTCAGTTGTGTTGGATGGGGAAGGGAGAACCCCATTTTATAGTTTGAGATTTGGGTGAAGGAGTTCATAGTTAAGCGATGTGGGACGAAAAAAAACATAAATTTTCACCTTTTTGGGCATTTTCACTTGGATTGGGGTCAAATTAAGGGCCTAGAATGGGTCTGGGACATTTGAGAGCCATAGTGGCACTCAAAGCTCTGGGGCGGTAGTCCGAGAGTGCCACGCGGCACTCAGTGGCTTTCAGCCCGGAAGTTGTGTTTTCTCTCTAAAATTCCCAAACTTCGTTCTCTCACCTCGGTTATCCTTTTTGGGCTTGTGATATACCATTGAAAAGGTATGGGAGTCTAGTTTAAGATGTTTTTGGTCCCATTCAAAAAGGTTTGTATATTTTTACTTATGGTCAAAAGAGTGAGGTTGACTCCAAGAAGGAGCAAACTTGTGAGGTGCAAAAAGGGTGAAAATTTTTCTAAGTGATTTTTTGGCCAATGTAAGGACTTGGGTCACTAATTTGGGCTATTTAAGGAATATTTGGTAAAGAGATTTCTCAGGATCCCACCCCAAGGTTCAGATTTTGCTCGGTAAAAAGTAATTTTTCGCCATTTTATGTGAAAAAGCTATCCTAAATTGGATTTTTATCTCTAGATTGTGTTTTTAACGTACTTAAGTTTTCCAAAAGGTTACTCTAACATATCTCAGAGAACACAGTGCTTCACAAAGTTCTATTTCATAACCGACATTTTTCGATTTCGATCATCGGGTTGTTCTTGAGGCGGAGTCCCTTCTATCGAACGGACGAACCAAAATAGGTGTCTACAATTTGCCACTCATTGACAGAGCTTTGCAAGCAGCACGTGTCATAAGGGAATGTCAAAGCATGAATGACAGAATTTAGTGGGCCTGGAAGACTTCAGGAAGAAAATCAAGAAAAATCAAAACATGCAAACAAGCACACAAAGAAAATCTCGAAAATCAAGTGATCACTCTCAAAAGAGCTACCTATGTATTCCTTTGTAGGAAATCAGACCAAATGTAGTTCAATGAGCACATGCAAGCAATAATTCAAGCAAAACACAATGAATGATATGAGACTCGTACTACTGCTAAATAACTCGGGGTTTCAAGGGGGATGTCCTTAGCGCTGACGATGCAATAATGGGGTCTCCTTTCGCGGACGATGCAAATGGATGTCCTTAGCGTAGACGATGCAATAGTGGGGTGTCCTATCGCAGACAATGCAATAATAGGATGTCCTTAGCACGGATGATTCATGCGACATTTCTATTTGTAGCTCTTTGTACGAGCTTGGTAGAAACAAAAGGGTCCATAGAGCCACTTAAGGCGAACTATGCCGGCAGACGCAGTGATGAGCCTTTTAGGCGAACATCATGAGCGTTTGTAAATACGGCTGTGGGGTGTCCTTAGCGCGGATGATTCTTGCAACATCTCTGTGCGTAGTCCTTCACACGAGTTAGGTTGAGACAAAAAAGGTCCATAGATCCACTTAAGGTGAACTATGCCCGAGAGACACAGTGATGAGCCTTTCAGGCGAAATGCGGCTATGAGGTGTCCTTAGCACGGACGGTTCATGCGACATCTCTATGCGTAGCTCTTCACGGGAGCTAGGTAGAGACACAAAAAGGGTCCATAGAGCCACTTAAGGTAAACTATGCTCGGGAGACGCAGTGATGAACCCTTCAGGCGAACACCACGAGCATTTGTAATAGTGACTATCAATGCATCTATCAACATCTTTATGCATAACTCTTTTTGCGTGAGCTAAGAAAGAAGGGCAACTCAACTGGGGAACAAATTCATGGAGCCATCTTAGGCAAACCATGGGATACGATGCAATGTGATGTAATTCTGCTAGGGAAAAGGTACCTGTGGAGTCGTCAAGGCAAACCATAAGGACTATGCATGATTCAAAGCTTTATTTAATGTGACTGATGCAACAATAGGATAAATTCTTACAATGCAATGCAAATGGGATTCAATGTTCTATTAGGGAACAAATGTGATCCTCCTCTGCTGGGATACTCTGCCTCCTACTAGATCCGTGCCAGAGTAGGTCAGGCGTTCTACCTCTTCTCACCGAGTCGTCATTGAAGAAGACGAGGAAGAAAATGAATAACCACCACGAGTTCGGCCAAAAAAGGCAAATGCGGGCAAGAGATGACCTCGAGACTAGCTACATGCTTTACCATTTACTTTTGTTGCACTTTTATGAATGACTACTATTTGATCAGATTGTACGTTCGGATTTCTTTCCTTGCATTTTCATTTTGAACTCGTGTTTGAAATGTGTGAGTGACATGCTCCCTTAGAGGGCTTTCTATGACTACTAGGACCCTTTTATGACTATGAATGAATAATTGAAAGTAAATTCTAAGACCTTTTAGGCACATAACAGGACTTTAAACGAGTAAAGACATCCGTTCAAACTCAAAACGAAGGTTCAAAACCAACGTAAACGCACATGGATGCAACTACATAAAGAGGATAAAGGAGGTGCCATTGTGGCACTCAGAGGGCCCACGTGGCACTCAAGAGTACTACGCGGCAGTCACGTGAGTGCCATCACGGCTCTCAGACAGTTTTGTGACTTTTGACAATTTTTGGAAATATTTGGACTTCTTTCTGACTTTGGACTCCCAAACCTTCCCAAATTTGAATTAATACTCTATATAGTAAGCCCTAGAAACTCTTCTCCTTTCATTCACATTCAGTCTAAAAGCCTACTTTCAATAGCAAACATCATGGTTCATGCCCTCTTCCAATGGGTGGATGCATTCTGTGGTCTTGATCGTGTTTACTTCCAACCCTACGGTTTGGATTGCTGATTCTCTCTTTGTCAACTGAGGCCTCAAAGAAACTTTATGGTGGCTGCAATCTATTTTTGGGATCCTAAATATCATGTTTTCTGATTCAACTGTGAGAAGCTATGCTCGACCTTTGAAGAATTCTCCGCTATGCTAGGCTATGATACTGAGTCTGAACTCGTGCTTCCTTCTTATCACTCCAAGTATTCTCCTCTCTTGTCTACCTTAAGCGGACTGACTCTTCTTGAATATGATGATCTCACCATAGAGGGTCGTGCCCTATTGTTCCCTCTCATCAAGCTCTTCTCTTCGGATAACCATTGCTCGTGAACACAAGCGAGGTGTTTTTGCTTTGTGTATGATTGCCCACTTTCTTTTTAATGGTGGTGCTACTATGAGTCTATGACGGATGTGAAACTTATTGATGTTGATTTGGGGGTAAGCAAGGGGAAATATCCAATAATGAGAACTTAAAATTTGAATTTAAAAAGTATAGTATTATTGTTAGCTAAATGCTAGAGCGTCAAATAACGAATGAGATGCTACCCCTTACCAAGATGGTTCTTTTTTTTTTTTTTCTTTTTTTTTTTGTCTATTTTTTTTTTGGTTAATAGATAGTCCATATTAAAATTGGACAAATGTCACACATTCATAATTCAAAGACAGTGGTAGTGTCGGAATCAGTCAGAAATATCAATTTTGCCAACAAATGGCTAAACATGACAGCATAGAACCACATTCATTGGTCCATGCAACCGTACCATGAAAAAGGCTATGTACGTTGGACTAGTCAAACTCGTCTACGACATCTTTGAAAAGGTGGGTTTAGCATTTTCATTCGGGTAATGCTACAATTATATTCAAATCTTACATCTATTTATTTATATTTTAATGTGAATCAATGAAAAAAAGAAAGAGATAATAAAGTGGTATGAACCACAATGGATTCTACAATCTCTCTCATCTCCCTATTAGTCCACATTAGGGTATAAATAAAGAGTAATATTTGGGACACAACCTTCATACAACTTTCATACAACCTCCCCAAAAGATGTGTCTATCTCTCTCCTGTGATGTCACTGGACTCCACAGTGACACAGGAAAGAGATAGACACATCTTTTGGAGAGGTTGTATGAAAGTTATATGAAGGTTGTGTCCCAAGTACTACTAATAAATAAATGGGTGTGAAATTTGGTTATGGGTCTAGCATTTCTCCTTTTCTTTTGTGATAGAGTAAAGATTGTGACACCCCAAAACACAATTTTTGGGACACAACTCAAAACATATGTGTATATCTCTCATGTGATGTCACTGAACCACACAGTGATATAGGAAAAAAATAGACACATTTTTTAAATTGTATCCCAAAAGTTATGTCCCAAAAATTATTTTTAAGTGCATGTGTCTCAAATATTATCTATGTGATATATCCAACCCAGGCACGTGAACAACCTAAGCCAATTGTTTGTGCTTATCAATGTCTCCATCAATAATTGTGTGATATCCCACATCCTTGGACAACAAGGTGGTGGTAGGTTTGTCACTTGTCTATGGACCATAATTGAAAGTGGATAATATCTGGGATACATTTAAATATATAATTTTTGGGACACAATTTTAAAGATGTGTCAATTTTTCTCATGTGTTATTGTATAGGATTTAGTGACATCATAGGAGAGATATATACATATCTTGTGGATTGTGTCCCAAAAGTTGTGTCTTTGTGTATGTCCCAATCTTTACTCATGGAAAGAACATCAATTTGGATCAAGGTAGAAGAAATGTCACTTGTGTTTTAGGTATGATATTGAGCATGTTTATATGATTTTGATCGTGATTTGTAGAACTGCTTAAGGCTTAGTTTGGCCCCCACGTGCCTTTTTAAAAGGAGCTTTATAAAATTTATTACTAAGTTCTTTGATAATTTTATACAAGTGACACACTACTCTTCAAAAAGACATCATGAAACCAAAAAGCAATCTTGAGCTTTTAAAAGCTTCATTCTAGAGCTTTTAAAAGCTCCCTCCAAAAAAGCCCTAAGTTTAATTTTTGCAAATGTCATAAACTAGTTACCAAATGAATTAACAATAAATTGTGCTTTAAAAAAAGGAGAAGCACCACGTGGGGGCCAAACTAAGCCTAAAAGTAAAATTGCTTATTATAACTTAGGTGTTTTGGTTGTCGTTGTGGATTTGATTAAAATAGAGAGAATCTTGAAAAGCAACCCCCCACCTGTTTATTGCCCAACTGTTTTTTTTTTTTTTTTTTTTTTATATAACGAGATCTGCTTATTTTTTATTGCAACAAATAAATCAAAAAGCAGTTTGAGCCACCAAAACTGCTTAAAATAGATGAATAAGCACTAACAAACACACATTGTATAGACACTTAAAAGCGTGTTTTGAAAACGGTACAATTTTAAAATTCGCATGGTAAATTGAAAATCAAAGTTTACCTAATTATACATATACATATATATATATATAATATAAAGTAAAATCAGACGACTGCCACGTGGTGGCTCTGTGATTTTCTCTACTTTATATATATATATATATTTAATCGATTTTTCCTATCTCTAAAATTAATCAGATATACATATATAATCTCTCTCTCTCTCTCTCTAAACCATATCAAATCTCATCATTATTTAATCTGTATAAATATATATAAAATATACACACATGACACATACATGATATAAACTAAACAAATTAATTTAAATAATATAACTACATTACATATGAAATAGCAACTCCACTAACAAATTTACGTACATAAATTTGCTAAGCAAAAAAAAGAAGCTAAATGAAATTTAGAAAAATTATGCACGGGTTTTGATTCTAGTATATATGAAGTATGGAATATTATTATGTACATCAATTATTATCCGGGTTTATTATGGTCATGTTTGGTTCGTGATTTTACAGAAAAAGAGAAAAAACTAGTTTATATTATTTTATTTTAATTATAATTAAAATTAGAAATATTTAAATGTAATTCTAACTTAAGAAACCAAAAAAAAAAAAAAAAGAGAGAAGTGACTCAAAAATTTTGCAGTTTATTTAATTTCTTCATATATTGCTCAATGTTTTCCTTAGTAATCGAACGAAAAAAAAAACTGTTTTTTTTTTTATTTTAAAAATGATTTGGTATAGTGGTTTCGTGTGAGGACAGAAGTGTCTGGGCTTCGGAGAAGGGGGCAATGTACGACCCATAGTATAAGCATGACATCATGAGCTTTTTAACCAATTAGGCTAAGTCATTGCTCAAGAAAAGTGTTTTTCTTAGTGTTTCCTTTTTTTTCACTCAATAAATCCATAAACCAAATAAAAGCGTAATAACCAAAAAAATAAAAAAGAGTCTGTAGTATTTCTTTCATTTTCCTCCACTGAATCAATTAACCTAACATATCCTAAATATTTTTGAAAATTAAACTCTCTTCATTAACTGGCATTTTCTCTACACTAAATAGGAGAGCAACTCCAGGAGCCTCAATAGAACGCCTAGCTACGCAAAAATAGCTAGCCAAAACATTCTCTTTCAATTCTAGCAGGCTAGCTATCCCACTACCTAGTTTGCCTAGTTAGCCAAATTTTCTCTCCAAATATCAACTATTAAATTTTGCATATTGCAATCGACACAAATCTCAATCATTAAGGAATGATAATAATCTAGAGTTGTTAGCTAAAATGGAGAGCACAATACCACAATAGGAATTCAATATCGGAATGTTGCTACATAAAATACCCAAAATTGAAGTTTATAGTTTGATCAATAACTAGCAGCACTGCTAAAGATGCTCTAATAATTTAGTGCTTAATGGAAACTTAAAGCCACATTAATTATCGAGTTATGTTTGACTATAACAGGGATACCACGTTTAAGACTGTAACATACTAATACGAGAGCCAGATGTACAAACAAAGACATTGTATTGGTTTGGGATACATTGTCATCCCAATAACCGAAATAACCAATAATTTTCTCACATTATGGACCTGTGATATATATATATATATATGCATATATTTGGGTCAGACGGACCTGTGATAGAAGGGATTATAATACTTGGGACACACCCAAATACACAACTTTTGGGACACAACCTAATTAATGTGTCTATCTCTTTCCTGTGTCACTGTGGGATCCAGAGAGATAGACACATTATTTGAGTTATGTCCCAAAGGTTGTGTATTTGGGTGTGTCCCAATCTTTACTCGTGGTAGAAATCCCAAGCTCCATGTCTGTATGATATAATAAGGGCTCCCAAAACTATTCCCAAAATGGGTCTCGTCCTTATTTTGGGCTTGGCTCCTTTTAAAAAGATATGCAAGTAGTGGACTTGGTGGTTCAGATTTGGGCTAGGAGCCTAGGACTAAGTAAATTTGAGCTCTGGAGATCGCAAGGCGCATGAAGAGCCCATAACTGATATGGAAACATAACTATAAACAAAGACTTCTCTACTCCCAAACCTCATTAGAGAGCATCCACAGTGGGCTTTCATTTTAGGATAACTTAGTGGAACTTAGCTTAAGGGCGTTAATAATGGTGTAGTTGGTACAATAGTATATCTCGGTTAAACTTGGTAAAACTTAATTTTGTGGTGCGGTTAAGTTTCACTAATATACAACCAGTATCGTCCTACCACCACATGGCATACAATATGCCATCCTACTCTCAGGCACAGTGTGTGCTGTTTGTGCTATCTCGTTTCGTCCCAAACTTCTTTGAGAGTGCCGTTTGGTTATTACGCCACTGTGAGAGGCACAAAACCTCTACCACAACTTAGTCTAAGTTTATGCTTAGTTTGGGGTGGCCACTGTAGATGCTCTAACAAAGACTGAAAATTTTACATATGCGTGCCCTTAGGCTCTGTTTAGTTTAGAGATTTCTTGAGGGAAAACTAGTTTCCTCGTGTGTTTCTCTTGTATTTTTCTTCATGCTTAAATAATAGTAGACATTAAAAATTTTAAATTATAATTGTAGTATATGAATAAAGGAAGGAGATGACTCATAACATTTAAGATGTTTAATATATTTTTTAAGTTATTATCTTTTCATTCCTATTTACCTAATCGTTTCCTTATTAATGAAATAAAGCTTTGTTTGAATTATGGATTTCATAGGGAAAAGAAAAGGGAAAGGAAAACAAGAAGGAAAACTAGTTCCCTCGTATTTTTCTCATACTTAAATAACATCAAAAATTAAAAATCTCTAAAAAATAATTGTAATTTATGAATAAAGGAAGGGAAATGACTCTCAACATCCAAAAGGAGTTGCCCTAATTATTTTCTTTTTTCCTCGTCGTAATCCTTATTAACCAAACAAAGTAAAATGTTTTCCTTTCTTTTTCCAAACTAAATCGAAGACCAAACAAAGCCTAAAGTAAAAGATTTTTCACTATATTTTTTTCTTTCTTTTCCCTCAAGAAATCCAAATAACTAAACAAAGCCTTAAAGTTGTAAGAATCTACATCCATTCAATAATACAACAATACCATAACATTGAATAATAGTAAGATAATTCTCAAATAGGAATCCCAAATTTGATTTCTAAATACTTTGATATTTGTTCACCTAAAAAAACTTTCAATGAAAATTCAGTCTACGTTGTCAATAAAGGTGGTACAACAATCAAAGCATTTGTGAGCTAAATTCAATATTCGAATTTAGGAACCATAACATTACTCAGTAATATTTAGCCAATAAAGAATGGCCAAAGCTATATAGTTCTGTAAGAGTTTGTTTGTGGTTGCCTAAATACGCATGTTAAATTTTAGACCGGCTTCTTTTTTATTTAAAAAAAAATCAGTATTTTATTCGTTAAATAAAGAACTAATTCTTGGAGTTTGTTAAATCATGCAGGACTGTTATATATGCACCAAAAAAATTGGACAACCTTTACATTCCTATTACTATCTAACTAATATTGGTTATAGTACTGAGCAACGACTTAGTTTAATTGGTAAAAGATTCTCCATGCCATGCTCATACCAAGGTTTGAACCTTGCCCTCTTCTCTCGAGCAGGGCCGGTCCTGAGTTTTTAAGGGCCTTAGGCGAACAATTAAAAGGGGGCCCTCTACATACTATTATGAATCAATTACCATAAGATACTAAACAGGTATAAAGTAAAAAAATACTCCTTTCGTCCCTTTTTTTTAGTCCTATATTCCATTTTGGGATGTCCCAAAATTAGTGTCCACTTTCCTATATTCGCATACAATTTTTACTTACTTTCCAAAACTACCCTTCCTTGAAATCTACACCAAGACAAAACTAAAATCGTTATTGTAATGATTAGGGGCAATTGTGGAAAGTAGGTATAGATTCTTTTTGTCCCCTTAATAAGTTGAGTTCCCAAAGGTGGACTCAAAAAAAAAAAAGACGGAAGGAGTATATATATATACACGAACTTACATATACACTTTTTTTTTTTGAACAGCAAGACATTTTTATTTAAAAAGCCAAAAGGCCAAGAAAGTTACAATCACTCCAGCGCAGAAAATACAACCAGCCAACTTAAACTTCTAAAGGAATCCAGACAAAGACCCCCCACTAGAACACTTAGATAAACATTTCCTAAAACAATATTTTGCACTAAAACCACAAACCAACCCATGGAGATTGCTGAATCAGCACAAAAATCAGCAAAACAAGTTGTGACAAAATGCAGCAGCAATAAAAGAAATAAAACTTTGCACCCAACTAACAAGATAGGGGTATTTACTGCTAAAATATGAAATTAGGGGCGAAGTTTTGATAATCAGCCGGAATCTGGATTTCTAGGCTGAAATTTGCAATTCTGGAGTGCTGTTATTGAACTTACATATACACTTAACTAAGAATAATTCACTTCATAAAAAATGTCTTAATCTAAATATTTAATATCACTAAAACATTATCTTTCTCGCTTTTTTAGCCGCAAAATTATTAATTAAGCTTGTATAATCAAGCTTTTCAATCATATCTTTTTCAATAGATAACATGACTAATCCATTCAATATCTCTTGGGACATGGTTGACCGAAAATATGATTTGATCAATTTCAACTTTGAGACGCTTCTTTCTGCAGAAGCGACTGTAATTGGTATAGTCAATAGTATTCTATAAGAAATCCATGTATTTGGGAAACAACCTTCCATTGCTTTCAAATAATTAAGCACTTCTATTGACTTTTTTGTTTCTTTTGATAGAAATTCTTTCAAGATCTTCAACTCTAGAAACAATTCTCTCACATCAAGATCTGTTAGGATTTTTTTTTTTTTTTTGTGATCATAAGAGGCTCTGTTTCAGTGTTTGTGTTAGAGAGAGAGAATGTAGAGAGAGAGAGGCGTGAGTTGTAGCTGTCATTTAACTCATTTTGTAATGAGTTATTCTTTTTTTTTTTTAAGGAAAAGAGAGGGGCTGCTGGTTGGGTTAATGGTTATTAATAATCATATGGGCCCTCTGGCCCAAATAGGGGGTTTGTATATACAGTATATGGGCAACACTTATATCCTCGTATGAAACCGCTACACTAAATAATAAAAAATAGTGGTTTATTTTACTAGGGTCTTTAAGTGATAAATCCCTAGACGGTAGAATTATATGACAATAGATCCTTGAGTTAAAAAAAAGTTTTGTAACAAATCCCTAAAAGATTATAGGTACCAAAATACCCTTACTAAATTCATGCCCGACAATAAATGTGAAGTGCAAGCTCAACATTTTTCAAAAAGGCAATATCATTTATGGCTAATTTATCCGAAAAACACTCTCCTAAATTCATGATTTCATGTTTAAAAAATATAGACAAGTGTAAAAACTTTTATGTATTTGGGGTTGTAACAAATCCCAAGAAAATTAGAAGTACCAGAATACTTTTTTTTATTACTAAAGTTTTATTATTCACAGTTTGAGTTGTGAATTTCACAGCTTAAACTGTACAAATAATAAAAACCATGACAGCATCCACAACTTGCGTTGTGAAATTCACAAGCAAATATATTCAATTCACAGCTTGTGTTGTGAAATTCACAATTTAAACTGTGCAAATAACAAAAATCATGATAGCACCCATTTGTTTCACTTGTGAAATTCACAAAACTATCTTAGCAAGTCAATGAGTGGAAGAACTATAAAAAGAACAAGAAATATGAGCATTTGAGAAATTCGGAGTTCGAAGTACACTTGCTTCCTAGAACTGAAATGCAATTATCTCATCCTACGCAAATATAGCAACTTCGTCCAAAGTTTATAATTCACAGTTTGAGTTGTGAATTTCACAGCTTAAACTGTACAAATAATAAAAACCATGACAGCATCCACAACTTGTGTTGTGAAATTCACAAGCAAATATATTCAATTCACAGCTTGTGTTGTGAAATTCACAATTTAAACTGTGCAAATAACAAAAATCATGATAGCACCCTTCTGTTTCACTTGTGAAATTCACAAAACTATCTTAGCAAGTCAATAAGTGGAACAACTATAAAAAGAACAAGAAATATGAGCATTTGAGAAATTCAGAGTTCGAAGTACACTTGCTTTCTAGAACCGAAATGCAATTATCTCATCCTACGCAAATATAGCAACTTCATCCAAAGTTTACCCAAAAAAATCACATTAGAACCGAGGTGAAGTCTTTTTCCAAAACTGCAAGAAGCAAAAAAAAAAAAAAAGTAAAAAAAGAGCCACGTACAATCAATAATTGTCTAATGTGACAATCCATGGTTGATAGTGGGATTTGGTAGATTAGTAGTGATGATGGAGGATGATGATGTGTTAGATTCGGCTTGGTGATGGATCATTTGGCTTGGGGATGATGTGTTTGATGATAGCGGCCAAGTTAGTATAGATAATGGAGGATGATGGTGTGTTTGATTCGGCTTGGTGATGGCTGATTTGCATGGTGAGGTTGTCGCTATATGTTGTCATCGTTGTGGATGCTGTCACCAATGAGTCAAAATCGATGATAATGAAAATGTTGATTCAATTCACTCAATAAATGAGTCGAAATTCATGTTGGCAGTTTTGTTTTTGGCAAGGAAAGTGAAACATCCTAATGGAGTGATTGGCTGCATTTAATCTCTCCTTCAATTGAATACCAAACATGGAAATATTAGAGCATTAATACCATCCATAATTGAATGATTTGTTGAATATATACAGTTTGTGTATATATCTTACAAATATATACAAGGGTATTTAGGAGACAAAAAAATCCCTAACCATGATTAGGCATCTTAACTAGGATTTTAGGGATCTCATACCAAAATAGAAAATTTGGTGTCCTTCAACCATGAAAGTCCATCAATGGGGGATTTATTGGCAATTTACTATAGAGAATTAGCAATAAATCCTTCATACATGAACATTCATGGATTGAGGACAAGCTAAATTCATATTTAATATAAGATCCCTAAGATCTAGGGGTGGCAATTTTTGACACGACAACCCGTTTTACTGAGACAACCCGAACACGACACGACATGACACGCTTAATTTAAAATAATTTGTGTTATAGATGAATATCACTCGAAATTAAAAATTAAACCCAAAGCACAAAATCCGATTAATGACACGATTATGACACGAGAACCCGAATTGCCACCCCTACTAAGATCTCTTAACCATGGTTGAATAGTTTTTCTTTGACTGAAATACCCTTGGAAATCTTAATGAGATATTGATATATAATATAAAACAACCCCATTCATGGATTCATTTTTATTTTTTGATCCTGTCCCAACTCCCATGATCAATTTTACTTGAATAATCCGAATCAATTTCAGAATACCCAACGTGGTCACAAATAATTACAATAACTACCAGTTGCGGTAGCACCCACGTGGCCACTTGCAGGACCACGCACCTTTTTTTTAGCATTTTGAAAAAATGCCAAAAAAAAAATAAATTAGTAGTCCTACAAATGACCACGTGAGTGTTGCCCACAATGGCTGTCTACATTGACTGTCAAGGATCAAAAATTCTCCCAGCATGCCCCAATGTCTTTTTACAGTGTACAGAAACATAACCAGTTTTTAGTCTTTTTCACATTTCTTTCTTGTTTTTGTTATCATTTTCTTTTTTAAAAAATTAATCAACAATAAGATTTCTGTTTTCATTTTTCCAAAAATAAGACAAAAAATGATTTATTTGAATACTTAAAAGCGTTACTATATGAGTCTTAATTTTACAACCAAAATGAACGCACAAAAAAATAGAAATTAACAAAAGTAGAGCAATAGTTCATAAAACAACTGAGTCCCTTAGATGTTCATAAAGAGTTGCAATCATATTCGCAAATCATTACAAGTCTGAATTGACTCATCACCGTTGTTGTCCAATTTACTCCCCCACAAAATAAAAAGAAAATACACACATATAGGTGTATTATATATATATACATATATATATATAGTTGTCCCGGCCAGTACGTTATGCAAAACACGAAAAAATTGCGAGAGAAAGAGATTGAAAGAGCTAACAACACAAATCCCTTTTGGTTCAAGGGAACGAGTCAGTCAGGAACTAAAATCAATCCCGCTGACTAGATTACGAAGCTTCTTTCAGTAATTAACACATCTGACAATCGAAAAAAATAAATAAAATTTAAGAATCGCAATTGATCGTATATTAACAAAGATGAGAGTAGAAGGAATAAGGAAAAAAAAATCCTAAATTCTAATCCCTAATTAACAGAACAATAACAACAGGAGTAATACTTGGGACACAATAACAAAATACAACTTTGGGACATAACTCTCATTTTGTGTATCTCTCTCCTACTGACACTGTGGAGCCTATCAGGAAAGAGATGGATACAAAATAAAGGTTGTGTCCCAAGATTGTGTCTTTTAATTGTGTCCCAATATTTAGGGTGAATTAGTATTATATCCCACTTGTATGTACTTATTTGGCAATAGGTCCCTTGATTAAAACATATTTATCATTAAGCGTTTGAAAATTTTTAGGGCCTAAACTACCCCTCCCTCATCAAGTTTGGTAATCTTCAAAATGTCACCCCCTCCATTAATGTTTTTTCCCAAATATCTCTCTAAAAAATTAAAGGAATCTAAAATCAAGGCATTCAAAATTGAAAGTCACCACCTTACCACCATTAACCACAATCATGTTCATCACCTCTGCTAGCCAACACCACACCACTGTAGATGCACATAGGTCTGAAAAATTCATAGTAGTTTCTGTGAATTTCACCAACTGAAATTCACAAATCCTATTTGTGAATTTCGCAACATATTCTAGAAAAACAAATCATGGAATATGTTTTGTGAATTTCACAACATGTGGAAAACAAATCACAAAACATATTTTATGAATTTCATAACATCTTCTGGAAAACAGATCACATAACATGAATTGTGAATTTCACAATATATTCTGCAATAAAAAAAAAAAAAAAAAAAGAGAGAGAAAAAAAAGAAGATAGAGTCACAATATGATTTGTGAATCACGGAACATGTTCTGTGAATTTCACAACATGTGAAAAACAAATCTCAAAGCATATATTGTGAATTTCACAACATCTTCTGGAAAACAAATCACAGAACATGATTTGTGAATATCACAACATATTATGGAAAACAAAAAAAGAAGATAGAGTCACAACATGATTTGTGAATCTCACAATATGTTCGGTTTGATGAGAGTGGTGGGCGTTGATATGGCGATG
Organism: Hydrangea macrophylla; assembly: GCA_033977485.1. NCBI lineage: Eukaryota > Viridiplantae > Streptophyta > Magnoliopsida > Cornales > Hydrangeaceae > Hydrangea > Hydrangea macrophylla. The sequence goes on from CM066989.1 coordinate 18,604,239, forward strand.
GTTGAGGTGGTTATGGTGATGGTGGTAGTGGCGGTGGTTTGATGATGATGGTGAGTGGCAGGGGGTGTATGGTGGTGGCAGCAGTGGTGATGGTGGTGGCGCAACAGCGGTGATTTGATGACAGTGGTGAGCGGCCGCGTGGATATGATGACGACAAATGTGATCGGTGGTGGTGATGGTGGTGGTTTGGAAGAGGGATGGTTTGGGAGTGGTGATCACTACACCATATGACCATATTTCTAACGGACAACTTTTATGCTTCCTAACGGATATATCCGTTAGTACGTTAGTAATTACTAACGGATATATCCGTTAGTATAACTATATTTCCGTTAGTAATAACTCTCCATATTGTGACATTTTATTTCTAAGGGATTAGAAAACAATACTAACGGATATATCCGTTAGTAATATTTAAAGAAATTAAAATTAATACAAAAAAGGACGAAAAAACAAAAATAAAAAAAGGAGACTGTATTGGTTCTCAAAAAAAAAAAACATATAAAGGTCTGCGAAGAGAAGAGAGAGAGAGAGAGGGAGAAGAGAAGAGAGAGAGAGAGAGAGAGAGAGAGAGAGAGAGAAGAGAAGAGATCGGCGCCATGGCCCTCCCTTCGCCGCCACCATCTCGCTGCCCCCTCGCCGCCGCCGGCCCCGCTCCCTCGCCGCCCCCACACCACTTTAGAGGTCTGCGAAGAGAGAGAGAGAGAGAGAGAGAGAGAGTAAGAGAGAGAGTGAGGGGAGAGAAAGAGACCAGATCGGCGCCCCTGCCCGCCCCCTCGCCGCCGCCTGAGCTGTCTGCCGGAAAAGGTATTTGCTTCTTCTTCTTCTTCTTCTTCATTTCATGGCATCCCCCTTCCCTTTAATCTGTGTGATAGTGTGAATCGTGTGATAGTGTGTGTGTGTGTGTGTGTATTGATTATTGAGCCCATGTCATATACATACTGTCTAGGATCTTCTAAAACCCTTATTAGACCGTCTTCTCCACCACTTCACCAGACCCTCTCTCGATCTCTCTCATTGACGACTTTATGGCTTCCCTATCTGGTCGAACACTGTCTGCGGCTGAAATGTCGAGATATTTGTAAATCAGTCAATTTAACTCTCCCTCTCTCTATCAACACTCTTTGCCTTCATTTTTCCCCTGCTAGACCCAACATTTTCTCTGAATATGTCACTCTCTCTCACTTCATCGACCCACTCTTTGGTTGCCGTATCTCAATGAAGCTTGATCAATTTAGTTTGGATCTTTTGTATTGTTCAAATTCAAACCATCTCCAGGTTAGTTCCTTTTGTATGCTTAAAAATTTTTCCCCAATTCAAAATTTTAGTGTAAGGATAGATAGAAAATATGATTTTTTCTAAGAAATAAGATATATTTTTCTCTTGGAGGACATGTGTACTATAGCCGTCTATCCTTCCCCTTATTCCATATAGATTCTAATTTTTGTGTTTTGTGGGGTAAAGTAGTGCAAAGGAGCTTAAACCCAAAACAGTTGAATGAGGATTTATTGAGTTTTTATAGGTGTTGTTCTATGACAAATTTGTATATTTACATTGATTACTGCAGATAGGAGTTCAATTGAAAGCCCACTAATTTCGATCGGAGCAATGCATTTCTGGAGTTCACAGCACACTTATGGTATCATTAGGAACCTCCCTTTTTTTTTTTTTTTTTTTAATGTCATCTATAATTTACATTTTTGTATAAATGTTGAGACTACATTTGTCTTCATGAATGTTATCGATGTTACATATAACTGGTCGGAGCAGTTAGTATGACTTCCCCATGGGTCCAATGATCCAATCTATAAAAATTAAAATTAGAAGCCCAAGTGAGTTGCTGAAAGTGAACCTTCTCTAGTTGTTGAAAGTGAAACCACGAGTCAAGAAGAAGAACCAAAGCGCGAAGAGGTCTTCGCTGTTATTATGGTGAGTAGAGTAATAGTTTTACTCTCTACCCTCTATATGTCTCATTTCTGTACAATATTTTCTTCTAGTAATTTTGTCTCTAATTTCTAGTTATAACTCAACCTTTGATTCTTCATGTCTCTAGTTGAATTTCTGTGGGTTACCTTACCTGGGTCACATTTGTATTGTTATCTACAACTTTTTTTTATAATTATTTTATTTTGACAATTTGACTTACACAGATGTTGACTTGTGGTTAGTTGTGTTTTTTGAGTTATATTTTGGCTACCCCCATATGATACCATTTATGTTATTGGGGGTTATATTGAGGTTGTCTACATTTTCAATTCTACTAGTAAAATTTAAATAATATAAAAGGAAAAGTAAAAGAACAAGAGATTTATGTGGTTCGGCTTTTGGCCTACATTCACAAGACCTAACCGGGTTTTCACTATATTGCGCAACTCAAATACTAATGCGCATATTTACAGGCATCATACATGATCTTGAAGAACTATCATATCAAAGATATTATCCACATAATAAGCACAGTAGATTTGTTAATTTACTTCTCTAACTTCATTGATAAGACACGCACGCATATGTTATCATATTGCTTATTCGTAAAGAATTATCTTATGTTTGCTCAGCTGGCTAATATTCTGTGTGATGTAGAGAAACTATGTAGCTACCGAAAATGAATGATTAATCTTGTTTCTTGTGTCTGTGTGCTTTGTTTAGATTGGGTCTCGACAATACATTGTTTTCCCTGGACGCTTTATTTACACCCAGAGATTCAAAGGTGCAAATGTAAACGACAAGGCAAGCTATTTGGCATTGTGTTCTGTCTCTTCTTTTCATATCACTTTTCTGATAGTTTTTCAAATATCCTTGTTTTCTTAGTATTTAATACATATTAATCATATAGTGGTGGTAAGTTTTGTTATTTAAATTGTTGTACATTCACTCCAAGTTCTCTTTGGTGATTTAAGCTGTGGTTATAAACATAATCTGTTTGGTACTTCAGTAACTAAATAGACATTTTGTTTGTTCTTTTGATTCATTGGTCTTTACTCTTTAGAACTTTTTAAATTGACATTTAGTTATATAGGTACGTTTAATTGAGAATGTCTCTGACCGGCCCAGTTAATGACAAACTTCTGTAACTATAAACCCTAGAGACGAGGACAGAGGTTTTTCAGAACTAACAAATCACAGAGAAAGCCAGAAAAAAGCAAAACGAAGCCGCCAATTCACACTTTCTCACGAACATGCCGAAATCCAAGCGTAATCGACCAGGTTTGTCTTCTCTCTCACTCTAGATCCCCAAAGTTTACTTTTTTCTGTTTGTTTCCTGAGAAAACGCGAGAAAATAGACAGTAAAGGACTCATTATGTGGTCTCAAAATATAGAATTTCAACTTTCTACAGCTAGATGGATATGTAAATTTGAAGGTTTTTTTTAGTGATTGTTGTAAAATATGGTGTTTGACATGCAGTGACGTTGTCGAAGATGAAGAAGAAGGGTAGAGAACACAAGGAATCGATTATGAGTTCGATAAGGGAAGCTGTGGAGAAGTATAATTCTGTTTATGTTTTTAATTTCGAGAACATGAGGAATCTCAAGTTTAAGGAGTTCAGAGAGCAGCTCAAATCGTCTAGCAGGTAGCTCACACTCACCCCATTTGATTGTACTCGTTTGTTTTGTGATGAGGTTAAGCCAAATGAATTTGATTTAGTTAGTTTTTGGATTTCAAACAGTACTTGTGTTAATTGTTATTTGAAATTCTCTTGCTTTTCACAATTTGTCAAGTGGTTATGGATTTTGTGATAATTGCATTGCTATATATTTATGAGGCACTTTTAAATTTTTAATTATTTTTTTTCCAAAATTATATTCTTTGAAACAGTGCTAACTCACTCAATTTCCCATTTTTAAGGCTTTGTTTGGTTTGCATATCATTGAGGGAAAAGAAATAGAAGGGAAAAAACATGAAGGAAAACTATTTCCCTTGTGTCCATGTTTAAATAACAATAAAAGTTAAAAATTTCCAAAATATTATTGTAACCTTATGAAAAAGGGAGGAAGATGGCTCACGAAGTCAAAATTTTTAACTTGGGTTAGGTCCCACAAAATTTTCTTTTCCTCCATATTTTCCTCACTAATTTCCTTGATGACCAAACAAAGGAAAATATTTTCCTTTCTGTTTCCTTTCTTTTTCTCTCACTAAATCCATGAACTAAACAAACTAACAAAGCCTTAGAATGTGGCTTATTTCTGGCTAAAGTTTCTGTAACATTATTGTGACGGTATGATACGAGCGAGGAGTGTGAATGTTTTTTTTGTTGTTTTGCTAGATTTTTCCTAGGATCAAATAAAGTCATGCAAGTTTCTCTAGGACGGTCTATTGCTGATGAGATCAGACCCGGCCTTCACAAAATATCTAAGGTAAACACTATGTTGTATGTGGCTGGTAACTTCTATCCTTCGTTGCTTTTAGTCAGGTATTTTTCTAACCCATTTGTTTATTTTTTCTTGCTCAGCTTCTACGTGGAAATTCTGGGCTTTGTTTTACAAATTTGCCTAAAGAAGAGGTCCTAAGGTAAATAGATGTATTGCACTTGAATCATTTTTGATAGGTATTTTATCCATCTAGTTGTTGACAGTTGGAATTCCATATTTTGAGACCTGATAATAGGTTTTCTTTCTCTTTTCTTGCGACTTCTCAGGAACCAACTTGCACATGAATCCAATTTCTCCATGTTGTTTCCGGTATGACCTGGGAAATGAAAAGAGGATATGGAGTCAAATGCCAGTCTGGATTTATTGTAATTTTAATTTCTGAATCCTACTGCTATTGACCAATGACTACAAATAGCACCTCCTAGATATTTCAAATTCACATATTCGGAATTTCAAACTTTGTCCAAGGGTGAACCTCCAAGTCAACTCTATATAATGTCTTTCTAAATATTGTAGCTGGATTTTCTGGACTCTCTGAAGCGAAACCATCTTTGTCAATGCTGCTATAGTCATTTGGTTGAAATTATTGTTCTTAGGACACTTGATTATCCCTTACAAATGAGGTTGAAACTAGGCTGAGGGGACACACATTGTTATCCTTAAATTTCTTACAGAAATTGTCATACAGCACTGCTGGTGATGATATGGTTAGATGTTCAGTTATATATGGTTCAGAACCAATAGAACCACTGTTTCGAAAACTTGGTAAAGCTAAGAGGTGATGCCTTGATGGTTCAATAAAATCGTTGGTGAAAGTTAAAAGTGCTATTAAAAAAATTTGCCGTTCTCTTCTATGAAAAATTTAATTATGGGAATTTCAATCTTTTAATGGCTCATTAACATATATTTTACTTTTCTGGTTTATAATGGTAGCAATCAGTGTGTTAATACCAAATGAGAAGTTTACTCTTTCATTTCCTTTTTTTTTCTAACATTCATTTCAATATCATCTTGCAGTTTATTTAATGAATATGAGGAGTATGACTTTGCAAGGACTGGAAGCACTGCAACCAGAAAGGTTAGAAATAAAATGTTTTTTTTAACTAGTATCTTTTGCATTTGGGTGTCCTGTGGATTTTGAATGCCTCAGTTGTGTTACACATGGTATTTGAAGGTCTGATCTATGAATGTGCTATCAGATAGGATTTTTTTGGCCCAATACCATGAGTTATTGTAGTGTATAGATTTTAGTAGTTTGGAATGACGAACTTCTTTTGAGTTTTCCCCCAAATTGTTTGTTGAATCAATAACTGTGATAGGTTTCTATGTTCGAGTTCCATTTAAATCTAATTGGGGCCATTCTTCATGGGACATAGAAGGTGAGCCGGTTTCTGGACCAATTTGTTGACATGGATTGACGTTTGACATTGGTGTGGTTCGTTTGTGTGATTATACAGTAACTAAGGCACAACTCCTGAATCCCTGATGGTGTAGAAGGAAACAATTCCTTAAAAAGTATTCCATTTTATGCTAATTTGAAATTCCATAATTATCCTTTAACACCATTGAATTTTGTTGACATTAACATTTGTCCTTAATTCGTTAGTAGGTTGAGTTTGCTTTATTTCTGTTTAATCTTATACTGTAATTAGTCATGTTAACTGAAGAAGTGTACTTTATTCATGTGGATTTTCTAGTCATACATGCTGATAACTAATGACTGTGCTTGCATTTGGTTGTTCAATATTTCCAGGTGGAGCTTAATGAAGGTCCTCTTGAGCAGTTCACGCATGAGATGGAGCCCTTCTTGCGCAAGCAAGGGATGCCTGTTAGGTTGAATAAAGGTGTGTCATTGCTGTCTTTTGATTAATGTCCTTTCAATTATAAAGGTTGGGAGTGTGTTGTTGACTTTGTTAACGGTGAACAGGTGTGGTGGAGCTTGTTTCAGATTTTGTTGTCTGTGAAGATGGGAAGCCATTGTCACCTGAGTCAACTCGCATACTGGTTTGTTCCTGAGTTCCAATCTTACTTCTTTAGTGCATCTCTAATAAGTCCTCTACTTGTGGGAATTTAGGACACTTTTCTTTCTTTTTTCCATTTTTTTTTTGCATAGTAACATTTTATTTTATTAAAAAATCATGGTGAACCATGGAAATTTTCTTTTTTCCATTTGTGAGTCTCACACCATGTCAATTCTTCATTTGAAGTCGAAATACTTCAGATGTGCTTGGTAGAGAGCTCATTTTGGTCTATTTTTCATTTATACACACGAATGCTTATTTAAGACACGACTTATATGAATGCTATGTAGCATTCTGTCTGCCCTTGAGTCAGTTCGACCAATTTTCTTTACCATCTGATCTTCGACAACGTCACAGCATGTCAAACACCATATTTTACAACAATCACTAAAAAAAACCTTCAAATTTACATATCCATCTAGCTGTAGAAAGTTGAAATTCTATATTTTGAGACCACATAATGAGTCCTTTACTGTCTATTTTCTCGCGTTTTCTCAGGAAACAAACAGAAAAAAGTAAACTTTGGGGATCTAGAGTGAGAGAGAAGACAAACCTGGTCGATTACGCTTGGATTTCGGCATGTTCGTGAGAAAGTGTGAATTGGCGGCTTCGTTTTGCTTTTTTCTGGCTTTCTCTGTGATTTGTTAGTTCTGAAAAACCTCTGTCCTTGTCTCTAGGGTTTATAGTTACAGAAGTTTGTCATTAACTGGGCCGGTCAGAGACTATTTGAGTTGAATGTCTCCTCTCTCTATTTTCTTTTTCTCCTTGGTAGTATGAATGCTTCTTCTAAATGAGCTTTGTATTAAATGAGGTCTAATTGCTTTATTGTCCAATGTTTATTCTGGTTCCCCTTCAAAACTTAGGATACTTTACTATGTGGGATTTGTTAAATCACCAAGACCTTGATATTTTAATGTTCTCTTGATTACAACTTTGTAGGTGGTATCAACAGCTTTAGTTAAAGCTCAAAGGGGACATTGCTTAACTAAGGTAATTTTTCCTTTTCGTATACATTCATGCTAAATACTAATCATTGTATAAAGTGATCACTAACACGTTTGAATTCTGAACTTGGTGCCTTAGGCATTTGGAGAAAAAAAATTCGTTTCTAACATAGAAAGCAATTGCTGTGGAAAATTGCTCCAATATTTTTTTTTCCTTCTTCTCTCCTCATTTTAAGTGATAATTCTGTAGGAGTATTAAGAAGCATAGAGAAGGTACGACAAGAGAAGAATTGAACGAGCATGGTAAAGAAATGGTTCAAGTTAATAGAGAAATGGTCTCTTTGAACTCCGACCATCGGATTAAGAAGTCAAAGAGAGAGGAGAAGTGAAGATTCTTGAGACATGCTTTTTGTTTGTTAGTTAAGGTTTAAATGGAAGAACTCTTTAAATTTCAGACTTTGTTAGACTTGTACGATACTTGTTATAATTATTATGGATTATATTTGTTGTGTTGGGTATAGAGATGTTGGTGAGACATGGATAAATGCTTTGTTATAGTTACTTTAGATTATTTTTTGTTGTGTTGGATATAGATTAATCTTTTTATTTTTTGTGCTTGGTATAGATTAAGATGCATGTGAATTAGGTGCAAAAAAAAATAATTTTTGGGAAGCATATAAATAAATTATATTTTTTAGATTTATGCATATTATTAACGGATATATCCGTTAGTAATTCTTGACAAACTGTTAGCAATCAATATAAATATTTTAAAATTAGTTGGAAAAAAACTATTAGTAAGTAGATTTCTAACGGATATATCCGTTAGTAAAATTATTTTTACTAACGGATATATCCGTTAGTAAATCCGTTAGTAATATTACTAACGCTAAAATACTAACGGATATATCCATTAGAAACATTTATTCTAACGGATATATCCGTTAGTAATGAGGCCATTGTTGGAAAAACAGGTTTAAATGGAAAGTTTAAACGCGCAGCGGAAAAATCAAGTTATGAAACTTTATTGGCATGCCCGGATCTACTACTCGTCAATTCTACAGATGCGCACAAGAGGGGACACGAGTTATACCTTAATGTCTTGAACCCAATTCTGATCTTCAACTTCCAGCAGCCTCCACTAGATGATCTTCACCCTTATGACTCCTGCGGATGCCTGCCAGAAAGACTAGGGTTGGTGGGAACCCTAATGGAGAGGATAGAGAAGGTTTTGGGACTCCAAAACAGTTTCTGCAGCTTCTGACGTTCAAAACGACGAACAACTTTTTCCAGAACGCAGCTGCCCTATTTATAGATTCCCAGAACCGACCTAGACTTCGAGCGATCGAAGTGCATTCGATCGATCGAACATTCGATCGATCGAACCAGCTTCGATCGATCGAACCTGCAGACTTCAATCGATCGAGATATCTTCGATCGATCGAACCTGTCTTGACATCATCCTCAAGCATCTTTCCAAGCATCCTGGCGGAGCTAAGAGTGGGACCTCCTAGGCTCTTTATTGTTGGCTCAGACCAGTTTATTAATTACCATGACCAAACTCTTTGATCAGCAAACTAACCAACTGGTCAGTTAACGTTTACTCCACTATAAAACGATAACTGAACTCCAACGCAAAAGAACATATCCGAAGCGATAACTAGACTTGTATGTTGTACTAATGTCCCTCTACCGTCAGCATTCGTAATCATATTCAGGTAGTCGGATAACTGTTACTGTCAACCTGAATCATGATTACTTCTTGTATTCCTTGAGTCCCATTCACTACTCATGATTACCAAACATGTTGATAACTCTTATCAACAAGACTGCAGTACTCAGTAATCGACATGGTGACATTCTCAAGGGAATGCTTACTCTGAAACAGAGGGTAGATTCTATCTTGACAATATATGTTCACAACCCTATGAATATGACATACCCAAGATACCCAGGTGTTGATCTTTTATAGACCTCACTGATTGGTAAGTCAAAGCAGCCATATCCACAGTCTGTGTTCATAATCGTCTCAAGATTGAGAACACATACCTTATACAAGTTATGAGTTCCTATTGACTGTTGACAGCATTGAGCGTCAATAGGAAACTCAGGTCCGTCAATGCACTATAAGCACTAGCATATTAACCAAGAGTCACACTCTAGTGATTGAGATTTATCACTCCATCCAATGGTAGTTAATGATGCTACAGTGTATACCTGATGAGATATCCAGTCTCATCATCCACTGTGACAAGCTTTAAGTATCAAAGAATAGTAATTCGTATCTCATTGTATGTATCTCATACACACACGAAATACTTACTATGATACTTATGGATTAAACAATCATCTCATGAAAGAAACATACATAATGAAATGTAAAGCTGATATCCATATATTAAAAAGTCAATGTCTAATACATAAAGTAATGGTTTGAGGGCACAAACCCAACAAACTCCCACTTGCACTCATAACCATTCAGAACTACATCTAAGACCTAGACTATCTAGATGACGATCAAAGACCTTCTGTGGTAAGGCCTTTGTAAACGGATCAGCAAGATTGTCAGCGGTGGCAATCTTGGTGACAGTCACATCTCCACGTTGAACTATATCTCGGATTAGGTGATATTTCCGCTCTACGTGCTTTCCCTTTCTGTGGTTCCTTGGCTCCTTGGACTGAGCCACTGCCCCACTATTATCACAATAAAGCGTAATAGGCGACAACGACGCTGGTACCACCTCGAGTTCCATAAGGAACTTCTTGAGCCAAACAACTTCCTTTGCGGCTTCACAAGCAGCCACATACTCAGCTTCTGTAGTTGAGTCTACAATGCATTTCTGCTTAATGCTCCTCCAATTGACAGCACCACCTCCCAAGGTAAAGAGATGACCGGACGTCGACTTCCTCGAATCTTTATCTGACATAAAGTCCGAGTCAGTGTATCCCACTGGAATTAACTCACTACCACCGTACATAAGCATGTAATCTTTAGTTCTTCTCAAGTACTTAAGAATGTGCTTAACGGCTGTCCAGTGCTCTGGACCCGGATTCGACTGATATCTGCTAACCATGCCAACGGCAAAGCAGATATCTGGTCTAGTGCATAACATCGCATACATGAGACTTCCCACTGCAGAAGCATAGGGAACTCCTGTCATGCGATTCCTCTCCTCCTGTGTCTTTGGACACTGGTCCTTGGAGAACGTTAAACCATGCCTGAAAGGTAACAAACCTTTCTTCGAATTATCCATTGAAAACCTAGTTAGCACCTTATCGATATAACCAGCTTGAGATAATCACATTATCTTTTGCTTGCGATCCCGAAAGAGCTTTATCCCAAGAATATAGCTCGCCTCTCCTAGATCCTTCATATCAAAAGTACTAGCTAGCCAAACCTTGACCGTTGACAATGCCGCTACATCATTTCCAATGAGTAGAATGTCGTCAACGTAAAGCACAAGAAAAGCCACCACTTTTCCTTCACTCTTCTTGTATACACAAGGTTCATCCAGATTTTGTATGAAACCAAACGATTTGACCGCTTGGTCAAATCGTATGTTCCAACTTCTGGATGCCTGCTTAAGCCCATAAATGGACTTTTGCAACTTGTATACCAAGTTACCTTTCCGACCAGCTATGAACCCTTCTGGTTGTTGCATATAGATGTCCTCCTCAAGATTGCCATTCAAGAATGCAGTCTTGACGTCCATCTGCCAGATCTCAAAATCTAAGCATGCAGCAACGGATAAGAGTATTCTGATGGACTTGAGCATGGCCACCGGCGAGAAGGTTTCCTCATAGTCAATGCCCTCCCTCTGAGTATAACCTTTCGCAACAAGCCTTGCCTTAAAGGTCTCAACCTTTCCATCAGATCCTCTTTTCCTCTTGTAGACCCATTTACAGCCAATGGGTTTAATATTGGCTGGAAGTTCTACAAGATCCCAGACCTGATTAGAATCCATAGATTCCAATTCAGCCTTCATAGCTTTAACCCAATGAGCTGAATCAACATCAGTCATTGCCTCTTCGTATGTGGTAGGATCAGATTCAGATTCTATGGAGACAGCTTCAAAAACTTCTCCTAAGAACATGTATCTATCAGGCTGGCTGATAATCCTTCCACTACGACGAGGTACTGGTGCGGAAATAGGTGAAGAAGTGGTGTTTTCCTGATTTACATCGTTATTAACTACGGGTTGGACTGAGGGCTCTCCTTCTATCTCTCTAAGATCTATCCTTCCCTTAGGTTTATGGTTCATGATATAATCATCCTCCAAGAAAATAGCATTCGTACTGACGAACACCTTCTGTTCTCTTGGATCATAAAAATACCATCCATAAGTACCCTTTGGATACCCCACGAAGTAACATACTTCCGATCTAGAATCCAACTTGCTCATCTTTCCTTTTAGCACATGTGCCGGACATCCCCATATCCGGAGATGTTGCAAAGAAGGCTTGCGCCCAATCCACATCTCTCGTGGTGTCCTGGGAACAGATTTGCTTGGTACTAGATTTAGTATGTAAGCAGCGGTTTCCAAAGCATAACCCCAAAGAAATAAAGGTAACTCAGAATAACTCATCATTGACCTAGTCATGTCTAAAAGAGTCCGATTCCTTCTCTCCGCTACACCGTTTTGCTGAGGCGTACCAGGTGCAGTCAACTGTGACAGAATCCCATTCTGTACGAGGTGATCAATAAATTCATTAGAGAGATACTCGCCACCTCGATCAGATCGAATGGCCTTGATATGTGTGCCGAATTGCTTCTCCACTTCAGCCCTAAACTCTTTGAACTTTTCAAAGGCTTCAGACTTGTGCTGCATTAGGTACACATATCCATACCTAGAGTGGTCATCAGTAAATGTTATGAAATACTCATAACCACCCCTTGCTCTAATATTTATTGGTCCACACACATCAGTATGAACTAATTCCAACAATGCATTGGTTCTATTGCCCTTTGCAGGAAAGGGCCTTTTGGTCATCTTACCCTCTAAACAAGACTCGCAGACTTCTATTGGTTCGAGAACCAAATCGCCTAAGACCCCTTCTTTGACTAGTCTGCCAATCCTATTTAGATTGATATGACCAAGCCTCATATGCCAAAGCCTTGTTGGATTAGTGGAAGATCTCTTTCTTTTAGATGGTACAGTTACCACTGAGTTATTAAGTTCCATACAAGAATCTTTAGAAATATTGGGAGTAATCACATACAAACCATTTGATTGAACACCAGAACATATAAAAGAACTATTTCTTTTAATCACAACTTCAGTTCCAAAATTAAAAGAATAACCATTATTCGATAAATTAGAAACTGAAATTAAATTACGTCTCATTGAAGGGACGTAAAGTACATCTGATAAAATCAAAACTTTATTGTCTAGAAATTCTAAAACTACGACTCCTATAGCAACCGCAGAAACGGTTGCGCTAGAACCTAGAGTAAGTACGATTTCCCCATCACTGCACTTCCTGGTTGATCTGAACCCCTGCAATGAATTACAGATATGGTTAGTCGCACCAGAATCAATGCACCAAGTGTTTGAAGTATCCGTTATAAAACTTACTTCAATCACATGTGATTCAATCATACCTTGAACTCTTGTAGCTAAGAATTCTGGACAGTTCCTCTTCCAGTGGCCCTTCTCACCGCATTGGAAACACTTTCCTTTGCTTTGGCCACCCACCTTCCCTTTGCCCTTACCTTTTCCCTTAGATTTTTCAATCTTAGGGACCGGTCCAACACTTGAACCTCCAGTGCTAGCCTTCTTCTTCCCTTTCTTTCCTTTCGGCACAGATCGGGAAGAGGAAGCGCTTTTCTCAACGTTTAAAACGCTGCCCCCAGGTTTGATCACCCCTTCCGCTGCCAATAAAGAGCTCATCAATTCGCTCATTGAAAAATCCATTTTATTCATATTATAATTCAGTTTAAATTGAGCGAATGATGGCGACAGCGTATTGAGGATCATATCAACTTGGGTCTGTGCATCGATGTTGGCACCTAGGGTCTCCAGCTCGTTTAAATAACCAATCATTTTCAAAACATGTTCTTTGACTGGAGTCCCTTCCGACATCTTAGCACTCATTATCTTCTGCATAGCTACCTGTCTGGCAGGCCTGCCATGCTCCCCAAACATCTTTTTCAGGGATTCGATAATGTCACTGGCGGAATTGTTCGACTGGTATTGGTGTTGTAACACATTAGCCATAGAAGCCAATATGTAACAACGAGCCATCCCATTCGACTTTTTCCATTTATCGAACTCGCGTCTAGCAGCAGCCGAAGCATTTACAGCGGGTTCTTCGGGGCATGGGGTGGTGAGGACATATATGTGATCCTCCGCAGTTAACACGATGTCAAGGTTACGTTTCCATTCAGTGTAGTTGTTTCCAGTTAACTTGTTTTGAGTGAGTATGGTGGCAAGTGGACTAAATGCAGATCCAGACATTATGATTTACTGAAAAATCAAAAAACAAAATAAATATGGATATCAGAATTTGACAGTTTGAAATAAAAGAATCCTTTTAAAACTCTTATTTTAAAACAAAGTCGCCGGAATATCGAAACGAAAGAATAAAGCCTCCGTGTGGTGGTCAATGTTCGATCTTTCGATTTATCATAACTTATCCGCTATGCAACTCTTGCAAAACAAGTTATGACTTCCGAACCTATTTGATCTCTAAGTTTCTGAATAATGCCCCGTGTGGGATCCCTTATCCATAGCTTAGCTAGTGTGTACCATTAACTAGGATCCAATCACAACCGTCTCAAGTAGCGCCTCCGTATGGTGGTCACCCTCTAACACGTCTGATTGATCCTTATCAAAAAGAAGTTCACATCTAGTAACCAATGAGTAATGCATCCTCCGTATGGAATGATCACCCCTGGCGAGGTGACACAGAATGCATCACTCATCTTACAGTGAACCATTAATGGAAGATCGTGGGTGTAATTAATAAGACCCTCTCCCACTAGATTTAGTAAAAAAAGATTTTGCTTTTTGAGAAAATCTGTTTCTACACACTTCCCATAAACATCTAATGTTTACTAATGTGTTGAAAACGGTTTTTGAATTTTATTTTAGAAAACTTGTTTTGCGTGCATGCAACAATGTATTATACGCCAATCACAAACAAAGCACATAAAACAAAAAACTAAAATGAAATAAAAGACATCCAAACGATGCCTCTATCTCCCATGGCTCTATCTCCATAGAACCTGCTTTTGGTTTGATCGCCTCCAGCTCCATCTTCATGGACAATCTAATTCTATTACATTGAACCTATGCCTCTTTTGAAGCTTACAATTTATCTAGAAATAGAAATAGCAACAACAAAATAAAAGGCTAGGGAAACCGGTGCGACTTTCCTTTTCGTAGGATTGAAGTCGCAGCGCCCTTTACATATGCCTTAAAACCAAACCAAACTTAAAACAACACACCAATCTAAAACATTCAAACACAAAATTAAATGCTCTTGGCGCCATGGGAGATAGCGACTAACTTTTGCTGCAAAAGGTTAGTTGAACACACATCCACGCATATATATAACAAAATATAACTATTGGAACCCTTAATTGATTCACACAGTATATAAACTCTTTACATACTGAATTAGAACTCAAAACAGCATCTAACTTCTCTGTCATAGTTCGATCGATCGAAGACCGTTCGATCGCTCGAACCTTCGATCGATTGAACACTGTTCAATCGCTTGAACATTCTATTTCACAGAATGATTAAAAATTTTGCAGAATACGTTAAAATTAAACTTTTAATTTCAAAATACTTTTAAAACTGTGAAACAAAGATCCTGACAAAGAGTCTGTCTCGATCGATCGAACTCTGTTCGATCGCTCGAACAACAGAAGGTTTCGATCGATCGAAACCTGTTCGATCGCTCGAGTACAGAGCGTTCGATCGATCGAGACTACTTTGATCGATCGAACCCATCTTGCATCCAATGCAATCACAGATTTCTATACTGCTGCGATAACACTGCAGAAACAGATCTGTGACGATGCAGTTTCGAAAGCAGTTCTAAAATCAACATGCAAATCAAAATAGTGTTCCAAAAAACGCATCTATGGATCCAAACGAGCGTGGCTCTGATACCAATTGTTGGAAAAACAGGTTTAAATGGAAAGTTTAAACGCGCAGCGGAAAAATCAAGTTATGAAACTTTATTGGCATGCCCGGATCTACTACTCGTCAATTCTACAGATGCGCACAAGAGGGGACACGAGTTATACCTTAATGTCTTGAACCCAATTCTGATCTTCAACTTCCAGCAGCCTCCACTAGATGATCTTCACCCTTATGACTCCTGCGGATGCCTGCCAGAAAGACTAGGGTTGGTGGGAACCCTAATGGAGAGGATAGAGAAGGTTTTGGGACTCCAAAACAGTTTCTGCAGCTTCTGACGTTCAAAACGACGAACAACTTTTTCCAGAACGCAACTGCCCTATTTATAGATTCCCAGAACCGACCTAGACTTCGAGCGATCGAAGTGCATTCGATCGATCGAACATTCGATCGATCGAACCAGCTTCGATCGATCGAACCTGCAGACTTCAATCGATCGAGATATCTTCGATCGATCGAACCTGTCTTGACATCATCCTCAAGCATCTTTCCAAGCATCCTGGCGGAGCTAAGAGTGGGACCTCCTAGGCTCTTTATTGTTGGCTCAGACCAGTTTATTAATTACCATGACCAAACTCTTTGATCAGCAAACTAACCAACTGGTCAGTTAACGTTTACTCCACTATAAAACGATAACTGAACTCCAACGCAAAAGAACATATCCGAAGCGATAACTAGACTTGTATGTTGTACTAATGTCCCTCTACCGTCAGCATTCGTAATCATATTCAGGTAGTCGGATAACTGTTACTGTCAACCTGAATCATGATTACTTCTTGTATTCCTTGAGTCCCATTCACTACTCATGATTACCAAACATGTTGATAACTCTTATCAACAAGACTGCAGTACTCAGTAATCGACATGGTGACATTCTCAAGGGAATGCTTACTCTGAAACAGAGGGTAGATTCTATCTTGACAATATATGTTCACAACCCTATGAATATGACATACCCAAGATACCCAGGTGTTGATCTTTTATAGACCTCACTGATTGGTAAGTCAAAGCAGCCATATCCACAGTCTGTGTTCATAATCGTCTCAAGATTGAGAACACATACCTTATACAAGTTATGAGTTCCTATTGACTGTTGACAGCATTGAGCGTCAATAGGAAACTCAGGTCCGTCAATGCACTATAAGCACTAGCATATTAACCAAGAGTCACACTCTAGTGATTGAGATTTATCACTCCATCCAATGGTAGTTAATGATGCTACAGTGTATACCTGATGAGATATCCAGTCTCATCATCCACTGTGACAAGCTTTAAGTATCAAAGAATAGTAATTCGTATCTCATTGTATGTATCTCATACACACACGAAATACTTACTATGATACTTATGGATTAAACAATCATCTCATGAAAGAAACATACATAATGAAATGTAAAGCTGATATCCATATATTAAAAAGTCAATGTCTAATACATAAAGTAATGGTTTGAGGGCACAAACCCAACAGCCATATGGTGTAGTGGATTGTTGGTGGTGACTCATTTGGTGGAGATGAGTGTGGTGATTGGTAACAGATCAGTGGTGGTGGTGTGTTGATATGGTAGATGGGGGTGGGATTCATTTGGTGATGTTGGTGTTGATTTGGGAGAGAGAAAGGTCACCAAGAGTTTTAATTAAGAAAAATTAAATATATATGCCAATAATTATGAGTATCATTTAATATTAATTTAAACTACATATTGACCATATTTATGACTGCACAATTAAATGGGGTTGTTTTATATTATATATCTATATCTCATTAAGATCTCCAAGGGTATTTCAGTCAAAGAAAAACTATTCAACCATGGTTAAGAGATCTTAGGGATCTTATATTAAATATGAATTTAGCTTGTGCTCAATCCATGAATGTTCATGTATGAAGGATTTATTGCTAATTCTCTATTTTTTTTTTTTTTTGGATACCTTTCATTAAGATAATTAGCTCCTTTTTTCCCGCAAATAGGAGTTTACATACATGAACAAAAACTACCCACTACTCCTAAAATAACTCCCTAATATAAACCATAGGAAAATGACTAGCAATTTGCCAAACACAATCTTCACGTAACAACTACCTTAAATTGTAAGTAACAAATAACACAAAAAGCATATCTAGAATCAACAATAAATTAACCACCCACTTCCATAATAAATTTGAATTATTGTCTTGATAATCTTATCTAAGACTGAAGCTAAAACTAAAAAAAAAAAAAAAAAAGGGAACTATGATTTTGGACCGTTTCAAACGCCTTAAATGAACCAGGCAATTACCAGACAAGCAAGAATTATAAAACAAACACTACTCTATAACCAATCTAAGTGAGAGTATCATATCATATCAGAATAAAATCTCCTAGTCAAAGTTCTCAAGAAGTAATATTCCAATCTGAGATAATATGTTGCAGAGTGTAGTAGTTTTTGGCAAGTGAATATCCCATTTGAAAAAAAAAAAAAATCTAAGGGTTTGTTTGGCAAGATAGCCACAATATTATTTTGACTCAGTTCATCTGTAAATAATAATCTGATATCCTTTAATTGGTCATTTTCTGTTTGATTTGTTCCAACAAAGATGAAACGTACTGTTGGAAGTCTTTCTTGCCTGTGTGCTTAAACAACGTTGAAAGCTAAGTTTACAATATATAGTTTTAAATTATGAAAAAAAAAAGGAGAAAAATGACTTATAAATTTTAATGGTTTTAATTTGCATGTATATCCTTTTCTTCCTATTTTCGCACTATTTTTACTTGTAACCAAGTAAAGAAAAACATTTTTGTTAATTTCATTTTTCTTTTTTTTTATTTACTAATTTCATTATTGATCATGTCAAATGAATAAGAGTTGATTGCATATACAAAAATATGCTGCGAGATAAGGGAGCCATCTTATATGGTATACCCATGCCTTATGAGTAATCCTATGCTTCTCAAAATCTTTTATTCAGGGGTGGATGCAGAAATTTAAAATAACGGGCTTGGTAGGGAGAAACCAAAAAGTTGCAGTTAAGTGTAGCCGAATTTATGGGGGTTCGGGGAATCGTGGGTAGCAGCCCTGAGGCTATATATTTTTTCTGGGGTCGATCTATTTATACGTATTCTTCGTGTAGATGTTATACTTAAGCTAATGTATAAAAATTAATATAAAAACTCAACAAATCCTCTACGATTATATGACACATAAATCTCGGTAACAATAGTTTGGGACCTACTACTACCAACTATAAATTATGACTACAAATGATACCTAAAATTTACTTCCAAATGAAACATTAGAAAAGTTAATGCTGATTGACACCAAATGTACAATAAAATGGTACATTGCTACTACAAATGGAGATCAAGAAATTGAATGTATCATATTTGGTTGTCTTTTATAATTTTTCAAAAACTCAAATACTAATAAAGTAGGAAATTTTTTAATTTGGGAGGGGGACTTCTTTTTTTTTTTTTTTTTTGGAATTTGGGAGATCAATAATAGTGGGACTACTCCATCATGCTCCAATCAAAATCAAACAGACTTGCTGCCACCTATTTATAAACTATTTAGAATACAAAATTTGGGAAGCATAACATTAGTCATGCCTTATTATTGTTCTTTTACGAGCCACCCAGCTAGAATCGTTACTCCATAGCATTCATACAACGTCTCCTTGCATCCTCCCTTGTTTTTTTGGAGCTTTGTAAAGTTTCATATATAGATCTGCAAACTTTGTTGCTCATAATTTTGCCCAATAAATAATTTAATGTAATTTTTTTGGGCCTATCTTGGTTGTCGATGTTCCTCCTTTTGTTCTCCTTTTGTTTTTGAGGAACCTCCTCAAAGGGGGTGAGGTTGTTTTGTATGTTTTTCTTCCTTCAATGAATTTAATTTTAAGCAAAAAAAAAAAAAAAAATGGAAAGAGAGAAAAGTCTAGGACAAAAGGCTTTTAAAGTACTGTAGCCCAACAGAGGCCCAAAATCTTAAGGCCTATTTGATAACATTTTCGTTTTTCAGTTTTTCAAATGCTGAAAACAGAAATTAGTTTCTATTTTGTGTGTGAAAATGAAAGCAGAAAACGTGTTTGGTATAAGAACTTTGGTTTTGATAAAGCAGAAATGATTTGTGCACAGAATTTGTGCACATAATTGATCCGGACCACTCATTTCGATGGCTCCCACACTTTTGGTATGGGGGCCACCAAAATGAGTGGTCTGGATCAATTCTGTGCACAAATTCTGTGCATTTTTCTGTGCTTGTAGCATTACTGTTGATAAAGTAAAAACCAAAACAACAAGTGGCTTAATTAACTCAAACGTCACCTTTTTTCTTTTTTATTTTTTTGAGAAAATCTTGAGTATTCAATTATTTTGGTGACATGGTATTACATAACGAATAGGACTCTTTTATTGATTGATACATATTTCCTTATTTCTAGGTAAATCCTCCTCCACTCAGCACAAAGTGTCAAGGGCGGAGCCATTAGTAGGCTCCGCCGGACTGCAGTCCCCCCACCAAAATCTGGTAAATTTTTTTAGCACATGTGATATTCTATTCCCAAATTTGAAAAAGAAATAAAATTAGATTAAATTAATGACTTGTTACACACCTGTTCTTCTAAAAATTTCTCCTTGATTTTAAGATGCCTTCTAGAAAATGTTATTCAATTTTATAAGTGTAGAAAAGAAATATTAGGTAATTGGTTTTTCAAAGAACTATAAATGTATATCTAACCTGATTACCATGGTGACATCTTCTTTTTTGTTTTCAAAAATTTTCGGAATCATTTTTTTTTCGTTTTTAATTTTCAATTTTTACAATTTTTATAGACATAAATTAATATTTTGAAACGGCAATCAAACATGTTGCTTGCCTTCATTTTGATTAAAACAAAATAAAAATCAAGAAATCGCAACTTTAGCCCGTTAATTTAAAAGAATAAATTGCAAAATGACCATTTCAAACCTTTTTCTAGAGTACATTGTCTTGCCTATGTCATATTGCAAAATGACCATTTCAAACCTTTTTCAAGTGTACACTCTGTGTTGTGTTGTCATGTTGCAAAATGGGAGAATTCTACGATATTTCGAGATTCTGGTACAATGTTATGAGGCAAACGCGCAATATTTTTGGGATTAAATATGGTTACAATGTTTAGGATATGGGTACGATATTTTGAGATTTGGGTATGATGTTTAGAATTGGGTTCAATATTTTAAGATATGAGTGCAATGCTTAAGGAATTGGATATGACGTCTGTGACTTGACAACTTTTGTATTAAATGCGATAAGCAATTATTTTACCGATAGCAACCAGCTTGGCTAATTTAGTTGGTTAGAGTCTTTGGCCTCCCAAACGACCGACTGACCTCCTGGAGTTGTGTGAGTGGGATGTAAGGACGAATTTCAAGTAGTTAAACGAACCATATTCAGAGTTTGCCGTGAGTTCAAATCCTACCGCTCACCAAGGATAGATGGAGTGAAGGACAAGGGGGTGGGGGTGCAGGCTCAAGCTCCCCTTGATTTTTCAGAATTGTATATTTGTATTAAATTATTATTATTATTAAATTTTTTTTTTTTTTACTGTTAAGCACCCTAATTATATAAAAGCTCCTCCCACATATGTCTTTGTGATAATTTTTGTAGCATAGTTTCTATCATCTACAATAAATGTACACAAAATATGTATAAATATGTCCAAATTTTTTTTTTCATGGGCAAAGCCCTCTCGATTGATTTTCTAGATCCGCCCCTGCCGGCTGCCGCTCACTCACCTCCCTAATTTATCTGGTGCGTGTGTAGTGGGATCAGTACATATGCCTGGAGTTTGCCTCTCTATCCCATTTTACAAAAATGGCTATAGATAAACCATTTGAAATTCCCACCAGGATTAGATTTGTCCTAAAAAAAAGAGCAATGTTAGGTACACCTAAACGGAACACTTAATTGTCCACCTGCGGATGTGTCGTGGTAGTTTTGAAATTAATTCAAAATTTGTTTGATAACTGATGAATAATTTTAAAAATCCAGATCCACAGGTAGACAATTTAGATGTCTCGTTTAGTGTCATGGTAGTTTTGAAATTAATTTAAATTTATATTAATATATGAATAATTTAAATGTCTCGTATAAGTGTACCTAGTATTACCAAAAAAAAAAAAAAATCAAAATTTTTTTTTTTTGGGCTGGAATACCGATAGCTACTTTTAGTCGTATGGTAACATAGAATTTTGATGCAAAATGACCATTTCTTCATGTGTACAGTGTGCTGTATATGTCAGCATCTCAAAGGGTTGCTGTCAGAGAGTCATGACCCCAACGGTAAACTTGTAAGCAACTTCCTCTGCTATTGGGAAAACGCGCCACGTGTATAAGAGTTAATTAAATATCTTCACGGCCAAGTATTTTCTTTTCTTAAACAAGATCACTAAAAAAAGAGTCAAAAACATTCCCTAGAAGCCATTTCACGTATGTAACGTGTTTGACCTACTTACCCATTGGCCATTGCTAAACTTAATAGACTCTACCACTTCACACTGAGGCGTCTAATTAAATTCCTCTATCAATCATCACATGACCATGGACGGAATTAGGAATTTGTTTTTGGGAGTGTCAAGTTACTATATAGTCTATTTATCAATAATACACGAAGGTTTGGGGGCAACGCTTTTGAGATGATTTTTTTGGTTCTATTTATACACGAGTATACTTTTTTTTATTTATCCATAAGACTACAAATTTAACATGTGATTCTATTTTGTACTGTTTGCAAGTTGTTGGGGAGGGGGGTTGTTTGAGTTTATCATAATGAGTGGTCTAATTGTACAGAAAATGCTATTCTACCCAAATCTTGTATCTCAAATGATTCTCAAACACATGTGATTAAAGTTTAGAGTTGGAAAAAAATAATAAAAATGATTTAAGATGACTAAGAGAGTAGCTTATTTTTTTTGTTTGGGAGTGCTAGAAACAATCAAATATGAGGAGTAGTAGATTTATTTTGTTTGGGGGTGCCAACAGACAACAAAATATGAAATATAATACACATACATGCATATTAATATAAACAATCTACCACATGTGAGGGGTGCAATGACACCTGCACCCCTCACCTAACACACAGTTCCGCCCCTGCACAAGACTCTCTTGTCCCTTGTTTAAGACCATGTTTGGAAAAGTTGAGACCCAATTTTCGCAGTTGTACTAACGTAATTTGTTGCAAGTTTGGTCATAAATTAAAGTGACCCTCAAACTAGAAAGAAAATAGAAAGAAATGAGAATGAGATTGAGTCATAACTATTTTTTATAGCCTTGAATGAAAATAATAAAAATAGGATCAAGTTGTTCAGACTAAGAAGTTTTTGAGAAAATTAATGTTTCTGTTGGTTTGATAAAGATCATGTTAAAGTATTTTTTTTTAGCGAGGCGTGAACTTCTATGTACCTCATAACTATTACAAGTTATTTAAAATTAATTTTGCAACAATACAAAGAACGATTATTGAGTTACCCAAAGAGCATTAGGTGACCCTCTAAGATGATTTATGTGGAGTGAAAAGCATGAAATTGTTGTGAATTTAATTGCGGAATTAAATTCCTCAAATAAACACACATATAAATATATTAGTAGTAATTAGCATGCACACGAAAGAAAACACAGATTTATGTGATTCGCCAAAACCATACTCACTGAAAATAAGTTGGTTTGGTCGTTTTTTTTTTCAACTTTCAAAACCAATCGAATAGGGTCGGTTTTTGTCAGTTGGGTCATTTACCTCTACAGAGACAATTATGAGTAATGCTAAGGGTACAACTCATTTATAACTATCTCTTTGTCTCTCTTAAGTGACCCTTTTTTTTCGATGGACAGAAATAGAGATGATTATAAATAAATTGTATGAATGTTGTACTCCTAGCATTATCCAATAGTTATTATATGGCACAGATGATGTAAAAAATACTAAATTGAGCTGTCCAAGAGGTAAACGTACTTCATTTCATTGCAAATTCACAGAGTGAGTTGAGACTAAATCAATCATAACTTTACCTCAAACAGAGGTAACTTTTGACATGAACTCTTAAAATGTGACAAATAAACATGAGTAATGTTATGTTTTTCAAATTTTTATATTAAAAGTGTGTCTCAAATGATGTGAGAGTGAGCCAGGTAAATAACTTCAAATTAAAATTCAACAGATGTCACTGCCATATCATTTTAGAAGTAATTTTAAGATAGAAATTTAAAAAGTATAACATTAATCAATAAAAATAAAATAAATGACTCAGCAAAAGTTGATTAAGGGCAAATTGGGGATTTTGAAGGAACAAAATTAAATTACTGGTCAAAAACTATAATAAAAACCACGCTTTTATAACACGGATGGGGTCTTTTGACGGTAGACCCCACATTTGACTCTCTTCTTCAATACAAATACCTCACCATCGTCCCCCCCATCTCTACACAACCTTCTCTCTCTCTATAAACAGAAATCCGACCAAACACCTCAATCAATACAAAAATCGAACGTTACACACACACACAAAAAAAAAATATTAAATAAATAAATTAAAAAAAAAAAAAAATGTCTTGCACCGTTGCAATTTCGAACTCACCTGTCTTCTCTCCATCTAGGGTTTCACTTTCATCATCTCTCTTCTGCAAATCTTCAATCTCATCATCATCGTCGTCGTCGTCGTCTCCCGAAACCCTAGCCCTATCTCGATCGCCACCTTCAAACTCTCCATCGTCGCCGTTCAGGCTCCGGCTACCGAAACCTCCGAGCGGCCTCGCTAGGGCTTCTACGGACTGTGCTTCGTCGCCGACGATTCTGAAGAGGAAGAGACCTGCGAAGCTGGATATTCCGATTGCGTCGTTGAGCTTTTGCGGCGGCGGCGGAGGTGGTCAGGCGACGGCGGCGGAGGGGATGAGCGAGGCGGTGGTGGAGGTTGAGAGCGATGAGTATTCGGTATATTGTAAGAGAGGGAGGAGAGAAGTTATGGAGGATCGGTACTCGGCCATGGTTGATCTTCAAGGAGATCCCAAACAGGTAGCTTAAAATGCAAATGTTTTTAATTCTTATAAAATTACCATTATTCGAAATTTATGATTTTGCAAGCCTTGTAAATTGTAATGGACTAATTAAATTTTTTTTGGGTTGATTTTGTTTAAGTGTAACTTAATTGACTAGGAAAATTGTTTCTCGAGAAAAAATCAACTAATGTGGCTACATGAGCAATAATTGAGTGTAATTGCTCTGAAATGGGAATATTTTCTCCCAAAATTTTCCCCGGAAAGAAATCGAATCTGTTGAAATGAAGAACAAATTAGTAGTAACTAATTTCCTGTGAAACTACTTGTATGAAACAAATTACTATTTAGATTGTGAGAAGTAGATAAATTTTAAATTTTAATCATTGGAACAAATTAATACTTAGTAGTAACTAAAGAAGTATTGTGGTGTGTAGAAATAAAAATCAATGTCTTAGAAAACTTGGGGTTAAGTTATCCCTTCAATTCCTCTAAAATCACCACAAAGCCTTTTGACACACACACACACACACACACACACACATATATGTCGAGAGAGCTTGTAATTATGGTTTACGGATCCGTTTTTTTTAAAATGAAGACTTCTAATCTTGACCGTTAAGAGTTCATTTAATCATTGCGGTAAAAGTGAAATACTGTGTGCAGTAAATGAGATCAGACGGCCAGGTTAGATGTCCTTACTTTAAGAAAATGAGGGGTCCCTCATTAGAAGGTTTCTGTATCTGTGTGTGTATATATATACGTATATTTGTTTTTTTTTTTTCTCTTTCTAGGAACTTGATAGAGTAAGAAATCTGATATGTGAATACCTTTTGTGTACAGGCTTTCTTTGGTATTTTTGATGGGCATGGAGGTGCAAAAGCTGCCGAATTTGCTGCAAACAACTTAGATAAGAACGTTTTAGCTGAAATTGAAAGAAGGGAAGGCGATGAAATAGTGGAGGCAGTTAAGCACGGGTATTTGAAAACCGATAACGCTTTTCTAAGTGAAGATCTCCGTGGTGGATCTTGCTGTGTCACAGCACTTATGAGGAAAGGCAATCTTGTTGTGTCCAATGCTGGTGATTGTCGTGCCGTGGTGAGCAGAGGAGGGATGGCGGAGGCCCTCACGTCTGATCACCGCCCTTCAAGGGAAGATGAAAAGAAGAGAATTGAGACCTCGGTAAGCAACTTGGCTTTGTTCCGTAGTAGTGTTTCTCTCTGTGTTCAATTTTGGAATTGAAATGCCCATAAATTCGGAATTGGAACTGATGATAATGTGATGTGTTAATTTTTATAGGGTGGTTATGTGGATTGTTACCATGGTGTTTGGCGAATTCAAGGGTCTTTAGCTGTGTCCAGAGGAATTGGAGATCGGCACCTTAAACAATGGGTTATAGCAGAACCAGAAACAAAAATCCTTAGAATCGAACCAGAATTTGAGTTCTTAATCCTTGCTTCTGACGGCTTGTGGGATAAGGTAATACATTACAAATAGAACTTTAATGTCATTTTTTTTTTCTAGTAATTATGATTATTTTTAATGCATTCAAGTGAATTTGAATTGACCATTCCTTGCATGCATTTTTTTACAGGTTACCAATCAAGAAGCTGTAAATATTGCCCGCCCTTTGTGCACAGGGACTGATAAACCAGAACCCTTGTCAGCCTGTAAGAAGCTAGTGGATCTCTCTGTTTCGCGAGGCTCTTCTGATGATGTAAGCGTGATGCTAATTCCATTGGGGCGCTATTATTGTTAATACCCTACTTATTAATTTCCAACGACGAACAACACTACCTCACATAGGTGGAAGGATTTTTAGATTTTAGTACATAATGCTAAAGACAAGGCTCTCTCTTCAGTACAGTTCTTGGTGGTGGTAGCATTGACGATACGGATAAGATGACTACTTTTTTGTTAGATGACGATGATGATGACGATTATAAAATATGCTTTACATATTCATATTGAAAGAGGCCCGTCGTTGTGGTCTTTCGGACCATTTTTACAAGACTTATATAACAATAGAGCAATAAATTAGTTATTAGCTAGAACATTTATTGACCCTGATTTGTAAATCAGTTGATTCTACTCTCTGTTAACACTCTGCTGAGATTATACAACAAATTCATACTTATACGTGTTGTTGTGTGATTGATAAGATTTGTTTTTGGCTAGGAAGCATAGGTTCTTCGGAAAGGCAGCAGCACCCGCACTGGGTGTTGGACTGCCGCACCCCGTACTTCCTACGTTTCTGGCTTTATTGATGATTCATAGTCACTGAAAGCACTGAAAATTTTCTTCCAATGCTTTTAGAGGATTATAAATGTGTTTGCAAGTTTGTTGTCAGACAAGATGAAAACGATTATAATTATTATTTAAAATTTTTTTTTTCCCCTTTTCAGTAGGATTTAGATTACGGGGCGCATGAGACATGATGCAACATTTTTTTATTTTTATTTATTTTTTATTATTATTTTTTTTTTTTATAATTCATGAAGTTATTTAGCTTGGCTATTGACTTATCATCTTCAGTTTTGAAATTAACTTAGCCCCTTCAATATAACTCTAGCCATAGTTACAACCGTACAATTGTTAGTTCTTGTGGATCCTTAAGGCTTTGTTTGGTTTACGAATTTAGTGAGGGAAAAGAAAAGAACACAGAGTGGAAAACATATTCCTTTCGTTTAGTTGATACGGAAAATGAAGAAGAAAATATGAAAGATAACAATATTGAGAAATAAATTAGACATTAAATTTTGCGAGTCACTTCCCTTCTCTCTTTTTTTCCCATATTTTACAGTTACATTTTAGAAATTTTAAATTTTTATCGTTGTTTGAGCATGAAGAAAATCTACAATTTTTAAGGTTGTTCAAGAGAACTAGTTTTCCTTTCACTTTTCTTTTCCATCTGTAAATCCACAAACCAAACAATGCCTACGGAGAACAGGGAGGAAATAGCAAGGTAAAGAAAGTACGAGGGAAGTAGTTTTCCTTCTTGTTTCCCTTTCTCTTTTCTTTTCAAAATGTGAATCCACAAACCAAACAGAGCCCAAGGAACATAGGGAGGAAATAAGAAGGAAAAGAAAACATTGCGAGAAATAATTTACAATTTTTGGATTTTGTTATAAAGAGAAAACACTCCCCTTGCATGAGGTTTGACATAATATCAACTAGCCCCGTCAGTTTGACAAAATTTCACTAACCTCCCTTTTAAGTTTATAACTTTATAATACTTAATTAGCTTCATTTACCTAAACTATGTTAGAAAATCTTACGTAACATGATAAAACAACAATTTTTTTAAATTACCAAAAATGCTCTTCATGATATCTTAAACTTCATTCGAAAGAAAGTTAATGTTATACAGTACTATCTATTTGCATGTGAATGCTTGGGACAGATAAAACATCCCACATAAAGTTCACAAAAACTTATTGTGTCTATCTCTCTCCTCAGTGCATCTCACAATGTCTGTGAACTCCACCAGGAGAGAGATATGCACAATAAATTTTTGTGAACTAGAGTAATAGCCCATATTTTTGTGAAATGTTATTCAAAAATGCAAACAAGCATTTGAGTTAGAGCATCTCCAACTCAAGGTCTTCAAATGTTATTCAAAAATGCAAACAAGCATTTGAGTTAGAGCATCTCCAACTCAAGGTCTTCTTTTTGGAAGCTCCTTCATTTTTGAAGGAGGTGGCCCCACCATTTCCACAAATGAACTCCAACCATCACTCCTTCATTTTACTATTCATTTTTTCAAATCACTATTCTTTTATTCAAAAATCTTAAAATCTATTCATTTCTTCACAACTTTATAAATTATTTGATTTTTTATAAGCTATTATTCAATCTTAATTAGTTTTTTTTTTAAAAATAAAACTAAAATATTTATTTTTTACGAATAAAAAACTAAAATATTTATCAACTCCATGATAATAAAACAAAATCCACTAAAATTTAAACGACATTACAAACACAAATGTAACAAACATACTTAACAAAAGACATTACATATCACATATGCATTATAAAAAACGATAATTAGAACTCGACTTAAAAGAAAACAATTGACCGAGACTACTAGTAATCGGGTAAGTCACCCCCTCTGTATCCACCTCCAAACTCACTAAAGTTGCTGAAATTACCGTGACTAAAAGCAGATGATGATCCACCGTCTCTTGAATTTCTAGAACTTTTTTTCAATAATTTTTTGTTTTTTTTTTTGTAAAAATAATCTCACTCCAACAGATCACTTATAGAATTAAGGTCCTTATCCATGATGGTTTTTTTTTTTTTTTAAAGTTGTAGTTGTTACTGATGAAATTATTGTTTGTGTTGTTGTTTATCAATGTGATCATAAAGTGTGCAATGTAATCAATCATGTTGTAATATGTACCAATTTATCTCTATTATTTTTGAGGTGCCAATTTATCTATATTAAAAATAATTAATTAATTACATATTTCCTTATTATGTAATTATGAAAATTATTATGTTGGATATAATTTTTAAAAAGTGCAAAAACTATAAATTTTAGTTATTAAGTATTAATATATATAAGAAGTGGGACATAAGTGGAATTTTATGGAATTTATTTGGATGAATAATGTTTTGAAGGAAGTTCCTTCAAAAGATTTTGGGTCTTCATATTTGAAGACTTACTATTCATGGCTTAAAAAATTCTTCATTTTAGCATCTTTTGAAGGTAGATTGGAGTGGAAAAAATGCAAATTATCTTCAAAATTTGAAAAAATGAAGGAATGAAGGCTTGGGTTGGAGATGCTCTTAGAGGTTTTACATTGAGATGAAGACGAAATTATGTGAACTATCTGCTGTCTTGTGCCCTAGTTCGGAGTGAATATTGAGAAGCAAATGAACCCTTTGGAAATGCCCACCAAATCTATTTCAACAAGAAGATGTTCAAGTGAGAAAGTCATTGCCTACATGTCTGCCGACCTCTGGCCCTACTTGTTCAAGTTAGTTAGCATAAAAGGATCATGCATACATGTATACATATATATATATATATATATATATATGTATATATCTCACATGCAAGGATCATTTATCATTTATTCATTCATTCCTATATTCAATTTAGTAGTCCCAATCACAAGTAGTTCAATGTAACATGAGCTTTAATTAGCTGTTTTATGAGACCCCCCTTGTGCTAAAATTTGAAGCAAAGAAATGCACATGAATAAGACCCCCTTTTCCAACACCAACATCACACGTTGCTATTAGTTAGTTATAGTTCTTTTCTCTAGTGGGATAGCCAACTTAATGACCATGATATGTGCTGTCTTAGCAGTTTATTTTGATAAACACCATTTACCTAAAACATTTCCGCCTCATTAAATTGTCTGTAGTTGAAGTAATTTTACAATGAGTGTATTAAGGTAGTTTATAGTAAGTCCTCAATAAATACACTTTAGTGTCTTAGTCTCTTAGAATAGATTGCACTCCCTCCGTTCCAAAATAAGTGTTTCCGGTTTATTTACTTATTTATTTTTTTATGTTCAAAAATAAATGTCCACTTTGAAAGTCAACTACAATTTTTGTATAAACTACCTATAATACCCTCACAATAAAAGGCAAGCATAATTTCTTGGGAGAGTGGGAAAAGGGAACTGAGAAAGAAAGTCAAAGTCACACATCGAGGGTAATATAGATAAGTAGAAAAAAAAAAAAGACAAAAGAAATAAATATAATGCACATTTCTTAAATATTGTATAAATTGGTAGTGAACACTTATTTTAGAACGGAAGGTGTAATAATTAGCTAGGTGAGATTTTTTGTCCATTTAGAAAGAAATTATTCTAGCTACTTAGTAGGCTAGCATTTTTATGTATTGTGTATTAGGGTCTTGGTATCATACCACATGACTATATATATAGTAGGATACGTTATGATCATTTCTAAATGGACAATAATGGTTATTGTTTTCTTATTAAAATAATCATATTCAAGTAATTTTGTAATGAGTGTACTAAAGTAATTTAAATTTAGATCATTTGTAACATTAGTTTAGTGCTCTTGTTTAATGCTACGTCTGGTAGGGATGAAAAAATAGAAGGGAGGAAAGCGACAAGGGATGGAAGAGATTCGTAAGGGAAGGAATGAGCTAAGGGACCACCGCTCCTAAACCATGCGGTCTTATTAACTCAGATGGAATTTTACAGATGAAGAAGATAATAGATAGGTCCACGAGTTGAGACATAGAAGTTCTGACTAATCAAGTCTGAGTTCACCCACGAGAGTAAGAGGCTGTATAAGCACTGAAGACCTTTGCTCCCTACTGTAGACTTTGGCACGTCACGCCACATGTAGCTTATAGACTATCTATGAGCTTCTTACCCATGTACCTTAATGTTGGTTGCTTTGCACTTCTTCCACGTCAACATGTTGGTTACATCCAGAATATCACCCACTTCTACATTAACTCGGCCCTCAATTTAGATAATGGTGAGTGAGCTGTATTCCAAGTGAGAACACTTCCAGCGATTCTTCTGTCATCCAGAGGTGTATACCTATTGTATTGAATGGTGTAAATACCATTGCAATAGGTAGCCTTTATATAGGCTAAGGGAGAAACCAAGAAAGGAAAGAGAATGTACTAGACTAGTAGTACAACTTGTGTAGTAGATGTATTTGGACATCATGTATGGTAAGGTACGAAAGCTACATAAACCTAGACTAATAATCTGACATGATTCTAACATCCCCCCTCAAACTCAAGGTAGAAAATGAAAATAACTTGAGTTTGAAAACCGAATCCTGAAGTCGTCTTGGAGGTAGGCCGATGGTGTGGTTGATGGTCACATTGTAGAGGATGCTTGAGGGAGTGGTGGCCAGAGGTTCCGTGGTGGCCAGGAGATTATTAACGAAGGTCTGGCTGATTGGGAGGTTTGATAAAGAGGCCGAGACCTCCGGATAGATGGGTAGAGATCCGGCCGATCGGGAGGTCTGATAAAGAGGCCGATTGGTGAGGTTGAGATCCGGCTGATCGGGAGGTCCGATAGAGAGGCCGGTTAGATAAGATAGAGATCCGGCAGATTGGGAGGTCCGATAAAGAGGCCGGTTGGTGAGGGTTGAGATTCGGCCGATCGGGAGGTCCGATAAAGAGGCCAGTTAGATGAGGTAGAGATCCGGCCGAACGGGAGGTCCGATAGAGAGGCCGGTTGATGAGGTTGAAATGGTGATTTGATGAACGTCTTATTTGGTTGGTTGGATTGCAGCGGAGAGAGCGGAATGTACAATTTTTATCTTGACAAAGGTCCGGCGGGTGACATGATTGTCACCCGCCGATGGCGGCGAAATACGATAGAATTGTAGCCAAGGTCCAGGAGCTTATAGCTCTGATACCATGTTAAGAGTGAGAGAGAAAGAATTTATTGTATTGAATGGTGCAAATAACATTGCAATAGGTAGCCTTTATATAGGCTAAGGGAGAAACCAAGAAAAGAAAGAGAATGTACTAGACTAGTAGTATAACTTGTGTAGTAGATGTATTTGGACATCATGTATGGTAAGGTACGAAAGCTACATGAACCTATACTAATAATCTGACATGATTCTAACAGATCTGACATCATAAGTCATATCGTTTTGACTTTTTTGGGAAAACTTGTCTTCGGGTAATATTAGTCTAGTTTCACATCATTTATACCAGCTTAATTTCCTATGCACAAACAACACAATGCGACCCCTTGAGATGATGTTCTCTAATCGGTCTTCAGTGGTCGTATTTGATTGCAGATGTCTGCTCACGCTTCAAGAGAGAACCTCGTGAAGTCGCTCTGTGTTTTATTAAACAAGAACGAAATGAGGAAGAAAATAAGAGAACATTATATATTTAACTATCACACCTTGCTTTAATAAAGTACTATTTTTCTCCAAAAGCAAAAATGTCAAAAGTGAAAATTTTTTTTGGTACATGCTTGGAGGGTACCACATGCTATTCTCCAGCCAATGAAAAGGATTCTTTTGGGTGGAACCCCATCCCTTACATATAAATGGTTTCACTTTTGATATAACATAACCCCTCCGAGATATGACAACTTGACCTAACCGTGCAGCATAAACTCGTATGAAAGCAACCATAACTGCCCGCACAAATCATTATGATATGATGATATTTGTGTGACTCATCCATGGTCGGCCACGTGTTGAGATCCAGCCCAAAGCCAGAGCCCTTGGACTGGGTTACAAGAGCTAGGTCCAAGATGTGAAGCAGTTCCTAGGCCAGAGACGCTCTCCGTCCAACCCAGGAATGCGAGGGTTAGGCCCAGTGGCGACCCCAAGAATGCACATTTTGGCAGCCAAGTTTATTGGTTTGTGTCCATCGGAAAATAGGCTCGCTCAGGGGTTCCGGGTAGCACCCTCGAGGCAAAAATATTTGGGGTTTACTTACACTATATCAAAAAATTACCTTTTCTTTTATGACATTTTCTTGCCTTTTTGAGAGTTGAGAGGTTTTGTGCTTTGCAATTGCTATAGTGTATAAATGGTTTGATCTCCCTGTCTCATCACTCTTTTTATAATTACGCCACTACTTACATATTATTACTTTGTTATTCAATAAGAAGTGATCATTGATGTTAATTTGTAAATGTTGGATTGATGGTAAAATAATCTGGGTTGGCTAAACTTAGAATTGAAAAGAAAATATATTTATCCAAATATTTCAGGTCTAATATTTGATTTTGATTGCGGTAATATATTTCAACTTCTCTTTATTTAAATTTCATGACTTAAATGATAGTTTGGGATGTGTTTGATTACAATTATTGTTGCATAAGTAAAAAAAGTAGTAAAATTTAGAGTATAGATTAATTTATACAATTACATATACATAACTGATGTATTCAAAATTTTGATGGGCCCACATCTATAATATCTATAATTTTTTAAAAAATTGTAGGCTAAATCATAATTTTTTAAAATTTTGCGAGCCACTCCCCCCTCCCCCGCTTACGGTCTGCCGAAGTCCCTCTTGCGGTCCGCCCCTGGTTAGGCCCAAGTACGAAGCATTGGGCCCAGACACCAAACATGGGGTTCTCACCCCAAGTTCAGGTAGACTTAATTACACATAATCTTAAATACTTGCTAGACTAACTTGATCTTTGGAGGAGACTTAATTTGACTACACACCCATCGGCTATGTTTTACATATATATATATATATATATATCAATTTAGATTGCGAAAGTTCCTCTAATGGGGTTCGAACACAAGATGTTAATTTCAAGTATTTGATTAATCAACCACTAGAATACAATATTAATTTTCATTATACATGAGATTTTTTTTTTTTGATATGCATGACACATGAGATTAAATTTTCAAAAAAATTGAATAAGAGCTGGATCATGATGACTAGAATAATAAAAATGCAAGCAAGAGATACAACAAGTAACAACTAACAACTAGAGAGATGTAGTATTGTACATAAACTTGGGAGGCTAATTAACTTAAGGTGGATGTGTGCATGAACAAAGGAATATCTGGCCGTTAAGGTTTGCATGCCATCCCATCATTTTGATCATGCACGTTAGATTGTCGGCCGTCTGATTAATCATTTTTCTTAATTGTCTTCTACCTCCAAGACAAGCCGATGGCAACACCAGAATAAAACCCCGCAAATCCTAACATATCATACTTCTAAGATTTTTTGTTCTTTTTATTTATTTATTTATTTATTATTATTATATCTTACTTTATTTTATTTATCTTAATCAATTGCTTAAGAAATCAAACTAATGTTTCCCGGATTGAGTAAAATACCTTCGTACATCATACCAATGGTGAAATCTAAGGATGTGAGAGTTGAGATTGAAATCATTTTTCTTGGAAAAGTATCTAATCAAATCAAAAAATTTATTTTTATTCACAATTCACTTATAGGTCGAGGTCAAGACGACAGTGATGCACTCAATAATCTCTGGGTTTGACAAGTTCAATAACCCATAGCTGGCCATGTTTGGACGTTCATAGAATTGCGGATTATGTGCCTTAAAATGAGCTTATTATGATTCAAAGGGCAGAATCAGGAATTTTTTTGGAGCTGACGAAGTTATACATGGGTTCGGGGGTAGCGTCTCAAAAAAAATAAAAATAAAATTGGGAGGTCTATTTATACATAAATAGACATGTGTTTGTTTGGGTTTGGAACACTAAATTGGGTTGGGTTAACTGAAATGAAAATAGATCTCATAATAAGATTTTGTGTCAAATATTAAGGTGGTATTGTGCTAGAGTATCATATGGACTATTATGTATGGTGTCACATATTAAGTGGGTTTGACTATAATTGAATTTAGAACACTAAGTTGGGTTTCGGTGAAATGAAAATGAACATAGTAAGGTTTGATATCAAATACTTGGGTGCGTTTGGGCTAAAATATCACATAGATCGATTTATTATTCGGATGAACTAGATTAAATTTGGGCTTAAAATATTTGCTATAGCCACCCCAGCCCTCTCCAAGCTCTGCCCTTGTATGTATTAGAGTTTTTCTAATCATGCTTGGTTGTTAAAAATAGGCCTAATATATTACACTTTACACCCTTATGGTATATCAGTATTTTCAATTGAATATATGTGTGTATATATATATATATATATAAACTATTTGTTCAATTGAACTTCAAACATTCATTCAATCAGACCCAAAGTTTGACGATGTTGGCTTAAACTAACCGAATTTGTCACGTGAATTGCGCGTAATGCTTACTTGTCAAAGGTTACATACGTTAAGACAAAAGAATGAGATTGTGAATGGTGTAAACATGAAATTCAATCAGACCCAAAGTCGCATCATATTCAAGCCATTCACAATCTTCTTCGTTTGTCTTAACCTAACGTGTGTCAGGTAAGCATTACGCTCAACTTATGTGATAATTTTCGTTAATTTAAGCCAACAGTGTTAGATTTTGGATTTGATTGAATGAATTTTTGAAGTTCAAGGGGTTCGATTTAACAAAAAAAAGGAAAAAAAGAAAAGAAAAAGAAAACAAAGAATGCGTATCCAATTAAAAATACGTGTATAGGATAAGAGTGTAAAATGTAATTAGACCTTAAAAGTAATAAATTTGTAAATTGATAAATTTTGTTTTATTATAGAAAACTCATACGGAGTATAATTTAGTTTCTCTAAAAACTTGAAATATCTTATTGAAGATAGAAAAATTCACTTTTCACACCTCTACCAGCCAGTTGTAAGACATTTATTGTGTTTTTTTAGGGTCCTCAAGTCATGGTGAATTTTACTCTCCTCTATGTCCCACATGGACTAATAATATGATTGGTTGGTGGTTTATAAACTCCTTATAGGCACGTTCTCTTGTAAGTCAGTTTTCAAAATGTGAGCTCTACCTGTGCATAACAAATTCTCTCCAGTAATCATCATATTTATACATGCACCTACTAGGGTAAGATTGCTATCTAACCAAATAGTATACAAATTTGAAGGGAATTGCTATTTCCACTCCCAAATTGAACTAATGCACTGCATACCATGCAATCAATGCATTCCATAGAGTGCATTGGTTAATTCATCCATAGAGCGAGAATAGAAATTCTCTACTTATCCAACATTTATTTATTCATTTTTTGAATAGATTCCCAGGACTTATTAGAACTCGTTTTCCTGTAAGTATATTATTATAATATGGAAACCTCAAATGTCACGTGATACAAAGAGAGGCAAGACTAGCAAAATTTTGAAATATTGCTCATTAAATTACTCCAAATATATCTTCTTAGATCACATTGAATCCCTCAGAATAACTCCATTTTTTTTTTATTATGATATTAGAATTTTACACCTTTGAATTTTTTTTTCATGTCCAACAACTTGTATTATAGAGTATAAATGAAAAATAACATATCTATGTTAAAAGGCAATAGTGATACTCAAAATTATTAAACCTTGTTATTTTTTGCACTTTATATTATATATCATCATTGTGTCACGCCCATTCTGGAAAACCTTTTATGTTAAAATGCATAAGTGAATTTTGAGGATTATTAATGTTGATTAATAATCAATATTGAGTTGACGTGGGTGTAGACACCCCAATTTTGACCGAACTATTAAATTTAGGAGGATTTACCTTTGGAGATCAATGATAAATATGTCTCGTCGGAATCAGGACTCTTACAAGCAATCTGATTCTCTTCCAAGAAGAATCTCGGTCCAAAATTGCCATTTTCAGCCAAAAAGACCAAAAATCTCATTACCCGTCACCTTGTAGACCATGAGTTTTGAACATGTATAAGAACACAGAAATGTTCTCCGAGCATCTTAAAACCATTTTTAAAAGGAGAGAAATTCAGCATGAATCCATAAAAGGTCATCAAAAGTCAACAGTTGACCAAGTAAAAAGTCAATGGGTCAAAAGGGGGTCAATCGTAAAATTTTTGAATTTCAAGATGAAAAGTCCCAATAATTGTTCATTGGGTCTCCCTCATGCTAGAAACGATTTTTTAGAATTTTAAATGAAAGGGAACATTGAGAAATCGAAAGGTCTTTAAGAAGAATTGTGCAGGAAATTAAAAATTTTGCCTTCGGAGGGAGAGTTGACTTTTTTTCTTTAAGAAATTTGATTTTTTAGATATTTTATTGAATCCAAATGAGGGGTATTTCCTTAATTACATGTAATGTTTGAAGTAAATATAATGTTTTAAGTAAATACATAAATATTAAACGACATTTACTTAAATGACATGAAATGAAATTAAGGTGCTGAATAGTGTTGAATTGCTGTGCAGCGGTAGTCGGTGAATGCCACTGCGCCACTCAGTAAATGCTGCTGCGGCACTCAATGAGTGCCAAACTACTGAGTGCCGTTCGGCACTCATTGAGTGCCATAGCATCTTCATTGAGTGCCAGCTTGGGCTAATTGGCATTTTTAAGTCAAAATTCTTTTTCAATCTTTGATCAAATGAATGCACCAAACGATGCCGTTTTTTGTGTACATGTTTACTACTCTTAGGTCATGCAAACCATGCTCTCACCATCCCTAATTGACCTATCTACCCTTATCTTAGCTCTTAAGAAAATGAAAGTCTATAAAAAAAAAATATTTTCTTTCATTTGTAGGGGTTAGAGACTTGAATCTTGAGGATGACACTTGAATCTTAGAGAGAGAGTTGAATTTTGGAATTTGAGTTTGTTCTTAGAGAAACATAGAGAGAAAAACTCAAAAACCCCATAGAAATCTTATCCAATCAGCCAATTCCTCAAATCTCCATTGAAGAACCTTGAAGCTTCAAGGAAGAAGAAGAACAATATTGCTTGTAAGGCTTGGATCTCTCCAAATCAATCAATTTATGAGAAATCCTAGAGGTAAAGCTTCAAATCTATACCATTATCTTTTATAATCAATCACAATTCCTAGGATTCTAGGACCCTTTTACACATTTTTAAAAAGTCTCTTCTCTATCTCCTTCTTCACACACCACTTTGAATTGTGATTGAATTCTCATGTATAATTGTTGATTTGGATCTAGTGGGTTTCATGGTCTATATGAAATATGTTTTCAAAGAGGAATTTAACTTTGGATTATTCAATTGGATTTGATTTCACCTCTCCTCTCTCATACTCTTCTCTTGGAATTCATGGAATCCTCAATATTCCATGTGAATTCTTTAAGTTAGATCCTCTAATTTTCTATAAATTTTATATTTATATGAGGAATAAAGTTGATCTAAGTCTTATCTATGAATAAATGAGTGGGTCTAAACCTTGTTTATGGTTTTGGTTCATCCTTTTGAAACTCTTGGAACTAGTCTATGTTTCATTGAGTTTTATGCAATTTGGTTCATAATCCTCAAGGATCATTAATTTGGGAGAGGAATTAAAGAAAATAAGTTATGAATCCTCAAGGACCATGTATTTGGTAGAGGGAATTGATGTAGATCTAGTGGATTTCATAATATTGGATTCAAGTGAATTCAAGTGTCCTAGGTTCATTCATGAGGTTGAGTAAGACCTTAGGACCCATTTCTCTCATGAGATTTATGATGGGGTTCCTTTAAGGCTAAATCCATGGATCTTCATAATAGGTGAGTATCATTGTGTTGGTTGCAATCATACTTGATCTATATTCTCCATAGAATTATAGATCAAGTTTGGTTTAAGTTATAGATGTTAATTCATCTATAGTGCATTGATTTCAATGACAATCTGTGATCAAGGATTTGTAATTAAATCACGATCCATTGGAATTGAATGAGACCAATTGGAATTTGTCCCTAACTGTTTTGTTGAGATTTCGTAGTTAGGTTGGTTTGATCTTAGGATTTGTAAACTAACTACTCTTTGTCCAAAATTTCAGAACTGCAAATCAGTTTTTTTTTAGTAGATTAGAGCCTTAACCAAACATTTTTGACTGCAACTAATTTTTTTTATGAAGTTAAATGTGTTAATAAGATGTCCTAAAAAGATCAAAGTGATTCTGATTCATTTGCTATTTTTAGAAAATCATACAAAAACTCTGGACAGAGAGTTATAAATTTCTAAGTGATGTCTGGTTTTTGCCCAATTCCTATAGTTTTGATTTTCTTTTTGGGTTAGAAACTAGACTCACAGAGACATAGCATATGCAAAAATCAATAAGATCAAACCGTTGGAAGTATGATTTTTCTATTTTTAAAAGTCTGGTCTGCTCTCTGTAAATTCTGAAACTCTATTACAATTTTGATAAACTTTACAAATTATGATCCAAATGTCTTTTATATGACATAAGGCTTGAAATATGTTTTAATTATGATTAATTGAACTTAAATCCAGAGGCTAAATGATCTAAATCAATGAATAGTTCATTACTCGTTCTTGTTCATGTTCATGCATTCATCCATGTATGTTGATACTTGCAATTAGGACTTACTTTGCATTAGTTTAAGTTGCATTTTGTCACGACCCATCCCACTACGTGTGGAAATAGGACACGTGGCACGCCACCAAGGCTCATCCAAACATCATCTAATAATACACAGCGGAAAGAACTTCTATAAAACAACCCTGGTAGTTTAAAACTTAGGAAACGTTCCCCTCTGTGTTGTAAAATACATTGAAATTAGAGTCATAAAAAGTTTTGGCCATTGAAAACACATTCAAAGAAAAATAGTTTTGAAAACAGAGGTTCAGTCGACTGCCCCGTCGACTGCACTAGGGTCCAGTCGACTGCTCCATCGACTGTGTTAAGCAGAACCAAAAATACATCATATAGCAAAGAGGTCCAGTCGACTGATCTGGGGATCCAGTCGACTGCTTTTCAATCAAAGGAAGCAGTAGCTAAAATCAACAGTGTTCAGTCGACTGCCCAAGGGGTTCAGTCGACTGCTTCTCTGATATTCACTTATAGTATCCCAAATACACGAGATCCAGTCGACTGATCAGGGGGTTCAGTCGACTGCTCCTCTGCTGGCAGCCCTGTGCTGGAAATTAACAAGTCCTACTACTCAAAACCAACAACAATCACAACCACAACTGATTTCAACATACTAAAACACAGTTACAGGCGTTCAATTACGAGATTACAATACTGAGAAGCTAATCCATGTTTCTATTACAACATACTACAATATTCAAATCCTTGTACAAGTTTAGGATTTAAAACAAAAACATATACAAGTGTTATCCCCGGCGTTCATCGGCCTCACTCATCACGCTTCTTCTTATCCTTCTTCTTACCTGCAATGGAGTACATCTCCACTGCTCAGCTATATGCTGAGCGTACAAGTCTAACATGCACAATATATGATGAAACATGCTTTAATCTCATAAATCATACAATAGTCTCTAGGAAGAAAAATACGCATTCATCCGGTAGCGGCAAGTCCAAGCCTTAAACCGTGATACCAATGGCAAGTCCAAGTCTATCGACCATTGTATCCACAAGTGCCATGGCAAGTCCAAGTCTATCAACCATGCACAGTAGCCGTCGCTACTAAATTCTCAAACATCGAGAAGCTTACTCCGGCATGAATTTGTAT
This sequence comes from Hydrangea macrophylla, assembly GCA_033977485.1. Lineage (NCBI taxonomy): Eukaryota > Viridiplantae > Streptophyta > Magnoliopsida > Cornales > Hydrangeaceae > Hydrangea > Hydrangea macrophylla. Next base: position 18,644,741 of record CM066989.1, read on the forward strand.
AAGACTCCCCTTTGACCCACATAGACAACTTAACGTGCTCGCGGAAATTTAGACATGCTTTTCACAAATTAGCGTGTGCATAATTAACGGGCCTACAATTAACACATGAATTTCGCCCGGATCACAATTTCGTCGTCGAAATATAAAACATGTATTTCCCTATATTTCACAAGTTAGAACTTCATACCTCGTGCGATTTCCTCCAAACTTTGAAGGATCGACTAGGAGGCTAAATAAACGTCGGATTTCGAATTTGAGGAAATTCCTACAAGTTTATACCTGTTTTTCCCAAAAGTCTAAAATTAAGATTTTACAAAAACTTGGCCAAACACGGCCTAAGTGGTATCAAAACGTAGATCTTACCTCCACGAGTTCAAATCTGAAATCTGGAGAAAATCTGACGGACGAACGGTCGTCGATCGGCGTCGCAAAGCCCGTGGCTACAAAATCTCCTTTCTCTCTCCTCTCTCTAGATATTTATGGAAAGTTTGGATGAGAATGAATCTCATCCTCACTATATATAGGCAAAAGTTATGGAAATTACGCTTACCTCCCCGCAAGTTTATCAAATCTTCTAATTAATCCTTGAAACTTCGCACACGTCCATTTTATGCCTTTACGAGTGAAAACTATAAGTTTCAAAAGTTTTCGACTAGGTTTCGTTTGGGTCCAAAATCACGTCCGAAAACTAAATTCAGTGAAATCTCTACACAACCTACCTTTTATATAACGTGTCACTCACGTTCTCACCACAGTTCTCAAAATGATATAAAACAATATCGGAAAATATACTACACAGGTATAATTCACTATTCATAAAATACCAGAAAAGTTAAATAACATTTAAATCACATAAATGCCATTTAACCGTGCCAATGCAAAATGGACTATCGTATTCCCGTGTCCTTACTGACACCTTACCGTTGACCCACAGTCAACCTCATCTCAATCCAATTATCAAATAACATTGATATACTCACAAATTTCCAATTATGTATGATAAAACTATGAAATTTTGGAACGGGTGTGACAACTCTCCCCTCCAAAAAGGAAGTTTGTCCCCAAACTTAAACCATCTTCGCAAGTCACCAAGACTTCACACAAGTACTTCCAACATTTGCCTCATACACAAACCAATCACTTCACTGAGAAGTCACAGTCTCACGCGGAAAATAAATCCTCAGGCTCTTAAGGAAAATAAATCCTCAGAGCCTCCATCTCAATCTGATAGGAGATTCAAACAGAATCCTAGCAATACTCCGAAGCATCTCGATAGATAAGAAAATCAATATCTGAGTGAAACTTACCCAATAGTCATACCTGACATTAACTCACCTCATGACATCACAACGTCAACTCATGTATCATCTCATCGTACGTGTCACATTTCCTTTTCGGAATTCAAAAGTTTCATCACAATACACAACCCAAGGAAATAATTCATCTCTCATTCACCTATCTTGCTTTTCGACTACAAGTCGTTGACAACACGTCTTAGCTGGTGCACAATCATACACGATTCTTCATCCCGAAGTGAACCACAACTGAGCACTATCATACATATATATACCACGTCGATAAGTCAATGCTTCAATCAATTGTTTCACATACTATGGATTCAATCCCTTACTCTGCGAATCCCCAACCACTTGTAGCACTATACGCATTTCAAATGACTTCCAAGTTCTTATCAATCACACTCTTTCTTCCCCCAGAACGCCATATCACAATAATATCAATTCAATGAATAACACTTAGTCGGTAGTGCGTCGCACTAATATCCTCTTTATTTTTCATAATACTTATCATTCCATTCCGGTTTTACCAACTTCATACTATACTCCCATCACTTGTGCCTCGTAAGGTATCAATCAAATTCTCTATTGAAAATTTCACACCATTTTACTCGTTCGAGTCGACACATATCCCAAATCACCTACAGTGAGGTCAAACACATTCGTCGGTCATCGTTCCCAAGTTTGTACTCGAACTATCGTCAATTAACATAGAAGGTTACCCCTAACATTCACTTTAAAATGTTTAACAAAGTCCAATACATTTCTCATTCAGGTTTTAAAACAATTATTTTGAAATCTCACATAATAACTCCTCTCTTTCTCAACACCACCACCCCAATATCCATCGTAACGAATAGCATTGTTAATCAAAATTTGACTTAGCCAATCATGCACGTACCACATAGTTTATCAAACATATCCTCTTGTTCAGAACATACCCTGTTTCTGTCACAATCCGTTGATCATTCACAATCCATCATGTTTACCTAGTGTACTCACACTCTGAGCCAATCACTTTTCTTTCGAAGATCTCAACTGCAATGTAGTCCATTCTCATATCAGTCCAGGTAGATCCACTACCGTTTATGTAGTTTACAACTCTATACGTCTCTAGTGTTTCACTTTCCTTTGCACAAGTCGATATCGATCACACTTCTGTATCTCAACTCTCACCGAGTTCCTGACAACCGTTCACACTAAACGTATATTCTTCGTATAACATCTCAAGCACCATACCTTATTCTGACATTAAATGTTTCATAACCCTAGTCGAATCTGACTCAATTTCCAATTTAAACTTTCTAGTCCTTTATTTATGCTATCCGGGTCTCCAATCCACTATTCCCGCATATCCTACTGCTAACAGCATTAATACAATCCCCAAATACAATCTGAGGCTAAGCCGGTAATTAAATCTTCCCACAAAGTACTATAGCATCACTGTGTTCAATAAATTCTATATCAATTTCCAATTCACATACCATTCACGACAATACCCCAAGGTAAATTCTCACTCTGGTCACCAATGCCAACTGATTCCTAACTGTCATCTTTCAAGTGCTTCACACTTTGCGGATCTCATCAAATTCTTGATTGATCAAAGCCTCAAATCATTCATTACCTCAGGTTACTCCAATACTTGCCTTTGGAACAATACTCACGACTACTCCTTTAAGGTCATAACTTCCAATTAGCCAAATTTAGGTACACGTCATTTCACCAACTCCTTTAGAATTCCTATGTTCACAATCTGCCCACATAAAACTCATTCGTTTGACAACCACCGTTATGTCCCAAGCACTAAGCATGCCATATCTTTCCACGATACCGTCTTCCAAGGTCTACTTGATACCTAATCACAAGTATTTAGAACAAATTTTCTTAGTCAACAAACGTTTTATTTAAAAACATTTTAAACACTTTAAAATTTTCTTAGGGTAAAATTCGACATTCTCAAAACTCTCCAACCTTATTGGAATCTAGGACACTGAGATCGTATTTCATAGCATCCACCATTGTCCTCCAACCATTTTACATTTCTACTATCATATCTGATAATGTACTCAACGTACTACCGTGTCTTCCTCCCATTCTTACCGTTTTGTTCACTTACTCATTAAAGCTTCGTCTTTCGAATTTATATTTCCTGTTCTCAATCTATATCGACTTACCCAAAGTTTAGTACGCAAAGTCCAAGCATGTCTTCCAATATCTGAATCGTCTGTTCTGACTGTCCGTCGATCTGAGAATGAAATGTAGTACTGAAACTCAGTTTAGTACCCGTGGCTTCCTGTAGACTTCCCCGAAACCTCATTGTAAAACTACTATCACGATCCAATACAATCACTGTTGGAACTCTGTGTAGTCTTACAACTTCTTTCACATACAATTTCGCCAACCTTGAAGGTTTAGTCGTATTGATCGGTAGATAATGCACTGATTCCGTCAATCCATCAACCATAACCCAAATCTTATCATTCTTATTGAACGATCGTGGAAATCCCGAAACAAAATCCATCATGATCCCATCGCACTTCACTCTGACACTAGTATAGTTATAATAGCCCCGCAGGTACTTATCTCTCTGACTTGACTTGCTAACATGATGAACACTCGGACACAAACTTGGCAACTTCTCGCTTCATACCTCTCCACCAAAAGTTTTCTCGCAAATCTTGGTATATCTTATCACTCCCTGGATGAATTGAATATTTATTACTATAAGCCTTCTCTAAAAGTCGCTCCTAGACTAGCTTTACCTTCTCCGAAGTCAACTGTATCATCGTAGGTCTTAACAACTTTCTTTCCCTAACCTCGATCCAACAAATCAGCGATCGACACTTAAGCCCATACAACGCTTCATACGGTGCCATTTTCGATACTTGACTGAAACCCATTACTTCTACTAACTGTAGTTTTAAACCGTCAAAGCATACTCTATCATTCCCGTTCTTAATCCCTCATCCTAGGTTAATCCTTAAATACCGCTTCTGACTTATACAATCAATCTGGTAGCTTTCCTGACTAACCTTTATACTACATCTCTGAATCCACCATGGTACCACAAACATTCGAAACCAGGTTCAGTTGAGAGATTCCTCAACAACCACAATACTCATAACTCGTTGAGATATTTCTCAATTCCCAATACATACCACAAGATAGGTTGAGAGATTCCTCAACCGTCCAATACATACCGTAAGATAGGTTGAGAGATTCCTCAACCATCCAATCATCTCAATACCGTACAATAAGTTGAAAGATTCTTCAACGACCTGACATACACCGTACATACCATAAGGTACCATCATAAGATAACCCCTTAGATCACACTGTAGGCTAACACCATAAGATAAGGTGAGAGATTCCTCACCTATCCCATACACGAGTAATAGATGCTGTTGGACTATCTTTCTATCATAAAACCCAACTGTTCATCACTATTCTCTCACGTCACAGCATCTAACCCATGTCTGAAGAACTTAACTACAACAAACACTTTTCATTCTCTATGTGAACTATAAGGAAATCTCTTTTGACGTTCACTGCTCAAACTTCGTTCTCGGTTAGATCTCCCAAAGGACACTCGTCACTAACATTAAGAACATCAACAGCCAATCAAAACCATTTTCTTTTTGCTTAGAAATTCCACTGTTCATCACTACCAAAATATCATCTTTTCCTCTTGCCACAACACGCTGTCTAGGATAACTCATGATAAATTCACCTCATCACACAGCTCTACATCCGTATGATTCCACCGATTCACAAATGCATAATTGCTATGCATGTATGACAATAACATAATCATGTATGTATAACAACATACCATATGCATCAAACATCTCTACAATATATGGATGCAATTTAGAACATGTGACAATTCACTCAACACTCCACTCGTCGTCGAACGTTCCCAAGGTTTTGTTACCTATAGCTCTGATACCACTAAATGTCACGACCCATCCCACTACGTGTGGAAATATGACACGTGGCATGCCACCAAGGCTCATCCAAACATCATCTAATAATACACAGCGGAAAGAACTTCTATAAAACAACCCTTAAAACTTAGGAAACGTTCCCCTCTGTGTTGTAAAATACATTGAAATTAGAGTCATAAAAAGTTTTGGCCATTGAAAACACATTCAAAGAAAAATAGTTTTGAAAACAGAGGTTCAGTCGACTGCCCCGTCGACTGCACTAGGGTCCAGTCGACTGCTCCGTCGACTGTGTTAAGCAGAACCAAAAATACATCATATAGCAAAGAGGTCCAGTCGACTGATCTGGGGATCCAGTCGACTGCTTTTCAATCAAAGGAAGCAGTAGCTAAAATCAACAGTGTTCAGTCGACTGCCCAAGGGGTTCAGTCGACTGCTTCTCTGATATTCACTTACAGTATCCCAAATACACGAGATCCAGTCGACTGATCAGGGGGTTCAGTCGACTGCTCCTCTGCTGGCAGCCCTGTGCTGGAAATTAACAAGTCCTACTACTCAAAACCAACAACAATCACAACCACAACTGATTTCAACATACTAAAACACAGTTACAGGCGTTCAATTACGAGATTACAATACTGAGAAGCTAATCCATGTTTCTATTACAACATACTACAATATTCAAATCCTTGTACAAGTTTAGGATTTAAAACAAAAACATATACAAGTGTTATCCCCGGCGTTCATCGGCCTCACTCATCACGCTTCTTCTTATCCTTCTTCTTACCTGCAATGGAGTACATCTCCACTGCTCAGCTATATGCTGAGCGTACAAGTCTAACATGCACAATATATGATGAAACATGCTTTAATCTCATAAATCATACAATAGTCTCTAGGAAGAAAAATACGCATTCATCCGGTAGCGGCAAGTCCAAGCCTTAAACCGCGATACCAATGGCAAGTCCAAGTCTATCAACCATTGTATCCACAAGTGCCATGGCAAGTCCAAGTCTATCAACCATGCACAGTAGCCGTCGCTACTAAATTCTCAAACATCGAGAAGCTTACTCCGGCATGAATTTGTATAAGACTCCCCTTTGACCCACATAGACAACTTAACGTGCTCGCGAAAATTTAGACATGCTTTTCACAAATTAGCGTGTGCATAATTAACGGGCCTACAATTAACACATGAATTTCGCCCGGATCACAATTTCGTCGTCGAAATATAAAACATGTATTTCCCTATATTTCACAAGTTAGAACTTCATACCTCGTGCGATTTCCTCCAAACTTTGAAGGATCGACTAGGAGGCTAAATAAACGTCGGATTTCGAATTTGAGGAAATTCCTACAAGTTTATACCTGTTTTTCCCAAAAGTCTAAAATTAAGATTTTACAAAAACTTGGCCAAACACGGCCTAAGTGGTATCAAAACGTAGATCTTACCTCCACGAGTTCAAATCTGAAATCTGGAGAAAATCTGACGGACGAACGGTCGTCGATCGGCGTCGCAAAGCTCGTGGCTACAAAATCTCCTTTCTCTCTCCTCTCTCTAGATATTTATGGAAAGTTTGGATGAGAATGAATCTCATCCTCACTATATATAGGCAAAAGTTATGGAAATTACGCTTACCTCCCCGCAAGTTTATCAAATCTTCTAATTAATCCTTGAAACTTCGCACACGTCCATTTTATGCCTTTACGAGTGAAAACTATAAGTTTCAAAAGTTTTCGACTAGGTTTCGTTTAGGTCCAAAATCACGTCCGAAAACTAAATTCAGTGAAATCTCTACACAACCTACCTTTTATATAACGTGTCACTCACGTTCTCACCACAGTTCTCAAAATGATATAAAACAATATCGGAAAATATACTACACAGGTATAATTCACTATTCATAAAATACCAGAAAAGTTAAATAACATTTAAATCACATAAATGCCATTTAACAGTGCCAATGCAAAATGGACTATCGTATTCCCGTGTCCTTACTGACACCTTACCGTTGACCCACAGTCAACCTCATCTCAATCCAATTATCAAATAACATTGATATACTCACAAATTTCCAATTATGTATGATAAAACTATGAAATTTTGGAACGGGTGTGACACATTTAATTGAACCTAGTTGTGAGTTCCTTGTGATCATGTTGGGATTATACCATCTCTATATGGACCTGACATTGGCTCCTAGTTGAGACTTGTATATCTATAGAGATGTTGTGTTTCCAACTAGTTAGAGGGAATTCATGACTATGTCAATTCTTTACATGCTTGATTTAAGCTAGAAGTTTGGATATAATACTTAGGATTTGATACTATACTTTGATTTGATACTATACTTTGATCAAGGCATGTGTACTAATCTTTGTTTTGTAGTGCTATTGAGGTATGATTTCTCGAATTTTCACTCATTTATTTCATTTCTTGATTTTATTGATTCTTTCAAACTTTATGTGCGACACCTTAGCTTAGGCCTTGCCTTATGTGTATATGTGGGTTAGAAACATTTTTCCTAGGATTTCTATTCTTGTATGCATTATACGTTTCCATTTCGCAAATGAATCTCGGGTAAGCTCTCTTGTTCCTCATTTGCATATCAATATTGTTTGCTAGTTGAATTATATGGTTTTGTATACCTTTTGTCATAAGCAATCTTGCACCATTTTCAACATATTTTTGTAATGTATATATTTATGTATTAGTTGAGGACATGCTTCGATGATTAATTCAATTAAAAGGATATCAAGTAAAGGCCTATCACGAGATAGAATGAGAATGGGTGTTTTAGTCTACCGGGCTCCTTCCCCTCTCATTCTTTTATCCCCGGACCTAGAAATCTTTGGTTTCTAAAAGATCAGTTTGCTTTTAAAATGGTTTCTTAATTTTTCTTTTAAAAACTAAGTGGCGACTCGTATTTGAATTTGAAAAGGTTTTAAATGAAAATTTGTGGTTAAACTGCGATATCCACAGTGGGTCAATGAAAGGTGTCAAGTGAGGACACGGTGATTCGATGATCATTGAGGCATTTGTGTGATTAAATGACATTTATATGATTTTAATGTTATTTGATTTATCTGGTAAATTGTGAATAATAATTTTACATATGTAGGGTATTTATGATAGTTTTGATCTTGTTTTAGATCACGTGGAATGGTAGAATGATAACGTAGGATATCTAGAGATTCCACGAAAATAGTTTTTAGAACGTGATTTCGGACCTAAATAGAAACTAAACGAAAACTTTTATAATTTTTAATTTTCACTTGTGAATCAATGAATTAGATGTTTAAGATGTTTCGGGAGAAAATTAGAAGTTTTGAAAACTCGTGGGGAGGGGAACATAATTTTTGTGAGTCGTGGCTATAAATAAGAAACCTTAGGATATTTTCATAAAAATATCCAAGTCTAATATCTTGAGGAGAGAGAGAGAAAGAAAGGAGATTTATTTCCACGAGCTTCACGACACCGATCGATGATCTTTCGTTCGTCAGTTTTTCCCCAGATTTCATATTTGAATTCCTTTAGGTAAGATCTATGTTTTGATACCTCTTAGGCCGCCGCGTTTAGAAAAATTTTTGTAAAAATCTTGACTTCATGTTTTCTTGAAATACATGTCAAAACTCGTAGGTTTGGCATATAAACAGAGATCCGGCGTAGATTCAGTACCCTAGTACTCCACCTGAAATCTAAAGACTATAGCTTAAGGTATGAATTCTAGACCTATGATTTATAAGAAATCTCATATTTTAAATATCCGACTTGATATTTTGGATCTGGGCAAAATTCATGTATTAATTATTCCCGTCAATTGTATATGTGAATACATATGAAAATCATGTAAATGGGTTTATGAGAGCATGTTATATGTTTATGTGGGTCAAAGGAAAGGAGGGAGGGACGGTGGGAGGGGGGCGGGGGGGTTTGATACAATTCATTCCGGCGATAAGCTCCTCGATGTTTGAAGATTTTGTAGCAACGACTATAGTGTATGGTTTGGGAGAAGGCCTTGCCAAGGCACAGTGTATGGTTTGGGAGAAGGCCCTGCTAGGACACTTGGATGAATGGTTGGGAGAAGGCCCTCCACGACATCATTTCCATTATTTCATTACCGGATGAATGCGTATCTCTCACCCCGGACTCTATTTTGAAATGTTTTGATATTTTAGAGCTTGATTTGTCATATAAGCATATGTTTAGAGTTGTGTACTCAATATATAGCTGAGCAGTGGAGCTTTACTCCATTGCAGGTTATAAGAAAAAGGAGCAAGAAGAAGCGTGAGGAGTGAGGTCGAGGGGACGACGGGATCACCTTTGTTCATACTTTTGTTTCCATTCCTAAGGATGTAACAAGGATTTTGGGAAGTTTGTAAAATCTTGGAATGGATTATCTGTTGGGTTTGTGCCCTCAAACCATTACTTTATATATGAGACATTGACATTTTAATATATGGATATCAGCTTTACATTTAGTTATGTATGTTTCTTTCATGAGATGATTGTTATCCTTAAGTATCATAGTAAGTAATTCGTGTATGTATGAGATACATACAAGTGAGATACAAATTACTATTCTTTGTTACTTAGAATGTGTCACAGTGGTGATGAGACTGGATATCTCATCAGGTTTACACTGTAGCATGATTAACTACCATTGGATGGAGTGATTAATCTCAATCACTAGAGTTTAACTCTTAGTTAACATGCTAGTGCTTATAGTGCATTGACGGACCTGAGCTTTCCTGTTGACGCTCAAGACTGTCAATCAGTCGATAGGAACTTATAACTTGTATAAGGTACGTGTTCTTAATCTTGAGACGATTATGAACACAGACTGTGGATATGGCTGCTTTGACTTACCAATCAGTGAGGTCTATAGAAGATCAACACCTGGGTATCTTGGGTATGTCATATTCATAGGGTTGTGAACATATATTGTCAAGACAGAATCTACCCTCTGTTTCAGAGTAAGCATTCCCTTGAGAATGTCACCAAGTCGATTACTGAGTACTGCAGTCTTGTTGATAAGAGTTATCAACATGTTTGGTAATCATGAGAGGTGAATGGGACTCAAGGAATACAAGAAGTAATCATGATTCAGGTTGACAGTAACAATTATCCGACTACCTGAATATGATTACGAATGCTGAAGGTAGAGGGACATTAGTACAACATACAAGTCTAGTTATCGCTTCGGATATGTTCTTTTGCGTTGGAGTTCAGTTATCGTTTTATAGTGGAGTAAACGTTAACTGACCAGTTAGTTAGTTTGCTGATCAAAGAGTTTGGTCACGGTAATTAACAAACTGGTCTGAGCCAACAATAAAGAGCCCAGGAGGTCCCACTCTTAGCTCCGCCAGGATACTTGGAAAGACACATGAGGAAGTTGTCAAGACAAGTTCGATCGATTGAAGTGTGTTCGATCGATTGAAGTCTTGGCAGTCTCGATCGATCGAGAATGGTTCGATCGATCGAAGATCTTCAATCGCTCGAAGTCTAGGTCGGTTCTGGAAATCTATAAATAGGGCAGCTGCATTCTGGAAAAGGAGTTCGTCGTTTTAGAACGTCAGAAGCTGCAGAAATTGTTTTTAGAGCCCCAAACCTTCTTTTTCCTCTCTATTAGAGATCCCACCATCTCTAGTCTCTCCGGCAAGCATCCGCAGGAGACATAAGGGTGAAGACAACCTAGTGGAGGCTGCTGCATCACCAAGGAAGAAGAAGAAAATCAGAATTAGGTTCAAGATACTAAGGTATAACTCTTGTCCCCTCTTGTGCGCATCTATGGAATTAACGAGTAGTAGATCCTGGGCTACCATTAAGTTTTTATAACTTGACTTTTCCGCTGCGCGTTTAAACTTTTAACTTAAACCAGTTTTTCCATCATTATCGTAGTGTAATCTATAGTAAAACTTTTGTAATTATGTTTTGAATTGTTGTAATACAATTAAGCTTAGTTTGGTTTGTTTTGGCGTGTGCGTGTAACCGAATGGAATGGTATAGCTTTAGAATGTTTGAACTCTGCAGAATGTGCAAGATTTGCCAAAATAGTCGACCAGACTGAGAGTCCAGTCGATTGGACCCCTATTTTAACGAAATTTTCCCTTTCAATTTTCAGAAAACCAGTCGACTGGTTTGGAGCCAGTCGACTGGAAACTGTACCTAAAGCAAACATTCTGTGGATCCTCGTCCAGTCGACCAGACAGGTACAAGTTGATTAGAAATTAGATCTTATAGTCGACTGGGTCCCCAAAACAGTCGATTGGATTGGGTGATTGAGCTTTACTATTTTTCTAATATGCTAGAGCAGTCGACTGGGTCCCCGACATAGTCGACTAGAATGGTGCTATTCCAAATGGATTATCTCTTTAAGTGTTTTCAAATGGGAAAAACTTTGTATAACTCTGATTTTCTTAATATATTAAATCTTATCACTGTTGTATTTATATTTATTCCACTGCTATGTTGTAATTGGGTTGGATGAGCCTTGGTGGCATGCCACGTGTCCTATTTTTGTGCGTAGCGGGATGGGTCGTGACATTTATTGGTATCAGAGCTAAAACGTGACAAAACTTTGGGGCACGTACAACGTCGAGTGGAGTGTTGATGATTTGACGTATATTCTAGAATGCATCTTCATGCTTTAGTGACATTTGTTTCATATTGTATGTTATCATACATACATGAACACGTTATTATCATACATACATAGAATTTATGCATTGAGGATGACAGGTTGAGAATCATGAGAGACGACCACGATCAATCGCCACATGCTTGAATAGACCATCTGGCAGAAATGATGGGGAATATCAGAAACTTAGTACAGAGTATAGTGGAACGACTACCTCCAATACCTCCTCTTGAGCCACCACCAATAATCATTGTGCCTGCACCTAAGAATAGGGGTATAAGATCCATGGCTGAACATTTTATTAGAAAGAAACTGATGGAGTTCTACGGGACATCAGACACGACACTAGTAGAGCACTGGGTGATGGATATAGAGAGAATTTTCAGATCTATTCCAATGACTGATACCCAGGAAATTGAGTATGCAAGTGACGTACTCAAGGGTAAAGCCCAGAATTGGTGGGTTAATGTATTGGACTAGGGAGCACCGATAACTTGTGAAGGATTCAGGGAGGATTTTAATCGTCGATTCTTTCTGCGTGCTACTTCCAATGCAAAGAAGAAGGAATTTGATAACCTTAAGCAGGGAGATATGATTGTGATCGAATATACTTCAAAGTACAATGCCTTGAGGTTCGAGAAAGGGTCAGTGCCATTAGAAGAGGATAGAGCAAGGAAGTTCGAGGAATGATTAAAGGAGAACATCTGTTTGAAGGTAGAGACCTATGAACATTCGACTGTTACAACGGTACAATAAACGACACTTATAGCCGAAAGTAGAATGGAAAGGGCAAGACAAAACCAACAAGGAAGAGACACAATGAAAGTGGTGATCAAAACCAGGGTGGATCTTTTAAAAGGCCATATACACGAGGCCCCGGTTCTAGTTTCAGTGAACCCAGGAGGGCACCAAGTAACATGCTGTTATGTTCGCTTTGTAATCGACCCCATACCGGTTAATGCTTTATGACCAACCCTCAGAACAGGAACCAAGGGGTGATCAGTACAAGTTTTACACCCAGCTTCAAAGTCAAGTGTTTTGATTGTGGTGCCGTCGGACCTTAAGCAATAGATTGTCCTAGGAAGTGTCCACAACAAGGAGTGAGTTCTATGGCTTCAAGTGGTTTGAAAATGATAGGGGATGAGGAACGAAGAAACGTGAGGGAAGTTCATTTCAGATGAATCCCAGGGATATGGCTACTACAGATATAGTGGTCTCAGGTATGGTGCTTGTATGTTCGCACTTAGTACGCATACTCATTGATTCGCGATCTACTCATTCATTTGTATCGCATCATTTTGTGTAACATTTGAATGTTAAGTCCGCATCACTAGGATACAAACTATCCATTGCGGTACCACTTAGCAAGCTGATAATAACGTCTACAATATATAAGGACTGTGAGATCAAACTAGACGAGAAGTCGATGACCATAGACCTTATACCACTTGTGGTGAACTACTTTGATGTGATATTAGAAATGGAGTGGTTAGCCCTTAACCAAGCCACAATAGATTGTGAACGAAAAGAAGTTAATTTTCAATCGCTAATACACTGGAGCTTATGTTTCCAAGGGAGAGGGGTTACATCGCCACCATATCTGATTTTGGCTATCCGAGCAGGTAATCTGGTGAGAAAGGGATGTCAAGGATTTCTATGCTCAGTAATTGAGGCTTCGGTGACCGAATTGAAAGTGTAAGACATTCCAGTAGTACGAGAGTATCCGGATGTATTTCCCGATGATTTACCAAATGTTCTTATTGAGAGGGAGATTGAGTTTATCATTGAGATAATGCCAGACTCAAGACTCATGTTGAAAGCACCGTATCAAATGGCATCCGTAGTGTCACGCCCCGACGTAGCATAATTCAGGAAAGCATTTAATTTCCTTTATGGACTCGTAGGTCGTGACAAGTGAGTATGACCAATTGTCCCTGCAACAAATAACTTAACAACATTTCTAAGAGAAAGGATACTAATAACATAAGCTCCGAAATTTAAAACTTACTAAACTATTACATAAGTCAATGTCTTAGGCACAAAACGCCCTTATTCAAAAGCTGTTCTCCAGTCTATTACAACTTTAGAAAATGAAAGACATAGGAAATAATAAGCAGCCTCCTGGAAAGTTCCCTACCTCTAACTAGCGTAGTCGAAGTACCCTGGCTGCTCCTGCCCCTGAAAATCTGGACATACAGTCCAGGACGCATCAACGCCGTCAGCTTATGAAAGCTGGTGAGTAAAATAAACAAGTTCTCGCAATGTATATATATATAAGCAAAATAAACAACGGTACCATTTAACTTTATCAGTAATATATTCAAGGTTCCAATTCTAACATAATTCACGGGGGAATATAGTAAGAATTAAAATACGAAATTGCACATGAATTGTGAAACATCTTATTTTACAAATTCTTTCCTTTAGAACAATCCAATTAAATCAACACATCATTTCAGCTACCAGAAGTAATAAGTATTCAATCATCCAATTCATATGCTACACTATCGCCTCCAATACCAGGAATACTATCCGATCGGTATTGAAGTCACACACCACGCTACTGTCTCAGATACCAGGAATACTATCCGATCGATATCTAGACCAAACACAACCAACCATCGCTCCGGATATCAGGAATACTATCCGATCAACATCCAAAAACGCGCGCCTTAGATACCAGGAATACTATCCGATCGATATCTAAGTCGTACACAACACTATTACCATTGCTTCGGATATCAGGAATACTATCCGATCAATATCCGAAACACGCGCCTTAAATACCAGGAATACTATCCGATCGATATCTAAGTCGTACACAACACTGTCGCCTCCAATACCAGGAATACTATCCGATCGATATTGAGGTCGCACACCAAAACGCCACCCTTTATTCTTTTCACGCTTTCTCACACACATGCATGTCAACACAACCTTGACCCAAATATGTATGTTAATGTTCATAGTTTTGCAGTATCGGTTAATAATCTCAAAGCTGAATATACGTTCAACATAAATCTCGATCTTAATCGTTCTTGCAAGTCCAAAGTCTAACAGTGAGCCTTTAAAACAGTGTATTTGTCAAACAGTTCTTTAAAATTTCCCAAAACATTTTCCAAACAGTCCCTTAACAAAAATTACACAAACTGTCAAAACTGCCACCTCGCGCGAGCGGATCGCGCGAGCGAGGGGGAGGGCAGATCGCGCGCGCGAAGGGGCTGGACAGGTCGCGCGAGCGGATCGCGCGCGCGAGGGGGGGGAAAGGTCCGCGCGAGCGGGCCGCGCGAGCGAGCCTCGCGCGAGCGGGTCGCGCGCGCGAGTTCTTGCAGAATGCCATCTTCTTCGTCTTCTCCCCTGTTTCTGGTTTTAAAACTGAAATTTACCCATTTTCAGAATCTGTTCGTACTAAGACATGTGATATATGGTTCTCCTCGGTTTTCTGCGTAGATTAAGAATACGCGATCAATTTTAACTAATACGGATTATATCACTAGTTATTCGCGATTAAAGTTAGAGTGACAAAACTTAAAATCAATGGTTCGTCGCGATACGGATAAATTAAGTCGTAGGATTCGAACCGTAGGCTATCGGGATCAATATCTTCCATTCCCAATTTACAGAATCGATTTTGGTTACGATTTCTAAAGCTTCAATTTTCAAGCTTCAATGGTGTTTTCATATATATACATATATACACACTTATATACACTGAAAAACACATATATAGACATTGAGAGTGAGTTTAAATTACTCACAGAGACGATTATACAGAAAATTAAAGGCCGAGAACTTCCGCCGTAATAATCCGTCGCCAAAGAAATTATACCCCTCCGTTCTTGATTTTGGTAGCCCAATATATATATATGACTATGTATGTGTGGTGTATATATATCATATGTATAATCTGTGTGTGTGTGTGATCTTGAGAGCAAGAGAGTGATAGAGAGAATTAGAGTGAGTTTTGAGGGAGATTGAGAGTAACAGTGAGAGTGAATGAGAGAGATGAGAGTCTGATACACATACATATACTGTATGTGCTTTGGGCTCCAAGAAAGGGGAAGAATTCTCCCGGTGAGGTTGAGCTCACGTGCTCCCTCACCCAAGACGCGGTATAAGGCGCAGTTGGAAAACAAAACTGGTATTTTCTGGTTTAAAATAAAATACAGAAAATTATATTAATGTAGGAATTAAATTCCTGGTTATACAAAAATATGGATATCGATTTTGAAACCACAGAAAATATTTTCTATATTTTCAAATATTACGGTTTGGCCCCAGATAATTATTACAAAGAGAAATTAAATTAAAATACTCATGGAAATGAAATGCAGTATTTATTTATTAATGATAATAAAATACAGGGCGTTACACGTAGAGTTGAAATAATTGAAAATCCAACTACAAGAATTACTCAACAATGGGTTTATTTGACCTAGCATATCACTGTGGGGAGCTCCAGTGTTATTCGTAAAGAAGAAGGATGGTTCAATGCGTATGCGTGATGACTATCGAGAGCTAAACAAATTGACAATCAAGAATGAGTATCTGTTGCCCAGAATTGATGACCTATTTGATCGACTTCGTGGAGCATAAGTATTTTCAAAGATAGACTTGAAATCAGGTTATCATTAGTTGAAAGTAGAGGAAAATGTAGAGAAGACAACTTTCAAAACACACTACAAACACTACGAGTTCCTAGTCATTCCATTTGGGGTTACCAATACACCAGTCGCGTTCATGTACCTTATGAATCGAGTCTTCAAAGATTACTTAGATGATTTTTTGATCGTGTTCATAGATGATATCCTTAGTAATTCGTCGAGTGAGGTAAAACATGAGCAACATTTAAGACTTATTCTTCAGAGATTACGAGAGAAGCAACTGTTTGGAAATTTGAAGAAATGTGAATTCTGGCTACCTAGCATTACTTTCCTTTCTCACGTGATTGACAAGAACGGTGTTTTGGTTGATCCTCACAATGTAGAAGCTGCATCTAATTAGCAGAGGCCGGCTTTAGTGTTAGAAATTTGTAGTTTCTTGGGATTAGCGGATACTATCGCCGTTTCATTGAGAATTTCTCAAAAATTTCATTGCCTATGACAAAGTCAATGAGAAAGGGTGTTACTTTTGACTGGAGTTCGGAATGTAAAGACAATTTTCAAGAATTAAAGTTGCGTTTGACAAGAGAACCTATTTTGATGATACCATCCGAAACTGAGGGATTTGTGATCTATAGTAACGTGTCGCATCAAGGTTTTTTGGGTGTTATGCAAGGTGGCAAGGTGATTGCCTATGCCTCAAGACAGTTGAAAACGCACAAGGTTAATTATCCGACTCATGATCTTGAATTGACCTCGGTAATTTATGCTTTAAAGATTTAGAGGCACTACTTGTATGGTGAGAAGTGTGAAATCTTCACAGACTACAAGAGTTTAAAATACATTTTCACTTAACACGATTTGAATATGCGACAAAGAAGATGGTTAGAGTTGATGAAAGATTACGATTTTTTGATTGAGTATCACCCGGGAAAGGCTAATGTAGTAACCATGCTTTTAAACCAGAAGATGATAAGGAATTTTGGTGACGAGCTGACTGAACAAAAAGAGTTAGTCAAAGAGATGGAATGATTAGAATTAGATGTAATTCCAAAGACGAATGTTGGCTTGATGATGGCGATCACAGCTCACCCAGACATCATAGATGAGATCAAGGTAGAACAATTTAATGACTACTATCTGTGTAAAATGAGAGATGAGATACCTTTGGAAAAGCGACCCGAGTTTACTTTGGAGCAAGGAGTGTTAAAGCTTGGGAGTCGATTGTGTGTACCAAATTTGAAAGACTTAAAAGAAAGAAGCACAAAGTACCAAGTATTGAGTCCATCTAGGAAGTAATAAGATGTACCGTAACTTGCGAGAGAACTTTTGGTGGAGAGACATGAAGCAGGAAGTTGATAAGTATGTTTTAGAGTGTTCGGCATGTCAGTAAGTCAAAGCAAAGAGACAATTATCTGCAGGACTTTTACAATAATTACCAGTGTCATAGTGGAAATGGAACGAGATCACAATGGATTTTGTTTCGGGATTTCCACAATCGCCTAACAAGAATAACAAGATTTGGGTTATAGTTGACAGATTGACAAAATCGGCTCAATTTCTACTAATCAAGATGACCAAACCATCCAAACTAGCGGAGTTGTATGCAAAAGAAACAGTAAGGCTACATGGGGTTTCAACAGTGATCGTATCAGATCGGGATAGTAGTTTTACATCAAAGTTTTGGGGAAGTTTGCAAAAGGTAATGGGTACTAAGCTGAGTTTCAGTGCTGCTTTTCACTCTCAGACCGACGGAGAGTCAGAGCAAATGATTCAGATGCTAGAAGAGATGCTTAGATTATGTGTTCTGTACTTTGGAAGTGATTGGGAGTAACACTTGCCGTTAATCAAATTTTCTTACAATAACAGATTTCAGTCAAGTATCGGAATGGCACCATATGAAGCTTTGTATGGACATAAGTGTCGTTCACCATTTTGTTGGACCAAGGTTGGGGAAAGAAGATTGATAGGATTTAAAATTATACAGTTGACTACTGAGAAGATGAAGCTAATTCAGGAGTGACTTAAAGTAGCACAGAGTCGTTATAAGAGCTATGCGGACTCTAAATGATGACCAATGATATACGAGGTAGGAGACTTTGTGTACCTGCGAGTATCGCCTTTGAAAGGCATTGTTTGATTTGGGAAGTGAGGAAAACTTAACCCGAGATTCATAGGGCCGTTGAGATCCTAGAGAGTAGGACCAGTGGCTTACCAACTAGCCTTATCATCTGAGCTACAACGTGTGCATAATGTTTTACATATGTCAATCTTGAGACGGTGTATGACGGATATGAGTAAGATCATCGTACTAGAACTATTATAGATTCAAGAAGACTTGACGTATATAGAACATCTGATAGAGATTTTGGATCAGAAAGAACAAGTATTGAGAATGAAGACGACTCCGATGGTAAAAGTATTATGGCGTAGTCACACGATCGAGGAGGCTACGTGGGAAAATGAGGAAGAGATGAGGAACGAATATCTGTATCTTTTCGAATTATGAGGTATAAGTTTGGGGACAAACTTCCATTTTGGAGGGAAGAGTTGTCACGTCCGTCCCGGAAAACCTTTTATGTTAAAATGCATAAGTGAATTTTAAGGATTATTAATGTTGATTAATAATCAAGATTGAGTTGACGTGGGTCAACAGAAGGTGTCAAGTGAGGACACGGTGATTTGATGATCATTGAGGCATTCGTGTGATTAAATGACATTTATATGATTTAAATGTTATTTCACTTATCTGGTAAATTAAGAATAGTAAATTTTACCTGTGTAGGGTATTATAATAGTTTTGATCTTGTTTTAGATCACGTGGAATGTTAGAATGAGAACGTAGGTGATATGTTGCATAAAAACTAGGATATCTAGAGATTCTACGAAAATAGTTTTCAGAACGTGATTTTGGACCCAAACTGAAACTAGACGAAAACTTTTATAATTTTTAATTTTCACTCATGAATCAATGAATTTGACATTTAAGACGTTTCGGGAGATAATTAGAAGTTTTGAGAGCTCGTGGGGAGGTGAACATAATTTTCGTGAGTTGTGGCAATAAATAAGAAACCTTAGGATATTTTCATAAAAATATTCAAGTCTAATATCTTGAGGAGAGAGAGAAGGAAGATTTTATTCCCACGAGCTTCATGACGTCGATTGACAACCTTTCATTCATTAGTTTTCCCCAGATTTTGTATTTGAACTCCTTGAGGTGAGATCTAATTACTTAGGCTGCGTTTGGCAAAGTTTTTGTAAAAATCTTAACTCTATGTTTTCTTGAAAAATGTGTCAAAACTCGTAGGTTTTACGTATAAATATAGATCTGGCATAGATACTCCACCTAAAATCTTAAAACTGTAGCTTAAGGTATGAATTCTAGACCTGTGATTTATACGAAATCTCATGTGTTTAAATATTCGACTTGATATTTTGGATCCGGGCAAAATTCATGTATTAATTACGCCCGTTAATTATGTACGTGAATATGTATGAAATGCATGTATATGGGTTTATGTGAGCATGCTATGAGTTATGTAGGTCTAAAAGAAGGAGGAGGAGGAGGAGGGGGGGGGGGGGGGGGTTTCTGTCACGCCCCGGATCCATACATATGAATCTAGGTTACGTGGCACGCCATCAAGGCTTACCAACGATGATTGAAGTTCCCAAAATAACCTTAATAAAAGTTTTTCTCCAAAATAACCAACTTCCAAATAGTTTTTCATAGGTTATATTAAACACGTGTCCAAACACGCCTTAACGAGTTTCGTTTTCAAAAGTAATAGTTTCATAGGTCAAAGGGTCCCCAAAGGTACCCCCAATGCCTAGTTAGAAGTTGTTCCGAACATTGGAAGAATGGGTTTAAAAATTCTGGCAGAGGGCATTTCGACCGGTCGAACGACCCCCTTCGACCGGTCGAATGACCCTTTAGCAGAATTCTACCCAAAGCTGCAGAATTTGCTTAAGGTATCAAACAACCCCACTCCTTTGCAACCCTTCAAACATATTCCAAATCTTATCAAACCTTACCAATGTTATAAGGACAAGTATAACAATTTGCCTAAGTTTGGAAAACGTTAACTAATTAAGTTGAGGGTTCGTTTGGATCAAAATCTCATAAGTGCTTCAACAATTTATAAAACACGAAATTCAACTTGTTAAACATCAAGACGCGAACTCAAGATTCCAAGTCGCTTCCAACCAACTTAAAAAGGCTTTCAAAAGAATATTACATCAATCCAAAAATAATACAGAGCTTCTATAATTCGGTTACAAAAATGTTCTATACACCAACTCCTCCGATTGATCCCCAACGGCCTCATTCCTCGCATTCCATCTTTCCTTTCTTCATACCTGCAATGGAGTAAATCTCCATTGCTCAGCTATATGCTGAGTGCACAATTTCTAACATATGCATATATGACAAATCATGCTTTAATCTCATCATAACACATAACTAATGGTTTCTAGGGAATAAGTGCACCTTCACCGATCCAAAGTCTTTCGACTCAACCATGACCCATGCCCCTTCGACATGTCACGTAATGCCTTTATCGGCAAGTGACCGTCGTCACTGCTAATCCTCCCCCTTCGAGAGGACGCCTCACGGTGAATTAGCATAAATCCCCCTTTAACCCACATAGGCACATAAACATACTCATTTAACACATATACGTGCTCGCGTAAAATTTAACATGCTTTTCACATTTAAGCGCGTGCATAATTAACGGGCCTAAGATTAACACATGGATTTTGCCCGGATCACAATTTCGTCATCGAAATATAAAACATGTATTTCACCTATATAACATAGACTAGAAATTCATACCTCGAGCTATCGTCGTATAACTTTGAGGGAACGACTAGAAGCCCGATTAAACACCAAATCTCCGATCCTACGCAAAACCTACAAGTTTACACGTGTTTTCCCCAAATTCCTAGATTTAGAAATTTATAAAAACTTAGCCAAACGCGGCCTAAAGACTATCAAAACGTAGCCCTTACCTTGGGGAGTTCAAATATGAAGTTTGGTGAAATTCAGTCAGACGAAATGTCGCCGATCGTCGTCGCAAAGCTCGGAGAACTAAATCTCCCTTTTCTCTCTCCTCTCCCAAGATATTATATGAGTTTGCAACTAATGCAAACTCACCCTCATCTATATATAGACAATCTTTTCGAAAATCGCGTTTACCTCCCCGCGGGTTTCTCAAACCTCTAATTAATTCATGAAATGTCGCACACGTCCATTTTATGCCTTTACAAGTGAAAATTATAAATCCCAAAAGTTTTCGATTAAGTCCCGTTTGGATCCAAAATTATGTCCGAAAACCAAATTCTGTGGAATCTCTACACATCCTACCTTTTTATACAACGATCGCTCACGTTCTCACCACAGTTCTCAAAATGATATCTAATAGTATCAAGATTATCAGAATTTACTCTACGCAGGTAAATTTACTATTCATCAAAATGCCAGTAAGTCAAATAACATTTAAATCACATAAATGTCATTTAGCTATGCCAACGCAACATGCCTTTCCATGTTCCCGTGTCCTCTCTTGACACCTTCCGAATTGCCTTTAAGGCCAAATACTGGGTTCTCAAAAGACACCCTCCAACAGCTAGTGAGTCATCACTCACTTCACACATGCTAATTAACACAACCGCAAGCATGCTAAAATGATATAAATAAATACCGCAGGAGCGGGTATGACAGTTTCATACAATTTCATTATGGGGGTAAGCTCCTCGATATTTGAGCATTTTGTAGCGATGGTTACAGTACATGATTTGGGAGAAAGCCTTGCCAAGGCTCAGTGTATGATTTGGGAGAAGGCCCTGCCAGGACACTTGGATGAGTGGTTGGGAAAAGGCCTCCACGGCATCAATTCCATTGTTTCATTACCGGATGAATGCGTATCTCTCACCTCGGAGACTAGTTTGATATGTTTTATTATTTTAGAGTATGATTTGTTATATAAGCACATGTTTAGAATTGTACACTCAGCATATAGCTAAGCAGTGAAGCTTTACTCCACTGTAGATGATAAGAAGAAGAGTAAGAAGAAGCGTGAGGAGTGAGACCGAGGAGACGACGAGATCACCTTTGTTCATACTTTTGTTTCCATACCTAAGGATGTAATGAGGATTTTGGGAAGTTTGTAATATGTTATAATTGAATCTTCGAATGGATTATCGTAGTGTAATCTGTAGCAAAACTTTTGTGATTATGTTTTAAAACTGTTGTGATGCAGTTAAGCATAGTTTGGTTTGTTTTGGCGTGTACGTGTAGCCGAATGTAGGGGTGGCAATTCGGGTTAGGCGTGTCATAATCGGGTCATAAACAGGTTACGTGATTTTGGGTTAATTTTTAGTTTGGAGTACTATTCAATAAAAAATATTAACTTTTTTTTTATTTAATCGTGTCGTGAAAATAACAATAGAATTAATGCACTCCTTACTATATAGTCAATGTATTCTATAGAGTGCATTAGTTAATTCATCCACAGAGTAAGAATAACAATTCTCTATTTAAATTAAGATATTTACAAAATAAAAACTTTAGAATGAGCTAACCATGCTACCTATGCGTACTATGAATTTAACGGCAATATCTAACAAAATCATTTGATTTTGACTTAATTTAGAGAAAATGTCCTTTTCATTCTATCTATTTGGGATTTAATAATGTTAGACACGTAACATATTTTATAACATATTTAATGACCACGCTTTAAAATGTATCTACTTTATGTTGTGTAAATTTTTTACACAGGACTTACATTTTTTTGAGCAATACAAAATACATACATTTAAAGCATGATTATAAAATGTATTGTTAAATGCGTTGTGTACCTAACATTATTACTTGAAAATAGACCAAATTCCTCTCATTGACAAATCAGAAGCAATCTAGTAAGAAAAAAACTGTTTCATCACCAATTGTTGTCTATTTGTACACACCAAAATTTTCATCTCTATTCTTTTTCTAGCTCATATACCAATTTTAAGGTTCTTCCCAATATTTATGGCCAGTTAAAAGTTTGTGGAGATCCATTTTCATCACTTCATTTTCTTGTACCCAAAGCCCAACGAATTGTTCCTCCTTATCCATTTTAGGGCCCCTTATTTTCGCTTTTGTTGGTTCTAGCTTGTCCAATTTTCAGAATTTTTGTATGTGGCCTTTGACCCTCAAGTTTCCTTTAAGACACGTGGCACAACCTCAGACCCATTTGTCATGCCATCCAGCAAAAGAAGTAAAGATCAACTAAAATTGCCAATACGTTTCATGTCATTCCTTTTAAGATAGTATTGATCCTTTTATGTTACGTCCGGGGTGCACATTCATTCACATAATTTTTAGGACATAATTTAAAAAAATTATTTATTTTTTTTTATTTTGTCACTATGAGATCTAGTGATATTACATAAGAGAGATAAACACATCTTTTGGGTTATATTCCCAAAGTTGTATGAATGGGTGTATCCTAATATTTACTCTTACATAAATACTACTCCTTAATTCCGTTCCAAAATAAGTGTCAATTTCAAGTTTGCACATTGTAATTCAGAAAGATGTATATTAGTTTTTCGAATCCACAACATAATCACTTTCCTCTTTCACCCTTGGATGTGATGGATGTTTGACTTTTAAACTTATTTGGCCGTACAAAAATACTACTTTATATTTATTGTAAGGGCATTGTAGGAAGTTTAATTTATTAACTTTTGTAGTTAACTTTAAAAAATAGACACTTATTTCCAACAAAGAAAGAATGAACACTTATTTTAAAACAGAGAGAATACATAAACACAGTCGTACACATGAATAAATCACCCATCAAAACAATTAAAAAAAAATAATTACATATTGTATCCAAGTATTTTCCTTCTTTTAAATTTGTCACTATTTTTTTTTTTTTTTTTGCCTTATCCCAACTCTTTGGTAGGGTGGACAAGTTGGGAAGTGTCTAACAAGTGGAATTCCAAGTGCATGAAGACTTCCCCTAAACTTCCTAATCTTTAAAAGATACGTATGCATAATAATATTATATAGATAGTTGCAAAATTTAACCACCCATCATATATGCTTCTCTATACATAGACATTAGACATGGGATCGAATATATATATTATACTCCGTATGTAAGATAATAATGAATGGAGGCTGGTTGTGCACGTCAAGAGACTCCTTACCAAAAGACAACACAAATTTGGCACTTTCCTCCTTAAACGGCCTCTCTTTCCCATTTTTTTTAGCCAACTAATGTGGACCTACCCTTTTATGCCACATCAGTGAAAGAGTGGGTCCCCACCTTCAGTTCAAAAACCCAACATCAACAGAATTTTGTCGCCCTCTTCATGTGGTGGACTAGTTTTTGGGCCTTTTTTTGGTGACCACTTGGATATCCCCACTGTCTGTCAGAGCAACTTCAATGGGATTAGGCAAATGGGCTAAGCAAAATATCAATTTGGCTAGTTGAATAGGAAAATGCCTAGCCAATATATGGAAGCCACTCCAACCACAATAGCCAAATAACTAGCCATTTATTTGTTTTGCCATTTTTTCATTCAATCAATGACTTGGCCCACATCCCAAACCCAATCAAATTGAAGCACATAGGCCAACCACCATGATCATTGGCTCTATTTTTTTAGCTCACCTCCATCATCCTAGCCATTTTGGCTCTCCAATTGGGAAAGAGCCATTTTGGCTCATGTGATGGCTCTTTGCATTAGAGACCAAATTTGAGGTTTTGGCTAGGCATTTTGGTAGTTGAAGGTTTTGGCTAGGGTGATGGCTCCTCCCTTGGAGATGGCCTTACTCAATCCAGTGTAACTAGCTCTAGGAAATACATCTTTCACTGGTTAGTTATGGCCAATATCATAAGATAATTATTATGACCAACGGTTAAAATCAATCTTCTTATAATAGAAACTTCTCACAATAAATTTACCAATTTACTAATCGAATATACACATGGATTTGAATTGCGACTTTAATCACGAAGTTATTACCTAATATTACTATTCAACAACACAGATCTTAGGACACATTCAATGAAGATAGTTCCGTGTTCCATGCAATCATTACCCAATTAAACTTCCAAACCCAATAGTATTATTATTTTATTTACGTCCAGATCAGCAATAACCTTCCCAAACCGTCAACAGTTAATACCTTTTTCAAGACCACATGTTCAATGCTACCCCAATCCCTGACATGTAATGTATACAAAACAAACCCCACAAGTAAAAACCACATAACCCAAACGGTGGATAAGGATTAAATATACAAATCATCAAAGCCCCAATGTTCATATCCCTCTCTTTAACGTCTACTTAGTTCACGTCATCACACACCCTCTTTCCACCGATAATTCCCAACTTCTCACATCTATACACACACACACACACCCACCTATATATATATTGGCATACCCTTCAAACACAAAACCCAATTCATTTTCCAAAAAAAAAAAAAAAACCCAATTCATAGAATTTCTAAATTTTCTATTGAGATGGAAAAAAAAGTGAGTTGGGTCAGAGGGAATTGTATTGGTAGAGGCTCGTTTGGGACTGTGAGTCTCGCCGTTGATAAATCCGACGGTCAAATATTCGCCGTTAAGTCCGTTGACCAGAGCTCGTGTTTGGGTTCTCAAATTGAGTCTCTAGAGAGAGAAATCAAAATTCTTAAATCAATCTCGCCGTCGCCATACATTGTAAAGTACCTCGGCGATGACTACACGACGTCGTACCGGAACCTACATGTCGAGTACATGCCAGGTGGCACCGTTTCTGATCTGGCGATAAATTCCGGCGCTGACGTGGACGAGAAAATCTTACGGTCGTACACGTGGTGCATCGTCTCGGCGTTGAGTTACGTTCACGGTAAGGGAATTATTCACTGCGACGTCAAGGGCAAGAACGTGTTGGTGGGACCCACATTGGGGACAGCGAAGCTCGCCGATTTCGGGTCGGCGGCGGAGTCTCCGGCGGTGATGTTGCCACGTGGCAGCCCTCTGTGGATGGCGCCGGAGGTGATTCGCCGGGAATACCAGGGGCCGGAGTCCGATGTCTGGTCGTTGGGCTGCACTGTAATCGAGATGATCACCAGAGCTCCGGCGTGGGAGGATCACGGCGGCGAGACCCTTTTCAGAATTGGATACTCCAACGACTCGCCGGAATACCCGACCCGGTTATCGGAACTGGGCCGTGACTTTCTCGATAAGTGTCTCCGTCGGAATCGGAGCGAGCGGTGGAGCTGTGATCAGCTGCTAAGCCACCCATTTATATCATCAGTATCACCGCCGCAAACGACGTCGTTTCCATCACCTCGTTCCGTTCTCGACTCGTTCCAATTAGATGAAGAAGAAATTGGGTCCAGCGTGGACTGCGAATCACAGGAAAACTCCGCGAAGGACAGAATTGGTAAATTAGCGACAACTACAGGGGCAATTTGGGAAACTGATGATTGGGAGGAAGTGAGGACTTCAAGTTGTGACAGAGAAGAGGAAGTTTCAGAAGGGACAAGTTCGGAATTTCCTAATTTGATTTCCACCGAGGAAGGAACAGGGAGGACTTGCATGGAATTTTCCACTTTCTTAGGGGCAAATTGGGAATATTCAGTGGAGTGGCAAGAGTGTAACAGTGGGTGGGTTGGGAGGGAAGGAGGTTCGAGCTGTCGGTATGGGTCGGAAGGGATTGATGATTGGGCGGTGAAGAACAGAGCAGGGGGCTTTACAGCTGTTGTAATTTATTTATCATTGTTTTTGTTATATTTCACAGCTTTCATGTGTAATTTTATATGTTTTATATTGTATATGATTCAGATTTTTTTTGAGATTTCAATATGTGCATGTGACCACCAGTTGTTTAAATTACAAATTCATATTCTTAGAGCCTGTTTAGCCAATACAAGAACCGGTTCTGCAATTCAGTACTTTTGTATATGTTTTTTCGGTCTATAAGAGTCCGTCTCTTTATTAAACTAACAAAACTCAAATTTTATTACAACTAAAAAAAGTGAAACTTAGTTTCGAACTTGAATTAGTTTTCACTGTTAAGTTACCAACTACTCCAAAAACTTAAGCTGTTAGAGAATGGGCCCAACAATGTATATCAAGCTTCAACATTCACCATTTCCAAACATTATGTAGTACTATAGTTTAATCTTTCTTGTTAGTCCTGATTCTCTTGAACTCACACATCTTAAACTTGATTGTTCACATTATCATTAGCTTAAAATGAGACGCATAGTTGTGCACGATTTAAATATCCTAAGTCATAGACTAGGTTTGTTGTTTATGTTAATGTAGTTGTCATTTCAATGATTCCATCTAACTTATTTATTTATATACATTTTTAAGAATGTGGAATTGGATGACACAGTGTTACCATTGTTTTTGGATAGCAGAATTTGCAAAACTCACCTAAAAAAGACTCACCTAAAAGAAGTTTAATGCTACCTATGTCTTCAAGTCAACTTATATGAATTTTGTTTTATTACTCTTATCACCCCCAAAGCATAAATTAGGATGCAATGTATATGTTCATGTTCTGTTTGAAGAAAATGATTTGTTTTTTGTTTTTTTTTTTTTTTTTTTTTATTTTTATTTTTTCTTTCTATTTTATACATAGAAATATTGAGATATTGCTAATTACTCCAGATTTAATTACCTCAATTCGATTCCTTTACATACAGATAAAGGATAAAAAAATAAAAATAAAAATAACTGAGAGATCGATATGAGTTGAAAAGATCGAGTATGTTCTACCATCCACCCCTTTGCACGAGCAAACTTTTATGTAAATTTGAGGGTATTTGTTTTATAAGAGTGAAAATTGAATAAAAATTTGTAGGGTTAAATACTTATACCATTTTGTCGATTTTCACTTATCCCTGTGTTTTATAATTTGGCATTAATATCCCTAGAAACCAAAGCGTAATCGTTAAAGTTACGGAACAAGCTGAAATGACCAAATTACCCTCAAATCTTCATAATAGTGTTTAGAACATAAGCCGTATATTTCAACTCGTTTAGGGAGAAACCTATGGTTCGAATTGGGTGAAGAAGTACATTTGAAATTTTTATTTTTTTTTGGGTTTTCTT
The DNA here is from genome assembly GCA_033977485.1 of Hydrangea macrophylla. Lineage (NCBI taxonomy): Eukaryota > Viridiplantae > Streptophyta > Magnoliopsida > Cornales > Hydrangeaceae > Hydrangea > Hydrangea macrophylla. Next base: position 18,673,338 of record CM066989.1, read on the forward strand.
GGTACCGATTGTGTGCTTTTTGGGGCAAAAGATATATTTTACCATTTAAATTAGGTCTCCAAATTGTAAAGAAAATACTTTTGCTCACCCAAAAAATTATTCACCAATGTTCACCCAAGCATCCCATTGGCCAATGCAGTGGAACCCAAGATGGGTACCACTGCATTGGCCAATGGGATGCTTGGGTGAGCATTGGTGAATCATGGGTCCCACTGCATTGGCCAATGGGATGCTCGGGTGAGCATTGGTGAATTATTTTTTGGGTGAGCAAAAATGCTCTCAAGTGTAAAATCGTTAAATTAGATGGAAAAACTCACGGTTACACTTTAGTCCGAACCAAATGGAGTATTAGTACCAAAATTTAAAGCATATAGGGGCAAATGAAAATTGGCGAAACCAAAGGAGTTATGTGTTTTTAACCCAAATTTGTATTTGAAAAGATTAGAGACACTGAACTACAAATAAACAAGAAATCTTTCCACAGTAATCGTTAAAAATAATCTTATGTCAAAATTAAAGAGCTACTAAATACACTCACTCAATTTCTTTCGTACTCAAATAGTACGAAATGACGAAAGTGGATGTACTTCATAGTTGGACTGTACCTTCTCAACATCTCAACCATTGGCGAGAATTTTGTCCCACATCGCTATCTCTATTCTTGCTCACCTCAGATGATTATGTTGGGTGAATTTTGAGCTCTAGGATTTTGTTGGGTGACCAACATTTTACTCTATTTGGTTGTGTTATTCTAAGAAATGACAAATATATCATTTATTTCAATCATAACTATTGTGGGGTTAAGCATCAAATTTTTGTACCATAAGGGATAAAGGTAAAATGAGTCTAACCACTGGATGATACTGAAAGGTTTTTAATTCATTTGTCTTGGCGGAAAATTTAACAATTTTATTTTAGCAATAACCACAAAGGGTTAAGTATTAGACTTTGAACTATTAGGAATTAAAGTGAAAATAAATATACGTACACATGAAGTAAAAAACTGAATAAGAAGTTAGTGCAAAAGTTGAGTTGACATGAAGTGTTTCCTTTTAGGTAACATTAAGGGAAAATGATTAGTCCGTCACTATATAAATTACTAAATTTATGATATTCATAGTGATCGATCACCATTCATATTTGGTCGCAAGACATGTGGGTGTGGGATATGATTCAACCCACCATAGGTTCAGAAGTTGAGATTTCGCCAACTTTGCTTCTGCTTTTCTTACAAGCCTTAACTTAATTGAGAAGAAATTCTGAAATATGTTTTGACAGTTTCACAACAAACAATACAAGAAACTTCCCATATTTCATTACATTTTAAGCCCAACGTTTTGAATCACAGTCTAAAGTTAAGTTGTCTGGAGAGTGTATTGCAGATCTAGTCAGAGGTTTTATAGGGGACGCCTCACTTTAGGAGGCAACAAATATATATACATATATATATATACAGTTGTAAATATATTTGATTTTATAAGACACTTGTGTAGTGACAAAAGTTGATGTGTCCACAATGAATGTTGTATCATACCAGGTTGGTATGCCTCTTTATGCTTTTCAATTGTGAATCTGACCTCATGAAACCATTGCAATAAAGAGCCCCTTTAGCATATATTGATCTGAACCTTTTAGCCATGGTTTGATAAGATCTAGTTTAGTGTCTCTTCTTTTTATGTATTTAAGTTTTTACAAAGATTTGAGTTGTATTGGATTGACAAAAAAACTTGTTACAGGGTGTGCGTGGTTTTTTTTTTTTTTTTTTTTTTTGCAATCAAAAACAGACTTCGATGTAATAAAAGGACAAATACCAATTAAAACGATTCGACCCTAGATCTTTATCTGTGAAGAGTAGAACAATTGTTTTGAAGTTTTCAAACAGTCCCTTTGGATTGTTAAAGCAACCACATCCGAATACCTAGAAAAATACTAAAGAAACAACATGTGATTGCTTTATTTCGTTTAGACTGCTGGTACTGGTAGGTTAGTTTTTAATTTAGGCACTTATTTTAGGTTTAAAAATTTTTTACTGTTTATTTTAAGGCCACCTCCCACAAATTATATACTTGAGAAATTTAAGTTTTATTTGTTTTGCTTTCTAAACAAGGGTTGTGCATGTTATTCAATTCATATCCGGTAATTCTCAATTATAATTCTCAGGATTGTTTAGGTTTTGTTTTATTTTATTTTATTTAATTTTTTGCTGAAAGGCAAATATTATTAATGTTATTGGTTAATAATGTCAACAAACATGGCTAATTCTCATTGATCCATACCACCGACAACGTTATGGTGCCGTACCACTAAGTAACACACCAAAACAATATTCGGGGTCACGTGTTGATTGCATGAGTTAGTATTAAACTCAAGTTTAGTCCACAACGTGTGATTGGGTTCAGTTTTAAATTAGTCAGGTTTTCAGATGGGCTTTAAGGCTTAAAGCTGTTGTTGTGGAGAAGTTATTGTAGAGTAATGCATAGGGATAGCAAAAATCTCCAATTAGTTTGGAACTCTTTCCCGCCCCATCTTTAATGGAATAGGTTTGGAGAAGGTATTAAAGGAGTAGGAGTGAGTTTGGTTAGTGAAAGTAAAAACTCATATATGGGCAGAGATGATAATTAAAAATATAGGAGTTGGGCAGAGATGATAATTAAAAATATTTCTGATTAACTAAAAATATATAATTAAAAATATAGGAGTTGGGGAAGAGATGATAATTAAAAATATTTCTGATTAAAAATTGTCCCGCCCCCGATTAAGTATATAACGTACGGAGTAATATATCCTTCTTCATTTGCTAAAATTCCATGACTTATATATATATATATATATATAGATATAGGGAGAGAATCTTAGGTGCACTGGATTTTTAAGCCTAAAAAATTCGCGAGTCAGCTGAGCGACGGGACGGGACGCGAGTCAGTGGGACAACTCACAGATTTTTTAGGCTTAAAAGTCCAATACACTGTCAGTGCACTTATCCAGTGCACTTAAGACCCTCTCCCTCTCTATATATATATACATATATATATATATATGTGCCTCGTACCATGAGTCCATGACATATAAAAGGAAACAAAAATATTACATGGAGCAAAAAATGATGAGTTTGATTCATGAAATAACCGTGGTTGCTTGTCAAATCATTTAATCCTTTGATTTGTTAAAATATTAGTTTTAAAATTTTATTTAAATTACACCGATAGTAAACTTGTCACCGTCCCCGATAAAAAATCGACCAAATTCGACCCCGTTACTTATAGAGTTGAGGCGGGTTTGGTAAACAACTTTTTAATAGGAGCAGGAGTTGGGAAAAAGTCTACTCCGTACCAAACCGGTCCCATTGCCATCCCACTAATGCTATGCTTTCTAAATTTTATTCTAAAAGTGCTTCCCAAATGATGTGGCAGTGGAGTCATGTCTAATATAATAGGACCAGTTGAATTTTGATAGGAAGTTATGTAACTGATCCCACTATCACATCATTTGAGAACCAGATTTTAGGATTGAAATTTGGGAAGCATAACATTACTCATTATTGTATGGTGCGACGTGGTGTCCAGATTAGTAGGTGTCTGCCATGTGATCATCAAATGATCTGATTTTTTAAGACAAATTCTGCACTTGATCACATTGCAGTCCTTATTGATCGGAACCAACAAGCGGCTATGATCCCAGAACATTATATAGTTTCTCGTTGTTGCGAATATGAACAGACTAGTTTTACAGAGCATTTTTGCTCATCCAAATTTGTTTACCTATTATTTACTTAGTCCTCCACTAATTAACATGTATTTCATTTAATTTATATTTTACTCCTATATTATAAATATAATTAGGGTAAATTACACAAACCTCCCCTGAGGTTTGCCTTAATTACACGGACCTCCCTTCTTGTTTCAAAAATTACACAAACCTCCCTCGAGGTTTGAATTAGGTAACAAAACGCCCCCTCCCCTAATGGCCATTAGTTTTTTTTACATTAGCCTCCCCTGAAAATTACAATTAGCCCCCCTAATATTATAAAATTGTCATACTAAGCCCCCTTTCTCTTATATTTTTGTTCTAATTATAAAATCCCTCCTCCCTCCTATGTTTTTGGGTTAATTTTTTTAGCATTAATTTATATCATCTACACAAAATACATATAAATAGGTCCAAAATTTTTTTTCCCCAAACAAACCTCTATCAAGCCCTCCATGTATTAATTTTCTAGATCCGCCCCTGTCCCTATGCTTCAAAAGTGGACACTTAACCCCCTGTGATTGTGTACTAAAATGGAATTGTTATGATTTCTCTCAAAATTGACAAAAATTCTAAAATTGGTTAAAAATATAAACACTTAACCCATTTTGTGATGTTAATTTTGGGGTTAACGCTCTTTGAATGAAATCATAACAGTTCTATTTTAGTCCACAATCACAGGGGGTTAAGTGTCCACTTTTGAAGCATAGGGACAGGGGCGGATCTAGAAAATTAATACAGGGGGGCTTGATAGAGGTTTGTTCGGGGGAAAAAAAAATTGGACCTATTTATATATGTTTTGTGTATATTTTGTGTAGATGATATAAATTAATGCTAAAAAAATTAACCCAAAAACATAGGAGGGAGGAGAGATTTTATAATTAGCACAAAAATATAAGAGAAAGGGGCTTTAGTATGACAATTTTATAATATTAGGGGGGCTAATTGTAATTTTCAGGGGAGGCTAATATAAAAAAAAACTAATGGACCATTAGGGGAGGGGGCGTTTTGTTACCTAATTCAAACCTCGAGGGAGGTTTGTGTAATTTTTGAAACAAGAGAGGAGGTCCATGTAATTAAGGCAAACCTCAAGGGAGGTTTGTGTAATTTACCCATATAATTACTAGAATCTGAAAAATATCAACCGGTGGAGGCCTCAATTTAGCTGTACATTTCAGTAGAAATGCCGTAGTTATAAAAGAAATATTTTTTCCCAAGCATTTGGCAACGCAAATCCAATGATGTGGGTTGACAAGACCAGCTCATGGACTAGGCCCAATGAAAATCAGCCCAACCTTGTTAATAAGGCCCACTACTTTTACAAGACAGTGGCGGATGCGGGGCAGTGGCGACCCCTAGCTTTTGAGAAATTACACCTTTATATATGTATTTTAGGTAAATTTTTAAATTTTATTAAGCTTTGCCCCTCTAAAATAATTAAACTTATTATATAGCCCCTCAAAAAATATTAGTTAGGCTACAAAAAAGGATTTTATATGTAATCTGTTGTGCCAATTATACTTCACTCTCTCAAAAATTGAAAAAAAAACCTTATTATATGTAATATATTAGCCTAATTACAAATAGACCCAAAAAAATTATCTCGGGGGCACCGCCCCAGAACCCCCGTGTGACTCTAAGTTCTTACACAGCCCCCCTGATCGAGATTTCTAGATCCGCCACTGAATGTTGGGCTTGCATGCTAGTTCTGAGGTTTAGGTTTCAATTTTTTGTTTTCACTGTTTTCATGATTTGCTCTAAAAAAAAGTAAAACCAAAAATATTAACGCTATTATGCAAGCCCCAGTTTTACATTCCACTGTAATTTTCATAGGAAATAAGCCTTTCGGAGAACCATTTTATTTTATAGTTGTCCTTATGACATGTTTGGTACGAAAGAAGTTGGGAAGGAAAAAAAAAAAAGGAAAGTTAATGGGAACATAAGAAAATTCACTAAGAAATAAACATATTGGGAGATGAATAACTCCCCTCCTTTTTGACCTTCGTCCTTCCAAAAAAAAATTTAAAAAAATTCAGGTGATGGTGCAAAACTTATTGAACCAAACAAAAGTGGGGTAGAGCCCAACATTTCATTTTCTTAGACATATATCTATTCCCTCCCTTCTTTCTCTCGCTACTTTCGCATTTCCATCCAAACATGTATAGCACAAATCAAGGCCGGTCACGAGATGTTGGAGATCCCATGCAAGATTAGTAGATCGGGGTCCTTTATACAATGAGGGTTTGGGAACAGTGCCCCCGTATTGGAAAAAATTATATTAAACAATAACAGATTTTGGATTACAAACAGCAAATTTCACTGATAATAGAAAATTGAAACTGCCTACAAAAAGCAAAATTATAGTAACTAGAAGGAAAAACATAAACTGGAAAAATGATCAAACTGAGGCCTGTGAAATTTCACAGTTACCTTAAAACAGATTCGCCGCCTCACCGGATGTGCTTGAGGAAATCGTCGGCGTCTGTCTCCCAGGATACAACGACTTCTAACAGTAGTACTAGCACAACGTACAACTGCTCTGGCGAACTTCTATGCTTCGTGCTCTCTCAGGAAACCAAGGAAGGAAGGAAATATGGAAGAAGAAGATCTTGTATTTCTGAGTTCTCTACAAATGAAGAAGAACTCCAATATATAGACAGTGGAGATAGGGGATTGAACTCTGTGGATTAATTCCAAATCAGTTTAGAAATTTCAAAGGTTGTAACAGCAAACTTTTGGAGTTCTGTAACTCTTGGACCTTCCATTTTCTGTCACATGTTAAGTGTGAAAAAATTTCAAAAGTTCTGGGGTCCAAAAAGAAATATTCCGTGCGAGCCGCACCCACGACCACGACCACGACTATGACTGGTCGGACGGACAGCGGCGGCAGCGCGCGCGTGTGTGGAGTAAACCCAAAGGGCCTTAGGTACTCCCCCTTCCACAAAGTGGGTACCTCTTAGGGCCCAAACCCAAAACATTAAGTAGCCTTATAAATACACTAAAGACTTCTTCTAGTTTTCCTATGTGGGACAAGGCAAGTTGTGAACCTTTTCCATTTCAGCAATTCCTTGTAAGGGGCAACCTTTGAGGATTAATTTCTTATTCACCCATTAATAGTTTTGGACATGTGAATATCCAAGCTTCATCTCCTCATGGAGGAGAACACAAATCCACAAGGACCCCACTTAAACTCTAAGTGGGTCTCACTTTTATTTGACCCTAAAATTGGCCAAAACTCAAATTTATTCCAATAATCCCCCACATGAATGAAATTAATCAAAACGATGTGAGACAACTCGACAAGAGAGAGCACAACGGATTACTCCTCCAACAGGACAGGTAGATGTTGGCTTTGAACCTTCCCTTCTGATAATCCATCAGATTTACTGGCTGACCAGTGAACGTGTAGTCTTGAACTGATTGCCGTTAGTGTAAACAACCGACAGGCCTCACACAGGAGCTTTCCAAACATAGTTTGGTTCTTACACTTGTGTGTTCATTTTGGCCTTGAACACTCACCTTGTTCAGTGAATGTTTATCAAAGAATTTCGCCTTTCTCAAATTCTTTTAGAAGCGGCCCCACTTCACATTCACATAGGTGACTTATTAGAGTATTCTGCTATACTCCGCTTGGTTATACCAACACACATAGTCATTAAAAGCTAAAGATTACCCTCACATTCTGCAGGTACCACTGTTGTATCATAGAAATGGGCAGAAGAACATTTCTCCTTAGTGATTCTCCTAAGGTACATGGAATTAGGTTGTCCCTTTTAACCTAGATCTTGAGATCTCCAATCAACTAGGTTGGGTTTCCATTCCGGTACCTTGTAATGTCATAGCCTTTAGTCCCATTCCTCTCGATAACTTATTAACTAACTCTCGATTTAACCCTTTGGTTAGCGGATTCGCAATATTGTCCTTTGACTTTACATAGTCAATCGTGACAATCCCACTTGAGAGTAGTTGTTTAATGGTCTTGTGTCTACGACGAATATGTCTAGACTTATATAACACCCACATTTGTGTTATTGCTTTTGCATTTCATTGTCATGCATGATAATGTGATGTGGCGTGTCTTATGACACATGATTGGGTGAGTTTTGACTCACGAGTTGAATTGGGTGTCTGTATTAGAGAACCCTTTTGAAACTGTTGTGATTGAGGATTTATTGTTTGTGAAGTCTCTCCGAGTATGAGACGGTCACTGTGGTACATTTTAAATGTTTATCTGAAAATAAATGTTTACCTGTGTATTTCAATATCTGTATTATTTTCTGGCTTAGAATATATTTCTGTTGTTAGATTTAGTATCCTGGTGAGAACGAATTAACACGCTATTAATTTGGTAGGCTAATTAGCAACTTCGGAAACGTCATGTAGAAATTAGCGTTTTAGCGACCAAACGAAACTTAGTCGAAAACTTTTATAATTTTGAAGTTTCACTTATAAAACTAAGAATAAGCTGTATAGAAAGTTTCAGAGACTGATTAGGAGTTTTGAAAACTCGTGGGGGGGCAAACGTAAATTCCCAATAGTCTTGCCTATATATAGGAAGTGATGACTTTAGATTTTTCATAAGTTCTTGACCTAATTCCAAAAGGAGGCCAAAAGGGGGGCTAGAGGGAGATTTAGGAGATTAGAGCTTTGCGACGCCAAACGACGACATTCCGTCAGTTTGGTTTCTCCCAGATTTCATATTCGAGCTCCTTGAGGTAAGAGCTTCGTTTTGATATATGTTAGGGCTTGTTTGGCCAAATTTTCCGAAAAGTTGTTTTCTAGAATTTTTCATAAAAGTTGATAAATGAAATTTTGATCCATAGGAATTGTACTAGACGGACTTCTGCACGTTCTTTGTACACGGGTTTTCTTTGGATCGAATTATAGGAGCGTTATTTGGAGGTGAGTGATTCAACTATGTTTTTGAATGATTTCTTGGCATATATTCATGTTATGTTTGAATAGCATGTATTAATTCTTAGAGATATATTGTGTAGTTCATATTGGGCATTTGTATTAATAAGTAGGCTCAATAGCACGGTGATATGTTTTGATTACCGCGAGCATGGTGATATGTATTTGAGCATGTTAAGTTGCTTATGTGGGTCAGAAGGAGCACATGGTCACCGTGCCATTTTGTGGAGCCGATATAGGCATTAAGGTCGCACGATTGAAGAGAAGAATCGTGGGTCTTACCCTTTCGCGTGGATTTATTGGCGAGGAGTCGCGGATTGGGAGTATGGACGGGCACGTGAGTCTCCGGCGACTAGTATGAAATGTAGAGATGTGAATGCGGACATGTTTATCATTCATGTACATATGTTGTTTTATTCACTAAGCTTTAACTTAAACAAATCAAAATATGCGTGGTTATTCAAATAACCATTTCAGGTGTTAATGCTGGCGAGGAATCGGAGAAATGAGCACGTGGGTTGGGAGTTCTTTTGGAAGGCAACTTGAATGATAATCTTGTAGTTTTGGGATAATAAGAATGTTGTAATAAGAATTTGGTTGTTTTAAATCATAATTAATTTGGTATGTTAGAATGGATTTAAACCGTTGTAATAGTTAGTGACATGTTGTAATCTTACTTTAGAAATGTTTTAATACAGCTAAGATTACTTTGGTTTGAGTTTGGATGGAGTGGTTGATCATTGGTGAAAGTTAGAAAGCTTTTCAACTTGAAATTCTGCAGTTTTGGCTGCTGTCAGAGGAGACGGGGCAGTTGACGGGGCAGTCGACGAGATAGTGCAGTTAACTATTTTTCCCTTATTATGGTAAAAGCAGTCGACGGGGCAGTCGACGGGACAATGCAGTTAAGCTATTTTCCTTATTTTGGCAAAAGCAGTCGACTGGGCCCTGCCTCAGTCGACTGGACCTCTTAAGGTTGAAGTATTCTTTTTTGTTTCTGCTTACTTCAGTCGACTGAGGGTCCCGACCCAGTCGACTGAACCTCCGCTTTTGAAAATGTGTTTTGTTTTCTGCTGCGTGTGTTCTTCAAATTAAACTTTTGGGAACGTTAATGAATTGGTTTAGCCTTGGTGGCGTGCCACGGGCTTCGGTTCCGCTATTGTGGGACCGGGCTGTGACAACTTACCATTATACATATTACTTTGTGCCCTTCCAATAGCAGATTGGCTATCCCAGTGTATGCAAATAGTTGGCACAGGTTTTGACCATCTAGGAATATCTTCTACAAAATGGTGTAGCCATTCAGCCTCTTTAGCTGCCTTGTCTAGCACAATGAATTCTGATTCCATTGTCGATCTAGCAATATAAGTTGTTTTGAAGATTTCCATGGCACAGCTGCACCACCAAGCGTGAACACATATCCACATGTAGATTTTGAATCTTTCTTATCGGATATCCAGTTTGCATCACTGTACCCTTCGAATACAGCTGGATATCTCATGTAGTGCAATCCCTGATCACGTGTATATTGTAAGTACCGCAGTACCCTTACTATCCCTTTCTAGTGTTCAGCACTAAGATCACTAGTGTATCTACTCAGTCTGCTAACTGAGCATGCAATGTCAGGCCTTGTATAACTCATTAGGTACATTAAACTTCCTATCACTCAAGAATATTCCAATTGAGAGACACTCTCACCAGTATGCTTAGGTAGGTGTAGACTTAAGTCTACAGGCGTCCTGGCTACGTTTGTATCAGACTTGTTGAACTTCTCTAGAATCTTGTCTACATAATGTGACAGTGACAGAACAAGTCCATTGGTATTTCCAGAGATCTTGATGCCCAATATAACATCAGCAAGTCCCATATATTTCATGTCAAATTTAGAATTCAACATTTTCTTAGTAGAATTAATGATCTTATCATTACTACCTACTATGAGCATGTCATCAACATATAGACATAAGATGACATAGCCTTCATTCGTGTCTTTGACATAAACACATTTATCACACTCATTAATTTTAAATCCACTAGAGAGTATAGCTTCGTCAAATTTTTCATGCCATTGTTTTGGAGCTTGTTTTAAGCCATATAATGATTTGACAAGCCTACACACTTTATTTTCTTGCCCTGGAGCAGAAAATCCTTCAAGTTGTTTCATGTAGATTTCTTCATTCAAATCTCCATGAAGGAAGGCAGTCTTCACATCCATTTGATGTATTTCGAGATCTCGCAAAGCTATAATCGCAATAATCATACGAATGGATGTTATTCTCGTAACAGGAGAATACATATCAAAGTAGTCTAAACCCTCCTTTTGTCTATACCCTTTAATGACAAGCCTTGCCTTTTACTTATCAATAGTGCCATTCGTCTTCATTTTCTTTTTAAAAATCCATTTGTAACCCAACGGCTTACAACCAGGAGGAAGATCTACCAGTTCCCAAGTATGGTTTTGTAGGATAGAATCAATTTCACTCTTGATTGCTTCTTTCCATAACGGACCATCTAGTGTTCTAATAGCTTCATTATAGCTTTGAGGCTCACTTTCTATAACATAAGTTAGAAAGTTTGGACCAAAATATTTTGAGGTCCTAGCTCGTTTCTCACGTCTTGGCTCAACATCAACATTCTCTCCTTGGGTTTTACTAGTTTCTCCAACAGTCTCAAATGTGCGTTTTTTAGGACTATATTCCTCTTTACAAGGAAATATATTCTCAGAGAACGATGCATTTCTAGACTCCATGATTGTGTTCTTGTGTATATCTGGGTTTTCAGATTTATGTATAAGAAACCAATACGCACTACTATTATGTGCATAGCCAATAAATAAACAATCAACCATTTTTAGACCTATCATTTCTTTCTTAGGAGTACGTACAAGAACCTTAGTGAGACACTCTGACATTCGTAAAAATTTATAGGAAGGTTTTTGACCATTCTATTGTTCATACGGGGTTTGATCAACTTTCTTTCTAGGTACCTTATTTAAAATGTAATTTGCAGAGAAAATTGCCCCCCCCCCCCCACAAGTTTTGTGGCAATCCAGAACTTATTAACATAGCATTTATCATTTCTTTTAAGATACGATTTTTCCTTTCAGCAACTCCATTTGATGGAGGCAAATATGCAGTAGTTTGGTGAATAATTTTGTTTTGTGCACAATAGTCACCATACGGTGCTACATATTCACCACCTCTATCACTTCTTAACACCTTAATCTTTTTACAAGTTGATTCTCAACCTCTGCCTTGTATAGAATGAACTTATCCAAAGCTTCATCCTTACTTTTTAGCAAATACACATAACAGTATTTAGTGTAATCATCAGCAAAAGTAATAAAATACTTATTACCACCTCTAGATTGAACCATTTTTCAATCACATACATTAGTGTGGATTAATTCTAATGGTTCAGTGCTTCTTTCAACTGATTGAAACAAAGTCTTTGTTAATTTTGCTTCAACACACGTTTCACATTTCTGACTTGTGTCAATGTGTCAATATGAAAGTTTGGTATGTGGTCTAATTTAATTATTCTTCGCAATGAATTAAAATTAACATGTCCTAGTCTACCATGCCACAAATTGGAAGACTCAAGCAAGTAAACAGAAGAGGTACTCATTTTAATAATTTTTGGGAACACATTTGCTACATTAAGTTTGAAAATCCCATTACACATATACCCCTTCCCCACATAGATTCCCGTTTTGGTCAGCACTACCTTGTCTGACTCAAAGACCATTCGAAAGCCATGCTTGCTTAGGAGAGATTCGGATACCAAATTCTTGCGAATTTTCGGTACATAAAGGACATTGTTGAGAGTTAGCTCCTTTCCTGAAGTCATCTTCAGAATTATTTTCCCTTGGCCTTCAACATCCGAGGAAGCAGAATTTCCCATACATCTTCTCATCACTTGTAATTGGTTCGAAGGAAGTGAACACAGCTTTGTCGGAGCATATGGGGTGAGTAGCACCAGTGTCTATCCACCACTCCCTTGGGTTTGAATCCTCCAAGTTCACTTCAGAGACCACATCAAACAGATTAATGTCAGAGACATCCCTTGAGATAGAATCTAACTCCGTCATATTAGCCTACTTATTCTTATCTTTCTTTTGTGGTAGACGACACTCAGAAGCACGGTGTCCAGTTTTGCCACAATTGTAGCATTTCCCTTGAAATTGAAATTTAGGTTTCTTGGCGATACCACCTTTTGGCCCCATTTTGTACCCTTCACCAGAAGGAATTTTCTTCTTCTCATGTGAACTTTGACCATGCTCAACCATATTAGCTTGGCCCCAAAATCCCCCAATTTCCTGTCAGCCCCTTTGTTGTCTTCTTTAATTTGAAGCCTTACGATGAGATCTTCAATCTTCATCTCCTTTCGCTTGTGCTTCAAATAGTTCTTGAAGTCCTTCCAAGCAGGGGGGTAATTTTTCAATTATAGCAGCAACTTGAAAGGTCTCACTTAAGGTCATCCCTTCAGCATGGATTTCATGCAAGATCACTTGCAACTCTTGAACTTGATTGATCACAGTCTTTGAATCCACCATCTTATAGTCAAGGAATCTCCTCACTACAAATTTCTTTGACCCAGCATCCTCGATTTTGTACTTTCTATCAAAGGACTCCTACAGTTTTTTAGCAGTGGTCTTAACACTATACATATTATATAGTGTATCGTGTAAGCCATTCAACACATAGTTTCAGCACAGAAAGTCTGAGTGCTTCCACGCATCAATGGCTAGCACAACCACTCAGTCTTGTTCGTTGTCGTTAGGAACATGAGCATCTTCCTTCAAGAACCTCGCAAGGTTCAAGGTGGTAAGGTAGAACAGTATCTTTTGCTGCCACCTCTTGAAATCCACACTATTGAATTTTTTGGGTTTCTACCCATGGTTCACAAGAACCGTTTGGATTAAGGAAACCTTCACAGGGATCGAACCAATTACCACAGTGTTGGAGCCAGTCGCACCATCGATCACCGTAGGGTTCACAGTAGTGTTCACATTCTCATTTGTCTTTTCTGAAAATATTATCAAAGAACAAAAAATTTTAATCAGTAGTAGAATTTTCTTTTTCGAAACTTATTAGGAAAACGAAGCAATTTTAAGATTCTACTCTCATAATCCGAAACAAATCACGATTCTGCACACTTTTCGTCTAATGCTATTTTCCCTAATTCTGCACCCTTTGGGCAGAAACTGAGAATTATAGTAGCAGTTTTTGCAAGACTATTTTTTCAAAAAAAAATTCTATTTTTCCAAATCCAAATCTGTGTTGTTTTATAGAATCTATTTTAAGATTGTTGGAAAAAATTATTGATATGCACAAAAATATCAGGTCAAAGTCAAGTCTGGACAACTCAGCAAGGAAAAGCCAAGTCACCTTGGATATGGGCTGACTACTCAACCATCCCAGGACGTTACACCTAACCGCCCGATATAGAGTCCGGGCGCTCGCTCTAGACTGGCCCCATATGGGTGCACCTCCAGAAGGCATGGTTGCTTGCTCGGCAAGCTTCCAGACAATTTCCTATCCCAACTAGAAGACTAAATGAAAGGAGCAAGTAGTTTCCTAAACCACTTAGGAAACTCCCCTAAATTCATGTAAATTGGTTATAATCAGATTAGGCTTCCTAATCTGCAGACTATCCTTGTACGGGTGATTTCTTGCACCTATAAAAGAGGCCACTTACCCCCATTGAAGGGGATCGCATATTGATACAAAAGAATATCAGATAAACAACTCACTATTACGCATATACCCGGTCGGTTTCTGGTAGTGCTGCCACTTTGTTGGCTCACCAATAGCTGCCGGTGATCTGTTAGTGAAAGCGCACTGACACACCCGTGGACGTAGGTCACCTCGTTAGCGGGACCGAACCATACACAAAGTTCACTGTGTCCATCTCTCTCTCTCCAGATTATTCTTACCTAAATTTTGGCATCATCAGTTTGGCGCCGTCTGTGGGAAGCCACTGCTTTCTCCAAAAATAAATCTTTGACTGATCAACATGCCTCCAAAGAAAGGTAAGAACACCACTGCTCCAACAGGACCGGCCACCTCTATGACCTCCAAGCAGGTCACCGCGGCTCTCGCATAACTCCTAGAGGGCCAGCGGTGAACCCAATAGCAGATTGAAGCGCTGCTGGCCCGGTAGGATGAGCTCCCCCAAATCGAGGAGTAGCTCAGGAAAGGCGCGCCCAACTGAAAGCCTCCACGGGTCAGACAACATACCCACACTACACCTGCATCGTCGCCTGGTTGTAAATGGCGCAGCGATGACGAATGTAGCCAGGCACCCAAGCGAACCCGATAACATGCCCGGGCTAACTCACGTCGGTTGCGAGACGCACAAGACATCATCAATATTAGGCGTGCTGCCAGAAAGGAGGGGCCAAGATATATGGCCCGAGAATCAGCCGAGGATCACCCGGCCACGAGCCGGGGAGATCTCAGACACACGATCACCCGTAGTCAAAGCCGGGTCCTATCCCCAAGGGCAACACACTTTGAAGAAGAGGCCTCGTCATCTGATCTGACCTACCGCTAGGACATAGGAAGGAAGACCGAGTAGGAAGGCGTGAAGGCTCAAATCCAGGACCCGCAGAAACAGATTAAGCAGTTGAGCTGCAAGCAGCTCCATGATCATACCAACACAGAGACCGAATCACCCTACACCATTCGGGTCACCGGATTCCCCATCCCACGAAAGTTTAAGCCACCGCATCTCAACTCCTACGACAGGGCAGGGAGCCTAGTGGACCACATTCGTACCTATAATGCCCAGATGGCGTTAGTCACCACCGTCAACGAGTTACTATGCCTGGCCTTTCCCAGCACTCCCAAGGGGCCAGCTGTGCAGTGGTTCCACACTCTTAAACCCTGAACGGTTGATGACTTCAGGACACTAAGTAAGCTTTTCATTAGCCAATTCGTAGGGATGCTTGATCGGTCACAACCGAACACCCAACTATTGACCATCAAGCAACATATGGGGAGTCCCTAAAGGACTACGTAGAATCAACAGAGGCTTCAAATTCGCCACTTGAACGAAACGACCGCTATCATGACCTTCTGCTTGGGAGTTCAACACACCAAAGTTGCTACGTCATTTCACCACGACCGATCGGCAACCCTGGTGGAACTCTAAAAAAGGGTCAGAAAGTACATCTACACAGAGGAGTTTCTGAAGTCCAAGCGCGCCAGCCTCACGGGAGACGAGTCCCTAAAAGCCAAACAGAAATGTGAGGGCTCTAAGAAGGGTCTGGGAAAGAAGCCCAGGCAAGATCAGCAGAAAGGCGGTCGAGATTAGGCCCCGATTACCTTTACACCACTTTTTCGACCTATCCATGAGGTCATGGCCGTCGCTGAGACCCAGAGGCTACTCTAGTAGCCAGCAAAGCTAAAAAGCCCGCTCGGTAAGAGAAACCGCGATAAGTTTTTCCACTTCCACAAAGACCACGGACATGACACAGAGGATTGCTTTAAGCTTAAGATCGCCATTAAGAAGCTAATTTAGCAAGGGCATCTAGCCGAGTTTGTGACGGAGGATAGACGACCTCGGCAAGACACCCGGGCTCCCGAGCAGCTGCACCCCCTCGAGCAAATCAATGTAATCTCCGGAGGAACTTCAGGCGAAGGGGATTCACAGTTGACTAGGAAGAGACATGCTAGGGCATCCCGATCAGATATCTGGCATGTCCACTCCACCAGTTCCCCTCCGACCGATGTGTTGATGTTCTCATCTGAGGACATGCTAAACCTGCACTGCCCTCATGATGATCTGCTGGTAGTGACACTCTCCGTAGCAAACTATGTTGTTAAAAGGGTGTTGGTGGACACGGGCAGCTCCTCCGATATCATGTTTATCTCGGCATTCGATCAGCTTGGGATATCCAGGGATCGACTCCGACTAGTAGCCACTCCCCTGGTAGGTTTCAACGGGTCTAGCACACAACTGCTCGGTACCATCGAGCTCCCGGTCCTTATCGGGGCCTACCCCCAGCAAACAGCTATACTTGCAAGTTTTGTGGTCGTGGAAGCTCCATCTGCATACAATGTCATCCTTGGGAGGCCAACTCTCAACAAGGCTAAGGCGGTCGTGTCAACGTACAGCCTGGTGGTTAAATTCCCGTCCCCACAGGGACCTGGGAGTCTATGTGGAGACCAAGCGGTTGCCCAGAGTTGCTATGTCAGTTCCTTGTGCCGGGACGCCATCACTGAGACACTAAATATTCAAGAGATGGACCCTAGAGACAAAAGTAGCAGAGTGGGTCCAATAGAGGAACTGCAATAAGTAATGCTGGAACCTCGATTTCCTGACCGGTCCATCAGTATTGGCATGCTTTTAAACCTAGGCCTCAAGGAGAAGTTGGTTGAATTCCTACGGCAAAGCCATGACGTCTTCATTTGGAGCCATGAAGACATGCCTGGGATAGATCCCTAGGTTATGTCTCACCGTCTCAACATCAACCCCAACTGCCGGCCACTTAAGCAAAAAAGGCGCGGTATGGCACCTGAAAGGCAGATGGCGGTATGTGAAGAAGTCGAGAAGCTCCTGAAAGTAAATTCCATCCGAGAGGTCCACTATCCCGACTGGTTAGCAAATGTGGTACTAGTCAAGAAAAGCAACGGGAAGTGGAGAATGTGCATGGATTTCACTGACCTGAACAAGGCCTGCCCCAAGGACTGCTACCCACTGCCCAGGATAGACCTCCTTGTGGACTCCACAGCTAGTCATGCGCTCCTCTCGTTCATGGATGCCTACTCGGGGTACAATCAGATTAGCATGTACCCCGGGGATGAAGAAAAGACTTCATTCATCACAGATCAAGGAACGTACTGCTACGAGGTGATGCCCTTCGGTCACAAAAATGATGGGGCAACCTATCAATGCCTAGTTAATCACATGTTCAAGGATCTGATCGGGAAGTCCATGGAGGTCTACGTTGATGATCTTTTGGTTAAAAGCCGAGACGAGTTCGATCATCTCGAGCATCTGGCCGGGGCCTTCAACATTTTGAGGAAGTTCAGGATGAGGTTGAACCCAGCCAAGTGCACATTTGGCGTCTCGTCCGAGAAGTTTTTGGGACACCTGGTAAACAACGAGGCCGAGTATGAAGCCCTATTGGTAAGGTTATAGCTGGTTACTTCAATGGGTGCATAGCAAGTTCAAGGGTACAACAACTCCCAGCTCATGGTCAACCAAGTTAATCAGGAGTATCACTACACCAAAACAGCGTATTTGTCACCCTTATTTTCGCTAACTTTGTCACTGTCTTCAGCAGTGACAAATTTATCACTGTCCTGAACAGTGACAAGTTGGAATTGGTGACAAAAGTAACATGTCGTCACCGCCTATAGCAGTGACAATGTTTATGCTACCATTGTCACTGTTATAAACGGTGAAAAACCAAGTCTAAATATTTGGTTTGTCACCAAAATATTTGGTTTCCCCCCACAAAAACGCGCTAAAACCCCCACCCCTCTCGCACCAAAATATTTGGTTTCCCCCCTAACCCTACCAGAGTTATCTACTCCCTCTCTCTGTCTCTCGCTCTACACGACCAGCACCATCTTCGCGAATCGAATCTCTCTGTGACCCCCACCACTGCCGGAGTCAGTAGCCTCCACCGCCGCCGCCGTCAGCTACCGCTGCTTCCTGCCGACCGGCGCTGCCCAATGCCGCCCAGGTACACCCTTCCTTCCTTCTTCTTCTTCTTCTTCCTTCTTCCTTCTTCTTCTTCTTCTTCTTTGCCAGTTCATGTGTGGTGGAGAAATTAGGGTTCGATTTGTGTGTTGATTAGGGTTCATTGTTTCTCTTCTTTGTTAATTTATTTATTCTTCTTTGTAAATTAGGGGATAACTAAGAGAAATCTGAATGTTCATTTCTATGTTAAGGCAATTGATTGTTCGTTGCTACGGATAACTAAGAGAAATTTGATTTTTCGTTGCTGTGTGAAGGTAATTGATTCGGTTTTATCTTAGGACAATTATTGACTTGCACAATTGTATAAATCAGTTCAGAACACAGTAGAACATATGCTTTGGTCAAATCTGGTACTGTATAAATTTGCTATTCTGCTATCTGGAATTTTTTTTTTTATTTTTTATTAAATCTATAATCTGGTAAGGAATTCCTTATTCCGGTTTAGAAGTTCCAAATCTGGATGTTTGCCACTCAAAACTTCTGATCTACACACTCTTACACACATATGTTTCCGTTTACACAAATTATATATGTCAACATATCCTTCAGATCTTGTGTTGCATATATGAGTGGCCATTGATTTAGATCATCAATAGTTTATTTTCATAAACTCTAAGTAAAGGTTATGTTTATTGGCACTTTTTGAATAAATCCAAATGGTGCCTTCTAGATTTATTTTTGAAGAAGAAAAGGATTCTATGGGAATTTTGATAGGGATGGAAAATACTATAAGACGTTTTATAAAATCCAGGATTAAAAATATAGATATGTTATATGTGCATATAATATATATATATATAATAAGAGAAGAAACCAACAGATTTATGCTTTTCTCTTTGATTCGGTGCCCAAAGCAACTACTCATTAAGAGGTGTTTGTAGGAATATTTCAAAATTATAAACGGTGTATAGGCACCCTTTCTCATTTGCATTTTGAAGTTTACTCCACTGGATCTAGAACAATGCTTTTAAAACCAGTTTTTACTTTTCTAGAATCGATAGATCATAGTATTCATTTGGAGTAACATTGCTTATACGTATATAAATACGTTTTGTAAACATAAAAGTGGGTCTTGAATCATGATTGCACTTGATTGTATTTGTTTATTGTTGTAAAATTAAAATTTGAACTATCAGATTGTATACAAAGGTTGATTCTTGGAATCCGTAGACTTTAATGATTTTTCAACAAAGTCCACATAAGATGATGACAAGGGTATATTTGTTACAATTGCATATATGCCCCTAGATTTCTCCAATTTGTAGTTCAATCCACACTTTTCTTGAATTAACTTTTTAGCATCAAAACCTTTAGCACTTTCCGTGAGACCTTCTGTATTTGGTTTCATAAGAACTGCTAGGACGTTTAGGATACAATTTGTTACAATTTGTTTTTTGCAAGTTAATATGGGTATGTTTGAAATGACACTTTATATGAGGTTGTGAGATTCGTCTTTAAAGTGGGATGTGGCCCACCTTATGTGCGTGTGTCCTTTCGACCAAAAAGTAATATGAGGTTGTGGGTATCTTAAATTAAGTTTAGGAGACGAAGCAAGGGCATATGATACCGTATTGGATCATATATTGATGGGTACATATCACATGGGGCATTAGATTCATGTTTATGAATTTGTAGTTGGAATACATATACCTGGGGTGCATATATGAGCATTTAAATTTACTGTTTCATGATAAATGTAACTCACGTGACCTTGGAATGTGGGTGTAGTGGTAAAATTCTCGTATTTACCATGTGATCACTTATACTTGCAAATGTGGGGGAAAATATATGTTGATTTGAATATGAATAGTTTCTATATCTCGTTATTTCATTTATTTCACTTGTGAATCTTTGTGCTCATATAACTTGTGAATCTGTTGTGCTCATTTAATTTAATTTTATGGATAGTCTTGGAGATAAACCAGAATAATAGTGGTAACCTAAGATATTAGTAAGAGATACCACCTAAGATATTAGTAAGAGAACTATTGAGTTCACATTGAAACATAAAGTTAATGTCTTTAAGTTTAGCAAACGTAAACTATACTTATGAGCATGTGAATTGCCAAAAATTCAAGGTGGGGCAATCATAAGAGTTTATTGTTGAAAATACCGGTAGAGGAATATCTCTACATGAGTATTCATGTTGAATTGCATGTAGCATTACTCTTGAAAAATATAAACCATATCCCTTAAAATTGAAACATTGTATCAACGATCTCCCTCTTATAACGGTCATTACCGGAGCGGACAAAATAATATGACGTGAGCATTTTTTATATGAAAATGACGATGGTACCCTTGTTCTCGAGTGCTTGACTAGAATGCCATCACAAGAAAGTTATAACGACTTCATGAACACGTCCCACACACACATTAAGGTCTCATTTGGTGGTCAGAATAAGAGGCATGATATGATAATTTTTATCTTATCCAGCGTTTGGTGGAGCCACCGGACATGATAAAATAGTCATGAACTACGTTTTTATCCTATGGAGAGTGGGATAACTCTAACAACCCACCCCGGTGGTATTATGTGGGATTAGAAATTTGGGACTTCTTGGGACAAACAAAAATTTCTTTTTTTGGGGCTGCTAATATAGTATAGTATTGTGGTTAGTGGTTAACAGAAATGCTTTTTAATTAGTGGTTAACAGAACAAAACAAAAGGTGAAGCCTCAACTACATGGCAAAGTCTCAACCGTTTGATGACCAGAAAGCACTTCACTCAAACTTTACATATGGAGTACTACATAATTGTACATATTTGGGGCTGCTAATATAGTATAGTATTGTGTCCAAGAGGTCGACGAAAAAGAAAGTAAATATTAGCTTTTGGTTGAATTCATTTGGGTGACAAAAGTTCACTTATTTAACTTCGGAGTTTGGATTCCAAACATTAATTCATCTTACATTTAACGAGAGCTTCTAGTTGATCAGTGGGTGTTTTGGTAGTTCAAGGGACAACAGTGCAAGCCAATGTTTCTTAAACTTAAATCTGGATACCACGGTAGTCAGTCCTTTTCATGTGCATAGTATTTTCTTTTTGTTTGGGGATTTGGATTCCAGATTTTTTGGAAGCCACTCCCTCTATCAGATACATCCACCTCCACCTCTGCCAGTTAATTACATCACAAGAATATTTCCCCATTTTCAATTCTTCGGTTCTTGCATTTATTTTGTTATACCTTGCATAAAGTTTTAATTATTTTCTAATAGCTATTAGAAATGCTTACTTATGCTGTAGAACGATCAAAATATGTGTTCTAATCACCTCCATCACGATCATTACTAAAAAATGGAAGAAGAAAATTTCTCAGCGCATCTTGGTTGGCTACCTTGTCAACCAATTATCTCTGAGCACCAACTCTCCTAAACAAACCCATAGACACGCATGACCTTAGCTCGTGTTGCGATCTTGTGTAGTTGAAATGCATATGATATGGATTTTTTTTGTCATTTCAGAGTAGTGATAAGCTGGGTCTAAGTCTGGAACTGGGTTCTTTTGCTGCTGGAATGATGATCTCGACTACCGATCCTGCTCAACATACACTAGAATAAGTAAGTTTTTCTAGTTGTTTCTCCTTGAGCTATTTGAGTGATGATATCGAATGCCTTTTTTGTTTTATTTTTATTTAATCATTATGTGGTGTGTGGGTGTTTGGGCAGCATATATGTTTCACATAATAAGGGAGAACCTCTGAATGTGATTTTGAGTGCCGGAGAGGTACCCTACAGGTATGTTGTTTCTCTCTCTCTCTCTCTCTCTCTCTCTCTCTCTCTCTCACTCTCTCTCTCTCTCTGAAGCACACAACTGAAGCCACCATTATCGCCTCCTCCTTCCCTTACCGTCACCACCTCCTTCCCCCGAAGATCATTGTAACCACCGACGACTACACCTCCTCTCTCTATCTCTCTCATGGGGCATTGATCCCTCAAGCCTTAGTGTTCCCTTTCTGCAAATATTTGAGGAGGATCAGGTCCCTTTCCTTTCTCAATTGCTTTTTATTAAAATATATGTGAATATCACAAATTTATAAAAAGCACGGGCAATTACTAGTTTATCAATATATGCGTATATTACTCATTATTTGCACATCTTTCTTTTCCATTGTGTTGAATTGTATGTACTCTCTTTCTCAGTGGTCAAACAGAAATTTCTATGTTTATTCATTTCTACTAACTTTATTATTGAAGGCTATTTGTTTTTTTGTTGATCAAGTGGTTAGGCACTAAGGCTTATTGAAGGCTATTATTTTTTTGTCCTGAGTTATGAACCCTGAATCTCTAATTGACTGATGATAACAACCCAAATGTGTGCTATTAATAGGGAAGAAGTGCAGCAAAGCACCAAAAATACAGAGGCTGGTGACTCCTTTAACTCTTCAGAGGAAGCGATCAAGGATTGCTGATAAGAAGAAAAGAGTTGCAAAGGCTAAGTCAGAGGCAGCTACCTACCAAAAGCTTCTTGCTAGAAGGTTGAAGGAACAACGGGGCCGCCGTAGTAAGAACTTGGCAAAGAAGAGGTGCAGACTCTCTGTTGTGTCAAAGCCATCCGCCATAGCTTAGTTGATGATGATGGTATAATCCTTTATTTCTTTGGTCATTTCTCGATGTTTTTGCTGAATATTTTTTGAATGTTGAGGTGATTTTGACTGATACAATAGCTTATCTCTTTCCAAAAAGTAAGGTTTTGGATAGCTGTCCTAAATCCTAAGTGCTACCAATCAGATTGAATATGTACATAGTGTTTCAGATTGAAAATCAAGTAGGTTACTATATAGTTGGAACTTAGAAGGATCAAGAATAATCCCTAAATGTATTTTAAGTGCACATATATCTGAGAGTTCTTTTTCCCATCAGTTGAAAGCAATCTGATATTTTATTTTCTTAAGCCATCAGTTGTAATCTCATCTGATAGAATTGTAACACTTGGGTGATCCTATCAAAGTACTACTAAGGGTCCAATTAGAGTTTAAATAAAAATTTTATTAGATTGCATGGATTTTAAGGCACAACATGGATTTTAAATATAAATTTCATTACATTGTACATGTACATACATGGAAGAAGACTTTAATTGATTAGAATCATCATGTTCAGTGCTCAAGCAATGCTAGCATTGTTAAGTAAAATATTCATTCTTTGTAAGCTCTCTTTCTTGAATACATTTTTGCTCACCCCCAAATTGCTCACCTTTGCTCACCTTCCTCTCCCATTATCTCGTTATAGTCTAAGCATGACCTGAAGGACAAGAGTCAATTGCTTGTATTAGTTCGGAAATTTCCAAAGGGTATTGCTGTCATTGATCTAAAAGATGCATACTCAACTGTCATGGACGATTTGCAGGTATATTCACTGTGTAAATTTGGTTTTCATTATACAACCATAAATTGTTTGAAAGAATTTCTCAAACAAGCTCGTTTTAACTTTAATCTGTCATTACTTTCAATTTCTAGTTTTATGGTTTTGAGTTTCAAGAAAAATGACTAATTTCCCTACTATAAGACTAGAGGTGAGAGACCAGCCTGAGAAATTTGGAAGCTTTTAATTTCTTGTTTTACCGGGCAAAAATAAAACTCAATCATGGCTCCAGCTAAGTCTAAAGAGTACTTTTATTTGATCTATTACGTCTTATGATAATTAGAGAATTTAGAGGAATCTATTCCTAAATGATGTTTTGTCTTGATTGGGAACTCCCCCCACCCTATACCAACAAGTCTTATGATAATTAGAGAATTTAGAGGAATCTCTTCCTAAATGATGCTTTTATATTCTTACATCTCTAAGAATATAAAATGTGAAGCATGAAGCTATGTCAAAACCGACCAAAACCCAGTTACTTGACATGCCTATTACCCTTTCCTCTAGAACTTGTCTCAAAGTTTATGAAGCAGAACTATGGCATTCTTCTGTTATAGGTTATACAGTACAAATTTCTTTGCTAATACAACCTGAGAGTAATTAGAACATTAGTAATGCTCTCGATAAATTAGTTATGGAGGACAACCTTCAAGGTACTTAACTTGATCAGACAACACTTCCCAGTTGTATGCACTGATTTCTGCAGTGTGTCATTTTAGTGATTGTAACAGATTGTATTTCAGGTTGAGTTAGTAACAATCAACCTCCCCTTCCTTTAAATAAAAAAAATAATAATTTTCTCCCTTTAATTCTAGAATTTCTCATTGATTTTATCTTTTCTTCAAGCATTGAAAGCTGCTGGCCAAATCTGGCTACTCTTGAACTTCGATTCACAGGAGGACATAGCCTACCCAAATTACCCTAGAGTGCTTCTCAAGGTGGATGACGACCCGAAACAGCTTTTCCAGGGAATCGAATTGCCATGTGATATGATTGATATTGAAAAGGATCTCCAGAAGAACAGGATGAAGCCTGCCACCAACACCACAAAGAGGAGTGCGATGGCTCAACTCCAAGCCCAAGAAGAAGAAGCATAAAATCAGCAAAAGGACCAAGTTGACCAATGCCCATGGTGTTGAATCTGGGGATAAACTGTGTTCTGAATTCATAAATGTTATTCTACTTAATGTGTGTGGAAGTTACATTGGAGCCATATTTTTGCTTCAAATTGTGAGAGCTGACATTCTTAAAACCCTTGATTTTATATGAGCCATTGATTTAACATTTGTATATGTATAGACTATTTTTTGATGTACATACTATTTTTTGATGTACAATTTTCGGTATCGAATGTTATTGATACCTAAAAGGTAAGATACAATAGAATTGTTGCATTTACAGTAATTCACCCCCTCAACATTCAAAGAGGTGACAAATAAGTAGATTGTCAAGCAATTTTGTCACGGTTTAGAGCAGTGACAAAATTAAACTTATTGTCACCGACTTTGTCACTGCTTAGAGTGGTGACAAAATTAAAATTATTGTCACCAACATTGTCACCACTAAGAGCAGTGACAAAATTAAAATTATTGACACTAACATTGTCACCGCATAGAGCAGTGACAAATATAAAATTATTGTCACGGTTCGAAGCGGTGACAAAGGGAAGGAAATTACCCCTTCAAGGGGTCCTCAAATGGCAGTGACAAACGAAATTGTCACGGCTCCATGCAGTGACAAAGATTTTTTGTCACCCCCGAAATTGTCACGGTCACGGACAGTGACAAAGGTCCTTTGTCACCTCCTAGAGCAGTGACAAATCGGCCATTCTGGTGCAGTGTATGAGGCTCGGGAAGATACCATGGTAGCTTACCTGGCTCTTGTTTGAACGGTCTCAAAAAGGCTTAAGGGTTTCTTGATCACACAAATCCCGAGGGAAGAAAACACTAGGGAGGATCGGTTAGCCTACCTCGCCTCGTCCTCCGAATCAGACTTGCCCGGGATAAGGATATAATACTTACCCAAGCAAAGTGTGATCAGCTCAGAAGGCATGGAGGTCGAGCCGGTCGCCTTAGGCCCCAGTTGGATGGATTCGATCAAGACATTCCTCATAACTGGCCTATTGCCGGACGAAAAGGAAGAAGCCCGTCGGGTCAAATGCCGAGTGCCTAGATACCTTGTTGTTGATGGAATCCTCTACAAACGGGAGTTCTCTATCCCATATCTCCGTTGCGTCCACCCTGTACAGGCCCTGGCGGTACTGCATGAAATCCATGAGGGAGTTTGCGGGAACCACATCGGGGGCTGGGCACTTTCGTGAAAAGCCTTGCTGTAAGGCTATTACTGGCCAACCATGACCTGAGATTCCCAGGAGTATGTAAAGAGGTGTGACAAGTGCCAGAGATACTACCCTATGATCAACCGACCGGGAGAGCTCCAGATACCAATCTTCAGCCCTTGGCCTTTCGCTCAGTGGGGAATCGATATTGTCGGTCCCCTCCCGATGGGAAAAAGGCCAAGTTAAGTTTGCCGTTATCACCGTGGACTACTTCACTAGACTGAGCCCTTGGCAACAATCACCGAAAAAAATGGAAAGTTTCATTGAGAAAAACATCCTGTATAGGTTCGGCATTCCCCGGGTTTTGGTCAGTTATAACAGCAGACAGTTTGACACCCTGTTATTCAGGCAATTTTGCTCGGGCTGTGGGATATCAAATCACTATTCCTTTCCTTAACACCCACAAGCCAATGGACAAGCCGAGGTGCAAACTGGACTATTCTGCAGTCAATCAAAACAAGGCTCGAAAATGCCAAAGGAGTATGGGCAGAGGAATTACCAACCCTACTGTGGGCCTACCGCACCACCCCCGAGCAGGAACAGGCGAGACACCATTCTCACTAATCTATGGCATGGAAGCGATAGTCCCCACAGAGCTCAGGTTGCCTACGTATCGGGTGGCAAATTTCAGTGAGCAGGACAATAAGGAAGCCCTCATAGGAGAACTCGATCTAGTAGAAGAGAAAAGGGATCGAGCATATCTAAAAGTGGCAGCCTACAAACAGAGAGTATCCCAGTACTTCAATAGTAAGGTCAAGCACCATAGTTTTCAGGTGGGAGATCTCGTTCCGAAGTAGGTGAACTAGTCTACCAGAGTCCCGAACCACAGAAAGTTGGGGCCAAACTGGGAAGGCCTATACCTAGTCATCCGGATAAATAGGTCGGGCACCTATTGGTTAAAGACTCTGGACGGGCGTGATCTATCTCACCCATGGAACATTCAACACCTCCGAAAGTATTTTTAGTAATGCTTAGCCGCGAGCGGGATAACAACAATTAGGTAGTTTTGTAGCTCTACTTGAGCGGTTATTATAATTTTTGGATGAAATAAAGGTTTTCTGTTTTTACTACAAGCAATAATCCCTATCTATGTGCCTCACAAAAAGACCTCGGGATCATACCTGAGGCATAAAAAGACCCTGGGATCATTCCCAAGGCACAAAAAGACCTCAGGATCATACCCGAGGCACAAAAAGACCTCGAGTTCGCACCCGAGGCACAAACGACCTCGGGTTAAACCCTTGAGGCACTGGTTTTCCTTAGGCCCAACCAACGATGGAGGCAAATCCCCCTAGGTGGCTGATGATGGCAAGCCTCAAAGGACCCTGCAACCATCCAAGTTCTAGGTCGGTTTCCTACAGTCACTCCCTCTATATGCCTGCCTTAGCAAACGCTTGGGGGAAAGAAAATACCAGGATAAACAGGAAATCACATCGAGCATTAACAAGACTTGGAATCCAAGAGCACTCAACATTCCTAAGTACCTACAGTACCTAGAGCACCGCCCGGATAGTTAACAGGTCACAAGCCTACACTATCTCCTAGCGGGACCCATATAACAGGTCCCTAAAAGACCAAGTATTCTCTATTGGTTACAGTCCTAAATCATTTGCTAAGGTAGGGTTTCAGAGTAACTAACAACCAGCCGGACATTGGCAATCACAAACAGACATACAAGCACAGAATAATAAACAGTTAGTGTAAAAAATGGCCCCTATGAACCTTTTTATTAATTAAAAAGGTTTTGTACAAAGACTGGGGGCAATCGTAGTAGCCTTCCCCACCCCACCCCTCCTCCCCAAAAAAAGAAAAAAAATAGAGAAAGGGATAAGTGCAGTAGTCATAGGTCATCTACAACGACCACATTCTCAGGCTTCTCGTCCTCCCCCTCAGCGGCAACCTTTAGTCCCAGGGCCGAGTCCCCGACCGGTGCAGCTTTAGAGTCGACCTCCCCAGCAGACTGATCCTCTTTCTAGTAGCTAGACTCCGCCCACGAGTAGGCGGAAAGGTCTCAGTCTGGATGGTCAGCAGCAGCCCGCTCGGTCAGATCCACGTAGCCTTTGAGGAATTGTGCTTCAAATTCCTCCTTTGCGTCCTTGGCCTCCGCATCCTGAGTAGTGATGAGCTTAGAAAGGGTCACCTCCACGGCCGACGTGTCCTTCTTAGCTGCTATCCTCCCGGCTTCTGCAGTCGAGGCCTTGGCTTCTGCTGCCTTCCGGGCAGCCCGCTTGATGGAGACCACCTTACAAGCCTCTACCAGCTCCTGGGCAAGGGCTCTGGACTTCTCCTCCTCCATTGACAAGGCAAAGTCTGTAGCCTTCTAGGCCGCCTTCTCCTCGAACAAGGCAGCCTCAGCAGCGGCCAGCCTCTCAGCTAGCCCGGGTAAGGTAGCCTCAGCCCCCGCTGCTATACAGCAGACCTGCAAGAGGAAACAATTGTTAGGATCCCGAACGGAAAAATAAGTAGCAATCGCGCAATGTGCAAAAGGACTTACCATATGGTTGACGCTGTAAAGCCAGTCGATTATGGCCTCGGGGCTCAGCAGAGCGTATTTATCCACCTAACTCTGCAGTAATCCGGGCCGGACTCTCCCGCAGACTTTGTTTGCCATCTCAACCACCGACCTAGCAGATGGTCCCGCACGGGTTGGCTCGTCCATGCTGGGGAGGAGACCCCGACCGATTTGGCAGTGGGGCAACTTCGGTAGTGCAGCGATGGTGACCCCGGGCGTTGAGGTCCCGACCGCCTCCTTATCGGCTCGGATGGCAATACCTCGGGAGATCCTCTTCAACTTTTGACCCTCAAGAGGGCCCTGCTTCTTCCTCTTCATCCCCGCCCAGGCCAGCAGGGCCGTCTCCTTTTCCTTCAATGCCGCTGCGTCTTTAGGGGCCATCTTTGTGAAACAAGCGAGGATATGTCATTTATGTTGGACAAATAGCAAAGGAACCAAGGATGAAATTGGATTACATACCAGGAATAATTGCAGGGAAGACGGGAGCCTCGAAGCGGTGCTTGGGCTTATATGAGATCGACCTTCAGACTTCCCAACCTGGTCAAGACCTTGTTGACGTCAGTGGGGTCCTCGACCAACGACATGATCCTTGCCTGGCACTCATCGGGAATGCTGGGCGTGTCTGTAGATCCCACTGTGAAATAGAAAGGCGTCAAACTCAGTAACAATGACGAAGTAAAATGAAGAAAGAAAGAAAGTGGGTAAGGTCTTTACTCCTCAATTTCCTTACCCAGGAAGTCCTCAACTGCTCGCCCGACGCCTTCTCGCAAAAGTAGAGGGTGGACACTTGGAAGAATTTCTTCTTCCACCCCCTATTATTGCTCGGGCAATTGACTATTATTTTTCTCCCCTGCCTGGGCCCAAGCGAGAAGAAGCCAACCTCCTCGTGCACTTGAAACGGCTGGTGGGTCTAGAAGAACTCCTACACGGTGAGTTCGTACCCAAGGGCTTGGGGCCACAGGAAGATGGCCCCCATCAAGAACCTCTAATCGTTCGGGGCAAGCTGCCCGGGGGAGATCCCGAGGTATATAAGCGTGCCCCAAGCTATGGGGTGAAGAGGAAGATAGAGACACGCCATAAATGTGTCCTCATACAAGGTGATGAAGCCCGACACGTGCAAATGGGCCCCCCGGTTGTGTACAGCCATAGAAAAGTGATCGAGAACATCGTACTTATCCCTGATTCAGCCCAAGTCAGGGGCACACAAAATGCTCGTGACTTACTCGCAAGAAAACACAACGTCAGGGCTATTTGGTCTTGACTCCTCACTACCCGACCTTCCAGACACCAAGGCAATTGGGATGCCCTGAACCACCTCATTGTCGGGCACTTGGATGGGGATCCTCCCTTCGCTGTGTTCGTCAGAGGGGGTCGCGGAAGGTGGATCTAGGCTCGTGTTTGGCATACCTGATCATGATCGCTCGTTCTCCGATCGGGAGGACGAGTCAAAACTGGAGTGGCACATCTCTAAGTCCCTGTGGCTGGGTATGGGAGTAGTTGGTGGCCTATGTATGGGTCTGGAACCCCAAGTCTAACGTATAGAGGAGGCAAAGCTACGCACCTAAAAGGTAAGGCATATAAGGCCCTCACAGTCAGATAACACTCGTGCAAAATTGACACAGGACAACCCGATCTGTTCAACTGTCTGGCTACACCTCCTATCCTAATGAAGAATATGAACCTAAGGAAAAAGAAATCTCACTCCCGGGCAAATCCTAGGTGGTTCGCTCTCTCCAGCCTCACTCAGAAAGAAAGAAAAAGAAAGGGGAGAAAGAGGAATGCAGTAAATAGAAACTTGGGAAGGGAAGGAAGGACTTACGAGAATGAATGCGGAAAAGGGCTCGGGATACTTAGCTGGGGAACTCTTGCTCTCAAAACCACTCAGTTGTATCTATCGTTTACTAGCAAGAATGAAAGAAATGAGCAAGTGTCCCTTATATAAAAAGCATGGATGGCCTAGATCAGATCAGATCCAACGGCTATGGAGCTTTCTCGCCAAAACCTACCAATAACTGTCACCTCAGACATGTGGAATGTCGCCTCAAAAGACGTGCACATTTAATGCCAGACGTGACAGTCTAGTTATGACATGACTATTTGGTTACGTTCATACCAACCTCGCTGGATCCTGACCTGGCCAGTGACCAGTTGACACCTGGCAGAATTCAGCCCCGGGCCCACATATCTACCGCTTGGTCCAAACCCCGGAAGACTAGCACGATCGGTCACGCCCCGGGGAGGATCCCGGTTCTTTCTCCGGATGGTTTTTTAGAAGCAGTCTTAATTTTTAAACCTCATTTGACAAAGCATCACATCAGTTTCAAAAATGGGGGGTAGCTGATATGCACAAAAATATCAGGTCAAAGTCAAGTCTGAATAACTCAGCAAGGAGAAGCCAAGTCACCTTGGATATGGGCTGACTACTTAACCATCCCGGGACGTTACGCCCGGGCGCTCGCTCCAGACTGGCCCCACATGGGCGCACCTCCAGAAGGCATGCTTGCTTGCTCGGCAAGCTTCCAGACAATTTCCTATCCAAACTAGAAGAATAAATGGAAGGAGTAAGTAGTTTCCTAAACCACTTAGGAAACTCCCCTAAATTCATGTAAATCGGTTGTAATCAGATTAGGCTTCCCAATATGCAAACTTGCCTTGTATGGGTGGTTTCTTGCACCAATAAAAGAGGCCACTCACCCCCCCATTAAAGGGGATCGTATATTGATACAAAAGAATAGCAGATAAACAACTCACTATTACGCATATACCTGGTCGATTTCTGGCAGTGCCGCCCACTTTGTTGGCTCACCAATAGCCACCGGTGATCTATTAGTGAAAGCGCACTGACGCACCCATGGACGTAGGTCACCTTATTAGCGAGGCCGAACTATACACAAAGTTCACTGTGTCCATCTCTCTCTCCAGATTATTCTTACCCAAATTTTGGCATCATCAATTATATTAAACAATAAAAGACTCTGGATTATAAACAACAAATTTCACTCATAACAGAAAATTGAAACTGCCTATAAAAATAAAATTACAATAACCAGAAGGAAAAATAGAAACTGGAAAAATGATCATACTAAGGCCTGGGAAATTTCACAGTTTCCTTAAAACAGATTCTTCGCCTCACCGGATGTGCTTGAGGAAATCGTCGGCGTCTGTCTCCCAGGATACAGCGGCTTCTAACAGTAGTACTAGCACAACGTATAACTGCTCTGGCGAACTTCTATGATTCATGCTCTCTCATGAAACCAAGGAAGGAAGGAAATATGGAAGAAGAAGATCTTGTATTTCTGAGTTCTCTACAAATGAAGAACTCCAATATATAGATAGAGGAGAGAGGGGATTGAACAGCAAACTTTTGGAGTTCTGTAACTCTTGGACCTTCCATTTTCTGTCACATGTTAAGTGTGAATAAGTTCCAAATGTTCTGGAGTCCAAAGAGAAATATTCTGTGCGGGCCGCACACGCACATGCACCCATACCCACACCCACGACCCCGGCCCGGCCGACCGGTCTGACGGACGGTGGCAGTGCGCACGCGTGCGTGCGCTAAACCCAAAGGGCCTTAGGTCCTCCCCCTTCCACAATAGTTGGTACCCCTTGGGGCCCAAACCCAAAACATGAAGTAGCCTTATAAATACACTTTATTCTTCTAGTTTTCCTATGTGGGACAAGGAAAGTTGTGAACCTTTTCCATTTCAACAATTCCTTGTAAGGGGCAACCTTTGAGCATTAATTTCTTATTCACCCATTAATAGTTTTGGACATGTGAATATCCAAGCTTCATCTCCTCATGGAGGAGAACACAAATCCACAAGGATCCCACTTAAACTCTAAGTAGGTCCCACTTTTATTTGACCCTAAAATTGGCCAAAACTCAAATTTATTCCAACACATCGAAGCAAATTGTTTACGTCTATTTACATATGTTGCAAGTATATTTATATATTACAGTTTGATTTGTGAGTTATTTATTAGTATTTTTGAGAAATCAAAGGTTTAATTAATGTAATATGTATCAAGAATTAAATGCACAATGTGACATCCGCTCCAGCGGTTTATATTTTAATATTGCTTTAGCATGCATAATCATGAATAATGTTAATTAATGTGTTACATGACACTTATTGGTGGTGGGATTAACCCACTAAGTTGATTATGGTGTCCAGTTGGGAACCCAGTTATGGCCAGTATGGCAATCCCATGTTAGGATATGTGTTGGTGGGTCCCAGTTGAGATGAGACATTATACGTGGAACACCCTATGTGCCTAAATGTTTATTAAGCCTTAAATGATTTATTATTTTATTGTCGTTAATATCATGTTATTAGGTGATGACCACTTTTGGGGTCAGTTAGGGGTACCTTTGTGATCACAAATTGAACACGTTACATAATTAGTAGGCTAATTAGCAACTTCATATAATTATATGGGACCCATGCGAGACATAGACAAATACCAATTTAGGTTTGGGATAGTTTTAATAAGTTTCGTAATTAACAAGGGTGTAATTGCAAAACTAGTAAAATTGTGTGGAGGCTATACTACATTTGGAAATCTTTAAAAACAAGACACGTACAAGATGAGTTATACTCATCTTCATCATTTGGGGTTTACAGCAGTAGTCAGAGACGTGTACAAGATTTGCGACGGAACGACGACGACGTTCTCGACGCCGATTGACGCGCCTAACGACCTTGATTTTTAAAATAGGCTATATAGTTGGACTCCTAGAGGTGAGTCTAATCTGTTGGTACTAATTTTATTGAGTTCTATGACAGTTTTTCCGCAACCCTTTTTGAGGTTTAAGCTCATAACTTGTAATTTATGTATAGGATTTGTACCTAGGTCATAGTAGGACTCTAATCTTGTGATTAGGAGCGAAACCTAAGAGGTGAGTGATGTTAATTTTGATAATTGGATGATTTTCATGTTGGGTTCAATTGTGATGCCAAAGGATGCCTAATTTGCTTAATTTAACGTACTTAGTTTAGTATTCTTGGGCTTGGTTTGATGATGGGTAGGCTAGTTGTGTTTTGGCCCTTCTGTGGACTTCCATCGAGCAAAATTCATGTGGCTAAATTAGGCCCAATTTATTTGTGAAATCACGGTGTAATGATTAAATGAGCATGCTGAGTTGCCTATTTGGGTCAATGGAATTTGCTAGTTCTATACCACCATGAGGTAATCTTTGTGGTGACGACCACGGTCGCCAGAGGCCTATGGGACCGCAGGTGTGAGGGCGTGGGTCATGAGTAGTCATGTGGGTTTGGGGAGTGGAGCCGTGGGCTAGCCAGTGGTGGTGGGAGTGAACTAATAAGTGCCAGAGACTGTAGTTATTTGTAATATGTTGAATTGAGTTTGTTTATTATCCATGTTCATGATTGGCATTGCTCATAAGGATATAGCTTATATATTGTAGTGGTTATTGAATAACCATCGCAGGTGATCGTGGCGAGGAATAGGGGAAGTGAGCTGTGAAGTGGCTTGGCTAGCTTATGGGTTTGGAAAGGTGTATTTTTTAATAGTTACCTGCGTTTTAGTGTTAAACTTGTAATATGTTTGTAATTGGTTTCAAATCTCGACGGTAGTGTATGTTGTAACATAGTTGGTGTAAAACTTGTATAATAGGAGTTACTAGCCTTGATGCTTGTAATATATGATTTTGGTGGTTAAATGTTTATCTATAGGAGCTTGGGTTAGTTTGGGACGTTAATCTTGGAGTTCTTCTTTGGGTTTGATTGGTTAATTGTTATATTTAGTACTTTTATCAGAGTATTTAAAAACTTTTGCTTGAACTTGGAAGCTCATTCTTGTGACTTTGGTTTTATTCGGAATGGTTTAAAGTATTAGGGTTGATTTCAACTTGTAATTTGATAATATTATTTGAGAATTTACTATTTGCTAAAACAGGGTTTTTGGCTGATTGCAAAGATAGGATTTTGCCCTTTGTTGGTTGGGCTTCTTTAGTTTAAGCTTATTTTAAACTTATATATTTTGAAACTTTAATCACTTGTGTAAGGCCTTGGTGGCGTGCTGCGTGTCCTAGAATTGTTTGGGTGGTTCCAGAACGTGACACACAAACACAACATATGTACATATATAGGTCTGAAGAGCAATTTAGAAACTCTTTAATATAGTGGACCCTGAGCCCAAACATGTGTCATATATGCTGAGGACCGAGCTTGGCAAAACTCTTTAATATAGTGGACCCTGAGCCCAAACATGTGTCATATATGCTGAGGACCGAGCTTGGCACAAATGTTTTGGATTTTAATCCGAATGCTGTGACAAGGATGGTGTTCGGATTCTAATCGGGAAAAACCCAAACTGCTTTGAGCCTTCCATGTGTCAATCATTCATGATTGCATGTAGCCAAACAACCGTTTGATGGGCTAAATATTCAATGCAACAGTTGCATTTAGTGACGTGGTACAATTAATCAATAAAATCCCTTCATTTATACATGTGACCCCCTATTTCTATGGAGATCATCCCTCCATATCAACAAATTTTCAAAATATGTGAGAGGGGATACATGTTGACATGGTATCCCCGTTGTATTCAAAATTTACTCCGTTCGATGGAACCAATTATTGTAATATTTGAGTAATTATTAAATTTTTTTTTTTTTTGCCTCTGTTCTCATTGCTCATTTTAGTGTTATAACATATAAGGGAGCTAGAGTAAAACACATCTCTTTCATCCTGTAATGTATCAGTCTCTTACTTCGTGGCTAATTCTATGGTCAAAAGCACCTTAATATTAATACAAGTTAATATTAGAAAAACATATTTGACCTTAGCAAAAGTGCTTAAAATTGCATTTGCAAAACGTGTAAATATGTAAATTGTTTTTGGGATTTTCACTTTCTTACCCACAGACTCTTTTAGCTAAGACCATTAGCTACTTTGTTTTGTGTACTAACTAGAGGCCATTTTCACCTCATTATTATTATTATTATTATTATTATTATTATTATTATTATTATTATTATTATTATTATTATTATTATTATTATTATTATCCAGTCGTTTTTACTTTTGTGAGTTAGTGAGTTAGTTATGTCATGTAATTAGTTTTCCATAAATTTTAAAATTCCTACCTTCCAATTTTCAAACTCATCTTTCAAAAAATATTTTTTTTTGGAATCATGAAATCCAGATCTTTATAACCAGGCCTATATGTGATATGATATTCTGAATAAAAAGATATTCGATTTTTTCAGTTGATTCAGTGTAAACAGATAATTCTCTGTTCAAATATCAACTTTAGATGGCCATAACTTTCTAATTTTTAAGCTTTTTTGGGCGATTTCTTTTTGATTTGATTTGATTTGATTTTATTTTTATATATTTTTTTCTTTCGAGTTCTACGCATTTGAGTTGAAAAATTGTGCAAAAATATAAAGTTTGGAGCCTCATTTAGAGCTTTTAACTGTTTGTAAACACATAATTTTAGCTGTTTGAATTAATGACGATAACTTTCTCATTTTTGGCCTTTTAGGATGATTTTATTTAACGATTTCATGTATTTTCTCGAGATATGCACACCTATGGATATCAATTTCACCAAAGAAGCATATTTTTGTTGGATTCGTGAAAAACAAAAAAATAGTTTCACATTTTTGTTTAAATTTCATTTTTTTTCTCCCATATTTTATGGTTAATATCGATCTCGTTTGATAAATCACATTTGTTTATGGTTTGAAAAATCAAAGTTAAGGAAAAAACGGACTTGTGGATCAAAAATTATAAAAAATAGAATTTTTTTTAAGACATAAAAGGTATTTTTGAAAGAAATAGATGCAAAGGACCGATCCGGTTAAACAAAACATGTATGAGTTTTATGTAAGGTAGACTTGGGTCCAAGGACCTATGGCTGAAACTTTTTTTTTTTTTGGGTGAAATGTAAAATATTTTTCAGTGGTTTTTCCATTTGGGGGGGAATTTTGGGATATAGATCGCAGAAAGAATTATACTACAATCACTTATTCCTCGATCTGGGCGTTGAGTGTTCTTCACAAAGCTGACATGTTTGTTTGGCAAGTCCTACAAGGAAGATTGACCGTTAAAAATACTAACAATGTTCTTTGCTCGGTGGTACTGGAGTAAGTCTCTCTATTGCATTGTCAGTGGTCGCGGTCTCTTTATCTATTTAAAATGGAACTGCTTATTCTAGTTTGGGTGTTATATTGTGCAACTGATTATATAGTTAGATCGGCTTACGAATGTTTTTGGTTCTAAAAAAGTGGAGTACGGTTCTGAATGTACAAAAGTCAATTTTTTCCTTAGATTATAACATTTGTTTGTTAAATAAATTTGAAGCTCTAGAAATCAAATTTTTTAGTATTTCTTTAAAAAAAATTCAGTGCTTCTGAATACAATAGAAATGTGTGCCCCTCTGAAATGAAGTCTTGGCTCCGCCTTTGATCATAGTACTTATGAAATACATTATTAATTAATTAAGAGAATTGGTATTCGCACTCCATGTATGAACCAATGCACTCCATGGAATATTTTAACTTCCTGGTGTTTTAGTAGAGTATCATGGAGTGTATTAGATTATTAGTTCAATTTTGGGATGGGAATAGCAATTAATTCCCATAACTAACTAATAGTTAATATATAATTGATTACATACACCATTTGTTATATTATTTTATGTGTTGTTTTTTTAATTATAAATTGTTAATGGGCTGAGAGTTTCGAATGGATACTACTATGTTTTGGGAGAGCATTTTTGCTCATCCATGCATGCCTCCACTGGATGATAGGTGTATATTTTATTCCCATTCTGCTCCTGTATTATTAATGTAGGAAATATAGTGGATCTGGACAACCACATAATAGGACCCGGGGTCGAAACGGGTTATTCTTCAAGCAAGTCTATGATTTGGAGACCGAGTAGGATAGTAAGTATATATATATATATGTTATATATACACACAATGGTACAGCCCTAAGGTCTCTCTCTCTACCTCTCAGCCATCTCTTTCTCTCTCTCTCTAGCCTAATCACAATGGAGGCTTGTGGTTTAGCGTGTGAACTCAAGGGAGCTGCTCTAGCAGCTATTCTCATGACCATAGCGAAGTACAAGAGCATACACGGAAGCACTAATGTGTAGCAGATCGTGGGTGAAGTCGCCGGGCTCGTAACAACGCTATAGACGATTCGAATCGGATATTCCGCTCAAGGTATGCCTTGAACCCGATCCTAAACATATGTTCTTTTTATTGTGTAAATGCTAAAACATATGTTTATGCGTTGTTTTATAGGTATTATAATGCAAATCAATGAAGTGGAGTTAAAGAAAGTGATTCGGGTGAAGAGAACAACAGAAGCAGCTGAGAAAATGCCATTTTTGACAATGAAGACTTCCAATCTAGAAGCTTTCCCCAGAGATATGAAATGTAGATCTTTGAGTTACGGTCGCGTGGCCACAAACGGGAGGTCAATCTGAGGTCCGAGTGAAAAGTTATGGCCATTCTCCCATCGGTGCGCAAAGTTGTCAAAATCAGAGAGTTCAAGGGCTTGAGGAGAGGTTCGATCGATCGAACTAAGCTCGATCGGTCGAACTTTATTTTTTCCCAAAAGTTGCGTAAACTCTGCAGGATCCCTATAAATATGTCGTTTTGACATCAAACGAAGGGAGGACGTTCCAGAACGCAGAAAATAACAGTTTTAGGGTAGTTTTAGGATTAGATTAGGTGTAGATTAGGTTAGATTCATGTTTTCTTCCTCCTTTTCCATTGTTAAACTCAAGATTGATGTTGATTACAAGTTATATTCAGATTATTTTCACATTTTTCTTCTCCTTTTCTTTATTTGATTGTTTATTGCTTTAGATGTTAATGATTGCTATGCTTTAATTTGTTATTTCTGCATTAGTTTTATCATGTTTCCGTAGTTTAGATGTTGGAAATATGTGATGAAATATTGATTCTTAGCTTTTGTCATGTATGATATAGAAAACCTGGGCTCGATCGATCGAAGATATTTCGATCGATCGATCGAATACATTTCGATCGATTGAAGGATGAGCATTGTCCGATCGATCGAGAGCGCTTCGATCGATCGAACGTGTTAATTCCTGAGATGATTCTTTTAAGTATTCCATGACTTTCTATTTTAGAAATCTGTCATCAAATTGTTCCTATAAGCTCAGTTTGTCACAACAACTTTTAAAACTTAAAGCCTTAAGGCTATTTTCTTCAATGATTTTTGAAAACCACTTTAAATGCTAACACCATTTAGAGTGCAAGTAATAACCATTGTTTTAAACTGTCTTCCAAGTATTTTAAATCAACTATGATAATGTAGTCCCGGTCATGAAAGGGCTATTGATTCTTTATCTTTAAAAAAATACGGAATGCTAAAAAAGAATGAACTCCATAGAACGTTAACGAATGTGCATGGTAGATGGTTAGGATCAATGTGGATTCACGCATTTTCAACACCTTTAGTTTATTTATTTAATTAGTTATGTTTCCATATGCTTAGTTTATTATTTAGTTTAATTCAATTAAGTAGGATTAGTTAGAACCTCCAATCCTTCATTTTTATTTTCTTTTCTTTAGGTTGTAACTTAGTATATTTTCTTCCTATTCCTTCCCTGTGGAATCGACCTGGACTTATCCAGTATTACTTGCACGATCACCTACACTTGAGTGTTGCACAAGAGCGCACAACTTTTTAGTCGTGTCAAGAACCCAGGTGCTCCGCTCTTTAAAACCTTGGTTCAATCACACCAAGTATCCTAGTCGAGCACCCAGATGCTCCGCTCTTTAAAACATTGGTTCAATCACACCAAGTATCCTAGCTGAGCACCCAGGTGCTCTGCTTTTTAAAACCTCGGTTCAATCACACCAAGAATTTCAAACGAACACTCAGGTGTTGAACTCTTCAAAGCCTTGGATCAATCACACCAAGCATTTTAGTCGAACACTCGGGTGTTTAGTTCTTCAAATCTTTGGTTCAATAACACCAAGCACTTCTCCTACCCAAGTGGTTAGGTCTACCGAAATCAAGCATGTACTTACTAAGAATCTTAGTCTGATTACTCTAAGTTACGATATCTCTGGCCCTTATCTCTGGCCAGAGCTACACGGGGTGTAGAAGTGGAGTTCGGTGGGAAAAACTTCCTATTGGAATGTTGAAAATCAATGTGGATGGATCGGCTTGGGGTAAACCAGGTTTGGCTGGGTGTGGTGGAGGGAATAAATTTGGTTCCTCTATGTTTGTGTGAGGCTATGTTTGGGTGTGTGTGAGATATGTCGTCGATTCTTTCTACGCGTGTGTTTGGTGTGTGTTTTCTATTCGAGTATGGAGGCCAAATGAGGGGTGTTTTTGGTGTGAGTTTCATTTCGTGTGTGTTTTTTTTTTACTTTTTTTGGTGTCTCGACGGAGTGTGCATGTGTTTCTGCATTGTGGGTGTTCTTATTGGGTTAGAAATCACTGTTTGTATCAGAATTATTTTCAATAACATCTACGCCAGTATAAATCTGTGGGATTCTCTGGTGAAAGACAGATGATACTTTGTTGATATGTGAAGGGGCAATTCAATTAGAAGTCTTGTACATATATCATGAGCTATTTTGGGTTTGAGTGGATGTGGTTTCTTTTCAAATTGCTTCTTTAGATTATGTCATCGAGTCGAACAATTTTGCTGAAAGTTTTCCTGAGAGTTTCTGATAGCTAATTTTATGAAAGGATAGATTCAAGTCTTGTGGAATCACGCTATAGTGTGGAACTCGAAGTCGGGTTTAATGGTGGTAAATTTGTTTAGGTATCAATACTGGTTCAGATGCTATTCAAGATGTCAGACATGTCTAGCTCTTAGGGTGATTAATCTTGCGATTGGGCACTTGATCGTTAGTGTTGGAACTTTGCTATCCTTCTGTTCTTTTCTGCTGGCTGGTTGAGGTTACACTGCTAAGGGAGTTTTACTCTTGGCTTGCTGCCAGTTGCACCGTTTGGACTTCTATTGTATGGGATGGTGTTTTTTTTCAATCTCAAATTGCTACTAATGCCATCTTGGAGCTAATTGAGGAGTTGGGTTTTCAATGATTTGGTTAAGCTTTTACCATCTTAGTCTGGCTATGGATAGTTTCTAGAAAGAATTGGTTCCAGATTCCAAAAATTCTGCAGTGTGGCTTCAGGGTTTATTTAAGCTTTATTATACTTTTCCTCAATCCCCTTTCTGATGCTAAATGGTGCTTGGTTTGTTCTTTAATGGTTATTGATTCGTGGGCTAAGATTACTGCTAGATTGGACGTTGTGATTGCTGCTCAGTATGATATTGGGGCTATGTACTTCTCTTCTTGGAGTGTGCTGGGCAGTGAGATGTGTTTTTGCTGCTCTGCATGACATTGGCGTCTTGTATCGCACTTTGTGGTATGTGCTGGGCAGTGAGAGTCTATTTGGTTTCTATGGGTAAATTTTTTTGGGCCAATGAGGTTGAATAGCCAAAAAATAGAAGAGAAAATGTTGTTTGATGGTGAATTTTTTGAGATTGTTTGTGGACTGCTCTGGTGCTGCAACGGTTTGTTTTTACTGCTATATGGGATATGGTCTATTTATGGTGCTGTAACAGCAATGTTGGCTCTATTGTGGCAGCTCTTGGTTGTATTAAGGCTTCTATTATGGTGGCTGCTTTTGGTTGGATAAAAAGGAAAAAAAAATAAATAGGGCAACCCCGGTGCACGAAGCCCCACGCGTGAATTGCTATGATGATCCAAGATAATTGGAGTCATGTGTATGCGGTTTGGCTAGTAGTTTTGTGGGCTTTGCTGGCTTGGGTTTGGGGTTCTGCTTTGTTTCTTTTGGGATTAGTTGACATTTCCATGTTATTTGGGTATTCTTTTTCTTTTTCTTTTTCTTTTTCTTTATGTCTCTGTCATATACTTGGCAGCTGTTTGTACTGGCTGTTTTCTTATGTCATGACTTTCCCATTATGAATAAATATTATCTTTTGCTGAGCAAAAAAATTACATGCCACACTACATGCTGACAAAATCATAATAGATGTGCTGTTGTGATGTAAAACATTTTTCAAAACATAGATGTTTAAGAAATTTTTGAAAGATGTTTTTAAAATATATTTTTTTATCCCAATATGCATACACCAGTGTAATTCCCACCAAAATGTGATGATAATCTCAGTCGCTGTCATATGGTGTGATGTCCACGTGTGATAATTTTTCCCCACAGAGACTACAATATTTTTTCTATCCTATAATGTATTTTGTGACAGTTAAGTGAAGCCCCTTCACGTTTTTAATTTCTTGAGAATACATGAAAAATAAACAAATAACAAAGAGAGAAACATAAAAAATAAATCGAAAGCTGAAATCGCCTCGATTATTATTATTCTGTTAATAATCAAATTTTTGTGATACTTTTAAGCACAACACATATATGTTTTAAATATATATAGGGCTATAGTAATAAAATATATAGTGTTTTATTCTTTCCTTCCTCACTTTTGTCTGGTTTAACCAAAGAAAAGGGATACCTCTTCCATCCCTCCACTCTTCCTTTCCTTTCAATTTCCATCTCTCTTCCCAAACATAACATAAAAGTATGTTTCATATGAGGAAAATGGAAAACAATGAAAAAGGGGGAGGGAAGCAAAAATAATATTATGTTTGGTTTTGGTGGAAAGGATGAAAGAATAGAAGAGTGGAGAAATGCATCTTTAGGTTTTCTGTTTTCTTGAGAATTCATGAAAAATAAATAAATAACATAAAGATAACACAAAAATAAATCGAAAGCTAAAATTGTCAGTATTATTATAGTTCTCTTAATAATCTATTATTTGTGATACTTTTAAGCACAACACATGGTATTGCTAGTACAATAATCATGGCCACATATACAATTTCCACCAATCAACTTTATTTTTGCTGAAATAGAAACCATCATCTTTCGCTAACCAGTAGCAAGTGCCTGTGCCTATATATGGTTTCTTAAAACACGAGGCTCGCATCTTTTCATTGTAAACATCAAAACTAATTCTCTTCTTATCTCCATACCAAAAGTAGCAGTAGAATTGTGTACGTCCCCAGAAATTGCGATTGAAATGCCAACTGAATTCCTCACCGACGTGCAGGACATGTATCCCAAGGTCGTCGTCTTTGGATTTGCAATGCAAATTCAAGGGAGGGCTAGCGAGTGAGAGTCCATTGATTATAT
The DNA here is from genome assembly GCA_033977485.1 of Hydrangea macrophylla. Classification (NCBI taxonomy): domain Eukaryota; kingdom Viridiplantae; phylum Streptophyta; class Magnoliopsida; order Cornales; family Hydrangeaceae; genus Hydrangea; species Hydrangea macrophylla. Next base: position 18,716,125 of record CM066989.1, read on the forward strand.
GAATTTCGTACTTTTCAATAAGGAAGGATTCACCATTGGCTGTGAAAGCAACGTAAAGTGCTAGCATGATGGAGGAGAAGAAACTTCTCATCATGTAACTCATTTTCGAATTTACTTTTTCGATGCTGTGTTTAAAATTGGTGCTATTTATTTCCTTTTTTTTTTTTTTTTTTCTTACCCGCTTAGATCAAGGTGTGGATGATTGATTTATATAGGTGATATATACACCATGATTTGTGGTAGGTATATTTTGGTATTACAAGTAGATTTGTGGCAATCTCAACACCAAGATTACAAAATTTAATTACTGTTATGACTTTCTAAATATATATAGATTGTAAATATCTAATTACTATTTTGGGTTAATTACTGATACACCCCCTACACCTCGACCATTTTTTACTTTGCCCCCTATACTTCAAATCGTGTCAATAATACCCCATGTACTTTAGACTAAAGTGAAAAAGAAACTATCAATTCCATTAAAATTTATGTAATATAAGCTTGTTTAGTGGAGTATTTGTCACTCTGACACCCTATGGAGAGTCACTAATACCCCTTGTGGACCCTTCAGTAGCTTCTTTTGCTTATACTATAAAGTCACAATAAATTTGATTGGTATAAGTTATCCAATATAGTTTTTCTCCCATTACAATTGCAGAGAGTATTTTGTTAAATAATTTATTTTAGCTTTTGGAGTTCATAACTATTGATAAACACCAAAAGTTGTTGCCAAACATGACACGATTTTGGCAAAATGACTTTGTTCTCCTCAAGTCAATTCTCTATAACGTCTCATAGTCTCAGGACGAATATACAGTAGGAAAACAAAAAATAAAGGATGCTAATTGAATTACAATGCACAATAGAACTTATTCTATCAAAGGTAGGAAATCATTTGAAATGTTAAGAATCTTATGACATTGACTCTTATATTTATGATTTAGATTGCTACATCTTCCTGTTTTGGTGAAGTAAGAATGCCAAATCAAATTTTTTTCTTCTCTTTCTTTTTGTGTTATTTTCTTTTAAGTTTTGGAGAAAATTAAAAGAGTTCTTTCCTGGTCCCAGGATCTTTGATGATACATCCTTGGGTACCATGCAGCTCAAATTGATGTTTTGCAAAGCTATCACTACAAGGAAAATGCCTTTTATGTTACTTAAAAAGTGACATAAATAGGTATTTATGTCACTTTTTTTTCCAATAAAAAGTGACATAAATGGAGGTGACATAAATATTTTATAAAAGTGACATAAATGTTTCATAATACCAACATATATATTAATAAAAAGTGACATAAATACTTAAAAGTAACATAAATAATATTTAATTTATGACACTTTTAACCTAAAGTGACATAAAAGTAAAAAAGTGACATAAATACTAAACAAAATTATTACATCAAAGTCTTAAAAGTGACATAAATACTGTAAAAGAGACATAAAAACTTTAAAAGTGACATAAATACTTCATAAAAGTGATATAAATACTTGATAAAAATGACATAAATGTGTAATTAGTTATGTCAATTTTTTTAAAAACGACATAAATATTTTATGTAATACTGATTCAATACCACCCTGTAAAAACAATATATACCACCCCGTACATATATACAATACTACCCTGTACAAAATTAAATCCAATTCAATAATTTATTTCAACCAGTAAATTTCATCGATTCATCACAATATCAACCAATTAATTGGAATGAACAAAAAATATATACAATCGATCCACGTACGAGTGCTAAACTAATAACATATACATGTTATATTCATCAAAAAGTACTAACAAAACTATGAAAGCAACAAAGAAAGAAATAAAAGAGATTCAGCAGCTTCCCGAGCAACATCCATAGCAATTCCTACATGAACCAGCTGAAGGATCTCTTGAAATCTCTACACCTGAGCAACATCCAAAACGAAAAATTGAGATCAAAATAAAGAAAAGTAGAAAATCGACGACCATTAATTCATGAATTTCGCAGAACTAAAGAAAACAAATGAGAGTATACTTGTGCAGAAACTCAAGACCCCCAGCAGTCCTAGATTCAGAACCTATCAATTCAATTAAGCCTTCCCAGTGTTACATGGAAAAAGGGCAAATCAATTAAAGTCGTAAAATAAAATTGAGTCTATCTACCTCAGGCCTCACAAACTGTGTCCCAATGTGGTAGATTGTTTTGGCCTTGGCGATTGTTTTTCTTTAAAGAGAACCTCAATGAGCAACGTCTTTTTTCCTACTCTCCTATTCTCTACATCCCTCTACTGTGACCTCATAACCAAACTAATGAAAAGTTTCCAACCTTCTCTATATCTGTTACTCCACTCCTATTCTACATTTTCTATTATTTTTTCAAGTAAAGAAAAAAAAGGGTGAGTGAGACTATACAAATCAGGAAGTGGAATCCTGAGGCAAAGAGTATGTCATCAATTCCATAGCCATTATGCAATCTTTCTACAACACCATCAATTTAAAGTTATTACCTTCTCAAATTGAATTAGAGGAAATAAGCCTATAAGAGTAAACTTCATGTCCTTATAAATGTTAATGGCATGACACGTTGAATTGGTCCCAAAAAGTCCATCCAGAATTTGATATTGAAGTATAATAAACAGACAGAGCCAAATGCCATTGAAAAATATAAGGCAAGCTCTTAAATGCCAACGAGAAAATAATGCAGCCATATGAGCCTGGGCAACCCAAACCACCAAAAGAGTGAGAGATGCAAAACAATGCAGACATATGAGCTTGGGCAACCCAAACCACCTAAAGAGTGAGATGCGAAACGTTGATGTGACTTTTGCAATAGCATCAATAGTCTCTCCCTCTTGTTGGCTGAGCTAAAAGGAATGAAATAAATGACATGGAAATGTGAACAGCTGTTGTAAAGAGTTTGATGAATGTGTAGCCATTTTTTGACTGTGTAAGATAGTATGTCTCGCCTTAAATATGGCAAGGTCTAATTCAGTGGCGAATCTAACATAATAAATTAGCAACTGGAATAAAGGGAAAGTGGGATTGAGTTTGAACCTAGCGCATTAAGAATTTGTAAGTAGTTCTAGGCCATGGCTTAAGCTACAGAATACCATCTTTAAGAAGCAGCAAAACAGAGTTCCTTTGCTTAAAAAGTACAAATTGGTGTACAACAAAACCGGCCACACTGTATTTTAACTGGCAGTGAAATAATCTTAATTTCGCTCCGCGGCACGTATTTAAGTGAAAAGCTTCATGAAGCAAGGGGCTGGGAGAAGTAAAGGAGTGTCGTACCTTCAAGTCGAGCCTGGATAGCCAAGGGGAAGTGAAGAGGAGCCAATCTGTGGTGGAAGTCTATTTCTCACTTGGAGTTAATCTGTTGGTAAATATGAACACCTGAATTTGTAACTTCATTCAACAAGTACAACGATTAGCAATGTTTGTAGCTCCTGCTTATAGTCTCAAAATGAAGACCACATCATCATTAATATAATACCATGGCATAACCATAAACCGTAAGTAATAGAAGCACATAGTAGAAGAATTACAGAAAGAAAACTTTAATTTTCGAATGTGAAGTCACTTTCAGATAAAACCTCATTGTGATTATTGAGTAGTTGCAAATTGAGTAGTGTCCGTGATTTTTCCATAAGCGAGCCATGAGCTGTGCGCCCATGTCCGTGATTTTTCTGTAAGCCATTCATGAGCAGTGCAGCTATACCCGTGTCTGTGATTTTTCTGTAAGCAAGTCACGAGCAGCGTTAGCTTGCTCCACAAATTGGGTAGTCAGTATAGTACCAAATTTAAAAACTTGTGGTGAGGTAAAAGCGTTAAGTGTAGTGTTGCAATTAATAATACAGAGCCTAGAATTAAATTTTGTTCTAATTTCACACAAACGAAAGACTATTGCTATGCTTCCATATTTTGTATCCCAAATGGTTAACAAACTCATGTGACAATAGGAGCACCTCCAATAATGGTGAGACTACTACAACATATCATGTAGATTTCATTCATATGCCTAAATAAAAACACAACAAAGTCTGATTCATATATTTCTCTATTCACAAGCAGATGCATGAGTTCTTTTTTACTATCTGCAGTTATTGTATTTTTTTTCCCTTTATTTGCTATCGCCTCGTTTGCTATCCTCTCCGATACTATGTTTTTTTTTTCATATTATTATTATCTATACTATATTTATGTTGAACACAAAGATAAGGAAGATACAAGACAATTGTCCATTGTCCTTTATGTCGTCAACAGAAACCTCTTGAACCATAGCATCGTAAGTAATTGCAATAAGGCAATGTTGAGTGGAAAACCTGGGAAAGAGGCAAGAGAGAATGTTTTAATGTTAATTATCATAGTATTCTTGATTTAGTTGATTTAGGGTTTAGGGTTACTTATAACAACCTGACAAGCGAGAGAAATATAATTTCAAAAACATCAAGGGTACTTTAACAAAAGGAAGACCAATTTGTGGAATATTTTACTTTAACCATAGTATCCATATACAAATGTGAATAAAAAACCAACTGATACATTCTTTTAATTTTCGCAAGGAAAATGCAATTAATTTCACCTCCAGCAAAAGGCTGAGCTTTTTGTTCCAGGTTTTTTAGTTGATGTTTGCTCACTCTGCCATATAATTTTAGAGAAGGAATAACTTTTGACAGTATTGCTCCGACCAAAGACCTACTTTTGTCCTCTGAAAGTCTTTTTGCATAAAGAAACAAAAATCGAATTATGACTAAGGGGCAATAATGACAAATTGAACAGTTTAAATGGGAATGAAGAGGGGAGAGAGGGAGATGCAGCACCAGGAATCATAAATAGTGAACTCTTACCACACTAACCTCTGTGCTGATATTACAACAGCAGCCCCAATTGTGACTGCACAATAGTAACGTTGACTTGACTGCCCAACAATAAAAGCAGCTGAATTCATATACCAGAATAACTTCATAAGGTTTCTAAACAAGTCATTGGATAAGCAAATGGAATGCCAAGAGCAATAAACTATGTCCAGGTAGCAAGGTAGAAAGAGAGAGAGGATTCAAAATCTTCATTTCAAAGAATAGCAGCATAATTATATCTCATTTTCATGTCAATGTATTGTTATTATCATTATAAAAATAAAATTAAAAAAGTAGAAAAATCGAAAAGAAGAATGAAAGGAAAGGTGTGAATTGAGACCTACGTTATAACCATCAGGGCAAGTTGCATTTTGCACCGTCAAACTTTCACTTTTTGCACTTTGGTCCATAACCTCCAAATTCCGTGAATATTGCTGACAGATTCTGGGGGAAGGTGTGAATTGCAACAAGTGTAATACTTTAAGGTTGAAATTGCTTAAATTTAAGGTTTAGGGACCAAAGTGCAAAACGATATATAGTTTGAGGGTGCAAAATGCATTTTACCCATAGACAAAAGGGCTGCCAAAGATTATGCCTGTAGCCACTATATACCCTTCCAGCTCCCGACATTGTATGAACCAACACAAGGTAGTGGCCCTTTTTTCTTTTTATCATAGAAAACATGATACATGTGCCTACATAATCTAAGTCCAATATTCCATAATTTCCATCAGGATAGTGCCTAATTAAGACCAAAAGTTGATAAGGATACACAGTGTAACTTGCTACCTGGAGTTCCATCAATGGATGGACCATTCCTGTGCAAGATAGGGGCATTCACCAAACACTTGACTTCATAGAACCCGAACCAAAGAACTGGTTCTCTGCCTTCCAAAACAGCCCCTAAGAGTACCTACCTTGTGCCAAAAAGCTAAAGCTTCTTACTATTCCATTCCTACCCCTCCCAACACCGTGTAAGTTGCGGCACCACCGGGTAACAGCCCTGTTTAACCAAAAGAAAAAGCAAAATTTGAAGTTGTTGTCAAAAATGAAAATCTGATCATTAAGATCTTGTATACGCAACACTTTCAACATAAGGCAAAAAAAAAAAAGATTTAGTACCTCGCAATATGAAAATTTAGCGGCAATATTCCCACTAGCATGTAAAAAAAAACTAATGGAGAGCTTCGGCTGTTCCTTTGAACAATTATCTTCTTGCGTAGAAATCAACAATATAGGCAGAACATTAGTGTTCTTTGTTAGACTAGTGGACAAGGACCGGGTGTGACTAGACAATGGGGAGGAACTTACTAGATACTTTGCTGCTGCTACTGATGCAGGCAATGTTCTGGACCTGAGAGGCGAAGAATCTAACTGTTTTACAAAATTGAGCATTAAGAAATGAGTCACTAACTTGTTGGAGAAAAAATTACATGAATGTGAATCTAAGTCATCAGAGTGCCAAGGATATTACTGATGGAATGTTCAGTTACAACCATGACAATTAAACTATGAAATGGCATTTCCTTTGATGGAGTCCAGAGTTAATCAGGATGCATCCATAATTAACAATTACTTTCTCGTGTATGAAAAGGGGACTTCATATCTTCCTTTCCCAATGATATTTGTGTGTGTGTGTGTGTGAGAGAGAGAAAGAAGATACATGTCAATGACATCTGCAAATTGGATACTAAAAGTATTAACCTAAACAAGTAGTTGTGGTGATGTTGCATTAATGTAATTCATTATGAATGGTGGGTGGGTTTTATTTTGCATAATCAACAGGAATGGAGAAAAAGGATTATTTATGGAGAAAAATTAAAATTCCACAAGCCTTTCCATTTTGTTACCTAAACAACTCATTATCTTCCTATTTTTTCCTATGCGGAGCTACGAAAATTGAAGGCTTTACCCCACCCTTTCCCTATAACTTTGAAATGCCACTAGCCTTTACCCCACCCTTTCCCTAATTGGATTACGTGTGAAATATGTACAATATGATAGTGTGCTAGTGCTGATTTCATTTTTAATAATGGGGGGTCTTGATTGAATGGTTTCACTTTTTTTTTTTTTTTTCACTTTGTTTTCAACCTATGTGGTGTTTTATACTTTATTAATGTTGTTGGGCATCTCTCTCTCTTTTTTTTTTTTGTAGCCAAATCCAACACACCATGAGAGGAGGCCTTTCCCCCCACCCCCCGGTCTTAAGTTTTCTTAATAGGTCCTCCATTCTCCAATAACATAAATGATACGAGCAAACGTTTCTTTCCCCGTACAGGGTTAGTGACTCGGTTAAAGAAGTTTTTTTGAAAGTTAGCTTGCTTTGCTGAAGCACTTACTTCATAGATACCCATTGTTGGCCGAGAATAAATTTACTCACCGAACAAAAGTTGCTCATCAATCAATCTCTCACAGTGTTGGCCTTTACATTTCATTTATTGATAAAGAAATCCAATCTCTCCATTTTCATTTCATATCATGTGTACTTTTATAACTTATGTAAACCACAAATGACAGTGAATTCACAATGAGAGCATTACATTTCAGTCCCCCAAACTTAAAATTCCACCCCTACATAGACGTAGAAATATATATACATAGATGTACCATTTTCGATTCCACCCCTACCATGCCCCCCAAACTTAAAATTCCTACATCCGTCCCTGGTACAATCAACAATGTATGGGAATACATACAGAAAAACACCAGTCAACCGCAAACCCTTGGCTCATACCTACTAGTGACTTATGTGTTCAATCTGGCAAAACGAGATCCAACATTGATAGGTGACTTCTTTGTTCTACTCTAAGAGGCCTATATATTTAAATTACTGTTTGCTCAAATCTCTTATATACATAAAACGCACTTGAATGAAACTATAAAATGAAACAAACAGGGCACATCTAATGCTAAATTCACCGCCAATTTGTACTAACACGACCCCGTGCGCGCGCACACACAAACAAATATACATATATATACATCTAATACACTAGCTAAACATGTTTAATTTCAACAAAATTAAGCCTTTCTACTCGGAGAGGCGTATATATCTAAATTGCGTTTTCTCAATCACTTATATACATAAAAACATAGTATATTCAAACATAGTAAATTAAAATCAGAAAGAAATAAATTAGTTAAGCTTTTTGCAAGAAAGTGAAATCAGTAAATAAACTGATTATAACCTGATCAGGAATGTTGGTTTGGTACGTTGTAATACAATTCCAAATAGCAGCAACAAGCTTTGTAGGTGCATCAAGACCCTTGCTAGCACGAGATTGCACAAAAGGAAATTCCTAATGAGATCCAAACATGTGAAATTTCGACAAGTAAAAACCATAGACCAAATCAAGAAGATGTCAACTTCCATATATTGTATCTATGAAGTAAAATTAGAAAATACTAGTCCATTTTACAAAAAAACTAGTCCATTTTACATCATCCAGGATCCAATCTGAACTGTGTATAAATGTCATGAGTATGTCATTAGTTGAACTACGCGACATGGTCCATTTCTAGCCAGATATACTAAACCTTATGAGTTGTAATTTTCAAACCCTTTTGTAGAAGTATAAGCCAGAGAATTGGAGATTGACAAAAAGGCACTTGAAGAATGAAAAAAAAAAGACATATGAATTGGTTGTAGAGGATGGTGATTGATTCATGAGCTAGGAACTGTTACAACTTATACTTCATGACTAAAACATGACCCCAGATGAAGTCTTGTCCATTTTGTCCAATAGATTCTAACAATACAGAGTTGTGCAAGAAGAAGAGACAGAGAGAATAATATTAAGTTTCATCTACTGCAATTGAAGAAAAAGAACTAAACTTGCACCATTTCATGTATCAAACAAACTAAGGAAAAGAAAAATTAATGTTCTAATGTTCTTTATCCTAATGTTCTTTATCCTAATGTTCTTTATCCACAACTGAAGTGTAAAAATTTTTTGCCTCCACTATAGTAAACTTAATCCATCTATCAGCCCTAGTTGATTAAGTTTTTTATTTGCAGAAAATAATAGCAAAAGCCATAAGAACACATGTAGTTTCCTTTTATTTCCCTCTCTTGTCAACAACTATCTAGAGGGTAGAAAATTCTTAATGTTGGCTTTCACTTCGAGCAAATATCAACCAAATACAAATGAAATAGTCATAAAGTGGTATACAAAGTCAATGACATTTAAACCGACTACAAAACCAAAACATTAACACAAAAAAGATCCAACTTTAAGCTAACAAGTACAGCAGAAAACCTCATTTTAGGCAATTTAGCTTTAAGATAATTGATAACAATTCCAAAAATGACATCAATAGATAATAGTACAAGGCAATGACAAGAAACAAGGAATAACAAATTAGAGAAAGAAAGGGGAACAAACTGAGCTCAACTGCTTTATGTGGTAATTGGTTACTTCGTTAATGTAACAAAAAGGTTACGAAATCAACTACCTAACTATGCTCTGCTTGGTTGATCAAAAAAGTGTGTTGTTAAACCATAAGAACACCAGAAAACCCCGTTTAAGCATAATTAAATTCTGAGTAATTTAGTTACAGCCAGTCGTGTCCTTCATTCCTCTTTTCCTTTCGCATTTATTATTCCCAAATCTCCATGACCCTAAGTATTAGAATAGATTTGAGATAGTACTATACAATTTGAGCAACCAAAACTAAAGCAATTGTAAGCAGCTATGAAGAAATTATGTCAAAAAAACATGAAGTACCTGGAGCGTAGGGTTAGAAGAGGAAATAAAGGGTTCTGGTCACTGAAGATGAGCTAGGGTTTGAGGAAGAGAAGGCGAGGGAGAGTGAGATCTGTGAGATCTTCTAGGGTGAGAGAGAGAGAGAGAGAGAGAGAGAGAGAGAGAGAGAGAGTGAGAGAGTGAGTGTGTGTGTGTGTGTGTGTGAGAGAGAGAGAGAGAGAGAGTGAGATCTCACCGGAGGACGGCGGGAAAGGTCGATGGAGAGTCTCAACGGCGACGGTGGAGGCGGTGGGTCTCAGCGGCGGCGGTAGAGGTGGTGGGTCTCATCTGCTTCCCATCTCTCTTCTTTTCTGTCTCATACCAGATTGGGGGGGGGGGGGGGGGGGGGGCGTCGATCTCATCTGCTTCCCATCTCTCTTCTTTTCTTCTTTTATTTCCTTTTTCCCGCGAGCAAAAATTTTTCTTTCATGTCACTTTTAAAAAAAATTAGATATTTATGTCACTTTTTATAAAAAGTGACATAAAAACAAAATGTTTTATTTATAAAAATGCCACCGCGTTTTTGTTTATGTCGATTTTAAAAAAGTGACATAAATGTATTATTATTTATGTCACTTTTTAAAAAAATGACATAAATACTTTATTATTTATGTCATTTTTTTTTAACAATGACATAAATAATCAAGTATTTATGTCACTTTTTTAAAAATTGACATAAATACGAAAAAAGTGACATAAAAAGCTCATGCAAGAAATAATTATGTCACTCGAAATAAAAGTGACATAAATACAGTTTTAAAAGTGACATAAATAACATTTTTCCTTGTAGTGTACAGGGAGCAAGACACTCAAATGATGGTTGAAACACCTCAACAATCTAATGCCATTTCAGTCTTCTTACAAAATGTGGTCCAACACACGAACACCAATTCCGAAATGTCTCCATGCATGTTGGCTCAAAAGCAGGTGTCTTGTCAGGACCAACTTATAATATTTTGGAACCTGTCTACAACATGTTGGACTAAAACAACTAAAGATGTATGATACATTCAAAATTACTAGGAAGTATCATAGAATTTGCCTCTCATACTTTATTCACGGGTAAAACTCAGTTCATTAGTTTTTATCATCAGAAGGTATAAAATACTCTGTCTATTTGAAAATAGTGAATGATGAAATTCTTTATTTTAGTTTTCGTTATGTACTGTTTGTTCCAATTTTGAGTAAATTGTACTTTGCACTCTTAAATTATACATTAGTAACAATGGGTAATCCAACTTTTATATCAATTGCGGTATCAATCTTCTGTCGGCTTACTTTTGAAAGAATTGCAAAAACTTTCAACTATTTAGTGAACAACGAAGTTATACATCTCTCTCCCTAATAACTTGAGCTGTTAGAGCACATGCATGGTTGGTAATATGCTATCAGAGCCAAAAAGTCCGATGTTCGATCACAGCACATCCTCATGCATATTTACGTGAACGAACCGACTCCCCACAAAGGGCCACATGTAAGGTGAACCTCATGTAGATGTGTCCAAATAGGCTCATCCATGAGGGGAACTATTGAATGAAAATTACAGTTACAGATCTCTCAAACTGCTAGCTTAAGGAACCTTTCATGTGACGTGTGTGCTAGTATTCATCATAATTGTGTGCAAGTGCTTATCTATTTGTGCGCAATTTTTAAATCAAATGTTGCTCTTTATTCAACATATTTTATATTGAAATCTAGGTAAAAGTCCAAGAAGTAATTGTCTAGAGTTTAAAGTCCAATTTGATTTTTTGTTTGTTAAAAGTCACTCAAATGTCGAGTTAAGTGAAATTTCACTTAATATTCAAGTACGAGTTAGGAAAACATTACTTAATATTCATGTATTCCAAGTGAAATTTCACTTACTAACTTAGCATGGAGGACATTTCTCTAATCAAAAATCTTAATTGTCCTTAATACTACAAAATCTCTTCCTCAAAAAAATACTACAAAATGTCATCATAATGTCATTTTCACTAATTTATATACACATCTTTACCATTATAATAAAAGGGCGTTAAGGCATCTTTAAAGATTCTAAATTAATTTACCTTTTTTGGTTACTTTTTATTTCTAATTTGGTTATTTGATATTTTCACATTACATCTATCTACATCAAATTACTACTCAATAGTAACTTAAGGCATGTCTTTGAAGCCTTGTTTGAGCCTTAAACTAAAACTGCCTTAAGGCATTTTTAAGATTCTATATAAATTTGGCCTTATTAGTCATTTTTAATTTCTAATTTAATTATTTGGTAATTTCACATCATATCTATCTACATCAAGTTACTACTCAATTATAACTTAAGGCATCTTTCAAGGAATTTTTGAATTACCAAATAAGCCTTAAGCTACTTTTGTAAATAAAGACTTGTTTGGCAAGGCTTGTTTTAACCTTAAGACATCTTTTAAGGAATCTTTAAATTACCAAACAAGCTTTAAGTTACTTTTGTAAATTACCCGTTCGTCTATATACATATTATAATTTATTTTTATGATTTATGCATTTAAAGTGTGTAAAATTATAATTTGAATAACCAAATTACCCTTTTGCCTTTCATAAATTACCCTTATGTTAAATTGAATTATCAAATTGCCCTTTTGCCTTTCGTCTTTGAATTACCGAATAAGCCTTCAGTTACTTTTGTAAATTAAGGCATGAAGGCTTGTTTAAGCATTAAGGCATCTGTTAAGGAATCTTTAGATTGGGCCTAACAACCCTCAAATTACTTTTTTAAATTACCCTTTTGTATATATGTGTATACATATATACATATTATTATTTATGTATTTAAAGCAGTACAATTATAAATTAAATTAACAAATTACCCTTTTGTTAAATTGAATTACCATCCTACCCATTTGCCTTATGTAATTAATTACCTTTGTGTGCATATATGCACACATATATTATTTTAGTACATGAATTTACCATTTTGCCTTATGTAAAGTACCCGTTTGTTATAATTTAAAGTGTGCATAATTATATATTGAATTACCAAATTACCCTTTTGCCTTTTGTAAATTTATTACCCTTTTGTACACATGTGTATATATACATGTTATAATTTATTATTATTATTGTTTATGTATTTATAGTGTGTACAATTATAAGTTGAATTCATAATTACCCTTTTGCCTTTTGTAAATTACATTTGTGCATGTATATATACATAAATAATTATATTATATTATATATATATAAATTGAATATATTAGTCTATACATAAATTGAATAAAAGTGTGTATAATTATTGATAACGCAATTTTCAGTGAAGAGATATTAGTGTGATTAGAGTAGATCAAAGAGAGTGAGAGAGAGAGTTTGTATATTGTTCGGTCATGTTAACAAAGGAACCTACGTCCACGTGTGTGTTAGAGCACTTCCACCAAGTATACAAAACTACTGCGAGGACCTTGGGGATCCAATAATGGTGATTTGATTTATCAAGGGTCGGTCACGTATAGCCTTTTATAAAAGTAAGAGTCCTCCCTTACATGGTATTTGAGTCTAATTAGGTATCTAATGACAGGCTGTGGCGATTGCTGCTTATCCGGCCTGTTTCCTAATCTGTTTTGGAAACTCTTGCTGCGAATGTGGAGCCGTCCTACGTGGTTTAGGGAACTGTTGGATCCTGAAGCGTGCAGGACGTGCTTATGGACGAGCTGAACTATTCCTGAACTGTCTGGTGACAAAGGGGTGTTTTCCTGACCTATTGGTCGGGCTTCTGATAATACCCTGTGCTACACATCTCGGAAGCTTTAGGCATCCAAGACCGCTCGGTATAGCGGTCACCCTAGTAGTTGTACTTTTCTTGGCCTAGATGGAGACCGGTCGGTCCTGGAATAGTTGGATTATTGGACATTTTGGTCGTATCAGTTGCCCCCTATTTTCTAGGGTTGAATTGGCATTGCGTCAAGTTAGGCATGTAAATCTGAGAATACCCGTTTGAATTTTTTGTTATTTGGGAGTAGGCATTACTTGATTGCTCGAGAGTTCAGGAATCCACGTGTCAAAGTGGGCCCTACGGCAGTCTGAAGGGAACTATGGAGCTTGGGTACTTGGGGACCCAGGTGCCCACATGTCAGTTTGGGACTGGCGATGGTCAGGTACGAACAGGGCTAGTTCTATTGGAACCAGACTGTTAGGAGCGAACAAGAGCGTCGCGTCGTGCATTTAATGACGCGCTTCCCAAGATGCCTTTTGGGATGTCTGATGTGATGGTTGGTCTTACCGATTGGACAACAACTGTCCATCTACTCGATTTTATCGCTTAACCATTGGATCTAAACAGGTCTTGGCCGTTTGCCCACTCTATATATTGATGCCTGGATTTCCTTTCCCTTCTCTACGTCAATCCTGGCAATTTTAGAAAGAGAAGCTCTGCATATTCTAGAGAGAAAAAGCTTCCCAAGCCATTTTCTTGACCACATAAGTCCTTCTGTCCGACTCTCTTCTTCCTCTTTTTACTTTCTTTTTCAACTCTTGAGTGCCATTCTAGAGAGTAGGAACTCGTTAGGATTGAGTCGAGAATGGGAACTTTTTTTCCTTAAGATTCTATTTCTTCTTTTAGGACTGGGGTATCCTCACCTTCGCGTATGTCACACCCGTTCCAGTTTGTTTTAACATGCATAATTCGAGATTCTGTGAAATGATTGATGCTTATTAATAATTTGAGTTGGGTTGACGTGGGTCAATGGTGAGGTGTTAGTGGAGACACGAGAAATTGAAAGTTCATTTTGCATTGACATGATTAAATGTCATTCATGTGATTTAAATGTTATTTGACTTTTTGGTATTTCTGATGAATAGTAAATTTACCTGTGTAGAGTAAATTCTGGTAATTTTGATATTGTTGTGTATCATTTAGAGAATTGTGGTGAGAATGTGAGTGACACGTTATATAAAAGGTAGGTTGTGTAGAAATTCGATCCATAGAATTTAGTTTTTGGACGTGATTTTGGACCCAAACGGGATTTGGTCAAAAACTTTATAATTGATAACTTTCACTCGCGAAGGCATAAAAAGGACATGTGCAATGTTTCGGGAGTTAATTAGATGTTTTGAGAACTCGCGAGGTGGTAAATGCAATTTTTGAAAAGTTTTCTTTTAAATAGGTGAGGGTGGATTTTTCATTGTTATAAAACCTTCCAAAATATCTAGAGAGGAGTGATAAAGGGGGATTTGTTGCGAGAAGCTTTGCTATGAAGATCGCCGACCTTTCGTCCGTCATACTTTCTCTAGATTTGGTATTTGGACTCCTTGAGGTAAGACCTATGCTTTTATAGTCAGCAGGCCATGTTTGGCTAACTTTTGTAAAAAAATTAATTTCTAGAAATCTAGAAAAAAATAGGTATAAACTTGTAGGAATCACCTGAAATCGGAGATCCGACGTTTAATTGCCTCCGTAGTACTTCCCTCAAAGTTTGGAGGAATTCGCCCGAGGTATGAAGTCCTAGCTTGTGTTAAATAGGAAATATACATATTTTATTTTTGATGATGAAATTTAGATCCGAGCAAAATCCATGTGTTAACCTTATGCTCATTAATTATTCAGGCGCTTAAATGTAAAAAGCATGTCTACTTTTACGCGAGCATGTTGAGTTGTCTATATGGGTCAAAGGGGGGATTTTTACAATTTTATGCCAGAATAAGCTTCTCGATGTTTGAGAATTTAGTAGCGACGACTACTGTGCATAGTTGATAGACTTGGACTTGCCATGACACTTGGGGATGTAATGATTGATAGACTTGGACTTGCCATTGGCATCGTGGTGTAAGACTTGGACTTGCCACTACCGGATGAATGCTTACTTTTCTCCTTAGAGACTATTTATTATGAATTGTGGAATTGGAGCACGTTTTATCTTATAATGCATATGTTAGAACTTGTGCACTTAGCATATAGCTGAGCAGTGAAGCTTTACTCCATTGCAGGTGAGAGGGAAAAGGGAAAGAAGAAGCGTGAGGAGTGAGACCGAAGAATATAGGGGGAAGACTCTTGTTTATATTTTTGTTCCTTTTCCTAAACTTGTATAAGGATTTGGGAAATTATAATACGGTGTAATAGAACTTTGGGGTTAGTTTCGTAGTACTGTAACTCTGGTTTCGAACACCTGTAATTATGTTTTAAATTATTGTAATATGGTTGTGTTAGTATTGGTTTTGAATTGGAGATCCATAGGTTGTTAAACTTCATAACGGGCTACTGGCAGCAAGGCATCAATCGACCGGACCATGTCCAGTCGACTGGACCACCGTGCAGTTTTAGCTACTGCCCCAAATATTGGAAAACCAATCGACTGGATCCCCGACACAATCGACTGGACATTTGATGGAATTGTTGATTTTTGGTTTGGTAAAAGCTTCAGTCGACCAGAGGCATTCAGTCAACTAAGAATTTGAGGCCCCAGTCGACTGAGTCCTCGACGCAGTCGACTGGACAGTGTTGAGAATCTTTTCTTACATTCTGCTTTGATCTTCAGTCAACTGGGTCCTGATTTCAGTCGACTGGACCTCTGTTTTCAAAATGAATTATTTAGGAAGTCTTCTAGTTGGACAAAAATCCTTTTATAACTCTGATTTGAATGGATTTCACTTAAATTTTCCGCTGCTATTTTACTTTAAAGGAATTGGATGACCCTTGATGGCATGCCACGTGGCCTATTTCCGCTCATTAGCGAGATGGGTCGTGACATTTAATGGTATCAGAGCTAGAGGACACAAACCTTTGGGAACGTTTGACGTTGAGTGGAGTGTGAGTGAACTTTGGCACATCGTGTAGATTGCTTCCATATATAGTAGAAATGTTTGGTGCATACGTATGTTATTGTGCATACATGATATGAATATTATTGTGCATGCACAGTGTTTATGCATCGAGATTAACAGGATTGGACAATCATGGGTGATCGAGAACTATCACCGTATACCCAGTGTATGAATGAAATGACCGAAATGATTGGGACATGGGAGATATGATACGAATATAGCAGAACAATTACCTCTAACACCTCCATTCGAGGCAACACCTATAGCTGTAATGCTGGTACATGAGAATAGGGGTATGAGATCTATATCAGAACAATTTGCAAGGAAGAAACCGACTGAATTTCATGGGACTTCAAACACAACACTGGCAGATCATTGGATTATGGATATGGAGAGGATTTTTTTATCTATTCTGATGACCAATAGGGAAAAGATTGAGAACGTTAGTGATGTATTAAGGGATGAGGCTCAGAATTAGTAGGTGAACATCTTGGATCAGGGAGTACCGATAACTTGGGAGAGATTCAAAGCGGAGTTTCATCGCTAATTCTTTCTGCGGGTCACGCATAATACGAAAAAGAGAGAGTTTGATAACGTCAAGCAAGGAGACATGACCGTAATCGAATACACTTCAAATTTTAATACGTTGTTAAGATTCAGTAAGGGTTTAGTACTGGAGGACAAAAATAGGGTGAGGTTATTCGAAGAATGTTTAAGAGAGAATATTCATTTGAGGGTAGAGACCTATGATTATTCAACAGTCACAGTAGTACAACAAACGACGCTTGTAGCCGAACGTGGGTTGGAAAGGTCGAGACAAAATCAGCAAGGCAAGCGAGGTAATGATGGTGGAGACCAGAACTAAGGCGAGACTTTCAAGAGGCCGTTTGTACGAGGCTCTTGTTCTAGTTTCAGTGATTTTTGGAGGACTTGAAGTAACATACTATTGTGTTCACTTTGCAGTAGACCACATACCAGTCGATGTTTTATGACGAACTTCTAGAACAAAACTCAAGGAATGAACAATGCTAGCTTGACACTGGATACGAGGGTTAAATGTTATGATTATGGGATGGTTGGGTATCAATCTAGGAATTGCCCGAGGAAGCGTCCTCAACAAGGAGTTAGTTCTATGGCTTCCAATGAGTCGAAGCCTAGACAGTCTAATAATGGGGGACAGAGGACAAAACAACGTCAGGGAAGAGCATTTTAGATGAAACTAGGAGACATGGTTGCTTCAGAGACAATAGTCTCAGGTATGGTGCTTGTATGTTCGCACTTAGCACACATACTTGTTGACTCAGGATCTATGCATTCATTTGTATCGCATGATTTTGTTGAACATTTGAATGTTAGATCGGCACCGTTAGGATATGAATTATCTATTATCGTACCACTTAGTAGACCAATACTGACATCTACGATATACAATGACTGTGAGATCAAACTAGGTGAGAAGGTGATGACTGTAGACCTTATACCAATCGCTATGAACCATTTTGATGTGATACTAGGAATGGATTGGTTAGCTCTTAACCAAGCTACAATCGATTGTGAATAGAAAGAGGTGAATCTTCGATCGTCGATACACAGAGACTTTGTTTTCATGGGAGTGGGGTTACACCGCCACCGTTTTTAAATTTGGCTATCCGAGTGGGTAGATTATTGAGGAAGGGATGTCAGAGATTCCTATGTTCAGTGATTTATCTCAACGACCGAAGTAGGAGTAGAAGATATTCCGATAGTGTGAGAATATTCAGATGTATTTCCTGATGACTTGCCAGACGTCCTGATTGAGAGGGAGATTGAGTTCACTATTGAAATAATACCGGACTCAAGACCAGTATCCAAGGCACCGTATAGAATGGCACCTATCGAATTGAAAGAGCTGAAAGTCCAACTACAAGAACTACTTGACAAAGGTTTTATTCGACCTAGTATATCGCCGTGGGGAGCTCGAGTGTTATTTGTGAAGAAGAAAGATTGTTCAATGAGAATGTGTGTATACTATCGAGAACTAAACAAATTGACAATCAAGAACAAGTATTTGTTGCCTATAATCAATGACTTATTCGATCAACTTCATGGAGCATAAGTGTGTTCCAAGATAGATCTGAGATCGTGTTACCATCAGTTGAAAGTAAAGACCGAAGATGTTGAGAAGACAGCTTTCAGGTCGCACTACGGATATTACGAGTTCTTAGTTATGGCATTTGGAGTTACAAATACACCAGTTGCATTTATGGATCTTATGAACTGAGTCTTTAAGGACTACTTAGATGATTTTGTGATCGTATTCATTGACGATATTCTTATCTACTCATCGAGTGAGGTAGAACATGAGAACCACTTGAGGTTGATACTACAGAAACTACGAGAGAAATAGCTATTCGGAAAATTCAAGAAGTGTGAATTTGGTTGTCGAACATTACTTTTCTTTGCCATATGATTGACATGAGTGGAGTTTCAGTTGATACTTATAAAGTGGAAGCAGTATATAATTGGCAAAGACCGACATCCGTATCCAAAATCTAAAGTTTCTTAGGATTAGGTGGATACTATCACAGATTCATAGATAATTTCTTGAAGATTTCATTACCAATGACAAGCTGATGAGAAAGGGTGTTACATTTGAATGAAGTCAAGAGTGTGAAGATAGTTTTCAAGAGCTGAAATCGCGATCGAGCGCCTATTCTTACAATACCATCCAGAACTGAAGGATTTGTGATTTATAGTGATGCTTCGCATCAAGGTTTGGGATGCGTACTTATGCAAGGTGGTAAAGTAATTGCATATGATTTTAGACAGTTGAAGACATATGAGGTTACTTATCCGACTCATGATCTTGAATTGGTTGCGGTAATCAATGCTTTGAAGATTTGGAGACACTACTTGTTCATGAAAAAGTGTGTGATTTTCAAACCACAAGTGCTTGAAATATCTGTTCACGCAAAGAGACCTGAATATGAGACAGAGAAGATGGTTAGAATTGATGAAAGATTATGATCTTTCGATTGAATATCATCTGGGGAAGGCTAACATAGTATCCGATGCACTAAGCCAGAAGACACCAAGGAACTTAGCTGACGAGCTAACTCAACAAAAAAATTGGTAAAGGAAATGGAACGTTTGGAGTTAGATGTAATCCCAGGGACTAGTGATGGCTTAATGATGGCGATCATAGCACACCTAGATATTATTGATGAGATTAAGAGGGAACAGTTTAACGATGTCTACTTGTGCAAAATTAGAGATGAGATACCTTTGGAAAGTGACCTAATTTTCTATTGGAATACGAAATGTTGAAGTTTGAGACATGGTTATGTATACCGAATGTGAAAGGCTTGAAAGGGCGACTTTTAGAGGAAGCTTATAGTACTAGATATTCAGTACATCCGGGGAGTAACAAGATGTACCGGAATTTATGAAAGAACTTTTGGTAGAGAGGTATGAAGCGAGAAGTCGCCAAGTTCGTATTCGAATGTTCGGTGTGTCAGCAACTCAAAGTAGAGAGGCAATTACCCGTAAGACTACTACAGCCATTACCTATGTCAGAGTGGAAATGGGATGAGATCACGATGGATTTCGTATCCAG
Source organism: Hydrangea macrophylla (assembly GCA_033977485.1). Lineage (NCBI taxonomy): Eukaryota > Viridiplantae > Streptophyta > Magnoliopsida > Cornales > Hydrangeaceae > Hydrangea > Hydrangea macrophylla. The sequence continues at coordinate 18,736,075 of CM066989.1, forward strand.
ATTTTTGCGATCACCGAACAAGAATGACAAGATTTAGGTTATAGTTGACAGGTTGACAAAATTAGTGCATTTCCTTCCAATAAAGACGACTAAGATGTCCAAGTTAGCAGAGTTGTATGTGAACGAGAATGTAAGACTACATGGGGTTCCAGCAGTGATTATATCAAATCACGATAGTAGTTTTACGTTGAGGTTTTGGGGTAGTCTATAGCAGGCTATGGGTATGAAGTTGAGTTTCAGTACCATATTTCACACTCAAATCGATAGACAGTCAGAGCGTATGATTCAGACATTAGAGGATATGTTGAAACTTTGTGTTTTAGATTTTGGGAGTGACTGGGAGAAACACTTACCGTTAATTGAGTTTGTGTACAACAATAAATTTCAGTCAAGTATTGGAATGGCACCTTATGAAGCTTTGTATGGGCGTAAGTGTTGTTCACCAGTTTGTTGGACCGAGGTTTGAGAAAGAAAGTTGATAGGACCTAAGATAATACAGTTGATCCAAGAGTGACTTAAGGTGGCCCAGAGTCGTTATAAGAGTTATGCAGACTCTAAGCGGTGACCGATGACATTTGAGGTAGGAGATTTTGTATGCTTGCGAGTATCGCCTTCGAAAGGCATTGTATGATTCCGGAAGAGGGGAAAGCTCAACCCAAGATTTGTAGAACCATTTGAGAGCTAGAGTGGAATCTGTGGCTTTTTGCCTAGCTTTGTCATCAGAGTTGGATCACGTGCACAATGTATTCCATGTGTCAATGTTAAGACGATGTATGACAAATGTGAACAAGATCATTATACCTGAACCATTACAGATTCAGGAAGACTTAACTTATATGGAGCAACCAGTAGAGATTCTAGATTGAAAAGAGTAAGTATTGAGAACGAAGACGATTTCAATGGTGAAAGTACTGTGGCGTAGTCACATGATTGAAGAGGCTACATGGGAATGTGAAGAAGAAATGAGGAATGAGTATCCGTACCTGTTCGACGTATGAGGTATAATTTTGGGGACAAACTTCCTTTTTGGGGGGAGAGTTGTCATACCCATTCCAGAATTTCATTATTTTAACATGCATAATTTTAGATTCTGTGAAATTATTAATGTTTATTAATAATTTGAGTTGGGTTGATGTGGGTCAATGGTGAGGTGTCAATGGCGACACGAGAACTTGAAAGTTCATTTTGCATTGGCATGATTAAATGGCATTTATGTGATTTAAATGTTATTTGACTTTCTAGTATTTTTGATGAATAATAAATTTACCTTTGTAAAGTAAATTATAGTAATTTCGATATTGTTGTGTAGCATTTGGAGAACTATGGTGCAAACGTGAGTGACATGTTATATAAAAGGTAGGTTGTGTAGAAATTCCTTAGAATTTAGTTTTCAGACGTGATTTTGGACTCAAATTGGACTTGGTTGAAAAAACTTTTATAATTGATAATTTTCACTCGTGAAGGCATAAAATGGAAGTGTGTGACGTTCCAGGAGTTCATTAGAAGTTTCGAGAACTCGCAGGGTGGTAAACGCGATTTCTGAAAAGTTTTCCTATAAATCGGTGAGGGTGGATTTTTCATTGTTATAAAACTTTCCAAAATATCTAGAGAGGAGAGAGAAATGGGGATTTGTTGCCACGAGCTTTGCGACTACAATCGGCGACCTTTCATCCGTCAGGCTTTCTCTAGATTTTATAATTTGACTCCTTGAGGTAAGACCTACGTTTTGATAGTCATTAGGCCATGTTTGGCTAACTTTTGTAAAAGGTCTAATTTCTAGAAATCTAGAAAAAACAGGTATAAACTTGTAGGAATCACCTGAAATCGGAGATCCGACGTTTAATTGCCTCGGTAGTACTTCCCTCAAAGTTTGGAAGAATTCACATGAGGTATGAAGTTCTAACCTCTTGTTTATATTTTTGTTCCTTTTCCTAAACTTGTATAAGGATTTCGGAAATTGTAATATGTTGTAATAGAACTTTGGGGTTAGTTTTGTAGTACTGTAACTCTAGTTTCGAGCACTTGTAATTATGTTTTAAATCGTTGTAATATGGTTGTGTTAGTGTTGGTTTTGAATTGTAGATCCATAGGCTGTTAAACTTCATAACGGGCTGCTGACAGCTGGGAATCAGTCGACCAAACCTTGTCCAGTCGACTGGACCCAATGTACAATTTTAGCTACTGCCCAAAATAATGAAAAACCAGTCGACTGGATCCCCGGCACAATCGACTAGACATATGATGGAATTGTTGATTTTTGGTTCTATAAAAGCTTCAGTCGACCGGAGGCATTCAGTCGATTGAGAATTTGAGGCCCCAGTCGACTGAGTCCCCGACGTAGTTGACTGGACTGGGCTGAGAAACTTTTCTTACATTCTGCTTTGATCTTTCGTCGACTGGGTCCCGATTTTAGTTGACTAGCCCTCTGTTTTCAAAATGAATTCTGTAAGAAGTGTTCCAGTTGGACAAAATCTTTTTATAACTATGATTTTAATGGATTTCACTTATATTTTCTGCTGTGATTTTACTTTAAAGGAATTAGATGAGCCTTGATGGTGTGCTACGTATCCTATTTCCGCACGTTAGCGGGATGGGTTGTGACAGCTTAGGCAGTACACCGAGTTTGCCTCTCCTAGGCCCCCCCTGACCGAGGTCTATTCTATCTTTCGAACTTTGGATGCATTGCCTATTCGCCATTTGACACTTGCCAATCTATACATTAGGTTAGGAGTTCCAGACCTATTCTTGGACCGTCCTCAAGTAACTCATTTTGGCGCTTAGGGGTGATCATGTGCCATTCTGACTATTACTCATCATCCCAGTCGGACGATAAGGCTTCTCGGTCGGTGACACCCGAGTCGAGTGAGTCTCCTGCTTTTCGTCCCCCTTTTGAGCATCACAATGAGGGTAGGGTCCCAATAGCAATTTCTAGTGAGAGTGTTCCTGGGGGCCAAGGAGATTCCCACGCTCCCGAGCCCTCTAGATTTGTGAACGATGAGTCTGTATCTACAAGGCCTGTCCCTGAGTTTTCCTGTAGGGGTATAGAAAGTGACCTGAGGGCGTAATACCTAGTCACTTTTAGGACTAGGTTTTCCATTCTCGATCTCTTTTCCTTGGCCGTCCCTGATAGACTCCTCGGGGCTTGTAGGAGGGAACTCATGTTTGTCACCTCTCTGAGGACGCGTTCTTAGCAGGAGCTTGTGTTCCTTTGCACCCATTAGCATGAGAACTTTTGAGCTATCTCGGGATTGCCCCCGAACAACTTATCCCATTGCGTGGAAACTCCTGATGAGATTGGTATATTTGTGGCCCTAATATTTCGGGTATACACCGACCCTCGAAGAGTTCCTGTGGACGTTCTGAGCTTTTCCTTTGTCTGGGGTCGGGTTTTTCTCTCTAAGTGCACGGCAAGGAAAAAAATCATAGGTAGGTGTCCAAGCAATAACAAGGGTTGGAAGAAGAAATTCTTCCATGTCTCTTTCCCAGGAGCTGTACTAGACCGCCCCCGGACAGAGCTCGTCTTGCCCACGACCTGGTCGGCCGAATTGAGGGGTAAGGCTCTGATTATTCTTTTCTCTTCCTACCGTTCCTTAATTCCTTTTGTTTTAGGACATTAACCGTCAGGCTTCTTTTTGCAACTGACCCTACCACAGTTCCAAAAAAACCGGCTGAGTGCCAGGAAAGGATTTTGAGCCTCACCTCGACTCCGGTTGACATTAACCGATTGCTGAGCAAGTTTGGCGATTGAGGAGAGAGCTTCGAGCCGAAGAAGATATTTAGTGCTCCTAAATTATCGTCTTCAATCCCTGGAAAGTGTTCTCGATAGCTTTCTCATTGTTTTTTGAAATTTCTTCGTTTGACCAGATTCTGACCTTGTTTTCATTTTTTGACTGCATTGGCTCCCAAAAAGGATATGGCAGCGATAGCCGCTAATGAGGCTGCTTTAGCTACAAAGGTAACCGAGAATAAAAAGTATTTGGGAACTGTTGCTGGGGAGGCCGGGGAGCTCCGGAGATTGAAGAAATGGCCTCAGCAGTCTCCAAAGGATATCCCGACCCCTTCCCTGGAGAAGGTTGGGGACAATGCTCTTGACCGGGATGTTGGGGCAGGCACGCCTAGCCCACTCGGTCTACGGCTGGGCGAGAGCTCAAGCCCCTCAGTGATTCCTACCCAGGATAGGATTTGTGGCGCTTTACTTCCTGAGGACCTTCAGAGGTTCGATAAGGTCCCAGCTGCCTATGGATATCGCAAGCTAGCCACGCGTTTTAAACTTTTTCAAATTCAAATATGAGTTGCCACTTAATTTTTAGAGGAAAATTAAGAAACTATTTTAAAAGCAAACTGATCTTTTGGAAACTAGAGTTTTCTAGGTCCGAGGATTATGTAATGAGAGGGGAAGAAGCCCGGTGGACTAAAACACCCCCTCTCATCCTATCTCGTGATAGGCCTCTACTCAATATCCTTTTTAATTGAATTATTAATCTAAGCATGCCCTCAACTAATACATATATATACATTACAAAAGCATGTCAAAAGGGGTGCAAGATTGCTTACGAAAAAAGGCATACAAAATCACGTAATACAAATTGCAAGCAAAAATGATATGCAATAGAGAACAAGAGAACTTACCCGGGGTCCAGTTGCGAAAGGAAACATGCAATGCACATAAATAGAAGAAAATCCTAAAAAAAAAGAGTCTCTATTACATATGTACACATAAGGCAAACCCTAATCTAAGGTGTCACGCATGAAGTCAAAAAACTCAATAAAATCAAGAAATAAAGTAAACTACAGAAAAGAGTCAAGAAATTGTACCTACATAGTGCTACAAAACAAAGGGTTAGTCCACATGATTTGAACAAAATATAATGCCAATTCCTAAACATCATGCCCGAACTCTTAGCTTAAATCTATCAAACATTGACATAATTATGATTTCCTTCTAATTAGTTGAAATTATAATTCTATAGATATACAAGTCTTAACTAGGAGCCAATGTAATGTCTATATAGAGATGACATATTCCCAACATGGTCACAAGTAATCCATAGCTATGTTCAACTAATTAAGGCTGGGTGCAATACAAGATGATCATGTCCTAATTGCTAGATTCTATGCATATGTGATTAATACATGAGTATGAACATGAATAAGCTATAAATCATTCATTGATTTGGATCATCTGACCTCTGGATTTAAGTTCAATTAATCATAATCAAAACATGTTTCAAGCCTTAGGTCCTAAAAAAGTCATTTGGACTATTATTGCAAACTTTATCAAATCTATCACAGAATTCCAGAAATTACAGAGAGCAGACCATCAAGAAAGCATACCTTCCATGGTTGGATCTTAATGATTTTTGGACACAAGGTGCCTCTGTGATCTAGTTTCTAACCCAAAAATAAAATCAAAGATCCAACGGTTCAATCTCTGGGAATTGGGTCATAATTAGACATCACTCAGAATTTAATAACTCTCTGTCCATAGATTTCGTATGATTTTCTAAAAATAGTAAACAAATATGAATGACTCCATTCTTTTAATGGGGTCTTATTAACTCATAAACTTCATAGGAAAAATTATTTGAAGCTTAAAATACTCGTCTAAAGCTCTGATCTAACCAATTTAAAACTGACTTACTGCACTGAAATATTGGACAGAGAATGACTAGTTTACAAATTCTAAGACCAAACCATGTTAACTAAGGAATCTCATCAAAACAAAAATTGCAGTAGTAGATCTGTGACTTAGGGACAAACTCCAATTAGTCTCTACAGTGTTAACTAATGAACCATGATTTAATTAAAAATCCTTGATCGTTGCTGGTTATTGAAGTCACTACACTATGTTGACATCTAGTCCATTGGGGTTGACTCTTCTTTGAGCCTTAATTTCTCTCTAAAGTTGATGATCCTTGAGGAATATAGACTAACTTTATTCAATTCTCCTCCCAAGTTAAGGATCCTTGGAGACTAATTATGATAATCCAAATGAACCGTAATGGAATATGGGGAGGATTCCATGAAACTTCAAATTAGAGGGCCCAAACCATAGGTCATGGATTGGATCCACTAATTACGTATGGATATAACTATGATCAACCTTAATTCCCATATGAATCATAAGATTATAGAGAACTAAATGATCAAACTCAAAGGAATCAAATGAGATATTGAAGATCTCATGACCCTATGAGTTGAATACAAACAAAGAAGAGATGATATCAACACTCAATTAATGTTCTAAGATAGACTTCACTTTAGAACTTATTTGGTCTTAAACCCAAAGCTATTTAGGTTCAAATCAGTGAAGATGGTGTGTGATGAAATGAGGTAGGAAGAGACTTTTGGAAAATGTGTAAAAGATCCTATGTAGTTTTATGAACTATGATTGAACTTAAACTAAGAGCTAATTAAAATTAGATAGTTACCTCCAATTATCCTCAACTTTGTTATGGTTTGGATGTCTTCTAAAGGATCTCCAAGCTCTTCTTCCAACCCTTACAGTAAATTTTCTTTTCTTAATTTCTCTCCAACATTCTCTTAATATTCTCCTAATTATCTCAAGAAGTTATCAAGAATCCTCCTAGTTGATCCCCCTTACAATGGGGATATTCACCCCTTTATATAGGCAAAATTTAAGGGTTATTTTGGTAAATTCAGGAGAAAAAACCCTAATCTTGAAGGTACTTTTGATGGTACAATACGTACTATTTTAAAAGAAGATTGTTGGAAAATGTGGCACTTGGTGGAGTTGTCCACGACACTCAGTAAGCACCAGAACGACACTCGCCAATTGCCGACACGACATTCATCGAGTGTCGTAGACAACTCGCGGACTGCCGTCTTTTTGTGCATCTCTCTCTACCTTATTTTTGATTTCTTTTTCTTTCTTTCTTATTCTTTTATTTCTTTTTACTTTAAAAATGCTTCCATTTTTACGGTATTTGGCGAGTTGTCTGCGGCATTCAGTAATAGCCAGAGCGGCTCTCAGTGAATGCCAGTACAGCATCCAGTAAGTGCCGCAGTTCTTGCCGTGTACTGCTTTCTTTCCTTTCTTATGTTCTCCCCTTTTCCTTCCTTTTTCTTTCTTTTTCAATTAATTTTCCTTTTGAATTTGAACTTGAAAGCCTTACAAAGAGCTTGAATCACCTTGGAAACCTAAAATTTTTCGGACAATGTCATCATCGGTTTTGGAGGTAACGACCCCCTGAATTCGATAGTTGGTCAAAATCGGGGTGTCTACAGTTTACCCCTCTTTGATAGAGCTTGTAGGGCAATGCGTCTCATAAGTGAATGTCAAAGCCTGTATGAAGACAAGTCATTGACCAAACCTTCAGATTTAGGTAAAAACAAAACGTGGTGCAAAAATAGTCGCACAAATGGTCCTTGCTGGTCGTGCTCGACGGTGAGCTACCTACATTTCCCTACGGGATAGACCATGACATAGTTCAGGCAAGGGACAAACACACAAGTACAAATAGTCATACGGATGGATGCAATTATCCTATTGTGATGTACGTGCTCAAGCAATGATGGCTTCCAATGCAATTTCATGCTTCATGCTTTCAAAAAATGCAATGATTTGAGATCATGCTATTTTGATGTTCCTAGATGCACTCCATGTCCTTTGCTACTCAATACTTATGGTCACTTCAACTTATTGGACGAGCTATCTTCAGAACTATGAGTTTCTTTGACTATTGGCTTGGTCCTCTTCAGGATTCTTAACCATTTCGGTCAATCGAATGAACTCAATTGATTGGGCAGCACTTCACAACTTAGCCCCCAGTGTCAACACGGGTTTGCTCTAAATATCCGCAGCCCTTCGGCTTCTTCGGATGTGTTTACTCTAAATATCCATAGTTCTTCGGCCCCGTCGGATATGTTAGCTCTAGATTTCCGTAACCCTTTAGCCCCGTCAGATATGTTTGCTCTAAATATCTATAGCCCTTCGGCCTCGTCGGATATGTTTGCTCTAAATATCCGCAGCGCGTCGGCCCCATTGGATAGGTTTACTCTAAATATCTGCAGCCCTTCAACCCCATCAAAAATGTTTGCTCATCTCAAACTTGATTTTTACTCAACTTTAAAATCGGGAGTCGATCGAACTCAAATCAATTCAAAATTTTAATTTTAGGAGTCAATCAGACTCAATTCCGTTAAATTTTCAAAAATTGAATCATTTCCAAGATTAGGAGTCAATCTGAATCAATTCAGTTTAATTTTCAAAATTTGAATCATTTTCAAGTTCAGGTCAGACTCAATTCAAATTTTTTCCAAAACGAGAGTCTAAAAGACTCAAATTATTTCAAATCTTAAAAAGTTCTGGAGTCAAATTAGGCTTAAAAGAATTTTAATCCCAGAGTCAATCAGACTCGATTCATCTTAGCGATTTTCTAAAATCAGGAGTCAAATAGACTCAAAAGAATATAATTTCATGAAACCAGAGTCAATCAGACTTATTTTCAAATCCATCTTTCAAAATTTGAAGCCACGTGGACCTGAAAAAATATTTTTGGGGACCAAAGTGTAAAGGCGGGCAAACTTGGTTTTTGATTCCCTGGCCTAGGCCTAGGTTTGAATTCAAAATTCGGGACCCATTTTGAATTTCAGGGGAAAAGCAAGCAACCCTTCAACTACTTGCTTTGCGGCACACGCGCAAGACCACGGCAGTCCGTGATTGCCGTAACGGCACTCACGGAATACTATAGCAGAACTTAGTGAGTGCCACGAGGCAATTAGAGGCTACCGTTCAAGAATTCCCAAGTGCCGCTCGAGGCACGGATGGCAATGCATATTTCATTTTCTTTCATTTCTTTCACTTCTCAAGAAAACTCTCTGAGACGAATATCTCTGTCAAATAAATTTTTTTATTAATTTGTGGTTATCTAAAGGATCGGCACGCTAGTTCCCCTCGATCAAAATCTTATTTTTCTCCTTATGATTGTTATTTTTATGATTTTTTTCTTTTCTCTTCCTAATTTTCCTAAAACTTGATCTCCATCTCTTCTATTCTTGATAGGTTTACTGACATGGCTAGCGGCTCAAGTAGGAAGAAGAGGAAGTACAAGCCCACTCCTCATATAGAACTTACTTTTTTACTCTAGGACCCCGACGAGCAGCTATCTTCTTGGGCGTTTTGACAAGAGGTATATCCTTCTTTTCATTTCTTAACTTTCAATTCTCTGGTTATCACTCCCTATGAACGCAATATATGATAACAAAGAATTTTGAAATGCTCTCTTTTGATTATCAAATGGCCTTTGGAATGCATACGCTCTGTTCTAAAGATTTTCGAGGGCTCTGATCATTCCTTTTTTAAAATTTTGATTTATTCATTTTTATTTTTCTTTTCTTTTCTTTTCTTTTCTTTTAGCATCCACTTTACTGATATCAAACTCTTGTGACTTGTTACAGCTTCAGCCCGACTCGCTGAAGGGTCACAGTAGCCTCGCTCATGGTTATGAGTGGTACCAGTCTCTTAACCAGACTGTGAGGGACTACATTGTCGCAGCCGGCTTGGAGACTTCTTCAAGCTCTTGACCAAGAGCTCCAATGATCTCAGGTAGATCCATGCCCTTATGAAGCGGTGGTAGGATACCACCAACACCTTTCACTTCAAGTTTGGGGAGATGACGATGACCCCCTTCGATTTTAGTACAATCACAGGGATCCCCTTCGGGGGTAAGTGCCTATGGATGCTGGATATAGTGACAGAGTAGGATCGGGTACCTGTACTATTGGGAGTGGCCCCGGAAGAGCCTTCGATCACTGCCAAGTGGTTCCTTGATATGTTTAAGGACCAGGAGGGCTTCTCGAATGAGCATATGGCCAGGGGGTTCATGATGTACTTGCTAGGGTGCTCCCTGTTGATCACCGAGGGTAACCAGATCACTATCGCGCTGCTAGGGTCTCTGGAGGACATGAACCGTATCTATCAGTATGATTGGGCCGCAGTTGGACTGGCCATCCTCTACAGACATATGGGAAAGCTCTCCCGCGATCTTCCGGCCTCCATGGGCAATTTTTGGTGACACTCTTTTCTTTCTTTTCTTTTCAGATTTGGTCTTACGAGTATCTCCATATGCTGACAAGGCCAGCGGACACCCTCTTCATGCCTCAGGTGCTGAAGTAGCAGAAGGACCAAGTTGGGAGGAAGACCACGGCCCACAATTTTATCGCATTTAGGAACTTTCTGACATCCCTGAGTGAGCCCCATGTCAATTGGCAGTCCTGGAGTTTTATACTTTCTACCCTTACTCTAGAGAGGAGGAGATCGGCTGGTTTTGACCCAATGAGATTGCTACTGGACGGCCCAAATGCTCAGAAGTGGTATCTGAGAGAGAGAGTGACCAGGCAGTCTCTAATGGCTCCCATTTTCCATGTGGCGCACCCTCCTCCTGGTTCTATGAGAGTTGTTGAGACTCTTTAAGATAATGCCTTTTCGGCTGCCCTGAATGGTCTCTCAATTCAGGATTTCCTAGAGCCTCCCGAGGGATACGCAGCTTTTAATGTTGCTAAGCTGATGAAGAACTTCCTTCTGGTGGAAGTGACCCAACTAAGTTCATTTATAGCTTTTTCATTCTCTTTTTTGGTCTCTTTTACTTTTTATGAATTCTTTCTTCTTCCCCCACAGCCTATTCATGCCGCGGCCTGGCCTCATACTCTACCACAGTGGGATTAGAGTCTCCAAATGGTCTGTCAGGGTGAGCAGAGCAGGACCACAATCCCTCGACACTACCAGGGTGCTCCCATAATCCCACTCTAGTATGGTCACGTCCACAAGGACTATGCCAACGAGGACCTGCTTTATGTACATAGCGTGAGGCATTGGGTTCATGGATGAGAGTGGAGGGTAATTTTTCAAAAACCCTGTTTTGATTCTTTGGATTCTTCTTGAGTTTCTAATCCTTTTTTTTAATTATTTAGGCTAATGGAGCTCGGGTAGCTGTTGAGGCTCAGCTGCTAGCTAGGGTAAATATTTATTACTTTACTCATTTAGCATTTGATTTTAAATTTTCAATCTTACTTAACCACTTCTACTTTACCTTTTCACTTTTTTGGATGAGGAGATCAGGGCTCTGACCCTACGAGTGAGGGAGTTGGAGCTACATCTCGGAGCAGGCCCTAGTTGAGCTCATGGAGGTGCCGGTCATGGCGGAGGTGGAGGCAGAGGCTATGGCGCCAGGAGCGATACGGAGTCAGAGCAGGAGCGCCCCTCAAACGCATCACGCGCCAGACCCAAGGTCAAGGCCGGGGTTGACCCTACCTATCACCTCCCTACTTTTTCTTCTTTTTTTTAGTGTTGGAGAGGGTACACATATTTGGATGACTGTATATATACGCATTATTTTGACGACGGCTTTGGGTAGCCGAAATTATCTTTTTGGATAGGATAGGCACACACCTACTTTACCATTGACATGATTAGCGACTTTTTATTTCTCTGCATGCTTTTATTGTGAATACGACCATAGCTTGGTCATGCTTCTATTGCTTGTGAATGTTGAATTTTTATGAATGTGACCATGGCTTGGTCTTTTTTTATTTTTATTTCTATGATGCTCGTGATGCGAAATGATGCACAAGTTTGTAAATCTTGCTATTCCTTTGCAGGTTGGGGTTAGAAACACTTCAAAATAGGTTTTGGAAAACACAGGCTCTTTGCGGCGGCGCTCAGTTACACCTGAGCGTCACTCAACGAGTGCTGGAGCGGTAGTCGAAGACTACTATGCAGTAATTACTGTCGTACGGCACTCTAGAGAGTGCCGCTGAGTTCCCCGAGTGCCATTCGGTGGTCAAGACAGAATCTATTTCTCTTATTATACTCTTTGTTCCTCAAAAACTCCATAAAACACTCTTCTCCCTCTTCTATTTCCATCTTAAATGGTTCCTATTAGCTCTCAGATCCTCTTCCCATGGATGGATACTCTCTCAGGTGTTGACATGCTCAACTTCGAATGTTTTAGGCTGAACAACCTTTCCTCTTTCCGGCAGATGGCCCTGGATGAAAGTTTACTTCTAGCTGTCATCCAGTGTTGGGACCCCATTCTTCATGTCTTCCGCTTTGGTCATCAGGAGATTTGTCCCTTATTTAAGAAGTTTAGTGCTATCCTCCACACTGATCCTTTTTGCAGATCTGATGATTCGTCTTGTACAGGCCGACTATGTTTAGGATTTAGCCGCCTTCCTTCATATATCCCAAATTGATGGAGGTTCCTTTGTTCATGGCAGACATATAAACTTTGAACGTCTTTCTTCAGTCTATGCTCCCATAGGAGACCCTTATGACGGTGGACACCAGATTACACGACGTAGTGCATAATCTATTGCTATACTTTCTTACTTCCTCTTTCAGTCATCTTCTGACGTTCTAATACCCATCGCTTATAGTTTACGGGATATGAAGAGTGTTGTCATGCTGGTTCTCTGTGAGACTTTGATGGGATTAGATCATGCTCTCATTGCTGGAGCCATGTTATCCTCTATGGCGGGCTCCCTTTGTCTTACAAGTTTGGCTTATGGAGCATCTGTATCTATTTATCCACCCTCTACACCTTCGTAAGTCACTTTCCTATGTTTTTCTGGAGATCCACCACCTATTCCATTCTATCATCGCCTGGCTTGGTTGTCTTCAAGGTCTTACTTCCGATGACATCTGCTGGGTCTACCCGCAGTGGACTTATTGCTCTATTGCAGTACGACTTCCTGGGCAACCTGGCATCTGGTTACCTGGATTGCATGCAAGCACTTTTTATATCCCCGACCGAGTGGTTCATCAGTACGGACTTCTTCAGGATGTTCCTGAGGATGTTACAGTAGATTTCACGAGGAGTTCTACCATGCGCCCTTCAATTGTGAAGGCTTTTACCGAAGCTTGGTATGACAGGGTGGAGGCTCCTTTTCAGAGAGTTCTTGCTTCAATCGTGCCTGCTGCTAAGTATCTTCTAGAGATCTAGACTTTTGTCGAGAGATAGACTTCATAGACAGACATAGATGAAAGTGAAATAAACACATGACAAAGCTTTATTTTACAAAACTTCTGACAGACAACTGGGGGGCATGCCATCTCGTATAACTGATCCGCTCCCATGAGTATAAGTACTTGAACTCCGAACACCACCTGTGCAGGGGCCACCTTGTTAGGAATAAGTCAGTAAAAGTAGAAAAGAAATCAAATGAAGAAAAAAAGTAATGAAATTAGTTTTACCTCAATAATTCCTATCAGAGGAAAGTTCGGCTTCAAATGAGATATTCTAAAACTGTCATAGTCAATCTCAAGCCGTAGCCAATTGATGACATGATCTGTAGTAATGGCCCTATGAAGACGGCACCTGTGAGATTGCCTAACATCAGATAGTAGGAGGATGATTACCTGGAATAATAAAGCGGTCTCAAAGATCGGCTTGTCGCATGACACACTCGCCTAGATATCATGCAGAGCAAAAGGGTCCAGAAAGTAAGAGCCGATTCTTAGACAGTGGATCAGAGTTATGAGAAATGCCATGATAGAAGGATCAAATTCGGCCCTAGGATCCTATGTGATAGCATCCGCTATGAGATTTGAGAGAAAATCCCTGCATTTGTTGAAGCTATGAGCCCCAACATTCACTCCTGCCTTCTCTTTTTGCCATTTGAGTCCTCATAGGAATATGGTCACACTAGAACCCGTAGGTGTAGGGGCTAGGATCCCAAGGTACTCAAAGCTTTAGATCCATAAAAGAAGAGGAAAAGGAACCATTAGAAATATATTATAGAAAGGAAGTTTGTCATAAAGTAAAAATGAATGAAGTCATTACCTCCTAAGCCCACCAAAACCCGCTTATCGATGAGGAGTCCATCTTGAATATTTCTCCCATTTTTGCATCTTTAGGACATTTGATAACCATTCAAGGATAGAGAGGTGAATCATGTCAACCCTAGTGCAACGAGAGAGCACCCGAGCACATACATCATAAAGGCCAGTGTAAGTTGATCCGTGGTGAATCGATTGTGTCGTTGAATGCCTCACAAAACCATGTGTAGAGGACAGCTTCGCTCACTACATTTTGTGGATATAGCCCTAATAGCTCGATGACTTGCTCTCGGTCTACTACTAGATTGGGGTTAACAACAAGGACTTCTCCTCCAACTTAGAGACTGATAATAGCACTAAAATCCTTCTAAGTAATTGTCATCTCCCCGAAAGGTAGATGGAAAGTACTTGTGGAGTCCCACCATCATTCTTCCAAGCTTAAAAGATGAGCCCGATCACTTGAGCTTCGAACTAGTAGCTTCACAAATTCGCTGAATCTGGAATTTTCAACATTTGTTTTGATGGCCGACGGAAGTTTCTTGAACCATTCATATCCATATGCAAGGCACCCGTGACCTTTGGTTCCTAGAATTATGAAAAGAAGTTGACATGGTGAGTTAGGCATTTTACGAACACTTGGTGTATATTTAAAAGGGTTGCTTAAGAGCTGTTTGACCCAATTTAAAGATTCCTTAACAGATGCCTTAAGGATTAAGCAGGCCTTAATTTACAAAAGTAACTTAAGGTTTGTTTGGACATTAAACTCTTGACACTCACTTCTTGGATTTTCGCCTAAATTTCTATGTAAAATATGTTGAAGAAAGAGCAAGATGAGTTGATTTAAAAATTGGGCACAACAAGACAAGCACTTGCACAAAAAATGAAAGATTTCTTAAGATAGCAGTTACAGAGATCTGTAACTTATTTATTCATTCAATAGTTTCCCTCATAGATGAGCCTATTTGGACTCATCCACCTGAGGATCACCTTACATATATATACTCTAACAGAGTTGTTAGAGTAGATGGTTGCTAAAATACTATCAGCTGTTAGAGTAGATGGTTACATCCTTATGAATATTTAGAAAGAGATGTATAACTTTGTTATTTACTGAATGGTTGCAAGTTTTTGCAACTCTTTCAAAAGTAAGCCGACAGAAAATTGATATCACAATTGACGTAAGGTTTGATTATCCATTGTTACAAGCGGAAATTGAGCATATGCAAACTAATGTATAATTTCAGAATGCAAAATACAATTTACCCCAAATTGGAACAAACAGTACATAGCAAAACTAAAATAAAGGATTTCATCATTCACTATTTTCAAATAGATAGAGTATTTTATACCTTCTGAAGAGTCTATCTTAATATTCTTAACATTCCAAATTATTTCCTACCATTGATAAAATGAGTTCTATTGTGTGAATTGTAATTCAATTAGCATCCTTTATTTTTTGTTTTCCTATTGTGTATTCGTCCTGAGATTATGAGATATTATAGAGTATTGACTTGAGGAAACCGAAGTCATTTTTCTAATTTTCTTCTTCTACAGACAAAAATCTCTATTTTGGGAAAAAATTTATGGGTTGTAGTTAGACTATTTTTCACTTTACCCCTATACTTAAGTAAATCAGTTAAAGTTGACAGACACAAGTCATGTTTGGCAACAACTTTTGGAGTTTATAAATAGTTACGGACTCCAAAAGCTAAAATAAATTATATTTAACAAAATATTCTCTACAATTGCAATAGGCGAAAAGCTATCTTGGACAACTTACAACAATCAAATTATTTTTGTGACACATTTGAGACTACAACGGGGCGAATTGAAAAATGTGCTCACCATAGAGTGTCAAAGTGACAAATACTCCACTAAACAAGCTTATATTCTATTAATTTTAATCGAATTGATAATTGTTTCACATTACTCCAAAATACATGGGGTATTTGTAATACGATTTGAAGTATAGGGGGACAAAGTGAAAAAAATGGTCGAAGTGTAGGGGGTGTATATGTAATTAACCCAGAGTTTACAGTTTGTGGGCCCAGAAGGAAAAGGTATCCCGCACTCTTTTATTTTTCTTATTTTCTACCCTGCCAAACAAATGATTTTATCATTTTCCTTTCTTTTTTCTCCATACTTAACATGTCCTTAGAGAAATCCATTGCACTGCAGTTGTGGCGGCAATGATATAATTGTAATCTAAACATTTTAATATCAATAATCTACTTATGATAGATTTATGTATCGAAATTCTTAAATAGTAGGTGTAAAATGAAATGGCCAATAACTTAAAACATCACAATCATCATTTTTCAATACTGAGTTATGACATAAGAAGTATCTTCTGCTCACTCATTCTGGCATTTCAAAATAACATGCATAGTACCTAAAGAAAAGTACTTACGTTTTTTCAATTTTTAGAAAGCTATAAAGGTAATTAGATATTTGCAATATATGTATTTGGCTAGTCATAACAATAATTAAATTTTGTAACCTTGGTGTTGAGATTGCCACAAATCTACTTGTAATACGAAAAATATACCTACCACAAATCATGGTGTCCATACCACCTATATAAATCAATCATCTACCTTCAGTCTAAGCGGGAAAAAACAAAGAGCACCAATTTAAACACCACATCGAAAAAGAAAATTTGAAAATGAGTTACATGATGAGAAGTTTCTTCTTCTCTATCATGCTAGCACATTACGTTGCTTTCACAACAAATGCCCACACCTTTCTTTATGAAAGTTACGAAATTCATAACATCAATGGACTAACGCCGTCTAGCCCTCCCTTGAGATTTCATTGCAAATCCAAGGACGACGACCTTGGAATACATATTCCGCACGTGGGTGAGGATTGCAACTAGTATTTCAAACGCAATTTCTGGGGACGTACGCTGTTCTACTGCTACTTTTGGTATGGAGATAAGAAGACAACGACTTTTGATGTTTACAATGAAAAGATGCAAAACTCGTGCGTTACGCCTCCCCATTTCAGTCGTACAGGGACTTGCTACTGGTTAGCGAAAGATGATGGTTTCTATTTTAGTAACATAATGCTGATTGGAGGAAAGTATATATATCTGGCCATGATTATTGTACTAACAATACCATGTGTTGTGCTTAAAAGCATCTAAATAATTGATTATTAAGAGAACAACAATAAAAGTGACAATTTCATCCTTTGATTTATTTTTGTGTTTATCTATGAGTTATTTATTTATTTTTCATTGATTCTCAAGAAAATAGAAAACCTGAAGATGCATTTCTCCACTCTTGCATTCCTTGATCTTTTCCATCAAACCAATCTTTATATTCTACTTGCTTCCCTCCCCCTTTTTCCTTGTTTTCCATTTTCCTCATATGAAACATACTTTTATTCTATGTTTGAGAAGAGAGATGCAAAAGTGGAAAGAAAGGAAGAGTACTATAGCCCTATATATGTATATCCCTAAGGAAAGGAATGGAATGTTCCCTCCTTTTCTTTGGTTGAACCAGACAAAAGGGAGGAAGGAAAGAATAAAAAACTGTACATTTTATTACTATAGCCCTATATATGTATATATTTAAAGCATATATGTGTTGTGATTAAAGGTATCATAAAAAAAATTGATTACTAAGAGAATAACAATACAACAATAGTGGAAATTTCAGTTTTTGATTAATTTTTTATGTTTATCTCTTTTTATTTATTTATTTCTTATGTACTCTCAAGAAAACTGAAAACTTCAAGGGACATCACTTTAACTGTCACACAATACATTATCGGATAGAAATCTATGTAGTCTTTGAGGAGAAAAATTATCCCACATGGACGTCACACCATGTGACATTGACTGTGATTATCCTCACATTTTGGTGGGAATTACACTGGTGTATGCATATTGGGATACAATATATAATTTTAAAGCATTTTACCAAAAATTCCTAAACATCTATGTTTTGAAAAATGTTTTACATGAAAAAAGCACATCTATTAATGATTTTGTCAGCATATAGTGGCATGTACTTGGTGATCATATGTCACTGGAATTATGATATCTTTGTAAATTTCTATGTGATTTTTAGAAGTCTTATTAAATGTGGTCCACTAGTCTTCAATATTAGTTGGACTTCACTAACTATTTAGCCAATATAAGATTGTCCCAATTAATATATATGTATGTATGTATATATATATAAAAGATATACGTTATAAATTGTTGAGAGAACCAATGATTGAATGGTTCATTTTTCAACAGTTATTAAATAAGGGACTTTTCATATTCAGTAATTATGAAAGTCATTACGTGTTCCAAGGCCGTATTTATGACAGTCATTAATAGGCCCTCTTCTCTCCTCTATAAAAAGTACACCCTACCCCTTGAAGTTAACCTCAATTAATTACAGAAATAAGGATGTGCATAACTGAGAGATAGAGAGAAGAAGGTGAAGCCTAGAATAAAGTGCAATCTAAGGGGTTCCAATTCTGTCTGTACCAATTTCAATGGCGAATAATGGTATGTAAATTTATATTTGATTTCTTAAGATGCGTTATATTCAAGATCTTGGCATATAAAATTATTCCGCATGATAGTTTTTTTTTATCAATTAAAGTCTTACAGTTGGTATCAGAGCCATGTTTTTAAATATACACATCTTAGAATAATAGCTTTATGTATCAAATCATTCCCAATCTTATGAACCCATTGATTAGACTTACCTTCAAATCTTTGAAAAAATAGTTGTTTTTTCATCAAGGCGGCCCTTTTCCGTAACATGCGCCTTTTTTGGGTTCGAGTAAAAAATGATGGATCGTGATGCCGAGGGAATTACGGATGCTAGACATACATCCAAGCCCATCTTGTGGTACAGGTGGCAACACCATTCTCGGCTTGGTATTAGGATATGTGGCTGGCTCCGAACCTCCTTTTTGACCTTGACTGCTTGAACCTATGGCTTGAGTCTGTGGATGACGATTCCTTTGTCTTTTTGGCTTGCTTTGCTTGCTTGTTTGGGGCATCATCACCTCTTTACCCTTGTCTAGCCTGTTCTTATTTATTGTAACCTGAAAACCTCCTGGTCGTTGGACCACCATGCTCTGATTGCTTTATTTTCTGAGGGTTCCTCCAATATTTTGAAGCACATCATCTTGTTTCTAGAACGGTACTGCCAACCTCTCTGCGCAACTAATATAGAGAATTGGCTGTTCACTGGCCTCTGCTAATTCATGTAAAGACTTTCTTGTCATAATGTATGATTCATAAGGATTAGAAGCATGATAATACACTCCAGTCCTTGTTTCAAATGGTGGTGCTTCTGGGTTGAAGCTTCTAGACTGACCTCTAGGCCCTGAAATCTCACTTTTTACCCTTTCTTTTTTAGACGCATTGTTAATCTGCCATTATAATTTTACTGGCATTGTCTCGTTGGTAAAATCAGCTATTACCATATTGACATGTGCTTCAGCCATGAACAAGTTTTTGTCAACCTGTTGCATAGGTCTATCATTAGGGAATTTTATGACTCCATTTTTTATCCAATTTTGCATGGACTCACGAAATGTTGTACAATTATTAGTACTATGAGTCCATTTATTGTGCCATTTACAAAAAAGTTTTCCCTTTTATTTCGTCGCTCGATGGCATATCATGTGTTAATTTTATTTTGTTTTCTTTTACCAACCAATCAAAGATCATGTCAGCTTTGGTAGTATCAAAATCATTTTTTTTATTAGCCTTATCAGCCTGACTGGTGGTATTCTTTTCTTTAACTTGGACTGGTTTACGTAGAACATCACATACAAATGGCTTTTGAGTGGCCATTTCAACAGCAGTGCATTCATATGTGTCTTCATTTTCTTCATCAGCCTGACTTTCATCCTCGATTTGCACCAAGTGCGCAGGCTGATAATGTCCCTTGTAATACACAACCCTTGTATGATTTTTCTTTTGATTTTCCTCATCCATCACTTTTTCATATCGCGCCATGATGTCAACAACAAGGCACAAGTCAATAAATTGTTGACCCACAAATTGCATTCTGAGTGTAGATTTTGAATTATTAATAGCTAATCGCACATATTCTTCCTCTGGCAACCTAGCCTTACATCTATTCCGTACATATTTAAACCTAGTGATAAATGTTTCTACATTTTCTCCTGCATTTTGTTTTAGTCTAGCTAAGTCGGCAATAGTCACGTCTGGGTCAGTTTGATAAAACTGACTATGGAAGATTCGTTCCATATCCTGCCATGTTTGGACAAAACCTGTAGGAATGTTGACATACCAAGTGAAGGCAGGTCCAATAAGTGAATTGGCAAACAGCCTTACCTTTAACATATCACTATACGAAACTTCACTATATTGTGTCGTGAAATGGGTAATGTGCTCTAGAGTAGTTTGTCTATCCCCACCATAGTATAAAGTGAATTCGGGATATGGTTTTTGATATTGCGAACGTATGGGGGCCCTAAACACTCCACTAAACTGTGACCTCAACTAGACGTTGACTTGTTCCCTGACTTGCCCATGTATCTGTTCTCTGATTACATCTATCATTTCATCCCTGTTTATCCCTATGGGAACATGGCCCTGAATATCAGGGTGATAAGGATTACGTACCTCATTCCTAGCAGGCTGATGGATTGGAAAATCAGGTATTCCATTGTATACTATAGGTTGCAGAAATTGGACCCTAGTTGGTGCTATCGGTTGCTGGTACCCTTCGATGTGCCCCAGTGATGGCCTAGGTTGCCCCCAATCTGATAAGTTTACGCTTGAGATGAATTTGCTTTGTGGGTCCCTATTTGGATAGGTAGACTTGTGTTTAGCAGCAGTGCCTGGGTTAAGGATCCTCCCATTGAGGAAATAGCAGTATATGGGTGAGAACCCTCATAAGAACCAGGTTGATGAACTGGAACCATCATTTGTCCAACTTGGACTTCGGGATTAGGACTTATATTAGTACCATTCGATGGCCGTTGAACACCTATAGGCCCCATACCCTGTCCCACGTGACTCTGTCCCAGTTGGTTACTAGAGCTTGACACATGGTCAAATATACCTGAGCTAGGATGATTTGAAAAACTAGGAACTGGAGGTCGAGCTAGAACCTTTACATTCCCATAACTCAGCTGTGGAGCCTGATTTATAGGAATCTCCACAGGCTCCTTTTGGATGCTGCCTTTCAAAGAAGATGTTGGACCAAAAATTTTCACCATGTATGACATTTGTTGGTCAATACTCTTAGTAATCAGATCTCCCATCTTCTGCATCATATCCGTAAATGGTTTCACAATTGTGGATGTTTGCTGTGAATTAGCTTAAAGCCAATCATGCAGCGCACTATCCAAATTGAAACGCATTGCTGATGCGTATTCTTTCAAAGCATGTTGGTCTGGTCCACTTATAGTGGCCTCAACATTTCTAGGTTGTTGTTGGAGAGACTCATGACTATTGCTGTGAGACTGATCACTCACTTCAGCACATTCTTCCACTATCGGCGCATCCAGCTCTGGTAGCGCTACGACCTCTTTATCTTTTAACAAGTTCTTTCTTGGTGGCATAATGAATTACTTAATTTCTCACAAGAGTCCCACTGAGCGTGCCAAAAATTGTATGGCAATTTATATATATGTGGGTGTGCCAGACAAATGTCCTCTTTAAAATGAACGATTTGACGAATGAGACGAGTTTAGAGAAATAGAGGAACGAGATTTCTCTATAATAGGCTCAAATTGCCTTAACCAAAGATTAAGGACTTGGGCTGTGAAGGAAACTGAGATTAGCTTGAAGGAAAACAGAGTAAGAATTCCCTTAAACCATTTAAAGTACAATCAGAAGTGAAGATTTTGTCTTCTAACTACCATCTAATTACAATGCTACTCCTAGATATTTTTGGTAATTAAAGATAAAGGAAATACATGACAAAAGATAAAGAAAATGCTAAATGTTCTTGATCTCTGGGATAACTTCCTCTTGTTGCTTCGTTCCTTTAAATGGGTAATAGCAATGGTAACCACTACCTCTATGCTTAGAAACTGCCCACTATCTCCATGATCTTAGAATAATGGGTTTCATTCATACCCATGCCTGTAACCACTTTGTATTACACGTGTCATTCGTTTCACTCAACGTTACCACCAATAACTGCCCTGCCAATGACGTGGCTTGAGTCCTTGATAATGGTGTTGTTATGTCGCATCAGCCTGTTTTCCCATCAGCCTGCCTTTCATGCTTTGCTCTTTCTCAGATTTGGTGGGTTCCACTTTTAATATTATTTTGTGGTACAAACATTGGCACATGCTTCAAACTTCCTCAGATAATTGTGATGTACTGACTAGGTGACGAAACGACGACATGTCGGCTAGTTCTCCCTCGGTCTATATCTAGGCTGTTTAATTGAGATCTGTCATTTATTATGATAATACCTAACCTCTCACGCATTGCTTCCTGACTGGGGAGAGCAGTGACGCTGCTCAAGTTTCAAGAGGTACAGGCCTGCTATCCAGTAATATTCTCTAAGCGTTGTCATTGCTTCAATCTCAATGTACACTGTTGTTTTGCATCAGTTCGTCCTTTGTTCATTCCTTACAGATTCAGGATCTTTATTCGTAAAGTAGCCAAAATTTGCATCCAATCATTCTCGTCCTTAGGTCAGCTTCTTACTTGTACATCATGTCTTCAATTTCTATTTCTTCCAAATGTACTGATTCTGAGGAGGCTTCCTGCCCAAAACCTTTTACTGGGATTGTTGATGAGTTTGAGCCAGAGGCTTAGGCCATAAATTGTATACATTTTAAGTATGTTGGCTCCTTAAAAATGTCTACCCTGACCCAAAGGAAACTAGATCAAATTAGGGAGACCTATAGGATCCTTAGTAGTTTAGAATGTAGGGTTCCTGGCCCCAACAAAACTGTAGTTGATGTCAGTGATGGAGAAGTAGCCTTCTACCCGTACTTGTTCAAGTTAAGTATTAGGCTACCTCTCTCCTCGTTCTTCTGCCAATTTCTAACCTTCTGTGGGTTATCTTCCACCTAACTTGCTCTGAACAGGTGGATGTCCTGCTCGACACTATAGTCCTGTCCCATTTAAGTGGGGTGAACATGGATTTGATGTCTCTCCGAACTTTCTATCCATAAAGAACAAGATTAGGGCTAGATATTACATATCCATGGACTACAGTTCTAGGTCATAACTGATTCGAATTCTACCCATAAAAAGTAGAAGGATGACTTCTTCTTAATTCGAGGCTCCATTGGGGATGTGTCTCGGACTGCTGGGATTCCATGTAAGCCGATTAGCTTATAATTTCCTTTTTCATATGATTTAAATAATACTATACTGATCTTCCTTTGATTTACAACTTCTGCCTACCTAAGAAGGCCTACTCAAACCCCCATAGTACAAGAGAGGATCGCTCACTTCTACAATGTCACCAACAGGAGTAGGGTCTGCCTTTAGTCCAGTGCAAATTTGGTGGATACCAGTCTGATCCGAATTAGATGATTTTTATGCAAGAATGAGGGCCACTGCTAGAAAGAAGAAGAGGGGGAGCTGGAAAGGCATCTACCTCTAGTTAGGCTACTCAGCAACAGCTAGTGCCTTGCCCACAGAGGCGGGTGAGCAAGATCTGTCATTAACATGATCTTGCAACTATAGTGGACTGTGGGATTGACCTGAGACTCTTGGTTTACTCAGGCTAAAGTACCCTTGCTGCTGTGGATACAGGACCCTAGGTTTTACTTTTTTTCTTTTAAAACAAAACAATTAGAGTCGCCACTTAATTTTGAGGAAAATTAAGAAACCATTTTAAAAGCAAACTGAACTTTTGGAACCAAAGATTTCTAGGTCTAGGGATTATGGAACAAGAGGGGAAGGAGCCCGGCGGAATAAAACACCTCCTCTCGTCCTATCTTGTGATAGGCCTCTACTCAACATCCTTTTTAAACAAATTATTAATCTAAGCATGCCCTCAACTAATACACAAATATAGGTACATTTCAAAAGCAAGTTGAAAGGGTGTAAGTTTGCTAATAGTGAAAGGCATACCAAACCACATTATTCACATAGCAAGCAAAATGACGTGCAAATAGAGAACAAGGAAACATACCCGGGATCTAGCCGCAATATAGAAACATGCAATGCATACAAAAAATGTAAAGCCTAAAAAAGAAAGTCTATAATTCAAATAATTACACACAAGGCAAAGTCCTAACTAAGGTGTTGCATATGGAGTCGAAAATCAATAAAATCAAGAATTTAAAAAAAAAACTAGAGAAAAATCCAGAAATCGTACCTGAATAGCGCTACAAAACAAAAGTTAGTCCACATGTTTTGAGCACAATATAGTAGCAAATTCTAAGTAATATACGAAATTCTTAGCCTAAATCTAACAAAATGGGGAGGATGACGAAATCATGAATTCCTTCTAAATTGTAGAAAGCACAACATTCCTGTAGATATACAAGTCTCAACTAGGAACCAATGTAATGTCCATATAGAAATGATATAATCTCAACTTGATTAAAAGGAATCCATGACATGAGTTCAACCAATTCACAAATTACTTTAATACAAACTAATCAATGCCTTAAGATACAATTACCACCATCATATATGATGACTATGAATGCATAAGCATGAACAAGACATAAATTATTCCTTGATTTGGATCTTTTAGCCTCTGGATTTAAACTTAATTAACTTCATTCAAAACATGTTTTAAGTGTTATGTCATAGAAAAATTATTTGAATCACCATTAGTTAGGTTTATCAAATCTGTTACAGAATTCAGGATTTACAGAGATGAAACCAACAATCTAAAAATAGAAAAGTCATAGTTCCCATGGCTTGATTGGAAAAAACATTTCCCATGACAACTTCTTTGCACAGGGGGCCTCTAGAACGTACTTGTTTGGAACAAAAAAATTTGATGGAGGCCTACCAGAGGGGGGTTGTTGCTTACATATGGGCCTCCTTGCCACCTACTTTTCTCCCCCATCAAGTTCCCCTCATGCCCTATTTAAAGTTTCATGCGAACTCCTTTTCAAGATTTTCGTAAAAATGCTTTTTGGCATCTGAAATTGACCTTTTATGTACCGTTAGAAACCTCTTGAGTTGAATTTCAGTATAAAAATATTCCACAAGTGATTTTAATGAAAATTGAAAGTCAATTGAGGCCCAAATATCTCCTGCCTTCTTTTGAAATCAAACAGCTTCTTTTTCAAAATTTCATTCCAATGCGTATCGATTCAGAGTTTTTCTTTGAAATGGAGTTACTGGATATCTAGATTAGTGTGTTTTGAGTACTTCATGCCCTTTTACCCCTTAGTGAAAAAGAGTTATTAGTGATGATTTTGAGAAAATCGGGATTTGTGCTTGAAAAGGGACTTTTTGTAGCTTCGAGAACACTTTCCAGAGTCTGATCTTCCTACAGTGTGGAATCCATCACCTTCCATAGGGCACTTTTCATCATCGAATTATGCAATTGGTTGTCCATTCTAAATCCTGAGAGTGATAAAAATTGGGTGTCTACTGATGTTTTTTTTTTTTTTTTTGTGTATTTCAAGCATATTATGGAAATCTAAATACCTTAAATACAAATATCTTAGTATCGTTATGGATTTTGTATACCAAGAGTACAAATATCTAATTACCCATTATGGCTCTATAAACACTATCTCTAATGTTTGGTATAAGGGAAGAATGGAAAGAAGGAAAGTGGTGGAGGGAAGAGGTTAAAAACACTAGTTTGGTATGATGGAAGATGGTATTATAGAAAGGGAAAGAGGGAAAGGACGCCACTTTCATCCAAGCCCAACAATTTTTATCCATCCAAAAGTGGACGGATTAGGAGAGAGAAAATGCTTCTCTTCTCTTTTGACTTTTTTTCTTATACGCAATGATATTTGTTTTAATATAGGGTTAGAGTAGTAAAATATATACTATTTTATTATTTCCTTCTTCACTTTTGTCTTGTTTAACCAAACAAAAGGAGGGAGCACTCCATTCCATTCCTTAAGAATACCTCTTCTATCCCTCCGCTCTTAGGAATACCTCTCATTTCCTTCTAATTGGAAAAGAAGGAGAAAAGGGGGGGGGGGGGGGGGGGGGGGGGGGGGGGGTGAAGCAAATAGAATATTATGTATGGTTTGATGGAAAGGATGAAGGAATAGAAGAGTGGAGAAATTCATCTTCAATTTTCTATTTTCATGAGAATCCATAAAAAAAGAAATAAATGAAAAGGAGATAAGCACAAAAAATAAATCGAAAGCTGAAGTTGTCACTATTATCATTGTTCTCTTAATTATCAATTATTTATGATATTTTTAAGCACAACACATGGTATTGTTTGTATAATAATCATGCCCAGTCATTCTTTTTCTTCCAATTCCTCCAACCAGTAATAGCACTGCTAAAATAGAAACCATCATCTTTCACTAACCAGTAGCAAGTCCCTGTGCCTATAAAGGGATTTTTGAAACACGAGGCTCCCATTTTTTCATTATAAACATCAAAACTACTTGTCTTCTCATTTCCATAAAAAAAGTAGCAGTAGAACCTTGTGGTTCCAAAGAAATTACTACTGAAATGCCAGCTGAAGTCCTCACCTACATGCGGGACTTGTATTCCGAGGTCGTCGTCTTTGGATTTGCAATGAAATCTCAAAGGAGGGCTAGCAGGTGTGAGTCCATTGATGATATGAACTTCGTACTTTTCAATAAGAAAGTTTGTATTTTTGGCATTTGTTATGGAAATAATGTAAAGTGCTAGCATGATGTAGGAGAAGAAACTTCTCATCATGTAAATCATTTTCAAATTTTCTTTTTGGATGTGGTGTTTTAAATTTGTGCTTTATTCACCTTAGTCTAATGATTGGATTTATATATGTGGCAATGTACAACATATATGTATATTTTGGTATTACAAGTAGATTATGACAATCTCAATAGTGAGATTACAAATTTACTAACCGTTATGACTTTCTAAATACACAGATTGCAAATATCTTATTATCTTTATAGCTTTCTAAATAATGAAAATCAAGACTTAAGTTCTTTTCTTTGGGTACTTTACATGTTGTTTTGAAATGCTAGCATGAATGAGGAGAAGATACTTCTCATGTTATAACTCAATATTGAAAGATGATGGTTGTGATGTTTTAAGTTCTCGGTGCTTCATTTTACACCTAAGATTTAAGGATTTTGATCTATATTATAATCTATCACAAGTAGATTATTGATATCGAAATGCTTACGCTACAAGTATATAATTACCACAACAATTGCAGTGTAATGGATTTCTCTAACAACATAGGGCAAAGGAGAAGGAAATTGATATATTTGTTTGGTAGGGTAGAAAAAAATGGAAGAGTGAGGGAGACATTTTCCTTCTGGGCCCACAAGTTTCAATTTTTCCCTAGAATAGACATCTTTGTCAATGGAAGAAGAATTTATTTCAAAATGACTTTATTCACCTCAAGTTACTTCTCCATAAGGTCTCATGATAGCAAGATGAATAAAATAGGACGAAAACAAAACAAGAAATGGATGCCAATTGAATTACAATGCACAATAGATTTTTTATTTTTTTTTATAAATGGTAGGAAGTTATTCTGAGTGTCAAGAATCTTAAGGAAATAAACTCATATATTCATGAGATTAAGATTGCTACATCTTCTTTTTTCATGAAGTGTTCAATGCCAAATCAAGCTTTTTTCTTTTATTTCCTTTTCTTTCGTTCGTTATTTACTTCCAATTTTGGAGAAAATTGAAATTTTCTTTCCTTCCCCAAATCTTCTGTGATACATCATTGGTGGTTTAAGATTTATCATGCAACTCAAATTGAAGTTTTTCAAAGTTATATTATGTTGGAACCAACTTACAATTTTTTGGGACCTGTCGACATCATATTTGGACTAAACTACAAAAGATGTATAAATGATACATCAAAAACTACCAGGATGTATCATAGAACTTTTTTTCTGTTTATTTTTTTGTTAATACCTTTTATGCATGGACTAATGCACAATAGATTTTTTATTTTTTTTTATAAATGGTAGGAAGTTATTCTGAGTGTCAAGAATCTTAAGGAAATAAACTCATATGTTCATGAGATTAAGATTGCTACATCTTCTTTTTTCATGAAGTGTTCAATGCCAAATCAAGCTTTTTTCTTTTCTTTCCTTTTCTTTCGTTCGTTATTTACTTCCAATTTTGGAGAAAAATGAAATTTTCTTTCCTTCCCCAAATCTTCTGTGATACATCATTGGTGGTTTAAGATTTATCATGCAACTCAAATTGAAGTTTTTCAAAGTTATATTATGTTGGAACCAACTTACAATTTTTTGGGACCTGTCGACATCATATTTGGACTAAACTACAAAAGATGTATAATTGATACATCAAAAACTACCAGGATGTATCATAGAACTTTTTTTCTGTTTATTTTTTTGTTAATACCTTTTATGCATGGGTGAAACTCCAGTGCAATAGTTTTCATCTTCAGAAGATATAGAGTACTTTGTCTATATGAAAATAGTGAATGATGAAAAACTTCATTTTAGTTTTTGTATAATTATATTGTTTCATTAAACTTTGGATAAAATGTATTTTGTAGCCTTAAACAAAACATCAGTTTGCATATTGGTTCCTCAATTTCTGCTTGTAACAATTGGTAATCAAACTTTTACCTCAATTGGAATGTCAACGTTCTGTCGGCATACTTTGAAAGAGCTACAGAAACTTGCAACTATACAGTAAATAAATAAGGTATTGTGGACTGCCCGCTCAGATCCGAGGTCCTGGTGTCTTCCCTCGATAGTGTCTTGGGATGGATCCCAAGGAGCACACTTCAGGGAAAACTAGAACTTCCTCACGCGGTCTTAGAGACAAAGAGTCACCGCCTAATTTTTATCGGGAATTAGGAAACCCAAGTTTGAATCGCCCAAAATTGAATAAGGCTACTCACCCTTCATTACCAGAAATTAGGTTCAGGGGTCTTGGTACGAGAGGGGAAGGAGCCCAAGCAGGACTAAAGCACCCCCTCCTCGCCCTACCGAACGGTAGGCCTTGATTCAAATATCCTTGTTCTTAATTCAGAATTGGTGTTGTTTCCTCAAACATACTAGATATATATACATGTCAAAAGGGAACATGTAAGGAAAATCATGTCAAGAGATTAAATCAAGTAGAAGTTGGATGCACATGAAATACAAGAGAGAGGTATACTCACAATGATTAGTCCCACCCAGGACCGATGCAAAATAAAGGAAATATGTCATGATATGCAAAAGGGAACAAGAGAACTTACATTGGGTTGACTCAAGCGGAGTCGCAAAAGCAAAAAGAAGTGGAAACGTGTAATGAAATCATGCAACAATCCTAGATAACATGTATCTAACAAATAATCATATATACGGAGACAATCCTAAAGGAATTATGTCATTGAAAACAAAGTTGTAAACCTAGAAAAATTCTAATAGAAGGGATAGAAAAGGTACACAACACATGGGCACTAAGCCACATGTAGACGAGGCAAGATCACAAATCGAAGTCTGGATCCACGGCATTCAATTCTCTGCACTAAAGCACCAAACAATACCCAAGGATTGCAAAAAAACAAGCAAACATATGACATACATGAAAAGCAAGTAGAAAATGTCATCAATCAAATTTCCAGATTCAACAACCTCTAATGAATCCTATCAAAAGTGGTCTTTAACATGATCCGGGTTAAAACCCTTTTACAAAAAGTTAGATACATGTCTTAGGGAACTTCTTCAAAAAGTAGAACCTCTTTTCCATTTTTGAAGTGAGAAAAAAAAGGGTTTTGGGAACAGTGAATCAGGACTTTCCACTGTTCTTGTAAAAATCATAATTAAATCTACAAAAAATCATGTGAAGTTCTATTTGGTGTCAAAAGAAAGCTATTTCATTGTAGTTTATGACAAAAATAATCTCATGAACATGTCATGATCATAAGGTTTCTGAAAAAGAATGCAAACTCTGTTATTCTAGAAATTTGGTATCATTTGACAAAAGAATGCAAAACATAATAGAAATTCATGAATCATGTTAATCAAGTAGATATAAGCTCTTGATCTCTCATCCAATTATCCTAGATGATTCCTAAACCAAGTTTTATTCATCAATTCTTGTTGAGTGATCACGGTATGACCATTTTGTATACATAATCATAATTGTAGTTAAATCTAGAAAATTCCAGAATAGTAGTATCAATTTCAAACGCTTAGAAAATGATATTAACTCAATCGTATGCTCACGATTTTACATCGGCATATAGATACATGAGTTAGGAATCATCCCCAAAATGCGGAACATCGATAACTATTATAGATTTTCTAAAATTCAAGCACAAAGAGACTATGTTCAAATCTGTCAACCGATATCTCAACAATTTCTAATAATAGCATATGGATCCTAGAAGCTCTCAAAATGGACTGGATGAAAGCTAATTCATTAAAGTTTACCCAGAAAATTTGAAATCCATCAAACTATGGGTTTTGATGGACCAAATCTTATGGACAAAACCAATCAGTTTTGCTGAATTTTGATTTGTTCATTTTAAAGTGTAAGGAAAAC
The DNA here is from genome assembly GCA_033977485.1 of Hydrangea macrophylla. Taxonomy (NCBI): domain Eukaryota; kingdom Viridiplantae; phylum Streptophyta; class Magnoliopsida; order Cornales; family Hydrangeaceae; genus Hydrangea; species Hydrangea macrophylla. The sequence continues at coordinate 18,766,469 of CM066989.1, forward strand.
ATCTTAGGTGTTGTTTGAAGCTTATTAGAGATATCAAAATCATAGATCTACTTGACTATCATGATTTCCAATCAATTTAGTCCTCAAGTTCTATGAAGAAGTTTAGATCATGGATCAAAAGGACTTACAAATATCCTATTGGAGATGAATTTCAATAGGAATTTTAGGTAATAGAAATAATCAAGAGATGGGTATGAACATAGGAATCATCCCTCTCATAGATCATACTTCTAAACCATCATAGAATTCAAAATAGATACATATATATATAATCATGTATGCATGAATCCAAACTAAAATTGAAGAATGAAATCAAAATTAAAAATCAAAGTGAAAAACAATCTCTAATTATGAATTATCAATGAAAATCAAAAGAGATTTGGATCTAGCTATGTGAGTGTGTGAAGAACAAGAGATGAAGAAGATGAGTGTTCTACCAATAAAATAAAACAAAGCTAGATCCAAATCTAATAGATCTATATGTATAAAATAGGAATTAGAGATGAATTATAGTGTTTACCTATTGGAGGATTCTCAATTATATCACCAAAGTTGAATTGAAGATCTTCTTCTTCAAGTGTTCTTCAAGCACTCATCCATGGAAGTTTAGGGAGGCATTAGATGTTCAAATCATGATCTAATTACCCTAAGATTATTTTTCTAAACTTCAATTCATAATTCTCTCTCTCTAGAATTCTCTCTTAATTGAAAGTATATTCAAAGTGTACTTGCATCTCTCTTGTATATTCAAAGCTTCTCTTAAGATACTCTAAGTATGATTCAAGATCTTTTTCATGATACTCCAAGATGATCTCATATGAGATGCATGAGATCTTATATAGAGTTTTGAAGACTAAACTCTTAAGTTACAGGGTTAAAACAGGATTTTCAGAGAGAAAAGGGTTAAAATGGCAATTTCGGTGCCTAAACGCAATTTCCAGGCAATTTCCTCGCAGTGGGAGCCTTCTAGAAGGTTCTGGAACTAGAAAAATGTGATGGAGAACACCCTTTATAGGTGGCAGTTATGGTGGGACCCGGCACCCCCATACCCAAAACGACCACCTACTTTTTGGGTCTCTCTGGTTACCCATAAGCTCTGTTTCAAATATTTTGCGCACTGTTTTTCCAGATTTTTGTAAAAATGCTTTTTGGTGTCGAAAATCATCCGTTCACATACCGTTGGAAAGCTGTCAGGCTGAATTTTAGTATAAAAATATTCTAGGAGGTTTTGAAATGAGAATTGAAGTCCAATTGAAGCCCGGAAGTCCTCCAGAACTTTCGTCGTCTTTCTGAAATCAAACGACGTCTTTTTCAAAATTGCTTTCAAATGTGCGTCGGTTTTGAATTTTTCTTTAAAATTAAATCTCTGGATACCTAGAATACTGCGTTTAGAACACTTAATGTTCGTATTACCCTGAGTGAATATGAATTCTGAGAGACAATTTTGACAAAATCGGGATTTATCCATTGAAAAGGGCTTTTCTGAGCTTGAAGTCACTTTTCGAAGTTCGATCTTTCAATTGTATGGAATCCAGTACCTTCCACGGGGTACTTTTCATCATCGAATCCTCCAAGATATTGTCCACCCTAAATCCTATCAGTATGGTCAAAATTGGGTGTTTACAGGTATATCTCTTTCCTTGAAAAAAAAATGTTATACATCTATCTGTAACAACTTGAGGTTAGAGTAGATGGTTGCTAAAATGCTATCAAAGCCTAAAGGTCCCGTGTTCGAATCACGACTGCTCTTAATGAATATTTATGTGAACAGATTGACTCCCTACGAGGGCCTTTTTACTTATACTGAAACCTCTGGGGGCTTAACCAAAAATAAAAAAAAAACATCTGAGGAGGAGTGCTGTACTGGCACCGGCCCTATGCCACCATAGCACTCATCCCCAGATGGGTCAATGGGAACCAAATGACGTAGTTTCTTGTTCATAGAGCTTTTGGACCAATGGGAACACTGTTTAAATCCCAATTCCTCACCCCCCCCCCCAAATTGGCATATATAAACCCCCCTTGTTGCTTTATTTTGGGTGTGGAAAGTGTAAATTCAAAAACAAGTTGTTGGGAGAGATTGAGATAGAAGAGAGAAAGTGAGTTTAGCTACTATTTTTCAATCAAAAGTGAGTTCCAAACTTGAGTTTCAACAATTACTACTCTTTATTTCTCACATTTATCACTTCCAACTACCATTCTCTTGAGTATTTGTGAGTTGAGAGGTTACTTCCATGTCTAAAGTCACTATATATGAGTGAAACATCAAGCTACAAGACCAATGCTTCATTGATATATACATGTTTATTGTTGTTGATTCTTGCGTTACATAATAATGCTCATTTCTTCTTACCTCATTTCTTCTTGATTTTTGTTTGTCTATCATCATCTAGATGATGACATGGTGTTTGAGGGAGTGAATCCTTGTGGATAGTAAGTCAAGAACTCAAAAACATGTTTTATAGATGATGATCCAACCTCAATATACTTCAATGGATTCTTGAAGTTAATTTCCAAATGAAAACCTTATTTTCCAAATGTATTGATAAGTTCTTGAAGTGAGTTGGAAATTTACATTCCAAGTGGTTATAATCTTCATTTGAGTGCTAAAAATACATCTTTAAAACATCTATTTCAAAACCCCTCTTAAATCCAAAATGTTGATTTCCAAAGTTTGAAAGCTATTTCTCTAATGAAACCACTTGGAAAGTCTTACCAACTAATCAAACTATGTCCACGTGTTTTGTTTTTGAATGAAAACACTTGGAAGGGCTCCTATTAGACCCAAACATTCTCTTAAAATATTTTTTCTTTTTGTCACATCAGCTTGGTTGAATTTGAACCTTTATTGTAGAAAACCTTTACATTAAAAGTGTTCCAAACTTATTTTTCACTAAATCTTAAGTGTGCTAGGAAACTTACTCTATATTTTGGTGCATTGGAGGTTTTTTATACATTTTCAAAGCTTTTTTCTACATTTCAGTCGACAATATGGACTCTGTTTTTTAACAACCGCTTTTGTTTGCTCAATTTCTCTCATTCTATAACTCCTATGGTAGTTTGGCTTTTTCTTATGTGTTCTAGACTCAATAAGGATGATCTCCATTGATCTTCATGAATTTAGCACGCTCCTAACCACTCTTTTCCATTTTTGCAAGATGATACAAACATTCTGTCCACTATTCACAGCAACCACTCTTTGACCTTTAAGCTTTGATTTGATGAACACGTGCTTCCTAATTAGTCCATGTCTTATGAATGTATTTGTTACAATGTGCTTTTTCATTTATATATTAAAAATAATTTCCATGTCATTACTTGTGTCACCTGTTTTATTTTAATAAAATACTTTATTTGGGGTCAAACTAAAATTCTTTTATAATTGAGCAATACCTATTGTGGTTTTCGAACGCATTTCAAGGATACCTGTGTTGTAATTTCATACATGTATCTTTTGTAAATTCTATAGTACCTATGTTGTACTTCAAAATTGTATTTCAAAACGGTGAAATTAATTACTTTTGGGCTCAAAGTGTATTTTCATTAAACCAAAAAATTATTTCTTACATTAATATAATCTTTCTGTATTTTTGTGATGATCACCGCGCCACGAAAATACCAATTTATGTTTGAAAATTGTCTGCGCTGCGTTGGACTCCCACATATGTGGATTCCCCGTCCAATCATATGTGACATTTGCTTTTTACCATTTAAGGCAACTAATTATTAAATAGGCTTGTTTGGGAATGGTTTTAGTTTATGTTTTTAATTTAGTGCCATAAGTTGTTTTCCCAAACACACCAAGTGATTCCTAGACAACTTGTTAGTGCCTTGTTTGGCAATGTCTACCTTATGTGTGTTGTGTTATGCCAATAGCTAAATTTCCCAAACATCCTAATTTTCCCTGTATGAGTCTATACTTGAACCTTAGTTTAAATGTGGAGTTCACATATTTTGTATATACGTATGTGTATAATATGTATAATTAGGATTTAAAATCTCCATAGCTTGAAAGCTTGAAGTTTGGATTCCTATTTTGCTATTCTTTCTCAACAACTTTTTAAGTCCTTATCACAATGAGTATTATTAACTCACTCCTAATGTAATTTCATTACTTAACTACTGTTTGTATATGTAGTATCGAAATCTCCATTATTAATTTATCAATGAAAGCTGAAGCTTGAAAACATGGATTTTCCAAACTTAACCAAAATTTGTTTTAGAGATGAATGTGAAAGATCATAGTACATAGAAGTTGTGGTTAAAGTATTAGAGCCTAATTCTTTCACAGGAGAAAGCATATTAGAAATTAAGTGTTGTCAAGTCTCGACTTTTCGCAAAATCCGAGAGCTACGTTTTTATTCACGATAATCTGATTATATAATCGCAATCCTTGCGGAAAAATAAAGAACACCATATATTATGAGGCTTGGTTACATTCAAAATTCTAAATGGGTAAAAACAGGGTTTAAAAACTGAAACAGGGTAGAAAACGAAGAAGATGAAGTTTCTGTGACAAATCATGCGTGTGACCCGCTCGAGCGAGCCTCACGCGAGCGGCATGTGCGAGCAACCTATCGTGCGAGCGATCACTACATGTGCTGAGAGTCTGGAAATATTTAAAAGAAAATAAAAAATTAACAGTATCGCATGAGCGGCTCGCGCGAGCGACCTGGCCTTTTCTGGTTTTTGTCTATTTTCGGTTAAGGAACTGTTTTGGATGAAGTTTTGTGAGTTTTTAAAGTATTGTTTGGGAATCATACTGAACTAGAATCTTATTTATTATGTTTTGTTTATAAAAAGGTCGATTAAAGACTTTATTTTTCCCACACATACGCTATTCTTATTTTCCAGTAATTTACTTTTCTGTATAAAGTCATGTGACATACATGTGGGGCCAACTATACATGCATGGTGAGTGATTGTCAGTGTGAAAAGAGTAAGTGGATGAGATTGTGTATTGGACACTTCGTGGTACTGGTGTACTATAGTGTGATGTTATGAGATTGCGATTTAGAGCATCTTTGAAATGCGACGGCGACAAACTCAGATACTCCCTCGTGGCCATGGTAGCGCTAAAGTGTGTGATGCCGACTTGGACACTCCCTGGCACCAGTGGTAGTGCTAAAGTATGGCCTACTAGACACTCCCTGGTATCTGTGGTATGGCTAAAGTGTGAGGCAATTGGACACTCCCTGGTACCCCGTACTAAAGTGTGAGGCAAACTGGACACTCCCTGGTACCCCTGTACTAAAGTGTGGTCACCCTAGTATTTCAAGATACTGGAGCGAGAGAGTTGGTTGATGTGTTGTCGAGAGAAAAGTGTGGGAATGGTCGCATTGTTCCATGCATGGTCACATGTTCTACTAATTAAAGATTATGACATTATCCTCACTGTCTTACAAATTGAATTCATTGCTATATTTCTAATATGTGAAATGATGAACCAATGAAATGAAAATGGTAAAGGAGTATGTTTTACATTACAAGTATATGTTTTAATACTCACCAGCTTCGTGAAGCTGACGGCATTGATGCGCCCTGGACATTTGTGTCTAGGCTTTTTAGGTTATGATCGGGCAGGGCAATATGACAATGTTGATTGAGAACGACTGCTTATGAGGAGAAACTATTGAAATACTACTTTAGCTGTTGAACTGAACTTGTAATGTGGATTACTGTAATAGATATTATTTTTGTTTCAAGGTGGGTTGTGCCTTTAGTGATCACGTGCTATAATAATTAATAACTTGGAAAAATTTTGTAAGCCTTGATTTCCCTTACTCTGATTAAATTATATTATTGCTCGACGTTTGGGACAAAATCGATCCTTTAAACTGTCGCGACCTACGGGTCCATAAAGGAAATTAAATGCTTTCCCTATTTATGCTATGTCGGGGAATGACAGGATTTAGTTGTATCAGAGCCAGGTTATCTCAGAACAGTTTAACCAAGTTAGGGTTTACCAATATAGACCGATTCCACATTCTTTAAGCTTAAGCTTTGCACACCCGATGATATGACAAGACGACAAACCCAGAACCCAAATGCCTAAAATTATTCCTGTTAAGATTAGTCCTGACATAAGTTAATGACTTTTTGTCAGGTATGAATCCAGTTCTGCCACTTTTCGTACCAGACTCACTTGGAGATTGGGTTACTCAGGGTGTAGTAGTTCCGGCTTCTACTAGACTATACCACACCACGATCGTGCAGCGGGTGATGGTAGAAGTGGAGGTAGAGTTCTGGCACCAGAATCATGTAGTAGGGTTGGTTGACTTGCCTCGTGTTCGTTTGGAGCTTTTGTACTTCATAGAGGCTCATCGACTGGTATAATTAGAGATGGTTCTACTGATTAATTGCGATGTATTTTATATCCCTCTAGAGATTCTGATTGTGCATGCTCACCTGGCATAGCTCAATATGCACCCACCAGTCATTCTCATGGAAGAGCCAGTAGATCCTATCGCTAAGGACATTAATGGAGTTTTCCATTTTGGGCCTTTTGTTCTCAAGGATGATGATGAGGAAGGAGAGGATGGTATGGGTTTAGACGACTTCGCTGCTGACCTCGAGGAGGAGCTGGCACTTGAGTTAGTTTTACCCGACGAGATGTTGGTCGAGACGGATGCTCCGGGGCATACTCCCTTACTAGCCTCACAGAGCAGTGATTTTGATGGGGTAGGACCATTCCAGGTTTAGCGATTCTAACCCGTTGACTCGTTGGATTTGCTGATGGCTGCCTACGGAGACAATTGACGACCTAGATATTATTTTGTAAATATTGACTATATTGACTAGTAGCTTTATCTCTTTTTGCAACTATAATTACATGCATCTGAGTTTAGGGTAATGACCCCATTTTTGGTATTAACTCTTGCATAGATGATGTACATCCTAACCTATACTGATAGGCTAGGCATTGGACTGATCATATCTCTTTGTATCTACTTGACGAGAAGTTATACATATATAGAAATACACTTTTTGATGTTGTTGTTACCTAAACTGCTTTATGTTATTGTTGATTCGTAATTCTTACCCTCTCATCATTTTGATGCATATAGAATGGCTCAGAGACCACGGAGGAACATGAACCTGATTGAGGTTGCACCTTTGGATGTCGATCCCACTGGGATGTTTGAAGCATTTGTCATACGCCAGAAAGATTCTATGCGCTAAGGCCCGAATCGGTGTGATCACTAAACAGGGGGCAAGCTACCAGAAAGATTTCGTGCACTAAGGCCTGAATAGTTCGCAGGGACGATAGAACCCTGGAAAGCTGAACAATGGGTAAGACAAATGGACCGTATGTTTGAAGCAGTTCAATGTAATGAAATTGATAAGAGGAGGTTAGCTACCTTTCAGCTAACCGATGTCGCGACAGATTGTTGGGACTCAATAATAGCCACCATCGAAAATGATGTTGCTTTGGGGATGACTGGGATGGCACTCAAGGGGAGATTTTTGAAAAAGTAATTCCCAGCTATAGAGAGGCACAACAGAGAGAAAGAATTTATGGATTTGACTGAGAGAACTAAGTTTGTGCAGGAGTACACTACACAGTTTGAAAGACTGTCTCAGTTCGCTCCTCATATGGTGGATACAGAAGAGAAAAAGATCTGCAAGTATAACAAAGGGCTGACACCGTAGATCCGTCGCCTAACTCTCGACCATATGGATAAGTCATTTGAAGGACTAGTTGGCTTGGCCATTGATCTGGGAGAGGACGCTCGTGTAAATCGTAAGAAGTTCAAGTTTCAACCACCTCAGAGGGGTAATTTTGGGAATAAGCCACCTATGTACCCACAATGGTAGAAAAGAAACTTCGATGAAAGCAAGAAACCTCAAATTGTCACCTATCCGACTCAGCCTCGAGAAGGAGAAGGGAGCAGTCTTGGGTAATGTTTCAACTATGGCAACCTCGGTCATTTGGCTAGAGACTGCAAGGCACCGAAGCACGCCACCCATCAAGATATAGTCTGTTATAACTGTGGTGAGCCTGGTCACATTAGCAAGTTCTGCACTGCTCCTAAACAAGTGACTTAAGGTCAACAGGTTCAGACACGCCCAAATGCTATTATCCCCGATGCTGCTGGGTATGATGAGACTGTTTATGAAGAAGGGAACTATGAAGAAGCTCCACCCGACCAGCAATCAATGGAGGGTACATTAACTTTGTTTAACTCCCATGTTAATTTTTTATTTGATATGGCTGCTGCACTTTTATTTATATCTGCTAAGACTATTCGGAGATTGGGCGTCCTACCTTACCGTTTAGAGAAAGCTTTGAGGGATACATCACCATTACGAGCCACAGTCAAGTTAGGGTATGTGTGCAAGCATTGTCCCCTACGACTAGGAGACCGTGAAATCCCTGGAAGGCTGATTGTTCTATCGATGAAGGAGTTTGACATAATCCTCGGAATAGAATGGCTCGCTCAGAATCAAGCAAAGTTGGATTGTGCGAGGAAGAGAATTATATTCTCCGACAATGGGAATCAATCTTTTGACTTCTAGTATAACCCTTTGGGAGATATATTCCTAACAAGATGCTTAGCCAACATCAAAGTCATCAGCATAGAAATGACAATGTCATTTATACCTATAGTCAAGGACTTTAAAGAAGTATTTCAAGACATTTTTGGATTACCACCCGAGAGAAGTATAAAGTTCTGTATTAAGCTTATACCTAGTACTGCATCGATCACTAAGGTTTCCTACAGAATGGCCCCCGCCGAATTGTCAGAATTGAAAGAACAAGTTCTAGAACTTGAGAATTTGGTTTTATACTTCCAAGTACATCGCCTTGGGGAGCACCAGTGTTACTCATGAAGAAGAAGGAAGGAACACTCCGACTGTGTATCGATTATAGGAAATTAAACCGAGTAACTATCAAGAATAAGTATCCCTTACTTCGGATCGATGATTTGTTTGATCAACTATAGGAAGCTACAACATTCTCCAAGATAGACCTATGATTGGAATATCATCAGTTGAGGGTACGGAAGGAAGACATACCCAAGACTACTTTCAGAACCAGATATGGTCACTATAAGTTTTTGGTAATGCTGTTTGGAATGATGAATGCCTTGGCAGTGTTTATGGATCTAATGAACAGAGTATTCAAGCCTTATTTGGATCAATTTGTCATCGTCTTCATAGATATTTTGATCTATTCTAAGTCAGCAGAAGAACACGAGCAACATCTATGGATTACGATGCAGACGCTTAAGGATCATCGCTTGTATGCCAAATTCAATAAGTGTGAATTCTGGTTACAAGAAGTGAAATTTTTGGGACACAAGGTATCATCCCAAAGAATTTCTGTGGATTCATCAAAGTCCAATGCTGTGTCAAACAGGGTTAGACCGGCCAACGCTATGGAGGTTAGGAATTTCCTTGGACTCCCAGGTTATTACCATAGATTTGCTAAGGGATTTTCTAAGGGATTTTCTAAGATAGTCGCACCGTTGACCAGACTGACTAAGAAAACTCAAAAATTTAAGTGGACAGAAAATCACGTATGCCTTTCGAGAGTTAAAAGAGAGACTCACCACAGCACCGGTACTAGCTATACCCAAGCCTGATGAAAAGTTCACTCTCTTTAGTGATGCGTCATATCAAGGATTGGGATGTGTACTTGTGCAAGATGGTAAAGTCATCGCCTATGGATCTAGATAGTTGAAACTGAATAAGTTGATCTACCCCACTCATGATTTGGAATTGGCTGCAGTGGTATTTGCTCTCAAGATTTAGAGGCATTATCTCTATGGTGAGAAGTTTCATTTGTTCTCCGATCAAAAGAGTCTGAAAAATATGTTCACGCAGAAAGAGTTGAACATGAGACAATGCAGATGGATGGACATGATTAAAGATTACGACTTCACGTTAGAATACCACCCTAGTAAAGCTAATGTTGTCGCTGATGCTTTGAGTCAGTAAACTCGTGGAACAATTGCCTCTTTGATGGTTAGGGAATGGCGGACACTGGAGACATTGACTGAGTTTGATGTACAAAGTGCTGAGGAAGGAGAAGGGTAACTTTTTGGAGACTTATCCTACAGCCTACTCTTATTGACCGCATTATTGAAGCACAAAAAAAAGATGAGAAATTTCGGGCATGGTTTGTTAAAATGTCAGAGAGGGATTTGACATAATGGAAAGTGGGGATCGATGGGGGATGCAGATGCAGAGTTAGATTATGTGTACCAGACAGTGAGGATCTAAGAACAGATATACTGGAAGAAGCACATAAGTTCAGATTTACAGTTTACCCGGGAGGAACAAAAATATACAAGGATTTAAAGAGAAATTTTTGGTGGGAAGGTATGAAGAAGGATATAGCCGAATTTGTATCTAAATGTTTGACGTGTCAACGAGTCAAAGCCGAACATCAGAGACCCTTGGTATTGTTGCAACCGTTATCTATCCCAGGTTAGAAGTGGGAGCACATAACCATAGATTTTGAGGTAGAATTACCTCGGTCTTAGTAGAATTATGATGCCATTTGGGTAATCGTGGATCGATTGACGAAGTCTGCTCATTTTATTGCCTATAGTATGACATATCCAGTGGAAACGATGAGCCGGATGTACATACAACAAGTTGTGTGACTTCACGGTGCACCGGTGTCAATTGTGTCAGACCACGAGGTGCGTTTTACTTCTAGATTTTGGGAAAGTCTACAAGAAGCTATGGGAACCTCGCTCAAGATGAGTGCTGCTTTTCACCCTCAGATGGATGGGCAAACTGAACCTGTTAATTAGATCATGGAAGATATGCTTAGGACTTGTGTTATCAATTTTGAGGAATCTTGGGAGTCACACTTTCCTTTGGTTGGACTTGCCTATAATAATGGTTATCACACGAGTATCGGGATGACTCCATTCGAAGCATTGTACAGATGACCATGTCGTTCCCCATTGTGTTGGGCAGAAGTCGGAGATACTGAATTGTTGGGACTGGATTTAGTTAGAGAAATTAACGAAAAGATTACTCTGGTCAAGGAAAGGATGAGAACCGCACAAAGCAGATATAAAAGTTATGCCGATCGACACCGAAAAGATTTGGAGTTCAGTTTCAGAGATCTCGTACTTCTTAAGGTTTCATCGACCCGAGGAGTAGTACATTTTGGTCTCAAGAGAGGCAAGTTAGCCCCACATTTCATCGGACCGTTCGAGATATTGGACCGTACTGGCAAAGTGGCGTATCGACTAGCACTACCACCAAAGATTTCCAGGGTTCACAATGTGTTTCATGTTAGTATGCTGAGAAAATACATACGAGACCCTCGCATGAGGTTAGTTTCGATGATATTGAAACAAGTCACAATGTTCCTATAAGGAGAGACCAGTGAAAATTCTAGATCCAAGTATCAAGAAGTTGAGAAACAAAGACATTCCATTGGTGAAGGTTCAGTGGGATCACCATGACAAGAATGAAGCCTCGTGGGAAGTTAAAGCTGATATGAGGAAAAAGTATCCGGAGTTATTTCATGACTAGTTAATCTAGATTTCGGGGGCAAAATCCTGTTTAAGGGAGGAAGGATGTAACAACCTGCTTTTTCATTTATTTATTAAATAAAATTTCCATGTCATTACTTGTGCTACCTATTTTATTTTAATGAAAATTCTTTATTTGGGGTCAAACTGTAATTCTTTTATAATTCAGCAATACCTATTGTGGTTTCTAAACGCGTTGCAAGGATACCTGTGTTATAATTTCACACCCGTATCTTTTATAAATTCTATAGTACCTGTGTTGAATTTTAAAACTGTATTAGAAAACGATGAAAATAATTACTTTTCACTCAAACTGTATTTTTATTAAATCAGAAAATTATTTCTTACATTAATATAATCTTTTTGTATTTTTGTTGTGATCACCGCGCCACAAAAATACCAGTTTATGTTCGAAAATTGTCTGAGCCACGTTGGACTCCCACAGATTTAGATTCCCCGTCCAATCATATGTGACATTTGCTTTTTACCATTTAAGGCAACTAATCATTAAATAGGCTTGTTTGGGAATGCTTTTAGTTTATGTTTTTAACTTAGTGCCATAAGTTGTTTTCCCAAACACACCAAGTGATTCCTAGACAACTTGTTAGTGCGTTGTTTGGCAATGTCTACCTTGTGTGTGTAGTGTTATGCCAACAACTAAATTTCCCAAACATCCTAATTTGCCCCCCCATGAGTCTATACTTGACCCTTAGTTTAACTGTGGAGTTCATATATTCTGTATATACGTATGTGTATAATATGTATAATTAGGATTTAAAATCTCTGACGTTGTAGAGTGTAATTGGTTAAACTTGGAGCCCAAGTTCTACATATACACACACTTAGGCTCACATATGCACTCTTTTACAAACTAAAAATAGAGAGTTTCAGAGAGAGAGAAGAGGATTTACAGAATAATTTTAGGGAGAGAGGAAACTTCAAATCTACATAGCTTGAAAGCTTGAAGTTTGGATTCGTTATTTTGTTATTCTTTCTCAACTTCTTAAGTCCTTATCACAGTAAGTATTATTAACTCACTCCAAATGTAATTTCATTGCTTAATTACAGTTTGCATTATAAGGCTTGGTTACATTCAAAATTCTAAATGGGTAAAAATAGGGCTTAAAAACTAAAACAGGGTTGAAAACGAAGAAGATGAAGTTTCCTTGACAACTCGCGCGCGAGACCCGTGGAAGCGAGCCTCGCGCGAGAGGCCTGTGCGAGCGACCTATCACGTGAGCAATCTGTGTAATTTCTGAAAGTCTGGAAATATTTAAAAGAAATAAAAAATTGACAGTCACACGAGCGCCCCACGCGAGCAACCTGGCCTTTTTTGGTTTTTGTCGATTTTTGGTTAAGGAACTATTTTGGATGAAGTTTTGTGAGTTTTTAAAGTACTGTGTGGGAATCATACTGAACCAGAATCTTATTTATTATGTTTGGTTTAAAACGTTGTTGATTAAAGACTTGATTATTCCCGCACATACGTTGTTCTTGTTTTCCAGTAATATATTTTCTGCATAAAGTCATGTGACATACATGTGGGGTCAAGTGTACATGCATGGTGAGTGATGGTCAGTGTGAAAAGAGTAAGTGGATGAGATTGTGTGTTGGACACTCCGTGATATTGGTGTATTATAGTGTGATGTTATGAGATTGCGGTTTAGAGTATCTTCGAAATGCGACGGTGACAAACTTGGACACCCCCTTGTGACCATGGTAAAGCTAAAGTGTGTGACGCCGACTTGGACACTCCCTGGCACGTGTGGTAGTGCTAAAGTGTGGCAGACTGGACACTCACTGGCATCTGGGGTATGGCTAAAGTGTGAGGCAATTGGACACTCCCTGGTACCCCGTACTAACGTGCGAGGCAAACTAGACACTCCCTGGTACCCCTGTACTAAAGTGTGGACCTTAGTATTTCAAAATACTAGAGCGAGAGAGTTTGTTGGTGTGTTGTCGAGAGAAAAGAGTCGGAAAGATGAGAATGGTTGCATTGTTCCATGCACAGTCACATGTTCTATTGATTAAAGATTATGACATTATCCTTGCTGTCTTACAAGTTGAATTCGTTGCTATATTACTAATATATCAAATGATGAACTAGTGAATTGAAAATGGTAAAGGAGTATGTTTTATATTACAAGTATATGTTTTAATACTCACCAATTTCGTGCAGTTGACGGCGTTGATGCGCCCTGGACATTCGTGTCTAGGCTTTTTCAGGTTATGATCGGGCTGGGCAATATGACTATGCTAATTGAGAATGGCTACTTATGAGGAGAAACTATTTAAATACTGCTTTAGCTATTGAACTAAGCTTGTAATATGGATTACTATAATAGATATTATTTTTGTTTCAAGGCAAGTTTTGCCTTTAGTGATCACGTTCTGTAATAATTAATAACTTGGAAAAATTTCATAAGCCTTGATATATCTTACTCTGATTAAATTATATTATTGTTCGACGTTTGGGACAGAATCTATCCTTCAAACTGTCGCGACCTAGGGTCCATAGGGTCCATAAAGGAAATTAAATGCTTTCCTTATTTATGCTACCTCGGGGTGTGACAGTATTTTTTCCATATTATGTTGCATCCTACAATGTCATTCATCATTCATTCATGTCTCATGCATCCAAGTCACTTTAGAAAATCCCATGAACACACATGCACACCACTACCTTGCACATTCTAGGATAATAACATTGCATTCATGCAAGATTTGGAGTCTTTGTGACTCATAATCTAAGAGGATCATAGGGAATGAGATTGATCACACGTTTCATGCTTCCCCTAGATCAAATCTTGCATTCTCATCAATCCCGGGAATTGAGAGGTCCTCTTTTCTAAAAAATTGATATATATACATTCCAATTTGTTAAGCATGTTTTCTTTCCTTTGATTATTTGTTTGAAGAACAATCCATGTCCCTCCTAGATTAGGAAAGCTTGACTATTTGATATGTGATTAAATGACTTTTTCCTAGGTTTACTTCTTATGATTTCCACTTTGGATTGAAAGATACTTGATTTAGCTCTTATGAATGATACTTTGACTTTTCATTTTCCAATTCAAGATTCTTATGAAATATAGAATACCTATCATAATATTAGTTGTAGAACCAAACTTAGTCCTTCATCATTATTTGGATGCTGATTGAGGCCAGTTGAAAGATAGGGCTAGTAAGTCTGGAAAACGGGAACCCAGTTGGTTTTGTAAGGGAGTAGGACTTCTTTTACCTTAGGTTTTGCCTTTTTCTTAGGATGTGAGATTCTTTTCTCTTGGTAGAACAGTATAACCGGTCGGTGTGTCCCAACTCTGCTTTTTTTGAGTGCTACTTGACTGCTAGGACTATATACACCTTACCGTATAGGCTCTTGAATCCTCCACCTCTTTACCTTAGGCTAGGAGTCCTTGACCCATACCTAGGTCATTAACTACTTCCTCTTCCTATAGTAGGGGCCTCAGAAATGTGTCACTCTAACTTCAACTCCTCTTCCCCGATCGAAAGACGAGTACTTAAGATCTGGGAGTTTGAGTGCTAGTCCAGACCATCCTTCATTGACCCCATCAGTCCACCATAGTGAGAGTAGAATTCCCAACTGAGAGTCTAGCGAGGGAGTGGGTTAGGGGTGCCACGAAGCCTCTAAATCACGGAGGTCGGGCAGCGAAGCATCAGTCTCAGATAGGCTCGAGATTGCCTTTTCCTGTGAGTCGAATCCTAGTAGATTGCTTGTGTCTGACCCAAGCAGACTTAGGGAGAAGTATGACCTTTCTGGCCACTTCTCACTGGCCGTGCCACCTGGCAGGGTTCACCTGTACCAGTCGGGTATTGTTACCCTTTACGAGGAAGTAAGCATCACGGGCCTCTGTCCTCTCCTTCAGTCTCTTGCCCGGGACTTACTCATCTACCTCGGTATTGCTCCTAGACAACTCACCCCTAATGGCTGGAGATTCTTAATGGGAGCCATCTTTCTCTAGCCCAAAATTTTTGGGTATGAGCTTATCCTCTAGGAGTTCTTATGGGCCTTTTGACTATTCCCGTTGCATGGGGAGGTTGGTTTCTTTTCCCTAAGCACTCGGTAAGGGAAAAAGATAATAAATAAATGCCTGAGCAACAAGGGATGGAAGAAAAAATTCTTCCAAGTGTCTACCCACAGGCTCAGCAAAGAAGCTCTGGGAATTCCTCTGAAAACTGCCTGGGCGAGCGAGTTGAGGGGTAAGCTTCAGTCCTGAGTTTGCATTTTTATTTCCATTTTGTTTTCTTTCTGCCTAAATACTGACTGACGGTCTTTGTTTTACAGCCAGATCTACCGACCCACCGAGCATCCCGGACGAGTACTAGGACCAGATAAAGACATTGGCCCAGTAGCCGATAAACATTGTTGACTTGTTAATCCATATTGAAGCCCAGAAGGTTACCTTTGAGCCGTATGAACCTTTTTCTACATTGGTCTTTCCCTCGATCATTCCTGGTAAGCTTCTGGTTCTCAAAACATCCTTATTGCTTCTTCATCCTTTTTCTACTTTTTATTGACTTGTTTCCTTTTCTGATTCTGTAGAAATTACACCAAGGAAAGATCTTGACACCCTGAGGGAGAAGGAGGCCATCACGGCCGCTCAGGTAGGCCAGAAAAGAATGAGGTCAGATGCTGCTACTGGCCCCAAATCAGGCTGCTAAGGCACGGGCCCTGTCCAGAGTTGGTCGAGGCATCCGTCCCTCTGATTGAGGTGTTTTCGGCCACCGAAAGCCTCTCGAGGGACATCCCGATCGATCCCCACCTGGAGGAGTCGAAAAAGGAGGTTTGGGCGAGAATTCGACACGTTTTCCTCCCGATCCTGGTCAAGAAGTAGGAGGGGATCAACCCTCAGGCATCATTAGGTGGCTTTACAGCCTCTCTAATTTTGTAAGTAATTTACCCTCTCCTTTTCCATTCTTCCTTGCCTATTTTCTCGGTTTACGATGACTAACTGGTTTCTGTTCCTTTTTCTGAGCCGATTGTCTGGCAGCCAGGGCTGAATCCTTCCTACCTGGGCTAGCTGAGAAGGTGGTTGTTGTTGAGGCCACTCTTCATACGGATAAGACAACACTGAGAAAGAGAAAATGAAGGTGTTGGCCCTGAGTTTAGGAATTGCTCAGGAGGAATTAGAGACCATTCGAGCAAGTTTGGTGGCGATGGAGGAGGAGAAAAAGGCCCTACTTGTCGCAGCGCCTGCTCAAGATGAAGTTGAGAAGTTAGTAGAGGAGGAATTTGAGGATGGCTTCATTCAAGGGTACACTGACCTGAAGAGGAAGGTGGCTCTGGGCCATCCCGAGTGAGACCTCATGGTCTTTTCGGGAGTGGAGTCTGACTTCTGGGATATTGGGTCTCCTACAGCTGATGAGGCAGCCATCGAGGAGATGAAGGACGAGGTGGTGATTGTGGATGATCCACAAGAATGAACTTGCTCAAAAAACAAGGAGGTGTATTGCCAGGCAAAAGAAGGTTATGAAGATTTTCCATGGCCTACTTCTGGGCCACTTCA
This sequence comes from Hydrangea macrophylla, assembly GCA_033977485.1. Lineage (NCBI taxonomy): Eukaryota > Viridiplantae > Streptophyta > Magnoliopsida > Cornales > Hydrangeaceae > Hydrangea > Hydrangea macrophylla. Next base: position 18,783,501 of record CM066989.1, read on the forward strand.
CCCTATTGCTTCTGGCCTATTTTGTACTTATATATTTAATGAATTTTTTTTGGGAGGGGGGAGGCTACTATAATTGTCCCCCATGCATTGTACTTTTTTTAAACTAGTAATGAAAAGGCCCTTTGTGGTCACCTTTTGTAGCAACTGTCCATAGTTTGTACTTTTATTTCTTGTATTTGTTTGTAGCTTCCCATTTTCAACAAGCTATTTTAGCCTCATCATGACTCTGCTTTAGCAAAAGGTTTTAGGACTATAACTGGTAGGAAGCACTTGGTCTTCTGAGGAATTGTAAAGGCTTGGAGTTTCTTGAGCTATTGATACTTAAGAGTTTATACGTAGTCAACCCTAAGACCTATAACACTCGACGTGACCTATGGGCATTATAGGCACTCGGGGTTATCTAAAAGGTTTTATACTTAGTTAACCCCAACACTTGTAAATGCTCGGTGTGATTTCCTGAAGTCTATTGCTCCTTCTTGACCTTAAGCAATTGGTAAGGTAGGTGTTATAGGATATAATTATTGTAGGGAACCAACCTAGAATGTTGAAGTTCTTAGGGTCTTTTGACTCCTCTATTGTAGGTCACCTGGGGGGTTTATCCCCATTGTAGGTTATGGCCCTAAGGGGAGTTAGAGCCTCGGATCTTGTCTGGGGTCTTTTTCCATCTGCATGATAGTTGTCTTAGGTGCCCAGGGGGTTGACTCCTAGGTCTTTTGGTGCCTTGGAGTTAAACCCGAGGTCTTTGTCAGTGCTTCAGGGTTGAACCCGAGGTCTTTTTCGATGCCTCGATTTTTTCTTGTTACCAATAGAATGCTTCATAGGGTATTATAAGAATAAAACTTTACTAATCATCAATCTACTATGAGGGCTCAACAAGAGCTGCTCACAAAATTACAACTTGAAACTTGTAAAAGATGCATTTTATTTCTAACTCTTCCTAACTTGATCCATTGATAGTACTTTCATAGATGTTGCACATTCCAGTGGTGTGATAGGTCATGGCCCATTGTTTGCAACCAGTAGGTACTCGGTCGATTGAACTTTGTACCTTTCCCAATTTGGTCCTAGCTTCCCGTGACTTGGACTGGTTCACGGCCTTAAGGACTAGGTTTCCTACTTGAAAACTGCAATGCTTCACCGTTTTATTGTGGTATTGTGAGACTCTATGCTTGTAGGCTGCCATTCTAAGATATGCCCAGTCCCTTTTTTCTTCTACCAGGTCAAGTTCCCACCAAGAGTGCTTCTTCATTTCCTTGATCATTATAGTGTGTCACCTGGTAGGTCAGTAGTTTGAGCTCGGTTGGTCCTACCGCTTCATACACGTAGGTGAGTGAGAATGGGATCTCACCTGTAGTAGTCTAGGGGGTTGTCGATAGGCCCATATTAGGATCGACAACTCCTCTACCTAGGTTCCTTTTGCCTTTTTGTGCCTGGTCTTGATGCATTACAAGATGACGCGGTTAGTCACCTTGGTCTAACCATTGGCCAATAGGTGCTCGGGAGAAGAATATTGATTGGCAATTCCATAGCTCGAGCAAAACTGCTTGAATATCAACGTGTCGAACTATCACCCGTTATCACTGACTAGCACTCGGGGAATGCCGAACCTACTAAGGATGTACTTTGGTATAAAGCTTTCTATCTTCTTCTCGGTTATGGTAGCCAAGGGCTCAACATCTGCCCACTTGGTGAAGTAGTCAACAGTAATAATGACCTTTTTCCATGGGGAGCAGCCTGACTATTTCGATGCCCTACTGGGCAAATGGCCAGGTGCTGAGGATTAGAGTTTGCTATTCTGCTAGGCAGTTAATCATACTTATATACCTCTGGCATTTATCGCATCACTTCACGTAATCCTGCGAGTCCCGAGCCATTATAGGCTAGTAATAACCTTATAAATTACGATCCCCTTAATTTGAGTGTGGTGGACACCTCGAAGATAGGGGATGAAAAACCCTCTTTTGTAGATCACACCACCGTCAATGTCGTGTCTTGTCTCCCAATACTTAACCATTCAAGCCTTGGCTTTCTTGACCAGAAGGTCCCCACTTGTGATGAACTTAAAAATGGGGTCCATCCAACTGGAATCTGTGTCCACCGAGTCTACCTCCATACCTTCTGAGTCTAATACACTGGGCTCGGGTAGGTATTCTACTTTGACTCCATGGAGATCTGACTTTGAAGAGGATGCTAGCCGTGCTAACCAGTCGACCTATGCATTTTCTTCCCTTGGAATCTGTGTGATGCATAAACCATTAAGTCCACTAGTAACCTTCCTTACCAGAGTCAAGTAGGCCACCATGCTATCCTCTCTGGCTTCATATTGATGTATGACTTGATTGACAACCAATTGAGAATCGCTATGCACTTTGACCTATGGTGCACCCATTGAAGTAGTCGGTTACAAGCCGACCGGTAGGGCTTCATACTTGGTTTTGTTATTGGAAGCTTGGAACCCAAACCTAAGGGCGTATTCAAGCTGAATTCCCTTAGGTGTAGAAGAAAAGAAGGGATGTCGAGCCAGTGCTTGCTTGTTGGGGAATTCGTCTACATAAAGCACCCAAATTGGGACCCCGAGTAGTAGCTCGAGTGGTCGGTCAAGTAGAGAAGACTCCTCGGCCGGGTCTTCTGGATAAGTAAACTCGACTAGGAAATCTGCAACTTCCTATCCTTTAATGGATGTCCAAGATTTGTAAATTACTTCAAACTCTTCCAACTTCAATGCCCACTTTATGAGTCTCTCGAATGTCTCAGGTCGGCATAGAATCCTACACAAGCACTAATCCGTAAGGATAACTATGGTATGAGCTTGGAAATATGGGCAAAGTCGTCGGGTTGAGGTGATGAGGGCGAAGGCGAGCTTCTCTATATAGGAATACCGACTTTTTGTGCCTTAAAGTGCCCAACTAGTGTAGTACACCATGTATTATATCCCATGCTCTTCTCTGACCAATGCCAAGCTTACCGCTGAGCGTGATACTGTCGAGTGCAGAAATAGCTCCTCCTTTAGAATGGGCGTTGAGAGTAGAGGAGGCAAAGTCAGGTACTTCATGAGTTCCTAAAATACTTTCTTACACTCTTCTGACCACTTGAAGGCTTTGCAAAAAAAATTTTAAAATGGCAGGCCCCGGTCGGTTGCTCGAGACACAAATCTATTCACTGTAGCCACCCACCCTGCTAGACTTTGAACCTCATTGGTCGATCTGGGTGATCGCATGTTGATAATGGCTTGAATTTTCTCTAGGTTGGCTTTAATGCCCTTTCTACAGACTAGGCGTCCGAGGAACTTACCAGAAGAAACCCAAAATATAATAGATTCAAATTCATCTGTAACTTCCTGAGTATGCTGAAAGCCTAACCAAGTGCTTGAGATGATCAGTTCCATCCTGGCTCTTGACCTGGAGGTCATTAAAGTATGCTTCCATTCTTTTCCATATTAAATCCTTGAACATGTAGTTGACCAAGCACTTGTAGATCGCTCCCGCATTTTTGAGGCCGATTGGCATTACCCGGTAGTAGTAAGTTCCTTGGTCAGTAATGAAAGAGGTCTTTTATTCCTCACCAGGATACATGCAAATCTGATTATACTGTGAGTAGGCATCCATGAACGAGAGGAGTGAATGGCCGATCGTTGTGTCTACCAACAGGTCTATCCATGGTAGTGGGTAGCAATCCTTGGGATAGGCCTTATTCAGGTTGGTGAATTCCACACAAAGCCTTAACTTGCCATTACTTTTCTTCACTAAGAAAAAATTGCACAACCAGTCGGGATATTGTACCTCATGGATTGGTTTAGCCCCATTGAGCTTCCCTACCTCTTCTTGAACTATCTCTTATTTTTTTGAGGCCATACCACTCCGCTTTTACTTGACCAGGCGAAAGCTCGGATCAATGTTGAGCCGGTGGGACATGATCTGGTGTTCGATTCCTGTCATGTCTTTGTGGGTCCACGCCAAGATGTCCTGATTTTACCTCAAGAACTAGACTACCTTTTCTTGGAGCTCAAGTTCCATAAGTAATCCAACACTAACAGCTTGGGTCCATTTTCTCAATATTCAGGGCCTCTGGTACTGCACCTGTACGTAAAGAGTTGACATAACAACTCCGAGCCACGACTTGATCCACTCTTAAAGCCCATGTTCCCTGTGGGGTCGAGAAATTGATAACCAGGTTGTAGGTTGATATGACTGCTTTAACCCAACTGAGGGTCAGCCTTTCGAGGATGACATTGTACAGGGAGGGGGCTTCTATTAACATGAAGGTGACTAGCTTAGAAACCTACTGCGGATGAGTTCCCATTAACAACAGTAGCTCAATCATGCCGAGCAGTTGTGTACTAGACCCGTTAAACCCCACCAGAGGGATTGCCACCGGTCAGAGTCTATCTCTTGAGATCCTGAGCTGGTCGAATGCTGAGGCAAGAAGTATATCTATGGAACTTTTGGTGTCCACCAACACTCATTTGACCGCGTAATTAGCGATCGTGAGTGTCACCACTAGGGAATCATAATGGGTATAATGTATGCCCTTGATATCATTGGATGAGAACATGAGGGTATCGGTTAGAGGATGGCTAACAAGTCGGATGCATACGACATCCGCTCGGAATGCCTAAGCATGCCTCTTTCTAGCTGACGGTGAGTCTTTTCCTCCCAACATTCCTCTGGAGACCACGTTGATGTTACCGAGGGGTTGTTGTTGATCGGGAGGTCGGGCGTCCTGCCATGGTTGCTTATTGTTGTTAACAAACTCGGTAACATGAATCTTCTCAATGAGCTTTTCAATGCCAATTTTTAGTTTGAAGCAGTCCTTAGTATAATGACCGTGGTCCTTATGGCATCGGTAATATTTGACCCGGCTCAGTTTCTTGGGTGGGCTCTTTAACATCGTTGGCCTTTTGAGTAAACTCTGGGCTTCTGCGGTGGCCATTACTTCTTGAATAAGCTAGGAAAGAGGAGTGAAGGCTATCGGTCGTGCATGCCTATGAGCTAGATGATGAACTATTTACTAAGCTCCTTGAAATCGGTGATAGATCGGGGTTTCAGGGAGTAAAACCACTATACGATTGGGCCTTTTAGAGTGTTGGGAAAGACTAAGCACTACAGTTTATCAGCGTTGGTGGCGGGTGCCATCTGGGCCTTTGTATGTTCGAACATAGTCGACTGGGTTCCCCGAGCCGTTATAAGAATCCAAATGATGATATTAAATTTTTTAGGAATATTAAACCTCGTGGCCTGGTGTCTCGGTTTCGGTGTTGACTTGATCCTAAACGGAGTTATGGCCCAGGTTTTTGGCCATTCCACTAAACTACTTTTCCAAGTCCTTCATGTGGGCCTCTGCTCTTACCTGACCGATGTCCGTCTAGTAGGTCGAGTCGGTAGAAGAGGCTTCCCACTCATGATGTACTGTCTTCTGGGACAAGGCTCGATTGTGACTCTGATTGATCGTATGCCTGAGATCATCTCGGTTCCTGATCAAATGATTTTGGGTCGATTCTCGGATCCCATGCTCCTGCCTCTCCCCCTGGAAGCACGCCTATCATTGATGATATCTCGGGTGTCCACCACATGGCTCGGATTGGCCATGGCGCAATGTTGTGTCCGTATGGGTTCTCAACAAGTTGTGTGAGAGTTGTAGTAATTTGGTCTGGAGTCAGGGCGACTCCTACCGGCACCGGCGTTGGTGGATCTGCCTAGCCAGCTTACTGAGTAGCTTCTAGTTCTTACTGGGATGTATGGTGATCAGTTATGAGATTTGTTTTAGGAAAACTATAATTTTCCACGGACGACGCCAAACTGATGATGCCTATTTTTGGTTTAAGGTAAGAAAAGAAAATAAGAGAAGATTTGTATGTGGTCAGGCCATGTTGACAAAGAAACCTATGTCCATGGGTGTGTCTTAGCACCCTTATTATACTATAAAATGACCGGTGACCTTTGGTAAACCAACAACGAACTGGAACTACCAGAGGTCAGCCTGGTAGGTAACACGAAGGTGTTATCTGTGTTGCGTAGAAGATGGTTCTACCCATGTAGGGAGTGAGGGGCTTCTTTTATACATGCATTGGATCTCCTCATACATGGAAACTATATTGATAAGGCAACACATTATGATTGAGTTTGATTGGCACAATTTGTGTGAGTTTTCTAATGAGATTAGAAAACTATCTCTTCATTCCATTAGTCTTCTAGCGGGTGTAGGGAACTGTCTAGAAGATTCTGGAGCACGTTCTGGGGCCTAACTGAGCTGTGCCTATGACAAGTCATGCTCAAGTGGCATTCTCGATCCGCAGGTTGGGACCTACGGGACCAGATCAAGAGGTTAAGATCTGCCGACCTCTTCCTTGGAAATTTGATGACTAGCTCCTCGGTGTCTTGGTGCTCTTTTATGTGGCCCTAGAGCTTCACTCTCATTGGCAGACTATTTTTGTATGTATCAATCTTCATTAATTGCATAAAAAAAATCTTTAAAAGAAAAGAAAAAATTACGAAAACAAAAGAACACAAATTTATATTTAACTCCAAAATTGCCATCATTCTAAAGGCACCTTAAATAGATACCAGGTGACATTCACAAATAAAACTCTTCATCAATTAGAAAACAAAGGAACACAAATTTAGATTTGGACCTTACAAGCTGTGTTTAGGACTTTGTCAGCATCATATGGACCTTAACCTAGTATGGTTGAATAGCAATTGGACCTTACAAGATTTTTTTAGGACCTTGTTAGCATCATTTGGATCTTTAGATGTTTTATTTATGCTTTTTCATAAGTTTTTGGACTTGCTTAGAAACATTTGGACCTTAACCTAGAATGCTTGAATAGCAATTAGACCTTACAAGATGTGTTCTTGACTTTGTCAGTATCATTTGGACATTCACATGTTTTATATGTACTTTGTCATAAGTATTTGGACTTACTTAGGACCATTTGGACCTTAACCTAGTATCCTTGAATAGCAATTGGACCTTGCAAGACATTTTTTTGGACTTTATCAGAATCATTTTGAATCTTCACATGCTTTATTTGTACTTTGTCATAAGTATTTGGACTTACTTAGGACCATTTGGACCTTAACCTAGTATGCTTGAATAGCAATTGGATCTTACAAGATGTGTTTTGGACTTTGTCAGTATCATTTTGGACCTTCACATTTTTTATTTTTACTTTGTCATAAGTTTTTGGACTTACTTAGGACCATTTGGACCTTAAACTAGTATGCTTGAATAACAATCGGACCTTTACAAGATGTGTTTAGGACTTTGTCAGCATCATATGGACCTTCACATGTTTTATTTTTACTCTGTCATAAGTATTTGGGCTAACTTGGGACCATTTGAACTTTAATCTAGTATGCTCGAATTGCAATTGGACCTTATAAATGTGTTTAGGACTTTGTCAGCATCATTTGAACCTTCACATATTTTATTTGTACTTTGTCATAAGTTTTTGGACTTACTTAGGACCATTTGGACCTTAACCTAGTATGCTTGAAATAGCAATTGGACCTTACTAGATGTATTTTGGACCTTCACATGTTTTATTTGTACTTTGTCATAGGTTTTTGGACCTACTTAGGACCATTTGAACCTTAATCTAATATGCTTGAATTCAATTGGACCTTACAATATGTGTTTTGAACTTTGTCAGTATCATTTTGGACCTTCACCGTTTTATTTGTACTTTGTCACGCCACAATTTGAACTAAATTGTTTCTTAAATTTTCTTTCTCTGTTCAGACGTGTGACATTTTTAGCATTTTGATTGAAAAGCATCCATAATGATGTAAGTATGGGACATGTTATTAGTAGGGTAATTAGCAACTTTATATACTTATATGATACCAGTTATGGGACTCATGCGAGATGCAGACAAAGACCCTTTTAAGTTTGGGATAGTTTTAATATAGTTACATAACATGTAGGGGTGTATTAGTAATAAACTAGAACATGTGGGGATTACATAATAAATACCCTAAAGTTAAATCATATTAAAGGAACAGCCGAGAGAGAAGAACTTCATCTTCTCCACGTTATAACCGACCGAATGGGGGTTTACAAGCAAGAGGGTTTCGTCGGACTTACGACTCTGATTGACGCTTCATTTGATGTTCGATTTCAATTCTGAACACATATTTGGACTCTTAGAGGTGAGTCTAACGCCTTAGTACAAATTTTACTGAGTTTAATGATAGTTTTTTATGTGACCCATTTTGGGTTTATAGCTTATAATTCACAAATTTTGTCTAGGATTTTACACCTGGTACGTAGTAGGATGATAATTTCACATTTAGGAGCAAATTCCAATAGGTGAGTGACTTTCATTGTGAATTTTGGTGATTCCATGTTTGGGTTCATTTGTGATGCTTAAAGCATGACTAGTTAGGCTAATTTTACATGCTTAGCAATATTAATCAATTCATGGTGTAGAACTGCGTTGAATCGATGAGTAAGGTGTAGTTGTGTGTGATTATATGGTGTGATATTAAATGAGTATGTGGAGTTATTGAATTGGGTAATCGTAGTGCTAAGTAGAGGTGTGGTCTGTAACCAGTCATAAGAGCTTAGGGAATAAAGCTACGGGCTGGTGGGTAGTGGTGGAAGTGAACAAGTAATTGCCGAAGTCTATAATTTCTTGTGATACGATTAAATTGGGCATTTTTATTATCCATGAGTACAATTAATGTTACTCACTAAGCATATAGCTTATATATTGTAGTGGTTATTGTATAACCATCATAGGTGATAGCGGCAATGCACTGAGGAAGTGAGTTGGGACAAAGCGAGATCGCGAGGACTCGGGAATAGCTGACGCTTTTGTCTATAGTTTTATGTTTAAGTTTAAACTTGTAACATTTTGTTATAGGTTCTTAATCGAGGTTGAAGTTGAGTTTATGCTGTGGAAATGGTTTTGAAGCTGAGCTTATATTTAAACTTGTGTTTTGATAAGGTTGTATAAGGGCTTTAAATATATTGAACTAGGCATTTTGGCTTAAAAGACTCACAGAGGTTAAGGTTTCCGATGTCATTTGAATGATCGTTTTTCCTTTTTGCCGAAGTCTTGTAGGATTTACACCTGGAGTAGAATTGGACTTTAATTTCACATTTCGGGGTGAATTGGAAGAGGTGAGTGATTCACATTTGTGCACGTTTGGACCTAGCTATTGTGTATTTGGAACTCTTGCAAGTATGTGGGGCTTCGAATGATTTAGTTGAGAATTCATGTATATATATCATCAACTTGGTTTTATTGTAGTGTATGCTTGTTAACCCTATGTCATAGTTGAGAGTTTTCATATAACGAATCATGATTTAGTTTTAATGATCTTAAAACGTTTCTTTGTGACTCTCACTAGTTTGGATTTACAACCTCAAAGTGTAAAGAAATGTTTTATATAATTGTGGATATGTTTAAGTGAGGTTTGTCCAAACTTTGAAATGACCATTGTCGGTTGAGATGTTTTTCTTTGAACTTGGTTTTTAACTTAATTTTCAAAACTCTAATTACTTGAGTCGTGCCTTGATGGCGTGCCACGTGTCCTAAATCTAAATGGGTGGATGGGGCATGATAATTTGAAACACCTACTCCTGCGATTAACATTTAATCATGTTTTAGCACGCATTAGTATGATTTAATGGTGTTTAATAACACATATTTAAGTGAGATATAACTCGCTGTTGATTTTGGGTGTCTAGGTGGGAACCCAGTGTTGGCCAACTGAAGGTCCACCTAGTTCTGAGACTTCTCCAACAAACCACCAACCACAGTACTCACCATCGTACCCTGAAAAACATAAAGGCCACCAACTTTCTTACCCTTCATCACTGTCTTGGACCCTAGTCTACTTGCATAACTCCACCAACTCATCATGCGTCAATTTTTTGCATCTTAAAATTCTGTTAATCTTTTATCTGAAAGATGCTGCTCATCTCATGCATACACAATCAACTATCCTACATATTAACATATACAAAGAGAAACATACTCACATACGATAATTCGAATCACTTCCTTCAACATGAGTTCATAATCATACTTAATCATGTAACCACTTCTCATCCAAATATTTTGTGAAGTTTCTGTCATACCTACTAATTATGAATTTACAAAAATGCCCTTATATGGGTACCCAAATTGGTACCATAAGCTAACATATAAAATAATATAATATTGAAGCAACTTAGACACATCTCCATTTAAACATATAAATACATCTAAATGCAAATTATGCTAACTGGGCCCTTACTGGATCCCATCTCAACACCTGTCCTACCTGACAAGGGACTTCCAACTGTATCCTACTTGAGCACTTTCCACCGGTGCATCCATAGCCCCACCTTAACCCAATATATATACATTAATTATAATAATTAATTCATGTAAAGAAAATATTCAATCCTTTTTTCGAGTTATAGTTCTACGAATGGCCCCAAGTTAGCCGACCTTCTTAATGGGTCTACGATTAGTAAGCTATTGCTATATGTGTGTGTATAAGTGTATGTGAATGAGTGGCTGGTAATCTGATTAGTAAGCAAATGGGGGAGAGTTGATGAATCTCCTTTAGTATGGCTTGACTGAGCTCTTTTTCCTCTACCGTAAGGAACTTGATGTGACCTTATATGCACCTGTAGAAACCCAGAATTTATTCAAGGGTATTTTGGTAATTTCGGACCAATGTGGGTCTTATTTTGGGGCAGTTTATTTAAATTTGATACATGTTGGTATCACTTTTTAGTTAGTGGATACACATGTGTAATAATATATCTTGTGGTTGGGTGTGTTATACACCCAAACCTAACCCATACCTACCCACACCTAACCCATCAAATCCCTACTTTTGTGAGACTTCCCCTACACTCAACTCTTCTTTCTCTCCTTATCTTTTTCTTTTATTTCATTTTGGTATACACATTTCTCTCTCTATATCTCTCATCTCTCTCTCTAGTTTTGGGAGATAAAACTCCATGGAAGCTTAGAGCTTTCAAGCTCCATTTGGAGGCCAAGGACTCAAGTTTGGGATAAGGCAATTAGAGGCTATTTTGATCATCTCACCTAGACCTTCACACCGGTGTTCTCGTTTTTTTCGTGGGATTTGTAATTCGGTACTTCTTGCCCTAGAACTCAAGAGGTAATTTATGTTATCTTATTATTACCATAGTTTTCATTCCTAAATGTGATTTTATTTAACTAGGTGTTGATAGCTTATGGGTTTTGCTAGTGGTGATGATTTCCCCTTTGGATTTCTTTGGTGAGAGTATTTGCTCAAATACTCAAGAGGTAGATTTCATTGTTTAAGTGCACTATTATTTCTAACTTCATGGTTTGCCATGTGTAAGTTAGTGTTAATAGACAATAATCTTGTTTTGGAAATCTTCCTATGTGATTAATTGAATGATTACTTACCCTTATGTGCTTACTTGAATCCATGTCTAAACCGAAATGCTATTTGAGTTTTTATGGTTTCAAATACTTATTGATGTTAGAAATCCCTTATTTTGCCTAATGTGATGACTACATTTTATATGAACTACCATGTTTACTTCTTGTCATTGTATTCTTAGAAATGACATTGTTAAAGCATAACTGCATCTAGTAGCATATCATAGTCGCCAAGTCGGCAAAGCATTCATGGCATTGACTTGGGGCATATGAAATTGTTAAAATTCCCACGATTGGGAAATATCTTTGGAATCCCCGTTTGGGGTTGTAATTTGATGAAATTCCGGAAGCGGGTGTGAAGTGAGTAAGGTTGTTTGTGATCCTTAAAACATTCAAAAACGCAAGATCATATTCGGCTAGCTACCGGAGATCTTGTATGCTACACTCACGTTTGAGTGGCTCGCTATCCGGTGTGAGAGTGTGTGATTGGGATATTGAGTTGGGAATGTGTCATGGTTTGGCCATCCGGTTAGTTACATCGCCACGACGGCAAAGCATTGCACCGCATGTCATAGCATGATTTTAGAAGTAGTAGTACATTTCTACAATGTTTTCTACTGAGCCGTCGTGCTTAATGAATCTATAAAATCCCATTTTTTTCAGGAAATGTTGATTAGGGCAAGGCCCAAGAGTTATCCGACGCATGGCATCTCGTTTTGTAAGATTCCTTACGAGGAAGTCTTATGATATAGTTCATGGTAGGAACATTGTAATTGTTGTTACCGTTATCTCATTTGTAGATTTGAATTACAAGATGTTATTTGTAAATTCCTTCTTGATCTGGAACTTGTTAGTTAGTTGGATCTTCTTGGATCCTTGTTAAATTATGTTTTTAATACTTGTTAGCTTTTCTTAGCCCATGGTTACTCTATTATATGAAAAATACTACTTTCAATTTGCTAAGGACTGTTTGGTCGTATTCCTTCAAAAACCGCTTTAGTGATAAACTTTCAAAGCAAACTTCATTACATGTTACTTTTAAACCTTTGGAGTTTCTTTATACTTCTTTACAAACTCCTTTCAAAACCAAACTATGTTGGTTGATCCTATTTGACCCGTTTGGTCCCCGTGGGTCAACCCTTGACTTATTGACTTTTCTTTAGAATCCACGTAGGATTCCCCTATGCTTCCGCCTTGTGGATTATTTAATGTAGGACTATCCCTTACTTTCCTTTATATGGTTTGGCTCGTTGACCTCGCCCATGTGACTTGATTTTCGGGGCGTTACAGCACCGCTAGCTTTTTTCCCTCTATTTTGTTTGGACCTTCAATGACAATGTTTGTACTTTCTCAATAATCAATTTTGGACCTTCACAGAAAATATGTTTGTACTTCCTCAAGATCTATTTGGATCTTCTCATAAAATGTATGTACTTTGTCAGGTTCAATTTAGGCTTTCATATAAAATGTTCATACTTTCTTGGTATTACTTTGGACTTTCAATGAAAATATTTGTATTATCTCAGGGATCAATATGGACTTTTTCAAGGTCAATTTGGACCTTCTAAAAATGTTTATACTTTCCCAGGATCCATTTGGAACTTCTCAGAAAAAATTTATACTTTCTCAAGATTTATTAAAATTGTTTACAAAATTTATTACACAATGTAGAAACAAAATAACAAGATACAAACAACCTTTTCCTAAAAAAATTACAATTTGTACTTTCTCGGGATTTATTAAAATTGTGTACAAGATTTATTACACAATGTACTAAACAAAAATAATAAGTTATAAACACAATTAAAAAAAACACCATATTAAATAATTTTTTGCAAGGTACAAATTTCTCCTACAATATACAAATACATATGAGTCCAAAAGGTGGGCGACTGTTAGTTTTTGATTTTCAACAAAAATGTCACATACCACCACTATATGGCTTTGTTATTGATCCAATGGTAGGTATGTGTTCATGTGACAGTTTTTCGAAAACTGTGTAAAAAGATACTTAATGCTTCCAAAACTGATTCACAATATGATTACACCAATACAACTTGAATAACACATATACATCTAATATATTTATATCTATTAATCAATAAAATTATTTTTAATTTTGTATCAAATTAACACCAAAGTTAGAGTTCCAAAATTACATATACATTCATAATAAATCCATACTATAAAAATAACTAGATATTTTGTATTAATCATAGACTAATACTCTGATACTACTGAAAGAAAACCATACGGAATTCTTAAAGGTTCGCGCAACGGAAAACAAAAATTTAATGGTTTCTAAACCCATGATCAAGTCTATGATATATACAAAATACAGACAACGTCCATAGGGGCTAATCGAATTGTCACCCTTGAAGCATGCTTTAAAAATATTGAATCAGGTTCGTCCCACGGACAGTTCACAAAATCGTCCATATATCTGATCTCTAAAAGTATCCACACGAACAAACCACAAATTGGAAAAACTTTGGCTTTCTTAAACAGATTGAAGTAGACAATGATGGAGGTCACAAAGTGACCGTATGACTACATAGTTGGGGTTGGAGATTTGGGAGAAACTTGGGTGTGCTAGCTAACTCATATATGTAACGCTATAAGTCTATTTTCTAATCTAATTAGCAAAACATATTTATTAGGAAAACATGTTTAATCTGAAAACTTTCATAAATACTTTCATATTAACAACTTAATATGAAGTACACTCTCACAACTTCTTATAATTACACATTGCCTTTTTTTGTGTGACCCCTTAAGTCCATCCTAATCTGGTAGTACGTACTAATACTTTAAAGTTATACAATCAGAACTCATTCTAATTATTTTTTGAATTAGAACACCTTCTAATTCTCCCTTATTAAAATAACAAATACTATATTATTATTATTCACACATCTACTAGTCATGAGTGACACCTAACAGTATATCATGACACGCCCCAAATAGTCTAAAAAATAGTGAACATTTCTGTTAACAGTCACTAGGGGTGAAAGAAAATCGAACCAAAACTGAACAGAGCTGACGAGTTCGGTCGGTTTTCTTTGAATGTGTGCAGTGTAAAACCGAAACCGAATGCAAAAATTACACACTCCGAGCCGAACCAAGCCGAACCGAATCGAAACCGATCAGTTTTGCCAAAAAATGCACCGAACCGAACCGTTTACACCCTTAACAGTTATCGTACAATTTAATCCTTCTATCACATCAGGTCCCAATTAAATCTTTTGAGTAATGGACATAATTTTCAAACCCCCAATTCAGTTATATGTTCTCAATCTAGTTGATATTACTTTGTTTGGTGAAATTAGAAATTCTCACTTTGCCCTAGTCGGGGAGCTTTACTTGAGATATAATATCATAGAAGATTACATAGGACTTTCTCTCTCTCACTTGAGAGTGATAGATTCTATGTTGTACATTAACATATCTCCATGTATGACTTACTATACTCAATTGTACATGAATATATCTTTAATTAAAAACATAAACACCGTGCACGTTAAAGTATAACAACTTAAACACAAGACAACACTAATGTCACAGGTCTAAGGATTACTTGTATCACTGTAACTAAGAACAACCTATTGATTAAATAATAAATTTCCATTTAGATGTTCTTATCAATTGATCACGTTCAGTGAACCTGTGCTATAGATAAGAAGCACTCACATGTCTGATTCAGCATCCCCACGTTGATGACTTAAGACTATTCATATTTTATTAAATAAAATAACATGACATATGTTATTCGATCGAACTGGACTATTAAATGCCCAATTTAATAATCCTACGACTCAGAACAATTTTAGAATAAAGCCACTGAGAAGTATATGGTCTTCGTCCTTAACTCTTTAAGTACATATCTTTTTAAGTTAAATTCTATGGACTTATCATATAAGTGTTAAACAACAATAATGATAAATAATAAATAGGCTGGACTAGTAATGGACCGGACAGAAGCAATGACACCACATCAATTCCAACAGAATCAGTTGCCATTTTCTGAATGAGCATATAACAAAATCCAATTAGAATTTTCTCTAACAGAATCAGCTCTTTAATTTTGTATATACAAACTATATGAAGCAGTTTAAATTTTCTGAATGACAAAATCTATAGCAGATAAAAAATTAACTGGTTTGACAAACTAATACAGAAAGTACGAAAACAGGGCGGGCTTTTCACTATACTTCTTGTCAATTTCAGTGGGTAATTTTTTATTTTTTTTGCTAAAAATTTTTCAGTGGGTAATTACATAAACATAATGTGTGATCAATCAAGCATATATAATACACCTATAAGGACATGCCAAACAGAATATCAAGTACCCAAACATGAATACTGTCTTAACTTAAATCCTAATGGGTCACTGAATTGGAAATATGGTTCGACAAGAAACGCTTTATTAAATTCAAAATGTTCCACTAACTTGAATCAAATTACACACTTCTTATCTTATTATTATATATGTTAACACTATTTAGATAGAAGCTATATATCAAGTTCTGAACCCAAAATGCATGAATCGACTAGGCACTATAGCAACCAATTTAGGCTTAGTTTTGCCCTCATTTTGTTGCTTGTCTTTTTTTAAAGCACAAATTCATGTTAATTCAATTGGTAAATAGTTTATGAGGTTATGGCTTTTTTTTCTTGTTTTTTTTTTGGTGGGGGGGTGGGGGTGGGGGTGGGGGAGGGGGAGGGGAGTTTTAAACGTTCTAGAATGGAGTTTTTAAAAGCTCAATGCTGTTTTTTTTATTTCATAAATTTTTTTTGAAGAGTAATATGTCGATTGAACAAAATTATTGAATAATTCAATAATAAATTTCATAAGCCACTTTTAAAAAGCCACATGGGGGGCCAAACTAAGCCTTAGTTGATATGCAGTTTTGAACAAAATTGCAGAGCAGATGCAGCACGTTAATTTTAATCTGAACAGAAAAGTGCAACAGAATACACAATTATTTTTTTTTTATTTTTTATTACAGAAATCTAAATTTCCAGAAAATGCAGATTTCCATATTAGAAATTTCGAACATGCAAACATATTTTGAAATGAAATTTTCTCATGTTTATACAGATTGATCAGATTTTTAGATTAATAAATTTCCAATCTAACATATCGACAGATTAATAGATTTTTAGAAACTGTAATCGTCTTAAGATTATTGAAGATATAGTCCATAATCTGTGAATAAAAAAAAATTTTAAAAATAAAAAAATAAACTGTAATTGCAAATTAATAAACCTGAATGAATGCGGAATCGATATCAAGTAATGTACTGTCCGCACTGGTGCTCACAATCCCTGACAATTGTCTCCCATGACACAATGATCTTCGCCGTGAAAGCACTTCAATCAGACAGACTGGCGAACCAAAAGATGGGTTTTACTCTCTGAGAGAAGACAGACTCGGAGTGTATGTGTGTAATGCAGAAAAATTGATAACTTTTTATTGTGTTAGAAAGGGAGGACCGCAGGGTATGAATGGCAA
Source organism: Hydrangea macrophylla (assembly GCA_033977485.1). Taxonomy (NCBI): domain Eukaryota; kingdom Viridiplantae; phylum Streptophyta; class Magnoliopsida; order Cornales; family Hydrangeaceae; genus Hydrangea; species Hydrangea macrophylla. Next base: position 18,800,396 of record CM066989.1, read on the forward strand.
AATGTGACCAATCCAGAAGGGTAAGACTGTCCAGGACAATTGATACATTGCACCACTTCACCATGTAAGGGACTGTTTGGATTAACAGTTTAAATTGTGCACCTCTTACCAATACTCACAACCCGCCAAGTTCTTGCCCACGCGACTGCCATTGGTAAAAGCAATAAAGCAACAATTCAAATCCAAGTATTGTGGCATTTAGGTAAATATATATGATAGTTAATGATAGCCATTACCCACCAATACCAAACTATCTCCACCACTCATAATTGGGGCGGTGTTTGAAGATAGGCAATTTGATATATTTATATGGCAATGTACGATGTACAACATCATGGTAGGTACACTTTGGGAATTTTAAGAAGATCATGGCAATCTAAATAGCAATTTTAATTATACAAGCCTACTTTTCCCTCTACACTCACTTTTTAAATTTTCGTTTTTTGAATTGGCAATGTTAGGGACACTAACAAAATTCACAAACACTTACTAACACACTCTATCTCTCTCTTAATGGCACTGTGGGGTCCGTAAGTGAGAGATAGAGTGTGTTAGTAAGTGTTAGTGAAACGGACCCGCAGTATTATTAGAAAAGAGATAGAATGTGTTAATAAGTGTTAATGAAGGTTGTTACTGCCTCAAATATTACTCTTTTTGAATAGCTATTATGATCCGAGTGTGGAAATAAGAGATACAGATCTTACACATTGAAAGTGTAAGAAGTACAAAAGAAAAGTTCCCACTCTCTCCTACACCTAAAAACCTTGTTAGAAATCTACCAGGGCATAAAACAAAAAGACACCCCTATGTCATAGGTGTGAATGCAACGGTGCGACAAACACCAAAAAAGAAAAAACTTTTTTGGGCAAGGTATTTTTTTGGCCAATTACAATTGTAGAGGATATTTTGCTTGATGTTTTATTTTAATTTTTGTTTTGTGTAGGCTTTTGTCAATTAAATTTATCTAATTTACTAACGCTTTCATTTTAGTTCAAAGTACAGTAGATTTCAATGATGCGATTGAAGTACAATAAAATGTAATCTGGCCACAGGGGCTGTATACGTAAATAATCCAAAAAAAATAATAATAAAATAAGTTTTTCCATCACTTTTCACAGCTAAAAGTGACGGAAGAGGGAAATTTCCACGAATGTTAATGAGGGACCAAAATAAATTTGTTTACAGTGCAAAGTGCCAAAATAGCTATAGTTTAAGGGTGCAAAATGCATTTTATCCTATTTTTGGTGTGTGGTGTTTGGCGTAACTTCTCATACAGAAGTCCATTCCTGGAATGGTCTTTTCAAAATGGAATATTTTAAATGAGTGTTTGTTTGGTGAATGAACCTTTTTTTTTTATTTAAAATAAAAGGTGCATCTACATGTGCAAACACGTTTGGTGGCAATATCTTAAGAGTGCAAAACTTAGACCTAATTGAGTAAGCCTATATTTGCACTTTGTTTATTTGTCTCCATTATGATGGATCTTAGTTTGTTGGTTTTCTACGAGTGAAACGGGGTTATATCTGAGAAAGGTGTTGGGGCTGGTGTAGATACCCCAGGGGATGATTACTTCTAAAAAACTGATGACGACAATCTTTGATGGGATTCGAAGATTTTCAAATAAATTCAGGCTATTTGGAAAGTTCTTCAAGACTCGATAAAATTTTCGAAAGAGAGGAGGACCCGGTGTTCAGGGAAATTCGGGTGTAAAAATACCAGTTTGGAACATTCGGTTTAAAACATTTTAGGAAAACCCCTTTGAAAAAGAAAAGGATTTTTTGAAAAGAAAAGGAAGAGAAAAAAGAAAAGAAAGTACATATATATATAAAATAGAAATTTCCCCGAAAATCTCTATCTACTAAACTTTTTTTGATTAGGTCCACTCTTATTATCATTTTACTAATAGGTCCAAATCAATGCAATATCCCCAATTCCTTTTAAATTCCCCCAAATTCGGTTATTTTTATGACATTTTTAACCTTTACATATATATATATATATAGGATGATATATGTCTATATAATCCAGCATAACAATATGTGGTACAGTCAAAGTTATTCCTATAATTAAGGGATTCACACTCCATAATTAATAGTTACAGATATATATGGATATAGCTGGTTATTATTTTTATGACATTTTTAACCTTTACATATATATAGGATGATATATATCTATATAATTCAGCATAACAATATGTGGTGCAGTCAAAGTTATCCCTATAATTAAGGGATTCACACTCCACAATTAATAGTTACATATATATATGGATATAGCTGGTTATATATGGAAATATAAATAAAGATTTAATTTGATTTTCAGTTATTCTTATCCCATTAATTGTGGAGTTATTTTTGGAACAAACAAATTATTACCATGATTGCAGGTATATACATTTGAATGGAGATTTAATTTTGTAGTGGACTCTTTTTGTTTTGGTAAGCTGTCATCCACATCTTTAATGATTTCCATATCTTTAGTGCCACATCAAATTTTTTGTTAGATTATTCATTGCTAATTTTTCGTTCAATGTAATTTTGGTCAACATGGCATGTATTTTTGAAAGTAATGACTAGCCACATTATCAGTGTACAATTTTTTTGACGGAAATCAGTGTACAATTTTACACTACATAATCAGTGTAAAATTTTCACTGCATTTCAGAATTATATACAGATATATACAGATATATATAGTATATGAAAGAGTACTCAATGATTGCTATTATAATTTTAACACTGCATTATGAATGACTACAAGAGGAGAATTTTACACTATAGTATATTTATCCAATGCATTGCTATCAAAAAAAAAAAAAACAAATCAGTGAAAAATAATATAAGAGTCAAATCTTGCTAGCTATAATTTTTACACTAAGAGTCAAATCTTGATAGCTATAATTTTTACACTAAAAATCAGCGAACAAATGTAAAATCAACACATTTTTACACTAAAAATCAGACAAATCCAATATCCAAAAAAAAAAAGACTAATATAAGAGTACAAGAACTAGCATTAGTGTATATTTTTACACTGAATCTGCAGAAAATTAGAGGACGCAGAATAGATCGGCGACGCCTCCATTAGAGGCTAACACGCCACTAGCAGATCGGGATGCATCGCTTTGAATCCCGGACTCAACGGCAAAGATGGCGACGGCGACAACTAGTCTAATATATCCGCCATCCATTTCTCATGTACACCACGAAGCTTCTTTCTATACCAATGAAGCACTCACGATCATCGGCGCTTGATCGCCGGAAACGGTTCTTAAAACAGCAACTGGCCGAATGAGAGAGAGAGAGAAGAGAGAGAGAGAGAGGGGGGGGGGGGGGGGGAAGGTTTTGAGAATAGATCTTGTATATATAGGGGTTTTAATTACATATACATATATAGATGTATATATTATAGGAATCAAATAAATTTGCATTTAAATTTTAAAAATCCTAGATTAAGCTGGGGGTAGAATGGTCTGAAATATTTTTGTGGACCTATCTTCAAATAGTTTTTTGAATTGGGTCTATTATGACAAAGATACACTAAATAGGATTTAATAGTAGTTAACCCTATATAAAAGAACATATTTCAAAAAATTTTAAAATAAAAAATAAAACACAAAAGGGAGAAAAGAAGGAAATTCTATTAGAGGCAGCACGCGGCGAAGCCTGCGCCACTTGCCGAGTGCCACGCCGGCATTCAATGAGTGCCGTAGACAACTCACCTAGTGCTGTGGCCTGTAACAGTCTGTTTTTCTTATATATTCTAGAAGAAACCATGGCACATGGATTTACACCTGAATTTATTGAATTAACCCCTGGGGATTGGTCTATATAAGGAAATTCGTATATCCATTAACGAGGGGAAAGATATACAAGAATTCTATATAGATTATAAATACAATAGAGAGAGATTAGAAGTAATTTTTGAAGAAAAAACTCAAGAACTTTGGAAGAATTTGAAGAGCTTCAAGAAAGTTTAGAAGATCTTCATCAAATACGAAGAAAACTTGAGGTTATTGGAGGTAATCCTCTAATCCTAGTTAGAATTAGGCTAGAATTCAATCACAAATTCATAGATCTAGGACTTTTACTCATTTTCAAAAAACTCTCTGATTATCTCATTTCATCACACACCACTAGAATTTGTGATTGAATTTTTTTTATTGGTTCTCTTCATTGATTTGGATCTAAATAAGCCTTGGGTTTAAGATCAAATGAATTCTAAAGTAAAACTAAGTTTGGATCATTAATAAAACTTTCATCTTATCCTTCTTTTGTTTTTATTTTACTCATTAGATTTGTGAGATCTTCTGTATCTCATTGATTCTCATGAGTTTGATCCCTTGATTCTCTATGGTCTTTTGAATAGTATGAGAATTAAAGTTTAATTATGGATCACATCCATACATATATAACTATTGGATCCAATTCTTAATCCATGATTTGGGTCCTCTAGTTTGAAACTTCATGGAATCCTCTTCATTTCCATTGGAGTTCATATGGATTTGGTCATATCTAGTCTCCAAGGACCATTAACTTGGGAGGAGACTTGAATAAAATAAACTCCTATTCCTCAAGGAACATATGTTTGAGAGAGGAATTAGATGTAGATTTCTAAGTATTCAAGGCTCATGGGATTGAGTAGGACCTTGGGATCCTCTTCCTAGTTCTTCACATTTGAGGTCTAAGATTGTGGCTCCCCAAGGCTAAATCCATGAATCCTTTTTGCATTTCAATAATAAGTGACATTCATACTTGATCTAGATTCTATCTAGAATTACGGATAAAGTTTGATTCAAAGCATGAATACCAACTCAACAATGGTGCAGTGAATCCATTAACCAACTGTGATCAAAGATTTTTTATTAAATCATGCTCTATTGGAATTGGATGAGACTAATTGGAGGGTACTCATAACTCATATAGGTATCACTGTAATTTTTGCTTTGTTGAAATTTTGTAGATAGGATGGGTTGATCTTATGATTTGAGAACTAGTCACTCTCTGTCCAAAATTTCATACCAGTAAACCTATTTTTAACTAAGTAGATTAGAGCCTTGATCAAACCTTCTTGACCACAATTAAATTTTATATGCAGTCTAATGTGTTAATAAGACTCCCTATAAAGATCACTGATTTGTTTATAATTTTTAGAAAATCATACAAACTCTCTAGACAGAGAGTTGTAAATTTTCTGAGTGATGTCTGGTTTTTGCCCGATTTCCAGAGATTGAACTGTTCGATTTTTTATTTTCTTTTTAGGTTCGAAAGTAGATTCACCGAGGCACATCATACCCAAAAGCTATTAAGATCAAATCTTTGGAAGTATGATTTTTCTATTTTTGAAAGTCTGGTTTGCTCTCTATAAATTCTGAAATTCTGTCACAGTTTTGATAAACTTTACAAATGAGGATCCAAATATCTTTTATATGACCTAAGGCTTGAAACATACGTTAATTATGATCAATTGAACTTAAATCCAGAGGCTAAATGATCCAAACTAATGAATAGTTCATAGCTCATTCTTATTCATGTCCATGCATTCATTCATATATTTTGATACTTATGACTTGGACTAATTCTAGGTACAAATTACATTTAATTGAACTTGGTTGAACATAATTATGGGTTCCTTATAGCCATGTTGGAATTGTACCACTTCTATATGGACATTACATTGGCTCCTAGTTGAAACTTGTATATCTATAGAGGTGTTATGATTTTAACTAGTTAGAAGGAATTCATGAATGTGTTGGCTTGCTTGGATGATTGTTTGATTTAAGCTATAAGTTTGGATATGTTACTTAGGATTTGATACTAAACTTTGATCAAGGCATGTGTACTAACCCATTGTTTTGTAGCGCTATGGAGGTACAATTTCTTAACCTCCTCTGTAGTTTATTATTACTTCTTGATTTTATTGATTTTCGACTTCATACGCGACACCTTAAACTAGATTCTTGTCTAATGCGTATACTTGGATTAGAGACCTTTTCTTAGGTTCTTTACTCGTTTGTATGCATTGCATGTTTCCTAACGCTGCTGGATCACATTAACCACTGTCATCTCAAATAAGACTTCCTATTGCATATCATGACACATGCTACCTGAATTATGTGGTTTTGTATGACGTTTATCGTTAGCAATTTTACACCATTTCCAACATGCTTTTGTAATGTACATTTCTATGTATGTATCAGTTTAGGGCATGCTTAGATAATTATAATGATTAAAAGGATGTCAAGTAGAGGCCTATCACGAGATAGGATGAGAGGGTGTGTTTTAACCCGCCTGGCTCCTTCCCCTCTCATTCCATAATCCTCGGACCTAGAAATCTGTTGTTTCTAAAAAGATCAGTTTGCTTTTAAAATGGTTTCTTAATTTTTCTTTCAAAATTAACTAGCGACTCATATTTGAATTTGAAAAGGTTTAAAAAAAAAAGTGGTTAGCCTGCGAGTATCCACAATCTGGTGACTCTGTTGGGGATCGAACCCAGAACCTCTGGTTTCGCAGATCATAATTTCTGATTTTGGGTTCATTCGAGGATTAGACTTGAAAGCATCCTTTTTTAATCGAATTAATTAATCTTTGTGTGCATGTTGCATCACTTGCATGTCTTGCCAGTCGATTGCACAGAACTATGACCTTGGAGGCTCGGAGCAACCCGGTTGGTCAAGCCATCATGGGATTGTGTGATCATCCTTGATCTCGTACCATGTGTTTGTATATAAAGCATCCTATTGGATGTGTGCAAAGGGTCCCATATTTGACCAAAACTCGACCTTTGCATGATAGTTTTTATAGAACCTTTCAGTCTTAGGAAATCAATTCTTGATTAGGATTATGTACTAGGGAGTTTTGTATGTCTGGAAGGGATTATTTGAGATGATGACAATTCTTGCTCTATGTAGGATGTATAATTTTTTAATCACCTTTTAGCAATTCCTTCTCATGTTCCACGACATTTGGGAACATGCCAAATATTGATTATAAAATTTTGCTTCTTATATCTTAAAGATAAGCATCATTGACCATGTATATATCAGATTTCATAAAAAGTACGATGATAATCCGATCATGTGATCCTTCTACCAAAGAATTTTAAATCCATCTTTGAAAATCAAATAGATTTTTGTCATCTTCATTCCAAAATTTTCAAAATTGCTATTTCAAAAATCTTTGGAGTTCATTTTTTGATTAAAATCCCAAATCAACCCTTGTTGAGGTATATTATCACATTCTCAGGAAAAATCCAAAAATCTTGAGAATTGTTTTTAAAAGAAATTGTTTTCAAAGGAATTTCAAAGCAAAGTTTCAAATCCAATTATCTTCTGTTCAGAAATGTTTTTGCCTTGAAAAGAAAAAATAAATCCAAAATTTTTGGGAGAATTTGAAAAATCCCATCATCTAGAGAAATGCTTTTCAGATGAATTTCAAAAATTTCCCAAATACCCAACCTTGCAAAAGATAGAAAGAATCACATTGAAAGGAGAAATTGGCGCACTCAACATGTATGGAGGTTTTATGTGCTTATGTGTTTTATGTGTTAGGACTAGAAATTTTCTTTTCTGTGGCATATAGAATAGCCACACACACACACACATGTATCGCATCCGTGTGACATATGAATCAATTCATGGACATTTTCACCAAGCATTTAATAAAATGAAAAATGAAAAATGAAAAAAGAAAAAATGCAATGTAAAAATTCTCTTTTAAAATAAATCAAAATTGATTAAAAATAAAATATGGTTGTAGGTGAACATAGAATGAGCCTCAAGCACAGTTTGGTTTAGAGATTCCACCGTGAGGTTAGTAAGAAGGGAAATGGCATAAGAAGCCAATACAAGTGAGATAACAGAATTAAGGGCCATTATAGAGCAACAGGCTGGGCAGATGAACAGAATAATGACCATGATGGAAGCTATGGCACGACCGCCATCGATAGCTAACCCATAAGTAGTTGATCCACTAGTAGCTAGGGAAGAGGATTGGTTCAATGACTCAAAAGTTCACATAGCTGAGGTACCGAGGGAAGATAAAGAAATGGTAGAAAAAGAGAGAGCTGGGAAAGATAAGATAATGACTGAAAAGGTAGAGAAACTCAAAAGGGTGGTTCGTAAATCCCAAGGGGTCGATACTTACCTGTTAGAATTAGAAGGATTATATGATGGGGTGTATGAGATACTACCCGTTGGGTTCAAGATGCCAATATTTGATAAGTTTGATGGAACGGGGAACCCTCGTAGTCACATCCGGATGTTCATTAGTGTTTTTTAGCTGAGTGGTTTGAGTATCGCTATGATGGCTATTTTATTTCAGTAGACGCTAACTGGGGAAGCATTGGCATGGTACCTCACACTTGAACCAAGTAAAACTAGGGTTTGGGAAGAAGTCGTTAAGTCATTCGTAGCACAGTACGAATATAATCAAGATCTGGACGTCACTATTTGAGAGAAACTACTAAGAAGGGAAACAAGGAGTCTTTTGTTGAGTACTTGAGCTGTTGGAGAGGCAATGCAGCCAAAATGGTACAAAGGCCATCGGAAAAGGAACAAATCAGAATGCTAATGAAGAATCTTCAGCCCGTCTATCAAGAAAAGATAAGGTTTCAGTCAATTAATACTTTTGTTGAGGTGTTTGATGTAGGGGCACGAACAGAAGATGCGATACAAGAGGGAGTGATCAAGAAAGAGGAACCAGTGAACAGATAATGGCAGGAAAACTATGGGTCAAAGGTAGGACACACAGGAGGATAATCGGGAGGCCAATCTGGCCATATCAATGTTAGTGCATTAAGTGAACCAGAAAAAAAAGTTTGATATAACAAGGAGCTATCCTAGAAGGGGGGGGGGGGGGGGGGGGGGGGATAAGCTATTGAGGAAATTTTCAAATCTGGGAGTATCTTTATCCACAGCTCTCAACAGGTTGGTAGCGAAAGGACATCTCCGCTTGTTGGAACCACGACCAAGACCGAACCCGCTTCCTCCAAAATTTAAGACTAACTTATACTGCAAGTTCCACCAAGAACAAGGGCATTCTACTAATCGATGTACAAGATTAAGGCACTAGATTCAGGAATTGATAGATAAAAAGGTAATATCCGAACCTCCCGCCAATCCACCTAATGTCACCAAGAACTTATTACCAAATCACAATGTTGTGCCACCACTGGGTATTTATTGTTTGGAGTATAAAGAAAATTCTTTTGATCAATCCAAATTGATCACAAAGCTGGGACACACGAAGAAATCCTATCAAATGCTAAGAAATATAGTGATCTGCACTCTAGGTGGACCGTTAAGTGAAAGCAAGGAAAAAAAGATAGATGAAGCTACTACTTCGGACTGGTGGGCACTTGAAATCAACAACTCTGTTCGATATGAGGGGATGATAACCAAACCATCAATCGGACAATGGAAGATGCGGTATAAGAGTGGAAAGGATGAAGAGGAAAGTTAAAAAATCACCGAAGTATAAGATGACCTATGGATGAAGGAAGAAGTTATCCATCTGATTTGATCCGGAAGACATTTCAAGCTACATGAATGGAAGAAGACCATCTGGACCAAGAAAAGGGAAAGGGAAAGTTGATGAAGAAGAGGAGGACAGAGTATTGAAGCAGATGTAGAAAACTCAAGCTAATATCATGATTTGGGGACTATTGATTACTTCAAACCGTCACAAACATGCTGTCTTGGATGCTTTGAACCAATCAAATGTATCCATCAACATCTCTCCACAGGATCTCGTAGGAATGATCAGTCAAACCCCATCTTTTGCTATCGCATTTACCTCAGATGACTTACCTTCCGGAGGACTTGCTCATAACAAGCCATTGCACGTGACCGTTGAATGTTTAGGGAATTCTTTGCCTCTTGCCTGCCTCATTGATAATGGATCTACTTTGAACATATGTCAGTGAACAGCTAAAATGATGGTTCTGGATGAGTCAAATTTCATATCGTTCGAGCAAAATGTGAGAGCATACGATAACAACCAAAGGGTAGTCATGGGCATCATTTTCCTTAATCTTGCAATTGGGCCTTTGGAAAAGGAAGCTGAATTTCAGATTATCGAGATTCCCGCCTCTTTTAATCTACTATTGGGTAGGCCTTGGTTAGATAGTCTGGGAGCAATATCGTCAACAATTCACTAGAAGGTTAAATGCATTTGGAAAAACAAGGTTTGTGTTATCTTTGGGGACAGTTGGATTCGCGTGAATGAATCATCATCGAGCCCCCCAATCTTGGAGGTACAGTTACAAAAGGAAGAAACAAGTTTGGGAGGGTTTGAATTCATTAACGTGTTAAAGGATGAAAAGCTACAGGGGCTTTTGCCATTATACTTCGACCAATATGCAAGTCCATTAATCGCAGGAATCATGAGGAAAATGGGGTTCTTTCCCGGCATGGGTTTAGGGAAAATGCATCAAGGTTTGCCAGAATTTTTAGATAAGACACAGACTCATATTCGTGGGTTGGGTTATCTACCATCAAGGCAGGAGTTAAAAGGGAAGAAGAATGCAGTTGACGCGCCATTGCAACCGTAAGCAAAGACACTCAACGGGTACTTCATCAAAGATGGAGAAGATTTCCCCTTCTGTGGCTTACCAGAGCCATGGATGGATCAGAAGGATAAATGCGTGAAACTAGGGTCTGAGATCTTCTTCCCACATAAATTCAATGACAATAAAGATCCATACTTACAAGTGCCCGTGAAACCAATCACCATCAAGGATTGGATTTATACGCTAGATGGCCCAACTATGAAGAGTTTTTTGGATGGAGAAAGTCGGAAGATCAAAGAAGGTAAGCCAGAGAAAATCCTGGAAGTAGGAACCGAAGGTAATCCTAAGAAGATCACAGAAATAGAAGATGGGGGAGATCAGGTAGAAGGAGAGAGTAAGAGTAATAAGACAGAGGAAGAAGAGCCGGAATGTGAAGAGGGTACAGAGACAAAAATAAGGGGTTTGCCAGGCTGCGACACCGTGTAGCTCAAGAGAGGAGTTAACAAAGAATGGGCCTTCGAGTCTAGTGATAAGTATCCCCTCTCCCCGAAGTCTGTAACGGCCCAATCGAGGCATCTTACTATTGCTATGTCTGTTGTAATCACCACTGACAAAATTAATAAGACTATGACCGATTCCGCCACTCGATTGGGCATAATGGATGTGAAGCATGTAATGAATGTGATGAAATACCAGATGAATTGCAAAAATTAGTTAAAAAAGAAAATGAATCTGCATGTAAAATCATAGAAAGTACTTTGACAATTAATCTGGGAAATAAAAATAATCCACAAAATGTTTCTATTGGCTCCGCACTTAGCAATGAAGAAAGCAAGGAATTAATCAATCTATTAAATGAATTCAAAGATGTCTTTGCATGGTCTTATGATGATATGCTAGGAATTGATCCAAAGATTGTCCAACATCATATTCCTCTCTTCCCAAATTTAAAACCTGTAAAATAAAAATTGAGGCGAATGAGCCCTTAATGGGTGCTTAAAGTAAAAGAGGAAGTTGAAAAACAATTGAGAGTTAAATTCTTGATTGTCGCTGAGTACCCTAAATGGGTCGCCAACATCATGCTGGTCCCAAAGAAGGATGGTTGTGTTACGGTTTGTGTTGATTTCCGAGATTTGAACAAAGCTAGTCCTAAAGACGATTTCCCTTTACCCTATATCGATGTACTAGTTGATAATACTGCGGGACACGAGCTTTTGTCTTTTATGGACGGATTTTCAGGGTATAACCAGATTCTCATGGCACCGAAGGATAGGAAGAAGACTACTTTCATTATGCCCTAGGGTACTTATTGCTATAAGGTAATGCCATTCAGACTTAAATACGCGGTTGCGACTTACCAAAGGGCTGCCACTACAATATTACATGACATGATCCATAAAGAAGTAGAGGTGCATGCGGATGACATGATCGTAAAATCTAGAGAAAGAGGGAGGCTTCTAGGAGCATTAAGGAGGTTTTTTGAGAGGCTGAGAAAGTTCAGGATGAGGTTAAACCCGTAGAAGTGCACCTTTGGTCTTACCACTGGGAAACTGCTAGGATTTCTTATCATATAGATAGGGATTGAGGTAGACCCAATTAAGATAAAAGCCATAGTTGAAATTCAGCCACCGAAGAGTGAAGAGTTAAAGGGATTTTTGGGTAGGATATAATTCATTAGCCGTGTCATTTAAAACTCACCATGACCTGTGACCCGCTTTTTAACTTGCTGAGGAAGGGAGATAAGTTTGAATGGGATAGCTAATGCTAAAAAGCCTTTTAAAAGATCAAAACCTACATCCAAAACCCACCTGTCCTGTCACCTCCTAAACCCGAAAAACCTTTGTTGCTATACCTATCTGTAACAAAAAATTCAATGGTATATTGGCCTAGGAAGAAGAAGAGGAGCGTGTGGAGAAAGCTATATAGTATTTTAGGAAAAGAATGATCGGAGATGAGCTGAATTATTCACCATTAGAGAAGGCCTATTAGGCCTTGGTATGGTGTACCCGTCGCCTTAGGCATTATATGCTAGCTTTCCTTGTGACCTTAATATCCCGTATGGACCCACTCAAATACCTGTTTGAAAACCAGCCCTAATCAGTAGGATTTCTCGGTGGACTATAATGTTAGCCAAATTCGATATAAGATATGTCAATTCAAAATTTGTTAAAGGGAGAGCCGTCACTGAACACATAGCCGACCTTATTATAGAATTCAAGGAGAAATGGGAGTTTAAGTTTCCTGAAGAAGGAGTGATGGAGGTAAAAGAAGACTTGTGGAGAATGTATTTTGATGGGGCAGCCAATTAGATATGATATGGAGTAGGAATCACTCTTATATCACCCAGTGGAGCCCTCACCCCACTAGTTCTCAAGCTCAAGTATAATTCGACCAACAATACGGCAGAGTATGAAGCATGTATAATTGGAATGGAAGCAGCATTGGCCTTAAAAGTAGAGAGGATTGATATCCTTGGAGATTCTAACCTAATAATATCCCAAGTGCGATGTGACTGTAGAGTAAAGCATGAGAAATTGAGAACCAGTTAGCCGATTCCCTAGCCACCCTGGCCTCAATGATTAAAATCCCCATAGGAGTTACCATGATCCCATTGTCCATAGAAGAAAGAACCCAACCCTCAATTGAGACGATCGTAGCCATTGAAGAAAGAGAGAAAGGTTTTCTGCCCAATTTGTAATCTATGTGGGTAAATTATGGAAAAAGTCTTATGCCGAGTATAATTTAGAATGTCTGTATGGAAGAGAAGCTAGGAGGATGATGGAGGAAATACATGAAGGAGTTTGTGGACCCCACATAAATGGGCATATGCTAGCAAAGAAGATAATTCGATAAGGATATTATTAGACAACCTTGGACAAGGATTGCTATGAGTATGTCAGAAGATGTCATAAGTGCCAAATCCATGCAAATCTGATGCATACCCCGCCTTCCCAACTCTATAGCATGACCACCCCTTGGCCATTCTCTATGTGAAGTATTGATATTATTAGTGAAGTGGTTCTGAAGGCTTCTAATGGACACTGATACATAATTGTGGCAATAGACTATTTTACTAAGTAGGTAGAAGCAGCATTATATGCAACTTTAAAAGCCCAAGATGTGGTGAGTTTTATTGGGAAGAATATAATTTGCAGATATGGGGTTCGGAATGAGTTTATTTTTTATCATGGTAGTCATTTTCAAGGAGAAGTCATCCCACTCTTAGAGAAGTATAGGATCACCCGCTATCAGTCTTTCCCATATAGGCCCAAACGATTGGAGCAGTAGAAGCAGCTAAGAAGAATGTTAAGGTGATTCTGGGAAAAATGACAAATACATATAGGGATTTGCACGAGAAATTACCATTTGCATTATTGGGCTATCGGACCTCTATGAGAACTTCAACGGGAGCTACGCCGTATTCATTGGTTTATGGGATAGAAGTTGTCCTCCCGGTTGAAGTAGAAATACCCTCTCTTAGTTTGGCGAAATATGAAGTAACCAAACTGAAATGGTTGCGAGGAAGGTATGAAGAGTTTATGCTACTTGATGAGAAGAGGTTGGCAACAATAAATCACACTCAGGGATATCAGAAAAGGATAGCTCGTGCTTTCAACAAAAAGGTTCGCCCAAGGAGGCTTGCTGAGGGTAACCTGGTCCTCAAAGAGCTTAAAGCGCTCGTTTATTACCCTAGAGGAAAATTCAAACCAAACTGGATCGGACCATACATCATTAAGGCACTCCAGAGGGGCTGTCTTTCTCATGGACCTGATGGAAAAATTGGTTTAAAATTAAAAGATTAAACGCGCAACGGAAAAGTCAAGTTATAAAAACGTAATGGTAGCCCAAGATCTACTACTTGTCAATTCTATAGATGCGTACAAGAAGGGACAAGAGTTATACCTTAGTGTCTTGAACCCAATTCTGAAATCTTCAACTTCCAGCAGCCTCCACTAGATGGCCTTCACTCTTATGACTCCTATGGATGCTCACAGGAAGGACTAGGGTTGGTGGGAACCCTAATGGAGAGGAAGGAGAAGGTTTGGAGCTCTAAAACAGTTTCTGCAGCTTCTGACGTTAAAAAACGATGAACTTCTTTTTCAGAACGCAGCTGCCCTATTTATAGATTCCCAGAACCGACCTAACCTTCAATCGATCGAAGGATTTCGATCGATCGAACATTCGATCGATCGAACCATTCTCGATCGATCGAACCTGCCATGACTTCGATCAATCGAACTAGCTTCAATCGATCGAACCTGTCTTGACAGCTTCCTCAAGTGTCTTTCCAAGTATCCTGGCGGAGCTAAGAGTGGGACCTCCTAGGCTCTTTATTGTTGGCTCAGATCAGTTGATTAATTCCCATGACCAAACTCTTTGATCAGCAAATTAATCGACTGAGCAGTTAACGTTTACTCCACTATAAAACGATAACTGAACTCCAACGCAAAAGAACATATCCGAATCGATAACTAGACTTGTATGTTGTACTAATGTCCCTCTACCTTTAGCATTCGTAATCATATTCAGGTAGTCGGATAACTGTTACTGTCAACCTGAATCATGATTACTTCTTGTATTCCTTGAGTCCCATTCACCTCTTATGATTACCAAACATGTTGATCACTCTTATCAACAAGACTGCAGTACTCAGTAATCGACTTGGTGACATTCTCAAGGGAATGCTTACTCTGAATCAGAGGGTAGATTCTATCTTGACAATATATGTTCACAACCCTATGAACATGACATACCCAAGATACCCAGGTGTTGATCTTCTATAGACCTCACTGATTGGTAAGTCAAAGCAGCCATATCCACAGTCTATGTTCATAATCGTCTCAAGATTGAGAACACGTACCTTATACAAGTTATGAGTTCCTATCGACTGATTGACAGCTTTGAGTGTCAATAGGAAAGCTCAGGTCCGTCAATGCACTATAAGCACTAGCATATTAACTAGCTAAGAGTTATACTCTAGTGATTGAGATTCATCACTCCATCCAATGGTAGTTAATCATGCTATAGTGTAAACCTGATGAGATATCCAGTCTCATCATCCACCGTGACAAGTTCTAAGTATCAAAGAATAGTAATTCATATCTCACTTGTATGTATCTCATACACACACGAATTACTTACTATGACACTTAAGGATTAACAATCATCTCATGAAAGAAACATACATAATGAAATGTAAAACTGATATCCATATATTAAAATGTCAATGTTTCATACATAAAGTAATGGTTTGAGGGAAAAAACCCAACAGGACCTAGATGGGGTTGAATTTAAACAGCCAATCAACCTCGATCACCTCAAGAATATTTTGCTTGAGACCTCTTTTATATTTTTCAAAACTTCCTACATCGATGAACTACGCTTGACTTGATTCCTACTACGGGATACGTAGGCGACCTACTCGATTTGCTCATTAATAAATTGCCTGAAAGACTCTTTCTTTCTAGCCTTGGTTGAACTAATACGGACCTAATACCCACTCAGGGATAATTCAGTCCAATTAAAACCAAAACAAAATCCTGTGTCTTGAGTTTCTCTGTGCTAAACCAGGGGCAAACTTGCGTTTGCCCAGAACCATGTTAGAGCACCAAAACAAGGGGCAAACTTTGTTTGCTATCCGAAGAACCCAGATAAATACCCTAAACCCATCTTTGAATCTACTAGCTATCAAGATGAGTATAATGTAATAACAAATGAGCATTCATGGTATAGGGTGATTAAAACTCTGAGCAAGATTTAAAACAAGGTAATAAAGGCTAAAAAAGACATTGAAAGGAAAATTTTCAAAACCTAAGAAGATTGAAAAAGTGTAAACTTTGATTCAACATGACTAGAACATTTTTTAAATACAAAGAAAATCCTTTTGTAAAAGCAAACATCGCATGGTGAAAAGCGCAAACAAAAGTAGACAGGATTTGTCAAAGTTTTGGAAAATGAAAGTTCTTATTTCTTTCTATTTTCTATTATATGTCTGTCTAGCCCTGAGATTGTCTCTCAACCAGAGTTTGGATCTCCAGAAGGTACTCGGCGGTAGACACAACTGAAGCACGAACCCTTTGAAAGGAAGCGGCCACCCTATTATGCCAAGCCTCAGCTAAAATCCTCAGAGTAGAATGCTACAGACCGGAACTCCTCAAAAAATCTGAAGTGATATTATCTGGGACATCCTGATGTAGCCCAAACTGATGGACTACCTAGCTTGGAATATAAAAGGTGGTAGCATGTAAGCCTAGTAGCCAAACCTCGGGGTGTCCGAGAAGCCACATTGTGATATAGTACTAAACCCATCGGAGGCAGATCCAATGGATGTCCTCATAAAAGAGGCTCTAAAGCCAAGTAAACCAATCATCAGCTGAGTGAAATGGTCAATGAACCTCCAGGTGGTCATAAGGGAGCTGTCTCCCAGGGTGAGAAGGACGGGTGAAGAGACCTAAGTGCTCCAAAAGCCAAATCTGCAGAATATGAGGAGCGAAAAGAAGCATCAATCCAGTATCATGAGCATGGTCTAGTCTTAGTATATTCTCCCTGAGGACTAGCATAACGGCACTCCTCATCTCTTGAAAGCCGCAGACAATCAGAATAAGAATATCAGCAAAGGAATGAAAAAGAAAGTAGGAGAGCATGGTTATAGAGAGTGGACTGCGGCGGATAATCTGGTATCCTCCGTCATCCGGATCTCCAATAGAGGCATAAACAGAAGAGAGGTGATCAAAGTTAATGTGTTAATCATGAATAAAAGAGCTGGCAACGATGCTGGAAATGTAAAGAAGAGCTGATAAGTCCTGGATGTATCCTACCTGCACCTAAGGTACCTGTACCTGAGGAATAATCAGATTTGCAAAAGGATTGGCATGAAGGATAGTGCTAAACTCCTCAAAGAGCGGGCAGACTTCCTCCTGACCAAATCGGAAGACATGCAATGAAGGATCCCAACACCTGATAGCAGCTTGAAGCAAGTATTCATCCAGGGCCATCCGACGGAAAGAAAAGAGATCAGTCAATCTATGAGATTCAAAGTTTAGTCTATGAATACCAGAAAGGGTATCCATCCATGGGAAGAGGATGTAAGACCTAGTAGGGGCCATGAGAAATAGAAAGAGAAGAAAAAAGTTATAGAAGTTTCAAATAACCAAAAAACCATCTTTATAAAGAAATGGGGAACTGAGCGGCACTCGATAAAAAGTGGCGGCACGCACTGTGCCTACCGACACTTTATGAGTGCCACACGACATTCAGTGAGTGTCGTTTATCTTCATTAAGTGCCGGTCAGAGTCTAGACAGTTTCTGGTGTAGTTTGTAATCTTAATGAGCCCAAAACCTGCATAAAAAAAGAGAAAAATCTGTGCATATACTAGAATCTTGACACCCAAATAGCAATTTCCATACCATTTAATCAATAAAGAAGATCAAATCAAGTGAGCATTCATATTTTAATAAAAGGGGCTGATAAAATAAACATTTGATCAAAGCTGCCAAGCATAAGCATAGAAAGATCCAAAATCAGCTCGAAGGCCACCATGCATGAAGGTCATCTATCTATCCATCTAATCATAATCATGAAAAGAAGAAAATTCGAATTGTTTCTTTTATCCACGCAGGGACATCCTAAAGATAAAGAGGAGAAGCTGCAGATCATCCTCGTTTGAGATGTGGATTCCTCCTGGGTGTCTGTGGAGCTGTCTAACTCTTCCCAGCTCCATCAACTCCATCGCCTCCATCACCACTGATTAGAGGTGAAAAGTGCATATTCATAGCATATTACATGGTCTTTTATGCATACTTTTGTCCTCAAGTCCCTAGATTTAGATATATATACATCATTGATTAAGTGTTTTCTATGATGTTGAGACTCAAACATGTGTTTTTACACTATTTTACAGGTCATGGAAAGCAATCGTTGCATAGAAAGTGATTCTGGTGAATGGAGCAGAAGCAGCTAATTAAATGCCATTTTTGACGTTGAAGACTTCAGATTTGGAAGATTTCCCTAGAAAATATAAAATGTAGATATTTGAGTTACGGTTGGTGGTCGCAAATTGAAAGTCAATCCGAGGTTTGAGTGACAAGATATGCCATTCTCCCATCGGTGCACAGAGTTATCAAAATCAGAGAAGTTCAAGTCCTTGAAGAGAGTTCAATCGAGTGAGACTTCGATCGATTGAACTAAGTTCGATCGGTTGAACTTTATTTTCCCCCAAAGTTGTGTATAGTCTGCAAGAACCCTATAAATTAGTCATTTTGATGGCAAACGAAGGGAAGACGCTCCAGAAAGCGAAAAATAGTAATTTAGTGTAGTTTTAGGGTTAGATTAGGAGTAGATTAGGTTAGATTCATGTTCTTCTTCATCTTTTCCATTGTTTTACTGAAGATTATTGAAGATTTCTAGTTTATTACAAGTTATATTCAAATTTATTCCAGGCTTTTCTTGTCCTTTTATTTATTTGATTGTCTATTAATCTAGTTGTTATGATTGCTCTAGTTTACTGTTTTTGCATTGTTTATTTATGTTTCTATAGTTTAGACGTTGGGAATATGTGATGAAACATTGATTCTCAGCCTTTGCAATGCAATCTTTAGAGACTTTGGGCTCGATCGATCGAAGATATTTTGATCGATCGAACCAGAGCCATAGTCAAGCAATCGAAGACATTTCGATCGATTGAAGGATGATTCAGTCCAATCGATCGAGAGCGCTTCGATCGATCGAACCTATTGATTTCTGAGATGAATCTTTTAAGTATTCCAAGAATTTCTGTTTTAGAAATCTGTCATCAAATTGTCCCTATAAGCTCAGTTTGTCACAACAGTTTTTAGAACTTAAAGCCTTAAGGCTATTTTCTTCAATGACTTTTGAAAACCACTTTGAATGCTAACACCATTTAGAGTGCTAGTAATAACCATTGTTTTAAACCGTCTTCCAAGTATTTTAAATCAACTGTGATGATGTAGTCCCGGTCATGTAAGGGCTATTGATTCTTTATCTTTATAAAAATACGGAATGCTAAAAAGGAATGAGCTCCAAAGAACGTTAATGAATGTGCATGGTAGATTGTTAGGATCAATTTGGATTCTCTTATTTCCAACACCTTTAATTTATTTATTTCATTATGTTTCTTTATGCTTTAGTTTATTATTTGGTTTAATTTAATTATATAGGATTTGTTAGAACCTCCCCTCCTATATTGATTTTTTCTTTCTCTTTAGGTTGTAACTTAGTATATATTCCTTCCCTGTGGGATCGACCTAGACTTATCCAGTACTACTTGCATGATCACCTACACTTGGGTGTTGCACAAGAGCGCACAACTTTTTAGTTGTGTCAAGTTTTTGACCACCACCATCTCCGCCCTAGCCACTGCCTCCAGCACCACCATAATGGCCGCCACCTTGGCTCATTTGGAGCTCTTGAATTTGCTTCCTTAAGGCAGTAATTTCTTCTTCCTGTGAAATAAAGGGACAAAAGAGAGAAAAATGTGAAATAAATTCTTTTGAGTTCTAGGACTCGATTTTTGTATACGTAAAATTCTTTTAAGTTTTTGGCCTCGATTTTGTAGATGTGTAAATTCTTTTGAGTCTACAGACTCGACTGTTGTAAATATAAATTCTTTATTTTGAGTTCATAAACTCATTTTGTACAGTTTTATAGGAAAAATAAATGAGGTGTATACCTGAGCCCTAGCCTGGAGCTCCACAGTGGCCCTTGCTCTGTCAGCCTGAAAAAGAATTGGGTTTCAAGCATTAATAATTGAGAGTGTAAAATAAGGATAAAAAGACTGAAAATAAAGTAGTCTCAAAGCTTACTCTCCACTCAGGACCATGAATCCAGTGCTGAAATGTGTGAGCATACGATAGCCCTTCCTCAAAATAGTCTCTGGGAATAGTGTCATATTGCAAAGGAATAGTCGGTACACCTTGGGTGCATGGAGGTAGCACTCATAGCAGGTATAGGGTCTCTTGACGCATATAGACCATGGGCACATTCCAGTTCCATTGTGGGAGGGCTGGAGGATCAGCTGTTCTAGGGATACGCTGCAAAAGAAATAGTTCAAGTCTTAATAGTTCAATAACTGTAAGGTTAAAGAAATTTTGAACCAAGAAAGGGGGAAGGTGATTACTCGAGTAACTTCCATCAGAGGGAAGTTATGCATCAGAGAATTCAATCAGAAGTTGGCATAACCATCGGGGCCCTCTAAGTTATTCACATTGTCCTTCCCGCCTAGGGCTGTGACAAAGTCATCATGATCCAAAGTCTCAGTGCTCCTTATATTAGGTAGAGAAGCCATCGGCACAAAGAAAGCAGGAGTGTCAATGGACTGTCTCTTCACCATTTCACCTAAATACCACTCCCTGTACGCTTCTCCAACCATCAAAATCCTCATCCTAGAGAAGCCAGAAGTAGCCTGAAGTTCCACACTAGCCTCCTAGAGGGCCACAACAACGGATTCCATATCACATGCACATCTCGCAGATTAGTGAGGAAGTTTCTGTAACCAATAAAATCATGGGCCCCCACTTTCCAGTCCGTCGCTTATTTTCTCCATTTTAGGCCCTATGGTGGAATGGCACTCTTATTTGCTCTAGTGTTGGGGGCCCTCATACGGAGATACTCATGGGATCATATCTGCAAAAAAAAAAAAAAAACGTTGCATGGTGAATTCAGTGGCTAAAATGAAATCAGGAAAACTTTTGAAAAGTCTAAAAAAAGGGAATAATAATAAAAATGAAAATAAAGTTTTACCTCCCAGGCCCTCTAGAACCCGCCAGTAAAGGGAAAATTACCCCGGGAAACGTCGCTCGTATGGCGATAGAGGGTGGCTTACCCTGCTCCTCCCTAGTTATACTGCGGGATGCGATCAATGTCCTCCAAGGACGCCATGTATGCCTGATTGATCCAATCACCTGTAGTGCTCCTTAGAGGGCAACCCCATACATACATAATGAAGGCCGTTCGGGTCATCTGCTCATCAGTGAAGTCCTAGCCCTCTGAAAGTATCAAGAAACCACCTCGCCGGGACGATGGGATCCCCAGGGTGAGCTCCAAGGAAGTCGATGATCTACTCGTGCCTCCCAATATCTTCATATGGAGCCAGAAGGAGGCCACCAAAAGGAATGTCGGTAATCATCGCAAAATCTAGTGGGGTTATCGTCATCACCCCGAAAGGAAGATGAAAGGTACCATCACTCTGTTAGGGCTTGGATTTGAGTCATGTCATTCAAACTCTTCTCCAGTAGTTGCATAAAAATCCCAAATCCCACATCATTAATTATGTTCTTAACAGCATCAGGGAGCTCCTTTTACCA
Source organism: Hydrangea macrophylla (assembly GCA_033977485.1). Classification (NCBI taxonomy): domain Eukaryota; kingdom Viridiplantae; phylum Streptophyta; class Magnoliopsida; order Cornales; family Hydrangeaceae; genus Hydrangea; species Hydrangea macrophylla. Next base: position 18,822,227 of record CM066989.1, read on the forward strand.
CTTATACCCATGAGCCAAATGCCGATGGCCATTGAGAGCGGTTTCAGGCATCTAAAAAAAGAAGAAGAAAGAAAGAGAGAAGATGAATAACATAATAATAAGGTTATAAGAGTAAGAAAGGCAATAAAGGATAAGTGATTAATAAATTTTGAAAGTAAAAGTAAAATGAATTTTTGAATCCAAGTAACTCCGTGTTTTTGTAAAAATGAATTATTTAGTCCTAGTGACTCCAAATTTTATAAAAAATGAATTCTTGAGTCCAAGCGACTCCATGTTTTGTAAAAATGAATTCTTGAGTTCGAGAGACTTCATGTTTTGTAAAAATGAATTCTTGAGTCCTAGAGACTCCATGTTTTGTAAAAATGAATTCTTGAGTCTGAGCGGCTCCATGTTTTGTAAAAATGAATTCTTGAGTCCTAGCGACTCCATGATTTAAAAAAAAAAAAAGAGTTCTTGAGTCCTAGTGACCCCTTGATTTTGTAAAAAAAAGAGTTATTGACTCCTAATGACTCTATGTTATATAAAAATATAAATTTTTGCTCGTTTAACTTTGTTCATGCAAAATGAAGCCATTTGAGTCCACACGACTCTCCTTCGCATATAATGTAAATTGACCTAGTTTAGGTGAAATTAAAGAGCTTGGCAGGGTCGATGCAACCCCCATTGTGAAAATTGTGAAATAATAATAATTTTTTGGGCAAGATCTTAGTGCAAAATTATTTGAATCCATAGCAATGAAATAAGCAAGGGCAAAATCCTAAGAATTCGCACATGATCTTAATATCTCAAAATTCACTCAAAATCAACCCAAAAGGGCATGGATGATTCACAGCACAATAGCTTGGGGATAACAAAAAAGCACAAGTGCTCAAGATCAATGGTTATGTTTATACATACATTAGGTATCATACATTGCATTGCATTGCATTGCATCCATCATCATAGAGAGAAAGTAAATCTGAGATTATACTTGTTTGTTGAACGCCCGTACTGAGAGGTGTGATCCAGGGTCAGCAAGAAGGAATGACGAGTTATGGCTAGGGGAAGGTTTATATTTTTTTCCTCGAGGGCCCATGGGAGCTTGAACCAGTAGCCATTTGAGTAAAGCTACAAGAAACCATGAAAGAAAATTAATAAAAAGGAACTTAGAGAAACATAATGAAAAAAATGCAAAGAAGTTCAAATTTTGATCATGAATCTAGTTGAAGATAGGATTTTGATGATAGAGAGAAGAAAATATACCTTGGTTTGAGAGATTTAGAGTTAAAGATCAAAGAAAAGAAAGATCCTGGAGAAGAAAATCGTATGAGAGAATGAGAGGAATGAGAAGAGGAATGAAAAAGTTTTTTTCTTAGACAAACTGCCAAAGCAGTCACTAAATGCCGTACCGGCACTCACTTACTATCGCTGCGCTGACACCGAGTGCCGCAAAGTGGGACAGTTGGCCTTCCCCCCCCAAAATTTTCATATTCGTATTGGGGACCACCAAATTTTGTTTAGATGTCCCTCAAAGTTTTCCCTCATTTTGAACAAACCCCCAACATTTGAAAAATAAGTTTTAAAGCCCTTCTCATAAGCTAAAACCACTCTTGGATCAAGAAAATGAATAAGATTTGAGTCTGAATTGACGCTTTGATTTTTGAAAATTGAATTTGAATGGTGTCCATTTGACTCTTGATTATGAAAACTAAACTCTGGTTGACTCCTGATTTTGAAAACTAAATTGAAGTTGAGTCTGATTGAGCCCCGACTTTGAAAAATTGATTTGATTAGAGTCTGATTGACTCCTGATTTTGAAAATTAAATTGAATTTGAGTCTGATTTACCCTCGGCTTTGAAATATTGATTTGATTAGAGCTTGTCTGACTCCTGATTCTGAAAATTAAATTGGATTAAGCTAGTTTGACCTTTGCTTTGAGAATATAATGAAGTTATATTCTTGATCCTCATAACAGATTTGAATTCTCGATTCTCATAACGGATTTATGTTGAACTTGCTTTGGGAATATAACGGATTTATATTTTTGATTCTCTTAACAGATTTACAATGATATGAATTTTGGAAATGTAATGGATTTGCATTCTCGATCCTCATAATGGATCTACATTGACCTCTCTTAACGAATTTACGATGAACTGAATTTCAAGAATGTAATAGATTCGCATTCTGAGTCCTCATAGCGGATTTACGTTGACCTCGCATTGAGAATATAACGAATTGATATTCTCGAATCTCGTAGCAGATTTATGATGATCTGAATTTTGGGAATGTAACGGATTTGCATTCTCTGTCCTCGTAACAGATTTAAGTTCACCTCGCTTTTGGAATATAACAGATTCATATTCTTGATTCTTGTAACGAATTTATGATAATCTAAATTTTGGGAATGTAACAGATTTGCATTCTCAGTCCTTGTGACAGATTTACGTTGACCTTGCTTTGGTAATTTAACGGATTTATATTCTCGATTCTCGTAACGGATTTACGATCAATTTTAGGAATGTAACGGATTTTCATTCTTGGTCCTCGTACTAGATTTACGTTGACCTCGCTTTGGGAATATAATAGATTTAGATTCTTGATTCTCATAACAAATTTATGATGATTTGAATTTTGGTAATATAACGGATTTGCATTCTCAGTCCTTGTAACAGATTTACATTGACCTTGCTTTGGGAATATAGTGAATTTATATTCTCGATTCTCGTAACGGATTTTTGATGATCTGAATTTTAGGAATGTAACGAATATGCATTGCCAGTCCTTGTAGTAGATTTACGTTGACCTCACTTTGGGAATATAATGGATTTAAATTCTCGACTCTCGTAACAGATTTGCATCGCTCTCATTTTGATAGATTTTCAATAGTTAATCACATCGTACATCATGCATCATATAGAGAAAGCATGAAGAAGGGTAAGCATGACACTAGCATGGGATTGAGTACGACCTTGGGATCCTCTTGCTAGGTCTTCATATTTGAGGTCTACGATTGAGGCTCCCTAAGGCTAAATCCATGAATCTTTTTGTATTTCAATAATAAGTCACAATCATGCTTGATCCAGATTCTCTCTAGAATTACGGATCAAGTTTGATTCAAAGCATGAATACCAACTCAACAATGGTGCAGTGAATTCATTAGCCAACTGTGATCAAAGATTTTTTAGTAAATCATGGTCCATTGGAATTGGATGAGACCAATTGGAGGGTGCTCATAACGTATATAGGTATCAATGTAATTTTTTCTTTGTTGAAATTTTGTAGATAGGATGGTTTGATCTTATGATTTGGGACCTAGTCACTCTCTGTCCAAAATTTCAGAACAGTAAACTTGTTTTAAACTAAGTAGATCAGAGCCTTGATCAAACCTTTTTGACCTCAATTAAATTTTTCTATGAAGTTTAATGTGTTAATAAGACTGCCTAAAAAGATCCAAGTGATTATGATTTTTTTTACTATTTTTAGAAAATCATACAATATCTTTGGACAGAGAGTTGTAAATTTCTGAGTGATGTCTAGTTTTTGGCCAATTCCCAGAGATTGAACCATTTGATTTTTTAGTTTCATTTTGGGTTCGAAATTAGACTCACAGAGGAACACCATACCTAAAAATCATTAAGACCAAACCGTTGGAAGTATGATTTTTCTATTTTTGAAAGTCTGGTCTGCTCTCTGTAAATTCTGAAATTTTATCACAGTTTTTGATAAACTTTACAAATGAAGATCAAAATATCTTTTATATGACCTAAGTCTTGAAATATACCTTAATTATGATCAATTGGACTTAAATCCAGAGGCTAAATGATCCAAACTAATGAATAGTTCATAGCTCATTCTTATTCATGTCCATGCATTCATTCATGTATTTTGATACTTATAACTAGGACTAATTCTTGGTACAAATTACATTTAATTGAACTTGGATGAACCTAATTACGGGTTCCTTATAGCCATAGGATTGTACCACTTCTATATGGATATTGCATTGGCTCATAGTTGAGAGTTGTATATCTATACAGGTGTTATGATAATAACTAGTTAGAAGGAATTCATGAATGTGTTGACTTGCTTTGATGATTGTTAGATTTAAACTAGAAGTTTGGATATGTTACTTAGGATTTGATACTAAACTTTGATCATGGCATGTGTACTAACCCATTGTTTTGTAGCGCTATGGAGGTACAATTTCTTAACCCCCTCTTTAGTTTATTATTACTTCTTGATTTTATTGGTTTTCGACTTCGTACGCGACACTTTAGACTAGATTCTTACCTTATGTGTATATTTGGATTAGAGACCTTTTCTTAGGTTCTTTACTTTTTTGTATGCATTGCACGTTTCCTATCGCTGCTAGATCCCGGGTAAGTTTTCTTGTTTCCTATTGCATGTTATGAAGCATGCTACCTGAATTATGTGGTTTTGTATGCCGTTTATCATTATAAACTTTACACCCTTTCCAACATGCTTTTGTAATGTATATTTATATCTATGTATTAGTTGAGGACACGCTTAGATAATTAATTCGATTAAAAGGATGTCAAGTAGAGGCCTATGATGAGATAGGATGAGAGGGGGGCTTTTAGCCCGTTGGCTCCTTCCCTTCTCATTCCATAATCCCCGGACCTAGAAATCTCTGGTTTCCAAAAAGATCAGTTTGCTTTTAAAATAATTTCTTAATTTTCCTTTAAAAATTAAGTGGCGACTTTATTTGAATTTGAAAAGGCTTTTAAAAAAAGCGTGGTTAGCCTACAGGTATCCACAGCTGGATAGACGTTATTGAGCTCATTCTCTAACAATTCAAACTTTTGGAGCAATTTGTGGCTTAAAAACAATGCATACCATCATGGTAGATGTACTTGGGTATTTCAAGCATTTTATGGCAATCTAAATTCCTTAATTACAAATATCTTAGTGCCATTATGGCTTTCATATAACTAGATTACAAATATCTAATTACCCATTATGGATATACAAAAACCTATCTCTAATGTTTTGTATACGGGACAAATGGAAAAAAGGAAGGGTGGAGAAAAAAGAGGAGGGGAGAGGTTAAAAACATTGGTTTGGTAAGATGGAAGATGGTATATAGAGAGGGGAAGAGAGATGGGAAGAGGTCACATCCATCCAAGCCCAACAATTCTAATATGTCCAAAAGTTGACGAATTAGGGGAGAGAAAATGCTTCTCTTCTATTTTGACCTTTCTTGTTCTTACGAACAATGATATTTGTTTTAATATAGGGTTGTAGTAGTAAAATATATAGTATTTCATTCTTCCCTTCCATCCTTAGGGATACCTCTTCCATCCCTCCTCTCTTTCTTTCCTTCTACTTTTCCATCTCTCCTCCCAAACATAGCATAAAACTATGTTTCATATGAGGAAAATGGAAAAGAAGGAGAAAAGGGGAGGGAAGCAGATAGAATATTATGTTTGGTTTTATCGAAAGGATGAAGGAATAGAAACGTGGAGTATTGCAACTTCAGGTTTTCTATTTTCTCAAGAATTCGTGAAAAATAAATAAACAACAAAGAGATAAACATAAAATATAAATTGGAAGCTGAAATTGTTATTATTATTATTGTTCTCTTAATAATCAATTATTTATGATACTTTTAAGCACAACCCATGGTAATCTTAGTACAATAATCATGCCCAATTATAGGCCTTCTTCCAATTAGAATTAGTAGTGCTGAAATAGAAACCATCATCTTTCACTAACCAGTAGCAAGTCCCTACGCGCACATCAATCTTGTTACATGAGTATGATATGGTTTCATTGTAAACATCAAAACTCTTTGTCTTCTTATCTCCATACCAAAAGTAACAGTAGAACCTTGTGGTTCCCCATAAATTGCGACCGAAATGCCACTTGAAGTCGTCACCCACGTGCGGGACATGTATTCCAAGGTCGTCATCTTTGGATTTGCAATGAAATCTCAAAGGAGGGCTAGCGGGTGTGAGTCCATTAATTATATGAACTTCGTACTTTTCAATAAATATGTTATCGGCATTTGTTGTGAAAATAACATAAAGTGATAGCATGATGTAGGAGAAGAAACTTCTCATCATGCAACTCATTTTCAAATTTTCTTTTTGGATGTGGTGTTTTAATTTGGTGCTTTTTTCACCTTTGACTATTGATTGAATTTATATACATGGCAATGTACAACATGATATATGGCAGGTATATTTTGGTATTACAAGTAGATTATGACAATCTTAATAGCGAGATTACAAAATTTAATAACCATTGTGACTTTCTAAATACATAGATTGCAAATATCTAATTACCTTTACAGCTTTCTAAATAATGAAAATTAAGACTTAAGTTCTTTTCTTTTAACATGCTGTTCTGACATGCCAGCATAAATGAGGAGATGATACTTCTCCTATTATAACTTAGTATTGAAAAATGATGGTTGTGATGTTTTAAGTTACCGATCATTTTATTTTAAACCTAAGATTTATGGATTTCAAATTATATTGTAATCTATCACAAGTAGATTATTGATATCAAAATGCTTAGATTACAAGAATATAATAACCACAACAATTACAGTGAAATGCTTAATACAGAGGAAAAGGGAAGGAAGATAATAGAATCATTTGTTTGGTAAGGTAGAAAATAATGGAAGAGTGAGGGACACCTTTTTCCTTCAGGGCCCACAAATTTCAAAATTTTCCCTCAAAATAGATATCTTTGTCAATAGAAGAAGAATTTTTTGCAAAATGACTTTGTTCACCTCAAATCCCTTCTCTATAAGGTATCATCATCTCATGATATCAAATGAATAAAACAATATGAAAAAAAAAAAAAAAGGATGCCAATTGAATTACAATGCACAGTAGAATTTTTTTTATAAATGGTAGGAAACTATTTGGAGTGTTAAGAATCTTAAGGAAATTAACTATTATATTTATGAGATTACGATTGCTACATCTTCTTTTTTGGTGAAGTATCAACACCAAATCAAGCATTTTTTTTCTTTTGTTTTGTTTCTTTTGTTATTTCCTTTCAATTTTGGAGAAAATTAAAATTTTCTTTCCTGCCCAGGATCTTCTGTATATGATACATCATTGGTGGTTTAGGATATATCATGAAGCTCAAATTGAAGTTTTTCAAAGCTATATCATTTTGGAACCAACTTACAATATCTTAGGACCTGTCTACAACATATTGCGACTAAAACTACAAAAGTTGCATAATCGATACATCCAAAACTACTACGATGTATCTATACTCAGAGTTTGGAGAGTTGAGAAGAAGTGCTTTACCTTAGCTTCCCCGTTAAGTAGTGAACAAAGAGATTCCGGTAGTATTTTTCATGGACCAAACATGTGGGTATTTATATATATATATATTATATAGGCGATATATGTGCGTATGTGTAGAGAGAGAGAGAGAGAGAGAGAGAGAGAGAGAGAGAGAGATGATGTGCCCGCATGGGTATTTTTTGTGATTCACTTTGTGGTGTGATGTGCTGCTACTTGTTTTTTTCTTTATCTTTTATGCATGAGTAAAACCCCAACGCATTAGTTTTCATCTTCAGAGGTTATAGAGTACTCTGTCTATAGGAAAATAGTGAATGATGAAAAACTTGATTTTTGTTTTTGTTATAATTAAATTGATAGTTCAACCTTTGGGCAAAATGTGTTTTGCAACATTAAATTGAACATCAGTTTGCATATTATGTAATACCTGCTGCCGCGGTTAACATTCATTTATGTTTCAGCATGCATTATTGTGAATAATTGATATTTATGATTTTATATGACACATACAAGAGGTGGATTTAACCCTCCAAGTTGATTATGGTTGTCCAGTTGGGATCTAGTATTGGCCAATTTGGTAGTCCCAAATTGGGACATGTGTTGAGAGGTCCTATTTGTGATGGGACGGTAATGTGGGATTACCTTTATGTGCTTAAATAGTTATTCAAGCTTATGTGGCATTAATATTATATTGTTTAAATATTATGTTAGTAGTTAAAGACAACTTCTGTGATCAGTTTTGATACCTTATGAGAGAGAATTGGTCACGTTGCAAAATTAGTAGCTTAAATAGAAACTCAATATAATTATATGGGACCACTTATGGGATCCATATGAGACATAGAAAAAGACCTATTTAAGTTTGGGATAGTTTTGTGGGGACGTATTAGTAATAAACTAGAACCTACAAGGTTTCATAATAAACAAGCTAAGGTTAAAACATACATATGGAGAATAGAGAGAAAGAGAAGTCATCTTCTCAAAATCATCTGACTGGTTCGTGCGAAACGGAGACGGGGGATTTGACTGCACTTTGCTGCCGTTTGATCTATTTGCGAATTTTCGTTTTCAATTCTGATTACATATTTGGACTCCAGAAGGTGAGTCTATGTCACGCCCTAGAGAAGTAAAAATAGAGAAAATAAATTTCTTTTTGGTCCCATAGGCCCATGACTGGTGATTAACTGCATTGTCATCTACTCAAACCAACAAACATAACGATAGGGAGGACTCTATTCATAGAACATATCTTATTAATATAATCAGAGTCTACAACAGAAGCTCACAGGTCACAGTTAACTAAAACTATTGCAGCAACTGGCATATAGTCTGAAACTTACAATAGATATTAACAAAAGTACAATGGATATTTAACTAGAAATTACACAATAGCACGTCTTCGTCTTCAAGCCATAAACTCCAAGTTCGGTGGAACATCAGACCTCCGTCATCAAAACATGTAAGGAACTGGATGTTGGAATGTCCAGAGCATAAAATGCTATCAACTTTGAATACAAAGCCGAGTGAGTACATCAACCAAACACTCCTCACACGTTACTGTTCAGCATCTTATCATGCATTTAATCTCCTATCAATAACGTTATTTACGGATATAACAGTGGTCTCATTAAAATATACATTAAATCAATGATAACAAGAAACATATTAAATAAAGATAGTGGTATAACATCTCATCATATTCTTCTTATCATGCCATTCAAGAATACAGATTACTCCATGATATGTACAAAAATATCTCCTCAAAGTCAAACCTCGCCACCTCAGAAAGGATAAGTCAAGTCACCTCGAATCCAGATCTACTATTCAATCCTCGCGATCCGTTGCATGAAACCACCCGGTTTGGTCAAAAGCTCGGGCGTTTGCTCCAGATTGGCCCCACATGGGCTCGCCTCCAGAAGACATGAATGCTTGTCTAGCGGGTAACCAGGCAATTACCTATCTTGGCTAGAAGACTGAATGGAAGGAACAAGTAGTTTCCTAAATCACTTAGGAAACTCTCCTAAATTCGTGTAGATCAGATTGTAGTCGAATTAAGTTTCCTAATCTACAAACTTACCTTGTACGGACGGTCTCTTGTAGCTATAAAAGAGGCCACCCACCTCCATTGAAGGGGTCACATTCTAAACCTAAAGAATGGCATTTACATTCACTGATACGCATACACCCAGTCCGTTTTGGCTGGTAGTGCCGCCTAATTTGTTGGCTCACCTGTCCCCACCGTTGATCTGTTAGTGAAAGAGCATCGATGCACCCATGGACGTAGGACACCTCATTAACGGGACTGAACCACATACAATTTCTTGTGTCTCTCTGTAAACCTCTCTTACCCAATTTTTGGCATCATCAGTTTTGCACCGTCTATGGGAACTGCGACTGCTTTTCTCTGATGACAAATCTTTGACTGATCAAGATGCCTCCAAAGAAAGGTAAGAATACTACCGCTCCAATAGGACAGGCGGCCTCTATGACCTCCGAGCAGGTCACCGCGGTGCTCGCACAACTCCTAGAGGGCCAGCGGCAAACCCAGCAGTAGATTGAGGCACTGCTGGCCCGCCAGGAATAGCTCCCTGAAATCGAGGAGCAGCCCGAGAAAGACGCGCTCAACCGAAGGCCCCTACGGGTCAGACAACACACCTATACTACGCCTGCATCTCCGTCGGGTTGGAGATGGCACAGGGATGACAAATGTAGCCAGGTGCCCAAGCGAACCCAATGACTTGCCCGGGCTAACCCGCATCGAGCGGGAACATCAGATATATCATCAATAGTAGGCGTGCTGCACAAAAAGAGGGTCCATGACATACGACCCGGGATTCGGCCGAGGATCTCGGCCAGGAGATGGGGAGATCTCAGGCACACAATTACCTATAGCCGGAGTTGGGCCCTATCCCCAAGGACAACACACTTTGACGAAGAGGCCTCATCATCTGATTTGACCTACCGCTCGAACATAGAAAGGAAGACCAAGCGGGAGGGCGTGAATGCTCAAATCCAGGACTTGTAGAAACAGATCGAGCAACTGAACCGCAAGTAGCGCCACGATCACACCAATACAGAGATTGAGATGCCCTATACCACTCAGGTCACAGCATTCCTTATCCCGCGGAAATTCAAACTGCCATATCTCAGCTCTTATGATGGTTCAGGGAGCCCAGTGGATCATGTCCGCATATACAAGGCTCAGATGGTGCTAGTCACCATGGTCGACAAGTTACTATGCCTGGCCTTCCCCAGTACCCTTAAAGGCCCAGTCACGTAGTGGTTCCACGCTCTAAAACCCCAAATAGTTGGTGATTTTAAGACATTGAGCAAGCTCTTCATCAGCCAATTTGTGGGGATACTCGACCGGTCAGCACCGGACACGCAGCTGCTGACTGTCAAGCAATAAAAGGGGAAGTCCATAAGGGAGTACGTTGACCATTTCAATCAGCAGTGGCTCTAGATCTATAACATGAACAAAACGGCCGCAATCATGGCCTTCTGCTCGGGGGTTCAACACCAAAGTTGCTACGTCATTCCACCGTGATCGACTGGCAACCCTAGTGGATCTCTCAGAGAGGGTCAGAAAGTACATCGACACGGAGGAGTTTTTGAAGTCCAAGCGTGCTACCTTCACGGGAGAAGAGTCCCCAAAAGCTAAACAGAAATATGAGGGCTTTGAGAAGGGTCCGGGAAAGAAGTCCAAACAAGATCAGTAGAGAGGCAGTCGGGATCAGGCCCCGATTACCTTCACCTTACTTTCCCAGCCTATCCACAAAGTTATGGCCACCACAGAGACCTAGAGGCTACTCTAGCATCCAGCCATGTTGAAAAGCTCACCTGATAAGAGGAACTGGGACAAGTTTTGCCGCTTCCACAAAGACCACGGTGTAGACACCCCATTTTGTCGGCTATCAGATTTAGGAGACCCATAGCTTGGTGGATCACAATGATCGTAAAAGATTCAAAAAGACTCTCGGAAGTCAGCTCTATCTCTCAGAATGCTCAGAATGACCAAAATGCCCTTGAAAATCCGAAAATTCCCAGATCTGGTCCCAAAGTTCTGAAAACATACTACGTCGTAAGAAAAGTGATAAAATGAGTTTTTAAATAAAACCGGAAGAAATCGTCAGCTCCCAGAGACCCCCGGAAGTCCCGGAAGTTCCCCGAAAGTCCCCGTTGACCGGTTTGACCAAGGTTTGACCAGGTTTGACCAAGGTTTGACCAGGTTTGACCAAGTTTGACCGAAATCGTCCGAATTCACCAAAATCATTTTAAATCACGGGAAAAGTGTTAAAACAAGTTCCAAAAAGAAAATCGAGCGAAAACACCAACTCCCGGGAACTCCCAGAGGTTTCTAGAACTTCCCGGGAATCCCAGGTTTGACCAGTTTGACCAGAATTTGACTTTGGAACCGGAGTGCCGAAACAATTTTCAAATATTTTTCATGGATACTAGAGGTCAATAGCTTCCCAACGGTATATCGCACATAATTTCTGGATTTAAAACGAATTTGTTATGAATTTCAAAAGGCGAAAAAGGCGATCAAATCGGCTTTTATCGCGAATACCGCAAAACTTTTCAAAGTGACCTATCCCCGAACTATTTTTTATGCAAAGTAGACTCCATTACCTTTCCAACGGTATATCACAACCTCAATTTGAAGTTCATACGCATTTTCTGTGAATTTCGGACGAAATAGGGCCTTTTCGCGAATACCGGAACATCAGGAGGCCTAAACAGCATTATCCAGACGAAGGGAGGAGCAGTGCCGCCGCGGCACTCTCCCCCAGAACAGTGAGTTTTTGTAATTATTTTTGTGGTCCCATTTTGATTAATTAAAAGCCAAAACGACATAGTTTTATGATTTCAGATGTTTGGAGCCAATGGGAACACTTTTAAAACCCCAAAACCACCCCAAGTTGGCCTATATAAACACCCCATTACTCCTCATTTTAGGGGAGTCAAATGTAAGTTTTGAAAAGTTTGGGAGAGAAAAGTTGTAGAGATAAGGTTAGAGTAGAGAGAAAAGAAGCATTCTTCTTTGATTTTCAAAACAAAAGTGAGTTCTAACTTTGTTTTTACTTCATTACTTCCATTTATTTCAACATTCAATACTCCCAACCACCATTTTAGTGAGCATTCAAGAGAGTGGAAGCTTCTTCCATGTCTAAGTGTCATTACATATGAGTGATACACCAATCTACAAGTCTCATGCTTCATGAATATCATCTATTGATTATCATCTACTTGCTTGATTATATATATGTTCATCTCTCCTCATCTCATTTCTTTTTATTTTCCTTATTTACTTACTAGTTCATCATCATCTAAGTGATGACATGAAGTTTGGGGTGAGTGAATCCTTATGGATAGTAGCTCTTGACCTCAAAAACATGTTTGATAGATGATGATCATAACCTCAATACTTCCAAGGTATTCTTGGAATGTATTGAAGTTATGCCCAAAAATAAAATAAATCTCTCCAACAATCTTGGAGATTCTTAATGATGAGTTTGGTGTTAGTATTCCAAGTGGTCATAATCCTTATTGAGTGTTGGAAATATGTTTTCAAAACATCTATTTCAAAACCCCCCTCTCAATCCCTCTCATTTGATTTCAAGAAATAAAACTTTGTTTTCTTCAATACCTCTAAAACAATGACCTAAAACAGTGAGCTGTTCAGATTCAGAGATTTGTTTTGAATTAAATACTCAAGTTATGATGATGAAACCACTTGTAAAACCTTCCTAATACATCATAGTTTGTCCCTAATTTTTCTCATCAATTATAGAAACATGAGAGTATTTGTTTTGGATGTGAGAAGTTCACATTCATAATCTGCCTCTGTTCTCACAGAATGTTCACCCAACTTCTTGCACTTATTCTGAACATTTTCATCACTGTACATATACCTTTTCTATTTTTTTTATAAAACTTGGGTGTCTTAGGAAACTTTTGGTATATAATGGGTCATCATAAACCTTTTCTTTGATTTATGAAAAATCATACAAAATCAGTCAACAGTGCAGCTTTTGTTTCTGAGTCATGTGTACATTCTGATTTGTTTCTTTTAATCTGTGATAGCTATTGGTGTTTGGCTTTTTGGGTTATTTTCTAGACACAATAAGAATGATCTCAGATTTTTCTCACATTTTTCTAGGCACGTTTGACCTCCCATTATAATGTTGCAAAGTGCCATATGCAGTCTGTCCACTATTCACAGCAAACACATTTCAACTTTTATTCTTTGATTTGATGCTCATATGCATTCCAAATTAGCTCACATCTTAGGAAGTAGTTCATACTACATTTGTATATATCCCATGTTGATTTAATCCATTCATTCATGCACATTTTAGACTTCTAAGTCATTTTAGAAATCCATGAACACAAAATACACTACAACCTTTGTACATTTTTAGGTTCATACAATACATTCATGCAAGGTTTGGGGTTTTTGTAACCTTTAATCCAAGAAGATTATAAGGAATGAACTTGATCACACGTTCATGCTTCCCCTCGATCTAATCACCCTTTCTCATCCGTCCCGGGGATTGAGAGATCTTCTTTTCTCAAAAAATAACATGCATCATCCTAGTTTGCTAAGCATATTTTGATTTCTTTAATTATTTGCTTCAAGAACAATTTATGTCCCCTTTAGATTAGGAAAACTTGATTAATTGATATATGATTAGACGATTTTTCCTAGGTTTATTTGTGTGATTTTCACTTTACATTGTATGATATTTGACTTAGATTTTATGAATGATATCTTATCTTTTGATTTTCAATTTCAAGATTCTTATGTGATGTAATATACTATCATAGTATTAATTGCCGAACCAAACCTAGTATAAGATGATTATTTGGATGCTAATTGAGGCCCGTCGAAAGATGGGGCGAGTAGAGGGTGTTTTAGTCGCGACAAAGGCTCCTTCCTCTCTCGTACCAAAACCCCGAACCAAGTTCTTTGGTTATGAAGGGCCGGTGCCCTTATCCGCTTGGGTGAGTCAAAATTAGGTTTCTTGGTTCCTTAAAGACCAAGTGGCGACTCTGTATCTGTTTTCAACAGACCTTTCGTTTTCTTTCCTTGATTCAAATCAATTTCTAAACAATCTCGAACAAAGAGAGAAGTGGTCCGATCCCGCGTGTCCACAATCTGGCGACTCCACTGGGGATTTTTATTTTCAAAGCAAAATAATACAGAGGTTTGACTCATAAGAAGCATCCTTAAAATCATCTTTTTACTGTATTTGGTTCACCGCATTGCACTCTTGCATTTCCCCCCCCTCCGACTGTGTCTGAAACGCGGCGCTGACATTGTTCAGGTCTTGCTGTGCCAGGGCACAAGTCACCGTTGATACTGTACCTTCCAAGGTATATCAAAAAGAGTAAAAACCTCCGTACTGTCTCTCTGACGGTATATTGGAACTCTCGTCAACGGACCTTCTTTGACTAAACCCAGCCTTTGCATATAGATTCCTGTAGAACCTTTCATAGGACTGTTCATTTATCTTTTCAGATAGGACAAAATGATATAACTGCTGTATGCCCTGACGGGATTACCTGCGCAGTGTAGACGCTTATGTGGCATAGAACAGAACATCTTTCTTATGATTCCCAAGGCAATCACTCACATGTAGTCACATTGAGTTGACCTGCCTAAGCATCATGACAAGGATGTCTGCCCCATGCTCACGAAAGATATACACCGCAAACCTTGTTTGTCGGTCCTGAGACATAGGAGTATGAAAACCTGCTAGAAAGTACGATCACTATAACCGTACTTACCAGTTTTTCCCAGAAACTCTGTCCATATATCCCAGATATAAACATACTTACCAGAAACTCTGTCCATATATCCCAGATATAAACATACTTACCAGTTTCTCCCAGAAACTCTGTCCATATATCCCAGATATAAACATACTTACCAGTTTCTCCCAGAAACTCTGTCCATATATCCCAGATATAACCGTACTTACCAGTTTCTCCCAGAAACTTTGTCCATATCAACTGGAAATGCCCAATCCTCCTCTGAAGCCTCCATAAAATCCGGATACCCCTGTTACCCCTTGGTGATCGTACTGGAAAGTAAGGTTAGCACACTCTGTATGGCTAGGACCTTATTTGTTTAACTGCTATCTGTTAGAAATAGGGGCATCATATAAATTAAGGCTTACATCCGCGTGCTTGTCTCCCATGCATACACCATCCCAATCTCTCTGCACGCACTGTCCCGAGTCAGTCCACGTCACCGTCTTTGTCTGTCTAAAAGTCGTCACTGTCAGGATCTGATACACCCCTTCTCTCAAAATCTGTCAGGTCAGTATAGATTCCCAAGGTCAGCAGCCGGAATCCTCGTTGTGGACCAGGAGTTCGGATAATCGTTTAGTCAGAATCAGTACGACGGCCCGTTTCAACATGAATAGAGAAGAATTGGAAAACAAGGTCACCGAGTTGGGAGCGACTATAAGCCAGCAATCCGACAGTCTAGCCCAAGTCCTGAAATTCATGGAAGAACTAAAGCAGCAACAGCCACAACCCCCGCCCGAGTTTCCGCCACCAAGGTTTGAACCTCCTCTACATGAGAATAATGGGGAGGAAAACTGGTTCCAAGGGGTCCCACCGCTCACATATGAAAAGAAGCTCCAGGAAAAGATGGACAAGGTCGACAAACTAGAGAGCGTGCTGAGAAAAAGCAAGGGAATCGATGATTACATGCTAGATCTGGAAGGCCTCTTTGAGCCTGTCAAGTTGAAACTGCCGGAGAACTTCAAAATGCCTGCCATCGATCGTTTTGATGGGACTGGGAACCCGAAAAGCCACGTGAAGCTATGTATGAGTATCTTCCAATCCATGGGTTGCACCCACGAGCACATCGCGATGCTGTTCCCACAAACTCTGGCAAAATCTGCACTATCATGGTTCCTAACCTTGGAAGCCTCCAAGACCCGGGCCTGGGAAGATATCGTTCGAGTTTTTGTCGATCATTACTCTTACAACCAGGAGCTGGATGTCACTATCAGGGATTTGGAAACAACCCGACAAAGCAACAATGAATCCTTCGCTGCGTTTCTGAGCAGGTGGAGGAACAAGGTAGCTCAAATGACCCACCGGCCGATTGAAAAGGAACAGGTAAGGATGCTCATCCGGAATCTGCAGCCACTTTACCATGAGAAGTTATTCTACCAGTCCATTTCCACATTTGAAGAGTTGTTTGAAGTCGGAACCCGAATTGAAGATGCTATCAGGGAAGGGAAGATCAAAAAGGAAGACCCTCCGAGTCAGCCAAGAAGGCCCAACTACTCTCGGAATCCCCCGGATGTCAATGCCCTTAGCAGCCAACCCATGGCATACCCTCCAAGACCATACCAACCCTCCAACCAGGCAAATCCCTCCAGCCGCCCTTTCCAGAAAAAGCCCCCTCGCAATTTTGCCAAGCTAGAAATCTCCCTCTCCTCAGCCTTGGACCGCCTCCTCAAAAAGGGCCATCTCCAACTACTCCAGTCTCGAAATACCCCACCCCCGCCTAACTGCGATATGTCCAAACGATACGCCTACCACCAAGCCCCCGGCCATAACACCGATGACTGCATGCGCCTTCGCCATGACATCCAAGACCTTATTGATCAGAATATCATCGAGCCGCCCCCAAAGCAGCCCCATATCACCCAAAATCCCCTACCAAACCACCAAAATGTCAACCTCATCGAGTCCAACCCTATACCCTTCAACCCTGCCGCTTATATCACCCCCCTAGGACAACCCTTACCCCTTATTGACATCCCGGATTCTGAGGGAATTCATCTGATCGGAGGGGAGAATGACGAATGGCAGCAGCAACTTAACGATGAGCAAGATTTATTCTTCCTGGAAGAGCATGACCTAGGGGTGGTAGACCTCAAATGGTATGATCCTAACAACGAGAGTGATGCTTCCATCTGGAACGAGCCAGAAAAGCCCTTTGTGGGAACGGATTGTGATTGGTTCAAGAAGGATGGGACTGTAGAAGGGCCTACTCCTGCCGAGATTGATCATCTGACCAGGTCAGGCCGTCATTATCAGCCTCCACAGCCTGCCACCGATGCAACCGAGAAAGGTCCAGTCAAGGACAAGGGGAAGGGTAAGATGGATGAGATCATCGAAGAAGATAATGAGTTGATAAAGCAGCTAAAAAAACCCAAGCACATCTCTCAATGTGGGATATCATGGTGACCTCTTACAAGCATAGGCAAGCCGTGTTGAATGCCTTGGCTGGGATTGAAGTTCCTATCGATGCTGCACCGGAGGACATGGTGGCTTTCTTGGGCGCACTTACCCCCGACCCGATCATTACATTTTCCGATGAGGACTTGCCACCGGAAGGGTCCGCACATAACAAAGCATTATACATCACTGTTGGATGTAAGGGGCAACAGGTACCGTTTTGTCTGGTCGATACAGGCTCTGCTTTGAATGTTTGTGCCCTAAGAACTGCCACTGCTTTGGGGGTTAATATCCTTGACATCACGCCATCCGTCCAATCTGTGAGGGCCTATGATAATACCAGGAGGAATGTAATGGGGACTGTCTCTCTACAAATCCGGGTAGGGTCTTTGGCGAGTACTGAGATCTTCCAAGTCATGGACATACCTGCCTCGTTCAATCTGCTGATTGGAAGGCCCTGGCTTCATGCCAACAAAGCTGTATCATCCACTGTGCATCAAATGATCAAGTACATTCATGAGAAGGAAGTAAAAATCATCCTCGGTAATAGTTGGGGTAACGAAGCTTTCCCAAACTATGCTCCCATTTTCGAAGTCCAAATACCTGAGCTGGAAGAAGGAGAAATCGGAGGATTCTTCATGGAAGAAGTCCATGTGATCAATGATGAAGATCGATTCACTGAGGTCCACTCTGCAGTTGTCAACATTGTTCGCAAGATGAACTACTTCCCCGGGATGGGATTGGGTAGACGCCAGCAAGGAATTCGGGAGTTCCCACAGATCAAAGGGCAACAAGGCACTTTCGGACTGGGGTACAAGCCCACTAGAGAAGACGTTGAGCTACAGAGGCCATGGAAGAAAAGGGTGAAGGGTCTCCCCCCATACCGCAAGACTTTAAATGGACAATTCGTCAAGGAAGGGGATGATTTCCCTTACTTCGGGTTCCCTGAACCATGGATCCATCGAACCACCGGGAGAAGGCACCCTGGGCTTGAAATCTTCGCTGACTGCGAGAGGCCCCCATATCAAGACCCGTTCTACCCCGAAGAAGTTGGAAAGACCCCAGAGGAAGACTGGTTAAAATATCTTGACACTGAGGCGATCAAGAAGATGTGGGAAGAATCCGCTGAAGAGGAAGAGAAGAAGAGGGCCAAGAGCCAAGATGATCAGATCAAGCCTGCTGAGGAGGGTCTGAGCAACCAGGCTGTAGAGTCATCTGTCTGTGTCTCCCAATCCCCTATCCCCCCAAAGTCTGTACTACCAGTTATCGAGTCTGTACTAGAGTCGGCTGCTGTAAGCCCACCACTATCCAATGTAATCACTCCACCTGTCATGAATGAAATGAAAGACGATTCTGCTTACTCCTCTGTGTCTGACACTTGTGAATGCACAGATCCCTCCGAGGATCTCCCAATCGAACTAAAGCAACTAATTGAAAAACCACCTGCTTATGAAATAATCGAAGATACTTTATCAGTTAACCTAGGTGAAATAGATAATCCACAGATTGTGCAAATTGGCTCAACCCTTAATAAAGAAGAAAAAGAAAAATTAACCCTCTTGCTAATAGAATTCAAAGATGTTTTTGCTTGGTCTTACGAAGACATGCCTGGGGTCGATCCCGACATCGTCCAACATCATATTCCTCTCCTCCCCAATTCTAAACCTGTCAAGCAGAAACTGAGGCGCATGAGACCGGAATGGGCACTCAAAGTTAAAGAAGAGGTGGAGAAGCAGTTCAAGGCAGGGTTCATCATTGTCACCGAATACCCGGAATGGGTTGCCAATATCGTACCAGTCCCGAAGAAGGATGGAAAAGTTCGCGTGTGCGTTGACTTCCGTGATCTAAACAAAGCCAGTCCCAAGGATGACTTTCCACTTCCCCACGTTGACGTCTTGGTGGATAACACCGCAGGGCATGAGCTACTTTCATTCATGGATGGTTTCTCAGGATATAATCAGATTCTAATGGCACCAGAAGATCGGGAAAAGACGACGTTCACCACCCCTTGGGGAACCTACTGTTATAGAGTAATGCCCTTTGGGCTCAAGAACGCGGGGGCGACTTACCAAAGAGCTGCCACCACTCTGCTGCATGATATGATTCACAAGGAGGTAGAAGTGTACGTAGACGACATGATTGTGAAATCCAAGGACAGAGAAGGTCACCTGGTAGCGCTGGAAAAGTTCTTCGAAAGGTTGCGCAAATACAAGATGAGGTTGAATCCAAAGAAATGCACTTTCGGTGTGACTTCCGGTAAACTCCTGGGTTTTCTCATCACACAAAGAGGGATAGAGGTGGATCCCTCCAAGATCAAGGCAGTTCTAGAAATGACACCGCCACGGAATGAAAAAGAAGTAAGGGGGTTCCTCGGAAGAATCCAATTCATTAGCCGTTTCATCTCCAAGCTCACAACCACGTGCGATCCTCTGTTCCGATTGTTGAGAAAAGGGGAGAAGTTCCAATGGGATGACCAATGCCAAGCCGCTTTCGACAAAATAAAAGCCTACCTTCAGAACCCGCCTGTCCTTTCACCACCTATTCCTCATAAGCCCTTATTCCTTTACCTGTCTGTCTCCGAAAATGCCATGGGTTGCATGCTAGCCCAAGAAGGAAAAGAAAGCCACTCCGAAAAAGCCATATACTACCTTAGCAAGAGGATGACTGGGTATGAGCTCAACTACTCTACCCTTGAAAAAACATGTTGGGCCTTGGTTTGGTGTACTCGCCGACTGAGGCACTACATGCTGGCCTTCCCAGTTGTGCTCATATCCCGCATGGATCCTCTAAAATACCTCCTTGAAAAACCCGCCCTGACCGGTCGCATATCCCGTTGGTTACTTCTACTATCCGAATTCGATATCAAGTATGTTACAAGCAAGTCAGTAAAAGGGAGGACTGTAGCTGAGCATCTCGCAGAGCATGCCGTTGACTCCGAAGAAAGTGGGGACTTTCCGTTTCCGGACGAGAATATCATGGAAATCAAGGAAGAACAGTGGAAGTTGTACTTTGACGGAGCGGCCAACATGAAAGGATACGGAGTAGGGATGATTCTCGTATCACCAAGCGGGGATCATACTCCATTAGCGGTCAAGCTCAACTATAACTCCACCAACAACACCGCCGAATATGAAGCGTGCATTCTGGGAATGGAAGCAGCCTTAGAACTGAGGGTTCAGAAGTTAGACGTCTTCGGGGACTCAAACCTCATCATATCGCAAGCCAGAGGGGAATGGAAAGTAAAAGAAGAAAGGTTGAAGCCCTACCATGATCATCTCGACCAACTCAAAAGGCAATTCAAGAGTGTCACATTCCTCTACTTGCCCAGGGAGGAGAACCAGTTGGCAGATTCATTGGCTACCTTAGCCTCCATGATCAAGATTCCTGTGGGGGTCAAGATGATGCCTTTGGTAATAGAGCAGAGGTACGAGCCTTCGTTCAATATGATCGCCACAATTGAAGAAGAAGAGAATGAAATGCCGTGGTATCGGGATGTTTGGGATTTCATAGAAAAAGGGATATACCCCCATGAATCCACCGAGAGAGACAAAAGGGCCATTAGAAGATTCGCCGCACAATTCGTCATTTGCGGTGGGAAATTGCTGAAGAAAGGATATAATGGTCACAACCTAACCTGCTTGTTTGGAAAGAGTTCCAAAAGAATGATGGAAGAAATACACGAGGGGGTATGCGGTCCACACATGAACGGTCACATGCTGGCTAAGAAAATCATAAGACAAGGGTACTACTGGACAACATTGGAGAAAGATTGTTGTGAGTACGTGAGGAGGTGTCACAAGTGCCAGATTCACGCAAACATGATGCATACACCGCCATCCCTTCTGTACAACATGACTTCGCCTTGGCCATTCTCAACCTGGGGAATCGACATCATTGGCGAGATCGTTCCGAAAGCCTCAAATGGAAATCGGTACATCCTGGTGGCCATAGACTACTTCACAAAATGGGTAGAAGCTGCATCCTACACCAAGTTGGGGGCCAAAGAAGTGGCCAAATTCATCAAAAGAAATCTCGTCTGCCGTTATGGAGTTCCTCATGAGATTATTTCGGATAACGGAAGTCATTTCAAGGCCGAAGTCAGGGATCTGTTCGAGGAATACAAGATCACTTATCACAAGTCGTCGCCGTATAGGCCGCAAACCAATGGGGCAGTCGAGGCTGCAAACAAGAATATCAAGGCCATACTGCAGAAATCGGCCGATACCTACAAAGACTGGCATGAAAAGCTACCGTTCGCGCTTTGGGGATACAGAACGTCGATAAGGACATCCACGGGAGCAACTCCTTACTCGCTGGTATATGGGATGGAAGCGGTACTCCCGGTCGAGATAGAACTGCCGTCTCTACGCGTGATGGCAGAATGTGAAATTTCAGAATCAGATTGGTTGAGAGAAAGATACGAGGAATTGGCCCTCATAGATGAAAAGCGCCTAGCGGCGGTGGACCATGTCCGAATCTATCAAAAGAGAATAGCCCGTGCTTTCAATAAAAGGGTTCGCCCAAGGAAGATTGCCAAGGGCGACCTTGTCCTTAAGGAATTGCGAGCTCCGATCTTTGACCCCCGTGGGAAGTTCAAACCTAAATGGGTAGGCCCTTACATCGTCAAAACAATCCTTTCTGGAGGAGCAACTTACCTCATGGACCTCGATGGTGTCGAATTCAAAGAACCAATCAACATGGATCGCCTCAAAAAGTACTATGCTTGACAAATAACCATTTCTTTCAAGCCCGGCCTTGAACTACGCTTGACCTGATTCCCACTCGGGGATACGTAGGCAACCACATCGGTTCGGTCACTTCACCAAAATAACCATTTCTTTCAAGCCCGGTCTTGAACTACGCTTGACCTGATTCCCACTCGGGGATACGTAGGCAACCACGACGGTTCGGTCGCTTCATCCCACAAAAAATAACCCTTTTCTTTCGAAACTCTGGCCCGAACTACGTTGGACCTGATCCCCACTCGGGGGTACGTAGGCAGACTTTCAAAAAAAAAAAAAAAAAAAAAAGGATGGCTCGCTAGGATGAAAATCCGAAAAGGACGCCTAGGCAAAAATTAGAGCTAAATCCAAAGTGAGCAATAACAAAAGAGAGAAAATAGCTCGCTAGGTCACCTCCTTGGTGCCTAGGCAAAAATTATGAGCATGTGAGAAATAAAGTCGCGGTCCTTACCATAACCCAAAAACCACCCTCCACACTAGGGGCAAACTTCAGCCACCCGCCTCGTTTGTCTGAACCTCTTCTAAACTAGGGGCAAACGTCGGTCATCTACCTCGTTTGCCTCACAACTATATATATCCCAAACTAGGGGCAAACTTCGGCTACCCGCCTCGTTTGTTTCTAACAACCCCAGCATGCTCAAGCAAGTACCAAAAGCAACAACTAATTGAAATCTCAAGTTACAACATGTTTTCAGAAAGCTAAAATGCATAAAATAAGATTCCCAAAATAACCAAGGTTCACCGATAAACAAACTTTGAATATTACATAAGCAGGAATAATCAAAGAAATAAAAGTCTTTCAAAAAGCAACCACATGTTCAAAGACACTTGGAGGAATCAGTCAGGAGTAGTTTCGTCTTAGTGTCTTTTATTTCTTCGAAGGACTTTAGAAGTAGGCCTTTACTCGGTCAGTCCAACCATCAATAAAAGCAGCAATAGTGGTAGCTCTGATCCTGGAAGCAAAGACCCTCTCAGCAAACCCCCGGGGAACCTCCTGAACCTGTCCATACTGTCGGGCCAAGCGGCGAGGATGATAGAAAGAAGTCTCTCTCAGACCCATCAACCACACTCTCTGGTGACCCCTGAGGCTCGTGGTGATAGCATAGAGGCCCCAACGCCTCACGATCCAGCAAATGTCAGCCTCAGATAAGGTGCTCATCATGCCCACCCAATCGGCAAAGGTATAGTGAGAATGAAGCACGGCTCGACGAAAGTAAATCGGTGGTATACGGCCCGTCCACAGCTGAAGGCGCTCGTAAAGCCAAGCCTGTAACACCAAAGGCGCCCCAGAAAGAAGAGGAGTCCCATGGTTGAAGGCATTATCCAAACCGTTCAGAGTTTCAGCTAGAACCATGGCCATGGGATTCCTGCTAAGTTTCAGCCCGAGGCACACATGCACCAAGTCAACGGAAGTGCTCGAGAACAGGAAGTGTGAAGTCATGCACAATATCAAAGCGGCCCCACGGGAAGCATCATACATGCTGGGATTCCCAGGACTGGCGTACCGGGCAATAATAGAAGCAATGTTGAGAACCTCACCTTGAATCAGCCGGCGGGAAATAGTGACAGAGCAATTCAGGTATTCAGCCAAGGCTCGCGTAGGGCTGAGGGTATCAACAGAAGGGAGAATCAAGTCCGAGTCAGAATCATAGCCGAGAATAGCGCAGAACTCCTCAAGCATGGGGCATATTTCCAGGCCGTTGAAGTTGAAGACATGGTTCACTGGGTCCCAGTAAGCAATGGCAGCACGCAAGAACTCAGTGTTCAGGGTCATCCGGCGAAGAGAGAATAGCTCGGTCAAGCCGTAGCTAAAGAGGTTGATCCGCTCCACACCATCCGTAATGTTCAGCCAGGCTGTGAGTTGAGCGGGATCATACAAAGCCATATCTTTCTGTCGCGGCTCTAGCAAAATTCGAAATTTCGGCAGCACCTTCCCGTTTCACGGACTATCCCACCTGCAAGGCAAAAAGCACTCACCATCACAAAACTGCCCATCGCAGTAGCATTCAACAGTCACAGTGTACATATATCAGCTAAAACAAGCACACCACTGCGCCTCTAAACCGGAAGATATCCGGCCTAGGAGGAAAAACATCATAATACTCTGTCAAAAGGTTACAAATTGTTCCATACTTCGTCCTACACTGTCCAAATAATCATGTTCCCAGTACAACCCAATCGAAAACGGAAAATAAAATAATATTGCCCGCTTGGCATCAGTCTTCCTCTTCTTCGTCCTCTGTCGGACCGCCCGGAGTGTATGTCGGCGACGGCCTCCTCCTGCCACCTCTGCACCTTGGACCAGTCCTCGATGAGCCGGCCCCGCCTCCACGATACTGCACACACAAGAAAATGAAGGCAATCAGTAGGAAAAATAACAAAAAGAAAGAAATGCCAAAAACAGAGTCGAGTCAGACACTTACCAAGGATGCCATCTGGTTGGCGGCAAATTGCCGCATACCGTCCATCTGTCAAGGGTAAAATCTAGGGTTAGAACCTCATAACCAAAAGAAAGTGCAAAATTAGAGACGTACCCGGTGATCTCGTGTGAGGACCAAGGACCTTAAGCTAGCTGCCAAGGCGTGACCCTCCTCAGCGTAACTCCAAGGGACATTGAGGACGCCCGCTGGCTGAGTAGGGTACCCACATGTGACTCGCGGCACCTCCATCATTTGGGGAGTGCCATCAGCGCCAAGAACATTGACGGTCCAATCCCAAGGAGGGATAGGGTCGGAAGCCTGAGGAGCCTGTCTCCTGTACATCTCGCGAAGCTGTAGGCACAGAATAAGTTAAAGGCAAGTCAAAAACATAGGCAATGAATGAAAAGCAAAAATATAAACTCACCTCCAGGAGTGGGAAGTTGGGCATCAAGGAGCCGCCACGGTAAGCCTCATACCCGGTCTCAGAGAGGAAATGATCCCAGACGTCGGTGCCAGCCAAGGCCGCCGACAGCGCATCACCAGAGAGGTCACTAGCATCCATCACAGGAGGATTATGGGGAACGCGATACCGGGAGCCACCAACCACCTGCCGAGACACCCGTTCCCCAAGGAACCACTGCCTACACTCGGTACTCTCCAGCAGAAGGCGGCAAGAGGTAAGAGATTTAACCGCTTGTATCTCCTCTGGGGCGGCGTAAACAACGCCCTCCCAAGGCGTCCAATCAACATCAGAGGCCGTCAGCTCAGTCAGGAAGTTTCTAAGCAAAACAATCCGATGGGCCCCACTCTTCACCCCAACAACGTCCCTCCGCCACCTCAAACCTCGTGGGAATAAAGGCACAGGAGCCATGCCATCCTCATCCTCGCCTGATTCATCCGCCGGGGAAGGAGCCAACATCTTTAAGTATTCAAAACTCCAAAGCTGCACGGACAAAGGAGAAATCAGAACAGGTATGAAAATCAAAGAGATGGAAAATAAAAGAAGAAGCAGCGCATACCTCCCAAGCTCGCCAGAATCCCCCAGTGGATTTAACATCGCCCCGAGAGACCTCCCCCATATGCTTGTAGAGATGGGCCAGGGCAGCACCACCCCAGTTATAGGAGGGGATCTCATCAATGGTCGCCAGGCAAGAAAGGAGCCTCAAGCTCACCCGGTCGTTCCTTGTCGCAAAGATGGAGCACCCGAGGACATACAGAAGGTAAACCCTCAAAAGTTGGGAATTGTTCAGATTGTGATTACCTCTGCCATAGGCCCGGTAAAGCCATCCGCAAGGAAACCAATGCCTCTCCAGGTTAGGGGGAACAGCCCCAATCAGCATCTCCACCGCCTCCGGGTCGATCTCGTAAAAGTAATCCAGAATCAGGCGCTTCCCGCCGACCCTCAAGCCCGTAATCATGGAGAAGTCGAAAGGCGTCATAGTCATCTCTCCGAACGGCAGGTGGAAAGTATTGGTAGTGTCCCACCACCTCTCGGCCAGTGCATAGAAGTGAGCCAGACCGTTGCTACTTTTCGAAACCAAGCGGACGAAGCCTCCGAACCCGGCATCATCAACCATCCTCTTAACGGTGGGCGAAAGCTGGGTATACCATAAGAAAGCATGGGCAAGGCTACCATGGCCTTTCAAGGCCACTTCCGGCACCTGCACACAACAAAGGCGACAAAAGATGCACAAAATCACTATTCACAACCCGAGAGCAAAAATTCACAAAATCAACATTTGAGCACAAGTCAAGCTTCTAACGGTCTCTAAGTGCACACTACGGCTCACAAAACTAGCATAGTGCATAAAAGTGGTCCCAAAGTGTCGAAAGTTTCACATACCAAGCTCGCTAGAGCCGCGGCCGAAAGATGGCGTTGGGGGTCCCGTAGGATCAAGTCCGGGGTTTGTATTTCAGCCTTCATCCGTCCCTTGGCCTTCTTAGAAGGTCTCCTTGAGCTCGAAGCCATGGATCTACAAGAAAAAATGGAAGTCACATTCAAACTTTCTTCTTAAAAATTTGGGCAAACCAAAACACCAATCAAAAATCCGACTACGGGGAAAGATTACTCACCTGAGCACGCACAAGCTGCGTTTTGGTGAATTTTGGCTTCAAAAACACCTCAAAATGGCCAAAAATGAGCTTGGAGAGCTCAAAAACCCGCAATATAAGAAGATGAAGTCCGGCCATCCAGTGCCGCCGCGGCACTGCTCCCCGTGGGCCCCGCGTCGCTCCGTTTTGCTCCGTTTCGCCCCGTTTTGGCCCGTTTTGGCCTTTTTCAGCCCGTTTTTGGCCCCGATCAGCCCCGATGGCCCGTTCCAGTCAAGATCTATGAGGTTTTGCCCCAAGCAGACTAAAAGTTGTCAGAACTACCTCCAGCAGGCAAAAACTGGGAAAAATCGGCTCCCGAAGACCCGAATCGGTCGTTTCAGGACAACCGTCGCAAGATTCGATCAGATGCGAGAATTCCTGTAACGGATCCTGATTTCTAGCCAAGGCACCAAATAAACAAGAAAAGAGATTCCCCGAGAACCCTGCATCATCCTCCGAGGACAACGGCAGACAGATACCAGCTCCCGGAGGCCCTGACCGGCTCTCTCGGATTGAGCGCCGAAAGATTTGATCAACCGTGAGAGGATCAGAGATGGATCCTGGTTCCCGATCAAGGAAAGAGATTCCCCGAGAACCCTGCATCATCCTCCGAGGACAACAGCAGACAGATACCAGCCCCCAGAGGCCCTGACAGGCTCTCTTGGATTGAGCACCAAAAAGAGATTCCCCGTGAACCCTGCATCATCCTCCGAGGACAAAAGCAGACAGATACCAGCTCCCAGAGGCCCTGACAGGCTCTCTTGGATTGAGCCCCAAAAGAGATTCCCCGTGAACCCTGCATCATCCTCCGAGGACAAAAGCAGACAGATACCGGCTCCCAGAGACCCCGGCAAGCCCGAAAGATTCGATCAAAAGGAGATCCTAGAAGGTATCGCTTCATCCCCAGCAGATTCAAATGAATCCTCAGCGGGTTTATTACACCGTCAGTTAGTCCATTGTCGACTCGTCATCTCAATGCAAACATCGTCGGTCCATCGCTCTCATCACACCATCGGTGCCTCCATGTTCATCACAGGACGTCCCAGGATTTCACATTCGTCCCGTGACTTCTATGTCAGTCTCTTAATTTCCGGAGCCCCTGTGTCCGTCGGTTATTTGCCAAAAGACGTCTTCGATCATAGTCCTCTGAGACCCCACACCCAATTACATTCGCTCGCAAAGCGTACTTCCAGAAGTTTGCCCCTATAACCCGGAGTCTTCTAGACTTCAATGCCCTTATCTGAGTCACCCACCACGTCACAATCACAAACACTAGCACAACACTAGCCCACTCGGAGTGGCACACCCCTTGGCACCTGCTCATTCTAGGATCGGAGAACTAGGCATGATAGGACTCATGTATGAGATCATGTCGCATCCACACATTGCATATCATCCTCATATAGCATAGCATCCGCCTGATTGTTGTGTATGTGCATATGTGATTTATCCCTTTTGTGTCCTGAACTACGTCCTGGTCTGATTCCCCTTGGGATACGTAGGCAGCTCACGCGAAGCACGACCAGCATCATCCTTCCATCTTTTGCAAACGCTGTTTGTCCTAAATCTATAGCCTCCAAAAAGTCCTGTCTCTTCAAAACTTTGGCACTCGCTTGCGACATGCGTTGCCTCGCAAGTTCCTGCCAAAGAGGGGCAAACTGTAGACACCCCATTTTGTCGGCTATCAGATTTAGGAGACCCATAGCTTGGTGGATCACAATGATCGTAAAAGATTCAAAAAGACTCTCGGAAGTCAGCTCTATCTCTCAGAATGCTCAGAATGACCAAAATGCCCTTGAAAATCCGAAAATTCCCAGATCTGGTCCCAAAGTTCTGAAAACATACTACGTCGTAAGAAAAGTGATAAAATGAGTTTTTAAATAAAACCGGAAGAAATCGTCAGCTCCCAGAGACCCCCGGAAGTCCCGGAAGTTCCCCGAAAGTCCCCGTTGACCGGTTTGACCAAGGTTTGACCAGGTTTAACCAAGGTTTGACCAGGTTTGACCAAGTTTGACCGAAATTGTCCGAATTCACCAAAATCATTTTAAATCACGGGAAAAGTGTTAAAACAAGTTCCAAAAAGAAAATCGAGCGAAAACACCAACTCCCGGGAACTCCCAGAGGTTTCTAGAACTTCCCGGGAATCCCAGGTTTGACCAGTTTGACCAGAATTTGACTTTGGAACCGGGGTGCCGAAACAATTTTCAAATATTTTTCATGGATACTAGAGGTCAATAGCTTCCCAACGGTATATCGCACATAATTTCTGGATTTAAAACGAATTTGTTATGAATTTCAAAAGGCGAAAAAGGCGATCAAATCGGCTTTTATCGCGAATACCGCAAAACTTTTCAAAGTGACCTATCCCCGAACTATTTTTTATGCAAAGTAGACTCCATTACCTTTCCAACGGTATATCACAACCTCAATTTGAAGTTCATACGCATTTTCTGTGAATTTCGGACGAAATAGGGCCTTTTCGCGAATACCGGAACATCAGGGGGCCTAAACAGCATTATCCAGACGAAGGGAGGAGCAGTGCCGCCGCGGCACTGGCCCACTGCCGCCGCGGCAGTGGCCCAGTGCCGCCGCGGCACTCTCCCCCAGAACAGTGAGTTTTTGTAATTATTTTTGTGGTCCCATTTTGATTAATTAAAAGCCAAAACGACATAGTTTTATGATTTCAGATGTTTGGAGCCAATGGGAACACTTTTAAAACCCCAAAACCACCCCAAGTTGGCCTATATAAACACCCCATTACTCCTCATTTTAGGGGAGTCAAATGTAAGTTTTGAAAAGTTTGGGAGAGAAAAGTTGTAGAGATAAGGTTAGAGTAGAGAGAAAAGAAGCATTCTTCTTTGATTTTCAAAACAAAAGTGAGTTCTAACTTTGTTTTTACTTCATTACTTCCATTTATTTCAACATTCAATACTCCCAACCACCATTTTAGTGAGCATTCAAGAGAGTGGAAGCTTCTTCCATGTCTAAGTGTCATTACATATGAGTGATACACCAATCTACAAGTCTCATGCTTCATGAATATCATCTATTGATTATCATCTACTTGCTTGATTATATATATGTTCATCTCTCCTCATCTCATTTCTTTTTATTTTCCTTATTTACTTACTAGTTCATCATCATCTAAGTGATGACATGAAGTTTGGGGTGAGTGAATCCTTATGGATAGTAGCTCTTGACCTCAAAAACATGTTTGATAGATGATGATCATAACCTCAATACTTCCAAGGTATTCTTGGAATGTATTGAAGTTATGCCCAAAAATAAAATAAATCTCTCCAACAATCTT
Organism: Hydrangea macrophylla; assembly: GCA_033977485.1. Classification (NCBI taxonomy): domain Eukaryota; kingdom Viridiplantae; phylum Streptophyta; class Magnoliopsida; order Cornales; family Hydrangeaceae; genus Hydrangea; species Hydrangea macrophylla. The sequence continues at coordinate 18,852,274 of CM066989.1, forward strand.
GGAGATTCTTAATGATGAGTTTGGTGTTAGTATTCCAAGTGGTCATAATCCTTATTGAGTGTTGGAAATATGTTTTCAAAACATCTATTTCAAAACCCCCCTCTCAATCCCTCTCATTTGATTTCAAGAAATAAAACTTTGTTTTCTTCAATACCTCTAAAACAATGACCTAAAACAGTGAGCTGTTCAGATTCAGAGATTTGTTTTGAATTAAATACTCAGGTTATGATGATGAAACCACTTGTAAAACCTTCCTAATACATCATAGTTTGTCCCTAATTTTTCTCATCAATTATAGAAACATGAGAGTATTTGTTTTGGATGTGAGAAGTTCACATTCATAATCTGCCTCTGTTCTCACAGAATGTTCACCCAACTTCTTGCACTTATTCTGAACATTTTCATCACTGTACATATACCTTTTCTATTTTTTTTATAAAACTTGGGTGTCTTAGGAAACTTTTGGTATATAATGGGTCATCATAAACCTTTTCTTGGATTTATGAAAAATCATACAAAATCAGTCAACAGTGCAGCTTTTGTTTCTGAGTCATGTGTACATTCTGATTTGTTTCTTTTAATCTGTGATAGCTATTGGTGTTTGGCTTTTTGGGTTATTTTCTAGACACAATAAGAATGATCTCAGATTTTTCTCACATTTTTCTAGGCACGTTTGACCTCCCATTATAATGTTGCAAAGTGCCATATGCAGTCTGTCCACTATTCACAGCAAACACATTTCAACTTTTATTCTTTGATTTGATGCTCATATGCATTCCAAATTAGCTCACATCTTAGGAAGTAGTTCATACTACATTTGTATATATCCCATGTTGATTTAATCCATTCATTCATGCACATTTTAGACTTCTAAGTCATTTTAGAAATCCATGAACACAAAATACACTACAACCTTTGTACATTTTTAGGTTCATACAATACATTCATGCAAGGTTTGGGGTTTTTGTAACCTTTAATCCAAGAAGATTATAAGGAATGAACTTGATCACACGTTCATGCTTCCCCTCGATCTAATCACCCTTTCTCATCCGTCCCGGGGATTGAGAGATCTTCTTTTCTCAAAAAATAACATGCATCATCCTAGTTTGCTAAGCATATTTTGATTTCTTTAATTATTTGCTTCAAGAACAATTTATGTCCCCTTTAGATTAGGAAAACTTGATTAATTGATATATGATTAGACGATTTTTCCTAGGTTTATTTGTGTGATTTTCACTTTACATTGTATGATATTTGACTTAGATTTTCTGAATGATATCTTATCTTTTGATTTTCAATTTCAAGATTCTTATGTGATGTAATATACTATCATAGTATTAATTGCCGAACCAAACCTAGTATAAGATGATTATTTGGATGCTAATTGAGGCCCGTCGAAAGATGGGGCGAGTAGAGGGTGTTTTAGTCGCGACAAAGGCTCCTTCCTCTCTCGTACCAAAACCCCGAACCAAGTTCTTTGGTTATGAAGGGCCGGTGCCCTTATCCGCTTGGGTGAGTCAAAATTAGGTTTCTTGGTTCCTTAAAGACCAAGTGGCGACTCTGTATCTGTTTTCAACAGACCTTTCGTTTTCTTTCCTTGATTCAAATCAATTTCTAAACAATCTCGAACAAAGAGAGAAGTGGTCCGATCCCGCGTGTCCACACACGGGCATGACACAGAAGATTGCTTTAGGCTTAAGATCGCCATTGAGAAGCTGATCGAGCAGGGCCACCTAGCCAAATTCGTAGCGGCAGACAGACGACCTTGGTAAGACATCCAAGCTCTGAGCAGCTACGACCCTTCAGGCAAATCCATGTAATCTCTGGAGAAACTTCAGGCGGAGGGGATTCACAGTCATCCAGGAAGAGGCATGCTCGGGCATCCCGATTGGATGTCTAGCATGTCCAATCCACCCGCTGTCCCCCAACCGATGTGTTGTTGTTCACATCTAAGGACATGTAAGACATGTACTGCCCTCATAATGATTCGTTGGTGGTGACGCTCTCCGTAGCAAACTATGTGATCAAAAGGGTGTTGGTAAACACGGACAGCTCATCCGACATCATGTTCGTCTCAACATTCAATCAGCTCGGGATGTCTAGGGATCGGCTCCAACCAGTGGCCACTCTCCTGGTAGGTTTCAACGGGTCCAGTACCCAATCGCTCGGTCCCATCGAGCTCCCGGTCCTTATGGGAGACAACCCCAGTTGGCATCTATACTGGCAAGCTATGTTGTCGTGGAAGCTCCATCTACTTACAATATCATCCTTGGGAGGCCAACTCTCAACAAGGCCAAGGCGGTCGTGTAATCGTACAGCCTGGTGGTAAAATTCCCAACCCCTTAAGGACCCGGGAACCTACTGGAAACCAAGCTATCGCTCAGAGTTGCTATGTCAGCTCCTTGCACTGGGAAGCCATTACAGAAACACTAAACATTCAGGAGATGGACCCTAGAAACAAAAGTGACGGAGTGGGTCCAATGGAAGAGCTGGAATAAGTGGTGTTGGATCCTCGATTTCCTGACTGGACCGTTATCATTGGTACACTCTTAGAGCCAGGCCTCAAGGAGGATCTGGTTCAGTTCCTACAACAAAGCCAGGATGTCATTGCCTGGAGCCATGAGGACATCCCTGGGATAGATCCCCGGGTCATGTCTCACCATCTCAATGTAAACCTGGATTCCTGGCTGGGCAAACAAAAGAGGCAGGGTATTGCACTCGAGAGACAGGCATCAGTATGTGAAAAAGTTGAGAAACTCTTGAAAGTAAATTCCATCCGAGAGGTTTACTATCTCGACTAGTTAGCAAACGTGGTACTAATCAAGAAAAGCAATGGGAAGTGGAGAGTGTGTGTAGATTTCACTGATCTGAACAAGGACTGCTATCCATTACCTAGGATAGACCTCCTCGTGGACTCCACAGCCGGTTATGCACTCCTCTCATTCATGGATGTCTATTCGGGGTACAATCAAATCAGCATGTATCCCAGGGATGAGGAGAAGACTTCCTTTATCACGGACCAAGGGACATACTGCTAGAAGGTAAATGCCATTCGGCCTCAAGAATGCCGGGGCAACCTATCAACGCCTAGTCAATCACATGTTCAAGGATCTAATCGGGAATTCCATGGAAGTCTATGTTGATGATCTCTTGGTCAAAAGTCAAGACGAGTCTGACCATTATGAGCATCTGGTCGGGGCCTTCGGCATTTTGAGGAAGTTCGGAATGAGGTTAGACCCGGCCAAGTGCACATTTGGTGTCTTGTCCGGGAAGTTTCTAGGACACCTAATCAGTAAGCAGGGTATCAAAGCAAACCCTGAGAAAATCCAGGTCATCATAAACATGCGGTCGCCCAGGTCAACCAAAGAAGTTTAGAGCTTGGCCAGGCGGGTCACCGCATTAAACAGATTCATCTCCCAAGCTACCGATCGGTGTCTTCCATTTTTCAAAATCCTCCACAAGGCCATTCAGTGGTCAAAAGAGTACGAGGAGGCCTTTCAGGAACTCAAGAAGTACTTGGCATCGCCCCTTTTACTCTTAATGTGCCAAACGAGGAATTGTTCTTATATTTGGCAGTGTCACTTTTAGCAGTTAGCTCGGGTCTCATCTGAGAAGAGCATGGGACACAATTCTCGGTCTACTACACCTGCCGGGCACTTCAAGGCAAGGAAAACAGATATTCTCGCACAAAGAAGCTCACTTTTTCCCTCATCACGTCTGCCCGGAGACTTCACTCGTATTTCCAGGCCCATGCTATCGTGGTCCTCACAGATCAGCCGCTCCGCTGGATCCTAAGCAGGCCCGAAACATCCGGAAGGGTCGTTAAGTGGGCCTTGGAGTTAGAAGAATTCAAAGTAACCTATAGACCGCACATGGTGATCAAGGGGCAGGTCTTAGCAGATTTTTTGGTGGAGTTCACATGCCCAAAAGACCTAGTGGAAGAGGATGACCCACCCCATCTACCGCCTGGATTGTAAAAAGACATCCCGACCTGGGTACTTTACATAGGCGGGCCCATGTCCGAACAGTTCTAAAGAAATTAGAAGGCTTCTCCATAATACAGATCCCCAGGGAAGAGAATACGAGAGCCAATCGGTTAGGGTTGAATACTTACCTGAGCCAAGTGTGATCAACTTGGACGTCATGGAGATCGATCAGGTCACCTTGGGCCCCAGTTGGATTGATCCGATCATGACATTTCTCACAACCGGCTTGCTACCAAACAAAAGGGAAGAAGCCCACCAGATAAAATATCGGGCAGCCAGATATCACCTCGTTGATGGCATCATCTCTAAAAGGGGGTTCTCTATCCCATATCTCCGCTGTGTCCACCCCACACAGGTCCAAGCAATACTACATAAAATCCTTGAAGGTGTGTGCAGTAACTATGCAGGAGGTCAGGCGCTCTCCCGAAAAGCGTTGCTGCAGGGCTACTATTGGCCGGCAATGGCTCGGGACTCCCAGAAGTATGTCAGGCAATATGACAAGTGCCAAAGATACTCTCCCATGATCAATCACTCGGGAGAACTCGAAACACACATCCTCAGCCCATGGTCATTTGCTCAGTGGGGCATCGACATCATCGGTTCACTCCCGATGGGAAATGGGCAAGTTAAGTTCACTGTTATAGTAGTGGACTACTTCACCAAGTGGGCGGAGGCCGAGCCCTTAACCACCATTACTGAGAAAAAGATGGAATGTTTTGTTGAGAAGAACATCCTCTGCAGGTTTGGTATTCCCCGCGTTCTGGTCAGTGACAACGGCCGACAGTTAGACACCCTAGTGTTCAGGCAATTCTGCTTGGGCTATGGGATATCCAATCACTATTCCTCTCCTGAGCACCCTTAAGCCAATGGCCAAGCCGAGGTGACAAACTGGACTATTCTGCATTCAATCAAGACCAGACTCAAAAATGCCAAGGGGCTTTGGGCAGAGGAATTATCGACCCTTCTGTGGGCCTACCATACCACTCCCCGGGCGGCAACAGGCGAGACACCATTCTCACTAACCTATGGTTTTGAGGCAGTGGTCCCCACTGAGGTCGGGTTACCTATATACTGGGTGGCATATTTCAGCGAGTAGAGCATTGAGGAAGCCCTCAGAGCAAAGCTTGACATGGTAGAAGAAAAAAGAGACCAGGCATATCTAAAAGTGGCAGCTTACAAGCAGAGAGTTTCCTAGTACTTCAATAGCAAAGTCAAGCATCGGAGTTTCCAGGATGGGGATCTCGTTTTAAAGGCGGTGAACCAGTCTACCAAGGTCCCGAGCCATGGGAAGTTGGGGCCAAACTGGGAAGGACCATACCAAGTTTTACGGGTCAACTGCCCGAGGACCTATTGGTTATAAACTTTGGACGGTCACGACCTCTCTCACCCTTGGAACGTGCAACATCTCCGCAAGTATTTCCAGTGAAGCATGGCAATAATGTTGGCTAGGAACCATGTAGCTCTGCCTGAGCAATTCTATTCATATAAGTAATAAAAGTTTCTTTTTTCGCCAAACAACTCTTCTCTGTATTTGCTCATCCAAAAGACCTCGGGGTAAGACCCCAGGCATCTAAAAGTCCTCGAGTCCGTAACCCGAGGCACAAGCTTCGTTTAGGTCCAACCGATGATGGGGGCAACACCCCCTAGGTGGCTGATGATAGCAAGCCTCAAAGGACCCTGCAACCACCCACGTTCCAGGTTAATTTCCTACGATCACTTCCTCTATATGCCTGTCTTAGCAAACGCTTGGGGGGGCAGGGGAATACCAAGCTAAATAGGAAATCACACTAGGTACTAACAGGACTTGGAATCCTAGGACACCTAACATTCCTAAGCACCTACAGTATCCAGAGAAATCGCTCGGATAGTAAATAGGTCACAAGCCTACACTATACCCGAGCGGGACCTACTTAATAGGTCCCTAAAAGACCAAGTATTCTCTATCGGTTATAGTCTTAAACTGTTTGCTAAGGCATGGATTTAGATCGGCTAACAACTGGTCGGGTATTGGCAATCACAAACAAGCATACACATACAAGTGAGAAATACAAAACAATTAATGCAAAAGGTGGCCTCAAAGGACCTTTTCATTAATTAAAAAGAAAAGTATTTACATTGACTGGGGGGCAGTTGCAATAGCCTCCCAAAAAAAAACCAAGTATTCTAGTGTAAGGCCGACCCCCACACTAGACGTCGACAACGTCCACATCGTCACCCGTGCCATCCCCACTGGCCGGTACATCATCGTCAGTAGCAGCAATGACCCCCTCATCATCCTGAGCCAGCTCCTTCCAGAAGTCAGAGTCAGTCCAGGAGTACCCGAAGAGGTCCCAGTCTGGGTGGTCCGAGGAGACCCGAGCGGTCAGGTCGGCATAGCCCTTGAGGAAGCATGCCTCAAATTCTTCCTCGGCTTCCTTGGCTTTGGCATCCCGGGCGGCGGTGACCTCAGCTAGGGTCTCTATCAGAACCTTGGCTTGCTTCTCAGCGGCCACCCTCCCAGCTTCTGCATCCACAACCTTTGATTCCAAGGCCTTCCAGAAGCCCGCTCGGTGGAGATGGTGTCCCAGGCCTCCTCCAGCTCAAGGGCCAAAGCCCTGGACTTTTCCTCTACCACGAAAAGAGAAAACCCTGCAGACTCCCGAGCAGCCTTCTCTTCTTCCAGGGTGGCCTTAGCAACGGTCAATTTCTCGGCCATCCCGGGCAGGGTTGCCTCAGCCCCTACTGCCAAACAGCCGACCTGTAGGAAAAGTTTTGAAGTATAAGTTCTCGGACAGAGAAGATAAAAACACGAAGTGTGAAGGGCAATTTACCATATGGCTAACGCTATTAAGCCAGCCGACCAAGGCATCAGGGCCCAGCAGAGAGCATTTGTCGACCTGACTCTGCAGCAACCCAGGCCGGACTCTCCCTCTGATAGCGTCCATCGTCTCCACCACTGGTATTACGGATGGCTCATCGCGAGGCCCCGGAAGCATTGGTTTGTCCAGGGTCGAGAATGACACCCCAGCCAGTGTGGTAGTAGGGGTAGCTTTGGTGCTGTAGCAACAGTGATGCCGGGGTTTGAAGTTCTAACTACTTCCTTATCGGCCCAGATGGCGATCCCCCAGGAGATTCTCTTTAACTTTTGACCCTCGATAGGGTCCTGCTTCTTCCTCTTTATTCCCGCCCGGGCCAGTAGGGCCGTATCCTTCTCCTTTAGTGCAGCCGCATTTTTTGGGGCCATCTCTATCAAAACAATCAAGGATGAGTCAGTTATGCATGGAGTTGAACAAATAGCAAAGTACTCTAAGAATGAGATCAAGTAATGTACTGGGAATGATCGGGAAGAATCTGGAAGCCCCGAGGCAACGCTTGGGCTTCTAGGACGTCTTTTGACCCCCTACCCGGGTCAGTAACTTACTGATGTCTGTGGGGTCTTCGTCCAAGGACAGAATCCTTGCCTGGCACTCATCGGGAATGTCGGGCGGATTGACCAATCCCTCTGCATGATGAAAGTAGTCAGTTTGTTTATAGCAGCGAAAAAGAAGTAAAACACGGGAAAGGACGGAGGCTTACTCCTCAACTTCCCTGCCTAGGAGGTCCTCAATTGAATGCCTGGTGCCTCCTCATAGAACCCGAGGGTGGATTCTTTGAAGAATTTCTTCTTCCACCCCCTATTGTTGCTCGGGCAGTTAATTATTATTTTCCTACCCTACTGAGTAGATAGCGCGAAGAAACCGGCCTCCCCGTGCACTTTAAATGGCCGGTGGCCCCAAAATAATTCCTGTAGTGTGAGCTCGTAACCTAGAGCCTAGGGCCACAAGGAGATAGCCCCCATCAAGCATCTCCACCCATTCAGGGTGAGCTACCCAGATGAGATCTCGAGGTATATTAGCGCATCCCGGGCAGTGGGGTGTAGAGGAAGGTGAAGGCCTGCAATAAGGGTGTCCTCGTACAGGGTGACGAAGCCCGACTGGTGAAAGTGAGCCCTGTCACTATGCACACCTAAGGAGAAGCGGTCGGGAATGTCATATTTTTCCCTGGTCTGGATTAGGTCAGCAGAGCATAAGGTGCTAACAATCCGTTCACAAGAGAAAATTTAGAAAACCACGTCCGGACTGTTCGAAATAGACTCCTTGGCATCTTGCCTCCCAGACGTCGAGGTAACGGGTATATCATTAAAACCCTTGTCATTAGGCACTAGGATAAGAATCCTGCCCTTGCTATGCTGAGCTGATGGGGATACCAAGGATGTGTCTAGGCTGGTGTTTGGGGTCCCAGTGCGGGACTGCTTATCTTCTGACCAGAAGACGGGTGGAACCCTGAGTGGCACATCCCTAAAGCACCAGATGTTGGGAAATGGAGTAATTGGAGAACTTGATATGGGTTAGGAACTCCTAGCCTGAGGTATAACGGGGGTAAAGTGATGAACCTAAAGGGGAAAAAGAAAAGGGTCCCCAATGTAAAGAAACACTCGGTCAAAACTGCTACACGGCAACCCAATCGGTTTAACTGCTCTATAACTAAGGATGGGATATTCAACCTAAGAACAGAAATAAACCTAAAGAAAAGGAAGTCCTAGTCCCGGGCAAAACCTACTGGGTTTGATCCCTCCAGCCTTACTCAGAAGGAAAGAAAAAGAAAACAAGAGAAGGTGGAATGCAGCAAATAGAAGTTTGGAAAGGAAGGACTTACTAGAATCAATGTAGAAAAGGAGTCGGGAAACTTGGCCGGGAAAGTCTTGCTCTCAAAACTACTCGGTAGTGTCTACTTCTTAGCAGCAGAAACTAACGAATTGAGCAAGTGTTCTTTATATAGGAGACGCGGACGACCCATATCAGATTGGATCTAACGGTCAGGGAGCTTTGTCGCCAAAACTGACCGACAACTGTCATCTTGGGCATGTGAACCGTTGCCTCAAAAGGTGCGCGCATTAAATGTGCGATGGGATGGTCCGACTACAACGCAAGTGCTTTGTTACTTTTACACTAGCCTCGTTGGATCCTGACCCTACCAGTAACCAGTTGACACGTGGTAGTAGCCGGCCCTGGGCCCTCATAGTCACCGCTCGGTCTAGACCCCAGAAGACCAGCGCCACCGGTCACGTCCCAGGGTCCTGGCCTCTTTCCCGAATGGTTTTTCAGAAGCAGTCTTAATTTTCAAACCTCATCAAATAGGGCATCCCATTAGTTTCGAAAATGGGGGAAATCTAATATGTACAAAAATTTCTGGTCAAAGTCAAACCTCGCCACCTCAGAAAGGAGAAGTCAAGTCACCTCGAATCTAGATCTACTGTTCAATCCTCCCGAGCTGTTGCATGAACTGTCCAGTCTGGTAAAAAACCCAAGAGTTTGCTCCATCTTGGCCCCACATGAGCGTGCCTCCAAAAGGCATGATGGCTTGTCCAGCGGGTAACCAGTCAATTACCTGTCCTGGCTAGAAGACTGAATAGAAGGAGCAAGTAGTTTCCCAAACCACTTAGGAAACTCTCCTAAATTTGTGTCGATCAGATTGTAGTCAGATTAAGTTTCCTAATCTACAAACTTACCTTGTATGGGCGGTCTCTTGTAGCTATAAAAGAGGCCACCCACTCCCATTGAAGGGCTCTCATTCTATACCTAAAGAATAGCACTTACATTCACTGGGACGCATAGATCCAGTCGGTTTTGGCTGGTAGTGCCACCTAATCTGTTGGCTCACCAGTCCCCACCGGTGATCTGTTAGTGAAAGCGCATCAATGCACCCATAGATGTAGGTCACCTAATTAACGGGACCAAACCACATACAATCTCTTGTGTCTCTCTTTAAACCTCTCTTACCCAATTTTTGGCATCATCACTCCACACACATATGTTTAACAATACCAAGTCCAATCATGTAACCATGAATCTATCTTCTTGTCGGGATGCTAAATTCATGATTGAATAACCACATCATCTATCCACACTCATGTTCATATTCATGACCATCTTCGTATCCATAAATTGATACAACGATACTAATCTGATACCACATAACTTAGCCAGTTGGTCACATCGGTCGCCTATACAGTGGTGTCCGACATCACCCTATCCCTTGATAGGTTACCAGTCGTCTACACGGTACGTCCTATATATAAATGATTGGAACGACATGTCAGACGTCTTCTATGATGTGTATACTCTTACTGGTCGTCTACATAGTTGAGAATACATTAGAGCACTTACTGGACATCATCAATAGTACATTGGATGTCTTCAACAGCGCACACGCATCACTAGACATCTTCAATAATGAGAGGCGTACTAGAAACTCTAACCATCCCATGTCCACCCGGGTCCTTAGCCGTTGATCCCACAGATCCAAAGTACACATGTCATATTATTCCATACAAAGGCACATATCCCAATTCTCATTATATTCTCTTATCTCTTCCTACCACCATACGTGCTGACCATACGACGTGTAATGCTCATGCTCAAGATATTGACCTACCATATGCGACATCAATTATCATATCTACTCATTGACTGGTTATTAACATACAATCGTGCTCCATCTACTATATAGTTCGGCAATAACAACATATGGTAGTTTGATTAATAGATAGTTCTTCTTATATCAATAGTTAACTTGAAGTATCTCATCTCACAACATTAACATTAACATCATTTAAGTCTAAACTGACATAACCTCATATAGATTATTCCTATATCCCATATCACAATATCACGTATGGATTCATAGTACAACATTTAAACAACTAAATAGTACATATATGTAACAATAAGAATTATCCATATTTAGCATATACCAATCAATTGGGAAATGGGACAATCGATTGGGACCTCAACCAATCTATTGGGTCTCTTTTATTTGATTGAATCCTTTTCAATCGATTGGGTTGGTTTCAATCGATTGGAACTAGTCCAATCAATTGGGTAAGAGTCTTATTCCTAGAACTGGGTAGAGATAAGTTGGTATGTCGGGTATTATAATATACATTCTAAACACCCAGGAAGTATGTCAAAATCATCCTTTAGATTGAGTTAATGGACTCACCTTACTTCAGAGTTTCGATGATTGCGTTCCCGAGCTGCGGCAGCTGCGGCTATGGTGACAGTGAGCTTCCTTCTTCTCTTCTCCTCTCTGGTATCTCTTTGTCTCTCTGTCTTCTGTTCTTCTGCTTCTTTTCCTCATTCTCTTATCTTCTCTTCTCTGCTCTACTCCACCTAAGAGTGTATATATATAACATGCATATATGATTATATATGTATGGAACACAAACACACACACAAAACTCTCTATCTCTCTCTCCCAAACACATATACACATACACACACAGAACACATGTATATATAGAGTAGGAGGGATATACATAGGGAAAAGGGAACAAATTATAGCCCCACAACCAAAACTTGGTAACCACGTACTGCTCCCATCCAATCAATTGAGCTCAGGTTCAATTGGTCGGGGTTAGGCGGCTAGGACACAATCGATTGGGGTTAGGTCAATAAGATACAATCGATTGCTTGGAGTTCACTTGATTGGTTGGGTTTCCTTGGGAATCGATTGGATATGGTCCAATCGATTGGGTGGGGCTTTCAATCATTCTGAAACTCATAACATAAAAATATATCCGAATTATAGGTTATTACAATCGAATAATTGGTACCAATTTTACTGAGTTTAGTAAAAGTTTTTTGGTGACCCATTTTGGGATATTAGCTTATAATTCACAGATTTCGTAATAGATGAATTGGGTGAGTCTTTTTTTTTTCTTCATTTTTATACTTTTTCAAAGATGAATTTCACATATTTTAACATCTAGGATTTATATATACAACATATATCACTGTCAAGAGAGAATTTCTTATTATTAGGGTTTAGTTATGTATTTCGATTCAAAAGGTAAAAAAAGAATAATTAGGTTGTGCCATATGTAAGAAAGAGCATACAATAATGATGTATATGACGAATCAAATACCATCATCTAATAATGAAGAACTCTAATAATCAAATACCATCATCTATAATCAAATACTATCATATTAGTATTGTTGATAATTTTTTGAAAGATTCCAATTAAAGGTTTTATTAATGTGTGATTCCTATCGAGTAGATCTTGTTGTTATGACAATTAAAAATGGAAGAGTGAGGGATACCTTTTTCCTTCTGGGTCCACAAATTTCAAAATTTTCCCACAATAGACATCTTTGTAAATGGAAGAAGAATTTTTTGCTAAATGACTTTGTTCACCTCAAAAGCCTTTTCTATAAGGCCTGGTGATACCAAGTTAATACAACAATACGAGCAAAAAGGATGCCAATTGAATTATAATGAACGATAGAATTTTTTTTTTAAATGGTAGGAAGCTATTTGGAGTTTTAAGAATCTTAAGGAATTAAACTATAATATTTTTGAGATTACGATTGCTACATCTCTATTTTTTTTAGTGAAGTGATCAAAACCAAATCAAGCTTTTTTCTATTTTTTGTTTCTTTTGTTATTTCCTTTCAATTTTGGAGAAAACTGAAGTTTTCTTTCGTTCCCAAGATCTTCTTTGATACATCGTTGGTGGTTTAAGATATGTTAGACAACTCAAATTGAAGTTTTTCATGGCTATATCATTTTGGAACCAACATACAATAATTTGGGACCTGTCTACAACATATTGGGACTAAAGCTACAAAAGATGAATAAGTGATACATCCAAAATTAGTAGGATGTATCATAGAACTTTTCTTCCTATTTTTTTCTTTATCTTTTATGCATGGGTAAAACCCCAATGCATTAGTTTTCATCTTTCGAAGTTATAGAGTACCCTGTCTATATAAAAAAAAATAGTGAATGATTGAAAACTTGATTTTAGTTTTTGTTATAATTAAAGTATTAGTTCAACCTTTGAGCAAAATGTGTTTTTCATTCTTAAACTGAATGTTAGTTTGCATATTGTGTAATACATGTTAGCCTTAAGGTGTATTAAGACATATTTAATTATGTTTTGATGATGTCAAATATGCTATGATAATTACATGATTCATATTGTTTCATTCCTTGTTATTATCATAGTCATTTTTATGCTCATATATAATCTCATTTATTAATATTGTATCAATGTTTTAACACCTTTGTGTGCATGAGATTTAATTGATGTAGATCAAGATTACAAGGAGCTCAACAAGGATCAAGCTTGAAGACTTGAAGATATTTCATCCTTGGTTGAAGTCTAGGACCATCATTGTAAGGCATCTTGATCTCACACTCATAGGGGCTCAAACAAATTCTAAAAGTTCAAGTTTTGGAAATAAATTTTAAGTGAGTCATCTTTAAAGCAATGCCCCAACCAATTGGAAAATAATTAAATGTTGAATCTTATATGGTTAGAAAGGTATTTGAATCTAGTTTCCAAAACATCAAACGGATCGAAAGTTCGATTTTTGTAGAGGGAGTTATGGCCTTTTTAGTGGAGATGTGTCAGGCTGTCAAACAGGGAGGGGCAGTCGACTGAGGGCCCGATGCAGTCGACTGAAGTGAGTAGAATACTAACAGAACCCTCTGTAAACAGATCTTAGTCGACTGCTTCAAGGTCCAGTCGACTGAATCGACCTGAAAGGCAATAACGGCTAGTTTTTAAAGGGGCTTTTAATTACCAAACTTGCCACCAACAGCTATAATCTTCCAAGGCCTATAAATACATGTTTTCCCAAGCTATTTGGGGTAGAGATTTTGATTGGAAAACATAGTATTGATCACACATCTCTTTGATCTTTAAACATTATCATTTGAGCCCTAGTTGTGTGAGTTTATCAATTTGCTCAAATCTTTCATTTGTATTTCTTGAGAGAGCAAAATTATAGTGAGCTTTAATTGTATTATCCACTCTAGAGAGAGATATCAATTTGTATCCAAATCAATTGTAAAAAGTGAGGGTTAGTAACCCTTGTGTGCAAAGAAGAGGTGTTCTTCTTTGGGAGAGATTGAAGGCTCTTGTAACGGTTTGGTGCACACCCGTAAGTGCTCCGGGAACGGTTTGGTCTACACCCGTGAAGTAGATCGGATTAAAGGAATCCTCAAGAGGTGTTCTTGAGGGGTGGACATAGGCCGCGAGGTGCGATTACCGAACCACTTGAAAAATTAGTTTTCAAGTATCTCTTCCCTTATCTCTTTACATAATTGCTTGTGATTGTGTTTAATTTGCTATTAAGTTTTTAAAAGGTTTAAATTCTGCTAAAACCTTATTCACCCCCCAGTAAGGTTTCCATATTTGGGCCAAAAATTGGTATCAGAGCCTCGGCTCTTCTTTTTCAAAAGATTTTTGATAAACTAGAGATAAGATCCAATGGAAACCGACTCTTCTTGCATTTATTATTGTGAGGGTCAATCGACATTAAGACCACCATGTTTTAATGGCTCCAACTATGCCTATTGGAAAAATAGAATGAGAATCTATATGATTTCTCAAGATTTTGATTTATGGCAAATTGTGGTCAAAGGGCCTCATCTACCTACAAAAATTGAAAATGGTTTTTCTATTCCAAAGACGGTAGATGAATATAATAATGCCGATAAGAAACTCATAAAAATAAATGCTATGGCAATGAATTTATTATATTATGGTTTAGACCCAAATGAATACAATAGAATTTCATCTTGCGAATCCGTAATAGAAATTTGGGATAAACTTTAAAATGCCCATGAGGGAACAAGCCAAGTTAAAAAGTCTAAAATCAATTTGCTTGTTCAAACTTATGAAATGTTTAAAATGTTGCCATATGAATCTATTGGAGACATGTTTTCTTGTTTACCATTCTTATTAATAACTTGAAAAACCTTGGTAAAGTTTATACTAATGAAGAAATGATTGAGAAAGTGCTTAGGTCTTTACCAAAGGATTGGCAACCAAAGGTCACGGCGGTTTGTGAAGCAAAGTAGCTTTCAATACTCTCCTTGGAACAAATCATGGGTTCTCTCATAACTCATGAAATGGAATTGGCCGTCTTCAAAAGTGAAGACAAGAAATTGGAAGTGAAAGAGGCCAAAAGGGGAGACATGGCTTTAATATCCTCAAGCTGAAAGAAAACGAGGAAAGATGTTGAGAGTGATGAGGATGAGGAAATGACAAAGATCACCCAAAAATTTGCCAAGTTTCTAAAGAAACAAAAATCGGAAAAGAAGTCACCCAAGGAGGAAAAACACAAAAAGAAGACAATCAAGGCCACTAATAGTAGTTCCGCGAGCGAATCATCGGACGACGACTCAAATGGTGAAGAGATTGTCAATCTTTGCCTCATGACATTGGAAAGGGCCTCTCCTACCACCTCGGCAAATGGAGCATCCAAGAAATGCTTGGATAAAGGTTAAGTATTGATTTGGTAATGGTAGGTAAGTAGGTAATTTTATTTTGATTTGTTTTCATCATCCTACTTAAATTTTTTTTTGTTTAGATATGCATACTTGATTTTTTTTGCATAATCTTGTTTCATCCACTTGTGATTTGGATATGTCTTTACATAAATCATCATGCTCTTGATATAGCTTATTTGAAAAATGATGATATGCTTTTGTTTGATTAGACAAAGTTTTAATAATGGTTAGACCAAATGATGTTTTGTGATCATTCAAATTTTTGCTGCTGAACAAAGCAGTCGACTGGTACCCGACACAGTTGACTGATTCAGGTGTGAGCCTTTGAACTTTTTGATTCTGCTTTGTTAAGTCGACTGATCGAAAGCACAGTCGACTGATGCTTGTTTGTTTTTGTCAAACTGAGGCTTATTTAAGTTTGATTTCAAAATTTCTCTTTGGTTCAGTCGACTGACAAGTCGACCCAGTCGACTATTTTGATAATTTTTAACTCTCTGTCTAGGGACGTCGACTAAAGAAGTTCTCCAGTTGACTGATCCGACTGAATTTTTGTTTATCTTATATTTTGAGTTCTCCAACTTTATTATTGGTATCTCTTGGGAGAATATGCTCTCTATTTATATTATTTGGTATCTTTTATCATTGCACATACTTAGGGGGAGCACTTTCATGTTTCATTAGCTCACATGTGGTTATATTTGTTTATTTTTTGTATCATTTTGGCCTTTTGATTTGTATGCCTATTGTGAGGGGGAGCTTTGTGTTTTATCCCCCAATCTTTTTTATAATGTCAAAGGGGGAGAAATTTGAGAAGTATTGGGGAGAAGTATTTGGGTAGTTATCATTCATGTTCTTCAACATATGATATCCATTATATATGAATGATAATATGAAAATGACCAAATGTGCTTATATTGGCATATCCTTCACTGGTTGTTTGCCAACATCAAAAAGGGGGAGATTGTTAGCCTTAAGGTGTATTAAGGCATATTTAATTATGTTTTGATGATGTCAAATATGCTATGATAATTACATGATTCATATTGTTTCATTCCTTGTTATTATCATAGTCATTTTTATGCTCATATATAATCTCATGTATTAATATTGTATCAATGTTTTAACATCTTTGTGTGCATGAGATTTAATTGATGTAGATCAAGATTACAAGGAGCTCAACAAGGATCAAGCTTGAAGACTTGAAGATATTTCATCGTTGGTTGAAGTCTAGGACAATCATTGTAAGGCATCTTGATCTCACACTCATATGGGCTCAAACAAATTCTAAAAGTTAAAGTTTTGGAAATAAATTTTAAGTGAGTCATTTTAAAGCAATGCCCCAACCAATTGGAAAATAAATAAATGTTGAATCTCATATGGTTGGAAAGGTATTTGAATCTAGTTTCCAAAACATCAAACGGATCGCAAATCTGATTTTTGTAGAGGGAGTTATGGCCTTTTTAGTGGAGATGTGTCAGGCTGTCAAACAGGGAGGGGCAGTCGACTGAGGGCCCGATGTAGTCGACTGAAGTGAGCAGAATGCTAACAGAACCCTCTGTAAACACATCTCAGTTGACTGCTTCAAGGTCCAGTCGACTGAATCGACCTGAAAGGCAATAACGGTTAGTTTTTAAAGGGGCTTTTAATTACCAAACTTGCCACCAACGGCTATAATCTTCCAAGGCCTATAAATACATGTTTTCCCAAGCTATTTTGGGTAGAGATTTTGATTGGAAAACATAGTATTGATCACACATCTCTTTGATCTTTAAACATTATCATTTGAGCCCTAGTTGTGTGAGTTTATCAATTTGCTCAAATCTTTCATTTATATTTCTTGAGAGAGCGAAATTATAGTGAGCTTTAATTGTATTATCAACTCTAGAGAGAGAGATATCATTTTGTATCCAAATCAATTGTAAAGAGTGAGGGTTGGTAACCCTTGTGTGCAAAGAAGAGGTGTTCTTCTTTGGGAGAGATTGAAGGCTCTTGTAACGGTTTGGTGCACACCCATAAGTGCTCCGGGAACGGTTTGGTCTACACCCGTGAAGTAGATCGGATTAAAGGAATCCTCAAGAGGTGTTCTTGAGGGGTGGACGTAGACCACGTGGTGCGATTGCCAAACCATTTGAAAAATTGGTTTGCAAGTATCTCTTCCCTTATCTCTTTACATAATTTCTTGTGATTGTGTTTAATTTGCTATTAAGTTTTTAAAAGGTTAAAATTCCGCTAAAACCTTATTCAACCTCCCTCTAAGGTTTCCATATTTCGGCCAACAATACCCTCTCCCGCGGTTAACATTTATTTATGTTTTAGCATGCATTATTATGAATTAATAATATTTATGGTGTTATGTGACACATACAAGACGTTTATTTAACCTGCTAAGTTCGGACATGTGTTGAGAGGTCCCATTTGTGATGGGACAATATTGTGGGATAACCTTTATGTGCTTAAATGGTTATTAAGGTTCATGCAGCATTAATGTTATATATTTTTTTTAATATTATGTTAGTAGTTAGAGACAACTTCTGTGATCAGTTTGGATACCTTATGACAGCTAATTGGACTTGTTGCATAATTGGTAGTTTAAATAGTAACTCAATATAATTATATGGGAGATCTTATAGGATTCATACGAGACATAGATAAAGACCCATTTAAGTTTATGATAGTTTTATATTAGTTCTAAAACTTGTGTGGATGTATTAGCAATAAACTAGAACCTATGGGGGTTTCATAATAAACAAACTATGGTTAAACATATATAAAGGTGAAGAAAGAGAAAGAGAAGCTATCTTCTCAAAACCATCTGCTTGGTTCATACAAAACGGAGACGGGGGTTTCGACTACGCTTTTGACGCTATTTGATCTAGTTGCTGATGTTCATTTTCAATTCTGATTACTTATTCAGATTCCTAGAAGTGAGTCTAACACTTGGTACAAATTTTACTGAGTTTCGTAACAGTTTTTCAATGACCCATTATAGGATATTAGCTTATAAAACACAGATTTGTGTGGGATTTATACCCGGTTCACGTTTAGGAGTGATTCCTAAGATGTGAGTGACTTGAATTATGAATTTTGGATGAATTCATATTTGGGTTCGTTTGTGATGTGAAAGGCATGATTAGTTAGCTTAATTTTACATGTTTAGCAATATTATTCAATTCATGGTGTAGAGCTACGCCAAATCGTTTAGTAAGGTGTAGTTATGTGATTATGGTGTGATGTCTAAATGAGCATGATGAGTTATCTATTTGGGTCAATATGATTACTAGTTATATACCACCATGAGGTAGTTTTTGTGGTGACAACCACAAGCCACCACAGGCCTTGGGACATGTAGAGGAGTGGGTCATAAATAGTCGTTTGGGCTAAGGGAGAGGTGCTGTGAACTAGTGTGTAATGGTACAAGTGAACTAGTATTCACTAGAGACTATTATTTCCTGTGATATGATGAAATTAAGCATCCTGTTATCCATGTGCATAATTAAAGTCATTCACTAAGCATATAGCTTATGTATTATAGTAGTTATTGAATAACCATCGTAGGTGATCATGGTGACGCACCGAGGAGGTGAAATGGGATAAAGCGAGAGCGAGTAGACTCGGGAATAGTTGAAGCTCTTGTTTATAGTTTTATGTTTAAGTTTAAACTTGTAACATGTGGTAGCTTGTTCTTAAATCTAGAATGTAACTATTTTGTGAATTTTAGTTCTAGACATATGTAGTAATTGTATTTGCATAGCAAATGTTGTAAACCGGATTTGTAACTCTGTTTGCACCACAAAATAAATTCATGGTATGGGCCCACAGAGGATATGGTCAAAAGAGGAGAACATATCACCTGGTTATTTGTGTAGTTGGCTAGGATGATGGGTTTGAACACAGGATGATGGCAGTTACTCATTGAAACAAGTCAAGTTGATGGTAAATAACTGCCAAGGGCCTATCTTTCCAACATGTGCGTGCAAAATATGCCACATGTATTAAAACAATTATAAAGAAGTAGAAAAACTACTATTTAATGGAGAATGTTGGTTACAAGATGGTGGAGAATGAAAGTTACAAGGTAGTGGGTTATATTTACACAAGGCCATTATTTAAATGGCTTAGTGGGATATAACCACCCATGAACTACCACATCATGGGGTAGTTATATAAGAGGTTATTATCTATAAATTACCACATAATGTTCATTAGCCACATCATCAGCCTGAAGTAACATGATCAGCCTGGAATACAGTGGCAGTTATGCAGTAATCAGCCTAAAATGCAGTGATCAATCTGAAATGCAGTGGCAGTTATGCAGTTAATTAAATTCACCATGTTGCCTTTAAATACAAGAGAAGAATGAAGAAGAGGGCCATCATCAATGATCAAACAAACTACTTGCTCTAAGCATTTTATCTTTTATCTTTCATTTCCTTTTCCTGTTTTAGGAGTAGATTTTAATGTAGTTCTTTTCACATCCATAAGAAAAGGTATGTTATCCCCTTCTTCTTCGTGTTGTAATTTGGAGACGAGCTTTGCCAATCCAAACTGTAAGAAGGCGTGCATTCCCCTTCTTGTTTCTATAATTGGAAGTGCGATTATCACTCCAATCCCTTGTAACCATTTTTGTGATTAATGAAAAATATTGTCTATTGGGCATTTACTTGCTTGGTGAGATTTGTGTTTTACTCTAAAGTCTTTGATTTTGTCAGAGCACTGAGAATCCAAAGGAAAGTGTTTTTCCCCTACTTTTCAAATCGCCTGATCAATTTATTCATACTTAGAGGATGTTTGTTGGCAAACAACACGTTTTCTTGGCACGCTCGCGCATAAGAACATTTTCTGCCAAACAAACTCGTGTTAAGTTTGGCTTGTAAAAGCAAGTCTTATTTATATATGTTATAGCATGTTTTTTGGGTTGAGATTAGCTGTGGTATATCTCTAACTCGCATAGCTATATTGGGATGGTATACTCGGAGTCTTACTCGATGAGTTTTGAATAGTGTTGATTCATGATAAGTGTTTCTTTTAAATCTCTTACAATACTTGCAATGGCTCTTAGAAGTTATTGAATCCAATCTTCATGGTATGAAAAAAATGATTTGAAGTTTAGTTTATTTCAAGTGTATGTTTTTAGTGGAATGGTGTTAAGTTTCTTCAATATTAAATATAGGGCAGAAAGGCTAGGATTAATCACAGGGGGTATTTGACTGGTCTAAAGGGACCCTTCGACCGCTAGAAGGTACCCCAACATGTGTCCTTTTGTTACAGAGGGACTTTCGAATGGTCAAGTGGGACCGTTCGACCGGTCAAAAACCCGTAAGACAAAACTTTGGTTTTGCATCTTCTGGATGTTTCTAATTTGATCTTTTCACATGAAAGGGAAAATGGAACTTTTGTAGACCGACCTTTTTAAGGAACGTTTGAGACGAATGAGTTCGGACCTTTTAAAGAGCCATTGCTAGTTTGTGATTTTACATCTTAAACTTGTTTTAAACTTATTTCCAGACCTTGAATCACTTGGCACGAGCCTGGTGGCATACCACATGTCCTAGAGTCACATGTATCGATTCGGGTGTGAGATATTGGTCCCTCAGTTTCTGCTTATAACAATTGGTAATTTAACTTTTACCTCAATTACAATGTCAACCTTCTGTCAGCTTACTTTTGATAGAGCTATAGAAACTTGCAACTATTCAGTAAATAAATAAGTTATACATATATCTCTAACAACTTAAGCTTTCAGAGCAGATGGTTGCTGATAATGCCTTTTTAAGGTAAGTTGTGTGTAGTGTGCTTGATGAGTTAGATTTGATGAGAGAGAGAGAGAGAGAGTTTATATGTGGTTTGGTCCTGTTAATGAAGGAACCTACGCCCATGTGTGTGTCAGAGTACTCCACTATATGAACAAAACTACTATAGAGAACTTGGTGATCCATTAATGGTGACTAGAACTACCAAGGGTCAGCCATGCAAGGTAGGTCTTAGGGTTTCTTGCAATGTAATTGACAATACAGTATATTTAGTTTGGTTGAACCCGGTTCCCCTCAAAGGGGGATGGGAGGGCCTTTTTATAGAAGGACGAGTCCTCCCTTACAAAGTGATTTAGTTTGATTAGATAACTATGGATAGCCTGTGATGATTGTTGTGTAACACCATGTATATTTCTGATAGAAATATTCATTTTTAAATATGTTAAGGAAGCAACCTGAATTTTTACATGTTATTAATTGGCTGTGTGGATTTATATTTTTATGGGTCACTAATTTATCTGTGGGTATTTATTCATTTTTATTGTTATTAATTACTGTATGAAATAATTAGAACATTAAAATAGCATCTTAGGTTCTCTGGCACACTTCGATCAATTGAAAGAGGTTTGATCGATCGAACTAGATAACTCACATGCTAATTTAAAATTTTCAAAACATTACAAAACATTAAACTCAATAATTTTAAAACTTTCAAAATTGTGAAAAACATCTAGACAGAGAACACTTTCGATTGATCGAAATAAGGTCAATCGATTGAAAGTAGTTCGATTGCTTGAACTCATCATTGTTTCGATCGATTGAAGCACTTTCAATTGATCGAATAAATACAGTTTCAATCGATCAAAACATTTTCAATCGATCGAAACTTACATTCAACCAATGCAATCACATATTTGTTTTCTACTGTGAAACAACTGCAGAAATAAATCTGTGATGATGCAGTTTCAAAAATAGTCCTAAAACCAACATGCAAATCAAAACTAGTGGTCCAAAACACATCTATAGATCCAAATAAGCCTGACTCTGTTACCAATTGATGGACTTAGGTTTAGAAAAACATTAAATCATGCACAGTAGAAAATCATGTTTCAAAAAATTTATTGGTAGCCCAGATCTACTACTTATCAACTTCCTTCAGTGAGCAGCAACTTCCTCCAGGTTATCTTCACCCTTATGACTCCTTGAATTCTTGTCGGAGAAATTAGGGCTTGTGGGAACCCTAATAGAGAGAGAGAGAGAGAGAGAGAGAGAGAGAGAGAGAGAGAGAGTAGGCTAAGAAAACCCTAAACTATTTTCTGGAGAGCTGTGGCAGTAAAATGGCATTCAAACATATTATGGGCGTTACTCTCTATAGGTTTTCAAATCGACTTTTGGGTTTCGATCGATAAAAACACTTTTGATCGATTGTACTTTCAATCGATCGAAGCATTTTCGATTGATCGAAAGTATCATGTCTTCAATTGATCAAAACTAGTTTGATCGATCGTACTCCCTGTTCCTGCCTTTTAAGTATTCTTGCAAAGCTAAGGGTAGGACCTCCTGTGTTCTTTATTGTTTAATCAGACCAATTGTTAATCCCTATGACCAAATTCTTTGATCAACGAATTAACCAGCTGATCAGTTAACGCTAATCCACTATAAAATGATGACTGCACTCCAATGCAAAATAACATATCTAAAGCGATAACTAAACTTGTATGGTGTACTAATGTCCCTCTACCATCAGTATTCATAATCACATTTAGGTAGTCAGATAACTGTTACTGTCAACCTGATTGATGATTACATCTTCTATTCCTTGAATTTCATTCACCTCTCATGATTACTAAACATGTTGGTACCTACTTATCAACAAGACTATAGTTCTTTGTAATCACCTCGTTGACATTCTCAAAGGAATGCTTACTCTTTATCAGAGGGTAGATTCTATTTTGACAATGTAGGTTCACGACCCTATGAACATTACTTACCCAAGATACCCATGTGTTGATCTCGAAGACCTCACTGATTGCTAAGTCAAAGCAGTCACATCTGTAGTCTGTGTCCATAATCGTCTCACGTCCGATCTCTGAAAGTATCCACACGAGCAAACCACAAATTGGAATAGTTGGGGTTAACAACCTAATGTAGTCGTACAGTCACTTTCTTAAATACTTCTATGTTAACAACTTAATATGAAGTACACCCTCACAACTTTTTCTAATTACACATTGACCTTTCTTGTATGACCCCGTTGGTCCATACTAATCTGGCAGTAAGTACTAATACTTTAAAGTATTACAATCGTAACTCATTCTAATTATTATTGAATTAGAACACCTTCTAATTCTGATCCCTTATTAAAATAATAAATAATAAATGTATTGTTATTATTATTCAGGCATCTACTAGTCATGAGTGACACCTAGCACTATATCATGACACACCCCAGATAGTCTATAAAATAGTAAACATTTATGTTTACAGTTATCGTACAATTGAATCCTTCTATCACACCAGGTTCCAATTATATCTTTTGGATTATGGACCCCGATTTAATAATATGTTTTCAATCTAATTGATATTACTCTGTTTAGTGAAATTAGAAAACTATTTTCTAATTCTCATCTGCCCTAACTAGGGAGCTTTACTTGAGATATATCATAGAAAATCACATAGGACTTTCTCTCTCTCACTTGAGAGTGATAAATTCCTTGTTGTACATTAACATGTCTCCCTGTATGACTTACTATACCCAACCGTATATGAATATGCGTTTGATTAAAACATAAACACCATGCACGTTAAAGCATAACAACTCATACACACGACAACACTGATATCTCAAGTCTAAGGATTACTTGTACCACTATAACTAAGAGCAACCTATTGATTAAAAAATAAAATTCCACTTAGATGTTCTTATCAATTGATCACGTTCAATGAACCTATTTTACAACAAGCACCCACATGTCTGTTCCAGCGTCCCTACACTGCTGACTTAAGATTAGTTATATTTTATCAAATAAATTAACATGACACATGCTATTCCAACCAGATTATTAAATGCCCAATTTAATAATCATACGACTAAGAACAATTTTAGAATAAAGCCACCAAGAAATATATGGTCTTCTTCCTTAACACTTTAAGTACATATCTTCTCAAGTTTAATTCTATGGACTTATCATATAATTGTTAAACAACAATAATGATAAATAATAAATAGACCAGAGTAGTAATGGATGGGACAGAAGCAATGACACCCACGTCAATTTCAACCGAATTAGTTGCCATTTTTCGAATTAGAATAAGAGTAATTCTTTGGTGACAACTTTCATGCAAATCTCTCTTTCTAAATTATTCTTACTCGAATTTTGGCATCATCAGTTTGGCACTATCTGTGCGAATGTCCAATTTCTCATCAACAAATCTCTTGACTAATCAATATGCCACCGAAGAAGGGTAAGAGGAATACCACTCAGGCCGGTCAGGAGGACTCATAGCCCGAGCCGCAGGCTACCTCCATGAACTCCAAGAAAATAACAGCAGTGCTTGCGCAGCTTCTGGAGGGCCAACGGCAAACCCAATAGCATATCGAAGCACTATTGGCCCGACAAGAAAAGCATCCTCAATCCGAGAACCAGCCTGGGAAAAGCATCCCCGACCAGGTGCCCGCGCAAGTCCGAAAGCATTTTTGAACCAAAAGATCGTCAAGGCAGACCTCCATGGACTTTCCCATCAGATCCTGGAATATGTGATTGACCAGGCGTTGATAGGTTACTATAGCATTTTTTAGGCCGTAGGGCATCACCTTGTAGCAGTACGTTCCTTAATCTGTGATGAAGGAATTCTTCTCTTCATCCCCAGGGTACATACTGATCTGATTATATCCCGAGTAGGCATCCACGAACGAGAGGAGTGTATGACCGACTGTGGAGTCCACAAGGAGGTTTATCCTGGGCAATGGGTAGCAGTCCTTAGCGCAGGCCTTGTTTAGGTCGGTGAAATCCATGCACATTCTCCACTTCCCATTGCTTTTCTTGACCAGTACCACGTTTGCTAACCAGTCAGGATAGTCGACCTCTCGGATGGAATTTGCTTTCAGGAGTTTCTCGACTTCTTCACATACCGCAATCTACCTTTCGGGTGCCATACCCTGCCTCTTTTGCTTGACCGGCCGGCAGTCAGGGTTGATGTTGAGACGGTAAGACATAACTCGGGGATCTATCCTAGCTGTGTCTTCATGGCTCTAGGCGAAGACGTCATGGCTTTGCCACAGGAATTCAACCAACTTCTCCTTGAGGCCTGGCTCTAAGAGAGGGCAAACGTTGATGGATTGTTCGGGAAATCGAGGATTCAGCATCACTTGTTCCAGCTCCTCCACTGGACCCACTCTGTTACTTTTGTGTCTAGGGTCCATCTCCTGAATATTTAATGTTTCAGTAATGGCTTCCTGACACAAGGAACTGACATAGTAACTCTGGACGACCGCTTGGTCTCCACGTAGGCTCCCAGGTCCCTAAGGAGTTGGGAATTTTACCACCAGGCTGTACGTTGACATAATCACCTTAGCCTTGTTGAGAGTTAGCCTCCCAAGGATGACATTGTATACGGATGGAGCTTTCACGACCACAAAGCTTGCCAGTACAAATGTCTATTGGGGATAAGTCCCCATAAAAATTGAGAGCTCGATGGTACCGATCAGTTGTGTGCTAGACCCGTTAAATCCGACCGGCGGAGTAGCTACTGGTCGAAGTCGATCTCTGGATATCTCGAGCTGATCGAATGCTAAAGCAAACATGATATTAGAGGAGCTTCCCATGTCCACCAATACCCTTTTCATCACGTAATTTGCTATAGTGAGCGTTACCACTGGCGGGTCATCTTGGGGGCAATGTAAATCCCGTATATCATCGGATGAGAACATTAGCATGTCGGTTGGGGGGAGCCGATGGATTAGACATGCTAGACATCCAATCAGAATGCTCGAGTATGCCTCTTCTTGGCTGACAGTGAATCCCCCCTGCCCGAGGTTCCTCCTAAGATTACATTGATTTGCCCGAGGGGTTGTGGCTAATCCTGGGCTCGGGCATCTAGCCGAGGTCGTCTATCTGTAGTGATGAATTCGGTGAGAAGGCCCTGCTCAATCAGCTTCTCAATGACGATCTGAAGCTTGAAGCAGTCCTCTATGTCATGTTCGTGGTATTTGTGGAAGTGGCAAAACTTATCTCGGTTCCTTTTACAGGGCAGGCTCTTTAGCTTTGCTAGCTGCTAGAGTAGTCTTTGAGTTTCACTAGTGGCCATGACCTCGTGGATAGGCTAAGAAAGTGGTGTGAAGGTAATCGGGGCTTAATCCTTACCACCTCTTTGCTGGTCTTGCTTTGGCTTCTTTCCCGGTCCCTTCTTGAGACCACCGCCCTTCCATTTGCTTTCAGGGACTCTTATTGTGTGAAGTTGGCGCACTTTACTTTCAAAAACTCCTCGGTGTCTATGTACTTCTCGACCCTCTTCGAGAGCTCCTCCAGGGTTATTGGTTGTTCAAAGTAAAAAGATATGGCAACTTTGGTGTGTTGAACTCCCGAACAGAAGGCCATGATTGCAGCCGTTTCATTCAGGTTGCAGATCTGAAGCCTCAGTTAATTTAAATGGTCCAAGTACTGCCTTAGAGATTCCCCTTTTCACTGCTTGACGGTCAGCATCTGGGTATCCGATTGTGACAGATCAAGCATCCCCACGAACTAGCTGATGAAGAGCTTGCTGAATGTCTTAAAGTTATCGATTATTTGGGATTTCAGAGCATGGAACCACTACGTGGCTGGCCCTTTAAGGGTTTTGGGGAAGGCGAGGCACAGTAACTCATCGACCGTGGTGACTTGTGACATCAGAGCCTTGTAAGTGTGGACATGATCCACTGGGCTTCCTGAACCGTCATAAGAGCAGAGATATGGCAGTTTAAATTTTTGCAGGATGGGCAATTCTGTTACCTGGGCAGTATGGGGCTTCTCGATCTCTATGTTAGTGAGGCCATGGCCAGACTTATGACTCAACCTTTCAATTTGCTATTGAAAGTCCTCGATCTGGGCCTTTACATCTCGCCTGGTCTTCTTCTCTATATCTGAGCGGTACGTCGGGTCTGATGATGAGGCCTCTTCCTCGAAGTGCATCATCCTCGAGGATAGGACCCGGCTCTGACTCCGTGTAATTGTGTGCCTGAGATCTTCCCGGCTCCTGACCGAAGGGTCTTTGACCGATTCTCGGGCCTTTTGTCCTGGCCCCTCTCAGCTGGCGACATGTCATTTGTTGATGATATCTCTAGCGTCTTCCACCCAATGTGGATTGGTCTGGGCTCACTGTCTGGTACGCCTGGGTGCCCTGCTACGCTCACCATCCCTGAGGCGTCCCCAATCCGATGGGGATAACGGTGCGAATAGGTAGTTTTATAGTTGAGTAATTTTTTAGGGTGTAGCTATAAGTTCATTATTTTCAACATGTGCTACGGGAAATACAGAGGGAAAAATGATAATGAATAGAAGTGAATTTTTTCTTTTTCTTTTTCTTTATTTTTTCTGGGTACAGGTGGTACATTTGCATTATACTCTCTTCTTGTCGACATGCAAAACTTTGCATTCTTCCAAATCAAAAAGATAGATGAAAAGTTACATGGATATATAATAGAAGGATCTGTAGACACAAAGGGAGAGTTTGGGTCTAAAGTAAAGCCCCCTTGATTTCGTAGTATGATATTCATTCCTACAATATCAGCAAGTAGATTCTACATAAAAAGAAAAAAAAATAGAGACAGTCAACTTATGAGGTCTGTGGCTCAAGGTGTCAGTTACTACATTTGCCTCCCGGGTTATATTACAAAGAGAAATCATAATCCTTGAGTAACTCCATCCATCTCCATTGCCATATATTCAACTTGATCCTTCTGAGAAAACAAATACCTCAAACTCTTGTGATTTGATAATAAATCAAACTTTTCTCTATACAAGTAATGTCTCTAGATCTTAAGAGCAAAACAATCGCAACCAACTCTAAGTCGTGCGTAGGATAAATAATCTCATGCAGTTTCAACTGTCTTGATTCATACACAATCACATTCCTATCTTGCATAACCACGCACCCAGTCCTTGGTGTGAGGCATCACTCTATATTATGAATCTTTCTCCGATCCAAGGTATCCAAAGCACTGGCGCTGAAGTCAATCTTTTCTTCGATTCTTAAAATGTGCTTTCATGCCTATCCATCCATTGATACTTCGTTTCCTTCCATGTCAAATTCTTTAATGGTCCTGCAATCTTGGAGAATTCTTATTCGAATCTCCGGTAGTAACTAGTTAGACCAAGAAAACTTCTAACTTGCATCGATCTAGGATGAATCTACCAAAATTTCATCTTAGGATATGACATATCCTAAGAATTTGACTTCCTAAAGCCAAAACACACATTTACTAAATTTTGCATTCAAACGGTTGTCTCGTAGTGCCTGTAAAGCAATCTGTAAATGCTTCTTGTGTTCTTCTTTCGTCTTGGAGTAAATTAAAATGTCGTCAATGAATACTATAATGAATTAATCCAGATAAAGTCTGAATACTCTATTCATTAGGTCTATGAATACTGTCGGGGCATTGGTTAATCCAAAAGCATCACTAGACACTAAGAGTTCCATATCTTGTCCTGAAAGCAGTCTTTGACACGTCTTTGGGTTGAACCAACAATTGGTGACATCTTGAACCCAGATCTATATTCAAAAATATCCTTGACCCTTATAACTGGTTGAACAGGTTGTCTATCTGAGGAAGTGGGTATCTATTTTTGATAGTTCTATTTACAAAGTCGAAGAGTTCTATCCTTCTTCTTTACGAATAGTACTGGTGCTTCACAAGGTGACATACTCGGGTGAACAAAACCCAAGCCTTCATGTCCTTGAACTTGCTTCTTCAGTTCTAACATATCAGTTGGCGCCATCCTGTACTAGGTCATGGAAATCGACAATATTCTAGGTGCTAACTCAAAAAATAAGTCTATCTATCTCTTTGGTAGAAGGCTAAAGATATATTGGAATACATTTTCAAAATCTTGTACGGTTGGGATCTGGTGGAGAGTAAGCTTTGCACTTATACTCTTGATTGCAACTAAATAACTCATAAGAAATATTTTGTATGGCGATCAGAGTGGGATATTCATTCCTACAATATCAAGTAGCAGATTCTACCAAAATAGTCAAACCTGCACTCTTTGTACTAATATTTGCAAGAAAAAGAAATGTTTGTTACAATAGTTAATTGTATAACCCTGCTCGAAAAGCCAAAAAGGAATTCACTGTTTGTACAAATAATAATCCTAAATTCAGGAAAAACATCTTCACCATCACATAATACCCATATGCATTAGTTTGGTGATACATATATGCAATGACATAGAAATGATGGGGATTACAGTTCCAACGGTTGCTTTTATCGCATTTTTTATGGAGAAATTATTATATGGTCCTAGTCCATAGGTCAAGTGTTGGTCCTGACAAGTCGGGGCCAGCCATGTGACGAAATGATCTGGCTTTTGAACGCAAAAAAAATTTGTACTTGACCACATGACATTTCCTATTGGTCCACCATGCTGCCATTGTCCCAAACCATAGAATTATTTCTCGTTATTGTGAGTTCTTAGTAGTATGTTCTAAGAAAACAACTATTTGGCAATCCAAATCCAATCGGTCTGGTCTTTAAAGAATAGAGCCTAATGGATGTGGGTTGATTGGACCAGCTCATAGATTAGTCCTAATTAGATTCGGCCCAACTCTTTTTTGTAATAAGGCTTACTGCTTTTCAAACTTCTGATCTATCTATTAGAGCAGGGGAAAAAAACACAAAAGGTTCGTAGAAAATTGAGGTTACTTCTCTAACTCATAATTTCCTATGTGTTTACTTAGTTTAGCAAAAGTTTGGTTAATGTCGTTTCGTTGTACCCAAAGTCTAGCATGGTAATATTGCTATTTTTGGTTTTCAGTTTTTGGTTTCTGTATCCATGATTGACTCTAAATTGATAAATTCGCTCAAAAAATGAAAACAAAAATTTATAGCCAAAAAGTACAACATTACTATGCAGACCCAAACTATAAGGGTATACTTTGTATTTAAGCCTAAAAAAATAAGTTGGGTGTTACAGATATTATCTTGAAAATGGAGGAGAAATAATTAAGTAAGTATTAAATTAGATAAACGCAATGAACAACTTCCCAGTATCATTGTTTCCTTATAATAATCTTTTATTATATATCCAATCCCAATGATCTTGTTAGTACAATCATGGCATGGATTTCCAGTGAATGGTCAATAAGGTGCCATTGAATGGAAGTTTATTGATGACGTAAATAATGTACTTTCCTAGAGTGATTAATGTTTGACCATGTGTTGCGCAAGTAGAAACTTGTGTGCCTCCATAATAAGGATAAGAAAGTGCTTCTCGTGGTACTATTTATGTTGGCAAGTGCTGGTTGTGGTGTATGAAGATAGGCAATTTGATTTATAGAGTAGGGTTTTGGAGTTTGATATTTGTTGCTGAGCTCATTTTCTAACAACATATGCTCTTGAAGTAACTTGTGACTTAACATGGTTTTATAGCCTTTTTTGTGGCATGTCACAGGTTCAAATCTCTAAACCACCCCTTGATGAACATACTTGCACTTTGTTATTTGTTTCCATTATGATGGATCTTAGTTTGTTGGTTCTCTACGAGCGAAATGGGGTTGCATATGAGGAAGGTGTTGGAGCTTGATAGACGTTATTGACTCATTCTCTAATAGTTTAAACTTTTGGAGCAATTGTTGACTTAAAAGCAATGCTTACCATCATGGAAGATGTACTTTGGGTATTTCAAGCATATTATGACAATCTAAACACCTTAATTACAAATATCTTAGTGCCATTATGGATTTTATATAACTAGATTAAAAATATCTAATTGCCCATTATGGCTATATAAAAACCTATCTCTAATGTTTCATATAAGGGAAGAATGGAAAGAAGGAAAGGGGTGGAGAAAATAGAGGACAAAAGAGTTTAAAAACACTAGTTTGGTAAGATAAAATATGGTATATAGAGAGGGGATGAGAGAAGGGACGTCACTTTCATCCAAGCCCAAAAATTTTTATCTGTCCAAAAGTGGGTGGATTAGGAAAGAGAAAATGCTTCTCTTCTATTTTGACTTCTTTTGTTCTTATAAAGAATGATAATTGTTTTAAGAGAGGATTGTAGTAGTAAAATGTAGAGTTTTTTTTTCTTCCCTTCCTCGCTTCTATATTGTTTAACCAAACAAAAGAAGGGAGCACTCCTTTACTTTCCTTAGGAATATCTATTCCATCCCTCCACTCATTCTTTCCTTCTACTTTTCCATCTCTCCTCCCAAACACAGCACTAAAATGGAAAAAAATGAAAAAAAAATTAAAAAAAGGGGAGGGAATCAGACAGAATGTTATGTTTGGTTTTATGGAAAGGAGGAAGGAATAGAAGAATGGAGAAATGCATCTTGAGGTTTTCTATTTTCTTGAGAATCAGGGAAAAGTAAATAAAGAGCAAAGAGAACAACACAAAATATCAATCGAAAGCTGAAATTGTCACTATTATTGTTGTTATCTTAATAATAATTTCTTTATGATAATTTTAAGCACAACACATGGTATTGTTAGTACAATAATCATGCCCAGTCAAACTTTTTCTTCCATCCAGCGTTAGTATTGCTGAAATAGAAACCATCATCTTTCACTAACCAGTAGCAAGTCCCATTGCCTACAAATGGAACCTTGTAACACCAGTATGCTAATTTTTCATTGTAAACGTCAAAACTCTGTGTCTTCTTATCTCCGTACCAAAAGTAGCAGTAGAACTTTGTGGTTCCCCACAAGTTACGACCAAAATGCCAGTTGAAGTCGTCACCTACGGGCGGGACATGTATTCCAAGGTCATCATTTTTGGATTTGCAATGAAATCTCAAAGGAGGGCTAGAGGGTGTGAGTCCATTAATGATATGAACTTCGTACTTTTCAATAAGTTCATTTTCAGCATTTGTTGTGAAAAAAATGTAAAGTGCTAGCATGATATAGCAGAAGAAACTTTTCATCATGTAACTCATTTTCAAATTTTGCTTTTGGATATGGTGCTTTAATTTGGTGCTTTTTTCACCTTAGACTAATGATTTGATTTATATACGTGGTAAGGTACAATATGATATATGGTATGTATATTTTGGTATTAAAAGTAGATTATGACAATCTCAATAATGAGATTTCAAAATTTAATAACCATTATGACCTTCTAAATACATAGATTGCGAATATCTAATTACCTTTATAAGCTTTCTAAACAATGAATATTAAGACTTAATTCTTTTCTAAATACATAGATTGCAAATATCTAATTACCTTTATTGCAAATATCCATGATGTTTTGAAATGCCATCATGAATTAGGAGAAGATACTTCTCATGTTATAACTCAGTATTGAAAAATGATGGTTGTGATGTTTTAAGGTACCGATCCTTTTATTTTACACATAAGATTTACAGATTTTGATTTATATCGTAATCTATCACAAGTAGATTTTTTATATCAAAATGCTTAGATTACAAGAATATAATTACCACCACAAGTATAGTGCAATGGATTTCTCTAACAAAATGTATAGTACAGGGGAAAAGGGAAGAAAGATGATAGAATCATTTGTTTGGCAGGATAGAAAAAAATGGAAGAGTGAGGAACACCTTTTTTCTTCTGGGCCCACAAATTTCAAGTTTTTCCCCCAAAATAGACATCTTTGTCAATGAGAGAAGAACTTTTTTGCAAAATAACTTTGTTCACCTCAAATCCCTTCTCTATAAGGTCTCATGATATCAAGTGAATAAAACAATACGGAAAAAAAATAGAAGGATGCCAATTGAATTACAATGTAAAATGGAATTTTTTTTATAAATGGTAGGAAACTATTGGGAATGTTAAGAATCTTAGGGAAATCAAATGTTATAATTTTGAGATTACGATTGCTACATCTCATTTTTTGGTGAAGTGATCAACACCAAATCAAGCTTTTTGCTTTTGTTTTGTTCTTTTGTTATTTCCTTTCAATTTTGGGGAAAATTTAAATTTTCTTTCCTTCCCAGGATATTCTATGATTCATCATTGATGGTTTAAGATGTATCATACAACTCAAATTGAAGTTTTTCAAAACTCTATCATTTTGGAACCAACTTAAAACATTTTGGGAACTGTCGACAACATATTGGGACTAAAACTACTAAAGATGTATAATCAATACATCCAAAAGGACAAGGATGTATCAAAGAACTTTTCTTCGTCATATGTAGAGTAGTGGGTCATGAATAGTCATGTCGACTAAGGGAGAGGAGCCACTAACTAGTAGATATAGGTGGATGTAGACACCCCATTTTGTCGGCTATCAGATTTAGGAGACCCATAGCTTGGTGGTTCACAATGATCGAAAAAGACTCAAAAATGACTCTTGGAAGTTAGTTCTATCTCTCAAAATGCTCAAAATGACCAAAATACCCCTGAAAGCCCAAAACCTCCCAGATTTGGACCAAAAATTCTAGAAACATGCTACATCATAAAAAGTACTTAAAATGAGTTTTGAAGCAAAATTAGATGAAATCGTCAGCTCCCAGAGACCCCCGGAAGTCCCGGAAGTTCCCCGAAAGTCCCCGTTGACCGGTTTGACCAGGTTTGACTGAAATCATCCGAATTCTCTAGAAAGCTCCGAGATCATTCTAAATCATGTAAACAGTACTAAAATAAATTTTAAAAGAAAATCGGACGAAAATGTCAGCTCTCGGGAGCATCCAGAGGTTCCCAGAACTTCGTGAAAATCCTAGGTTTGACCAATTTGACCTAAAAGTGGACTTTGAAACCGAAGTGCCAGAGAATCTTGTAAAATGAGACCTAAATTTGAAATTATATTGAATTTTCTCACATTCCATTTTCTTTTCTTTATTATGTTGAGAGACTCTTGTAAAATGCATATGTGCCCGAAGGAGCCATCATCATACAAGAGCACACTGCACTGACCAATTTGTTTAGCTACTTGCGGTTCAATGAAGTCAACCTCTTTACACCAAGAGATTAGCTGAGCTTCGGCATGTCGTTTATAGATTAAAAGGTTAGTTCAAATTTTTTATGTTCCCAATCTGTGAGTATAACTCGCTATTTATGTTGTAACCACACACTCATGAGCATTCTACTAAGGTAGAGTGGGTTAAAGATTTGAAGGAGTTGAAGAGGAAAAATAGTGTTGGAATAAGAGTAGGGGAGGATAAGTCTTGTGGACTCCTTATCCTTGGAATCTTGATTTGGCTGCACTACCACCTGTAACAAGAACAACAAAAGCTAGATAAGTTTTTAATAAACTCAACTTTTTAATAAAAGATTTGACCATTTTAGGAATCTGCTATTACAAATTAGGAATCTTTTGTTGGTTTACTCAAAGAGGAAAATAGATAATTCAATCACAAACTTTAGTCTTTTTCCTTACATCAAAATGGATACATAACTGAGTACTTATAGGATTACATAGAAGAATCTAGAACATACTTAGAAAACTTAAACACACTTATAACAGTCCCTAGATATAAGAAAACTCAAAAGACTTCACAAAAAAACATTGCAACTAAACTCATGACTTTTCAACTTCATTTATTAAAAACAGAAACTTTGGTTTAGACTTCCAACAATGCCTCCCGTAAACCAAATTTGCTGATAACTCCCAATCTTGCAACATCTCGTTTGAAAACTTGTGCACTTAGAGGCTTTGTAAAAATATTTGCTAATTGTTCATCTGTCCTGCAATACTCAACACAAATAAATCATTCATTTACAAGTTCTCTCAAAAGTGATATCGAATGCAGATATGCTTGGTCCTTCCATGTAGTACTGGATCCTTTGTGATTGAGATGGCTGAGCTATTGTCACAAAACAATGATGTAAGACTGACTTGCTTATGCTTGAGACTTTCCAATATTCCTTGTAGCCAAATAATTTGTCAACCTGCTAAAGAAGCAGTAATATATTCAGCTTCTGTTGTTGAAAGGGCAACAACTGACTGCTTCTTTGAACTCCATGAAATCGCTCCACTCCTGATATTAAAAACATATCTGAAGTGCTTGCTATCATCAATGCTTCCTGCCAAGTCACTATCAGTGTAACCCATAAGATTAACCGGAATATTTTATCGATAAAAAATACCATAATCAGTCGTTCCTTTGACATATCTCAAAATTCTTTTTGCAGTCTCCCAATGATTCAAGTATGGCTCCTCCATAAATCTGTTAAGTAAACTTACTACATACATGATATCCGGCCTTGTAGCTGTCAAATACATCAAATTACCGATCAAGCTTCAAAACATAGTAGAGTTAACGAGCTTCCCTTCACCGGTTTTGCTCAATTTTTAAATCC
Organism: Hydrangea macrophylla; assembly: GCA_033977485.1. Lineage (NCBI taxonomy): Eukaryota > Viridiplantae > Streptophyta > Magnoliopsida > Cornales > Hydrangeaceae > Hydrangea > Hydrangea macrophylla. The sequence goes on from CM066989.1 coordinate 18,887,798, forward strand.
GTAATGCACGGAGTCGAAATAGAATTTGCATGTTCCATCTTGAATTTCTTCAAAGCTTCTTTGGCATAACTTTCTTGAGAAATGAAAATTCCTTTTTCAGATTGATGAACTTCAATGCCAAGAAAACGATGTAGTTCACCAAAATCCGTCATTTCAAATTCATTCATCATTAAGAATTTGAATTCAGTCATCATCTCCAAATTATTTCCAGTAAAAATGCGATCATCTACATAAAGACTCACAACAATGAAACCACCCTTCGAATTACTTTTGATGGAGTGTGCTCATAAGGACTTTTCTGAAAACCATTTTCTTCAAAAATATGAGTTTAGTTGGCTGTACCATGCTCTTGGTGATTGTCTCAACCCATATAAAGCCTTTTTCAGTTTATAAACTTTATCTTCCTCTCCTTTTTTGACAAAACCAAGAGGTTGTTTAACATAAACTTCCTCTTTGAGAAAGCCATTCAAAAAAAGCAGATTTTACTTCCATTTGAAATAACTTCTAATTATTTTGTGCAGCAAGTGAAATGATTAAACAAATAGTATCAAGTCTAGAGACAGGAGCAAATACCTCAGTGTAGTCTTCTCCTTCCTTTTGCTTGTACCCGTTAGCAACAAGCCTTGCTTTGTACTTATTGATGGAGCTATCCAGATTCTTCTTTGTTTTATACAACCATTTCACACCAATAGAACTTTTATTTGGTGGTAGATTTATGAGTTCCCATGTATCATTCTTTTCAATAGCTTGCATTTCTTCATTCATGGCTTGGCTCCAAAATTTTTCTTTAGATGCTTCATCATAAGATATTGGGTCTTCTCCTGCAAAGAACGCAAAAATGACAGTATCATCTTGATCAACCTGCTCAGTTGATTCATAGATGTCTTGAAAACTCCTCATCTTTCTTCTTTAATGAGATGGAGGACTTTGAGAAGATCCTTTACTTGATGAAGAACATGGGAAAGAATCATTTCCCTTAATTTGTACTCCTTATGAATCATGTTGTCCTTCATCCTCATCATAACTAGGAAAATTGTTGAATAATCTATCTCTGAATTGAAGGAAGAAGAATCAAATATAGAATTTTCATCTAAGTGAACATCCCGACTAATCACAATCTTCTTTGATTTCGGATTGAATAGCTTGTTGGCTTTGGATCTTTCACTATACCCAATAAAAATGCATTTTTTCAGATTTGTCATCAAGCTTGTTTCTCATTGCATCCGGAATGTGTGCATAAGCAACACTTCCAAACACCTTTAATGTTGAACACTGGGTTTCGATCCATACCATGCCTCATGAGGTGTTAAATCCTTCAAGATTTTTGTAGGAGACCTATTGATTAAATATGTGGCACAAGAAACTACTTCTGCCCACAACTCACACTGCAATCTTTTCTTTTTTAGCATGCATCTCACCATCTCCATAATTGTCCGATTTTTCCTCTCACATACACCATTTTGTTGTAGTGTATGTTTGACTATTAACTCATGCCTTATTCCTTGATCTTAACAAAACTTCTCAACTTCATCGGAAAGATACTCACCTCCCCAATCAGTTCTTAATGTTTTAATGGAACAGTCAGAAAAATTTTCAACTTTGGCCCTGAAATCTTTGAAAGCTTGAAAAGATTCAGATTTTTCTTTAAGAAAAAATGTCCAAATTTTTCTGGTGTAATCATCAATAAATGAAATAAAATATTTGTTACCTCCAATAGATGTATTTGGCATCAGACCATATAAATCTGAATGAACAAGTTCCAATGGTTCTTAGGTCACCATGAGGATCCTGTTGGAAACGGATGTCTATGTTGCTTTCCCAGTAGACATTCTTCACAAATCTGATTTGTTTGATCAATATGAGGCAGCCCTTTAACCATCTTTTTTATTATCATCAATCTCAAGCTTTCATAATTCAAGTGCCCAAATCTGTCATGTCACAACTTGGAAATTTCTTTGTCGACACTAGTGAAGCACGACATACTAGCAATTTGAAGTCTGAGAGGAAAAAGATTGTCTGCCGTAGCTTCAATTTTTGCAACTTGCTGATGTTTTTGATAAGAAACAAACATTAGCATGAAAATGAATATCATATCCTTTTTTCAAAAGATGACCAACACTTAGCATATTACTCTTCAAACCAAGAACATAATAAACTTCTGACATTTTTTCAATGGACCCAGATTTCGTTTGAATGTTACTTCACCAACGCCTTTAATTTTTTAAGCTCTAGCATCTCCAATTTTCACTTGCCCATGATCAGAATCAATCAATTTTGAAAATAGATTTTTATTGCCAATCATATGCTTGCTTGCATTACTATCCAAATACCATACATCATCCATATCCTCACCATGACATGCTAGAAGCATGCAAAGTCTCATTAGAATCAACTTTATTTTCATGCATCAAGCCAGCCTCATTTTTGTTCTGTGACTGCTTATACCAGCACTCACTAATTTTGTGACCAGGTCTATGACAATAATAACATTCAACATAACTTTTTCTTCCTTTATAATAAGAGCCACGACCTCTCCCTCTTTGTGTAAGTCAGAATTTTGTTTTTCTTTAGATTCCTTAGAATCACTTTCATTATTTGGAAAACCTCTTCCTTTTCCACGAAAACTAGAACCTCTTCCTCTAAAATTTCCACCTCTTCCCCGACCACGACCATGGTAAAAACTGAAAGAAGAGAGAATAGAATACAATGTATTGTATGTTGTATTGTTGTGTCTATTGATGTACAAGACCATCCCTTATATAGGCGAAGGAGGTGTGCAGTACAATGTGTAGTACAGGGAAGTACAAAGGTAGTACATGATGAACCTAGACTAGAAGTGCGGTAAGGTACAGAATATATATAAATAAGGAAATAATTCATAATACAAACAATGATTCTAATAGCCCCCTCAAACTCAAGGTGGTAAGATTGAGATCATCTTGAGTTTGGAAACTAAATCCTGAAGACGTCCTGGATGATGAGTTTTGGTGAAGATATCAGCAGTCTGATCAGCGGAAGAAATCGAGATAAGTCGAATGGTGCTAGTAGTGAGATGATGGCGCACGAAATGATAGTCGATCTCAATATGCTTGGTGCGTTCGTGAAAAACATCATTGTGCGCAATTTGAATAGCACTCTGATTGTCACAATGGATAATAGTGGCATTGGAATGAGTAACACCCAAGTCTTTAAGTAACCAACGGAGCCAGAGTAGTTCTTGAGTAGCATCAGCTAGGGCTCGATATTCTGCTTCTGTACTTGAGCGAGCAACAACAGTTTGCTTTTTACTTCGCCAGGAGATAAGAGAACCTCCAAGAAAGAAACAATAGCCTGTAGTCGATCGTCGATCAGTGGGATCTCCTGCCCAATCTACATCAGAATAAGCTCGGAGCTCGAGTGAGGAATGAGCAAAAAAGTGTAACCCATGAAACATTATTCCTTTGATATAGCAAAGAATGCGTAGAACAGCAGCATAGTGAGTCGATCGAGGGGCAGAAATGTCAGGTCAAGTAACTGTGAGATAGACTAGACTTCCAACTATCTGGTGATAAAGAGTGGGATCATCTAGAAGAGCGAGGATTTGTTTGACAATGTCTTCTACGTGAGAGGCAGTGAGTCCTTCAGCAAACGGATTGGATGATGAATGGTCGGCTGTAGTAGCAGCAGATTTGGATGAATCACCTTGAGGCATAGAGCGCTGTTTGGCAGGATGCTGGGGATAGTCGTATTGCAGATGGCCGGGACCTTACATCTGACAGTATTTGCAGATGCGACTGCGGCAATCCAAGAGAGTATGTCCACTGATTTTGCAGTAGTTGCACCATGGTTTGGAGGAGTCAGAGGTAGGAGGGTAATGATGGTTGGATTGCGGATGATTCTTGTATTGATATTTTGATTGAGAGCGATTCTTGGGTGAATACCCCCGATGAGTAGCAAAGACAATGTTAGAAGAAGGTTCTTTGGTAGTAATAAGAACACTGTTGGTAGCCGGGGTTTTGCGAGGGCCAAGGCGAGTTTTCTCGGAGAGAAGTTCGATGACTGGCTGGTCGAGAGTTGGTAGAGGACTGCGATGGAGGAGAGATGCCCGAACATTCTCAAAATTGTCAGTAAGAGCCATCAAGAAAAGTACCAGGCGCTGACGATCACGATAAGTTATGAATATCTCGGCACTACTGGCATTGGGAAAGTCCGGTTCGGAGGAGGTGAGTTGATCCCAAACATGATAGATCTCGGAGAGAAAGCTGTTGATAGTCTGCCCGGGTTGTTGTTTCATGCGATGGAGGGAGCTTAATAGCTGGTATTGATGAGCCAAGTCAGTAGTGGTATAACACTGAGCCAAAAAATCCCAAAGAGATTTGGCAGTGGTGAATCTGCCAAATTGGAGACTAATAGAATTGGCACAGGTGTTACGAACCCAAGTTATAATTTGGTGATTTTTACTATCCCAATCCTTAAGCCGATCATCAAATTTGGCCTTATCTTCTCCTTCGTTTGGTTTGGGTTCGGTGATATCCCCAGTGACGATGCGCCAAAGTTTTCGTCCTCGGAGAAAACTAGACATAGCTTGTGCCTATATAATGTAGTTTGTGCCGTCAAGAATGATCCCAATAGGGTGGGAAGGATCCATGTGATCCATGGGTCGGGTCAGGTCGGGTCGGGCTTGGTGGGATGATTTTAATAGTGGGCTAGGTTTGGGTAGATAGATGGTTTTAAGGTTGGGTTTGGGTAGAAGATAGCTTGGGCTGGGCTTGGTAACAAGTGGGCTAATTTTGAGTGTGTTAGAACAGTGTGCGGGTAGGGTTTTCGAACTGGGTTAATTAATGCTGGTGATATGGGATATGTGGGGCCTGTTTGGGAATGAATCGTGTGATAGTTTAGGTTTAGTGCAAAAGAGGGTTGCGGCAGATTAAGAAATAGAGGGGCGGTGGGTTGCTCAATGCTGGTGATATAGGATATGTGGGGTCGGTTGATGATGATGGTAATGATTTGTAGAGGTCTTAATCACGTATGGTGGTTGTGGTTTTGGTCTTGATGATGTCAGCGTTGTTAGGCAATTGCAAGGTGGCGTGATGATGATGTTTGCAAGATGGCTGAATGAGGTTTTGGTGATGTTTGGGGTTGATGATGTGGCATTGGCAGAGGTTGGTAATAACACTTTGGACGATAGCAGGTAGGCAGCAGTATGATAGCAGAATGGACATATTTGATGGCCAGAAGCGTTGGTGATGGTAAGATTAGGTGAACGGAAGTTGTCAGGAGCATATTAGCTCTGATACCATGAAAGAAGAGAGAATAGAATACAATGTACTGTGTATTGTATTGTTGTGTCTATTGATGTACAAGACCATCCCTTATATAGGCGAAGGAGGTGTGCAGTACAATGTGTAGTACAGGGAAGTACAAAGGTAGTACATGATGAACCTAGACTAGAAGTGCGGTAAGGTACAGAATATATATAAATAAGGAAATAATTCATAATACAAATCAATGATTCTAACAAAAACCACGGCCACGGCCTCCCGTAAATACAACTTGGGATTTAAGAGCTTGATCAAAAGGAGGAGGATTTCTTTGATTTATTCTTATTTCATGAGCCTTTAAAATTCCTTGCAACTCTTCTAAAGAAAGAGTGGAGAGATCGTTTGATTCCTTAATAGCTACCGCAACATAATCAAATTTTTGTGGTAAACTACGAAGATTGTACAACTCTTGCATCTTCTGAAATCTCTCCATTTGATGCCATTTGATTAACAATAGAAGCAGTTCTTGTAAAATATTCAGCAATACTTTCATTCTCTTTCATTTCTAATTTCTCAAACTCTGATCTTAAGGTTTGTAGACTTACCTTTTGCACCCTTTATTAACCTTTGTATGCTGATTGAATAATCTCCCAAGCTTGCTTTGAGCTTGCAGCTTTGGCAATTCTTTCATACACCGACATCTCAATTGTTTGGTAAATTTGGAATAATGCTTTTCTCTCCTTTTTCCTATTCTCTTTTAAGTTGTTTTTCTGTACTTGTGACAGCTCATCTTCTTTCTCAGGTTCAACATAACCTTCTTCAACAAGACTCCATAGCACCATTGATTTCAGCAACACTTTCATATTGTTGCTCCAATAGTCATAGTTTTCTCCATTAATCAGGGAATAAGAGAGACCATATTGCTAGAATTCGCCATTTAAAATTCTGCAGAAATTTTTTATAGTGCTCTGATACCAATTGTTGGTTTACTCAAAGAGGAAAAAGAGATAATTCAATCACAAACTTTAGTCTTTTTCCTTACATCAAAATGGATACATAACTGAGTACTTATAGGATTACATAGAAGAATCTAGCACATACTTAGAAAACTTAAACACACTTATAACAGCCCCTAGATATAAGAAAACTCAAAAGACTTCACAAAAAAAAAACATAGCAACTAAACTCATGACTTTTCAGCTTCATTTATTAAAAACAGAAAATTTGGTTTAGACTTCCAACATCTTTTCCAACATTTGAAAAAGTACGAAAATGCTCTAGATATTTTCCTAATTTGAATATTGATACTATTTTTTGATAGCCTGAATATTTACACTTTTGATGTTTTAATCGTGAATAACAATTTGCTACGTTAGTTCAAATTGCACACCAACAAAATTACAAAAGTCACGCTTTTATTTATGGAGTAGATTTGAGTAAGGGTTGGAGATGACCGAAGTATTTGTCTTCTTTTACAAGTTAAATTTGAGATCCTTCTTTTCATTCAATTGAAACAGGTAGTATCATATAACACGAGCACAACTGTGTGCCACGCACGCAGCCCACCACTAATACATATATATATGTCACAAGCACACTACTAGTTGATGAGCATTGCGTCAATCTGGTTGCTATTTTTAACCTCATACACAAGTGATGATGTGTACGAAAATTCTTATTCTCTCCTTACATTATTGTAACTTTCAAAGGCAGATTTAGTGTGTTGAAAAAAATGAAAAAGGAAAAATGATATGAGAAATAAAGATATTTTACGACTTAGAAAATATTTCTACAATACAAAAACTATTGAAGAAATTAGTTGAAACAATAATCTCCACATAGAGATTGTGAAAAAATTCTAAATTTTAGAGATTGCATGCATGAAATTTTGAGGGATTTGAATTTTTATTCAAAATAGAGATATTTTTTTTTGTGATATGCACGAGACTTGAAATTTTATTTACAAGGGTGGTGAGGAAATTTTTTGAAAGAACTGATAAAGCTTGAATATTATTTTAGCTTCCAAATATGTTTGTTAATAAACCATATCTATATTATGGGTTCTAAATTGTGAATTATGGATTTTTCCATAGTGGAGGCTCTATGAAAAATGTTGAGTTGTATTTGTATAATTTTGACTTTGGAAAAGATACTTGGATTTAGCTATCAAGTGCAAGAAATTGATGATTCCAAATAGTGGAGGCTTTTACAAAAATAAAGTATGATTCATGTTTTAAAATGCTTGCAATGTACAATGATAAGAGTAATGTCATTAATTTGATTACATGCCTTTGCCTTGGATAGAATCCGAGATGAAAAAGTATTATTGCCTAGAAATTTTTTTCAGGATGATTATTTTGTGAATGTCTTGGACATTCTCCAAGATGAAAATTTTGGATTAGTCTTGGTTTTAATCCAAGATTATTAAAATTGATATCTTTGGATATTTTCCAAAATGGCGTGATACCTTGAATTTGATTCAAGATGACATGAGAAGTGCATAATGTACAATTCATGATTTCTTGGAGTTAACTAAGATGAATTTTGTGATACTTTGAAATCTTCAAGATGATGAGTTGTTGATTATTTGAATGCCATTGCTTATGTAATGAGATAGTTAAAGAAACTATTTTTGTTGGTTTATTTAATTAAAGGTTTTCTGCTATACTCGAAAGGTATAGTGATGAGATTTGGAATACCCTATGATGATTGATTGTATACCATTGGTTATGTGATTATATTGGGAGGTGGAGCTATTGGTTAAATGCCAATGAAGAAGTGGGTTAATTCGTGATTTTGTATGTGAAACTTGAATGTTCGAGAAAATCAATACCACTTGTCTTGATCCATTGTAATGTACTTTAATGATTTGAAGAGTAGATATAAGTACTACAATGGAGAAAACCAAATTTATGGAGATGATTCATTTATCAAGCTTTGGCTAAAGTAAGGATTTGGATTGCATCGAGGGGGATAGGCATGAAGCTCAGAGAAAAATAAATCACCTATGAGGATACCCTACCTAGGGACTAGAGATCCTGAGAATTAGGTTCAAAGGGAAGAACGAATCATAGGGTTCTTAAATAGACATGCACTGGAATTGAGCACTAGCTCATTGGCGTAGGTGCATGGATCTCATGACAGATATGAGGTTGAGTTGTTTTTTACTCTTAATGAGTTCTATAGCCATTATTGGTGGGATGATAGAGTCATGAGAGCATCCTTGATAGACTCACCTATTCAAGTGTGGAAGTGGGGCCGCTTTCTATGAGAATTGGGCTAATTCTCTAGAGTACTCAAGAAGCTAGGATTTAGCACATGGCCATTAACATGCTAGCTTAGAAGCTTGGAATAGAGTGCTGAAAAGTTATGTGTGTGATGCAACGTCTTATTTTCCCAAAGCAGCCATAGTTTAACATATTGTCACTACTGACTCTAGAGCAAGATTTGCTGAACGCTAAGTGAGGGTTCAAGCGATCGGCACCCTTGTATCCCGGAGACGACATGATATTTCCTACTGCATCGAGTATTACCCATATAAGGCCCGTATCATCTCAAGAGAGCGTATTATGCCTCATCCCAGTTACCCTCTTTATCTTGGTTCAGTTCATCGATTGAATTCTTAGAAGGCCATTCTAATATTATTCTCTGACAGTTACGGAGCCCTTTTAACTCCTTGGTCAGCCATTAGCATAAGTTTGATCTATTATACATTTTCTTACATGGAATGCGGTCGTTTCACCCATGTTGTTTACCTAAGAAAAATTGTGACACATTCATATATATATATATCCATCATTCTACTAAATTTTTTTTTTCAAGATAACGACTATACACCCGCCTTGAATAGGTTATGCTCACGACTTATTGGTTCTTACATTACCTTCCACCAAGCTAGAAAATGGTCTCGTAACCACTTGAACCAGCAACCTCAATTGAACTACTTGTGAAGGCTATCTACACTATTGTAAAAAAAGGGTAGCCCAATGCACAAGGCTCCTGCCATTGAGGGGTCTAAGAAGGGTAAGATAAACGCAGCTTTACCCTTGCAAGCAGAGAGGCTGTTTCTAAATTCAAACACGTGACCTCAACGTTATCTACACTATTGTACTAGGAAAAATTTTCCAGTAGACATATTGGATTACAAAACTGGAGAAAATGTTGGTACAACCTAACAATTGGTACCAAAGAGTCATACATGACTTCTCTTTGGTAGACCCTTGTCGTGCCTTTGTACCTCTGTGGTACAATAACATTTCTCAATTTCTTTATTTCTTGCTGAGCATTTCTCAATATCTCTCTCTCTCTCTCTCTCTCTCTCTCTTCTCGATTATTTTGGAGTCAATCCCATGTTGTCACCTGACTGTGTCTCATTCATAAAACTGGTCTAGGTTGCAATCCCATCAAACATATGATGGAGAGAACTATTGTGAATGACATAGATGATAGAACTAAAACTAGCTCGGCTAGTCCAGTTGGCCAAAGCTCAGGTCGAGGGTTGGAAATTCCCATGGATCGTGTGAATAGGTTGGAAGATGAACCTCAAGTAGCTGGACGAAACTGTATCCAATGCTTGGCTTGGATTCGAATCTTAGAACCTACTTATCTCCTTGACTTACTTTGTGCATGTGTTGTGGGCTCATACACATGCCCGAGATTAGCCCCTTGTTCTACTCTAATAAAATAATAAAAATAAACCGTCTTAAATGTCAATAGAGATCACAGAGCCGCATACAACATAATGAAGATTTGTCCTCGTCATCCGAAAACATAGAACTAAAGATATGTACCACAACCACCAAATATCTCTTTGTTTGTTCTTTTCTCTAAGTAAATTGTACACCAACCATACAATGAATGGTTGTTACCAGTACATTGTATTGGATCAGATCATGGACAAAACAAACCGTAGAAGACAGAGTGAAAGCTATTGCTTGGTGGGCTCTCTGTATCACCAAATTTAATGCTTGCCATTTTTTTTTTAATTTTTATTTTGTTTATCTATTCCATTGAATGAGAGGCCTAGCTATTAGAAGTGATAGGTCACCCTGCCCCTGCATTCTTTGAATTGTCAAAATGGATATGTATATCTCTATATATGTAGCCTTGTGGAGTAAAGTTAGAGTAATGGTATGGTTCTCAAATTTTGAATTACATCTCATATGCTTCACAAATACATGTGATAGTGGACTTACTGGATTTTGATTGGAGGATGTTGAAATCGTTCTATCGTTATTGAAGTTGGTTACATACACTGCCACATGTATTTGGGAAGCATTTGATAGTGGGACCACCTTCAATAATGATGGGACTACTTCAATATCTTTTAATGAAAATCAGGTTGTCTCGGGAAGCATAGCATTACTAATATTTTATGTTTTACACATACATGATTGAATGGCTTCTCCAAGAGAAGTGTTTGAACAAGTCCGATGCTATGTTTCTCAAATTTGAATCCTATATTTTGTTCCCAAATGCTTTGCCAGTGTTATCACATGCAGTGATATCTTGTACCACTGACCACTGCTACAACAAGTGATACAACTAACTTGTAGGCAAATTAAGTTGAGCTGATTGCATAAAGTAGAAATTGCCTAGCATAAAGTACAGTTTAGTGGAAGATGTCAAACTGTGATTTTGGAGGATAAAAGAGAATGCCCAAAGTGCATTCTCAAATCTAGACTAAAATACCTAATTGTAATTTTGTGACATTCCTAGGATTTGTTTGACAATGCACAAAATCATGATCAGGATGGTAGCACTCTCATTTTTCATCTTTAATTTGGTTTTATTAAGGTAAACAATTATGCTAGGTTGACAAAAAAACTTGTTACAAGAATAATATTTTAAATCGGCACAGAACCATAGATTGCTAAAAAAAGAGGGAGCTTTATAAAGACCCAATTCACGAGTCATAAAACACCCGATATATGTTATCCTATTGCACCATCACTCAGGAAAATGAAGACGTTCTTCCCCCACTTTTGTTTGGTTTAATGAGAAGAAAAGTATAGATATATGTTATCCTATTGCACCGTCACTCAAGAAAAATTAATAAATTTTGAAGGACAAGGTCAAAAGTAGGCGAATTTTTCATCTCTCAAACTGTTGATATATAATTGAAAGAATTTTCATCTTTCCTTCCACTTTTTTTTTTCCTTCCTAACTTTCTTCATGCAAATAGTTCTTGAGAAAGCTGATTTCCTACTAAAATCAAAATGGAGTCATGTAAAACTAGGGTTTTGCATAGGGCTGTGTTTCGGCCGAAACGGATCGGAAACACCCCTTTCGAAAAAAAATTCCGAAATTTTCGGAAGCCAAAAATGCATTCCGAATTCCGTTCCGAAATTTTTGAAATTCCAAAATTATTTCCGATTCGGAAATTTCAGAAGTTTTGGAATTTTCAGAATTTCATCAGATTCGGAACTTTTCGGAATATTCGGAATATTTTCAGAATTTTTCGAAATTTTCGGAATTCAAGCTTAATGGGATTTCACTTGACACTTGTAGCCCTTTTATAGAAGGACATCATATCCCCTCTTTTGTGTTTTTTCGATGTTGGATGAACACAATTTTCGGAATATTTCAAAATATTTTCGGAAAAGTTTCGGAAAATACAATTTCGGAACATTTTTGAAAATTTTTCGGGATACTTAGGAATATTTTCGGAAAAGTTTTGAAAAATACAATTTCGGAATATTTTCGGAAATTTTTCGGAATTTTCAAAATTCTAAAAACAATTCCGATTCCGATCCAAATTTTTTTGGAATTTTTAGAATTCAAAAATTCGGAATTCGGAATGCATCTTTAGTTGCCAAAATCGGAATTTTTCGGATTGGAATCGGTCGGAATCGGAATTTCCCTTCCAAATGACACCCCTAGTACTAACTTTCGCACAATACTATAGCACTCTTTGGTTTTTTATTTTTGTTTTTATTTTTCAAGCGATTTTTCTCAATTTAGAGTCAATCATAGACACAATAAATAAAAATAAAAATAAAAAAATCTTATAATTATCATGCGAGCCCTTGGTTATATTGAAACAACATCAATCACAACTTTTGTTAAACTAAGTTAAATCATAAGCAAAGAACGAGTTAGAGAAGTAACCTCAATTCTCAAACGAACCTTTTGAATTTTCTCCCTCCTCTAATAGGTAAGAAGAGTTGGGCTACTTCTCATTGGGCCTAATCCACGAGCTGGTCTTATCCCACATCCATTAGGCTATTCTTTCAAGAATTGGGTTTGGGTTGCTAAGTGTTGGAAACTTGTTTTATTTTATTAATTTTTTTTTTCGCCTTAGCATTTCTCGTGGAATATACTGCTAAGAACTCGCAATAACTATAAATTAATCTATGGTCCGGGACCATGGTCATATGGTGGTCTCGGCAAATAGGGACTATTATGTAGTTAAGTGTAAATTTTTTTGTTTTCAAAAGTCTGTCTCGACTTGTTAGAAAAAAAAGTCAATTCTGACTTCTCAAGACTACTACTTAATACATGGTCTAGAACCATATAATAATTTTTCCGCAACAAGTGCTGTAAAAGCAACCATTGGAACAACGATCCACGTCATTCTTATGTCATTAGCACAGGGCCGACCTTGAGGCCATGCACCGAGGCGACCGTATGGTGCCTCATTTTTAGGCCTCATTAATAAGCCTATTTTTATCTAATTTTTTCTTAATTTCTATGAAACGTCTCCATTTTAGGCTTGTTTTCTTCTAATTTCTTCCTAATTTCTATGAAACTCATCATTTTTAGTTCTATTTTCTTCTAATTTTCTCACAATTTTTTTGAAACTTAGTATAAAGACCTCATTTTTTAGAATCTATCCCTGGTCCGACTCATCGTCAGATAGACAGATTGGGATTCTGCCCTCGCTATGGTGGTTAGAGGGGGACGTGGACAGCGGACTTAAACTTGTGTCTGGCATCTCTGACCCAGACCGTTCGTCCTTCGACCGAGAAGACCAATCAAAACCAGAGTGACACATCCTTGGGGTCTCGGTGACTGGACCAAGAAGTAAAGGACGACCTAGGTATGGGTAAGGAACTCCGAGTTTGAGGTACAAAGTGATGGAAAAATTGGGTTTGAAGCGAAATTTAAATGCGCAGCAGAAAGATTGAGTTTCAAAAAAACTTTTGGTATCCCAGGATATACTACTCGTTAATTCCATAGATGCGTACACTAAAAAGGAGAAGAAATATACCTCAGGTCTTGAACCCAATTCTGATTTTCTTTTTTTGAGATGTGTGGACACGCGAAATCGGACCACTTCTCTCTCTTGTTTGAGATTGTTTTGAAATTGATTTGAATCAAGGAAAGAAAACGAAAGGTCTGTTGAAAACAGATACAGAGTCGCCACTTGGTCTTTAAGGAGCCAAGAAACCTAATTTTGACTCACCCAAGCGGATAAGGGCACCGGCCCTTCATAACCAAAGAACTTGGTTCGGGGTTTTGGTACGAGAGAGGAAGGAGCCTTTGTCACGACTAAAACACCCTCAACTCGCCCCGTCTTTCGACGGGCCTCAATTAGCATCCAAATAATCATCTTATACTATGTTTGGTTCGACAAATAATACTATGATAGTATATTACATCACATAAGAAACTTGAAAATGGAAGATCTAAAGATAAAATATCATTCATAAGATCTAAGTCAAATATCATGCAATGTAAAGTGAAAGATCACACAAATAAACCTAGGAAAAATCGTCTAATCATGTATCAAGTAATTAAGTTTCCTTAATCTAAAGGGGACATGAATTGTTCTTGAAACAAATAAACAAAGAAATCAAAATATGCTTAACAAGCTAGTATGATGCATGTTATTCTTTGAGAAAAGAAGATCTCTCAATCCCCGGGACGGATGAGAAAGGATGATTAGATCCAAGGGGAAGCATGAACGTGTGATCAAGTTCATTCCTTATAATCTTCTTAGATTAAGAGTTATAAAAACCCCAAATCTTGCATGGATGCAATGTATGTATCTAAAATGTGCAAAGGTTGTAGTGTGTTTTGTGTACATGAATTTCTAGAATGACTTAGAAGTCTAAAATGTGTATGAATGAATGGATTAAATCAACATGGGATATATACAAATGTAGTATGAACTACTTCCTAAGATATGAGCTAATTTAGAATGCATATAAGCATCAAATCAAAGAATAAAAGTTGAAATGTGCTTGCTGTGAATAGTGGACAGACTGCATGTATTACTTTGTAACATTATAATGGGAGGTCAAACGTGCCTAGAAAAATGTAAGAAAAATCAGAGATCATCCTTATTGTGTCTAGAAAATAACCCAAAAAGCCAAACATCAATAACTATCACAGATTAAAAGAAATAAATCAGAATGTACACATGACTCAGAAACAAAAGCTGCACTGTTGACTGATTTTGTATGATTTTTCATAAATCAAAGAAAAGGTTTATGATGACCCATTATATACCAAAAGCTTCCTAAGACACCCAAGTGTTATAAAAAAAATAGAAAAGGTATATGTACAGGGATGAAAATATCCAGAATAAGTGCAAGAAGTTGGGTGAACATTCTGTGAGAACAGGGGCAGATTATGAGTATGAACTTCTCACACCCAAAACAATTACTTTCATATCTCTATAATTGATGGGAACAATTGGGGACAAACTATGATGTCTTAGGAAGATTTTCCAAGTGGTTTCATCATCATAACTCAAGTATTTAATTCAAAACAAATCTTTGAATCTGAACAGCTCACTGTTTTGGATCATTCTTGAAGAAAATGGATTTGGGTTTGAAATGGAGTTTGAGTTCTTGATTGGGGGTTTTGAAATAGATGTTCAAAGCATGAACTTAAACTCTTGAGATGACCATGTGACCACTTAGAACCTCATCCAACCTTGAATCATCAAAGAACTCCCAATATTATTGGAGAGATTCATTTTATTTTGGACATAACTTCAATACATTTCAAGAACATCTTGGAAGTATTGAGGTTATGATCATCATCTATCAAACATGTTTTTGAGGTCAAGAGCTACTATCCATAAGGATTCACTCACCCCAAACTTCATGTCATCACTTAGATGATGATGAACTAGTAAGTAAATAAAGAAAAATCAAAAAGAAATGAGATAAGAAAAGATGAACATATATATAATCAAAGCAAGTAAATAGCAATCAATAGATGATAATCAATGTGATTTTGGACTTGTAGCTTGGTGCTTCACTCATAGATTTTGACATTTGGACATGGAAGTAGCTTCCTAACTCAAGAATGCTCAAGAATGGTGATTGGGGATGTTTGGGATGTGAAGTATATAGAAGGATAATGGAAGAACACAAGAATAAAACTCACTTTCTTATGGAAAATCAATAGGAGAAGCTCCCTTTCTCTCTTCTAAACCTATCTCTATCTCTCTTCTTCTCTACAACTTTTCAAGCTTTGCACTTGGCCCCCCCAAAATGAAGAGCAATGGGGGGTTTATATAGGCCAATTTGGGGTGGTTTTGGGGTTTTAGAAGTACTCCCATTGGTCCCAAACAACTGTGAACACAAAACTATGTCGTTTTGACTTTCAATTAATCAAATTGGACCCCCAAAAAAATTACAAAAATGGACTCTGCGAGGGTTGAGTGCCGCGGCAGCACTGGGCCTGTGCCGCGGTGGCAGTGGGCCAGTGCCGCGGCGGCACTGCTCCTCAGACGCCCATAAAATTACGTTTAGGCCCCCAGAGGTTCCGGTATTCGCGAAAAGGCCCTATTTCGTCCGAAATTCACAGAAAATGTATACGAACTCCAAATTGAGGTTGTGATATACCGTTGGAAAGGTAATGGAGTCTACTTTACATAAAAAATAGTTTGGGGATAGGTCACTTTGAAAAGTTTTGCGGTATTCGCGATAAAAGCCAATTTAATCGCCTTTTTCGCCTTCGAAAATTCATAATAGACTCGTTTTAAATCTGAAAATTATGTGCGATATACCGTTAGAAAGCTATTGACCTCTAGTATCCATGAAAAATATTTGAAAATTGTTTTGGTGCCCCGGTTCCAAAGTCAAATTATGGTCAAACTGGTCAAACCTGGGATTCCCGGGAAGTTCTGGAAACCTCCGGGAGTTCCCGGGAGCTGATGTTTTCGCTCAATTTTTTTTTGGAACTTGTTTTAACACTTTTCTCATGATTTAAAATGATTCCGGTGAATTCGGGCGATTTCGGTCAAACTTGGTCAAACCTGGTCAAACTTGGTCAAACCTGGTCAAACCTTGGTCAAACCGGTCAACGGGGACTTTCCGGGAACTTCCGGGACTTCCGGGGGTCTCTGGGAGCTGACGATTTCATCCGATTTTGCTTAAAAACTCATCTTATCATTTTTCTTATGACATAGCATGTTTCCAGAACTTCGAGACCAAATCTGGGAGTTTTCGGGCTTTCAGGGGCATTTTGGTCATTCTGAGCATTCTGAGAGATAGAGCTGACTTCCGAGAGTCCTTTTAAGTCTTTTTCGATCATTGTGAACCACCAAGCTATGGGTCTCCTGAATCTGATAGCCGACAAAATGGGGTGTCTACAGTTTGCCCCTCTTTGGCATGAACTTGCGAGGCAACGTATGTCGCAAGCGAGTGCCAAAGTTTTGAAGAGACAGGACTTTTGGAGGCTATCGATTTAGGATAAAAGTGTTGCAAAAGATGCAAGGATGATGAGGTTAGTGCTGGTCGTGCTCCGCGTGAGCTGCCTACGTATCCCAAGGGGAATCAGACCGGGACGTAGTTCAGGGCACAAAGGAACAATTCACACATGCACAACAAGATATGCGGATGCTATGCTATGAGGATGATATGCAATGCGTGGACGTGATATGATTTCATACATGAGTCCTATCATGCCTGGTGTTCTGATCCTAGTATGAGCAGGTGCCGTGGGATGTGCCACTCCGAGTGGGCTGGTGTTCGTGACTGTGATGTAGTGGATGACTTGGATGAGGACATCAAGGTTTAGAAGACTCTGGGTCTAGGGGCAAACTTCTGGAACTTGGGAAGTGTGTGTTGCAAACGAGTGAGGTGGATCAGGTGTGCGTTGTCTAAGAAAGACAAAAGGTGACCGAGGGATTTTGTGATGAAAAGGGATAGATGAGGAAACTCATGATAGACGGGAGACACGGAGCCATGGAAGGACTGTGCTTCATGTGGGTTATGCCCTGATTGTTCCTGATGGCTGATTTTCGGGAGTCGGTTCCCCTTCTGCTACTTTCTGCTGGGGGTAGTGGGAATTAGTATCTTTCGGTTCCTGTCCTCGGGGGGTGACGTGGGGTTCTCGGAGAATCTCTCTTTTCTTGATCGGGGAACCAGGACCCATCTCTGAATCTCTCACGGCTGATCAAGTCTTTCGGCACTCAATCCGAGAGAGCCGGTCAGGGCCTCCGGGAGCTGGTATCTTTCTGTTTCTGTCCTCGGAGGATGATGTAGGGTTCTCGGAGAATCTCTTGATCGGGGAACCAGGACCCATCTCTGAATCTCTCACGGCTGATCAAATCTTTCGACGCTCAATCCAAGAGGGCCGGTCAGGGCCTCCGGGAGCTGGTATCTTTCTGTTTCTGTCCTCGGAGGATGATGTAGGGTTCTCGGAGAATCTCTTGATCGGGGAACCAGGACCCATCTCTGAATCTCTCACGGCTGATCAAATCTTTCGGCGCTCAATCCAAGAGGGCCGGTCGGGGCCTCCGGGAGCTGGTATCTTTCTGTTTCTGTCCTCGGAGGATGATGTAGGGTTCTCGGAGAATCTCTTGATCGGGGAACCAGGACCCATCTCTGAATCTCTCACGGCTGATCAAATCTTTCGACGCTCAATCCAAGAGGGCCGGTCGGGGCCTCCGGGAGCTAAAGGATAATGTACTCTGCTAGAGTAAAGGTATCATTCTCAATGTGATGAGGGATATAGAGATGGTCCGCGACAGTTAAGATTTTGATTATTGAAAGAGGAGGGTGATCAACAATCACTCGTGGACTTATGATGAAAGAAGGTCATCAACGGCCACTCATAGACTTATGTTGCAATGAAGAAAGATCAAACAACCACTCATGGACTTATGTTGCTGGGAGAAAGGAAGATCATCAACAGCCACTCAGGGACTTATGTTGCGTGAAGAAAGATGAAAGATCAACAGCCACTCATGGACTTATGTTGCTTAGGATGAAAGAAGATCATCAACAGTCACTTATGGACTTATGTTGCATGAAGAAAGATGAAAGATCAACAGCCACTCATGGACTTATGTTGCATGAAGAAAGATGATCAACAGCCACTCATGGACTTATGTTGCTAGGATGAAAGAAGATCATCAACAGCCACTCATGGACTTATGTTGCATGAAGGAAGATCAACAGCCACTCATGGACTTATGTTGCTAGGATGAAAGAAGATCATCAACAGCCACTCATGGACTTATGTTGCATGAACATAGGAATGAAATCAACAGCCACTCATGGACTTATGTTGCATGAAGGAAGATCAACAGCCACTCATGGACTTATGTTGCTAGGATGAAAGAAGATCATCAACAGCCACTCGTGGACTTATGTTGCATGAACGAAGATCAACAGCCACTCATGGACTTATGTTGCAAGGATGAAAGAAGATCATCAACAGCCACTCGTGGACTTATGTTGCATGAACGAAGATCAACAGCCACTCATGGACTTATGTTGCAAGAAGGAAGATGAAAGATCAACAGCCACTCATGGACTTATGTTGCAAGGAGAAAGGAAGATCATCAACAGCCACTCATGGACTTATGTTGCATGAAGAAAGATGAAAGATCAACAGCCACTCATGGACTTATGTTGCTTGAACGAAGATGGTTAACTTTCGACGGTTTGGAAAGGGATGAAATTCTCCCCAAGTTTGGACGCTTTTATGCTGACGCCTTGACCGGTGCAGTAATGGTGTTCGGTACTCCTGCTTGTATTGGCATGCTCTTTATAACTTGATTTGAAAATTTTATTAGTCACTGTTGATTTACACATTTGAGACTACGACCGACTCTTCTCCTGAAAAAGACTATGACAGACTCAGAACTGACAGAAAGGGTGACACATTCGACACTGAAATGAAACAAGCTCGACTTGCCAAAGCTTAATGTGCTCTTGTCATAAATGATGTACCATTTTTCTTTTGTGTTTACTTCTCACCTTATCGTGGCATCACTTTGATGGTGAATCTTATTTTTGAAAATTCCTCCCTACTGATCTAATCAATTTCTTTGCTTCTCCCAAGATGTGCTTTGAATTAGTGCCTTAGCTTATGGAATAAAAGATGCTCCATTTCCATCTGTTCAAGACAATGCTTGTGACTTGAAGACTTATAGGGATTGGGTGGCAAATGAAGTTTGCCCCTAGTTTGAAGGGCCTGAAGTGGGATCGATAGGCAAACGAGGTAAATCACCGAAGTTTGCCCCTAGTTTGGAGGAAGGTTCATTGGAGGTTTTGGGCAAACGAGGTAGGTGACCGAAGTTTGCCCCTTGTATGAAGGGTAGATAGTATAATTTAGGCAAACGAGGCGAGTAGCCGAAGTTTGCCCCTAGTGTGCAGGGTGATTTCTGGCTTGAGGCAAGGACCGTGACTTTAATCTCTCAAATGCTCATAACTTTTGCCTAGGCACCAGTGAGGTGACCTAGCAAGCTCTTTTCTCTCTTTTGTTATTGCTCACCTTGGATTTAACTCTAATTTTTGCCTAGGCGTCCTTTCGGATTTTTGACCTAGCGAGCCATCCTTCTTTTTTTCTTTTTTGAAAGTCTGCCTACGTACCCCCAAGTGGGGATCAGGTCGAGCGTAGTTCAAGGTAAGGTCTTGAAAGAATTCGGTTTGATTATGATGGTGTCGACCGAACCGATGTGGTTGCCTACGTATCCCGAGTGGGAATCAGGTCAAGCGTAGTTCAAGGCAAGGCTTGAAATAAGGGGTTTGAGGTATGAGGGTTTTTCAAACCAATCGTCAAAGAAGTTCAAACTTGAGCCACTTGTGGTAGCTTTGAATAAAAAAGATTCAGTTTCAATCTCCCTTTCTTTTCTTTTTCTTTTTCTTTTTCTTTTTCTTTTTCTTTTGTTTTGAGGATTGATCCTTTTCACTTTCGCCTAGCCAGTCAATTTTTATTTTTCATGCAGCTGATTCTTGCAAGATCTTTCGATCGCAATCTTAGAATTCCAAAATGTGCATGTCATTTTTCAGAATTTATTTGTGGTTGTTCCGTGCCTTTGGAAATGTGATCTAGGCACATACGATTCTCTCATTTGTTTTATTTCTTTCATTTTCTCCATTATTTTGACTGGCTAAGGTCAGATCTTGGAAATCAATACCTTTTCAGCTCTAACTTTTGCCTAGGTGCCCTTTCAGGTTTTCAACCTAGCGAGCTTTTTCTTTTCTTTTCTTTTTCTTTCCCTTTTTTTTGAAAGTGGAGATGAAACTCACTGAAATATTTAGCTACCATCAAGGACCAAGTCCGCACAGGTTTGCATGGCTATCAATTGGGTTGGGCCCAAGGCTCTGAAATGGTAGAAATGGTGGAAAGGGTGTTGGGCAAGCCCCAAATCAGCTCCAAGTGTGTCTTTTCGAGATTCGAGCAAAAGCATCTTTGAATTCTTAAAGTAAGACTATTCAATTCTCGGCTCTTCATAGGTGTCGGCGCAAAATTGACTTTGACCTCTCAGGATTTTGAGTAAAAATCTTTTGTTAGCACAGTAATATCCATGGTAATTTGAAAAGTGACACTTCAGTTTAATGATTCATGCATTTATGACTAGGCATATCAGATTAGGCAAAATAAGACTTCATTCCATCAGTAGAGAAGGATTACAGACTCATTGATGACAGACGGACTCGACCACAAGACTAAACGTGAAATAGACAAAACACACAACAGACTCGACTGGACTCGACCCGGTTTCAAATGGAATGTCACAGTGACTCACTTATTCTTTTTATTTTTTTATTTTTTCTGGAGAGCATCTTCATTTGGTTCTCTAGCAAGAGTTCCAAACACCATCACTTCACCGGTACAGGTTCAACATTCATGGACCTCAGCAAAGGGGATCATTCAAATGGATAGGTCATGGGTTGGTCCAGACCGAGGTAGTGAATTGGATTGGGGTGCGGCGCATCATCTAAGAGATCCTGAATTGAGTGACGGAGCCTCTTACAGTTGTCGGTCTCATGGCCTTGGTCTTGGTGGTAATCACAATACTTGGATTCATTGTACCCAGGAGGTGGGTGATTAGGAGGCTTACTAAGCTCCAAAGGTACAAGGTGGCCCTTTTGAACAAGGCGATTGAGAGCGGAGGATAAGCTCATGTCAAGTGGTGTGAAGACTCTTTGGTTTCCTTTCTTGTGTCTCTTACTGCAATCATTTTGGCTTGATGATGGGCTTAAGGCATTGACATCTAGGCTCTCTTGATCTTCACCAAAGGTATGGGGTCTCTTCTCCTTTTGCAGTGACCCAGCTCCATTGACCTTGCCTTCACAGATAGCATCCTCGATTCTAGTCCCAACCTCAAACAACTCTTCAAATGTTGAGATGGACTGGTAGAATAGTTTTTCATGGTATACTGGTTGCAGGTTCTTGACCAGCATACGTACTTGCTCTTTCTCAACAGGCCTGTGGATCATTTGGGCTACTTTATTCCTCCATCTTCTCAAGAATGCAGCGAAGGACTCGTCGAGATTCTGCCTGGTAGTTTCCAGATCTCGAATGGTGACATCAAGCTCTTGGTTGTAGGAGTAGTGATCAATGAAAGTTCTAGCAACATCTTCCCAAACTCGGGTCTTGGAAGTTTCAAGGGTTAGGAACCAGGATAGTGCGGCTTTCTGGAGGGTTTGAGGGAACAGCATAGCTATGTGCTCATGGGTGCAGCCCATTGACTGGAAAATGCTCATACAAAACTTCACGTGGCTCTTCGGATTTCCAGTTCCGTCAAAACGGTCAATGGCAGGCATCTTGAAATTCTCTGGCAGTTTCAGCTTGATGGGCTCAAAGAGGCCTTCCAGGTCTAACATGTAATCATCGACCCCCTTGCTTTTCCTCAGTACGCTTTCCAACTTGTCAACCTTATCCATTTTCTCTTGAAGCTTCTTCTCATACGCAAAGGGTGGGACCCCTTGAAACCAGTTTTCCTCCCCATTATTCTCCGGTGGGGGTGGTTCAAACCCCGGTGGTGGAAACCCAGGCGGAGGTTGCGGCCGTTGCTGCTTCAATTCTTCCATGAAACTCAAAACTTGGGCCAGACGATCAGATTGCTGGCTTATGGTTGTTCCCAACACAGTGACCTTATTTTCCAATTCTTCTTGATTCATGTTGAATTTTCTCGGCGGACTAATTCTAACCAAATGACTGCTCGAACTTCTGACCCAGGATGGGGATCTCAGAGGCTGACTTTGGGAATCTATAATGACTTATAGATTCGAGAGGAGAGGTGTATCAGATTTTGATAGTGATGACTTTAGATAGACAATGACAATGATGTTAAGGAAGATGGACCGTCTTATGTACAGACTGACTGAGATAGTGTGCGCAGACTGATGAGAATGGTGCATGCACATGAGACAAGCATGCGGATGCAAGCCCTAATCTATATGATGCTCCTATTTCTAACAGATAGCAGTTAAACAAATAAGGTCCTAGCCATACAGAGTGTGCTAACCTTACTTTCCAGTATGATCACCAAGGGATAACAGGGATTTTCGGGATACTTCGAGAAATTTGGACAGAGTTTCTGGGAGAAACAGGGATTCGGAAGATTCAAAGAAATGTTTAGAAGTCATTTGAGTTTCTAGGAGAAATAGGAATTTCTGGTTGATTTGGACTGAGCTTCTAGGAGAAACTGGTATTTTGGGCTTTTCTGAGAAATGTGGATAGAGTTTCTAGGAGAAACAAGTATATCTGGGCATTTCTGGGTGATTTGGGCAGAGTTCTTAGGAGGAACAGGTACTATGGGTATTTCTGGGAAATTTGGATAGAGTTTCTAGGAGAAGCAAGTATATCTGGGAAGATAGGACAAAGTTTCTTGGAGGAATTGGCATATCTGGGAGATTTAGACAGAGTTTCTGGAGGAACTGGTTAATATGGTCATATCTGGGATATCTGGACAGAGTTTCTGGAAGAAACTGGTTAATATGGTCATATCTGGGATATCTGGACAGAGTTTCTGGAAGAAACTGGTTAATATGGTCATATCTGGGATATCTGGACAGAGTTTCTGGGAGAAACTGGTAAGTATGGTGATAGTGATCATACTTTCTAGCAGGTTTTCATATTCCTATGTCTTAGGACCAACAAACAAGGTTTGCGGTGTATATCTTTGTGAGCATGTAGCAGACATCTTTGTCATGGTGCCTAGGCAGGTCAACTCAATGTGATCACATGTGAGTGATTGCCTTAGAAATCATAAGAAAGAGGTTCTGTTCTATGCCACATAAGCGTCTACACCGCGCAGGTAATCCCGTCAGGGCATACAGCAGTTATATCATATTGTCCTATCTGAAAAGTTAAATGAACAGTCCTATGAAAGGTTCTACAGGAATCTATATGCAAGGGCTGGGTTTAGTCAAAGAGGGTCCGTTGACGAGAGTTCCAATATACCGTCAGAGAGACAGTACGGAGGTTTTTACTCTTTTTGATATACCTTGGAAGGTACAGTATCAATGGTGACTTGTGCCCTGGCACAGCAAGACCTGAACAATGTCAGTGCCGCGTTTCAGACACAGTCGGAGGGGAAATGCAAGAGTGCAATGCGGTGAACCAAACACAATAAAAAGATGATTTTAAGGATGCTTCTTATGAGTCAAACCTCTGTATTATTTTGTTTTAAAATAAAAATCCCCAGCAGAGTCGCCAGATTGTGGACACGCGAAATCGGACCACTTCTCTCTCTTGTTTGAGATTGTTTTGAAATTGATTTGAATCAAGGAAAGAAAACAAAAGGTCTGTTGAAAACAGATACAGAGTCGCCACTTGGTCTTTAAGGAACCAAGAAACCTAATTTTGACTCACCCAAGCGGATAAGGGCACCGGCCCTTCATAACCAAAGAACTTGGTTCGGGGTTTTGGTACGAGAGAGGAAGGAGCCTTTGTCACGACTAAAACACCCTCAACTCGCCCCGTCTTTCGACGGGCCTCAATTAGCATCCAAATAATCATCTTATACTATGTTTGGTTCGACAAATAATACTATGATAGTATATTACATCACATAAGAAACTTGAAAATGGAAGATCTAAAGATAAAATATCATTCATAAGATCTAAGTCAAATATCATGCAATGTAAAGTGAAAGATCACACAAATAAACCTAGGAAAAATCGTCTAATCATGTATCAAGTAATTAAGTTTCCTTAATCTAAAGGGGACATGAATTGTTCTTGAAACAAATAAACAAAGAAATCAAAATATGCTTAACAAGCTAGTATGATGCATGTTATTCTTTGAGAAAAGAAGATCTCTCAATCCCCGGGACGGATGAGAAAGGATGATTAGATCCAAGGGGAAGCATGAACGTGTGATCAAGTTCATTCCTTATAATCTTCTTAGATTAAGAGTTATAAAAACCCCAAATCTTGCATGGATGCAATGTATGTATCTAAAATGTGCAAAGGTTGTAGTGTGTTTTGTGTACATGAATTTCTAGAATGACTTAGAAGTCTAAAATGTGTATGAATGAATGGATTAAATCAACATGGGATATATACAAATGTAGTATGAACTACTTCCTAAGATATGAGCTAATTTAGAATGCATATAAGCATCAAATCAAAGAATAAAAGTTGAAATGTGCTTGCTGTGAATAGTGGACAGACTGCATGTATTACTTTGTAACATTATAATGGGAGGTCAAACGTGCCTAGAAAAATGTAAGAAAAATCAGAGATCATCCTTATTGTGTCTAGAAAATAACCCAAAAAGCCAAACATCAATAACTATCACAGATTAAAAGAAATAAATCAGAATGTACACATGACTCAGAAACAAAAGCTGCACTGTTGACTGATTTTGTATGATTTTTCATAAATCAAAGAAAAGGTTTATGATGACCCATTATATACCAAAAGCTTCCTAAGACACCCAAGTGTTATAAAAAAAATAGAAAAGGTATATGTACAGTGATGAAAATATCCAGAATAAGTGCAAGAAGTTGGGTGAACATTCTGTGAGAACAGGGGCAGATTATGAGTATGAACTTCTCACACCCAAAACAATTACTTTCATATCTCTATAATTGATGGGAACAATTGGGGACAAACTATGATGTCTTAGGAAGATTTTCCAAGTGGTTTCATCATCATAACTCAAGTATTTAATTCAAAACAAATCTTTGAATCTGAACAGCTCACTGTTTTGGATCATTCTTGAAGAAAATGGATTTGGGTTTGAAATGGAGTTTGAGTTCTTGATTGGGGGTTTTGAAATAGATGTTCAAAGCATGAACTTAAACTCTTGAGATGACCATGTGACCACTTAGAACCTCATCCAACCTTGAATCATCAAAGAACTCCCAATATTATTGGAGAGATTCATTTTATTTTGGACATAACTTCAATACATTTCAAGAACATCTTGGAAGTATTGAGGTTATGATCATCATCTATCAAACATGTTTTTGAGGTCAAGAGCTACTATCCATAAGGATTCACTCACCCCAAACTTCATGTCATCACTTAGATGATGATGAACTAGTAAGTAAATAAAGAAAAATCAAAAAGAAATGAGATAAGAAAAGATGAACATATATATAATCAAAGCAAGTAAATAGCAATCAATAGATGATAATCAATGTGATTTTGGACTTGTAGCTTGGTGCTTCACTCATAGATTTTGACATTTGGACATGGAAGTAGCTTCCTAACTCAAGAATGCTCAAGAATGGTGATTGGGGGTGTTTGGGATGTGAAGTATATAGAAGGATAATGGAAGAACACAAGAATAAAACTCACTTTCTTATGGAAAATCAATGGGAGAAGCTCCCTTTCTCTCTTCTAAACCTATCTCTATCTCTCTTCTTCTCTACAACTTTTCAAGCTTTGCACTTGGCCCCCCCAAAATGAAGAGCAATGGGGGGTTTATATAGGCCAATTTGGGGTGGTTTTGGGGTTTTAGAAGTACTCCCATTGGTCCCAAACAACTGTGAACACAAAACTATGTCGTTTTGACTTTCAATTAATCAAATTGGACCCCCAAAAAAATTACAAAAATGGACTCTGCGAGGGTTGAGTGCCGCGGCGGCACTGGGCCTGTGCCGCGGCGGCAGTGGGCCAGTGCCGCGGCGGCACTGCTCCTCAGACGCCCAGAAAATTACGTTTAGGCCCCCAGAGGTTCCGGTATTCGCGAAAAGGCCCTATTTCGTCCGAAATTCACAGAAAATGTATACGAACTCCAAATTGAGGTTGTGATATACCGTTGGAAAGGTAATTGAGTCTACTTTACATAAAAAATAGTTTGGGGATAGGTCACTTTGAAAAGTTTTGCGGTATTCGCGATAAAAGCCAATTTGATCGCCTTTTTCGCCTTCGGAAATTCATAATAGACTCGTTTTAAATCTGAAAATTATGTGCGATATACCGTTAGAAAGCTATTGACCTCTAGTATCCATGAAAAATATTTGAAAATTGTTTTGGTGCCCCGGTTCCAAAGTCAAATTATGGTCAAACTGGTCAAACCTGGGATTCCCGGGAAGTTCTGGAAACCTCCGGGAGTTCCCGGGAGCTGATGTTTTCGCTCAATTTTCTTTTGGAACTTGTTTTAACACTTTTCTCATGATTTAAAATGATTCCGGTGAATTCGGGCGATTTCGGTCAAACTTGGTCAAACCTGGTCAAACTTGGTCAAACCTGGTCAAACCTTGGTCAAACCGGTCAACGGGGACTTTCCGGGAACTTCCGGGACTTCCGGGGGTCTCTGAGAGCTGACGATTTCATCCGATTTTGCTTAAAAACTCATCTTATCATTTTTCTTATGACATAGCATGTTTCCAGAACTTCGAGACCAAATCTGGGAGTTTTCGGGCTTTCAGGGGCATTTTGGTCATTCTGAGCATTCTGAGAGATAGAGCTGACTTCCGAGAGTCCTTTTAAGTCTTTTTCGATCATTGTGAACCACCAAGCTATGGGTCTCCTGAATCTGATAGCCGACAAAATGGGGTGTCTACAAGATGGTGCAGCAGCCTCCACTAGGTTCTCTTCACCCTTATGTCTCCTATGAATGCTTCCCAGATAGGCTAGAGATAGTGGGATCTCTAATGCAGAGGATAAGGTTGGGAGCTCTAAAATAGTTTCTACAGCTTCTGAAGTTCAAAACGATGATTAAAAACATTTAGTACGCAACTGCCCTATTTATAGATTTCCAGAACCGACCTAACATTCGAGCGATCGAAGTGCATTCGATTGATCAATACTTCGATCGATCTAACCAACTTAGATCGATCGAACCCTCCAAAACTTCAATCGATCGAGACACCTTTGATCGATCGAACCCGCCTTGACTAGGTCCTCATATGCCTTTCCAAGCATTCTAGCGGAGCTAAGAGTCGGACCTCCTAGGCTCTTTATTGTTGGCTCAGACCAGTTTGTTAATTACCATGACCAAACTCTTTGATCAGCAAACTAACTAACTGGTCAGTTAACATTTACTCAACTATAAAACGATAACTGAACTCCAACTCAAAAGAACATATCTGAAGCGATAACTAGACTTGTATGTTGTACTAATGTCCCTCTACCTTCAGCATTCATAATCATATTCAATTAGTCGGATGACTGTTACTGTCAACTTGAATTATGATTACTTCTTGTATTCCTTGAGTCCCATTCACCATTCATGATTACCAAATATGTTGATAACTACATATCAAGAAGACAGCAGTTCTCAGTAATTAACTTGGTGACATTCTCAAGGGAATGCTTACTCTGAATCAGAGGATAGATTCTATCTTGACAATATATGTTCACAACCCTATGAACATGACATACCCAAGATACCCAGGAGTTGATCTTCTATAGACCTCACTAATTGGTAATTCAAAGCAGCCATATCCACAGTCAGTGTTCATAATCGTCCAAAGATTAAGAACACGTACCTTATACAAGTTATGAGTTCTTATCGACTGATTGACAGTCTTGAGTGTCAATAGGAAAGCTCAGGTCCATCAATGCACTATAAGCACTAGCATATTAACTAAGAGTTATACTCTAGTGATTAAGATTAATCACTCCATCCAATGGTAGTTAATCATGCTACAATGTAAACCTGATGAGATATCCAGTCTCACCATCCACTGTGACAAGTTCTAGGTAACCTAGAATAGTAATTCGTATCTCACTTATAAGTATCTCATACATACACTAACTACTTACTATGATACTTAAGGATAACAATCATCTCATGAAATAAACATACATAACTAATTGTAAAGTCGATATCCATATATTAAAATGCCAATGTCTCATATCTAAAGTAATGGTTTGAGGGCACAAACCCAACAAACTCCCACTTGCACTCACAACCATACAGGATTACATCTGAGACCTAGACTATCTAGAAGACGATCAAATACCTTCTGTGGCAAGGCCTTTGTAAATGGATCTGTAAGATTGTCAGAGGTGGCAATCGCTGACAGTCACATCTCCACATTGAACAATATCTCAGATTAGATGATATTTTTGCTCTACGTGCTTCCCCTTTCCGCGGTTCTTTGGCTCCTTGGACTGAGCCACTGCCCCACTATTATCACAATAAATCGAAATGGGTGACTACAACGTTGGTACCACCTCAACCTCTATAAGGAACTTCTTAAGCCAAACAGCTTCCTTTGCGGCTTCACAAGCAGCCACATACTCAGCTTCTATAGTTGAGTCTGCAATGCATTTCTGCTTAATACTCCTCCAACTTACAGCACCACTTCCTAAGGTAAAGAGATGACTGGACGTCGACTTCATCGAATCTTTATCTGACATAAAGTCCGAGTCAGTGTATCCCACTAGAATTAACTTACTACCACCGTACATAAGCATGTAATCTTTAGTCCTTCTCAAGTACTTTAGAATATGCTTAACGGCTGTCCAGTGTTCTAGACCTGGATTCGATTGATATCTACTAACCATGCCAACGGCAAAGCAGATATCCAGTCTAGTGCATAACATCGCATACATGAGACTTCCCACTGCCGAAGCATAAAGAACTCCTGTCATGCGATTCCTCTCCTCTTATGTCTTTGGACACTGGTCCTTGGAGAACGCTAAACCATGCCTGAAAGGTTACAAACCTTTCTTTGAATTATCCATTGAAAACCTAGTTAGCACCTTATCGATATAACCAACTTGAGATAATCCCATTATCTTTCTCTTACGATCCCGAAAGAGCTTTATTCCAAGAATATAGCTCACCTCTCCTAGATCCTTCATATTAAAAGTACTAGCTAGCCAAACCTTGACCGTTGAAAATGCCGCTACATCATTTCCAATAAGTAGAATGTCGTCAACGTAAAGCATAAGAAAAGTCACCACTTTCCCTTAACACTTCTTGTATACACAAGGTTCATCCAGATTCTATATGAAACCAAACGACTTGGCCGCTTGGTCAAATCGGATGTTCCAACTCCTGGATACCTGCTTAAGCCCATAAATGGACTTTTGCAACTTGCATACCAACTTGCCTTTCCGTCTAGCTATGAACCCTTCTAGTTGCTGTATATAGATATCCTCCTCAAGATTACAGTCTTGACGTTCATTTGCCAGATCTCATAATCTAGGCATGTAGCAATGGATAAGAGTATCCTAATGGATTTGAGCACTACTAGTGGCGAGAAGGTTTCCTCAAAGTCAATGCCCTCGCTCTGAGTATACCCTTTCGCCACAAGCCTAGCCTTAAAGGTCTCAACCTTTCCATCAGATCCTTTTTTCCTCTTGTAGACCTACTTACAACCAATGGGTTTAATATTGGCTAGAAGTTCTATAAGATCCCAGACCTAATTAGAATCCATAGATTCCAATTCAGCCTTCATTGCTTTAACCCAATGTGTTGAGTCTACATCAGCCATTGCCTCTTCATACGTGGTAGGATCAACTTTAAAAACTTTTCCTAAGAACATGTATCTATCAGGCTGACTGATTATCCTCCCACTACGACGAGGTATTGGTACAAAAATGGGTGAAGAAGTGGTATTTTCTTGATTTACATTGTTATCAACTGCGGGTTGGACTGAGGGCTTTCCTTCTATCTCTCTCAGATCTATCCTTCCCTTCGGTTTATGGTTAATGTATAATCATCCTCCAAGAAAATAGCATTTGTACTAACAAACACTTTTTATTCTCTTGGATCATAAAAATACCATCCATAAGTACCCTTTGGATACCCTACGAAATAACATACTTCCGATCTAGAATCCATCTTGCTCATCTTTCCTTTCAGCACATGTACCGGACGCCCCCATATCCGGAGATGTTGTAAAGAAGGCTTGCGCCCAATCCACATCTCCCGTGGTGCCCTGGGAACTGATTTGCTTGGTACTAGATTTAGTGTGTATGCACCGGTTTCCAAAGCATAACCCCAAAGGAATAAAGGCAACTCCAAATAACTCATCATTGACCTAGTCATGTCTAAAAGAGTCCGGTTCCTACTCTCCGCTATACCGTTCTGCTGAGGCGTACCAGGTACAGTCAATTGTGACAGAATCCCATTCTATACGAGGTGATCAATAAACTCATTAGAGAGGTACTCGCCACCTCGATCAGATCGAATGGCCTTGATATGTGTTCCTAATTGCTTCTCCACTTCAGCCCTAACTCTTTAAACTTTTCAAAGGCTTCAGACTTGTGCTGCATTAGGTATACATATCCATACCTAGAGTGATCATCAGTAAATGTAATGAAATACTCATAACAACCCCTTGCTCTAATATTTATTGGTCCACACACATCAGTATGAACTAATTCCAACAATGCATTGGTCCTATTGCCGTTTGCGGGAAAGGGCTTTTTGGTCATCTTACCCTCTAAACAAGACTCGCAGACTTCCATTGGTTTGAGAACCAAATTGCCTAAGACCCCTTCTTTGACTAGTCTACCAATACTATTTAGATTGATATGCCTAAGCCTCATATGTCAAAGCCTTGTTGGATTAGTAGAAGGTTCTTTTCTTTTAGATGGTACTGTTACCATTGAGTTATTAAGTTCCATACAAGAGTCTTTAGAGATCTTGGGAGTAATAATATAGAAGCCATTAGTTTTAGTCGCAACAAAGGCTCCTTCCTCTCTCGTACCAAAATCCCGAACCAAGTTCTTTGGTTGTGAAGGGCCGGTGCCCTTATCCGCTTGGGTGAGTCAAATTAGGTTTCTTGGTTCCTTAAAGACCAAGTGGCGACTCTGTATCTGTTCTTAATAGACCATTTTCTCTCTCTTTTCAAAACAAACAATTTTGAACCTAAAAAGACGGGCCCCTCCCAAATGCTGGTGTCCACAGCATTCTAGCGGAGCTAAGAGTGGGACCTCCTAGGCTCTTTGTTGTTGGCTCAAACCAGTTTGTTAATTACCATGACCAAACTCTTTGATCAGCAAACTAACTAACTGGTCAGTTAACGTTTACTCCACTATAAAAGGATAACTGAGCTCCAACGCAAAAGAACATATCCGAAGCGTTAACTAGACTTGTATGTTGTACTAATGTCCCTCTACCTTCAGCATTTGAATCATGATCACTTCTTGTATTCCTTGAGTCCCATTAACCATTCATGATTACCAAACATGTTGATAACTACTTATCAACAAGACAGCAGTTCTCTGTAATCAACTTGGTGACTTTCTCAAGGGAATGCTTACTCTGAATCAGAGGGTAGATTCTATCTTGACAATATATATTCATAACCCCATGAACATAACATACCCAAGATACCTAAGTGTTGATCTGCTATAGACCTCACTGCTTGGTAAGTTAAAAAGTAATCAACCTAAAAGGCAAAAAGTATACATTCTTAAAGACAAGGTGACCGTGGATACCGAGATTCTACCTCTTTTGTTTGTTTCCATTTGAAATTTGATTTGGATCAAAGAAAGAAAATGGTCTGTTGAAAACAGATACAGAGTCGCCACTTGGTCTTTAGGGAACCAAGAAACCTAATATTGACTCAACCAAATGGATAAAGGGCATTGGCTCTTCATAACCAAAGAACTTGGCTCAGGGTTTTGGTACAAGAGAGGAAGGAGCCTTTGTCGCGACTAAAACACCCTCAACTGGCCCCGTCTTTCGACGGGCCTCAATTAGCATCCAAATAATCATCTTATACTATGTTTGGTTTGACAAATAATACTATGATAGTATACTACATTACATAAGAAACTTGAAATGGAAGATCTAAAGATAATATATCATTCATAAGATCTAAGCCAAATATCATACAATGTAAAGTGAAAGATCACACCAATAAACCTAGGAAAAATTGTCTAATCATATATCAAATAATTAAGACTTCCTAATCTAAAGGGGGACATGAATTGTTCTTGAAACAAATAATCAAAGAAATCAAAATATGCTTAGCAAGCTAGTATGATGCATGTTATTCTTTGAGAAAAGAAGATCTCTCAATCCCCGGGACGGATGAGAAAGGAGGATTAGATCAAGGGGAAGCATGAATGTGTGATCATGATCATTCCTGATAATCTTCTTAGATTAGGAGTCATAAAAGCCCCAAATCTTTGCATAGATGAAATGTATGTATCTAGAATGTGCCAAGGTTGTAGTGTGCTTTGTGTTCATAGATTCCTAGGATGACTTAGAAGTCTAGAATGTATATGAATGAATGAATGAAATCATCATGAGATATGTACAAATGTAGTATGAACTACTTCCTAAGACATGAACTAATTTGGAGTGCATGTAAGCATCAAAACAAAGGGGGAAAATTAAAAGTGTGCTTGCTGTGAATAGTAGATAGAACAGTAACATGATCTTTTGAAAATTGAAAAGAGGGGTTAGGAATGTTTTCCATGCATGAATTTTTATGGAGATCGTCCTAATTGTGTCTAGAACACAACCTAAAAAGCCAATATTTAATGACTATCACAGATTAAAAGAAATAAATTAGAATGTACACATGACTCAAAAACAAAAGCTGAACAGTTGACTGATTTTGTATGATTTTTCATAAATCAAAGAAAGGGTTTATGATGACTCATTATAGACCAAAGGTTTTCTAAGACACCCAAGTTTCATAAAAAAAAATAGAAAAGATATATGTACAGTGACGAAAACATCCAGAATAAGTGCAAGAAGTCAGGTTAACATTCTGTGAGAACAGAGGCAGATTATGAATATGAACTTCTCACATCCAAAAATAATACTTTCACATCTCTATAATTGATGGAAAAAATTGGAGACCAACTATGATGTCTTAGGAAGATTTTCCTAGTGATTTCATCATCATAATTCAAGTATTTAATTCAAAACGAATCTTTGAATCTGAACAGCTCACTGTTTTGGATCATTCTTGAAGAAAATGGATTTGAGTTTTGAAATAGAGTTTGAGTTCTTGATTGGGGGTTTTGAAAAAGATGTTCAAAGCATGAACTTAAACTACTGAGATGACCATGTGACCACTTATAACTTCATCCAACCTTAAATCTTCAAAGAACTCCCAACATTATTTGCACAAACATAGTTTTGTTTGAGAATATGACTTCAAGAATACATATGAATGTATTGAAGGTAGTATTATCATCCATGAAACATGTACTATCCATAAGGATTCACTCTCCTCAAATAACATGTCATCTAGATGATGATGAACAACTAAATAATCAAAGAAAAGTCAAAAGAAATGCGGTTAAGAGAGAGATGAACATCAAAGTAAACAAACATTCAAATAGCAATCAATAGTTGATATTCATTGAGATATGGGACTTTTAGCTTGGTTTTTCACTCATATGTGGTGACATTTGGACATGGAAGTAGCTTCCTATCTCATAGATACTCAAGAATGTTGGTTGGAGATGATTTAAATGTGGAGTATATGAGAGGTAATGAAAGAAAATAAGATTAAAACTCACTTTGATTGGAAAAAATGGAAGAAGAAGACTACTTCTTCTCTTTCTCTCTCTATATTTCTCTAGAGTTTCTTCTTAAGCTCTCTCTAAGCTTCCATGTCTCCCCTCTAAGTAGAAGTAAATGGCTTCTTTTATAGGCAAAGGAGGGGTGGTAAATGGAGTTTTAAAAAGTTTAAAATGGTCTCCCATTGGTCCAAAATAAGCTGGGAACCAAAACTACGTCATTTTGATTTCTAATATATCAAATTGGACCCCCAAAATAAATTACAAAAGTGAACTGTTCTGGGAGAGAGTGCTGCAATGGCACTGGGCCTATGCCGCGGTGGTAGTGGGCCAATGCCGCGGCAGCACTGCTCCTCAATCGTCTGGATAATCCTGTTTAGGCCCCCAGAGATTCCGGTATTCGCGAAAAGGCCCTATTTCATCCGAAATTCACAGAAAATGCATACGAACTCTAAATTGAGGTTGTGATATACCGTTGGAAAGGTAATGGAGTCTATTTTACATAAAAATAGTTCGGAGATAGTTCACATTGAAAAGGTTTGCAGTATTTGTGATAAAAGCCGATTTGATCGCCTTTTCCACCTTCGGAAATTCATAATAGATTCGTTTGAAATCTAAAAATTATGTGCGATATACCGTCAGAAAGCTATTGACCTCTAGTATCCATGAAAAATGTTTGAAAATTGTTACAGTGCTCGGGTTTAAATGTCAAATTTTGGTCAAACTGGTCAAATCAAGGACCTCCAAGAAGTCCTGGGAACCTCTGGGAGCTCCCAGGAGCTGACGTTTTTGTACGTTTTTCTTTTGAAACTCATTTTAGTACTTTTCACATGATCTGGCATGATCTCAGAACTTTTGGACGATTTTGGTTGACTTTGTCAAGCCTTGGTCAAACCTGGTCAAACCTTGGTCAAACCGGTCAACAGGGACTTTCCGGGAAATTCCGGGACTTTCGGGGGTCTCTAGGGGCTAACGATTTCAACTAGTTTTGCTTTAAAACTTATTTTGCCACATTTATTACAATGTAGCATGTTTTCAGAACATTTGGTTCAAATCTGGGAGTATTTGGACTTTCAGGGGTATTTTGGTCATTCTGAGCATTTTGAGAGATAGAGCTAACTTCAAGGAGTCCTTTTGAGTCTTTTTTGATCATTGTGAACCACCAAGCTATGGGTCTCCTAAATCTGATAGCCGAAAAAATGGGGTATCTATAATTTGCCCCTCTTTGGCATGAACTTGCGAGGCAACGCATGTCGCAAGTGAGTGCCAAAGCTTTGAAGAGATAGGTCTTTTGGAGGCTACAGATTTAGGATAAAAAGTATTGCAAAAGATGTAATGATTCTGAGGCTAGAGCTGGTCGCGCTCTGCGTGAGCTGCCTACGTATCCCAAGGGGAATCAGACCAAGACGTAGTTCGAGGCACAAAGGAACAAATCACACATGCACAACAAGACAGGCGGATACTATACATGGATGTGATATGATTATGTACATGAGTCCTATCATGCCTAACATTTTGATCTCAGCATGAGTTGGTGCTGTGGGGTGTGTGCCATTTCGAGTGGACTTGTGTTGTGCTAGTGCTTGTGACTGTGATGTGGTGGATGACTCGGATAAGGACATGAAGGTTTAGAAGACTCTAGATCTAGGGGCAAACTTCTTGAATTTGGGAAGTGTGCTTTGTAAGCAAAACGGATCGGACACGGGGTTCTCGAGGATGATAACTAAAGATAACCGACAAGTGAGGGAGCTCACGATAACTGACAGTTTGAGAAAACCAGAGTGAGGAAGCTCAGGAGCGACAAGTGAGAAATCTCCTAATTTTAGACGAAGGAGTGAGGAAGCTCACAATAAGTGAGAAAGCTCATAATAATCAATAGGTAGGTAAAGGGGACTCACAATTTTGGACAAATGAGTGATGAAGCTTGTGATAAGTGAGAAAGCTAATGGTTTCAGAGGAAGGAGTGGGGAAGCTCAAGATAAACTAGTGGTGAGGAAGCTCATGATTATGGACAAAAGAGTGAGGAAGCTCACGATAAGTGAGAAGGCGAGGAATCTCATGATAATTGTTTGGTGAGAAAGTTTGATAGTTAAGTTGGTGAGGAAGCTCATGATAATTATTTGGTGAGGAAGCTCAATAGCTGAGTTGGTGAGGAAGCTCATGATAATTGGATAAGGGAGTGAGGAGTCTTACAATAGGTGATGAAGCTCATGATAATCAATGGACACAGAACCTTGAATTGTGAATTGATAGTGCTTGCCCTGGGAATCGGGGTAATTTGACGGCGGGCGGTGCTTTCAATTGTCGGCTGATCCCGAGAGTTGGTTCTGATTGTCATTATCTTCTACAAGGGATAGCAGGGGATTCTTCAGGAATCTCTTTTAACTTTTGCACTAAATCCAGGATTCATCTCCGAATCTCTCACGGTTGATCGAAATGACCGATGAAGAACTTGCCTCAATCTAGAGGGCTAATAATGAAGGATTTGCCTCAATCTAGAGGGCTGACGATGAAGGATTTGCCACAATCTAGAGGGCTGGCGATGAAGGATTTGCCTCAATCTAGAGGGCGGATGATGAAGGATTTGCCTCAATCTAGAGGGCTGATGATGAAGGATTTGCCTCAATCTAGAGGGCTAGCGATGAAGGATTTTCCTCAATCTAGAGGGCTGGCGATGAAGGATTTGCCTCAATCTAGAGGGCTGACAATGAAGGATTTGCCTGGATCTAGAGGGCTAATGATGAATGACTTGCCTCAATCTAGAGGGCTGACAATGAAGGATTTGCCTCAATCCAAAGGGCTGATGATGAAGGATTTGCCTCAATCTAGAGGGCTGGCGATGAAGGATTTGCCTCAATCTAGAGGGTGGATGATGAAGGATTTGCCTCAATCTAGAGGGCTGATGATGAAGGATTTGCCTCAATCTAGAGGGCTAGCGATGAAGGATTTTCCTCAATCTAGAGAGCTGGAGATGAAGGATTTGCCTCAATCTAGAGGGCTGACAATGAAGGATTTTCCTCGATCTAGAGGACTAATGATGAATGACTTACCTCAATCTAGAGGGCTGACAATGAAGGATTTGCCTCAATCCAGAGGGCTGATGATGAAAGATTTGCCTCAATCTAGAGGGCTAGCGATGAAGGATTTTTCTCAATCTAGAGGGCTAAAAATTAAAGATTTGCCACAATCTAGAGGGCTGACAGTGAAGGATTTGCCTCAATCTAGAGAGCTAATGATGAATAACTTGCCTCAATCTAGAGGGCTGACAATGAAGGATTTGCCTCAATCTAGAGGGCTGATGATGAAAGATTTGCCTTAATCTAGAGGGGTGGCGATGAAGGATTTGCCTCAATCTTGAGGGCTGGCGACGAAAGATTTGTCTCAATCTAGAGGGCTGGCGATGAAGGATTTGCCTTAATGTAGAGGGATGGCGATGAAGGATTTGCCTCAATCTGGAGGGCTGATAATGAAATATTTGCCTCAATCTAGAGGGCTGACAATGAAGGATTTGCCTTAATCTAGAGGGCTAATGATGAATAACTTGCCTCAATCTAGAGGGCTGACAATGAAGGATTTGCCTAAATCTAGAGGGCTGATGATGAAAGATTTGCCTCAATCTAGAGGGCTGGCGATGAAGGATTTGCCTCAATCTAGAGGGCTGGCGATGAAATATTTGCCTCAATCTAGAGTGCTGGTGATGAAGGATTTGCCTCAATCTAGAGGGTGGCGATGAAGGATTTGCCTCAATCTAGAGGGCTAATGATGAATGACTTGCCTCAATCTAGAGGGCTGGCGATGAATAAATCGAGATGATGAGTCGATAGTGCACTACTGTGACTGTCATGGATTAGACCAACGGTTGGACTAACCGTGATAAAAAAAATGATGATGTACGAATCGAGATGATGAGTCGACAATGAACCACTGTGATTGTCATGGATTGGACCAACGGTTGGACTAACCATGATCAAAAGAATTGAAGATGTACGAATCGAGATGACGAGTCGATAGTGAACTACTGTGACTGTCATAGATTGGACCAACGGTTGGACTAACCGTGATCAAAAGAAATGATGATGTACGAATCGAGATGACAAGTCGACAGTGAACTACTGTGACTATCATAGATTAGACCAACGGTTGAACTAACCGTGATCAAAAGAAATGATGATGTATGAATCAGGATGACGAGTCGGCAGTGAACTACTGTGACTGTCATGGATTGGACCAACGGTTGGACTAACTGCGATCAAAAGAAATGACGATGTACGAATCGAGATGATGAGTCGACAATGAACTACTGTGACAGTCATGGATTTGACCAATAGTGGGACTAACCGTGATCAAAAGAACTGATGATGTACTAATCGAGATGACGAGTCGACAGTGATCTACTATGACTGTAATGGACCAACGGTTGGACTAACCGTGATCAAAAGAAATGATGATGTACAAATCGAGATGACGAGTCGACAGTGAACTACTGTGACTGTCCTAGATTGAACCAACGGTTG
Source organism: Hydrangea macrophylla (assembly GCA_033977485.1). NCBI lineage: Eukaryota > Viridiplantae > Streptophyta > Magnoliopsida > Cornales > Hydrangeaceae > Hydrangea > Hydrangea macrophylla. The sequence continues at coordinate 18,926,606 of CM066989.1, forward strand.
AACTAACCGTGATCAAAAGAAATGATGATGTATGAATCAGGATGACGAGTCGGCAGTGAACTACTGTGACTGTCATGGATTGGACCAACGGTTGGACTAACTGCGATCAAAAGAAATGACGATGTACGAATCGAGATGATGAGTCGAAAATGAACTACTGTGACAGTCATGGATTTGACCAATAGTGGGACTAACCGTGATCAAAAGAACTGATGATGTACTAATCGAGATGACGAGTCGACAGTGATCTACTATGACTGTAATGGACCAACGGTTGGACTAACCGTGATCAAAAGAAATGATGATGTACAAATCGAGATGACGAGTCGACAGTGAACTACTGTGACTGTCCTAGATTGAACCAACGGTTGAACTAACCGTGATCAAAAGAAATGATGATGTATGAATCAAGATGATGAGTCGACAGTGAACTACTGTGACTGTCATGGATTGGACCAACGGTTGGACTAACCGTGATCAAAAGAAATGACGATGTACGAATCGAGATGACGAGTCGACAATGAACTACTGTGATTGTCATGGATTTGACCAATAGTCGGACTAACCGTGATCAAAAGAACTGATGATGTACTAATCGAGATGACGAGTCGACAGTGATCTACTATGACTGTCATGGACCAACGGTTGGACTAACCGTGATCAAAAGAAATGATTATGTACAAATTGAGATGACGAGTCGACAGTGAACTACTGTGACTGTCATAGATTGAACCAACGGTTGGACTAACCGTGATCAAAAGAAATGATGATGTACGAATCGAGATGACGAGTCGACAGTGAACTACTGTGACTGTCATGGATTAGACCAACGGTTGGACTAACCGTGATCAAAAGAAATGATGATGTACGAATCGAGATGATGAGTCGACAGTGAACTACTTTGACTGTCATGGATTGGACCAACGATTCGACTAATCACGATCAAAAGAAATGACGATGTACGAATCGAGATAATGAGTCGACATGAACTACTGTGACTGTCATGGATTTGACTGATAGTTTAACTAACCGTGATCAAAAGAACTAATGATGTATGAATCAAAAACCTGCTGGGGGTAAAACTAAATCTGCTGGGGATGAAGCGACTCTACTAGGGAGGAATGGATAAGATGTATTCCGCTAGGGAAAAAGGAAATACACCCACTGATGGGAGTAAAGGTATGATTCTTATTCGTAGATGATCTATGGCGACTATGGATTTAAAATCGATGAAGGACAATGATCAACAGCCACTCATGGACGTATGTTACATGGATGAAAAAAGATGATGAACAGCCAGTCATGGACCTATGTTGCTAGGAGAAAGGAAGATCATCAATAGCCACTCATGGACTTATGTTGCATGAAAAAAGATGAAAGATCAATAGCCACTCATGGACTTATGTTGCTAGGAGAAAGGAAGATCATCAACAGCCACTCATGGACTTATGTTGCATGAAGAAAGATGAAAGACCAACAACCACTCATGGACTTATGTTTCTAGGAGAAAAGTAGATCATCAACAGCCACTCATGGACTTATGTTGCATGAAGAAAGATGAAAGATCAACAGCCACTCATGGACTTATGTTTCTAGGAGAAAAGAAGATCATCAACAGCCACTCACGGACTTATGTTGCATGAAGAAAGATGAAAGATCAACAGCCACTCATCGACTTATGCTGCTAGGAGAAAGGAAGATCATCAACAGCAACTTAGGACTTATGTTGCATGAACAAAGATAGTTAAATTTCGACGGTTTGGAAAGGGAAGAAATTTTCCCCAAGTTTGGACGCTTCTCATGCTGACGCCTTGACTTGTGCAGTAATAGTGTTTGGTACTCCTGCTTGCATTGTCCTTGGAACACTCTTAAAAAAATTTATAACTTTATTTGGAAAATTCATTATTAGTCACTGTCACCTCACTTATTTGAGACTACGACAGACTTGACGACTAACAGACATCGACACACAAGGACGACACATTCGACACTGAAATGAAACAAGCTTGACTTGCCAAAACTTAATGTGCTCTTGTCATAAATGATGTACCATTTCTCTTTTGTGTTTACTTCTCACCTTAACGTGGCATCACTTTGATGGTGAATCTTATTTTTAAAAATTCCTCCCTACTGATCTAATCAATTTCTTTGCTTCTCCCAAGATGTGCTTTGAATTAGTGCCTTAGCTTATAGAATAAAAGATGCTCCATTTCCATCTATTCAAGACAATGTTTGTGACTTGAAGGCTTACCATTGGTGTATAAGGATCGGGTGGCAAACGAAGTTTGCCCCCTAGTTTGAAGGGGATGAAGTGGGATCGGTAGGAAAACGAGGTAAATGACCGAAGTTTGCCCCTAGTTTGGAGGAAGGTTCATTGGAGGTTTTGGAAAAATGAGGTAGGTGACCGAAGTTTGCCCTTGTATGAAGGGTAGATAGTAAAATTTAGGCAAACGAGGCGATTAGCCAAAGTTTGCCCCTAGTGTGGAAGGTGATTTCTGGCATGAGGCAAGGACCGTGACTTTAATCTCTCAAATGCTCATAACTTTTGCCTAGGCACCAGTGAGGTGACCTAACGAGCTCTTTTCTCCTTTTGTTATTGCTCACTTTGGATTTAGCTCTAATTTTTGCCTAGGCGTCCTTTCAGATTTTCGACCTAGCGAGCCATCCTTCTTTTTCTTTTTTGAAAGTCTGCCTACATACCCCCAAGTGGGGATCAGGTCCAACGTAGTTCGGGCCATGGTCGGAAAGAAGCTGGTTGATTTTTAGGTAGGTGGGGTGACCGAACCATTGTGGTTGCCTACGTATCCCCGAGCGGGAATCAGGTCGAGCGTAGTTCAAGGCAAGGTCTTGAAAGAAATTAGTTTGATTATGATGGTGTCGACCGAACCAATGTGGTTGCCTACGTATCCCCGAGTGGGAATCAGGTCGAGCATAGTTCAAGGCAAGGTCTTGAAAGAAATCGGTTTGATTGTGATGGTGTCGACTGAACCGATGTGGTTGCCTACGTATCCCCGAGTGGAAATCTGGTCGAGCGTAGTTCAAGGCAAGGTCTGAAGAAAATTGGTTGAGGGTTTTTCAAACCAATCGTCAAAGAAGTTCAAACTTAGGTCACTTGTGGTAGCTTTGAATAAGAAGATTCAGTTTCAGTCTCCCTTTCTTTTCCTTTTTTTTTTCTTTTCTTTTTTTTTTTTTTTTGAGGATTGATCCTTTTCTCTTTCTCCTAGCCAGTCAATTTTGTTTTTCATGTAGTTGCTTCTTGCAAGATCTTTCAATCGCAATCTTAGAATTCCGAAATGTGCATGTCAACTCTCAGAATTTATTTGTGGTTGTTCCGTGCCTTTGGAAATGTGATCTAGGCACGTTCTTATGATGTACCTTGAAGCATACGATTCTTTCATTTGTTTCATCAAAAATTCCTTTCATTTTCTCCATCATTTTGACTGGCTAAGGTCAGATCTTGGAAATCAATACTTTTTCAGCTCTAACTTTTGTCTAGGTGCCCTTTCGGGTTTTCAACCTAGCAAGCTTTTCTTTTTCTTTTCTTCTTTTTTTTCTTTTCTTTTTTTTTTTGAAAGTGGGGATGAAACTCACTGAAATGTTTGGCTACCATCAAGGACTAAGTCTACACAGGTTCATATGGCTCTCAATTGGGTTGGGCCCAAGGCTTTGAAATGGTGGGAAAAGGGTGTTGGGCAAGCCTCAAGTCAGTTCCAAGCATGTCTTTTCAAGATTGAGGCAAGAGAATCTTTAAATTCTTAAAGTAAGACTATTCAATTCTCGGCTCTTCATCGGTGTCGGCACAAAATTGACTTTGACCTTTCAGGATTTTTTGTTTGAGTAAAAAATAATCATTTTTTTAGCACAGTAATATCCATGGTAATTTGAAAAGTGACACTTCAGCTCAACGATTCAAGCATCTATGACTTGGCACATCAGATTAGGCAAAATGAGACTTCATTCCATCAGAAGAAGAAGGATTACATTACTTGACACAGACTCATAACAATTTGAAGACTGACAGACTCGACAACAAGACTAAACATGAAATAGATTCAAAACATAGGACAGACTTGACTAGACTCGGCTTGGTCTCAAATGGAGTGTCACGGTGACTCGCTTAATCTTTTTTTTTTTTTTAAAGAGCATCCTCATTTGTTTTGCTAGCAAAAGTCCCAAACACCATTGCTTCACCGACACAGGTTCAACATTCATGGGTATCAACAAAAAAAGATCATTTGAACAGATGAGCCAGGGGCTTTAGGTTTGATGAAGCTGACATTTTGGTTGATACAGGGTTTGATGGGTGAAGGCTCGATGATTTTCTGATCGATGAGGTCTTGGATATCATGGCGAAGGCGCATGCAGCTGTCGGTGTCGTGACCTGGGCCTTGGTGGTAGGCACAACATTTGGACAGGTTACAGTTAGGTGAAGGGATACCAGCACGAGGCCGAAGAAGTTGGAGGTGCCCCTTTGTGATGAGGTTATCAAGGATAACGGACAACGGCATACCCAGGTTGGTAAAGGTTCTTGGGTTGCTGGCTTTGTTGAACTTTGAGTTCAAGTGGGTCCTCAGAGTGGCTCTTGTGTTTGGATATGAAATAGGATTACCCAGACAAGGGTGTGGGCTTGGATACAAGTAGAGATTCGGATGTGGAAATGGGCTTGGATAGACGACGTCGGGCAACCCATACTTTCCTTTATTGATGCTCTGCACCATTTTCTCAAATCGGCTTACCCTTAAACTTAGTTGTTCAACAGTGGTTTATAGTTTGTCCACTTTCCCTTCCAGAGCTTGGTAGGCCATTATGATAGCCTGGGCTAGCCCACGATTGAGACAATGAATTTGGGAAGGTACAGAGGTGTCCTTATCCGGGGCTATGTTTTCTGTAAATAGAAGTAAAAGCCCAAATTAACATAGGCACGAAGTACTTCTTATGGACTCCTAGTGGGGAGAGCTGATCAGAGTCTCAAAGAATTTATCCACGTGAACTGATGATGGTTGCAGTATGTATACAACTTCTATACAATGATTGAGATGCGGGAGGATGATGACATGTACGCGCTTGATGTGTAGAGATTGACATATGTGAGACTGACAAGATGTGCGTGCATGTAGACTGACACGAATCGTGTATGCATATGAGACAAGCATGCAGATGCAAGCCCTAATCGATATGATGCCCCTACTTCTAACAGATAGCAGTTAAGAAAATAAGGTCCTAGCCATACAGAGTGTGCTATCCTTACTTTCCAGTATTATCACCAAGGGATAACAGGAATTTCCGGGATACTTCGGGAATTTTGGACAAAGTTTCTGGGAGAAACAGGGATTTGGAAGATTCGGAGAAATTTCTAGAAGTCATTTGAGTTTCTAGGAGAAATAGGGATTTCTGGTTTATTTGGACTGAGCTTCTAGGAGAAATTGGGAAATCAGAATTTTTGGGAGAAATTGGTATATCTAGGCATTTTTGGGAAGTTTGGATGGAGTTGCTGAAATTTTTGGGAAATCTTGGAGATTTGGATAGAGCTTATGGGAAAACATGAAAATTTGAGTAAGTTGGACAGAGTTTCTGGGAGAAACAAGTATACCGGAGTTTCTGGAAAAAAATTGAGATTTCTGGGTTATCTGAGATATTTTGGACAGAGCTTCTGGGAAAACAGGTATAACTGGGTAAGTCGAACAGAGTTATATCAGAGTTTTTGAGGTTTCTGGGTATTCTGGGGGAAGCAAGAATATCTGAGGGACATAGGTATATCAGAGTTTCGGGAAGAAATTGAGATTTCTGGGTAATCTGGGGAGAAATAGGGATTTCTAGGAAATCTGGGTGATTCGGACAGAGTTTCTAGGAGAAACAGGGATATCCTGATGAGTTGAGTAGAGTTTCTGGAAGAAATAGGGATATACGACGAGAATAGGTGATGATGGTGATCATACTGTCTAGCAAGTTTTCATACTCCTATGTCTCAGGACCAACAAACAAGGTTTGCGGTGTATATCTTTGTGAGCATAGAGCAGACATCCTTATCATGGTGCCTAGGCAAGTCAACTCAATGTGATCACATGTGAGTGATTGCCTTGGGAATCATAAGAAAGAGGTTCTGTTCTATGCCACATAAGCGTCTACACCGCGCAGGTAATCCCGCCAGGGCATACAATAGTTATATCACATTACCGTATTTCAAAAGATAAATGAACAGTCCTATGAAAGGTTCTACAGGAATCTATATGCAAAGGCTGGGTTTAGTCAAAGAGGGTCCGTTGACGAGAGTTCCAATATACCATCGGAGAGACAGCCCGGAGGTTTTTACTCTTTTTGATTTACCTTGGAAGGTACAGTATCAACGGTGACTTGTGCCCTGGCACAGCAAGACCTAAACAATGTCAGCGCCACGTTTCAGACACAGTCAAAGGGGAAATACAGAAGTCAAAAGCGGTGAACCAAACACAGTAAAAAGATGATTTTAAGGATGCTTCTTATGAGTCAAACCTTCTGTATTATTTTTTTTAAAGATAAAAATACCCAGCAGAGTCGCCAGATTGTGGATACCGGGATTCCACCTCTTTTGTTTGTTTCCGTTTAAAATTTGATTTGGATCAAAGAAAGAAAATGGTCTGTTGAAAACAGATACAGAGTCGCCACTTGGTCTTTAAGGAACCAAGAAACCTAATTTTGACTCAACCAAACGGATAAAGGGCACCGGCCCTTCATAACCAAAGAACTTGGCTCGGGGTTTTGGTACGAGAAAGGAAGGAGCCTTTGTCGCGACTAAAACACCCTCAACTCGCCCCGTCTTTCGACGGGCCTCAATTAGCATCCAAATAATCATCTTATACTATGTTTGGTTCGACAAATAATACTATGATAGTATACTACATTACATAAGAAACTTGAAATAGAAGATCTAAAGATAAGCTATCATTCATAAGATCTAAGCCAAATATCATAGAATGTAAAGTGAAGGATCACACAAATAAACCTAGGAAAAATCATCTAATCATATATCAAATAATCAAGACTTCCTAATCTAAAGGGGGACATGAATTGTTCTTGAAACAAATAATCAAAGAAATCAAAATATGCTTAGCAAGCTAGTATGATGCATGTTATTCTTTGAGTAAAGAAGATCTCTCAATCCCCGGGACGGATGAGAAAGGAGGATTAGATCGAGGGGAAGCATAAACGTGTGATCATGATCATTCCTGATAATCTTCTTAGATTAGGAGTCACAAAAGCCCCAAATCTTTGCATGGATGCAATGTATGTATCTAGAATGTGCCAAGGTTGTAGTGTGCTTTGTGTTCATGGATTCCTAGGATGACTTAGAAGTCAAGAATGTATATGAATGAATGAATGAAATCATCATGAGATATGTACAAATGTAGTATGAACTACTTCCTAAGACATGAACTAATTTGGAGTGCATATAAGCATCAAAACAAAGGGGAAAATTAAAAGTGTGCTTGCTGTGAATAGTAGACAGAACAGTAACATGATGTTTTGAAAATTGAAAAGAGGGGTTAGGAATGTTTTCCATGCATGATTTTTTATGGAGATCTTCCTTATTGTGTCTAGAACACAACTCAAAAAGCCAATATTTAATAACTATCACAGATTAAAAGAAATAAATCAGAATGTACACATGATTCAGAAACAAAAGCTGCACTGTTGACTGATTTTGTATGATTTTTCATAAATCAAAGAAAGGGATTATGATGACCCATTATATGCCAAATGTTTTCTAAGACACCCAAGTTTCATAAACAAAATAGAAAAGATATATGTACAGTGATGAAAACATCCAGAATAAGTGCAAGAAGTCAAGTTAACATTCTGTTAGAACAGAGGCAGATAATGAATATGAACTTCTTAAATCCGAAAATAATACTTTCACATCTCTATAATTGATGGGAAACATTGGAGACAAACTATGATATCTTAGGAAGATTTTCCAAGTAATTTCATCATCATAACTCTAGTATTTAATTCAAAACAAATCTTTGAATCTGTACAGCTCACTGTCTTGGATCATTCTTGAAGAAAATGAATTTGGGTTTTGAAATAGAGTTTGAGATCTTGATTGGGGTTTTGAAATAGATGTTCAAAGCATGAACTTAAACTATTGAGATGACCATGTGACCACTTAGAACCTCATCCAACCTTGAATCATCAAAGAACTCCCAACATTATTTGCACAAACATAGTTTTTGTTTGAGAATATAACTTCAAGAATACATATGAATGTATTGAAGGTAGAATCATCATCCATCAAACATGTCTTTGAGGTCAAGAGATACTATCCATAAGGATTCACTCTCCTCAAACAACATGTCATCTAGATGATGATGAACAACTAAATAATCAAAGAAAAGTCAAAAGAAATGAGGTTAAGAGAGAGATCAACATCAAAGTAAACAAACATTCAAATAGCAATCAATAGTTGATATTCATTGAGATATTGGACTTTTAGCTTGGTGTTTCACTCATATGTGGTGACGTTTGGACATGAAAGTAGCTTCCTATCTCATAGATACTCAAGAATGGTGGTTGGACATGGAAGTAGCTTCCTATCTCATAGATACTCATATGTGATGACATTTGGACATGGAAGTAGCAATCAATAAGATTAAAACTCACTTTGATTGGAAAAAATGGAAGAAGAAGACTACTTCTTCTCTTTCTCTCTCTATATTTCTCTAGAGTTTCTTCCTAAGCTCTCTCTAAGCTTCCATGTCTCATCTCTACATGGAAGTAAATGCCTTCCTTTATAGGCAAAGGAGGGGTGATAAATTGTCACGCCCCGGAGTAAGCCAAAAATAGGGAAAATAAAAATTTTCCTTTATGGGTTCGTAGACACGTGACTAGTTTGTTAACCGTTCTGTCCTTCTAACTCCGCACCATAAAAATCATAAGGAAATGCTAGAACATAAGCATAATCTAAACTTATCAGAGCGTAAGTACAGCAGTGGAAATTAAACAGGGATTACAATAACTTCAATCTTAATACAAGAGGCCATGCTAAACAATTTATCAGGTCCTGGGCAAGGCTTTATCCTCCTTGGCTCCACGGTACAGCATCCTGAACTCTTCTACCTATCTCCAAACCTGCAACACTCTGGGCATACGAATGCCCAGGGCGTAACATGCCGTCAGCCTTGGAACAAGGCTGAGTGAGAGTCTCAACCGCACAATAATCAGTAAATACATAACATCTCTCAACTCACGTCATAGTTTAGTACTTTAAAGTATGGTTATTCTCTTATCAAAAGACGCATTCTCACCACGGGCATAGCAGAGGTCTCAACATGAAAGGTAAACAGATAATCATGACATCATAGAATACATTTTCCTTATTACAAACTCGTGCGTGCAAATGCATGATCAATAAGACTCGTTCTCAACTCTTTTCAAAGACACTTGCTTTTAAAACAGATATTTTCAAAACCATTTTATTTTAAAACCAAAACTTTCCAAAACCAAATCATTTGTACCAGTTCATTTCCTCCTCAACTCAATCTCATCATTCGCTTTCTCTTTCCCATCCACTTGACAACACGCGGTATATCAAGGATGATAATATACCATCACAGCCAATTCATACTCATTCCCTTGATAGGCCACCGGACGTCTTCACGGCGCACACTATCTGTAAACAATGAAACTGGCACATGGGACGTCTTCAACCATGTGTATACTCTCACCGGTCGTCTACACAGCTGAGAAGTATATTAGAGCACTAGCCGGACGTATTCAACGATACATGGGACGTCTTCAACCACGTATGCGCATCACCGGACGTCTTCAACGGCGAGAGGCGCGCTAGGAACCCTAACCGTTCATGTCCACCCGGCTCGTCAGCCGTTGATCCATAGGATCCAGAAATCACATCTCATCTTATTCACATTCTCATCAAACACATGACGCATGCTGACACATGTCATGAAATGCATGTGTGTCCATCATCGATACTCATATGCAATTCTACTTTTATTCCTCTTTATTATTAACATGGCATGCGTTATTTATTCAGTCAACAACATCGTAAAACGTGTATTTAACACATAGCAGCAGAAACGTAACATATAGAGCATGGATCATATAACATGGATTTGATACCGATAAACATATAGATAAAACCCTTGACATGTTCACGTATGCGATAGCACTACCATAACATGCTTTTAAACATCTTATAATTAACGGCAAAACACTTGACATCATAAATCAGCTCATCACTTATACAGAATATCATACATGTGACTTTAATCATCTTATATTAGTCATAATAGGATTAGAGTGAGGTTAGGAAACTCACCTCGAGTCGCCGCTCCTCGAAACGCAGATAAACGTCAAGTTCTACAACAATAAATGGAATAAACAGAAGTAATGTATGAGTATAACTATAGGGGCAAAATGGTAATTTTACCAAATGAGGTCATAAACCTCAAGGTAGTGATCTACGTGTCATTCTAAGTCCAACGCCATTGACTAGACTCAAATCGGAGTCCGTCGCGTTTTTCGAGGTAATATGCGGGGCTTACTACACTAATGCAGACCCTAAAAGACAGGTTGTATTTTCGACCGAGTCGAAAAGTCACCAAACTTTACGAGAATGTTCTAGACATTATTCTAAGATTCTGGGAACTGACCGCGTAATTTTCGGAGTCCTAGATTATTTATTATGAATTATTGAAGATAATATATATCAGAAAACACCCAAAACGGGATTTAAATATGTTATTATAATTATACAGAGAAATCAGTACTTAGAAGTATTATTATTAAATACTAGATATTAAAATACACCACCAGTATTTATTTCATAATTTTCGGAGCACGTTTGGTATTTTTAATAATTAATATACTCATAAGATAGCTCCTTATTAATTATTAAAAATACTAGACTATAATATTATAACTTTATAATTTACACTATATAATAAAATAGTCCCTGGGTCACTACCCTATTTTTCTAGAATTTATAAATACACATAGGTATTTATTAACTATTTAAAATCATTTAAAACTAATATTTATTATTTATATAAACCATATAAATAATAAGTATACAATATTTATAATGTAATAATGATATATAGAATATTAAAATAATATTCTATAATATTAAAAACCTTAATGGTTTAATTATAAATTAATTAATAATTATTAAAACTAATTAAACCCTTTAAAACTTAATTAATACTAATAATAATAATCATAATAATAATAATAATAATAATAATAATAAACAATCCTACAGACCCGACGGGTCGACCCGAACCAATCGATGGGTAAACGGGTTACCCGAATACACTCTCAAAAGGACCCAGACAAAACTCGCGGGTTTGACCCGAACCCGAACCCGAATCCTGAATGGGCTACCCATATAAACTCACAAGACAACCCAAACTCGTGACCCGATGGGTCAGACCCTGACCCGACCCGACTCTAAATGAATTACCCATTTAAAGACACAAGAGAAACCTACCCTGAAACCCATTCGGGTTGACCCTAACCCGAACCCAAAACCCAGATACACTCACAATCTAAACCTACCCGTTAACCCAAACCCTAAACCAAACCCGAACCTAACCTATCCCAACTACAGACACAAGGCGACCCAACCCGCTAGCCCAAACCCTAACTAAACCCGAACCAAACCCTGACCCATCTACAGACACACACCAGCCCGCCCCAACTACCCGAACCCGACCTAAACCCAGCCCGACGTCAAAACGACGTCGTGCTACTTAAAAAGCCCATGGGTTATTTAAACCCAACCCGGCCCGCTACCCAAACCCTATTACACATTCAGCCTAACCCACCCAAGACCCGACCCAAACCCGTTTGTTATAACCCGAAACTAAACGGGTCGTCTTCATCTTCTCCGGCGATGCATGGCCGCCGGAAAGTCGGGGCTCGCCGGAGAATCTTCAATCCTTCATATCTCTCTCGTCTCTCAATCAAAATACCTCCTTCCAACGCCAAAATGATCGATTCTCTTTCCTCTACAACATAGTATAAGCTAGAGATTTGGTTTATTCGTTTGATCCTCCTACCAAGTGATTATCGTTTCGGCCATTAAAGAGAATAATGGCCTGCATGGCCGATCAAACATTACCCAAATCAAAAACTGCTGTAAGGGGGCCTATCTGGGTTCACTAGGGTCAGTTTGGTAAAGTAAAATGGGGTTTTTGGTCAATGTTTCAAAATCAAGCTCCAAATGGGCTTTCATGGTCGCCGGAGTTCATGCAGAGCCTTAGGCTCTGTTTGGCTGCTTGCATGCAGGTCTGGGGGTGTCTAAGGGACATGCAGAGGTTGCAGAAATGAAATGGGGGTGGGTTACCTCAGTGTATCTCTGATCCCTCTTGTCTTCTCCGATCTCTCTCTTCTTCTTCCTTTTCCTTCTTCTCTGTGTGCTTCTGTGTGTGTGTGGACAGTGAGAGGTTGGGGGAGCACAGGAGAGAGTGTAATGTGTGTATAGAGACAGTGTAGAGAGTGGGGAGAGAATGGGTGTGATGTGTTCACAAATGGGGGGGGTGTGTGTGTATAGGCCGAAGGTGGTGGGGTGAGAGATGTTCTCTCAAGCTTTCTCTCACTCTCCCTATAATCTGTATAGAACAGATTTTGTGTGGGTGAAATGGTGTGAAGGGGGTGCATTATATAGGGGGAAGTGGTGGGGAGGTTTGGTTGTGTGTGTAGTTGGTGCACCAAATGCATTCCTATGCATGTATGTTTGTGTGTCCAGGGGTAGATCAAGGTGGGGTCCACATATCCGTCAAGTGGTAGTGTGGGTCCCATCTCAGGTTGTGCATATGGGTGTGCTCCTGGGTCCCAAGGTACGTGCATGTGTATGCTGTGTGTATCCAGGGGTAGATTATCAGGGTGGGGTCCACCTAGGGAGGTAGTGTGGGTCCCACATAACTCCTAAATACATTGTGGTCCTACTCACAGGTAAGTGCACTGGGAGGTGTGCCAAAGTTCTAGTGTAAGTACAATGATGTGAGAGTGAACACAATGTCAAAACATTAGAGTACAGGGCTGTGTACGGATCTAAGTTTAAATCTGTCTAAGGATTCCACTATAGAGGTTATAAACGTCGAGACTACGACTATCTAATCTTAGTAATGGCTTAAGAATCCTATCGTCGTCGTTAGGATGCTAATTAAAGGATTTTTAATAAGGGTTTCTAGCTAAGGCCATCCTAATGGACCTTCTGTAACTGCACTACGGTGATGTCACCAATCTGATATTCCTACGTGGAATTTGTAGAAAATTCTGGGTGCTACATCTCTACCCACCTTATTTGAGGATTTCGTCCTCGAAATCTAGAGTTTGCTAGATCTTAAATGTGCCAAGTCTTACTCATATGGTTAGTTGTTCTATACCAACTCAGGCGCTCTTATCAATCTAAATGGTCTACCTGACCATAAGTTGTTGTCCACTGTTCCTGGGTCTGATTTATATGGAATACATCAGCTCCTTCTCACAATTTCTCTTGAACTTTCCCAAACATCTTGTATCATCATTTCCATATAGAGTTCAGAATTCTAGCAGTGGGCATGGTACCTTCAGTCTTCCATTCTGTTCAGTGCTGGAATTGATTCCCTGATCTGCGTGTTCTCTTTCTGGATATTTGTGGTGGTGGAGCATTGTTCTGAACTTCTTGTTCGGGACAAACTTTGCGTACATGCCCAGCCTTTCCACAATTGAAACACCGTACTTGTTTCCCGGTGAGTTGTCTCGGTGCTGTGCACTCTTTGGAGTGGTGTCCAAGTGTTCCGCAGTTGTAGCAGATATCACGTTGCTTTACATGTGTCTGAACGGCTGTCTGGCTAACTCTTCTGTCACTGATTTGCTGTCTCTTGTTAGGATTCTGAGTGCGCTCAGAGTTTCCTCTGGTGATTACAGACTGCATTCGAGCGCTTGCTCGTGACACTTGATTGCCTCTTCGACTTTCTCCTGGGTTGGTTGTCTGGAACCAGTTGTCTTTTTCTCCTTGTGGGTGACTTTTTAGTTTCTTGCTGTTCAGAGCTATGTTCTCTAGTTGCGTGGCTAATTCGACCATTTCTTCGAACGGTTGGTCAAGGTATACTGCTGCTGTCTTTTGAATATCTGGATTTAGTCCTCCGTAATATTGTAGTGTCTTATTTTGCTGAGTATCTACCATGAAGGGAGCAAATCGTGATAGTCTCTCAAATTTTGACGTGTATTCTTGCACAGTCATGTCGCCTTGAACTAACTCTATGAATTCCTTTTTCTTCTTGTTTCTTTCTGTTCTTGGGAAGTACTTTGCTAGGAATTTTGTTTTGAATGCTTCCCACGTCATTCTCCTTGTAACATCTTCGCCCACTGTAGCTTCGACAGATTCCCACCAGTCGGCTGCCGAATATGTCAATTGGAAAACAGCCAAGCGCCTTTTCTCCGTTTCGTTACATTCGAGGGCTTGAAACATTCGTTCCATATCACGAAGCCATTGCTCAGCTTCCCATGCTTCTGTCATTCCAGTGAAAGTTCCTGGTTTAAGTGCACGGAATCTCTCAAGCAGTTTATCTCCTGTCTGACGAGTATTTCCGTTGTTGATGACGCGGTCCAGGTGATTACTTGCTTGTTCCACGCGTCGGACAAGGGCTCCTATCAATCCAGTTGGATCTACTGCTGGAGGTATCACATTTGTTGGTCCGTTGGATGAATTCTGAGTATTCCGTTTCCTCTTAACCATGGTGTACGCTAGAAAGGGTTACACCTACGAGTTAATCACCTATTTGGTCAATACCTTATCTTATCTTGTCTGATCATATGACAAGTAACAATATTGAGTTAACAGAGATTTCTAGCATATAACGATCATCACAACTACTACTAGGATTAAGGGTAAGGCATCCTTATCCTTGGTCTTTCTAGACTCTAGGTTGAACTGACTGTTCCGAGATACATCTCAGGAAGTTCGTCAGTGCCTAAAACATCTTATCGACTAATGGTCACACCTATAATCTTGTTAGTAAAAACCATATAAGGGATAAGATTAGCAATTAGTTAAAAGTAAGAATCATCTCATCCATACAATTATAGCTAAGTTAAGTTATAAGCAAACTACTACTAATCAGAAATAAGAAGGGTACAGTAAGAGTACGAATATTAGTTCCTCAAATCTGGGATACATCAAAACAAAGTGGAACAAATAAAAACATGCGATGATCTAGCTGAGAATCCATCCTCCATCTCTCTCAATATCAGAATCTGAGGTCACCTCTCCTAAATCGCTAGATGGTGGAAAGTCGATCGGAGGAATACCAATAAACGCATCCCAGGCTGGCTCCAAGGGCCAATCAGGGTCCTCTATCATCTCCGGCTCCGCTAGGGGGTCCTCATCTGGATCATCGTCTGAGTCCTCATCAGAACCTGCAGGGGTAACATAGTGTACTATGACCTCTTGTGGCTCGTCCTGGTCATGGATCACAAGGTTTCCAAGGGCATGCGAAACCTCCTCCATCTCAGCGGACAGTAAACGCGGTGCTACTACTCTGTGATACGCTATCTCTGGAACAGGTCTCTCACGGGAGAAACAGCGTGTCCATCTCCTTAAACTCTGGCGAACTGTATGTCTGATGACGTTGCTAACATATCCCAATCCTCTAGGAGCAAACTGTCTCTCGAAGGTAACTCTGTATTGTCCATCCTCAGCATCGTGCTCTATCTCGTACTCCATGGTAGCCTGCCCAACACAGAAAACTAACTTAGTACTGGTGCTAATTAAAGACATATCTTAAAATTTTATAGTGATAAGGGGGTACATTTCTTAATTCTTTCTAAACCTCAAGTCAATGCCAAGTGTTCCATGTCTGACTCCCTGAACCTACATTAGTTCCTAATTCTATATTTCATACTTGTGATTTCTATGGCTCAACTCATCATGGGGATTTATCAGTCATTCTTATAGACTAAGAGTATACAAGTTTAAATAAATTATTAATTAAAACGAGCAGTATATCCATGTAAAGAATATATGTGTCAGGTTAAAGAAAGTCTCCATAATTAGATTAAAACATAGTGGAACATAGTTATATAAAACATTCGCATCAGAGGTGCATACGTTAAGTAAATACATAGTAGGGGATAGTTCCAACAACAGATACATGAAAGGCGTACACGTTACTACTACTACGTGTTACATGCCTGAGTACACAAAAGATAAAATACTAGTCTTATTACAAAATCCTTCAATCATCTTGATCCTCGACCTTCGACTTTCCTTTCCCAGCTATGTCTCTCTTGAGTGGTTTCTTGCCCACTTTCTTAGTTGGGTAAGCATTGGCTGCGGAATCAGCATCCTCCACAGAAATGGTCCCCTCTGCCGGAACTCCTCCATCATCATCTTCCTCCCTATCAGTCCCCATGACTGACTCAACAGTCAAGGGTGTATCAGCTATGGATTCCTCTGGTACTGGGGGTGGCATAGCAGAAGATGGTCCTACGGTTCCTGGTGGAGGTGTCAGCTTGACTCGAAAAGTCATGACTCGGAGGGTATAGCTGTCATGAGTTATCCTGGCTGCTTCCTGATGGACAAGTCTAAGGGTATTTTCTCGGTAATGCGCCTCTCTCTGCAGAATCTCTGGGTCCTCAATCCCTAACACATGTACATCATGCCACATATTTTCCTCTAAATGTAGCTGGGCACTCCGTATGATCCTTTGCCGGTACAACACTGGGTCCGCAGGCTCTATACGATCTGGGTAAACCCAATGTCCTCCAAACCCGTCGTGGACATAGAATGGTTCCATGCTAACCTGTCCAATATAAACTATCATAGGGTTAGTATCTTCATAAGTGGGAAAAAGATCTAATGGTTTATAACTTAAAGTGTATAGGACAAACGGTAAATGCCTAACCTAGGCTCTGATACCACTAATCCTGTCACGCCTCGGAGTAAGCCAAAAATAGGGAAAATAAAAATTTTCCTTTATGGGTTCGTAGACACGTGACTAGTTTGTTAACCGTTCTGTCCTTCTAACTCCGCACCATAAAAATCATAAGGAAATGCTAGAACATAAGCATAATCTAAACTTATCAGAGCGTAAGTACAGCAGTGGAAATTAAACAGGGATTACAATAACTTCAATCTTAATACAAGAGGCCATGATAAACAATTTATCAGGTCCTGGGCAAGGCTTTATCCTCCTTGGCTCCATGGTACAGCATCCTGAACTCTTCTACCTATCTCCAAACCTGCAACACTCTGGGCATACGAATGCCCAGGGCGTAACATGCCGTCAGCCTTGGAACAAGGCTGAGTGAGAGTCTCAACCGCACAATAATCAGTAAATACATAACATCTCTCAACTCACGTCATAGTTTAGTACTTTAAAGTATGGTTATTCTCTTATCAAAAGACGCATTCTCACCACGGGCATAGCAGAGGTCTCAACAAGAAAGGTAAACAGATAATCATGACATCATAGAATACATTTTCCTTATTACAAACTCGTGCGTGCAAATGCATGATCAATAAGACTCGTTCTCAACTCTTTTCAAAGACACTTGCTTTTAAAACAGATATTTTCAAAACCATTTTATTTTAAAACCAAAACTTTCCAAAACCAAATCATTTGTACCAGTTCATTTCCTCCTCAACTCAATCTCATCATTCGCTTTCTCTTTCCCATCCACTTGACAACACGCGGTATATCAAGGATGATAATATACCATCACAGCCAATTCATACTCATTCCCTTGATAGGCCACCGGACGTCTTCACGGCGCACACTATCTATAAACAATGAAACTGGCACATGGGACGTCTTCAACCATGTGTATACTCTCACCGGTCGTCTACACAGCTGAGAAGTATATTAGAGCACTAGCCGGACGTATTCAACGATACATGGGACGTCTTCAACCACGTATGCGCATCACCGGACGTCTTCAACGGCGAGAGGCGCGCTAGGAACCCTAACCGTTCATGTCCACCCGGCTCGTCAGCCGTTGATCCATAGGATCCAGAAATCACATCTCATCTTATTCACATTCTCATCAAACACATGACGCATGCTGACACATGTCATGAAATGCATGTGTGTCCATCATCGATACTCATATGCAATTCTACTTTTATTCCTCTTTATTATTAACATGGCATGCGTTATTTATTCAGTCAACAACATCGTAAAACGTGTATTTAACACATAGCAGTAGAAACGTAACATATAGAGCATGGATCATATAACATGGATTTGATACCGATAAACATATAGATAAAACCCTTGACATGTTCACGTATGCGATAGCACTACCATAACATGCTTTTAAACATCTTATAATTAACGGCAAAACACTTGACATCATAAATCAGCTCATCACTTATACAGAATATCATACATGTGACTTTAATCATCTTATATTAGTCATAATAGGATTAGAGTGAGGTTAGGAAACTCACCTCGAGTCGCCGCTCCTCGAAACGCAGATAAACGTCAAGTTCTACAACAATAAATGGAATAAACAGAAGTAATGTATGAGTATAACTATAGGGGCAAAATGGTAATTTTACCAAATGAGGTCATAAACCTCAAGGTAGTGATCTACGTGTCATTCTAAGTCCAACGCCATTGACTAGACTCAAATCGGAGTCCGTCGCGTTTTTCGAGTTAATATGCGGGGCTTACTACACTAATGCAGACCCTAAAAGACAGGCTGTATTTTCGACCGAGTCGAAAAGTCACCAAACTTTACGAGAATGTTCTAGACATTATTCTAAGATTCTGGGAACTGACCGCGTAATTTTCGGAGTCCTAGATTATTTATTATGAATTATTGAAGATAATATATATCAAAAAACACCCAAAACGGGATTTAAATATGTTATTATAATTATACAGAGAAATCAGTACTTAGAAGTATTATTATTAAATACTAGGTATTAAAATACACCACCAGTATTTATTTCATAATTTTCGGAGCACGTTTGGTATTTTTAATAATTAATATACTCATAAGATAGCTCCTTATTAATTATTAAAAATACTAGACTATAATATTATAACTTTATAATTTACACTATATAATAAAATAGTCCCTGGGTCACTACCCTATTTTTCTAGAATTTATAAATACACATAGGTATTTATTAACTATTTAAAATCATTTAAAACTAATATTTATTATTTATATAAACCATATAAATAATAAGTATACAATATTTATAATATAATAATGATATATAGAATATTAAAATAATATTCTATAATATTAAAAACCTTAATGGTTTAATTATAAATTAATTAATAATTATTAAAACTAATTAAACCCTTTAAAACTTAATTAATACTAATAATAATAATCATAATAATAATAATAATAATAATAATAATAATAAACAATCCTACAGACCCGACGGATCGACCCGAACCAATCGATGGGTAAACGGGTTACCCGAATACACTCTCAAAAGGACCCAGACAAAACTCGCGGGTTTGACCCGAACCCGAACCCGAATCCTGAATGGGCTACCCATATAAACTCACAAGACAACCCAAACTCGTGACCCGATGGGTCAGACCCTGACCCGACCCGACTCTAAATGAATTACCCATTTAAAGACACAAGACAAACCTACCCTGAAACCCATTCGGGTTGACCCTAACCCGAACCCAAAACCCAGATACACTCACAATCTAAACCTACCCGTTAACCCAAACCCTAAACCAAACCCGAACCTAACCTATCCCAACTACAGACACAAGGCGACCCAACCCGCTAGCCCAAACCCTAACTAAACCCGAACCAAACCCTGACCCATCTACAGACACACACCAGCCCGCCCCAACTACCCGAACCCGACCTAAACCCAGCCCGACGTCAAAACGACGTCGTGCTACTTAAAAAGCCCATGGGTTATTTAAACCCAACCCGGCCCGCTACCCAAACCCTATTACACATTTAGCCTAACCCACCCAAGACCCGACCCAAACCCGTTTGTTATAACCCGAAACTAAACGGGTCGTCTTCATCTTCTCCGGCGATGCATGGCCGCCGGAAAGTCGGGGCTCGCCGGAGAATCTTCAATCCTTCATATCTCTCTCGTCTCTCAATCAAAATACCTCCTTCCAACGCCAAAATGATCGATTCTCTTTCCTCTACAACATAGTATAAGCTAGAGATTTGGTTTATTCGTTTGATCCTCCTACCAAGTGATTATCGTTTCGGCCATTAAAGAGAATAATGGCCTGCATGGCCGATCAAACATTACCCAAATCAAAAACTGCTGTAAGGGGGCCTATCTGGGTTCACTAGGGTCAGTTTGGTAAAGCAAAATGGGGTTTTTGGTCAATGTTTCAAAATCAAGCTCCAAATGGGCTTTCATGGTCGCCGGAGTTCATGCAGAGCCTTAGGCTCTGTTTGGCTGCTTGCATGCAGGTCTGGGGGTGTCTAAGGGACATGCAGAGGTTGCATAAATGAAATGGGGGTGGGTTACCTCAGTGTATCTCTGATCCCTCTTGTCTTCTCCGATCTCTCTCTTCTTATTCCTTTTCCTTCTTCTCTGTGTGCTTCTGTGTGTGTGTGGACAGTGAGAGGTTGGGGGAGCACAGGAGAGAGTGTAATGTGTGTATAGAGACAGTGTAGAGAGTGGGGAGAGAATGGGTGTGATGTGTTCACAAATGGGGGGGGGGGTGTGTGTGTATAGGCCGAAGGTGGTGGGGTGAGAGATGTTCTCTCAAGCTTTCTCTCACTCTCCCTATAATCTGTATAGAACAGATTTTGTGTGGGTGAAATGGTGTGAAGGGGGTGCATTATATAGGGGGAAGTGGTGGGGAGGTTTGGTTGTGTGTGTAGTTGGTGCACCAAATGCATTCCTATGCATGTATGTTTGTGTGTCCAGGGGTAGATCAAGGTGGGGTCCACATATCCGTCAAGTGGTAGTGTGGGTCCCATCTCAGGTTGTGCATATGGGTGTGCTCCTGGGTCCCAAGGTACGTGCATGTGTATGCTGTGTGTATCCAGGGGTAGATTATCAGGGTGGGGTCCACCTAGGGAGGTAGTGTGGGTCCCACATAACTCCTAAATACATTGTGGTCCTACTCACAGGTAAGTGCACTGGGAGGTGTGCCAAAGTTCTAGTGTAAGTACAATGATGTGAGAGTGAACACAATGTCAAAACATTAGAGTACAGGGCTGTGTACGGATCTAAGTTTAAATCTGTCTAAGGATTCCACTATAGAGGTTATAAACGTCGAGACTACGACTATCTAATCTTAGTAATGGCTTAAGAATCCTATCGTCGTCGTTAGGATGCTAATTAAAGGATTTTTAATAAGGGTTTCTAGCTAAGGCCATCCTAATGGACCTTCTGTAACTGCACTACGGTGATGTCACCAATCTGATATTCCTACGTGGAATTTGTAGAAAATTCTGGGTGCTACATAAATGGAGTTTTAAAAAGTTTAAAATGGTCTCCCATTGGTCCAAAATAAGCTGGGAACCAAAACTACGTCGTTTTGATTTCTAATATATCAAATTGGACCCCCAAAATAAATTACAAAAGTGGACTATTCTGGCAGAGAGTGCCGCGGAGGCACTGGGCCTGTGCCGCGGTGGCAGTGGGCCAGTGCCGCAGCGGCACTGATCCTCAATCGTCTGGATAATCCTGTTTAGGCCCCCAGAGGTTCCGGTATTCTCGAAAAGGCCTTATTTTGTCCGAAATTCATAGAAAATGCATACAAACTCCAAATTGAGGTTGTTATACACCGTTGGAAAGATAATGGAGTCTATTTTACATAAAAAAAAATAGTTTAGAGATAGGTAACTTTGAGAAGCTTTGCGGTATTCGCGATAAAAGCCGATTTGATTGTCTTTTCCACATTCGGAAATTCACAATAGATTCATTTGAAATCCAAAACTTATGTGCGATATACCATCGGAAAGCTATTGACCTTTAGTATCCATGAAAAATGTTTGAAAATTGTAACGGTGCTCCGGTTTCAAAGTCAAATTTTGGTCAAACTGGTCAAATCAGGGACCTCCAAGAAGTCCTGGGAACCTCTGGGAGCTCCCAGGAGCTAACGTTTTTGTACGTTTTTCTTTTGAAACTTATTTTAGTACTTTTCACATGATATGGCATGATCTCAGAACTTTTGGACGATTTTGGTTGACTTTGGTCAAACCTTGGTCAAACCGGTCAACAAGGACTTTTCGGGAACTTCCGGGACTTCCGGGGGTCTCTGGGGGCTGACGATTTCATCTGATTTTGCTTTAAAACTTATTTTACCACTTTTCTTACGGCGTAGCGTGTTTCCAGAACATTTGGTTCAAATTTGGGAGTGTTTGGGATTTCAGGGGTATTTTGGTCATTCTGAGCATTTTGAGAGATAGAGCTAACTTCCAGGAGTCCTTTTGAGTCTTTTTCGATCATTGTGAACCACCAAGCTATGAGTCTCCTAAATCTGATAGCCGACAAAATGGGGTGTCTACAGTGACACTTGGTCAGAACTACCCGGGGACAGCCCGCTCGGTTCAACTAATCTAACGTACCTTCCTACTTGAAGAAAGAGTAGAACCTGAGAAAGAAAAAGTCCCACTTCTGTTCTAACCTAAGAGGGTTTGCCCTCTCCAGCCTCGCTTAGAAAAGAAGGGAAAAAGGTAGAAGAAGAGGAAGAGGATGATGAACTGAAACTAAAAAGGAAACACTTACAAGGATTAGCATAGAAGAAGAGCTCGGGAAGCTTTACCGGACACTTTTTCTGCTCTCAAACCACTCGGTATCTCTATCGATTGGCATCAGGAATCCTAGAAATGAACAAGTGTTCTTTATATAAGGGGCGCGGACGGTCCAGATCAAGTTAGATCTAACGGGCAAGAAATTTTCCCGCCTAAACCTGTCGACAACTGCTATATCGGGCACGCAGAACGTCGCCTCAAAAAATGCACCTAATTAATGCCAGATGTGGCGGTCCGGTTACGATGTGACTGTTCGGTTACATTCATACCAACCTCGCTGGATCCTGACCAGGCTAATGACCAGGTGACACATGGCAGAAGTTGGTCCAGGGCCCACATAGCCACCGCTCGATCCTGACCCCAGAAGACCAGCTCGATCGGTCACGACCCGCATAGCAACCCGGGGCCATTGCCCGAACGCTTTTTTTTAGAAGCAATCTTAATTTTCAAACCTCATCCGATAGAGCATCCCATTAGTTTCGAAAATAGGGGGCAACTGATATGTACAAAAATATCAGGTCAAAGTCAGGCCTCACCACCTCAGCAAAGAGAAGCCAAGTCATCTTGAATTTGGACTGACTACACAGCCATCCCGGGCTATTACTCAAAACCGCCCAGTTTGGTCGTAAGTCCTGTCGTTCTTTCCAGATGGACCCCATATGGGCACGCCCCCAGTAGGCATGATTGCTTGGTCAGCAAGCCTCCAGGCAGTTTCCTATCCTAGTTAGAAGATTGAATGGAAGGAGTAGGCATTTTCCTAAACCACTTAGGAAACACCCCTAGATTCATGTAAATTGAGCTGTAAATAGATTAGGCTTCCTAATCTATAAACGTACCATGTATGGGCGGTCTCTTGCACCTATAAAAGAGGCCACCCACCCCCATTGAAAGGGGTCGCATTCTAAATCAACAGAACGACATACTACTCTCACTTATACGCATACACTCGATCAGTTTTACTGGTAGTGCCGCACAAACTGTTGGCTCACCAGGCCCGCCGGTGATCTGCTAGTGAAGCGTTCTGACGCACCCATGGATATAGGTCACCTCATTAACGGGGCCGAACCATATACAAACTTCATTGTGTTTGACTCTTTCGTATGTTTCTTCTTATCCAAATTTTAGCATCATCAGTTAGCATATATATGTTTTATGTAAATCACAATGATGTGATGGTAACATATAGAATTGTTGTGAACTATACATATATTTATATTTATTTTTTGCAAAATAAATTGTAGTAGTTAGAGTGTATATTTCACACTACCAGCTTTTGAGCCAAGAACATCAATATTAAATTTCACACTATAAAGAGATCGTAATTGTAAAATTTCACACCTACAAATTCCATTATAAACTTAAAGTAACAATTCAACACGATTCAATAATTTGGTGACAAAATTAACACTTCTGAACTTAATACATAGTAATATACACATATATATAGAGATATTGTCGGGCATGATTCAAGGTGAAAAGTGCATGTTCATAGCGTATTACATGGTCCCTTATATTTTTATCCCCAAAGTCCCTACATTTAGGTGCATTCTAATAACAATGTTCTTTTTATTGTGTTAATGCTAAAAGATATGTTTATGCGTTGTTTTATAGGTATTAGAATGCAAATCAATGAAGTGGAGCTAAAGAAAGTGATTCTGGTGAAGAGAATAACAGAAGTAGCTGAGAAAATGCCAATTTTGACAATAAAGACTTCAGATTTGGAAGATATTTCCAAAAATATAAAAAGTAAATCTTTGAGTTATGGTCGCGTGGCCGCAAATGGGAGGTCAATCCGAGGTCCGAGTGAAAAGTTATGCCCATTCTCCCATCGGTGCGCAGAGTTGTCAAAATCAGAGAAGTTCAAGGGCTTGAGGAGAGTTCAATCGATCAAACTAAGCTCGATCGATTGAGCTTTATTTTCTTCCAAAAGTTGCATAAACTCTACAAGAACCCTATAAATAAGTCATTTTGACACCAAACGAAGAGAGGACGCTCCAGAACGCAAAAAACAATAGCAGTTTAGGGTAGTTTTAGGGTTAGATTAGGAGTAGATTAGGTTAGATTCTTGTTTTTCATCCTCTTCTCCATTGTTATATTGAAGATTATTGAAGATTCTAGTTGGTTTCATATTTATTGCAAGTTATATTCAGATTATTCCAGGTTTTTCTTTTCCTTTTCTCTATTTGATTGTTTATTAGTTTATATGTTATGATTACTCTAGGTTACTACTTCTGTATTACTTTATTCATGTTTCCGTAGTTTAAATGTTGGAAATATGTGATGAAATATTGATTCTTAGCCTCTGCCATGTATGATATAGAAAACCTAGGCTCGATCCATTGAAGGTATTTCGATCGATCGAACTAGAGCCATTGTCAAACGATCGAAGACATTTCGATCGATTGAAGGATAATGCTGTCCGATCGATCGAGAGCGCTTCGATCGATCGAACTTGTTGAATCCTGAGAAGATTCTTTTAAGTATTCCATGACTTTCTGTTTTAGAAATCTGTCATCAAATTTTCCCTATAAGCTCAGTTTGTCACACCAGTTTTTAGAACTTGAAGCCTTAAGGCTATTTTCTTCAATGACTTTTGAAAACCACTTTGAATGCTAACACCATTTAGAGTGCAAGTAATAATCATTATTTTAAACCGTCTTCTAAGTATTTTAAATTACTTGTGATGAGATAGTCCCAGTCATGTAAGGGCTATTGATTCTTTATCTTTAGAAAAATACGGAATGCTGAAACGGAATGAACTCCATAGAACAATAATGAGTATGCATGGTAGGTGGTTAGGATCAATGTGGATTCACATATTTCCAACACCTTTAGTTTATCTGTTCAATTAGTTATGTTTCTTTATACTTTAGTTTATTATTTAGTTTAATTTAATTAATTATGATTCGTTAGAACCTCCACCCGTATATTCATCTTTTCCTTTTCTTTAGGTTTTAACTTAGTAGACATTCTCTCTATTCCTTCCCTGTGGAATTGACCTGGACTTCCAGTACTATATTACTTGCACGATCACCTACACTTGGGTGTTGCACAAGAGCGCACAACGTTTTAGTCGTGTCAAGTTTTTGGCGATATTGCTGGGGAAGGCAACTAGGTTAGGATTTTACTAAGTTATTTCTATTTTTCTTCTTTTTCTTAAATAAATAAATTAAAAATAAAAAAAAAATATTTTAATTTTTAAAAAAATTTTGGGTAAACATGTCTTATCCATATTACCCTCCATACAACACAAACATCATGAATAAGTACACTTTAGGTAATGAAAACTATCCCCCAAGTTGGCAAGCACCCACATATGATGCGCATTATCAACCTGAGTGCTTCTAACCACCATAATGGGAAAATGATAGTGGTAGTCCCCCGTATTATCAAACGTATCAAGAACCTCCACATGAAGAGTTCTATCAACCGCAATGGGGATATAACTAAAAAATAATGTAGGATATAGTAGTAGTTCCCACAATTACCAAATGCACCAAGACTTTCCTTCTGGGGAGTCTTCTTCACAAGCACAATGGGAAGGGGACTATCATCAACAACAATGGGGCAAAACTTCATATAGTAATAATATGGAGAATAACTAAGTTGAGGATAATGGTATGTTAAAATTGTTGTTTAGTGAAATGAAAAGGCTAGATAGTGCACTTGATAAATTAGAAACTAGATATCAACAAGCATATGCTAGCCAACCTTTAGAAGACTATACCAGTCCTTCAACACTACAACCAAAATTTCAAGACACTATAATGGAATGGAATTAGAGGACAATGACGGGTTTATACCGAATGAGGTTAATAACTCACTCGAGAAAGTCATAACTCAACAAGAACTCCAAAACAAAACCATTGAGCATGAAGTTGTAGAACCATCTTCTCCTTAATATATAACTCCAGACATCAACTCCTTCACTGCCTGGATAAAATTACACAATCTCTTTGTCCAGAGCACCTTAATAGACGACATACATAGTGAGAAGAGTTGTAAGGATGAGAATAAGGATTTAAAAGATGATGAGAGTTTAGGTGATTGCACGCAACTAAGAGAGGAGAAGTCCCTTGTTGACTCTCTCCCTAACTGTGATAGTGACCCTAGGGAGGACATAATTGAAAAATCTACATTCGATTTAGATTCATGTGATATTCATGAACCCTCACCTCTTTCGCCCGAAGAGGTGATGTCACCAAGTTGCCCATCACCTATCTTCGCTGTCAATCAAATCTCTTATCCCGAGCTTGAAAATCATGTTTTACTCACTATTGAACAAGTAGAATGTGTTGTGGAAGAGGATGGTAAGGATTCTAGCACATGTACTTTGCAAAATTTTATTTTTCAAAATTCTTTGAGAGAGGACTTAGAAACATTCGGACCCACATTGGATGATCTTAAACTTCAACAAGAAGCTAGTAATCTCTAAGACTGCTTGACCTTCTTGAATAATAATGACATTGAGGCTCAAATAGATACCTTTATCCAAGTCTAGTCCAAAACTATGTGCATAGAACAAAAATTAAATTCCTATGATCATATCTCTATAGATTCTGTTCTAGAACAAAAGGACTGTAATAAGCTAAATTAGAACCATGGCCTCCTCCTGTTTTTTGTATTAAAATAGAGGCCGTTATAGGAAATGCCAACACCAAATATTATTTCTTGCATATAATTCCTAAAAAGTGTGGTATACCTCTTATAATTGTCCACAACAAATTTAGAGGCCATATGTTTTGCATCATCTCCTCTGACCTTGAGCCTACATTAGTTGGGGGGAGTTGCATTTTTATGAGGATCGCAACGTTCTTTTCATTGTTAAATTATTTCATTGGGAGGATCCTCAAAAATTTCGGTCATTAATTTATGACAAAAATCTTGATTAACCGAATTTATTTACTGAGTAGTTGCATTATATTCTCTATTTTTCCTTGTTGCTATTAATGATTTTGCAGGTAACTTGAAAAAAAAATGGCTATTAGCGCCTCGAGGTAACATCCTTCCTTCTCTCGCTTTACTTTACATGTCCATGTGCTTAGTTTAGAACATTGAGGACAATATTTAGTTTTAGTTGGGGGGGAGTGAGTCATTGTATGCCTCGTTTATTTCTTTTTATGCTTTAATGTCAATATACCTGCTTAGCAACATGTCTCAGTAAATTAAAATTGCAATTTTTTTTTAAAAAAAAGTAAATTAAAATTGCAAAATTAAAAAAAAATTAATTATTTAAGATAATAAAATGGTTCTTGTATTTCTCTCTTGGTAATGTAGTTAGTTATGAAGCATTAGTGTTATTTTCGGCATGTTATTAGTATGTGATACACTATGGTAGTTTCTTTACTATCTTAGTTATAGGATGTTTTATTCTTTTTAATCTTCAAACTACTTGAGCACGTTGTGACAACCTTGTACTTAGATAAAATGGATGAGTAAGCATAGCTTTAAGTGTCTTGAGAGACTATAGTGAAGACTAATAACCCAAGAGAGCTTTTGAGCCATTCTTTTTTTTTTTTTAGGGTTTCATAATATTACTCTTACTTTTTGTAAAGTGTATTAATTCATTGAAAGTGTCAATTTTCTTTATTTTGACTGATCACTAGAAGAGAACATTCAGGATTTACCAAATCTAGAGCTCTTGAATTTACTAAAATGAATTATTCTATTAACTTAGAAGATGATTTAGGCCATCTTTTGACCATACATGAATAATACAAGGCATACCTCTATGATATTCCATTATTTCTGTAATGTTTTGAATTTTTTTTAAGGGTATTGTGGTAATTTTAGTGTTCAATGTATGGACCCATTGTGGACTTATACATTTTAATGCCTAACCTTTGGTCTTGTAGTACCACTTTGGTAATTGTTTTGGCACATGGGTGTGTATATATATATGTTACATATTTGTATGTGTGTGTGTGTAAGGGAAACAAGAGGGGGCCCACAAGTCACCTCCCCAAACCAATCCCAAACCACTCCCAACCACCCCCAACAACTAAAGTCTCCTAGGAAGCTTCCCCCTCTCCTTCTCCCTCCCTTATATATCTCTCCCCCTCATTTTCTTTTCATTATTCTTCTCCTATTTCTATCTCTATCTCTATCTCTATCTCTATCTCTATCACCCTCATGTTTGGAAGAGTAAAAACCCTATATTTACTTCAACCTTAAACCCTAATTTTGAGCCTCCATAACTCATTGTTGAGAGCAAACTATTAGTATCAAAAGTGACCCTCTCTACTAGAGCTTCCCATTGGTGTTCTTATTTTCTCCATTTGTGTTCTCTAGCTCAAATTATGGCCCAATGAGAGAGATGAACTTTCTATTTTCTTGTTCTTGAAGATCTACTACTTGGGCTTTCTCAATCTCTCTTGGATTCTCTTTGCTTATACTTGTATTCTCAAGGAGAAGGTAGATTACATTATTTATATACAAATGGTATTCTATATCTAACTTTGACATGTGATTAATTGCTAGAAATAGAGGTTTTGCGGAGTAAATTATAATTCTTTCCAAATGCACATGTTCATGTGACTTGCATGTCTAGTTGTTAATTAGTTGCATAGATGCTTAAATGAGATTATATGCTTATTTACTTAGTTGCTAATTAATAACTAAAATGTTCATATAAATTAAGTCTTGTTGCTAAGTTGAAAGCATGCTTGTGTGTTATTATTAATCCTCTAAATGGTAGAACTCATGCTTACTTTGATTATTGTCAAAGTCTTAATGTTGCTAATAAATGATGAAATTTATTGATATCATTCTTGAAATTTGACACATGCATTAGCATCGTAGAATTCACGTGCATTGTTGCCAAGTGGGCACACCTCATAGCACAGCATGATTTGCATATGAGAAGTCCCAAAATGGGGATAAAAAGATGTGAAAAATCCAGATGTGGGTTGTGTGTGAGGACAGGGTGGACGTACCTAAGAATGTACCAAACTCCAACTTATATTCGACTAGCTATCGGAAAGTTGGTATGCTACATTCCCAGTGGGGGGTGGCTCACAGTCCGGTAACGAGGCGAGTGAACACGTATGCATGGCCCGAGGGCTCATTAGTTGAAAGGCTTAGGCATCATACATGGAACCACATCTCATTGGTAGTTATGGGATCCATCTTGTATATCTATAATGTTTTCTACTCAGCCGTCGTGCTTAATGAATCTATAAAAACTCTTTTTCAGGTGGTCTTGATAGGGGCAAGGCCCACGAGTAGCCGGATACCCTAGCCTCATGTTTTTGAAAGCTCCCCTCGAGAAATTATACTCTTTTGGACTTACCTAGCATAGTTCTTTTATTAAACTTGTAATAGTTGTAATTTGATATCGTTCATGTTAGAATCGAATTATGGAACTTACAAGTACTTGGGTTTAAATCCTTCCATCTATGCTAATTTGTAAGCTATGACCTAGCTTGGGCACATGTTAGCCCCTTTATGCGTTTGGTAATGTTAGTGGAGTCCTTGTATTGGAACTCTTTCACAACTTGTAATATTCTCATTGTTAACATTCGTTGTTATGTATCCAGGATCTTCGAATCCCCTATAATCTATTTATGCTTTTGAACCATTTTGACATGTCGAAAGACTTGCTGCCTGACTTATAAATTTGGACTAACTCGAGAACTTTTAAACTCTGATTTGGTTTATACTAAGCCTATGGCTTGTACGTTGTGGGGAATATATTACTTTTAATTTGTAAGGGACCGTTCGGTCGTAAATTCTCAAACCTTGATTTCATTAAAACCTTCAATTAAACTTCTTCTCTTCTTCCACTCTTGACACTTCTTATTTCTATTCTTATAAAAACTTCTTTGAAAACCAGAGTACTGTGGGTCGACCCTACTTGACGCGTTTGGTCTCAGCGGGTTGACCTTTGACTTTTCTTTGGAATCCATTAGGATTCTTTTGTAGCTTCCGCACTATTTGGTTGGTTCACGTAGGACCTCTTCTTCTCCTTAACCTCTTTCTTTGACTCTTTGGCCCGTCCACATGTCGTGGATTTTGGGGCATTACAGATTGGTATCAGAGCTTAACCGGGTTCGAATACTTGGTGCTCTGGGAGTTTATGGGGTTTAACCATGACTTCTTTTAGACATTCAAAGATTTCAATTATGCTTATTTGAATTGTTTCACACGTATTTTAAGTTCATGAAGATGAGAGAACATGCTTAAGTGTTACATGCCTACATAACTGTATGCTTATTTATTTCTACGCTCTTGCTTTTAAATTCGTAGAGATGTGACACAAGAATTCGCATAAGGACTTATTGCTTGTCGGATATTGATTTGAATGTTGACAATCTTACTTAATTGAATGTTACTGTCATGCTTTGTTTAGCTATGCCGCCTCGTGTTAGAGGACGTGCAGGAGGCCGCACTGGAGGTCGAGCCAGAGGTCGTGCTAGGGGCCGTGGCGGGGCTAGAGGCCGAGGGGCGGAGGCATCCTCTTCAGCTTCTGCCCCAGAAGGAGTTCCAGATGGAGCTCATTTCTTCCAACAGATGGCAGCGGCCATGTGGGAATTCACCCAAGCCGCTCAAGCGGCAAGGAATGAAGTTCCACCACCACCACCACCCGTGGCACCTGTAGCACCTGAGGTAGCACCCGTAGCACCTGCTGTACCGGTGATACCGGTTGTACCAGCGGAACCGAGGACTCAGTCGGCTATGAGGGAGTTTGCGAGGCGAAACCCTCCTACTTTCTCTGGGGATCCTGACCCGGTTCAAGCCGAACTATGGTTGAAGAGGATTGCCCGTATCTTCGAGCACATCGGACTCGTAGAGGACCACCGCCGTATCGATGCCGCGACCTTTCAGTTTGCTGGGAGAGCTCAGATTTGGTGGGAGCTTACTCTCACAACCCACCCGCTTGCAGGAATGACTTGGGACACATTTACTAGTCTCTTTCTTGCCAAGTACTTTCCGACGGTAGCACGAAACGCAAAGAGGACTGATTTCTTGGCCCTTCAACAAGGAGATTTATCAGTTGCTGATTATGAGGCACGCTTTGGAGACTTAGCCCGTTTTGCACCGGATATCACCGCCAATGAGACTACCAAGGCAAGGACCTTCGAGCAAGGACTTCGGCCGGGTCTTCGTGCCAAAGTGACTGGATTTGAACTTCCGACCTACAGCCAGGTGGTACTTAAGGCACTCGTATTTGAAGAGGAATATCTTAACTCCAAGAAGATCAAGGAGTCACGACCTCCCATGAAAGGTTTCCAACCGGGCTCATCTAGTGGGCACCATTATAAGAAGCAAAAGCAGGAGTCAACTCATCATCAACCCTCCCTTTCCTCTCAGCACTCTCCTCAGGTTCCCCAAACTCAGTTTCAGACTCAGCATTCTCAGTCTCGGGGCTCTAAGCGTTCTGGCTTGTCCAGTGGTGGGAGTAATACGGGTGTTAGGGCTTGCTTTGGTTGTGGCGATCCTAGCCATGTTATTCGGAATTGTCCTTCTGTTTTAGCTGCGCCATCGGCAGTTGGACCTCCTCAGACTCAACCAGCTCCTTTTTCTGGACCATCACAGCAGGGTTATAGACCTCCCTTTGTACCACCACCTCCAGCTCCATCTGCTCAGAGTTTCAGGCCAAATGTTTCTAAGGGCCAGCACCACCATCAGGGAAATCGTGGGGGAGGACAGCACGATCCAAGGCCTCCTTCCAACCTGTTTAATCTTGCTACTACTCCTAAGGATATCCCAGAGCCCTCTGTCATTAGAGGTACTCTTCTTTTGTTCAATTGTGGAGCTTCAGTTCTTATAGATAGCGGAGCATCCTTTTCATTCATCTCATTTGCATTTGCATCGGCTTTGGGTTTAGAAATGAGCTGTATGGGTTCTACACTTTTAGTGGACACTCCTGTTGGAGGTTTAGTTCATTTGGATCGAGTGTGTCGCGGTTGCGAGCTTGTGATAGCTGACCGGACCCTCGTTGTTGATTTTGTTGTTATTGATATGTCCTGTTTTGATGTTATCTTGGGCATGGATTGGCTATGCGCCTATCGAGCCTCTATAGACTGCTTCAGGAGAAGAGTCACTTTTCTTACCCCGTCGGGGGATTCTTGCCACTTTGTGGGAGATCGCTTTGAGCGTCCGACTTCTTCTTTACATAGTTTGTACGAGAGGAGTCGTTCTGATTGCTTGGCTAGTTTGGTGTTTGATGAGAGTGAGGCAACTCGTGAGGAGTTTCCTCCCATTGTCTGTGAGTACCCGGATGTTTTTCCTGAGGACTTACCCGGTTTGCCGCCTATTCGTGAAGTTGCGTTCACGATAGACCTCTCACCCGACACATTGCCTATTTCTATTCCGCCCTATCGTATGGCACCCGCGGAACTGAAAGAGTAGAAGACTCAAGTAGAAGACTTGTTGAGCAAAGGATTCATTCATCCTAGTACATCACCGTGGGGAGCACCCGTCCTCTTTGCAAAGAAGAAGGATGGATCACTTCGGTTATGTATCGACTACCGCAAGCTTAATCGAGCGACTATAAAGAATAAGTATCCGCTACCGAGGATCGATGACTTGTTTGATCAACTTCGTGGGTCGACGTGCTTTTCCAAAATTGATTTGAGATCGGGCTATCACCAGTTGAGGATTCAAGAGCAGGACATCTCAAAGACAGCTTTTCGCTCTCGATATGGTCATTTTGAATTTCTTGTGATGCCATTTGGTTTGACGAATGCGCCAGCGGCTTTTATGGATTTGATGAATCGCATTTTTAGTCCGCTTCTTGATCGTTTTGTCATTGTTTTTATCGATGACATTCTTATTTTCTCGCCTTCTCGAGAAAAGCACGAGGAGCACCTTCGAATTGTTTTACAAATTTTGAGGGAGCACAAATTGTATGCTAAGTTTTCTAAGTGTGAATTTTGGCTACCGGAAGTGAAGTTCCTTGGCCATGTTGTCTCGAAGGAAGGAGTATCTGTGGATCCATCGAAGATTGAAGCCATTATGGATTGGCAACCACCGAAGAATGTCTTTGAAGTCCGGAGTTTCTTGGGACTAGCAGGCTACTACCGACGTTTAGTAGAAAACTTTTCACGTCTAGCGATGCCTATGGCGAGGCTTAGTCGAAAGGGGACAAAGTTCTTGTGGAGCGAGTCTTGTGAAAGGGCTTTTCAACAATTGAAAGCACGATTAACTTCAACCCCAATCTTAGTTATTCCCGAGCGAGGACTAGACTACGCAGTTTATTGCGATGCTTCACATGAAGGCTTAGGCTGCGTTTTGATGCAAGGAGGCAAGGTTGTGGCTTACGGTTCACGACAGTTGACGCCGCACGAGCATAATTATCCCACCCACGACGTAGAGCTTGCTGCCGTCGTCTTTGCACTGAAGAGTTGGAGGCACTATCTTTATGGAGAAAGATTTGAAGTCTTCTCCGGCCATAAGAGTCTTAAGTATATTTTCACGCAACGCGACTTGAACTTGAGGCAGAGAAGGTGGATGGAATACTTAGAAGATTATGACTTCGATTTGCAATATCATCCGGGGAAGGCCAACGTTGTAGCCGACGCTCTTAGCAGGAAACCTCGCAGCACCTTAGCTTGTTTAGCCATTAGAGAATGGAAGATGATGGAGCAACTTGATAATTTCGATGTTCATCTTGCCGAGTCAGCCAATCGTGCCACTTTGTTCACTTTGACCGCACAACCGACGCTTTTGAACCGTGTATTAGAGATGTAGCGATCCGATGAAGAGGCCGAACAACTTTGATCGCGCGTTACTAGTGGTGAAGCGATAGAGGGTTGGACCTTCGATTCCGACCGAGGCTTGAGATTTCGCAGCAGACCTTTTGTTCCTTTAGCTTGCCGAAACGACGTCCTAAAGGAATTTCATCATTCTCGCTTAGCGGTGCATCCGGGAGGCACGAAGATGTATCAAGACTTGCGCCAATAGTATTGGTAGAAAGGTATGAAAGAGCCGTAGCCGACACCGCATCTAATTGTTTGACATGTCAACAAGTGAAGGCCGAACATCGACTACCAGCAGGTTTACTTCAACCTTTATCGATTCCAGAGTGGAAGTGGGAGAACATCTCGATGGACTTTGTCACAGCACTCCCTAGGACGCTTCGCCAGCATGATGCTATTTGGGTCATTGTCGATCGATTGACCAAATCCGCACACTTCTTACCTATCAAGACTACAGATTCAGCTGATATTCTTAGCAAGTTATACATTCAGGAGATTGTGAGACTCCACGGCGTGTCGGTTACTATAGTTTCTGATCGTGATTCTAAGTTTGTTTCTCAATTCTGGCAGAGTCTTCAGAAGGCCTTGGGTACTCAACTTTTGTTAAGTACAGCATTTCACCCTCAGACAAACGGGCAGTCCGAGCGTACGATC
Organism: Hydrangea macrophylla; assembly: GCA_033977485.1. Lineage (NCBI taxonomy): Eukaryota > Viridiplantae > Streptophyta > Magnoliopsida > Cornales > Hydrangeaceae > Hydrangea > Hydrangea macrophylla. Next base: position 18,961,672 of record CM066989.1, read on the forward strand.
CAGACTTTAGAAGACATGCTTCGAGCTTGTGTGATGGATTTCAAAGGCAGTTGGGAAGATCACCTACCTTTAGTGGAGTTCGCCAACAACAACAATTATCAAGCTAGCATTCAGATGGCACCGTTTGAGGCCTTGTATGGTCGACCGTGTAGGTCACCTTTATGTTGGAACGAGATTGGACAATCATCCGTTTTGGGACCCGACATCGTTCGAGAGACAGCCGAGAAGATCAAAGTTATAAGGAAGAGATTGCTTACCGCTCAGAGTCGTCAGAAGTCGTATGCCGATTGTCACCGACGACCCTTATCTTTTAGCATTGGAGACCATGTGTTTCTCAAGGTTGCCCCTCGACGGGGTTTGCTACGCTTTGGGCAAAGTGGGAAATTGTCGCCGCGATTCATTGGTCTGTTTGAGATTCTTGATAAGGTTGGTGAGGTGGCCTACCGTTTGGCACTCCCACCTCAACTTTCAAATGTTCATATAATGTTTTTCACATTTCTATGCTTCGCAAGTATAATCATGATGAGTCACATGTTTTAGATTGGACCGAGTTAGCCATCGATGAAGATGAATCTTATGAAGAGCAAGCTACAGGCATTCTTGAAAGGAAGGAGCACGTCTTGCGAGGCAAGACCATCTCTTTGGTTAAGGTACTTTGGAACCAACATGGAGTCGAGGAGTCGACGTGGGAAGACGAGACCGAGGCGAGATCGAAGTATCCTTACCTTTTCTTCGATTGAGGTATGTATCCCTGAATTTCGAGACGGAATTCTCTTTAAGGGGGGTAGATTGTAATGTTTTGAATTTTTTTTAAGAGTATTGTGGTAATTTTAGTGGTCAATGTATGGACCCATTGTGGACTTATACATTTTAATGCCTAACCTTTGGTCTTGTAGTACCACTTTGGTAATTGTTTTGGCACATGGGTGTGTATATATATATGTTACATATTTGTATGTGTGTGTGTGTAAGGGAAACAAGAGGGGGCCCACAAGTCACCTCCCCAAACCACTCCCAAACCACTCCCAACCACCCCCAACAACTAAAGTCTCCTAGGAAGCTTCCCCCTCTCCTTCTCCCTCCCTTATATATCTCTCCCCCTCATTTTCTTTTCATTATTCTTCTCCTATTTCTATCTCTATCTCTATCTCTATCTCTATCACCCTCATGTTTGGAAGAGTAAAAACCCCATATTTACTTCAACCTTAAACCCTAATTTTGAGCCTCCATAACTCATTGTTGGGAGCAAACTATTAGTATCAAAAGTGACCCTCTCTACTAGAGCTTCCCATTGGTGTTCTTATTTTCTCCATTTGTGTTCTCTAGCTCAAATTGTGGCCCAATGAGAGAGATGAACTTTCTATTTTCTTGTTCTTGAAGATCTACTACTTGGGCTTTCTCAATCTCTCTTGGATTCTCTTTGCTTATACTTGTATTCTCAAGGAGAAGGTAGATTACATTATTTATATACAAATGGTATTCTATATCTAACTTTGACATGTGATTAATTGCTAGAAATAGAGGTTTTGCGGAGTAAATTATAATTCTTTCCAAATGCACATGTTCATGTGATTTGCATGTCTAGTTGTTAATTAGTTGCATAGATGCTTAAATGAGATTATATGCTTATTTACTTAGTTGCTAATTAATAACTAAAATGTTCATATAAATTAAGTCTTGTTGCTAAGTTGAAAGCATGCTTGTGTGTTATTATTAATCCTCTAAATGGTAGAACTCATGCTTACTTTGATTATTGTCAAAGTCTTAATGTTGCTAATAAATGATGAAATTTATTGATATCATTCTTGAAATTTGACACATGCATTAGAATCGTAGAATTCACGTGCATTGTTGCCAAGTGGGCACACCTCATAGCACAGCATGATTTGCATATGATAAGTCCCAAAATGGGGATAAAAAGATGTGAAAAATCCGGATGTGGGTTGTGTGTGAGGATAGGGTGGACGTACCTAAGAACGTACCAAACTCCAACTTATATTCGACTAGCTATCGGAAAGTTGGTATGCTACATTCCCAGTGGGGGGTGGCTCACAGTCCGGTAACGAGGCGAGTGAACACGTATGCATGGCCCGAGGGCTCATTAGTTGAAAGGCTTAGGCATCATACATGGCACCACATCTCATTGGTAGTTATGGGATCCATCTTGTATATCTATAATGTTTTCTACTAAGCCGTCGTGCTTAATGAATCTATAAAAACTCTTTTTCAGGTGGTCTTGATAGGGGCAAGGCCCACGAGTAGCCGGATACCCTAGCCTCATGTTTTTGAAAGCTCCCCTCGAGAAAGCTCCCCTTGAAAGCTTCCGCACTATTTAGTTGGTTCACGTAGGACCTCTTCTTCTCCTTAACCTCTTTCTTTGACTCTTTGGCCCGTCCACATGTCGTGGATTTTGGGGCGTTACAATTTCACTCTTTGACCTTATCATAATCACTTTGTCTTCACCATCCTTAAGTCTATACCTAACTCCAAATTAGGAGTTCAAGCCTCAGTTCTTTATTTAGGTATGATTGGGATGTGTTGCGTTGACAAGAATTTTGTTAGTGTGAATAAGGGAAAGTTGGCAAAGAAAAAACAATTATGAAAAAAAAAGAAAAAAATTGCATGAAAAAAAATAAAAGAAAAAAATGCCAATGGTTGTTACAAAAGAAAAAAGAAAAAAGAAAAAAATACTAACAAAAAGAATTGTGGGGGAAAGGGAAAAAAAGAAGAAGAAGAAGAAGAAGAAGAAGAAGAAGAGAAAGATTGCAGATGTGGGGAAGTTTGAGAAGTTATAGTAGATATTCCAATCACATCTTTTGACCCCAATTGAATATCACGAGCCTCTTTATTCTCAATCGAATATCTTTTTTTTTTTTTTAAAGTCCTGATGATTTTAAGTTGATTGGATTTGAAGTTAAGGTAACGCGGGAGTTCTCCATGGTATCTCGCTCTTATAGTGAAAAGTATCCATTCATGAGACTTTATACACTAAAATGTCGATTTTTCAATTTAGATATGAGAAGTATTAGATTCCATTTACATTTACTCTTTATAGCTTCCATATCATGAGTAATAATTATTACACCTAATTTGGAGTGATTTCATCTTGAGAGTGTAATCCCGGTGAGAGTCGAGTCAAAATGAACGTCTTGATAGCGTCTTAGGTTATGCCAGCTTTGAAATTAAAGTTATGTATTTTGGTTGTCCATTCACACACACACTTGAAGATTGATAGGTATGGAACATTCTAATAATGACTTTGATAGTAGATTAACTGTAATGTGTGTGTTGCATGACTATGGCATACTAGAGAGTTTCATAAGATTGTTGAGCTTAACTATATTGCTAAATGAGAGGAAAAATTTCTTGAAAACATTTAAATGAGAACCATTACCATAAATATGAATTTTGTGGGTAAATTCACTGCAAACCCTCACGAGACAACACTCGTCCACTAGGGGGAACCTAGGGGTTTAAAGGCTTGTTGCATACGCTAAAGGCAATCGCAATTCCTGCGAAAGTGAGTTAGGATTTTTACTTTATTTTGTTTTCAATTTTTAGAGTTCAATTAAACAATGCTGTAGTTCGATTGATTGCTAAGGACTAGCAACGAGCTGGGGGGGGGGGGGTGATTCAAGGTGAAAAGTGCATGTTCATAGCGTATTACATGGTCATTTATGCATACTTTTATCCCCAAAGTCCCTACATTTAGGTGCATTCTAATAACAATGTTCTTTTTATTTTTTTAATGCTAAAACATATGTTTATGCGTTGTTTTATAGGTATTAGAATGTAAATCAATAAAGTGGAGCTAAAGAAAGTGATTCTGGTGAAGAGAACACAGAAGCAGCTGGGAAAATACCATTTTTGACAATGAAGACTTCATATTTGGAAGATTTTCCCTGAAATATAAAATGTAGATCTTTGAGTTATGGTCGCGTGGCCATAAACGGGAGGTCAATCCGAGGTCCGAGTGAAAGGTTATGACCATTCTCCCATCGGTGCGCAGATTTGTCAAAATCAGGGAAGTTCAAGCGTTTGAGGAGAGTTCAATCGATCGAACCTTCGATCGATCGAACTAAGCTCGATTGATTGAGCTTTATTTTCTTCCAAAAATTGCATAAACTCTACAAGAATCCTATAAATAAGTCGTTTTGACACCAGACGAAGAGAGGACGCTCCAGAACGCAAAAAACAGCAGTTTAGGGTAGTTTCAGGGTTAGATTAGGAGTATATTAGGTTAGATTCTTGTTTTTCTTCCTCTTTTCCATTGTTATATTGAAGATTATTGAAGATTCAAGTTGGTTTCATGTTTATTACAAGTTATATTCAGATTATTCCAGGTTTTTCTTTTCCTTTTCTCTATTTCATTATTTATTAGTTTATATGTTATGATTACTCTAGGTTACTACTTCTGTATTAATTTATTCATGTTTTCGTAGTTTAGACGTTGGAAATATGTGATGATGTATTGATTATAGCCTCTGCCATGTATAATATAGAAAACCTGGGCTTGATCGATCGAAGGTATTTTGATCGATCGAACCGGAGCCATAGTCAAGCGATCGAAGACATTTCGATCGATAGAAGGATGATGTTGTCCGATTGATCGAGAGCGCTTTGATCGATCGAACTTGTTGATTCCTGAGATGATTCTTTTAAGTATTCCATGACTTTCTGCTTTAGAAATCTGTCATCAAATTGTCCCTATAAACTCAGTTTGTCACAACAGTTTTTAGAACTTGAAGCCTTAAGGCTATTTTCTTCAATGACTTTTGAAAACCACTTTGAATGCTCACACCATTTAGAGTGCAAGTAATAACCATTGTTTTAAACCGTCTTCTAAGTATTTTAAATCACTTGTGATGATATAGTCCCGGTCATGTAAGGGCTATTGATTCTTTATCTTTAGAAAAATATGGAATTCTAAAAAGGAATGAACTCTATAGAACATTAATGAGTATGCATGGTAGGTGGTTAGGATCAATGTGGATTCATGTATTTCCAACACCTTTAGTTTATTTGTTTAATTAGTTATGTTTCTTTATACTTTAGTTTGTTATTTAGTTTAATTTAATTTAATTAATTAGGATTCATTAGAACCTCCACCCGTATATTTATATATCTTTTTCCTTTTCTTTAGGTTTTAACTTAGTAGACATTCTCTCTATTCCTTCCCTGTGGGATTGACCTGGACTTCCAGTACTATATTATTTGCACGATCACCTACACTTGGGTGTTGCACAAAAGCGCACAACTTTTTGGTCGTGTCAGGCATGCATAAGGACATGAAAGAATATATATATATATATCTAATATACTACACAATGGGGAAAAATAAAAATCATATAATCAAGAGAGAGAGAGAGGGAAAGAGGAATACCTTGCTCAGAGTGTGAGCGAGAGTCGCACCAACAACACCGGTGCCGACGATAATGACGTAGAAGCCGCCGCCACCGTCCTTCAATCTACATTCTATGTCAATGGCGGTGGTGGTTGTTGTGGTGGCGTTTTGATCTACATACTTCGTCGAAGTCACCACCGTCGCCGTCCTTGAATCGCAATTTCTTCTCTTCGTGAACAACAAATTATACAAAAACTGTGATCCCAAAATCAAAGCCAAAATCGATCCGAACAACGTGTAATCGTCCCAATAGGGTCTATTGAACTAGTTTCAGATTTTGAGTGAACTAGTGTGTATTTTGATCTTCTATTATGTTTTTACACCAAAAATCTGTTGGGTTTTTGAATTTAAAAGCCCTAAGAAGTTGGCTTGATTGGGGGAAAATTGAATGTGACGCAAGAATACTGGGGTTTTAAATACTGGGGTTTGAAAGGGGAAATATTATGGCGTTAGTGCAAAGGCTATGTTGGTCCCAAAAATTATAGTGTGGACCTGAGACTAAGATCTTTCCTGGGTTGGATCTATTGTAACAATCTTACACTAGACTTTATACTAGTTAACCCAAAAAATAAAAAAATAAAAAAAAAAAAGAGAAAAAGTTCACATCTATTCTTCTCAAAAAATAAAAAAAATTTCCTCCGCAATTCCTGCAAGGGAGGTTCAAAATAACCAATTAAACCATAAAAAATTACTCAGGTATGAAACTGCCTACTTTAGTGTTCTTCTTTGCTCAGTCCATTTGAAATCACTTATGCATCTCATGTTTTGGAACCAAACGTGCTCCAGGCCCTAAAATGCAAATATTAGTCCGTCCGGACTAAGTTTGGGTAGCAATTTAGAACCCCAAAAATTTTTTTTTTTGGCTGATGCAGGTCTATAGAGATTCTTCAACCTAAACTTGATGTGGGAAGTAGATTAGGAGTTTGATAAATTATTTTTTTGATTCCCACAATGACCTTATGATTTGGTTTCTGTTTTTGTCAATGCTAAAGTCACAAGCAATCCAAACGAGCCAATAGTTTTTCTATGGCAAGAAATATTAAAGCTAACTCATGAGGTAAAATAATTCAAGTGTCAGCTTTGTACTCCAAGGACAAAAGAATGGCTTAAATGCTTACCTCTTATTTTGATGCAATTTTTAATAACAGGTAAAATGTATTTTGCACCTTTAAACTATACCCTTTTTGGCATTTTGCTCCCTAACAAATTTTTTTTCCCGCATTTTGATCCCTCAACTAATATTCATTGCACTTTCCCCCTTCTGTCACTTTACCCATTAAAAGTTACAGGTTAAGTTTTTTTTTTTTGGATTAATCACATATGCCCCCTGTACTTGGACTGGTTTTCATTTTGTACTATGTACTTCAATCCTATCACTAAAATCCCGTATACTCTGGACTAGGGTAAAAGCGCTAAGAAATACTTAAATTTAACAATCAAAAGCCTATATAGTATATATGTTAGGAAACAACTTTTGAAATTCAAAAATAATTACGAAACTCCAAAAAACCTTAATGATAACATTAAGCAAAATAGTCTCCACAATTGCAATTGGCCATAAATTACCTTGGTCAAAAAAGTTTGTCTTTTTTGGTGTTTATCGCACTGTTACAATCACACCCATGACATACGGGGTGTTCTTTTTGTTTTATTCCCTATTTCTAACAAGGGTTTTAGGTGAAGAAGTGAGTGGGGGGCTTTTGTTTTGTACTTCTTACACTTTCAATGTGTAATGATCCCTGTATCTCTTCTTTTCATAGATGAAATTTGCTCTAATAAGTTTTCCGAAAATGAAAATTTAAGGATAGGGTGTAGAGGGAAAAGTGAGTTTGTCTAAAAAATAAATAAAAAAAAAATAAATTTTCCTATTGAAAAGTTTTTCATACTATCAACAGACTCATTCCCATTAGCCGCCGGCCTGAGAGATTTCAGTGCAAATCCATAAATGACAACCTCGGACAACGTGTCCACGGTGTGGATGAGGATTTCAGTTTGCATTTCAATTGCAATTTATAGTCATGAAGTACACGATTCTACTACTTTCGGGTTCGGCTGTAGTGGGGCAAGAGTGGTTTGGCTCTAGGTGGAGCAAAATCACTATACACGTGGCAGGTGTGGATTGGAAGGGAAGAGGAAGACTGCCACATGTCAGTGGGCATTAAATGTTTGCAACCTGTTATAGCAAGTTGGTTAAGGGTAGTTTGGATTTTCATATAGGTCGTTTGGACTTTGCAAAGAAATGTGCCAAATTTGCAAAATACTAAGCATCACTATAATGTACCTTATGGAATAAATGTTGTACACAACTAAATAAAATTGAAGTTTGTAAAAAAAAAAAAAAAGTAAATAGCAAGTTTGGACTTTCCTAAGGGTTGTTTGGACTTTGATGAGGGTTGTTTGGACTTTGCAAAGATATGTGCCAAATCGGAAAAGTACTAAGCATCACTATGTTGTACCTTATGGAATAAATGTTGTACACAACTAAATAAAGTTGAAGTTTGTAAAAAAAAAAATTAAATAAATAAATAACAGGTTTGGACTTTCTTAAGGGTTTGGGCTTTGATAAAGGTTATTTGGACTTTGCAAAGAAAGTTCAAATGTTCCTTACTAAAGTACAAATGTTTCTTAATAAAGTTCATACGTTGTGGACACGCGGAATTCTACCTCTTTTGTTTGAGATTGTTTTGGAAAAGGAAAGGAAAAGGTCTGTTGAAAACAGATACAGAGTCGCCACTTGGTCTTTAAGGAACCAAGAAACCTAATTTTGACTGACCCAAGCGGATAAGGGCACCGGCCCTTCATAACCAAAGAACTTGGTTCGGGATTTTGGTACGAGAGAGGAAGAAGCCTTTGTCACGACTAAAACACCCTTAACTCGCCCCGTCTTTCGACGGGCCTCAATTAGCATCCAAATAATCATCTTATACTATGTATGATTTGGCAATTAATATTATGATAGTATATTACATCACATAAGAAATTTGAAATAGAAGATCTAAAGTTAAGATATCATTCATAAGATCTAAGCCAAATATCATACAATGTAAAGTGAAAGATCACACAAATAAACCTAGGAAAAATCGTCTAATCACGTATCAAGTAATTAAGTTTCCTTAATCTAAAGGGGACATGAATCATTCTTAAAATAAATAAACAAAGAAATCAAAATATGCTCAACAAGCTAGTATGATGTATGTTATTCTTTGATAAAAGAAGACCTCTCGATCCCCGGGACGGATGAGAAAGGATGATTAGATCAAGGGGAAGCATGAACGTGTGATCGAGTTCATTCCTTATAATCTTCTTAGATTAAGAGTTACAAAAACCCCAAATCTTGCATGAATGCAATGTATGTTTCTAAAATGTGCAAAGGTTGTAGTGTGTTTTTGGTACATGGATTCCTAGAGTGACTTAGAAGTCTAAAATGTGTATGAATGAATGAATAAAATTAACATGGGATATGTACAAATGTAGTATGAACTACTTCCTAAGATATGAACTAATTTGGAATGCATATGAGCATCAAATCAAAGAATGAAAGTTGAAATGTGCTTGCTGTGAATAGTGGACAGAACAGTAGCATGATCTTTTTGAAATTGAAAAGAGAGGTTAGGAGTGTTTTCAATGCATGATTGTTTATGGAGATCTTCCTTATTATGTGTACAACACAACCCAAAAAGCCAATCTTTAATAACTATCATAGATTGAGAGAAATCATATAAACAATAGAGGTCACTCAGAAACAGAGTCCGTACTGTCGACTGAAATGTTAGAAAATCTTAGAAAATGAAAACAAATGATCTAGAGGCCCATTTTATACAGAACGTTCCCTAAGACATTGAAGTTTAAGGGAAAAATAAGTTAGGACCACTCGTTTTGGAAAAGTTTTCTGTAAAACAAGTTGAAAGTAGACCAAGCTGCTGTGACAGCAAAAACAGAATGTCTGGAAGGAATATTTGGGTCCAAATGGACCATTTCCAAGTGCTTCCAAGTCAAGCCAAAAATCACAGATGTTCTATAATGAGTTAGAAAGACTTTCCAAGTGGTCTTGCATTCATACATTGAGTATTGAACTCAAAATAATTCCTTGAAGTTAAATGACTCACTGTTTTGAGGGTTTTGAGAAAAATAAGGTTTATTTCTTGAAATGAAAATGAGGGGTTTAAGAGGGGGTTTTGAAATGAGGGTTTTGAAAGTATGCTTCCAGATCTTGGATGAATATTCTAACCACTTGGAATATCAATTCCTAACTTATTTCAAGAACTTCCCAAGTATTTGCAAACCATGGTTTTATTTGGAAATCAAACTCAAGAATCTATGAGAGTATGATACATGAGAGGATAGATGATACATGATATGATATTGCATGATAAAAGTGGTAAAGAACATGGTCATGGGACATGGGTTCATCTAGATACAAGAGAATATTGCATCAAAGTGTGAAAGTCAAAAAAGTGAAATGCTGTGAATAGTGGACAGACTGTATGCATTACTTTATAGCATTATAATGGGAGGACAACGTGCCTAGGAAAATGTGGTAAAAATCAGAGATCATCCTTATTGTGTCTAGAAAATAACCCAAAAAGCCAAACATCAATAGCTATCACAGATTAAAAGAAATGAATCAGAATGTACACATGACTCAGAAACAAAAGCTGCACTGTTGACTGATTTTGTATGATTTTTCATAAATCAAAGAAAGGGTTTATGACAACCCATTATATACTAAACGTTTCCTAAGACACCCAAGTTTCATAAGACAAATAGAAACGATATATGTATAGTGACGAACATATCCAGAATAAGTGCAAGAAGTAGGGTGAACATTCTGTGAGAATAGAGGCAGATTATGAATATTAACTTCTCACATCCAAAACAAAATCTTTCACATCTCTATAATTGATGGAAAATATTGGTGACAAACTATGATGTCTTAGGAAGATCTTCCAAGTGGTTTCATCATCATAGCTCAAGTATTTAATTCAAAACAAATCTTTGAATCTGAACAACTCATTGTTTTGGATCATTCTTGAAGAAAATGGATTTGGGTTTGAAATAGAGTTTGAGTTCTTGATTGGTGGTTTTGAAATAGATGTTCAAAGCATGAACTTAAACTCTTGAGATGACCATGTGACCACTAAGAACCTCATCCAACCTTGAATCATCAAAGAACTCCCAATATTATTGGAGAGATTCATTTTTATTTTGAACATAACTTCAAGGATACCTTGGAGGTATTAAAGTTATAATCATTATCTATCAAACATGGTTTTGAGGTCAAGAGCTACTATCCATAAGGATTCACTCACTTCAAACTTCATGTCATCATCTAGATGATGATGAACTAGTAAGTAAATAAAGAAAATAAAAAGAAATGAGATTAAGAAGAGATGAACATAATATGAACAAGCAAGTAAATAACAATCAATAGATGATAATCAATATGATTTTGGACTTGTAGCTTGGTGTTTCACTCATAGATTTTGACATTTGGACATGGAAGTAGCTTCCTAACTCAAGAATGCTCAAGAATGGTGATTGGGTATATTGATGATGAAGTATATAGAAAAATGGTGAAGGAAAACAAGATTAGAACTCACTTTGATTGGAAAAAATGGAAGAAGAAGACTACTTCTTCTCTTTCTCTCTCTATATTTCCCTAGAGTTTCTTCCTAAGCTCTCTCTAAGCTTCCATGTCTCTCCTCTAAATGGAAGTAAATGGCTTCTTTTTATAGGCAAAGAAGGGGTGGTAAATGGAGTTTTAAAAAGTTTAAAATGGTCTCCCATTGGTCCAAAATAAGATGGGAACCAAAACTACGTCGTTTTGATTTCTAATATATCAAATTGGACCCCCAAAATAAATTACAAAAATACACTGTTCTGGAGAGGAGTGCCGCGGCGGCACTGGGCCAGTGCAGCGGCGGCACTGCTCCTCCTTCGTCCAGATAATGCTGTGTTGGGCCCCCTGAAGTTCCGGTATTCACGAAAAGGCCCTATTTCGTCTGAAATTCACAAAAAAATGTGTACGAACTCCAAATTGAGGTTCTGATATACCGTTGGAAAGGTAATAGAGTCGAATTTACATAAAAAATAGTTCATGGATAGGTCACTTTGAAAAGTTTTGCGGTATTCGCGATAAAAGCCAATTTGATCGCCTTTTTCGCCTTCGAAAATTTGTAATAAATTTGTTTTAAATCTGGAAACTATGTGCGATATACCGTTGGAAAGCTATTGACCTCTAGTATCCATGAAAATTGTTTGAAAATTGTTTTGGTGCCCTGGTCCCAAAGTCAAATTCTGGTCAAACCGGTCAAACCTAGGATTCCCGGGAAGTGCTGGAAACCTCCGGGAGTTTCCGGGAGCTGATGTTTTCGCTCGATTTTCTTTTGGAACTTGTTTTAACACCATTCTCGTGATTTAAAATGATTCTAGTGAATTCGGATGATTTTGGTCAAACTTGATCAAACTTGGTCAAACCTGGTCAAACCTTGGTAAAACCGGTCAACGTGGACTTTTCGGGAACTTCCGGGACTTCCGGGGGTCTCTGGGAGCTGACGATTTCATCCGATTTTACTTAAGAACTTTATTTTATTGTTTTTCTCATGACGTAGCATGTTTTCAGAACTTTGGAGCAAATTTGGGAGCTTCTGGGCTTTCAGGGGCATTTTGGTCATTCTGAGCATTCTGAGAGATAGAGCTGACTTCCAAGAGTCCTTTTGAGTCTTTTACGATCATTGTGAACCACCAAGCTATGGGTCTCCTAAATCTGATAGCCGTCAAAATGGGGTGTCTACAGTTTGCCCCTCTTTGGCATGAACTTTCTAGGCAACGTATGTCGCAAGCGAGTGCCAAAGCTTTAAAGAGACAGGTCTTTTTGGAGGCTATAGATTTAGGATAAAAGCGTTGCAAAAGATGCAATGATGAAAAAAAAGATGCTGAGGTCAGTGCTGGTCATGCTCTGCATGAGCTGCCTACGTATCCCAAGGGGAATCAGACCAGGACGTAGTTCAGGGCGAAAAGGAATAAATCACACATGCACATACACAACAATCAGGCGGATGCTATGCTATAAGAGTGATATGCAATGCATGGATGTGATATGAATTATGTCATGAGTCCTATCATGTCTAGTGTTATGACCCTAGTATGAGCAAGTGCTGTAGGGTGTGCCACTCCGAGTGGCTGGTGTTGTGCTAGTGTTTGCGACTGTGATGTGGTGGATGACTCGGATAAGGACAGCAAGGTTTAGAAGACTCTGGGTCTAGGGGCAAACTTCTGGAATTACGGGAAGTGTGCTTTACAAGCGAATGGGTCTTTGAGGATGACAACTAAAGATAACCCATAGGTGAGGGAGTTCATGATAACCGACAGTTTTATAATAACCAAAGTGAGGAGGCTCATAATAAGTGGGGTAGCTCACGATAATTGACAGGTGAGATAACCGGAGTGAAGAAGCTCACGATAAGTGAGGAAACTCATGATGACTGACAGGTGAAAAAGCTCATGATAATCAGTGGACACGGTTCCTTGAATTGCGAATAGACAGTGCTTGCCCTGGGAATTGGGGTGATTCGACTGCGGGTGATGTTTTCAATCGTTGGTCGATCCTTATGATGACAAAGTCCGGAGAATTGGTTCGGACTTCTGTTATCTTCTGCTGGGGATGGTAGGGGACTCTCTATGAATCTCTCTTCAATTCTTTACCTAGAACCAGGATCCATCTCTGAACCTCTCATGGTTGGTCAGATCCTGTAATGCTCAATCCAAAAGAGCTGGTTAGGGCTTTCGGGAGCTGATGGACTCTCTGAGAATCTCTCTTCAATTCTTGACCTAGAACCAGGATCCATCTTTGAATCTCTCGTGGTTGGTCAGATCTTGTAATGCTCAATCCAAAAGAGCCGGTTAAGGCCTTCGGGAGCTGATGGACTCTCTGAGAATCTCTCTTCAATTCTTGACCTAGAACCAGGATCCATCTCTAAATCTCTCGTGGTTGGTCAGATCTCGTAATGCTCAATCCAAAAGAGCCGGTTAGGGCCCTCGGGAGCTGATGGACTCTCTGAGAATCTCTCTTCAATTCTTGACCTAGAACCAGGATCCATCTCTGAATCTCTCGTGGTTGGTCAGATTCTTTAATGCTCAATCCAAAAGAGCCGGTTAAGGCCTTCGGGAGCTGATGAACTCTCTGAGAATATCTCTTCAATTCTTGACCTAGAACCAGGATCCATCCCTAAATCTCTCGTGGTTGGTCAGATCACGTGATGCTCAATCCAAAAGAGCCGGTTAGGGCCTTCGGGAGCTGATGGACTCATTCTATTTATAATGAGGGATACGGAGATGGCCTGCGGCAGTTAAGGTTTTGATTTTGATAGAGGAGAGTGATGGACTTATGTTGCTTTAGGATGAAAGAAGGTCATCAACGGCCACTCATGGACTTATGTTGCTAGGATGAAAGAAGATCATCAACAGCCACTCATGGACTTATGTTGCTAGGAGAAAGGAAGATCATCAACAGCCACTCATGGACTTATGTTGCATGAACAAAGGAAGATCATCAACAGCCACTCATGGACTTATGTTGCATGAAGAAAGATCAACAGCCACTCATGGATTTATGTTGCAAGGAGATGATGGTCAACTCTCAATGGTTTTGAAAGGGATGAAATTCGCATTTTCCCTAAGTTTGGACGCTTCTCATGCTGACGCCTTAACCGGTACCGTAATGGTGTTTGGTACTTCTGCTTGTGTTGGCATGCTCTTTATAACTTGATTTAAAAATTTTATTAGTCACTATTGACTTACACATTTGAGACTACAACAGACTCAAAAACTTGACAAACACTGACGCACGAGGACGAAACATTTGACACCAAAATGAAACAAGCTCGTCTTATCAAAACTTGATGTGCTTTTGTCATAAACGAGGTACCATTTCTCTTTGGGTGTTCACCCCTCATCTTAATATGGTAACACTTTGCTGATAAATCTAATTTTTTTTTTAAAATTCCTCCCTAGTGATCTAGTCAATTTTCTACTTCTCCCAGGAAGTGCTTTGATTTAGTGCCTTAGCTTTTAGAGTAAAAGATTCCCTATTTCAAAATTTTCAAAACAACTTGGTAACTTGAAAACTCGCCCTCGGTGTGAAGGGATTGTGTTAGGAAAACGGAGCTTGCCCCTAGTTTGGATGATGGTTTATTGGAGGTTTTGGGCAAACGAGGTAGGTGACCAAAGTTTGCCCCTTGTATGAAGGGTAAATAGTAAAAGTCAAGCAAACGAGGCGGGTAGCCGAAGTTTGCCCCTAGTGTGGAAGGTGTTTTTCTGGCTTGAGGCATGGACCGTGACTTTAATCTCTCAAATGCTCATAACTTTTGCCTAGGCACCAGTGAGGTGACCTAGCAAGCTCTTTTTTCTCTTTTGTTATTGCTCACCTTGGATTTAACTCTAATTTTTGCCTAGGCATCCTTTCGGAATTTCGACCTAGCAAGCCATCCTTTTTTTTCTTTTGAAAGTCTGCCTATGTACCCCCAAGTGGGGATCAGGTCCAACGTAGTTCGGGCCATGGTTTGAAAGAAGCGGGTTGATTTTTAGGTAGGTGGGGTGACCGAACCGTTGTGGTTGCCTACATATCCCCGAGCGGGAATCAGGTCGAGCGTAGTTCAAGGCAAGGCTTGAAAGAGATGGGCTATGAGGGTTTTTCAAACCAATCGTCAAATAAGTTCGAACTTGAGCCACTTACGGTAGATTTGAATAAAAGGATTCAGTTTCAATCTCCTTTTCTTTTCTTTTTCTTTTTCTTTTTGTTTTGTTTTGAGGATTGATCCTTTTCACTTTCGCCTAGCCAGTCAATTTTGCTTTTTAATGTAGTCGATTCTTGTGAGATCTTCCAATCGCCATCTTAGAATTCTGAAATGTGCATGTCAACTCTCGGAATTTATTTGTGGCAGTTCCGTGCCTTTGGAAGTGTGATTTAGGCACATATGATTCTCTCATTTGCTTTATCAAAAATTTCTTTCATTTTCTCCATCATTTTGACTGGCTAAGGTCAGATCTTGGAAATCAATACCTTTTCAGCTCTAACTTTTGCCTAGGTGCCTTTTCGGGTTTTCAACCTAGAGAGCTTTTCTTTTCTTTTTTTCTTTTTTTTTTTTGTTTTTTTTTTTTGAAAGTGGAGATGAAACTCATTGAAATGTTTGGCTACCATTAAAGACCAAGTCTGCACAGGTTCGCATGGCTATCAATTGGGTTGGGCCCAAGGCTTTGAAATGGTAGAAATGGTGGAAAGGGTGTTGGGTAAGCCCCAAGTTAGTTCCAAGCATGTCTTTTCAAGATTGAGGCAAGAGAATCTTTAAATTCTTAAAGTAAGACTATTCAATTCTAGGCTCTTCATCGATGTCAGCGCAAAATTGACTTTGACCTTTTCAGGATTTTTTTGTTTGAGTAAAAAAAAAAATTTTTTTTTTACCACAGTAATATCCATGGTAATTTGAAAAGTGACACTTCAATTCAGCGATTTATGCACTTATGACTATACACATCAGATTAGGCAAAATGAGACTTCATTCCATTAGCAAGAGAGAGGGATTACATTACTTGACACAGACCCATAACTACTTGATGGTAGACAGACTCGACCACAAGACTAAACTTGAAATAGATTCAAAACATAGGACAGACTTGACTAGACTCGACTTGGTCTCAAATGGAGTGTCACGGTGACTCGCTTAATTTTTTTTTTTTTTTTTTTTTTTTTTAAAAAAGAGCATCCTCATTTGTTTTGCTATCAAAAGTCCCAAACACCATTGCTTCACCGGCATAGGTTCAACATTTATGGTCCTCAGCGAAGGGGATCATTGAAATGGATAGGTCATGGGTTGGTCCAGACCGAGGTAGTGGATTGGATTGGGGTGCGGCGCATCATCTAAGAGATCCTGAATTGAGTGACGGAGCCTCTTACAGTTGTCGGTCTCATGGCCTTGGTCTTGGTGGTAATCACAATACTTGGATTCATTATACCCAGGAGGTGGGTGATTAGGAGGCTTATTGGGCTCCAAAGGTACAAGGTGGCCCTTTTGAACAAGGTGATTGAGGGCGGAGGATAAGCTCATGTCAAGTGGTGTGAAGAATCTTTGGTTTCCTTTCTTGTGCCTCTTACTGCAGTCATTTTGGCTTGATGATGGGCTTAAGGCATTAGCATCTAGGCTCTCTTGATCTTCACCAAAGGTATGGGATCTCTTCTCCTTTTTCAGTGACCCAGTTCCATTGATCTTGCCTTCACAAATAGCATCCTCGATTCTAGTCCCAACCTCAAACAACTCTTCAAATGTTGAGATGGACTGGTAGAATAATTTTTCATGGTATACTGGTTGCAGGTTCTTGACCAGCATATGTACTTGCTCTTTCTCAACAGGCCTGTGGATCATTTGGGCTACTTTATTCCTCCATCTTCTCAAGAATGCAGCGAAGGACTCGTCGAGATTCTGCCTGGTAGTTTCCAGGTCTCGAACGGTGACATCAAGCTCTTGGTTGTAGGAGTAGTGATCAATGAAAGTTCTAGCAACATCTTCCCAAACTCAGGTCTTGGAAGTTTCAAGGGTTAGGAACCAGGATAGTGCGGCTTTCTGGAGGGTTTGAGGGAATAGCATAGCTATGTACTCGTGGGTGCAGCCCATTGACTGGAAAATGCTCATACAAAACTTCACGTGGCTCTTCGGATTTCCAGTTCCGTCAAAACGGTCAATTTCAGGCATCTTGAAGTTCTCGGGTAGCCTCACCTTGTTGGACTGAGCTTCTTGGAGAAACTGGTTTTTTGGGCATTTCTGAGAAATGTGGATAGAGTTTCTAGGAGAAACAAGTATATCTGGGCATTTCTAGGTGATTTGGGCAGAGATGCTGGGATTTTTGGAAAATCCGAGAGATTTGGGCAGAGCTTCTAGGAAAACAGGTACTTTGGGTATTTTTAGGAAATTTGGATAGAGTTTCTGGGAGAAACTAGTATATCTGGGAAGATAGGACAAAGTTTCTTGGAGGAATTGGCATATCTGGGAGATTTAGACAGAGTTTCTGGGAAGAACTGGTTAATATGGTTATATCTGGGATATCTGGACAGAGTTTCTGGGAGAAACTGGTTAATATGGATATATCTGGGATATCTGGACACAGTTTTTGGGAGAAACTGGTTAATATGGTTATATCTGGGATACCTGGACAGAGTTTCTAGAAGAAACTGGTTAATATGGTGATAGTGATCATACTGTCTAGCAGGTTTTCATACTCCTATGTCTTAGGACCAACAAACAAGGTTTGCGGTGTGTATCTTTGTGAGCATGAAGCAAACATCTTTGTCATGGTGCCTAGGCAGGTCAACTCAATGTGATCACATGTGAGTGAATGCCTTGGGGATCATAAGAAAGAGGTTCTGCCTCATGCCACATAAGCATCTACACCGCGCAGGTAATCCCACCAGGGTATACAGCAGTTATATCACATTGTCCTATCTGAAAAGATAAATCAACAGCCCTATGAAAGGTTCTACAGGAATCTATATACAAAGGATGGGTTTAGTCAAAGAGGGTCCGTTGACGAGAGTTCCAATATACCGTCAGGGAGACAGTACGGGGGTTTTTACTCTTTTTGATATACCTTGGAAGGTACAGTATCAACGGTGACTTGTGCCCTAGCACAGCAAGACCTGAACAATGTCAGCGCTGCATTTCAGACACAGTCGGGAGGGGAAATGCAGAGTGCATTGCGGTGAACCAGACACAGTAAAAAGATGATTTTAAGGATACTTCTTATGAGTCAAACTTCTGTATTATTTTTGTTTTAAAAATAAACATTCCCCAGTGGAGTCGCCAGATTGTGCACACGGGGAATTCCACCTCTTTTGTTTAAGATTGTTTTGGAAAAGGAAAGGAAAAGGTCTGTTGAAAACAGATACAGAGTTGCCACTTGGTCTTTAAGGAACCAAGAAACCTAATTTTGACTCACCCAAGCGGATAAGGGCACCGGCCCTTCATAACCAAAGAACTTGGTTCGGGGTTTTGGTACGAGAGAGGAAGGAGCCTTTGTCACGACTAAAACACCCTCAACTCGTCCCGTCTTTCGACGGGCCTCAATTAGCATCCAAATAATCATCTTATACTATGTATGGTTCGGCAATTAATATTATGATAGTATATTACATCACATAAGAAATTTGAAATGGAAGATCTAAAGATAAGATATCATTCATAAGATCTAAGTCAAATATCATGCAATGTAAAGTGAAAGATCACACAAATAAACCTAGGAAAAATCGTCTAATCACGTATCAAGTAATTGAGTTTCCTTAATCTAAAGGGGACATGAATCATTCTTAAAATAAATAAACAAAGAAATCAAAATATGCTTAACAAGCTAGTATGATGTATGTTATTCTTTGATAAAAGAAGACCTCTCGATCCCCGGGACGGATGAGAAAGGATGATTAGATCAAGGGGAAGCATGAACGTGTGATCGAGTTCATTCCTTATAATCTTCTTAGATTAAGAGTTACAAAAACCCTAAATCTTGCATGAATGCAATGTATGTTTCTAAAATGTGCAAAGGTTGTAGTGTGTTTTGGGTACATGGATTCCTAGAGTGACTTAGAAGTCTAAAATGTGTATGAATGAATGAATAAAATTAACATGGGATATGTACAAATGTAGTATGAACTACTTCCTAAGATATGAACTAATTTGGAATGCATATGAGCATCAAATCAAAGAATGAAAGTTGAAATGTGCTTGCTGTGAATAGTGGACAGAATAGTAGCATGATCTTTTTGAAATTGAAAAGAGGGGTTAGGAGTGTTTTCAATGCATGATTGTTTATGGAGATCTTCCTTATTGTGTCTAGAACACAACCCAAAAAGGTAATCTTTAATAACTATCACAGATTGAGAGAAATCATATAAACAATAGAGGTGACTCAGAAACAGAGTCCGTACTGTCGACTGAAATGTTAGAAAATCTTAGAAAATGAAAACAAATGATCTAGAGGCCCATTTTATACAGAACGTTCCCTAAGACATTGAAGTTTAAGGGAAAAATAAGTTAGGACCACTCATTTTGGAAACGTTTTCTGTAAAACAAGTTAAAAGTAGACCAAGCTGCTGTGACAGCAAAAATAGAATGTCTGGAAGGAATGTTTGGGTCCAAATGGACCATTTCCAAGTGCTTCCAAGTCAAGCCAAAAATCATGGATGTTCTATAATGAGTTAGAAAGACTTTCCAAGTGGTCTTGCATTCATACATTGAGTATTGAACTCAAAATAATTCCTTGAAGTTAAATGACTCACTATTTTGAGGGTTTTGAGAAAAGCAAGGTTTATTTCTTGAAATCAAAATGAGGGGTTTAAGAGGGGGTTTTGAAATGAGAGTTTTGAAAGTATACTTCCAGATCTTGGATGAATAGTCTAACCACTTGGAATATCAATTCCTAACTTATTTCAAGAACTTCCCAAGTATTTGCAAACCATGGTTTTATTTGGAAATCAAACTCAAGAATCTATGGGAGTATGATACATGAGAGGATAGATGATACATGATATGATATTGCATGTTAAAAGTGGTAAAGAACATGTTCATGGGACATGGGTTCATCTAGATACAAGAGAGTGTTGCATCAAAGTGTGAGTCAAAAAAGTGAAATGCTGTGAATAGTGGACAGACTGTATGCATTACTTTATAACATTATAATGGGAGGTCAAACGTGCCTAGGAAAATATGGTAAAAATCAGAGATCGTCCTTATTGTGTCTAGAAAATAACCAAAAAAGCCAAACATCAATAGCTTCACAGCTTAAAAGAAATAAATCCGAATGTACACATGACTCAGAAACAAAAGCTGCACTGTTGACTGATTTTGTATGATTTTTCATAAATCAAAGAAAGGGTTTATGACGACCCATTATATACCAAACGTTTCCTAATACACCCAAGTTTCATAAAAAAATAGAAAAGATATATGTATAGTGACGAAAAATCCAGAATAAGTGCAAGAAGTAGGGTGAACATTCTGTGAGAATAAAGGCAGATTATGAATATTAACTTCTCACATCCAAAACAAAAACTTTTACATCTCTATAATTGATGGGAAAAATTGGAGACAAACTATGATGTCTTAGGAAGATCTTCCAAGTGGTTTCATCATCATAACTCAAGTATTTAATTCAAAACAAATCTTTGAATCTGAACAGCTCACTGTTTTGGATCATTCTTGAAGAAAATGGATTTGGGTTTGAAATAGAGTTTGAGTTCTTGATTGGGGTTTTTGAAATAGATGTTCAAAGCATGAACTTAAACTCTTGAGATGACCATGTGACCACTTAGAACCTCATCCAACCTTGAATCATCAAAGAACTCCCAATATTATTGGAGAGATTCATTTTTATTTTGAACATAACTTCAAGGATACCTTGGAGGTATTGAAGTTATAATCATCATCTATTAAACATGGTTTTGAGATCAAGAGCTACTATCCATAAGGATTCACTCACCTCAAACTTAATGTAATCATCTAGATGATGATGAACTAGTAAGTAAATAAAGAAAATAAAAAGAAATAAGATTAAGAAGAGATGAACATAATATGAACAAGCAAGTAAATAACAATCAATAGATGATAATCAATATGATTTTGGACTTGTAGCTTGGTGTTTCACTCATAGATTTTGACATTTGGACATGGAAGTAGCTTCCTAACTCAAGAATGCTCAAGAATGGTGATTGGGTATATTGATGATGAAGTATATAGAAAAATAGTGGAGGAAAACAAGATTAGAACTCACTTTGATTGGAAAAAATAGAAGAAGAAGACTACTTCTTCTCTTTCTCTCTCTAAATTTCCCTAGAGTTTCTTCCTAAGCTCTCTCTAAGCTTCCATGTCTCTCCTCTAAATGGAAGTAAATGGCTTCTTTTTATAGGCAAAGGAGGGGGGGTAAATGGAGTTTTAAAAAGTTTAAAATGGTCTCCCATTGGTCCAAAATAAGCTGGGAACCAAAACTACGTCGTTTTGATTTCTAATATATCAAATTGGACCCCCAAAATAAATTACAAAAATACACTGTTCTGGAGGGGAGTGCCGCGGCGGCACTTGGCCAGTGCCGCGGCGGCACTGCTCCTCCTTCGTCCAGATAATGCTGTTTAGGCCCCCTGAAGTTCCGGTATTCGCGAAAAGGCCCTATTTCGTCCGAAATTCACAGAAAATGCGTACGAACTCCAAATTAAGGTTGTGATATACCGTTGGAAAGGTAATAGAGTCTACTTTACATAAAAAAATAGTTCGGGAATAGGTCACTTTGAAAATATTTGCGGTATTCGCGATAAAAGCCGATTTGATCGCCTTTTTCGCCTTCGGAAATTTGTAATAAATTCGTTTTAAATCTGGAAACTATGTGCGATATACCGTTGGAAAGCTATTGACCTCTAGTATCCATGAAAATTTTTTGAAAATTATTTTGGTGCCCTGGTCCCAAAATCAAATTCTGGTCAAACCGGTCAAACCTGGGATTCCCGGGAGCTGATGTTTTCGCTCGATTTTCTTTTGGAACTTGTTTTAACACCTTTCTTGTGATTTAAAAATGATTCTGGTGAATTCAGACGATTTTGGTCAAACTTGGTCAAACCTGGTCAAACCTTGGTCAAACCTTGGTCAAACCAGTCAACGGGGACTTTTCGGGAACTTCTGGGACTTCCGGGGGTCTCTGGGAGCTGACGATTTCATTCGATTTTACTTAAGAACTTTATTTTATTGTTTTTGTCATGACGTAGCATGTTTTCAGAACTTTGGAGCAAATTTGGGAGCTTCTGGGCTTTCAGGGGTATTTTGGTCATTCTGAGCATTCTGAGAGATAGAGTTGACTTCCAAGAGTCCTTTTGAGTCTTTTACGATCATTGTAAACCACCAAGCTATGGGTCTCCTAAATCTGATAGCCGACAAAATGGGGTGTCTACATACGTTGCTTAAGAAAGTCCAAATATTCCTTACTAAAGTCAAAATGTTGTTGAAGAAAGTCCAAATGTTTCTTAAGAAAGTTCAAATGTTCCATGTTCCGTACTAAAGTTTAAATGTTCCTTACTAAGGTTCAAATGTTTCTTAACAAAGTCCAAATGTTCCTTACTAAGGTCCAAATGTTCCTTAAGAAAATCTAAATGTTCTTTATAAAAGTTCAAATGTTCTTTACTAAAGTCCAAATATTTCTTAAAAAAGTCCAAATGTTCCTACAAAAGTCCAAATAGTTCTGAAGAAAGTCCAAATGGTTCTTGTTCGACGATTTGAAGAATCTTAAGGGTTTGGACTTCCTAAGGGTTGTTTGGACTTTGATAAGGGTTATTTGGACTTTGAAAATAAATGTGCCAAATTTGTAAAATACGAAGCAACACTATGTAGATCTTATAGAATAAATGTTGTACACAACCAAATATCCAAACAACCCTTAGGAAAAATCCAAACCTGCTATTTACTCTTGTTTTTTTTCACAAACTTAAATTTTATTTAGTTGTGTACAATATTTATTATATAAGGTACAACATAGTGATGCTTAATATTTGGCAAACTTGGCATATTTCTTTGCAAAGTCTAAACTATTCTTAAGAAAGTCCAAACTTGCTCTGCTCTTTATTTTTCTTTCTTTATTTTGTTTCTTTAACAAACTTGATTTTTAGTTGTGAACAATATTTATTCCATAAGGTACGTCATAGTGATATTTAATATTTTGCAAACTTGCTACATTTCTTTACAAGGTTCAAATAATCCTTATCAATGTCCAAATAACCCTTAGAAAAGTCCAAACCTGCTATAGCATGTACTAGGTTATAAGACATTTAATGGCCCTGACATTGTGCAGCCTTTCTTCTCCCTTCCAAAACAACCTTGGACACATGTCATTCTATGATCTATCATCCTTCTCATCCAAGGACTAAGCTTCGTTAGCTTCACGTGGGGCAAAACAACTATTCCCCACTGTAGAATGGCCCACTACTTTCATATGGAGATAAGAAGAAAAAGAGTTTTGATGTTTACAATGAAAATATAGGACTCCCTTTTTATATGTTTCACTTTTATAAGATAGAGACACGTTACTAGCCAGTTAATGAAAGATGATGGTTTCTGCTTCTCAACAAAACTAATGCTGCTTGGAGGAAAATTTAGAAAATGTATGACTGGCAAACATGAAGCAAAATGCTGAAATCAATATTTTTATCGATGCACTTTTAAGTGGAAAATGTGCTTTTTTTAAAAAAATTATATTAACTTGTAAGGAATAAGTGTGCATTTTTATGGCAAGCGCGTGCGCACAATTATGTTGTACACTAGCACATACGTCACGTGAAAGGTTGTTTAAATTGTTAGGCAGATATGTAACCTATTTATTTATTCAACAGTTCCCCTCATGTGTGAGCCCACTTGGGCTCGTTTGCGTGAAACTCACCTTACATGTGGCCCCTCATAGGGAGTCACTCCATTCATGTAAATATTCATAAGGAGGTGTCTTGATTCTAACACTGGATCTTTTGGCTCTAATACTATGTTAGTAATCATCTACTCTATAACCTCAAGTTGCTAGATAGATGTTGTCATGCCCTACCATAGCAAAATAAGGAAAAATTTTCATTTCCGTTTTGGACATGTAGATCATGACATGTGATGGATAGCTTGTCGTGTACTTAGCTTAACATGCAGTGATAATCAGAGTATTTAAAGCAACAGGGTAGATAAATAGTAATTATTACATTTAGTAATACAACCCAAATAATTTACATTGTCCTAGTCAAATATCAAAAGGCACAGACCGCCTTATTTAATTAAAATATTATTCTTTCTTGTTACAACTTTTTAAATATAAAAGACTTTCCAAGGGCCCATTCTTTTTAACTGGCAGAATCATAGTGCTTTGCATAGCCATCTCCTAAATATAATAGGTGTCCAGGACAATAAAAGTCATCAGCTAATGAAAGTCGAGTGAGCATAATGAACAACATACGCAATGTATATAAAAGTCCATTAACCATTTTAATATTGTTCTGCACTTTAGAGTACAGTTAGTCCATTATTACAGTCATCACATAAGAACAATAAATGAATATTTTAAATAATGAATAATAAATATCGTGCATGAAAAATGAATCATCTCATCTTACTGACTCTTTTATCTCAACCACAATCTTTCGACTCGTTCGGTTTTCCAGAACTATCTGGCATAATGCAGTTAATTAGAACATCACTGCTCATAAAAGCTGCTTGATAGGATTACCGGACTGATGTGGCATAGGTTAAACCCATAAAGATATTCAAGGTCACAATCCAGTTATCCTGATTGATATACCATTACCACCCATAAAAGTCGCGTGGTAAAACTCTATTTGACCAAGTTATAAGTATCACTGTCCATAAAAGTCAATCAATACAGATAATGATATCCACAATGTCATAACCACATGTCTCTTTGCTCGTTTCTCACAAACATATATGCTGACCAAACAACCACGTTCCAATACGATAGCTCGACTATGCAAGTGCATGACTTAATCTCCTTTTCACATTTTCTTATAAAAGTATCAACGCAATTTATACAAGTGATTATTACCCATTCTAATCAACTTCTCAAAATCCCATTTTTACATTCAGTTTTCATTTTCTTTATAAAACAGTACCAGTGAGGTACAATTATTAAAACAAAAGGTACAGAAGCCTTATGCATAAAATAGAAACTGTCCTAAAATAGCTACACTCGATTACTCCACTGCCTCGAGCGCTCCGGCCTCTAGCCCTCCGGCTCAGCTCGAGCGCTCGAGTTTGTCATCTTCTTCCAGCTTTCATAGTGAGTTACAGAGGATATGCGAGTTTTGTAAAACTTAATCAAATTGAAGCTGTAATATACCATCCTCTTCATTTTTCCGCGTATATTACGAATACGTAAGTCTAAAATCTCGATTATTAACATAGCTCTACTTATAAGTGAAAATCTGCGATTTGTCGAAATTTCGTTTTACCGTTCGTCGCAACTGTTATGAGTTAAGGTCTCAAACTTAAAACTGAACCTACTAGGGTTGTTATCTTTCATTTTTAATGTACAAAAGTCGTTTTCATTTAGATTTACGGGACCTCCATTTTTGAACCTCCATAGCTATATATATCTATACGTATACACCTACTTTCGAACCCCCCCGGCTTGTGTTTAATGACTAATACTTCATTAAGAATGGGTTCAAGAGACTCACCGGTTGCTAGATTAGCGTGAAGAGGCTGCCGAAGAGAGTGCAATGGAAGAGGAAGAGTTCAATTTATATGTATGCTTGTATGTTTATTGTGATTGAGTTGAAATATAGTACAATAGAAGAGGAAGAGCTATGGAGAGAGGAATAGCTTTGGCTTTGAAAGTTTGAAAATGAGTAATAACAGTATGTGTTGCAAAATATGAGTTTAAGAGTAACATGCTTATGCTATGTGTTGGGTTATGTATCATGAGTTAACGTAGTCACAAATCATATCTTATCTATGAGATTCACTGATTGAATCATTGCGAATTTCAAATAATACAGCTATTGATTGTTGGGGATCAGTCTCGACAATGATGTAGCTGGT
The DNA here is from genome assembly GCA_033977485.1 of Hydrangea macrophylla. Lineage (NCBI taxonomy): Eukaryota > Viridiplantae > Streptophyta > Magnoliopsida > Cornales > Hydrangeaceae > Hydrangea > Hydrangea macrophylla. The sequence goes on from CM066989.1 coordinate 18,987,679, forward strand.
TGATTAAATCAGTTAGTGATTCGTTCAGTCTAATTTGGTTAGTTAGGTTAGTTAAGTTGGTCTGGGTAGTTTATGAAAATACCCCAACATAATTATTAGAGACAAAAATGTAAGCGATGTGGTACTATATTTTATTAATTATTTTTATCCTAAATCATCATGTACCTTAGGGGCTCATGCAGTTTTAAGCAATAATAATACAATTAAAATTACTAAGGGTCACAAAATAAAAGGCACTGGGTTAACAATTAATAACATAAGTACAAATAATTTATTTATTAAAATAATATCATAATTAAAAATAATACACAGTAATAAAATACAATATGGCACTTTATTTATTATTAGGAAAGTGAAAATACAGGTTGCTACATCACTCCTCCTTATTAGATATTTCGTCCCGAAAAAGCTGACTAATCCTGAAATAACTCTGAGTACTTAGTTCTCATTTCTAATTCCAAATCCCAAGATGCGTCATTCTCATCATGATACTTCCATTAAACTTTCAATAGAGGAATTTCTTTGTTCTGCAGCTTCTTCATACTGTGATCTAGAATACGTACATGTCTCTCCTTATAAGTGACATTCTCGTATATCTCTATGTCATTGAAATCAATTGCGTGTGAATGGTCACCCTTGTATTCCCTCAACATACTAATGTAAAAGACATTATGTACTCCAGATATCTTTGGTGGCAGCGCGAGTCGTTATGCTACTTTTCCAACCAGTATCTCAAATGGCCCTATGAAACAAGGTGACAACTTACCTCTCTTCTGTCCAAGCCGTACTACTCCTCGACTTGGTGATACTTTCAGGAGTATGTGATCTCTAACAGTGAATTCTCTATCCTATCTATGTGTATCTGCGTAGCTCTTCTATCTACTTTGTGTGGCACACATCATCTCTTTCACAACTGTTATCCTCTCGTTGGTCTATCTAACCAAATCTGGTCCTAACTGTTCCTTATGTCCAATCTCTGCCCAATATAGCGGGGATGGACATGGTCACCCATATAATGCTTCAAAAGGAGCCATCCCTATGCTTAAATGGTAACTATTTGTAGACACCCCATTTTATCGGCTATTAGATTTAGGAGACCCATAGCTTGGTGGTTCACAATGATCGAAAAAGACTCAAAAGGACTCCTGAAAGTTGGTTCTATTTCTCAAAATGCTCAGAATGACCAAAATGCCCCTAAAAGCCCGAAAACTCCCAGATTTGGACCAAAAGTTCTAGAAACATGCTATGTCATAAGAAAAGTAAGAAAATGAGTTTTAAGTAAAATCAGATGAAATCATCAGCTCCCAGAGACCCCCGGAAGACCCTTAAGTTCCCGGAAAGTCCCCGTTGACCAGTTTGACCAAGGTTTAACCAGGTTTGACCAAGTTTGACCAAAATCGTCCAAATTCGCCGGGATCATTTTAGATCATGTGGAAAGTATTAAAATGAGTTTTAAAAGAAAATCGAGCAAAAATGTCAGCTCTTGGGAGCTCCCAGAGATTTCCAGAACTTCCCGAGAATTCTAAGTTTGACCAGTTTGACCAAAATTTGACTTTAGAATCGGAGAACTGTAATAATTTTCAAACATTTTTCATGGATACTAGAGGTCAATAGCTTTCCAACGGTATATCGCACATAATTTTTGGATTTAAAGCTAGTTTATTGTGAATTTCCGAAGGCGAAAAAGGCGATCAAATTGGCTTTTATCGCAAATACCGCAAAACTTTTCAAATTCACCTATCCCCGAATTAATTTTTATGTAAAATAAACTCCATTACCTTTCCAACGATATATCACAACCTCAATTTGGAGTTCGTATGCATTTTCTGTGAATTTCCGACGAAATAGGGCCTTTTCGCGAATACCGGAACCTCTGGGAGCCTAAAAAGGATTATCTGGACGAATGAGGAGCAGTGCCGCCACAGCACTGGCCCACTGCCGCCGCGGCACAGGCCCAGTGCCGCCGCGGCACTCTGCTCCATCATGGTATGTTTTTGTAATTTCTTTTGGGGGTTCATTTTGATTAATTGAAAACCAAAACGACGTAGTTCCATGTTCACAGATGTTTGGGACCAATGGGAGTACTTCTAAAACCCCAAAACCATCCCAAATTGTCCTATATAAACCCCCATTGACTTCTCATTTTGGGGGTGTCAAATGTAAGCTTTGAAAAGTTTTGGGAGAGAAAGTTGTAGAGATAAGGTTAGAATAGAGAGAAAGGAAGCTTTCTTCTTTGATTTCAAAACAAAAAGTGAGTTCTAAACTTTATTTTTACTACATTACTCCTATTTACTTCATATTCAATACACCCAACCACCATTTTAGTGAGCATTTAAGAGAGAGGAAGCTACTTCCATGTCCAATGTCATCACATATGAGTGAAACACCAAACTACAAGTCCAATATCACATTGATTATCATCTATTGATTGTTATTTACTTGCTTGTTCATATTATGTTCATCTCTTCCTAACCTCATTTCTTTTTTTAACAATTTTATTTACTTACTAGTTCATCATCCTCTAAATGATGACATGAAGTTTGAGGTGAGTTAATCCTTATGGATAGTAGCTCTTGACCTTAAAAACATGTTTGATAGATGATGATTATAACTTCAATACCTCCAAGGTATCCTTGAAGTTATGTTCAAATGAAAATGAATCTCTCCAACAATCTTGGAGGTTCTTGATGATGAGTTTGATGTTGAAATTTTAAGTGGCTATAACCTTCATTGAGTATTTAAAATATGCTTTCAAAACTTCTAATTCAAAACCCCCTTCTTAAAACCCTCACTTTGATTTCAAGAGATAAACCTTGTTTTCCCAAAATCTTCAAAATAGTGAGTCAAAACAGTGAGTGATCTGAGTTCAAAGATTTCTCTAGAACTCAATACTCAATGTATGGCTGAAACACCACTTGTAAAGTCTTCCTAACTCATTAGAGAGCACCCATGATTTTTGGTTTGACTTGGAAATACTTGCAAATGGTCCATTTGGACCCAAACATTCCTTCCAAACATTCTGCCTCTGCTATCACGGCAGCTTGGTTGACTTTCAACTTGTTTGTCAGAAAACTTTTCCAAAAGGGGTGGTCCTAACTTATTTTTTCCTTAAACCTCAATTTCTTAGGGAACTTTCTGTATAAAATGGGCCTCTAGATCATTTTTTTTTCATTTTCCAAGATTTTTTGACATTTCAGTCGACAGTACAAACTCTGTTTCTGAGTAACCTCCATTGTTCATATGATTTCTCTCAATATGTAATAGTTATTAAAGATTGGCTTTTTGGGTTGTGTTCTAGACACAATAAGGAAGATCTCCATAAAACATCATGTAATGAAAACAATCCTAACCCCTCTTTTCCATTTTCACAAGATCAGTTCTGTCTACTATTCACAACAAGCATACTTTTACTTCCACCCTTTGATTTGATGCTTACATGCACTCCAAATTAGCTCATGTCTTAGGAGGTAGTTCATAATACATTTGTACATAATCCATGATGACCTTCTTCATTCATTCATACACATTCTAGACTTCTAAGTCATTCTAGGAATCCATGAACACAAAACACACTACAACCTTGGCACATTCTAGATACATACATTGCATTCATGCAAGATTTGGGGTTTTTGTAACTCCTAATCTAAGAAGATTATAAGGAATGGTCATGATCACACGTTCATGCTTCCCCTCGATCTAATCATCCTTTCTCATCCATCCCGAGGATTGAGAGATCTTCTATTTTCAAAGATTAACATGCATCGTTTTAGCTTGCTAACCATCCTTGTTTTCTTTGATTTATTTGTTTCAAGAACAATTCATGTCCCCTTAGATTAGGAAAACTTTATTACTTGATATGTGATTAGACGATTTTTCCTAGGTTTGTTTTGTGTGATCTTTCACTTTGCATTATGTGATACTTGGCTTAGATCTTATGAATGATATCTTATCTTTAGATCTTCCATTTCAAATTTTCTTATGTGATGTAATATACTATCACAGTATTAATTGTCAAACCATACATAGTATAAGATGATTATTTGGATGCTAATTGAGGCCCGTCGAAAGACGGGGCGAGTTGAGGGTGTTTTAGTCGCGACAAAGGCTCCTTCCTCTCTCGTACCAAAACCCTGAGCCAAGTTCTTTGGTTATGAAGGGCCGGTGCCCTTTATCCGTTTGGGAGAGTCAAAATTAGGTTTCTTGGTTCCTTAAAGACCAAGTGGCGACTCTGTATCTATTTTCAACATACCATTTTCTTTCTTTGATCCAAATCAAATTTCAAACAAAAATAAACAAGAGGTGGGATTTCTGCGTGTCCACACTATTGTTGTACAAGCAAATTCAATCAATGGAAGATGTGTTTTCCATGAACTTTGAAAGTCTATAACACATGCCCTGAGCATATCCTCCATAACTTGATTCGTGCGTTCAATCTGCCCATCTGTCTGTGGATGAAATGCAGTACTTAAACTCAATGAAGTTCCCAAAGCTTCTTGAAGACTTTCCTAGAATCTTGAAGTAAATCAAGAGTCGCAATCTGATACGATAGACACTGGTACTCCATGTAGTCACACAACTTATTGTAGATACATTTTGCTTATCCTCTCTACTAGATAAGTTATACAACAAGCGATGCAGTGAACGTACTTTGTCAAACGATCCACAATCACCTAAATTGCATCGTGATGCTTTTATGGTCCTAGTCAATCCAACTACAAAGTCCATCGTGATATGTTCCCATTTCCAACCTAGAATAGGTAGGAGTTGCAAAAATCCTAAGGGTCTCTGATGTTCAGCTTTCACTTGTTGACAAGTCAAACACTTAGACACAAATTTGGCTACATCCTTTTCATTCCTTCCTACCAGAAATTTCTTATTAGATCTTTATACATTTTTATTCCTACTGGACGCACTGTCAATCTTGACCTGGGTGCTTTTTTGAGAATATCTTTCCTTAGACCATTCGTTTTGGTCACACATAGCCTATTCCTGTACCAGAGTGCTCCATCGGTCCTAATTTTCCATTCCTCTGGGTCCTTTATTGATATTTTCTGAAACCATAGATGAAGACCGATGTCTTTCTATTGCGCTTCCAAAATACGACTGATAAGTGTTGGTTGCACTACAAGACATCAAAAGTGCCATCCTTCACCTTCTGTAGAAACCTGGACATCAAATTCAGCTATCGTTTCCAGAACTTTCCATTCTCAAACCATTAGAGATGCAACTTAGCTTGAGGTTTCTGACTTAAGGTGTCTATGACTACATTAGCTTTACCAGGGTGGTATTCTAACATGAAGTCATAGTCCTTAATCAATTCCATCCATTAGTGTTGCCTCATATCTAGCTTGCTGAGTGAAAAAATACTCCAAACTTTTGTGATCGGAGAACAAATCAAACTTTTCTCAATATAGATAGTGTCTCTAGATCATAAGAGCAAACACTATTGCTTGCAATTCAAACTCATGAGTCAGGTAGTTTAATTCATTTGGCTTCAAATTCCTTAAACCATAAGTAATAACCTTCCCATCTTGCATAAGTATATATCCCAATCCTCGATATGATGCATCACCAAAAATAAAGAACTTCTCGCCATCTCTTGGTATTGCTAACACCAGTGCTGTGGTGAGTCTTTCTTTCAATTTATGAAAAGCCTACTTATGCTTATCATTCCATTCGAACTTTAGATCTTTCTTGGTCATACCAGTCAGAGGGGCTGCTATTTTTGAAAATCCTTCTACAAACCTCCGATATTAACATGTGAGTTTGAGAAAACTTCTGACTTCTGTAGGATTGGTTAGTTGAGTCCAATTTGAAACTGCATTAATCTTTGATGAATCCACAATGATTCTTTGTTGTCCTACCATATATCCTAGGAATTTCACCTCTAATAGCCAAAACTCACACTTACTGAACTTCACCAATAAGTGATGACTTTGAAGTGTTTACATTGGGAGTCACAGTGCTGTTCATGTTCTTCCTTGGTCTTTGAATAGATCAAGATATCATCAATGAAGACAATGATGAATTAATCCAAGTAAGGCCTAAACACTCTTTTCATTAGATCCATGAACATTGTCGAGGCATTAGTAAATCTAAACGACATCACCAGGAACTTATAGTGACTGTACCGTGTTTTAAAAGTTTTCTTTGGTACATCCTCGGGTTGTACGAGTAACTTATGGTACCATGACCGTAGATCTATCCTGGAAAAGATCGTAGCTCCTTGTAATTAATCAAATAGATCATCTATTCGGGGTAAAGGATACTTGTTCTTGATAGTGACTTTATTTAATTCTCTGTAGTCAATGCACAATCGAAGTGATCCATCCTTCATCTTTACGAATAACACTGGTGTTCCCCAGGGTGATGCACTTGGGCATACAAATCCCATATCCTCAAGTTCTTGAACTTGGTTCTTTAGTTCTAGAATTATATAGGGGCCATTCCGTAGGGTGCCTTGGATATAGGGATAGTGCTAGGCACTAGATCAATGTAGAAATCAATCTCTCTCTTAGGTGGTAGCCTAGAGATATCCTGAAAAACATCCTCAAAGTCTCTGACTATAGGTATCAATAAGATAGCCACTTTTGCACTGACAGTCGCAATGTTATCTAGACAATTGGTGAGGAACGTATCACTCATAGGGTTACACTAGAATTCAAAAGGTTGACTTCCAAGTACCAAAATATTTATACTTTTCTTAACATAGTTCAACTTAGCGTGATACTTAGTGAGCCAGTCGATCCCTATTATCACATCAAATTCTTTCATTGATAGGACAACAAAATTTGCTGGATGATTACGATTCTCTAAGTGTACAGAGAAATCTTTGCATACCCATCTTAGTGTGACAGTAGCTCCTAACGGTGAGATGGCATTCAAAGCTATGTCTAACTTCCGAGGTATTGAATTCATATTTGGAAGAATTTTTGCAGCAACAAAAGAGTATGTGGCACCCGTGTCAAATAACACTTTCACACGATGATTAAAAGTGTTAAAGTACCTTCAATGACTTGCTGCTCTGGCCATTCTTCATATTGAGTTCCTTTATACCCAGCATCATCAGAACCACCTTCTTCACAACTTGTAGCATCAGGAATGATAGCACTAAGTCGGGCTTGGTCTTGCTGACTATAGCTTCCTCCTTTGGGGGCGCAATAATACGTACTGACATGACTAGTCTTGCCACAGTTATAGCATACCACATCCTGATGACTATTGTGCTTTGGTGCTTTGCAGTCTCAAGATGGGTGATCGGGGGTACCACAATTGAAACAATTATTAGTACTCCCTCCTACGCCCAGGGGAAAATCTAGAAAATTAATCTAGGGGGGACTTGATAGAAGCGAAAGTGTACGGGTCTGCCCTATAAATATTTTTTGACTTATTTATACATATTTTGTGTATGTTTTTAATAGATGATATAAACTAATGCTATAAAAATTATCACAAAAACATAAAAGGGAGGAGGGGCTTTTATAATTAATACAAAAGCATAAGATAGATGGGATGATAATTTTGTAATATCAGGGGGGCTCTTTTAATTTTTAGGGAGACTTAATTATAAAAATTGATTTTTTTCAAGGCTAATTTATAATTTTTAAAAGTCTAGGGGGGTTGAGCCCCCTTTGACCCTTATTTTGTCCGCTCCTGCCTGCGTCTGGTTGTGGCTGCGTGTGATCGCTGAGGTTTTCGATTTCCATCAAAACTCCTCTTTTGGCCATGATTGTGATACTATCAGTTGTTTCCAAAGTTATCCCTTTGGGCTGAGGTTCAAATGCTTTTGATTTGATTGCACATCTTCTTCCAATTGGGTGGCTATGTCCACAAGAGATTTGAGTGTTTTGTCCAGGTGCCCAATAGTCATACACCGAATAAGCGGTGCCAATCCTTGATTATATTTTTGGATTTTCTTTTCATCCATATCCACCAAGTGTGGAGCAAATCGAGATAGCCTCTCACATTGGGTCAAGTACTCTTATACCAACTTGTTTCCTTGGACTAGGTCCATGAACTCTCTTTCTCTCTTGTGCCTTTCGGTCGCTGGGAAATACTTTTCCATAAATTTTTTCCTGAAAGTAGTCCATGTCATTGCTCGTACAACATCTTCTTCCATGGAGACTTTGACTGCCTCCCACCAATCTGCACTAGCATATCTTAACTTGAATGTTGCCAGCTTTTTCTTCTCCTAATCATTATACTCTATTGTCTCAAAGATGTGATCCATCTGTCTTAGCCATTATTTGGCCTTCCACAGTTTGGTAGTATTAGAAAATTACTCTAGTCATAGTGCGCGGAACCTTTCCAATGTTTTATCACCCATTTGCCGTACTAGGACCTCGCTTTGTTGATTGTTTCCATTTCTGTTGATGGCATTCAGGTTTTCAATCCTTTCGATCCTTCTGACGAATGACTCGAACATACCAGTCGGATCGACGGTTGGGGTGTTCCCTCTATCATGCCATGGTTTTTGGGACTCTGTCCAGATATACTATATCTTATGTCCGGATAGTACAAAATGTTAGCAATTGAGCAATTTATAATCAGAAAGAAAATATTCACATAAGGCTTAATAGATTTCAAAAAGTAGTTATATATATATATGTTTGTAAGTAGTTACATTTATCATGTCAAGTTAATTCTTCTATCTAGGCAAAAAGATGTGGTTTTTTTTTTGGGACTACTAGTCTAATGTACAAAATATGGGAGTCATTGCCCTGTATGCATCCCAGTGCTATCTATAATATCCGATAATACAAAAAGTGAGACTACAAGTCCAATATTCACAACAAGGCTAAACAAAACATCTAAGTATGCCTAGTGAAGCCAACGACACCAAACTCCAGACCTATGCATCTGGTGGACGGTAATCCCAAGGCTACTATCCTCATCATCGGATATTGGTGGTGGAGCCTCATCCATGTCCATGAGCTCCACGGGTAGCTCTGGTAGTTGCTTAAGTAACTCAACGATATTAACCTTGGGTCTAACCACATCATCCTCAGCGTCGAGTGCCACATCGATCCCTGAAATCATCACAGGTGCAACAACCTCTATATCATCCTCATCATCAATGATGGGCTCGATAGGTATAACTACCACAGGAGCCATAATCGGTGGTGCTACAGTAGGAGTGGCCAAGAATGCTAAGTGTGCCTGGTATCTCCATCTCAAAGGGTATGTAGGTCTTAGGATTGCGAATCATCCTAATCCTCTCAACATCTATCAACCTATCTGTCTCAGCCTGATAGAGGGCTTCTAACTGAACTCACGACGGGTCTACTGCTCCTTCAAAGTGAACTACCCACCAAACACTATTCTCTACAATAACAATAGCCTGATATTGTATCATAGTGTGATAGATTTTCCAATAAAGTGGCTCAATACCATCAGGGCCAATCACATGTCCTCCATAAACAACTGGTACGTGGTATGGGTACATGATGATGACCTGACAAACCAAACTATCTTATATCAGGGCTAATCTTAATATATCTAGATGTCGGATCCTAAGTACGGAGGACACTCGACTATTGCTATCCTTTTCTCTATCAGAACCTGTGTCTAGGCTTAGGCCTAAGTATACAACCTAACTCTGATCCAAAAACCTTGTCACACTCCAGCATAGCAAAATAAGAAAAAAATTGTCACTTCCGTTTTAGATCCGTAGGTCATGACAGGTGATGGATTGCTTGTCCTGTACTTAGCTTAACATGCAGTGATAATTAGAGAATTTAAAGCAGCAGGGAAGATAAATACTCCTTCCATCCAATTTTAAGAGTTCCTCTTTCTATTTTGAGCCATCCTAAAACTATTGTCCATTTAGAGTTACTTTCCAAAACTATCCTTGTTCATTTGACACACAAAACTACTTTCTTAATAAAGTAAGGGCATTTTTGGAAAAAGCTGCATGTTTTTACTAATGTGGATTGTAATCATTATGTTCCCTTAAAATTAGGGTTCCCCAAAAGGAACACATAAAATGGGATAGAGGGAGTAGTGATTATTACACTTAATAATATAACCCAAATAATATTACATTATCTTAGTCAAATATCTTAAGGCATAGACCACCTTATTCAATTAAAATATTATTCTTTGTTATTGTAACTTATTGAATATAAAAGAAACTCCAAGAGCTCCTTCTTTTTAGCAGACATAATCATAATGCCTTGCATAGTCATTTCCTGAACATTTTGGGTGTCCAGGACAACAAAAGTCATCAGCTAATGAAAGTCGAGTAAGCATAATGAACAACACACACAATTTATATAAAATTCCTTTAAACATTTTACTATTGTTCAGTACTTTAGAGTAAAGTTAGTTCATTATTCCAGTCATCGCATAAGAACATTAAATGAACTTTTAAATAACGAATAATAAGGACTGTGCATAAACAACTAATCATCTCATCTTACTGAATCTTTCATCTCGACCACAAACTCTCGACTCATTCGGTTTAACAGAACCATCCGGCACAATGCCGTTAATTTAAAAAATCACTGCCGATAAAACTCGCTTGATAGGATTACTGGACCGATGCAGCATAGGTAAAATCCATAAATATATTCAATGTTATAATAATCCAGTTATCCTAATTGATATACCATTTCCGCCCATAAAAGCCCCTCTGTTTGACCAAGATAGTATCACCGCCCATAAAAAGCTGATCAATACAGATATTCATATCCGGAATGTCACAACCACATGTCTCTTTACCATTTCTCACAAACATATATGCTGACCAAACGACCCCTTTCTAACATGCCAACTTGACTATGAAAGTGTATGACTTATTCTCTTTTTCACATTTTCTTATAAAAGTATCAGAGCAATTTATACAAGTGATTATTACCCATTTAAATCAAATTCTTCAAATCCCAATTTCACATTTTGTTTTCATTTTTTTTATAAAATAGTACCAGTGAGGTACAATTATTAAAACAGAAGGTACAATAGCCTTAAGCATAAAAAAAGAACTATTCTAAAATAGCTACACTCGAGCGCTCCACTGGCTGGAGTGCTTCGCCCTTGAGCGCTATGGCCTTGAGCCCTCTGACTCAGCTCGAGCACTCGGGTTCGTCGCCTTCTTCCAGCTTTCATAATGAGTTACTGAGGACATGTGAGTTTTGTACAACTAATCAAACAGAGGTTGTAATATACCATTCTCTTCATTTTTATGGGTAGATTACAAATATGTAAGTCTTAAATCTCGATTATTAATGTAGCTCTACTTATAGGTGAAAATTAGAGAATCGTCAAAAAAAAAAATTAACCATTCATCGCAACCATTATGAATTAAGGTCTCAAAGTTAAAACATAACCTACTAAAGTTGTAATCTTTCATTTCCAATTTACAGAAGTCGTTTTCATTGAGATGTATGGGACCGCCGTTTTTGGACGCCCATAGCTATATATATATCTATACAGATACACCTACTATTGAATCCCCTGGCTTGTGCGTAATGACTAATACTACATTAAGAGTGGGTTCAAGAGACTCACCAATTGCTAGATTAGCGTGAAGAGGCTGCCAAAGAAATTTTGAAAAACACATAATCTAAAATCTATGGCTTCTTGAAGCTACTGAAATATTGTTTCCTTGCATAATTCTTCTTCTTAGTATTTCTAAAATGTATGTATGCTTGTTTGTGTATTGTGATTGAGTTGAGATAGAGTGCAATGGAAGAGGAAGAGCTATGGAGAGAGGGAGAGCTTTTGATTTCAAAGTTTGAAAATGAATAACAATATGTGTTGTTGCAGAATATGAATTTTAGAGTAAAATGCTTATGTTGTGTGTTGGGTTATGTATATTGAGTTAACGGAGTCACAAATCATATCTTATCCATGAGATTCACTGATTGAGTTAAATCATTGTGAATCTCAAATAATACAGCTATTGATTGTTGGCAATCAGTCTCGACAATAATGCAGCTAGTTGATTAAATTAGTTAGTGATCCATTCAGTCTAGTTTGGTCAGTTAGGTTAGTTAAGTTGGTCCAGGTAGTTTAGAAAATACCCCAACATAATTATTAGAGACAAAAATGTAAGAAATGTGGTGCTATATTTTATTAATGGTTTTTATCCCAAATCATCGTGTACCTTAGGGGCACAGTCTTAAGCAATAATAATACAATTAAAATTACTAAGGATCACAAAATAAAAGGCACTGGGTTAACAATTAATAACACAAGTACAAATAATTTATTTATTAAAAAAATATCACAATTAAAAATAATACACAGTAATAAAATAAAATCTAGCATTTTATTTATTATTAGGGAAGTGAAAACATGGGATGATACAGATGCATAACTTATTTTTTTACTGAATAGTTGCAAGTTACTATTGCTCTTTCAAAAGTAAGCCAATAGAAGGTTGACATTGCAATTGAGGTAAAAGTTTGATTACCAATTGTTACAAGCAGAAACTAAGGGACCTAGATGAAAACTAATGTTTAATTTAAGGCTACAAAACACATTTTACCCAATGTTGGAACAAATTGCTTAATTAAAAAAAAATCAAGTTTTTTATCATTTAGTATTTTTCGATAGACAGAGTACTCTGTAACTTCTGAAGATGAAAACTAATGCACTTGGGTTTTACCCATGCATAAAAGAAAAAAGAAAAAAAGGAGGACGAAAAGTTCTATGATACATCCTAGTAGTTTTGGATGTATCGATTATAGATCTTGAGTAGTTTTAGTCCCAATATGTTGTAGACAAGTCCCAAAATATTGTAGATTAGTTCCAAAATGATATAGCTTTGAAAAGCATCAATTTGAGTTGTATGATACATCTTAAACCACCTATGGTGTATCATAGAATTGAAGATTTTGGGAAAGAAAAAGGAAATTTTAATTTTCTCCAAAATTGAAAGGAAATAACAAAGAAAAGAGAAGAGAAAAAGCTTGATTTGGGGTTGATCACTCAACAAAAAAGACGATGTAGCATTCGTAACCTCATAAAGCAAGAGTTTACTTCCTTAAGATTCTTAACACTCCAAATAATTTCCTACCATTTATTAAAAAATTCTATTGTGCATCCCTTTTTTATTTTGTTTTCCTTATTGTTTTCATCTTGCTATCATGTGACCTTATAGAGAAGTGGCTTGAGGTGAACAAAGTTATTTTGCAAAAATTTCTTCTTCCATTGACAAAGATGTCTATTTTGGGGGAAAAATTTAAAATTTGTGGGGCCAAAAGGAAAAGGTGTCCCTCACTCTTCCATTTTTTTCTACCCTACAAAACAAATGATTCTATCAAATTTCTTCCCTTTTCCCCTGTACTAAAAACGTTGTTCGAGAAATCCATTGCACTGCAATTGTGGTTGTAATTATATACTTGCAATCTAAGCATTTTGATATCAACAATCTACTTGTGATAGGTTACAATATAAATTGAAATTCCTAAATCTTAGGTGTAAAAGAAGTATCTTCTCCTCATTCATGCTAACATTTCAAAACATGTAAAGTACCCAAAGAAAAGAACTTTTTAATTATTATTATTTTCGAGTAATGATACACAAACAGAGACACAAAAAAAAATCCACACACTTTTTCACACCCAACAATCCTGGCACTTGATTCCACTGGATCCTATGTAGATCCTACATAAGTCCCATGTGGGAGCACATGAGATCCACTAGAATCAAGGGTCACGATTCTTGGGTGTGGAAAATTGTATGGAATAATGTGTGATGATGCCAAAATTTGGGTAAGAGAAAAGAAGAATAAAACGAGAAAAGGATTTGTATGTGGTTCGGCCCTGTTAACTAAGAGACCTACGTCCACGTTGGGTGTCAGAGCACTTACACTATGGTATCAAATAGCCAGGGGTCTGTGGTGGACCAACAAGGAGAATGGAGTCACCAAAGACCGGCCGGGTAACCGTGTGTGTATACAGTCGAATTGCAATGGAAGTATGTGATCCCCTTCTATGAGGGTGAGGGGTCTCTTTTATAGTATAAGAATCCTCCCCTTAGAAGGCAAGTTAATTGATTAGGTAATACAATCTGATTGGGATTGATTAACACAAATTATGGGAGTTTCCTAATCAGATTAGGAAACAATCTTCTCTTTCCATTAGTCTTCTAGCTTGTGTAGGAAATTGTATAGAACCTTTTGATCACATCATAGGACGTTGCTAAACTGCACCCGCAATGAATCAAGCCCGCACCATGTTCCCGACCTGTTACTCGGGACTGGAAAACATTGGGCATTCCGCTCGGGTTAGGTATAAGTAGAGCTTTCCTTCCCCTGAATGTTTTTGTACATATCAGTTGCCCCCTCCCCCCCCCCCCCCCTTTTCAAAGCTAATATGATGCTTCATCAAATGAGGGTTGAAAATTTGCACAGCTCATTAAAACCATCTGGGAAGCAGCTCGAGAAATTGATCGGGTCCGGACTGGTTGGCATGGTCACTTGGGGTCTAGACCAGTCGATCACTCGAGAGCTTGTGGTCAGTACTTACCATGTGTTAGGGAGTGATTGGTCTAGTCAGGAACCAACGAGGATGGTGTGAATGTAACTGTACAATTGCATTATAACCGAACTGTTAGTTGCTTCCTTGTCCAGCCGTAGGAGCCTTAGAAGTGTGTTATTCTGACTTTAACTCATCTTCCCAGTCAGAGGAAGAGCAATCGGGGTCTGCGACCCCAAGTGCTAGCTTGAAACCTCCCTTGCTAACTCTGTCTAATCACTATAGTGAGGTTAGAATTCCCACCAGGGTGCCTAATGAGGGACTGAGCCTCGCTTATGTTGAGATTCTCGAGTCGGGAGAGTTGGGTAATAAGGCGTCGACCTCAAGTAGTTCAGAGGTCCTCTTCTCTTGCATGGGGACCCCCAATAGTCTGGGTGCATCGAACATAGCCAAGATTAGGCAAAAGGTCCCTTACTTTGACGGCTTTTCCCTTACTGTGTCAGACAATGAGGCACACATTTCCCGACCAGGGTACACCACACTCTACGAGGATGCGCTCCTTATGGGCCTTCGTCTACCTCTCCACCCCCTCGCCCGGGACTTACTGATCTACCAATGCATTGCTCTCGAGCAGCTTGCCCCCAACGGTTGGCGATTTCTGATCTGGCCCCAAGTGTTTGGGTACAAACTTACCCTCCATGAATTTCTATGGACCTACCAGCTGTCCCCGTTATACAGGGAGGTCGAGTTCTTTTGTCTGAGTGCTTCGAATGGAAGGAAGATCTTGGAGAATGCCCCTAGAAACCACAAGGGATGGAAGAAGAAATTCTTCCGAATATCCACTCTCGGACTCAGCATGGAGGCCCCAGGAATCTCCTTGAGGACCTCTTGGGTTAGCAAGTTGATAATTAAGCTGCGTCTCGAGTCTACTTTTGGTTGTTACTTCTTGCCGTCGTAATGTAGGATGACTTCTTTTTGTTTTGCAGTTGGATCTGCCGACCCGCAAAATCTCTCGGAGGAGTGCCAGAACTGGATAAGGCTCTAGCTCAGGCTCCTACAAATATAGTTGACATATTGTCTCGAGTGGGAGAACCTGTGATTACCTACCGTCCGGATGAAGTTCTTGTTGCGCCAATCTTTCCTCCTATTATTACTGGTAAGTTTCAGGTTCTATAAGTTTTCCTTTCGCCTCATTGTTTTGCATGTTTTAGTCAATCACCCTCTGACTCATATCCTTTCCTTATTTTTCAAAAAGATGGCTCCCAGGTGTACTATTGCTCTGAAGGAGAAGGAGAAGGAGAAGGAGGCTTTGTTGGCTGCCTAGGCTGGCCAGAGAAGAAAAAGGCAGGAACCTACTACTGGCCAACAACTCAAGCGGCTTTAACGTAGACCCTGTTAGGAAGTTGCATTCCCGGAATCCGTTGACAGTGCGTATACGTTGGTACTGCAAAACAATTTCATGAAATATATAATAACCCTACAAGGGAGGAACTACGGTTACCTTAAACTGTAAAAACGGACTATTGTAGTAGACGAATCGAGAACACGGGCTCGATAACAGCTAACGATCTTCTATCGTATTCCTCTGTTACCAGAATATCGAATTGAGTGTGGGCTCTTTTAAAATCCTTTATGTTTTCTACTCTCCCTCTTTTACGCTCTCTTTTCTATTCCGAGTTATAGTGCTATTTTAGAAAAATACAAACTGAGAAGAGCGCCAAAGCAACATATATTTAAGCTACGATAGGACCATAAGAAGTTAATAAGGAATAGGCTCCCTTGTGGAATTAGGAAACCCTAACTCGAACTTAATCAGATTCCTATTTTCATAAATTATAATTTGTACCACTAAAGAATTGTAATTGCACTCCTACCCTTATCCCAAAAATATATTTCGAGCTCCATGTTATTAAATGCTTATTAGCTCCCCACGTTAAGATTACAGATATCCATTAATTAAATATAATTACTAACAGTCATATTTAATTAATCTCTTAAAATTTCTTGAGATCCTCTGCTTAACTTACCTGATATGTCGGATACAAAATCCACCTGCAGGGTTTGACATAATCAAAACTTATAAGTTTCCTCAAGGGGATATCATCAATCCCAAAATTGAGATATGGATTCCATCATTAATTAATATCCACCACAAAATTAATATTGTAACCCAATCCAATGAGATATTGACCCATTTAAGGATCTCACCCTTTTAGGGATTAAAGTGTAAACATCAAATGTACGTGTCTATAAATTAACTTAGAATTTAGAGCATAAGCACTCATAATATCTATGAGGTATTAATTATCTTATAAGTAAGTACAAAGATAATTGCCCCAAGTCGGTCTCGTTTATTACACAAAGTATACCAGCATAGGGAGTTGAACTGTACCATTTCCTGCAGTCAAGACAAACCACCTACTACATTACCATGCTGCAGTCCTACCGATGGTGTGTCCAATCCCATCTAAGATTGTAAACCAAAATCTTACATTCTTCAAGATCAAATGGTTTGATCTTCCGTGTGTAAGTCGAACTCTACACACCAAACCACCTACTATGTAGAATGAGAGACACACATGCACAATATTAAATAAGTAATATAATGCAAACATTGCCTACATAGATCCTCATAAAAATGGAATAACTAATTTTATTAAATAAATAATAAATTAACTGCATAAAGCATGGCTTTTAGTATATATCCCTAACAATCTCCCACTTAGACTCAAAGCCATGATGCAACACATCTCACTCCTATCCCTTCTATGTGACTATCAAAAGTCTTGGCCGGTAAGCTCTTGGTGAAAGGATCTGCCAGGTTATTTGCTGATGCTATCTTGGTCACTTCAACATCACCTCTTTGTACGATCTCTTGTATCAGGTGATACTTATGCTTAATGTGTTTTCTCTTCTTATGGGCCCTAGGCTCCTTTGAGTTAGCAACCGCTCCGCTATTATCACAAAAAAGGGTAGCAGCCGATTGTATCGCAGGTGCTACTCTTAGATCTATAAGGATGTTTATGAGCCAAACGGCCTCCTTAGCGGCTTCCAAAGTAGCCACATACTCAGCTTCCATGATGGAATCAGCATTGCATGACTGCTTGATACTCCTCCAACTAATGGCTTTACCTCCTATGGTAAACACATATCTTGAAGTAGACTTTCTGGAATCTCTATTGACATAAAATCAGAATTTGTGTACCCAATGGTTACAAGACTGTCTGCTTGGTAAACTAACATATAGTCTCGAGTCCTTTTCAGGTGCTTGAATTTTTTTTTTACCGCAGTCCAATGTTATTGCCCTGGATTAGACTGATATCTACTAACCATGCCAATAGCAAAGCAGATGTCAGGTCTAGTACATAGCATAGCATACATTAGGCTTCCTACTACTGAGGCATAAGGAACTGCCTTCATCTTCAAAATCTCATTAGGCGTCTTAGGATACTGATCCTTAGATAGAGTAATTTGATGTCTGAAGTGAAGGAATCCCTTCTTGGAATCTTGCATGCTAAACCTTGCAAGAACATTGTCGATATAAGTGCCTTGTGATAAGCCCAACATCCTATTCTTGCAATCTCGTATAATGTTGATCTGTAGGATGTGACCAGCTTCTCCCAAGTCCTTCATATCAAATTGAATAGACAACCATACTCTTAGATAAGATAATACCCCCACATCATTTCCGATTAGCAAGATATCATCCACATATAGTACTAAGAACACTACCATGCTTCCGTCATGTTTCTTGTACACACAAGATTCATCCGAACATTGATTAAAACCAAAGACTTAATTTCTTGATCAAAGCGGATATTCCAAGACCTAGATGCCTGCTTAAGCCCATAAATGGACTTCTTAAGCTTGCACAACATGTGTTCTTGGCCCTTCGCGGTGAACCTATCTGGTTGTACCATATAGATGCACTTGTCAAGATTCCCATTAAGAAATGCTATCCTAACATCCATTTGCCAAATTTCATAATCAAAATGTGCAACTATGGATAAGAGAAACCGAATAGACTTTAGCATGGCCACCGGCAAAAATGTTTTTTCATAATCGATTCCCTCTTTTTGAGTGAACCCTTTAGCCACAAGCCTTGCTTTAAAGGTTTCTACCTTACCGTTTGCTCCTCTCTTCTTTTTATAGATCCACTTACATCCAATGGGTTTTATTTCATTGGGTGGTTCTACAAGATCCCAGACTTGATTGGAGTACATGGACTCTATTTCAGACTTCACAGCCTTTTGCCAAAGATCTGCATCTTTATCTTGGAGTGCTTTATTGTAGTTACAGGGATCGGTACCTTGTTCATCAGGGACCTAGTCATAAGACTCTCCCAAGAACATATACTGATCAGGTTGAATAATAACCCTCCCACTATGACGAGGCACAATCCATTTGTATGTATTACTGGGATTACGTTGTGAAGATTCTAAACCTAATACACCATTATCTGCACGCTGCACTAGTTCAGGAACCTACGTGCTAATAGTTAGTTCTAGATCTACACGAGTTTCGATAATCCTCCTACTAGGACGTGGTAATAGAATATCGATGACTCTTTCTTATGATGTTTCTTCTCGTACCGATGGTATCGAAGAAGTATGTGTTGATGTCTCACCTCTCATTTCCTCTAGAATAATACGGCTTCTGGGCTTGTGGTCCATAACATAGTCATCTTCAAAGAATGTGGCACTGGTGCTAAAAATAACCTTCTGATCCTTAGGACTATAAATAGACCACTATTAGTTCCTCTTGGATACCTAACAAAGAAACATACTTCTGTTCTCAATTCCAACTTTTCTGCCTTCCCTTTCAGCACGTGTGCTAGACTACCCTAGATCCGAATATGTCACAGACTAGGCTTTCGTCCAGTCAACAATTCTGTGGGAGTAATAGGTACTGACTTAGATGGTACCAAGTTTAGAATGTATGCAGCTATCTATAATGCGTGTCCCCAAAAGGAAACTGGTAGATCCGAATAACTCATCATAGATCTTACCATGTCGTGAGAGTCCAGTTCCTTTTTTTGCTATGCCGTTCTGCTGTGGAATACAGGGTGCAGACAATTAGGATGTAATCCCTTGCTCCAATAAGTATTCCCTAAACTTTCTTAAGAGGTACTCTCCACCATAATCAAATCGTAGTGTCTTGATATATTTACCTAGACACTTCTCCGTTTCTGCCTTAAAGTCTTTGAATTTCTCAAAGCATTCAGACTTACGCCGCATCAATTAAATGTACCCATACCTTGAGTAATCATCGATGAAAGTGACAAAGTACTCAATGCCCCCTCTTGCTTGGACAGTCATAGGACCATACAAATCAGAGTGAACCAGTTCCAACGGTTCTTTTGCTCTATAGCCCTTGGCCGAGAATGGTCTCTTTGTCATTTTACCTTTCAAGCAGGAGTCACAGACTGGAAGTGCCTCCACTTTGAATGTGTCTAATGGCCCATTTTCAACCAGTCTTTGAATCCTTTTTAGATTAATATGACCAAGGCATGAGTGCCAAAGATGTGTTTGGTTCATCTTTGAAGGTTCTTTTGTCTTAAATGGTAAACTATTTTTGTTATTCAATTTATTAAGTTGCACTGCAGGAGAGAAAGGATTTGTAATATAAAGATCACCACCAATTGACCAGAACTCTTTAATAACGACTATTTTATTAAAATGAACTGAATATCCATTTTTTACTAAACTAGAAACTGAAACTAAATTTCTTGTAATAGAAGGTACAAAAGGTAATTTTTTAATATTAAAATCCGATCTCTACCAAAACTAAGATGTAGATCTCTTACTGCAACTGCTGCTACTCTAGTAGCATTTCCCATATATAGATAAATCTCTCCATCACTGTGCTTACAGGTTCCCTGGAACCCCTGTATAGAATTGCATACATGATCAGTGGCTCCCGTATCTACACACCAGGTATCGGTAGATCGGACTGCTAAACACGATTCAACAACTAGTAAATGAGATTTACCTCGATTGTTCTGTTTAGCGAGATAAATCAAACATTGCTTCTTCCAGTGTTCTGGCTGCTTGGAAACAAAACATTTGCCTTTAGGTTTCCCGGTTGTCCTCGTGGCCTTTGGATTGGTTGAGGACCCACGGCCTACTTTTGAGCCTTTTTTATTTTTTTCTTGCCTTCTGGCTTTAAAGCCGAACCTTTCTCAAACACAAGAGCACTCCCTGTTTTTCTATTGAGACCTTCAGCTGCTTGGAGTTCTTTAAGCAGCTTCGCCAAAGTATAATTAAATTTATTCATCTTGTAGTTGAGGTAGGATTGCTTAAAAGACTCTGGCAGTGAATGGAGTACTATATTGACCTAGGTTTCTCTGTCAATTTCAGCTCCAAGTATCTCTAGTTCTTAAGAACATGATCCCTTACAGGCTTTCCCTCATCCATGGTTGTGTTCATCAAGTCTTTCATGGCAACCTGTCTAGCAGCACAACTTTGATCCTTGAACATCTCTCGGAGGCTCTCCATCATGTCATAGGCACTGACCATTAACTGATGTTGATGTTGCAGAACATTCAACATGGATGCCAAAATGTAATACCATGCCATCTCATCATCCTTGACCCATTTCTTATGAGCCTAAGTTTCCTCAGCGGTTGCCCCCTCACCAGGTTGCTCAGGACAGAATTGAGTAAGCACAAATTTATACTCTTCAGTAGTTAACACAATATCCAAATTCCTTTTCCAGTCTATATAGTTTTGTCCAGTAAGTTTGTATTCTTTAAGTATAACCGTGAGTGGATTGAAGAACACATTTAAAACCTTGAGAATCACATAATATAAATAATAACGTTTGGGCAAAAATTACTATCGATTCGAGTTGGAAATATTGATTTCCTTTACCATATTTGAAAGGAATCTGCCAGCAGCCTGATACACCGCGATTAGTATGACTCGATGGGAAGCCATATACTATCCATCATTTGTTTAGATAGGCAATTGCCTTTTAATTTTACTATCCAGGCAATGTACCTTGCCTAGTAAAATTAAACTACTGACTTTCTTTAGTCCTATAAATAATAACAATGACTCAGATGGAGAGGATATTATTGTTTATAGCTAAGTGTATACCATCACTTAATTCTAGATCAAGAGTTCCATAAGGAACACCTCTATTGGAGAGGTGACCCACACTAACAATCACCTAAAACATTCTATTAAAGAAGTTTGTACCGATGATTCCATGACCAACTTCATCTGATGGGGAAGATGACACTAGAGTCATCACACAAAATTAATCATATCATTTACAAACCAGTGATGGAGACCACGAGATTTGTACTTGATAAATTCTCTCTCCCACTTAGAATTTTAAAAAATTTGAGGGTTACAATTTTTAGAAAAACTTTTTATTTAATTAACAAAAAATAATAGAATACTTGACAAGGATTAATTCATCCTTCCTTGTCAAACCCACATGTGTAGATAATAAATTTATTCAATTCTCATAAGTTTAGAAAACAAGTACTTACGTTTTTAAAATATGGAATTAGTTTTATTTTTAAACACACATGTAGTTGTCTATCATTTTTAATTAATATAAATTAAACATGCAGCTAGACATCTAAAATAGGTCTAGGAACAATTATCCATGTTGTCCCAGTATTAAACATGAAACAGTAATACTCATTCAATCACACATAAATAAGGAAATCACAATAAAATAGGAACCTCATTATTATGGTCAAGCTGCAACTCTTGTGAAGAAATCTTCATTAAACCTGATTAGCTCTACGTCACCACTATGCATGGGGGTCAAGCTGCGTGGTGAACAACTACCTTCCAAAACTATTTTTTGAAAAGTCTTATTAAAATGCCTTCTGAAACTGCTTCCAGATTACTTTCTGAAACTGCTCGTAAAGCTGCTCTCACGGACCATCTTCACGAATTTACTTGAGATATATTACATACACCTTATGCCTCCATGAAGGAGTTCACATGTTATTTATTTTCAGTAAATTAACCACACATCAATCAAGCATGGGATCCAATACATACAAATCCTATGCCTCCATAAAGGAGTTCACATGCTATATCAAAACAACAATATTAACCATGAATAAACCCATCGTGGGATCCAATCACACAAAACTAGTGACCATAATAGTGGAATAAGAACGCTGCAAAATAATGGCTAGCATAGATCTACGTTCTATCCATCCATCAATGCATACATAAGATCTATATTACTGGACAATATGGTAGCACCCAACCTATACACAGAATCAACTGCTCTGATACCACAATTAGAAAACTGCATTCTCAGAATCCATTGACAGCGCGTATACGTTGGTACTACAAAAAAATTTCATGAAATCTATAATAACCCTATATGGGTAGAACTAGGGTTACCTTGAATTGCAAAAACGGACTACTATAGTAGATAAATCAAGAACACGGGCTCGATAATATCTCACGATCTTCTGCTATATTCCTCTACTGCCAAAATATCGAACTGAGTGTGGGCTTTTTCAAGATCCTTTCTATTTTCTGCTCTCCCACTTTTATGCTCTCTTTTCTATTCCGAGTTATAGTGCTCTTTTAGTAAAATGCAAATTGAAAAGAGAGCCAAAGTAGCATATATATAGGCTACGATAGGGACTATAAGAAGTCAATGAGAAATAGGCTTCCTTATGGAATTAGTAAACCCTAACTTGAACTGAATCAGATTCCTATTTCTAGAAATTATAATTCATACCACTAAAGAATTAAAATTGCACTCCTAACCTCATCTCAAAAATATGCTTCGAGCTCTATGTTATTAAATGCTTATTATCTTCCCACGTTAATATTGCAGATCTCCATTAATTAAATATAATTACTAATAATCATATTTTATTAATCTCTTAAAATTCCTTGAGATCCTCTGCTTAACTAATCTGATATGTTAGATACAAAATCCACCTGCAGGGTTTGACATAATCAAAGCTTATAAGCTCCCTCAAGGGGATATCATCAATCCCAAAATTGAGACATGGATTCCATCATTAATTAATATCCACCACACAATTAATATTGTCATCCAAGCAAATGAGATATTGACCCATTTAAGGATGTCACCTTTTTAGGGATCAAAGTGTAAATATCAAATGTATGTGTCTATAAATTAACTTAGGATTTAGAGCATAACCACTCATAATAGCCATGAGGTCTTAATTATCTTATAAGTTAGTATAAAGATAATTATCCCACGTCAGTCTCGTTTAATATACAAAGTGCACCAGCATAGTGAGTTAAAATTGTACGGTTTCCTGCAGTCAAGACAAACCTACTACATCACCATGTTGCAGTTCTACCAATGGTGTGTCCAATCCCATCTCAGTCTATAAAGCAAAATCTTACATTCTATAAGATCCAACGATCTGATCTTTCGTGTATAAGTCGAACTCTACACACCAAACCACCTACTATGTAGAATGAGAGACACACATGCACAATATTAAATAAACAATGTAATGCAAACATTGTCGACATAGATTCTCATAAAATTGGAATAACTGATTTTATCAAATAAATAATGAATTAACTACATAAAGCATGGCTTTTAGTATATATCCCTAATACACACCACCCGAAATGGGTCGGGACCTCGACTCCCATGGTCGAAGCACTTACCACTACCGTGCATCCTTTGAAGAACATCCTGGCCGGTGTACCCTTGGAGGATATGACATACTGCTCCTGGGGGTGGATTTGACCCTGGCTACTCCAAAGCCAGTTCGAGAGGTGTTCGAGCCTATGTCCTGAGGATCTGATTGGGTGGCTGTATAGCATCTCCCATGCGGTAAGCCATTTATCTTTTCTTGCTCCCATTTCCCTCTACATGGTGACTAATTGGTTTATTATTATTTTCTTTCAGGCTAGTTGCTTGACGATCGGGGCCAAGGCCAACTTACCCAAGATGGTAGAAAAGTTGGCCGCTACTGAGGCCGATCTTTCAGCAGAAAAGGCAGCCTTGGAGGCATCGGATTTTGCCTTAGTCGTGGAGAGAGAAAAGACAAAGGCACTGGCCCTGGACTCGGGAGCAGCTCAAGAGGATTTGGCAATCGAGTAGGATACTAGAAAAACTACTAAGGTAAAAGCCATCGCCGATGCTGATGCCGCTCAGGAGGAAGCGGCGAAGGCGGCGATGAAGAGTTTGAGGCCGGCTTCCTCAAGGGCTATGTTGACTTGACAGAGAGGGTAGCTTTGGACCATCCTAACTGGGACCTTTCAGGATACTCTTGGGCGGAGTCTGACTTCTGGAAGGAGCTGGCCCCAGCTACTGAGGAAGGTGCTGAGGAAGGGGCCCTTGGGTGGAGTTATTCTTGATGAAGAGGTCGGGGAGACCGAAGAAGTGGTCATTATGCACGACTCTTAGATCTGTAGTAACTTTTTAATTTTTTAATTAATTATTTTTCTAGGGGAGGCTACTATAATTGTCCCCCAGGCAATGTAGCTTTTGCAATTAGTAATGAAAAAGGCCCTTCGATGCCATCTTTTGCATACTATTTACACTTATGTACTCTAGCGCCCACTTTATGAGTCTCCCAGATATTTAGGTCAGCATAGGATCCTACGCAGAGGCTTATTCGTGTGTACTACTAAGACATAGGCTTGAAAGTGTGGGCGAAGCTGTCGAGCTGAAGTGATGAGAACAAAGGCAAGCATTTTTATATAGGAATCTCAACTTTTTGCACCCTGGAGGGCTAGACTTGTGTAATAGACTGGGTATCGTATCCTATGTTCTTCTCTTATTAATGCCGAGCTTATCGCCGAAGGTGATACATCTAGGTAAAAAAATAACTCCTCCTTTGGCACGGGTGTTGAGAGTAGGAAAGGCGATGCCAAGTACTGCTTAAGTGCCTGAAATGCCTCTTCACACTCCTCTGACCATTCAAATGCTTTATAGAGGATCTTAAAGAAGAATAGGCATAGGTCGGTTGCCCAGGATACGAATCTGTTCAATGCCGCCACCCGTCTTGCTAAACTCTAAACTTCTTTAGTTAATCTGGGTAACCGCATATAGATGTTGGTCTGGGTTTTTTCAAGATTGGCTTCAATTCCCCGTCGGCTAACTAAGTGTCCTAAGAACTTCCCGGATGAGACTCTAAATACGCACTTAGCTAGGTTTAACCTCATTCGGAATTTTTTTAAGATGCTGAAGGCCCCGACCAAGTGCTCAAGATGGTCGAACTCATCTCGACTCTTGACCAGGAAGTCGTCAAAATATACTTCCATCATTTTCCTGATCAGATCTCTGAACAAATGGATGACCAAGCATTGGTAAATAGCCCTGACATTTTTGAGGCTGAAGGGCATCACCTTGTAGTAATATGTCCCTAGGTCGGTAATAAAGGATGTCTTTTCTTCAACGTCGGGCTACATGGAGACCTGGTTTTACCCTGATTAGGCATCCATAAAAGATTGGCCTGCTATTGCATCTATCAGGAGATCTATCTGTGGTAGTGGGTAGTAGTCCTTGAGATAGGCCTTGTTGAGGTCAATAAAGTCCACACACATCCTCCACTTTCTATTGTTCTTCTTGACTAACACCACATTGGCCAACTATTCAGGGTACTGTACTTCTCAGATCGACTTTGCTTTGAAGAGCTTTTTGACCTCCTCGCGTGCTGCTTCCTGTCTCTTGGGTGCCAGTCCAATTCTCTTTTGTTTAACCTAGTGGTGGCTTGGATTGATATTGAGTCGGTGAGTGGCAAGTTGGGGATTAATTCCCAATATATCTTCATGGCTCCAGGTGAAGATGTCCTGGTTTTGTCTCAAGAATTGGATAAGCTTTTCCTTGATATCTTGGCTCCAAGAGAGTATCGATGCTGATGGATCTGTTGGGAAACTGGGGATCTACCACCACTTGGCTAAGTTCCTCAACTGGACTGACTCTGTACTTAGCAACCCTTCGGTCCTTCTCCTGAATGTTTAATGCTTCTGAAACTGCTTCTCTACACAGGGAATTGACATAGTAGCTTCGGGCGGTGGCCTAATCTCCCCTTAGACTTCTAGGACCCCGAGGGGTTAGGAACTTGACAATCAGGCTGTAAGTTGACATAATTGCTCTACCCTTGTTGAGTGTTGCTCTCCCAAGTATGACATTATAGGCGAATGGGGCCTCAACCACAACAAAGTTTGCAAGTATAGAGGTTTGCTGCGAGTAAGTCCCCATTAGAACTGGGAGCTCAATCATCTTGAGTGGCTAAGTACTAGATTCGTTGAACCCTACCAAAGGAGTGGCCACTAGTCAGAGTCGATCCCTTGATATCCTGAACAGGTTGAAGGCTAAGGTAAATAGTATGTTCGAGGTGCTTCCCATGTCCATAAGTACCCTCTTCCCCATGTAATTGGCTATAGAGAGCATTACCACCAGTGGATCATCATAGGGGTAATGCAGGTCCCGGACATTATCGGAATAGAAGGTTAGGATGTCGGTCGATGGGGTGTTGGCTAGTTGGACTTACTGGACATCCTCTCGGGATGACCGAGCATGCCTCTTCATAGCATTATATGAGTCCCCTCTGCTCGACATTCCTCCAGAGACCACATTGATGTGGCTGAGAGGTTGTGGCTACTCAGGAGCTCTAGTATCTTACAGCGGTCATCTATTTGGGGTGACAAACTCGGCCAAATGGCCCTACTTGATAATTTTCTCGATGGCAATTTTGAGCTTAAAATATTCCTCCATATTGTGGCTGTGATCTTTATGATACTGCCAGTACTTGTCCTGATTCTTTTTTCTGGTAGCCTTTTTCAGCTTAGTGGGCTTCTTAAGAAGCTTACGTGCCTCAATTGCAGCCATGACATCTTGGATAGGTTAGGAAAAGTGGTATGAAGGCGATTAGGGTTTGCTCCCGAGCTCCTTGTTGCTGATTCTATCTTTGTTTCTTTCCCGAGCCTTTTTCTGAAGTCTTCCTTTTCCATTAGCTCCTGGGTTCTCATCTTCTGAGAAGTTGGTGTGTTTAGACTTCAAAATTCTTCAGTGTCGATATGTTTCCTGACCCTCTCTGAGAGTTTAACCAAAGTTTCCAGTTGGTTATGGTGGAACGATGTGGCAACCTTGGTATCCTGAACCCCCAAGAAGATGGTTATGATTGGGACCATTTCATTCAAATCGTGAATTTGGAGCTTTTACTGGTTAAACCAGTCCACGTAGTCCTTCAAGGACTCTCCCTTTCACTGCCTGACATTCAACAGTTGGATATTTGGCTGTGATCGACAAAGCATAACTATGAACTGGCTGACAAAGTGCTTACTAAGCTCCTTGAAGTCATCAACTGATCGGGCATTAGCGAGTGGAACCACTATATGGCTGGCCCTTTGAGGGTACTAGGGAAGGCCAAGTAGAGCAGTTCGATGGCATTGGTCACCAGTGCCATGTAAGCTTTGTAAGAATCAAGATGAGGCTGATTGAATTTATGGGGGATTGTAAATCCTGTGATTCAAATGGTGAATGGTAACTCGGTCTCGGTATTGGTATAGCCACGACCCTATTTTTTACTTAATTTCTTGATATGCTTTTGCAAGTCATTGATGCGATTCCACGTCCTCCCGGCCAGTGTCAGTCTGGTAGGTCAGGTTGAATGAGGAGGCTTCTTCTTCAATGTGCGCCGTCTCCTTGGATAGGGCTCGACTATGACTCTAGTTAATCGTATACCTATGGTTGCTACAGCTCCTGGCTGGGAGGTCCCTAGCTAATTCCCAATTCACTCGCTCTTGTCCCTTCCCTCTGGTCACGCACTTGTCATTGATGATCTCCCTGGCATCCCCCGGGCGATTCGGGTTGGCTCGGGCATGTTGCCGGGTTCACATGGGAGCCTGGCCATGCTCATCGAACCCAAACTTTCCCACAGCCTAGGGAAATACTGGTGTTGTATAGACTCATCCTCAGATCCATATGGGTTCCTATAGACACCCCATTTTTTCGGCTATCAGATTTAGGAGACCCATAGCTTGGTGGTTCACAATGATCGTAAAAGACTCAAAAGGACTCCTGGAAGTCAGCTCTATTTCTCAAAATGCTCAGAATGAGTAAAATGCCCCTGAAAGCCCAAAAACTCCCAGATTTGGTCCCAAAGTTCTGGAAACATGCTACGTCATAAGAAAAGTGATAAAATGAGTTTTTAAGCAAAAACGGATGAAATCGTCAGCTCCCAGAGACCCCCGGAAGTCCCGAAAGTTCCCGGAAAGTCCCCGTTGACCGGTTTGACCAAGGTTTGACCAGGTTTGACCAAGTTTGACCAAGGTTGACCGAAATCATCCGAATTCACCGGAATCATTAGAAAAGTATTAAAACAAGTTCCAAAAGAAAATCGAGCGAAAACATCAGCTCCCGGGAACTCCCGGAGGTCTCTAGAACTTCCCGGGAATCCCAGGTTTGACCAGTTTGACCAGAATTTGACTTTGGAACTGGAGCACCAAACAATTTTCGAACATTTTTCATGGATACTAGAGGTCAATAGCTTTCCAACGGTATATCGCACATAATTTCTGGATCTAAAACGAATTTATTATGAATTCCCAAAGGCAAAAAAGGCGATCAAATCGGCTTTTATCGCAAATACCGCAAAACTTTTCAAAGTGACCTATCCCCGAACTATTTGTTATGTAAATTATACTCCATTACCTTTCCAACGGTATATCACAACCTCAGTTTGGAGTTCATACGCATTTTCTATGAATTTCGGACAAAATAGGGCCTTTTCGCGAATACCGGAACCTCTGGGGGCCTAAACGTAAATTTCTGGGCGTCTGAGGAGCACTGCCGCCGCGGCACTGGCCCAGTGCCGCCGCGGCACTCAACCCTCGCAGAGTCCATTTTTATAATTTTTTTGGGGGTCCAATTTGATTAATTGAAAGTCAAAACGACATAGTTTTGTGTTCACAGTTGTTTGGGACCAATGAGAGTACTTCTAAAACCCCAAAACCACCCCAAATTGGCCTATATAAACCCCCCATTGCTCTTCATTTTGGAGGGGCCAAGTGCAAAGCTTGAAAAGTTGTAGAGAAGAAGAGAGATAGAGATAGGTTTAGAAGAGAGAAAGGGAGCTTCTCCCATTGATTTTCCATAAGAAAGTGAGTTTTATTCTTGTTTTCTTCCATCATCCTTCTATATACTTCACATTCAAAGTCCACTCCAACCCTCATTCTTGAGCATTCATGAGATAGGAAGCTACTTCCATGTCCAAATGTCAAAATCTATGAGTGAAACACCAAGCTACAAGTCCTAAATCACATTGATTATCATCTATTGATTGCTATTTACTTGCTTGTTCATATATATGTTCATCCCTTCTTACCTCATTTCTTTTTATTTTTCTTTATTTACTTACTAGTTCATCATCATCTAAGTGATGACATGAAGTTTGGGTTGAGTGAATCCTTATGGATAGTAGCTCTTGACCTCAAAAACATGTTTGATAGATGATGATCATAACCTCAATACTTCCAAGGTATTCTTGGAATGTATTGAAGTTATGTTCAAAATAAAATAAATCTCTCCAACAATCTTGGAAGTTCTTGATGATGAGTTTTGATGTTGGCATTTTAAGTGGCTATAATCCTTGTTGAGTATTAAAAATATGTTTTCAAAACATCTATTTCAAAACCCCTCTCAATCCTTCTCATTTTGGTTTCAAGAAACAAAACCTTGTTTTCCCCAAAATCTTCAAAATAATGAGTCAAAACAGTGAGTGAGTTGAGTTCAAAGATTTCTCTAGGACTCAATACTCAACATATGGATGCAAGGCCACTTGGAAAGTCTTCCTAACTCATCAGAGAACACCCATGATTTTGGTTTGACTTGGAAGTACTTGAAAATGGTCCATTTGGACCCAAACATTCCTTCCAGACATTCTGCCTTTTCTGTCACAGCAGCTAGGGCCACTTACAACTTGTTTTACAGAAAACTTTTCCAAAAGGGGTGGTCCTAACTTATTTTTACCTTAAACTTCAATGTCTTAGGGAACTTTTTGTATAAAATAGGCCTCTAAATCATTAGTTTTCATTTTCTAAGATTTTTCAACATTTCAGTCAACAGTACGGACTCTGTTTCTGAGTGACCTTCATTGTTTATATTATTTCTCTCAATCTGTGATAGATATTCAAGATTGGCCTTTTGGGTTGTGTTCTAGACACAATAAGGAATATCTCCATAAAAAATCATGCATTGAAAACATTCCTATCCCCTCTTTTCAAATTTTCAAAGATGATGCTACTGTTCTGTCCACTATTCACAGCAAGTATACCTTAACTTTCATTCTTTGATTTGATGCTTATATGCATTCCAAATTAGTTCATATCTTAGGAAGTAGTTCATACTACATTTGTATATATCCCATGTTAATTTCATTCATTCATTCCTACACATTTTAGACTTCTAAGTCACTCTAGGAATCCATGTATCCAAAACACACTACAACCTTTGCACATTTTAGATACATACATTGCATTCATGCAAGATTTGGGGTTTTTGTAACCCTTAATCTAAGAAG
Organism: Hydrangea macrophylla; assembly: GCA_033977485.1. Lineage (NCBI taxonomy): Eukaryota > Viridiplantae > Streptophyta > Magnoliopsida > Cornales > Hydrangeaceae > Hydrangea > Hydrangea macrophylla. Next base: position 19,018,612 of record CM066989.1, read on the forward strand.
ATTATAAGGAATAAACTCGATCACATGTCCATGCTTCCCCTGGATCTAATCATCCTTTCTCATCCGTCCCGGGGATTGAGAAATCTTCTTTTCTCAAAGATTAACATGCATCATACTAGTTTGCTAAGTATATTTTACTTTCTTTGATTTATTTGTTTCAAGAACAATTCATGTCCCTTTAGACTAGGAAAGCTTTATTACCTGATACATGATTAGACGATTTTTCCTAGGTTTATTTGTGTGATCTTTCACTTTGCATTGTGTGATATTTGGCTTAGATCTTATGAATGATATCTTATCTTTAGATCTTCCATTTCAAATCTCCTTATGTGATGTAATATACTATCATAGTATTATTTGTCGAACCATTCATAGTATAAGATGATTATTTGGATGCTAATTGAGGCCCGTCTAAAGACGGGGCGAGTTGAGGGTGTTTTAGTCGCGACAAAGGCTCCTTCCTCTCTCGTACCAAAACCCCGAACCGAGTTCTTTGGTTATGAAGGGCCGGTGCCCTTATCCGCTTGGGTGAGTCAAATTTAGGTTTTTTGGTTCCTTAAAAACCAAGTGGCGACTCTGTATCTGTTTTCAACAGACCATTTTCTTTTCTTTGATCCAAGTCAAATTCCTTTTCAAAACATTCTCAAACAAGAGAAGTGGTCCACTTCCGGTGTCCACAGTTCCCGACTGCGCCCATTGTTTCCATACGGTATAGTAGCCTGTAGGAGGGGGCTTGTTTTATTGGATCGTCAGAGCTTCGATTTGTATCTATGCCTGGTGCTGGCCCTCCAGAAGTTTTGCAAGAGCCGTAGTGATCTGCTCTGAGGTAATGGAAGCCGCCGGTTGCCCCACCAGTGAATCTGCTTGACCCACTGGTACAGCAGCCTTCTTTTCCTTCTTCGGCAGCATGGTGATCAGTTGAAAGATGCGTGTTGAAAGAAATCTGTCAATTTTCCATAGGCGGTGCCAAACTGATTATGCCAAAATTTGGGTAAGGAGAAAAGAAGAAGAAAATGAGAAAAGGATTTGTATGTGGTTCGACCCTATTAAATAAGAGACCTACATCCACGTTGTGTGTCAGAGCACTTTCACTATGGTATCAAATAGCTAGGGATCTATGGTGGACCAACAAGGAGAATGGAGCTACCAGAGACCGGCCGGGTAATCCGTATGTGTATACAGTTGAATTGTGATACAAGTGTGTGATCCCCTTCTATAAGGGAGAGGGGTCTCTTTTATAGTATAAGAGACCTCCCCTTACAAGGCAAGTTAATTGATTAGGTAATACTATCTAATTGGGAATGATTATCACAAACTATGTGAGTTTCCTAATCGGATTAAGAAGCAATCTTTTCTTTCCATTAGTCTTCTAGCTTGCATATGAAATTGTTTGGAACCTTCTAGATCATGTCATGGGACGTGGCTGAACTGCATCCGCAATGAACCAAGCCCGCGCCATGTTCCCAACCTGTTGATCAGTATTGGATAACATTGGGCGTTCCGCTCAGGTTAGGTATAGGTGGAGCTTTGCTTCCCCTGAATATTTTTGTACATATCAATGTGTGTGTGTGTGCGTATCATTATTAATGTAGAAAGCTATAGAGGTGATTAGATATTTGCCATCTATGCATGTGTTTAGAAAGTCATATTGGTTATTAAATTTGTAATCTCGCTATTGAGATTGTCATAATCTAATTGTAATACCAAAATATACCTACCATATATCATGTTGTACATTACCATATATATAAGTCCAATCATTAGTCTAAGGTGAAGCACCAAATTAAAAACACCATATCCAAAAATAAAATTTGAAAATGAGTTACATGATGAGAAGTTTCTTCTCCATCATAGTGCTAGCACATTACGTTGTTTTCACAACAAATGCCGAAAATAGTTATAGTGACAAGTACGTAGTTCATATCATCAATGGACTCACATATGCTAGTCCTCCTTTAAGATTTAATTGCAAATCCAAAGATCACGACCTTGTAATTCATGTCCCACACGAGGGTGATGACTTCAATTAGCATTTCCGTCGCAATTTCTAGGGAACCACGAGGTTCTACTACTACTTTTGGTACGGAGATTAGAAGACATAGAGTTTTGATGTTTACAATGAACATATGTCGGGCTCGTGTTACAAGATTTCCTTTATAGGCACAGGGCTTGCTACTGGTTAGTGAAAGATGACGGTTTCTATTTCAGCTTTACTAGTGCTAAGTAGAAAAAAAGTTTGACTGGGCATGATTATTGTACTAACAATACCATGTGTTATGCTTTAAAAGCATCATAACAATTGATTATTAAGTGAACAATAATAATAGTTGACAATTTTAGTTTTTAACTTATTTTTTGTGTTTGTCTCCTTGTTATTTATTTACTTACTTAGATTCTTAAGAAAATAGAAAACCTAAAGATGCATTTCTCCACTCTTCTGTTCCTTCATCCTTTCCATCAAACCAAACATAATATTCTATCTGCTTCCCTCCCCTTTTCCCCTTCTATTCCATTTTTCTCATATGAAACATATTTTTGTGCTATGTTTGGGAGGAGAGATGAAAAGGTAGAAGGAAAGAAAGGGTACAGGGATGGATGAGGTATATATCCATAAGGTAAGGAAATGAGTGCTTCCTTCTTTTGTTTGGTTAAACAAAATAGGAGTGAGGAAGGAAAGAATAAAATGCAATACAGTTTACTACTACATCCGTATATTAAAACAAATATCATTGTTTGTAAGAACAAAAAAGTTAAAATAGAAGAGAAGCATTTTTTCTCTCTTCGATAGAAGTAACGTCCCTTCTCTCTTCCCAAGTCTATATACAATCTTCCATCTTACCAAACTAGTGTTTTTAACCTCTTTTCTCCTCTCCTTTCTCCACCCCTTTCCTTTTTTCCATTCTTTCGTAATAATAAACATAATGGATAATTAGATATTTGTAATCTATGTATATAAAAGCCATATTGGCACCAAGATATTTGTAATTAAGGTATATAGATTTCCATAATATGCTTGAAATACCAAAAGTACATCTGCCATGTTGGTATGCATTGCTTTTAAGTCACCAATTGCTCCAAAAGTTCAAACTGTTAGAGAGTGAGCTCAACAATGTCTATCAAGCTCCAAGACCTTCCTCACATGCAACCCCACTTCACTTGTAGAGAGGTAATGCTAAAGTATAAGGGTAATTTTGTAATTATGGTTCCTCATTAATATACATATATATATATATATATGTTTGCTAAACCTGCTTAGGTTAAGCCTCTACTTTCTCTATATTTTCCCTTTGTTAACATGGTATTAGAACAACCATGGAGATCCAACAACCCTAATTACAATCCTAATCATAGCCTACACAAACCCACCACAGCCTAGCCAACACCCTAGGCTGTCACAACTCTACCCAGCCCCTCCCTATCCATTAAAGAACACCCTCAGCCCCTCCTTAGCCCTCACTGACCACCTTGGCTCACCCTTAGCCTACATCTACCTTTCTAGCCTCATCCTAGTCTACGACCTCCTGGCCTTCCAGGCCTACATCTACCTTATGGGTATGTTGATTAAGGGGAGTCACATAGGGTGTGTCGATTGAAGAAAGCTATCTATAGACTTAAACAGTTTTCAAGGTTTTGGTTTGACAAGTTTAGTCAAGAGCTAGCTTATATGGGTTAAAGAGGATGAGTTCTGATCACTCAGGGTGTTTGATAACCCAATTAAGTGGTAAAAATGAAAACTTGTAGCACTTAATTTATTTCAGTGCATTTGATAATGTACCACGTAATTGAAAAAGCAGCCAAAAATTCACTAAAAACTTTGAGTGAAATTTTTTTACTGAAAATAATCACCGAATGTAGTCTATTTCAGTACTTGAAACACTGTTTTCAATATTGTAAAACCAATCACTTAAAATTTTCAATATTTATAATTCAACACTTAATTTTTAGCACTTAATTTTTAGTTTTAACAAACGGGCCCTTAGTATTTGTGAGACATTGTGAGAAAGTCACGAATGTTCTAGAAGTGTACGAGGATGATAATGAAGGTATACAATTGTTGTAGTCTCATTGCAGCAAGCATTTTCATATAAAAGACTTGGGACTACTATGTGATTTCTTAGGCATTGATGTTGACAGGTCTAAGGAAGGAAAATGTTTGTCCTAGAGGAAGAATGTTCTTGATCTTCTAGATGAAACATGGATTATGGGTTCAAGACCTATTAACACTCCAACGGATTCAAAAATACAGTTTAGAAAAGATGAAGGATAAAATTTTGTTGATGCTGGATGATATAGGAGAATTGTGGGTAAACTAATCTATTTGACTATAACTCGGCTAGACATCACCTTTGAGGTAGGCGTTATCAGTCAATTTATGCAGAGTCCCAAACAACAATATTGGGAGGCAATGTGTCATATATTGAGATATTTAAAGAGTGCTTTTGGTAAAGGTTTAGTGTTGAAACTTTCAAATGACTTGGAGATAGTGGGATTCTCTGATGCCAGTTGGTCAGGAGATCATTTAGATAGATGTTTAGTTTCAAGATTATGTGTATTTATTGGTGGCATTTTTGTCACATGGAAGAATAAAAAGCAAAATGTAGTGGGAAGATCGATTACTGACGAAGAATATAAAGCTATGGCTTGATCATACTGTCTGTGAGATGTTATGGGTGAAGTCTATTTTGCAAGAGATGGGGTTCTCAAGTGATAAACCTATGAAAATGTATTGTGACAATCAAGTTGCTGTGTACATTGCCAGTAATCGAGTGTTTCATGAAAGGACCAAACACATTGAAGTTGATTATCATTTTGTTAGGGATATGGTCATTAAGAAACAAATTGTTACTTATTTTTTTAGGTCAAATTGTCAATTAGGAGATATTTTCACTACGGCTCTGGATAAGGGACCTTTCAATGATCTTTTTAATAAGCTGGCGATGATAGATATCTGTGGTCCAGCTTAAGGGGGAGTGTTAAAGCACAAGGGTAATTTAGTAGCTTTGGTTCCTCATTAATATATATGTGTGTGTGTGTGTGTGTGTGTGTGTGTGTGTGTGTGTGTGTGTGTTGGCTAAACCTATTTAGGTTAAACCTTCACTTTTTCTCTATTCCCCCATTTCTTAACAGGAAATAAACTAAGATCCATCATATTGGAGACAAATAACAAAGTGCAAATATGATCATCAAAGGGATGGTATAAAGATTTGAGCCTGAGACCTCCCACTGGAAAGGATTTGAAACCATATTAAGTCACAAGTTGTTTTAAGAGCTTAAGTTGTTAGAGAGTGATATGAACATCTATCAAATTACAATACCTAATTCTATAAATCTAATTGCCTATCTTCAAACACCACAACCAGTACTTGCCAACATAAATTGTACCATGAGAAGTACTATTTTATCCTTTCTATGGTGGCGCTCCAAATTATGTTTGTACAACACAAGGTCGAACATTAATTACTCTAGGAAAGTTTAGTGTTTACATCATCAATAAACTTCCATTCAATGGCCCCTTATTAACCATTCATTGGAACACCAAAGACAATGACCTTGGCAACACTACCTCAATAGAGTTGAAGAGTTACGATGGAAATTAAAACACAATTTATGGGGAAACACATACTTTTTCTACTTCTTTTGGAAAGGTAATCAGGACCATATTATCTTTGTTGTTTTCAGTGAAAAACGGCCAGTAATTGTCATAGAGATTCACCTGATTCGTGGTTTGTGGGGAATTGCTACTAGTTGGTAAGATATAATGGTTTCTATTTCAGTAATGATAATTCCTGTTGGGAAAAAAGAAAGAAAGAAGATTGGCCAGCCATACCATGATTGTACTAACAAGATCATGTGTTGCGATTGGATATATAATAAGTGATTATTATAAGGAAACAATGATATTGGGAAGTTGTTCATTGCATTTATCTAATTTATTACTTTCTCAATTATTTCTCCTACATTCACAAGATATTCTCTGTAACACACAACTTATTTTTTTAGGCTTAATCAAATAGTATACTCGTATAATTTGGGCTCACACGATATTGTTGCACTTTTTATTTTGTTTTCATTTTTCAAGTGAATTTTACCAATTTAGAGTCAATAATGGATGCAAAAACCAAAAACCATAAATCGTAATATTATCTTGCGAGCTCTTGGGTACAATGAAACAACATCAATCACAACTTTTGCTAAACTGAGTAAACACACAAGCAAAGAATGAGTTAGAAAAGTAACCTCAATTTTCAAATGAACCTTCTGTGTTTTCCCCCCTCCTCTAATAGATAGATCAGAAGTTAGAAAAGAAATAACCCTTATTAAAAAAAGCAAAAAAAAAATTGGGTCGATTCTAATTGGGCCTAATCCATGAGTTGGTCTTATCAACCCACATCCATTATGCTATTCATTAAAGACTAGAGCCATTGGATTTGGGTTGCCAAATGATGGAAATTTAGTTTTTTTTTTAGAATATACTTCTAAGCACTCGCAACAATGAGAAATAATTCTATGGTCATGGATCATGGCCACATGGTGGTCCTGACCAATAGGGAGTGTCATGTGGTCAAGTAGATATTTTTTTTGTCTTCAAAAACTCTAGCTCATCAGGACCAACACTTGACCTATTGTCATACCCCAACCAACCTCGGGCAGATTAGGACATGTGTGACAATGCTAACACACCAAAACATCCTCAAATTACTAATGAAAGCATGAATTAGACATCATTAAAGAACTTTGTTATGACAAAACAGCTCAAGGGTAAAATGGTAATTTAGGAAATATAGTTAATTTTTATATCAAAAGATAGCCCTTTGAGTCTGGGTTCCAATGCAAAAAATTGTGCACGATTTTGAATTTTCTTGAAAGAGTTGCAATCAAAATAATACCAAAACCAACCAAACCAAACCAAACCAAACCAAATCATTTCGAAACTCACAAAAATCCTTCAAAACATACCCCAGTGCTTCTAAACATTTGCACAAGATATCCAAGTATGATACAACAATCAAACCACATAAATTTTTCTCTAAGATCATAAACTTCCATCAAAATTGACATTTTTCTAGACATAAGCATAAACTCTCAACCAAGAGAAACTAAGTTTAGTTCACATTTCAAAAGGTACATAATTCCTTAAGTTATCTTCATACACACAAAACTTGTGGATAGAAAATTGCAACCCATACAACAATATACTACCAACACCAAATTGAACTTGGTACATGTAATACCCTATATTTTTGGAGTGCATATTAATGAATAAGAGTTTATACTGATTCTTGTATACTTATATGACCTTTACTTTTCCTTTGATTAATTTTGTGTCCCAATCAATTGCCACTTTTTACAAATTAATCATGCCACGCCCCGGAGTATACAAAAATAGGAAAAATTTAAAATTTCCTTTCTGAATCCGTAGGGAATGACGAGTTACATAAAATTGACCTGTCCATGCAACATTCTAACATAGATATATATCAGAGTAAGGAATTACGAAAGCGTCTAATGGTATTCATGGGGGAACTCAAAGTGTTTGCTACTTAGGCTATTACAGAAGTTCCAAATGAAAACCACAAAAGATAAGTTGGGCGATCGACGCCACTTAAATTATTACATAACAAAAGATAGCTATTTAAAACATAAAGGAAGTCTTAATACAAAAGTAGGCCAGAGTCCTTCTTCTAGCTGGCAAACCCATAACATTCGTTATCATACTCTTCCTGATAGTCTGCCTCAGGATCACCTTCCTGATAGTTCCTATCTTGAGGATAGTTATATTCACCCTCAGGGTTACCTTGATAGTCCTCTTCATTATAACCTAGACGTAAAATGTCCAGGACAGGGAAGGAGTCGTTAGCTTTTGAAACTAAGTGGGATCGTCTTAACCGATCACTCCTAATACAAATAATAATAAACAAGTACAACGAATATCTTGAAACAACATATATTGAGCATATAACATGGTTGTATGATGACATGATGCAGTATCGATATACTCGACTTTACTCAACCACTTTTGACCGTAACTCCACTTTTCTATGACCATAGTGTCGGCATACCCTTTGACCTCTCTCGTGGGCCCAAGCGACAGCCGTGATATAATATTTTCTTCTTACAAATGATGTACCCCTTGACCTCTCTCGTGGACCAAGGCAATAGCATTGACATTACATCCTTTGATGTATCCCTTAGCCTCTCTCGTGGACTAAAGCGATACCCTCGGTGTACCCTTTAGCCTCTCTCGTGGACTAAAGCGATATCATCAACATACTTTCTTGGATATATCCCTTAGCCTCTCTCGTGGACTAAAGCGATATCATCAACATACTTTCTTAGATATATCCCTTAGCCTCTCTCGTGGACTAAAGCGATACCATCAACATACTTTCTTAGATATATCCCTTTGCCTCTCTCGTGGACTAAAGTGATATCATCAACATACTTTCTTAGATATATTCCTTAGTCTCTCTCGTGGACTAAAGCGATATCATCTACATTTCTTTCTTAGATATATCCCTTAGCCTCTCTCGTGGACTAAAGCGATATCATCTACATTTCTTTCTTAGATATATCCCTTGGCCTGTCTCGTGGACTAAAATGATATCATCTACATTTCTTTCTTAGATATATCCCTTAGCCTTTCTCATGGACTAAAGCGATATCATCTACAAACACCTTGACCTCTCTCGTGGGCCAGGGGGCGTAACCTCATCTACTAACTCAAATCCATTCAACTCTTGAACCTCTGCGGTCCACTTAATATGTATGACATAATGACTGGTGTGTCTCCTTGGCTAACCATGCGGACATCAACATTGACGTCGTGACTCGACTATGTTCATGTGATTGTATAAATGTGAAAACATGATAAGTAGGCATGTCAACGAGTATTCACTAATCTAGAAGTATTGCTAACTAACATGCATTCATTATATAAGAACCAATCTTAACATTTACACAATTCGTACTTATCAGTTTTGCCCACACAGGACGTACTGGGTATACATATAATCCACAAGAATATTTCTATAACATACCAAGTGAGTTAGAACAACTCACCTCTATGCAGTTGCGTAAAAACAAGCATAGCGGTGGTTCCTACAAAGTATATAAATTCATAGAACGTTGATTAATAAGTGATCAGGAGAGAACAAATCCTATTTATACGCCTTAATTCACGTTTGTTAGTACATTTTTATCCTATTTCTGTATATTTTTACTTTATTTTCTATTTTTTGACAGAATTTGGAAGAAATCAAGTATACCAGGCTAAACAGGGTAAAAAAGCACAAAGAAAGAAGCTGAAAAAAGTCAATCGCGCATGCGGCCCGCTCACGCGAAACCCAGAATAATGCTCGCGTGAGGTCCCAAAATCGTGCTTGTGCGGCCCGCGCGCACGACCTGTGTAAAAATGGAACTTGCGTATTTCAGTATACTGATGATTCCTACATGAAAGAAACTGCCTAATTACGTTCAGACTGCAAAATATAGCAGTTTTAATACAATTCGGGTTAGGAAAGCTTCCAAAACTTGTAAATCTATATATACCCTATTTTACTTCAAATTAAGGGTTAGACATTATTACACACATATACATACAGCCATATACAACAAAAATTCCAGCCATTGAAGGGAAGGAAGCAAGGAGAAGAAGAAGAAGACCAAAGATTTCCATGGCCTCCTCCATCAACTACTTGCCATCCGTCACTTTTATGGCCAACTAAACTTAGATCTAGGGTTTCAATGAAACCCTAGCCAAGTAATAGGGTTTTATTTATGTTTTTCTTTTAGTTTTATTATGTATGGATGACAATTACATGTTCCGAGGATTTTTATAAATAAATCGTACTTCTATTGATTAAATCGTTACTTTCAAAATCTATTCTTGTCTTAGATCTATTTTGACTGTGATGTGCTCAATGATCTATGCTTGTTGTGCTTGTATGGATTATTTACATGTAATGGTGCTTTATTGGATTGTGCTATCAAGTATCTGAATAGTCCATGCCTAGATTAGACGAATTTTTACCACAACCCTAGTTTAGTGTGGGATAATTCGTGCTAACCGAAGATGGATTATGTTGGTGCTTGAACCATAGTTATTTTTTTGACTGAGTAATTGGGCTTGTAGCTACAATTCCCCATTATCATCCAACTTAATAATCTAATTGAATGCATAAATATTCCTATTATGAAGCTAGTGGTGGATTTGCAATCTTAGGTTCCTTTAAACATATTTATAAAAACACTTTTAAGTCGCTTTCATAATTTAGATTTAATTTCATTAGTTTCATTAATTTAATTAAAACTCAAATCAAAATCTCGTTTTCATAATTAATTAGATTTAGGTTTTAAAATTAAGAGTCGTAGTAATTCAATCTTTGTGGGTTCGACCTTTACTTCTACACTGCAAATTTTTAGAAAAGTGAAGTATACTTTTTATATCTTGATATTGACAACATCAATTTTTGGCACCGTTGCCTGGGATTGCAATTCATACCTTCGGTTTTAGAATCCTAGTTTAATTAATTCGTAAATATTAGATTAGGTTTTCTTTTTCTTATTTTTCGTTTTATTTAGAGTCACTAGCTTTTCTTTTTATTTTTGTAATTTCTTAGGTACTCAAAATTCTAGCATTTCAGAGTGGAGCAGCTGTGCATGTCAAAGGAGCTTACGCGAAAAAAAAATTTCAAGTAAATTGCTTCTTGTGAAACTCGCTTTAAACCACTGTAAGTCAGGGCACTGTGACGCACTATTTCCATTAGTTTAGGGTGAATTGCACTGTAGTAGCTAGGACACCTAGGGCGCTGGGAATTGACGTGGTCACTGTATTACAGGATAAAATTCATGCATCACAGTAGTTGAGTGCTTGTTATCTTAGTTGCATGATTACAATTTATTTATTTTTTTATTATTTGAGTCAGTTTTTGTTTTTAGTTTATTTTCTTTTAGTTTATGTTTGGTACACGCTCAAGTAAATCGGAATTAAAACCTCGCGATCTTGAACTTAAACGTACATTGAGAATTAACAAGTATTAAAACATAACTTCTAGATCTAGGTTAAACATAGACGACGAATTAACTTCGAAACCATCGTCGTTGTTTGAGTCCGAAATACGTAGTACCCTTAAAAACCTAAAGAAACCACGTTTTATTAACATAGAACCTATTCCAATGGACGACATTGGAAATTATCAAAGTAATGGAAATAACCCTAATATACCGCCACCTCCTCCTCTTAAAGATTATTTTATTTCTACGACTTACACGCCTCAAGCAAGTATCGAATTACCGGAGGCGACGGCATCTCACTTTGAGATAAAGTCGTCTACCATCTCGCTACTTCCTTCTTTCCATGGCTGTATAAATGAAGATCCATATCAACACTTAGGGGATTTCCAAGATATATGCTCTACTTTAAAAATCCAAAATTTCACTGATGATGAATTAAAACTGCGTCTCTTTCCATTCTATTTAAAAGATAAAGCGAAGTATTGGCTTGAGTCACTTGAGCCAAACACGATTAAAACTAGGGAAGCCTTGCACAATGCATTTTTACAAAAGTTCTTCCCAATCACAAGAACTAATCAAATAAGAAAATCGATAACAAATTTTGTGATGCAAGATGGGGAAACACTTTATGACACATGGGAGAAATTTAAAGAATTATTACGTTCGTGTCCACATCATCAGGTTCCTAAGTGGCAGTTGGTACAGGTTTTTTATGAGGGACTTATTCCCCCAGTCTGTAATACTGTCGATTCCGTTTGTGCGGGTACCTTCCTACACAAAAACGCCAATGAGGCCTGGAAATTTTTTGAAACGTTAAGCGAGAACTCAATGCATCAGGCTGTGTCGGTACGTTCTGAGGGGTATCATGCGCAACCCAAACGTGAGGTAAAGTTTGAGTCAAGCCACTCAATAGAATTTCAAGAACTATCTAAAAAACTTGACCGAATTTTAAAAATGAACCAAACGACAGCCCCACCCGGTCATGAAGTATGTGCAATATGTTCTGATCCTTCACATTCTATCCTTGCATGTCCATCGGCGAGTCAATTTCTAGAATTTGTAGAGCAACACATTATTTCTATTCAACAATACCCACAAAATAATTATAATTCGACTACTAATAATCCGGACGCGCCATGGAGAAACCATCTTAACTTCTCGTGGAAAAATAATAATAATCCTAATGAGTCGACTAATTTTTCTAATGCACATCGACCTCAGTTTCAACCTAATCAATACTGATTAGAGGTGAAAAATGCATATTTATAGCGTATTTCACGGTCTTTTATGCATACTTTTATCCCCAAGTCCCTAGATTTAGATGCATATCAATGATTAAGTGTTTTCTATGATGTTGAGACTCAAACATGTATTTTTACACTATTTTGCAGGTCATGGAAAGCAAACATTGCATAGAAAGTGATTCTGGTGAAGAGAACAACAGAAGCAGTTGGGAAAATGCCAATTTTGACAATGATGACTTCAGATTTGGAAGATTTTCCCAGAGACATGAAATGTAGATCTTTGAGTTACGGTCACGTGGCCGCAAACGGGAGGTCAATCCAAGGTCCGAGTAAAACGTTATGGCCATTCTCCCATCGGTGTGCAGTGCTGTCAAAATCAGAGGAGTTCAAGCGATTGAAGAGAGTTCAATCGATCGAACCTTCGATCGATCGAACTGAGCTCGATCGATCGAACCTTATTTTCACCCAAAAGTTGCGTAAACTCTGTGGGAACCCTATATATACGTCGTTTTGACGCCAGACGAAGGGAGGACGCTCCAGAACGCGAAAAACAGCAGTTTTAGGTAGTTTTAGGGTTAGATTAGGTGTAGATTAGGTTAGATTCATATTATTCTTCATCCTTTTCATTGTTTTACTCAAGATTATTGAAGATTGAAGTTTCTTTCATGTTTATTTCAAGTTTATTTCAGATTATATCCAGGTTTTTCTTCCCAATCCTTGTTATTTGATTGCTATTAGTTTATATGCTATGATTACTCTAGTTTGTTATTCATGTATTAGTTTAATCATGTTTCTGTAGTTTAGACGTTGGGAATATGTGATGAAATATTGAATCCCAGCCTCTGCCATGCAATCTTTAGAAAACTTGGGTTCGATCGATCGAAGGTATTTCGATCGATCGAACCAGGGATAGTCAAGCGATCGAAGACATTTCGATCGATTGAAGGATGATGCTGTTCGATCGATCGAGAGCGCTTCGATCGATCGAACATGTTAATTCTTGAGATGATTCTTTTAAGTATTCCATGACTTTCTGTTTTAGAAATCTGTCATCAAATTGTCCCAATAAGCTCAGTTTGTCACAACAGTTTTTAGAACTTAAAGCCTTAAGGCCTTTTCTTCAATGACTTTTGAAAACCACTTTGAATGCTAACACCATTTAGAGTGCAAGTAATTACCATTGTTTTAAACCGTCTTCCATGTATTTGAATCAAATGTGATGATGTAGTCTCGGTCATGAAAGGGCTACTGATTCTTTATCTTTAGAAAAAATACGGAATGCTGAAGAGGAATGAACTCCATCGAACGTTAATGAGTATGCATGGTAGATGGTTAGGATTAATGTGGATTCACGTTGTGATTAGAGGTGAAAAATGCATATTTATAGCGTATTTCACGGTCTTTTATGCATACTTTTATCCCCAAGTCCCTAGATTTAGATGCATATCAATGATTAAGTGTTTTCTATGATGTTGAGACTCAAACATGTATTTTTACACTATTTTGCAGGTCATGGAAAGCAAACATTGCATAGAAAGTGATTCTGGTGAAGAGAACAACAGAAGCAGCTGGGAAAATGCCAATTTTGACAATGATGACTTCAGATTTGGAAGATTTTCCCAGAGACATGAAATGTAGATCTTTGAGTTACGGTCACGTGGCCGCAAACGGGAGGTCAATCCGAGGTCCGAGTAAAAAGTTATGGCCATTCTCCCATCGGTGTGCAGTGCTGTCAAAATCAGAGGAGTTCAAGCGATTGAAGAGAGTTCAATCGATCGAACCTTCGATCGATCGAACTGAGCTCGATCGATCGAACCTTATTTTCACCCAAAAGTTGCGTAAACTCTGTGGGAACCCTATATATACGTCGTTTTGACGCCAGACGAAGGGAGGACGCTCCAGAACGCGAAAAACAGCAGTTTTAGGTAGTTTTAGGGTTAGATTAGGTGTAGATTAGGTTAGATTCATATTATTCTTCATCCTTTTCATTGTTTTACTCAAGATTATTGAAGATTGAAGTTTCTTTCATGTTTATTTCAAGTTTATTTCAGATTATATCCAGGTTTTTCTTCCCAATCCTTGTTATTTGATTGCTATTAGTTTATATGCTATGATTACTCTAGTTTGTTATTCATGTATTAGTTTAATCATGTTTCTGTAGTTTAGACGTTGGGAATATGTGATGAAATATTGAATCCCAGCCTCTGCCATGCAATCTTTAGAAAACTTGGGTTCGATCGATCGAAGGTATTTCGATCGATCGAACCAGGGATAGTCAAGCGATCGAAGACATTTCGATCGATTGAAGGATGATGCTGTTCGATCGATCGAGAGCGCTTCGATCGATCGAACATGTTAATTCTTGAGATGATTCTTTTAAGTATTCCATGACTTTCTGTTTTAGAAATCTGTCATCAAATTGTCCCAATAAGCTCAGTTTGTCACAACAGTTTTTAGAACTTAAAGCCTTAAGGCCTTTTCTTCAATGACTTTTGAAAACCACTTTGAATGCTAACACCATTTAGAGTGCAAGTAATTACCATTGTTTTAAACCGTCTTCCATGTATTTGAATCAAATGTGATGATGTAGTCTCGGTCATGAAAGGGCTACTGATTCTTTATCTTTAGAAAAAATACGGAATGCTGAAGAGGAATGAACTCCATCGAACGTTAATGAGTATGCATGGTAGATGGTTAGGATTAATGTGGATTCACGTGTTTCCAACACCTTTATTTAGTTGTTTAATTCTTATGTTTCTATAGTTTTAGTTTATTATTTAGTTTAATTTAATTAAGTAGGATTCGTTAGAACCTCCAATCCTTCATTTTCATTTTCTTTTCTTTAGGTTGTAACTTAGTATATTTTCTTCCTATTCCTTCCCTGTGGGATCGACCTGGACTTCCAGTACTATATTACTTGCACGATCACCTACACTTGGGTGTTGCACAAGAGCGCACAACTTTTTAGTCGTGTCAAATACCAACAACCGCCTCCTAATCCGAGCCCTCCAAGGGGTAACGCTTTCGAGGAGAAGGTGTTGGCGTCCCTTAATAAAATCGAAACACAAGTACAGGCACAAGCACAAATAGTGCACTCTCATACACAATCCATTACGAAGCTTGAATCTCAAATGGGACAACTAGCTACTGTAGTGAGTCATAGAAACAAGGGGACGTTGCCTAGTCAAACAATTCAAAACCCTAAGGGACAATACGAGGTTAAGGGGTTGAATGAGCAAGTAAACGCCGTCTCAACTAGGTTGACTACACGACAGGAAGAGGTAATAGAAATTCCGAATGAGAATGTTATAGATATGAATATCAACTCTAATAAAGAGAAGGGTGAGGATACGATTAAAAATAAGAAAGAAAAAGAAACGGCCCTAACTAATCATATACTGAAATTTCCCTTTTCATCTAACGTTGAGGGACCGTCACATTTGTCAAAGAAAGGGTCAAAGATTGAGGATATACTTGAGGTATTTAAACAAGTTAAAATCAATATTCCATTCCTCGATGCTATTAAACAAATTCCCGCTTACGCTAAATGTGTTAAAGTCCTATGCACTCAAAAACGTAAATTGCGTAGTCATACTCCGAAAAAGGTTTTTCTCACGGAAAAAGTAAGTTCTATTTTTCAACACTCACCTTCAAAGTATAAGGATCCTGGTACGCCAACTATTTCATGTGTCATAGGTGACACTGTAATCCATAGGGCTCTCCTTGACTTAGGTGCGAGTGTTAATCTCTTACCTTATCACGTTTATATCAACTAGGACTAGGTGAACTTAAGCCTACGGCCGCTACTATTCAATTAGTGGATCGTTCCGTCAAAGTACCTAGAGGAATCATCGAGGGCGTCTTAGTTAAAGTTGATCAATGTTTTTATCCTGTCGATTTTATGGTCCTTGACACTGAACCTGTCCTAGATGCTAGGAAGCACACCCCTATTATTCTTGGTCGTTCATTCTTAGCCACCGCTAATGCGCGTGTCAATTGTCGAACTGGGGTGATGAAGGTGTCATTCGGGAACTTGAACTTAAAATTAAACATGTTTAATGATGTCGATCAACCTCCCAAAGACGATGATTACCTATGTAGGGAGGGTAGTGAGGTTATACGGAATATTGAACTTACTAATGAATTGAACATGGGTGAGGAGAATAATATGGTGAGTAATGAGAGGATGAATACAAATAACCTGGACCCTAACGATGAATTTACTCGGAAGGTGAGAAATAGATTTGAACATAATAAGGATGAACCGTCAATTGAATTAATTCATAGTGACGGTATTTTTGCTTATCGTCGGACTCTTCCCGATATTCTTAGATGTACAAAGTCCGAGTTTCAGCCTCCATAAGTCTTGAGCTAGAATGGTCTAGCTAAAGACGTAAAAGATAGCGTTTCTTGGGAGGCAACCCAAGCTTTATTTCGTCGGTTTCTCTTATTTTTGGTCGATTTTGAGTCCTTTTTGAGTTTTCTGAACAGGTTTGGGGGTCGGAGTAAAATTATTTTGTACTCATTTACATTAAAATAAAGAAAAAGAGGAAAAGACCAAAGTCGCGCCCGTGAACCGCTCGCGCGACACATCGCTCGCGTGGCCCGCTCGCGCGAGATTCTCCCATAGACAAAATTTTTTAAGTTTTTTTTATATATAGCTTCAGTATCTATTCGCGCTTGAATTCGCGCGCGCGACGGGTTGGCTCGCGCGGCCCGCTCGCACGAGCTAGTGACTTAGAAACTTTTCTGAAAAAATAATAAAGAGGCTTCAGGTTTACCTCGCGGAAGGATTCGAGCGAGCGAAGGTTGCTCGCGCGGTCCGCTCGCGCGAGGTGGGGATTTTCCACTTTTTCTTGTTGTTCTTTTACCTTCTGTTTCCCGCACCTGGTTCGTTATTTTCTTTTCTATTTGTTCTTTTTAGTTCTTTTTATTTAAGTTTGTCTTTGTTTAGATTGTTTTGTTTCTATTTGTTTTCTTTTCATTACGTTATTTTCCTTATAGTTTAGTTTCTAATTAAAAAAAAACTTATATGTTAGCTTTTATTATTTGTTTGTTTAACTTTCTTTTGTTAAGTATTAACAGATGAAATAGTGCTCCATTTGGAGTATTTGAACTTTGATTCCATATGATTATACGTGAACCTGTTTGTGTTTGCCGAGATCGAGGTATTATCGTTCCTTCTTTACGTACTCTCCTTTCTTTCGTTTTATTGTTTCATTGGGGACAATGAAAGGTTTAGGTTTGGGGGTATGCACTCACATGCACATTATATGCACCGATTTTTCAAAAAAAAAAATTTCAATATTTGTGCTTAATAAACGATGTTACCGATGTTTTTGCAATTTAAATTTGATACTTCTTGCTATAGTACTTTGATTGTTATAGAATGGTAAACAAGGAAAGATGTGATTAAATATTTACTGAAGTCATGATGTAACATTTTAAGTTATGTATCATTTGAATCGTAGTTGTATATCATAGATTTGCACACAAACCTATGCACTGCACGTAATCGCTTGAATACATGTCTGATGTGAACTATAATATGATTCGGATTTCTAGTTAACACATGGTGGAGACTAAATCCAGTGAGCTTTTGAGCCTATCTTTACTTTTTAGAGGGTTATAAATACATCTTGTGTTTGTCGAATTTCATTGAAATAGCGCATTAACTTGTTGTTTAGTCTCATTATTCTTGTCTTGGTTGATAGTCAAGTTAAAATATTTGTTACCATACTAAATAATCTTCTGTTGTAAACATTAAAGAATCATATAACCATAGGACATGATTATAGGCCCTATTTGTTTACCACTATCCAAAAAAATGATAAAAATTTCCTTAGTTCGCCCTTTGTACCGTTAAAATGCCCTTTCCCCTTAATCACCATTATCCTTGTTTTTGCTCCAACTTGACCAACTTGGAGTTTACCATTCAGAGATTCATCAACTTTTAATGGTATTAAGGCGATGTGTCGATTAAGAAGAAAAATAGAACAAGATGATGTTTGGGGTGGTTGCCTTATTATTTATTGATTGATTATTCAGAAAGCAACGAAAAGAAAGGGAAAAGAATTAAAAAAGAATAAGGTTGAAAAAAAAAAGAAAAAGAAACGTAAGGAGAAAAAATTGAAAGGAATGAAAAGAAGAGAATGAGAAGATGAAAGTTGGTAGAAGAGATGAATGAAAGAAATTGAACATGCCTTACAATGCCATTCTAAAACTACCTAACAAATCCTTTCTATCCTTTTCCATTGTCTGAGCCACATTACAACCTTTGAAAAGTCCTATTTGATCCTAGAAAACATGGTTTGGATATGTAAATGATGGGAGGGGGATTAAAACATGGTAACTACTAATTTTTCTTGATTGTTGGCATCCTATCCATGAGACTACTGTTCTTTCGTGTCATGCGTCCTTTTCGAGTCATATGTGAGCATTTCTCGTTTTGAAAATATATTTACTTTACTCACATATTTTAGAAAAATTACACATGTTTCTGAGTGTTTCATTTTAGAGTGTAATTAACATTGTGAGATTCGTAGTCGAGACATATTTAATTGGTTATCCGAGTTATATTCCAAGTTCATGACATGCGCGTGTTCATTTGACTGCCATATCACACACGTGCAATTGTATGAGGAACTCTATTGATTTATATGATGCATGTGCTTGAGATTGTTTTTCATGACGTAGGTAGACATTTGATTCCGTTTCTTCTTGCTCGTTATTCTATTTCAAGTCATTGCTGTATGAGAAGGGTGTCACGACCCATCCCACTACACGGGGAAATAGGACACGTGGCACGTCACCAAGGCTCATCCAATCATCTTCTAACGATACGCAGCGGAAAGAACTTTAAAACAACCTTGGATAAGATTAAAACTTAGGAACAATTCCTTCTGAGTTGACGAATCCCTTGAAAATTTGAGTTATAAAAAGTTTTGGCCAATTGAAAGTGTTCGCAAGAATCTATTTGAAAATACAGAGGTTCAGTCGACTGCCCAATCGACTGTGCTAGGGTCCAGTCGACTGTGCCTAGCAGAACCTAACATCCTAAAATCTCAACAGAAGTCCAGTCGACTGCTCAGTCGACTGTGTCAAGCAGAATCATAAATACAACATATTGCAAAGGGATTCAGTCGACTGATATGGGGATCCAGTCAACTGCTTTTTCATTAATGGAAGCAGAAGCCAAAATTAACAGTGTCCAGTCGACTTTCCAAGGTGTCAGTCGACTGCTTCTCTTAACAGTCACTTACAGTATCTCAAACACATAGAAACCAGTCGACTGGTCCTGGGTCCAGTCGACTGCTCCCCTGCTGGCAGCCCTGTGTTGAAATTTAACAACCCACGCTTCTCAATACCAACAATAATCACAACCATAGCTGATTTTAACATTTTAAAACATAACTACAGGCGTTCCTTTACAATATTACAATACTGTGAAGCTAATCTATGGTTCTATTACAACATATTACCAATCCTTACACAAGTTTTGGATCTAAAACATCTACAACAAAACATATACAAGTGTGAATCCCCCAACGTTCATCGGCCTCACTCATAGCGCTTCTTCTTGTCTTTCTTCTTACCTGCAATGGAGTACATCTCCACTGCTCAGCTATATGCTGAGTGTACAATTCTAAATGTATGCTTATATGACAATTCATGGTTTAAGCATCTAAAACACATAGAAATAGTCTCTAGAGTGAGTGGTACGCATTCATCCGATCGATGCCGTAGGAGGCCCACCTCTCCCACGCATCTCGTACACTGGTTGGGCCTTCCTCCATACCAGGTACCGTGTACTGGTTGGGCCCACCTCCAATCCAGACACAACCAGAATTCCAATTCCAACAAGATCACAATCCTCAAGGTTCGAGGAGCTTACCCCGGATGAATTTGCACCAAACTCCCCTTTGACCCAAGTAGACACATAACATGCTCACATAAACAGTTATACGTGCTTTTCACATAATTTCACGTGCGTAATTAACGGGCCTAACTAATACATGAATTTCGCCCGGATCCAAGAATATCAAAATTTATGTTCAAAACATGAAAATCCATATATTTCATAGATCTAGAATTCAGACCTCGTGCGAATTTCTTCAAACTTTGAAGGATCGTCTAGGGGACTAAAATATCGTCGGATTTCAAATTATACGCGATTCCTATGAGTTTTACCTGATTTTTCCCAAAAGTCTAGAATTAAGATTTTTACAAAAATTGGCCAAACACGGCCTAAGTAGTATAAAAAACGTAGGTCTTACCTCCACGAGTTCAAATTTGAAATCTGGAAAAAATCTGACAGACGAACGGTCGTCGATCGGCGTCGCAAAGCCCGTGGCAACAATCTCCTTTCTCTCTCCTCTCTCTCTAGATATTTTTAGAAAGTTGTGGATAAGAATGAAATCTCATCCACCTCTATTTATAGGCAAACTTTCCGGAATTCACGTTTACCTCCCCGCAAGTTTCTCAAACTTTTCATTAACCCATCAAACGTCGCACACGTTCATTTTATGCCTTTACGAGTGAAAATTTAAATTTCCAAAAGTCTCCGACTAAATCTCGTTTGGGTCCAAAATAACGTCTGAAAACTAAATTCTGTGGAATTTCTACACAACCTACCTTTTTAGTTAACGTGTCACTCACGTTCTCACCACAGTTCTCAAAAGATATGACAATGTCGGAAATATCAGAAATTATACTACACAGGTATAATTCACTATTCATAAAATATCAGATAAAGTCAAATAACATTTAAATCATATAAATGCCATTTACTCGTGTTCATGAAATGTGAACTGTCATGTTCCCGTGTCCGTACTGACACCTTACCGTTGACCCACGTCAACTCAACTCAAATTATTAATAACATTAATAAATTTCAAAATCTCAAATGATGCATGATAAAACAATGATTTTTCTGGAACGGGTGTGACAAAGGGGCATTGAATATTATTTTTTTCATTTTAAAAATAAAACTCTTTAAATTTACAATTAATAAAGATGGTTGGGTGACTTGTTGACGAGAACCCTCACGAGACTTCACTCGTCCTACTAGGGACACCTAGGGGTTCAAAAGGCTTGTTGCATAAGCTAAATGCAATCGCGATCCATGCGAAAATGGAATAGATTTTTATTAGTAGTTTTATTTTTATTTTAGTTTTGCTCGAGGACTAGCAAAATGTAAGTTTGGGGGTGTGATCGGGAGAGAACAAATCCTATTTATACGCCTTAATTCACGTTTGTTAGTATATTTTTATCCTGTTTTTGTATATTTTTACTTTATTTTCTATTTTCTGACAGGATTTGGAAGAAATCAAGTATACCAGGCTGAACAGGGTGAAAAAGTACAAACAAAGAAGCTGAAAAAAGTCAATCGCGCACGCGGCCCGCTCGCGCGAAACCCGGAATATCGCTCGCGCGATCCGCTCGCGCGAGGTCCCAATATCGTGCTCGCGCGGCCCGCGCGCGCGACCTGTGTAAAAATGGAACTTACGTATTTCAGTATACTGATGATTCCTACGCAAAAGAAACTGCCTAATTACGTCCAGACTGCAAAATATAGTAGTTTTAATACAATTCGGGTTAGGAAAGCTTCCAAAACTTGTTGTAAATCTATATATACCCTATTTTACTTCAAATTAAGGGTTAGACATTATTATACACATATACATACAGTCATATACAACAAAAATTCCAGTCATTGAAGGGAGGGAAGCAAGGAGAAGAAGAAAAAGACCAAAGATTTCCATGGCCTCCGCCATCAACTACTTGCCATCCGCCGCTTTTATGGCCAACTAAACCTAGATCTAGGGTTTCAATGAAACCCTAGCCAAGTAATAGGGTTTTATTTATGTTTTTCTTTTAGTTTTATTATGTATGGATGACAGTTACATGTTCTGAGGATTTTTATAAATAAACCGTACTTCTATTAATTAAATCGTTGCTTTCAAAATCTATTCTTGTCTTAGATCTATTTTAACTGTGATGTGCTCAATGATGTATGCTTGTTGTGCTTGTATGAATTATTTACATGTAATGGCGCTTTATTGAATTATGCTACCAAGTATCAAGTATCCGAATAGTCCATTCCTAGATTAGACGAATTATACCACAACCCTAGTTTAGTGTGGGATAATTCGTGCTAACCGAAGATGGATTATGTTGGTGCTTGAACCATAGTTCTTTTCTTGAAGGAGTAATTGGGCTTGTAGCTACAATTCCCCATTATCATCCAACTTAATAATCTAAATGAATGCATAAATATTCCTATTATGAAGCTAGTGGTGGATTTGTAATCCTAGGTTCCTTTAAACATATTTATAAAAACACTTTTAAGTCACTTTCATAATTTAGATTTAATTTCATTAGTTTCATTAATTTAATTAAAACTCAAATCAAAATCTCGTTTTCATAATTAGTTAGATTTAGGTTTTAAAATTAAGAGTCGTAGTAATTCAATCTCCGTGGGTTCGACCTTTACTTCCACACTGCAAATTTTAAAAAAAGTAAAGTATGCTTTTTATATCTTGATATCATTCCAAGTCTAACGCCATTGACTAGACTCAAATCGGAGTCTGTCGCATAAAAGGCTGGGTTTTCTATAACTGTGTGGGCCCTAAAGATAAGTTGTATTTACCAAACATTGAGGGGATGTTCTAGACATTATTCTAAGACTCTAGGAACTGACCGCACATTTTTCTGAGCTACGGTTTATTTTCTATGAATTATCGAAGCTGTAATCGTCTAATAATAGACTGTGGGGTCCCATAATTATAAAATATAATATAGGAAGACATTTGACCCTTATAATTAATTTTTTTAAATACTAGGCCTAAATTAGGCTAGTGATATTTTTTTCATAATTTTCGGAGTCCATTTGGTATTTTAAATAATTAAAATACAACCAAACGGGTCCCAGATAAATAATTAAAAATTATTAGAACACTAAAGTTTGGGTCTTATAAATAATAATTAATAAAACAAGGGTATTAGGCCTTAGGAAAATTAAATATAATTTTCCTATATTTAAATGTAGTCATTAGGTATTTAGTACCTAATTATTTTAATTTAAACAATTACTTAATATTTATAAGAAACTTAAATAAATAATAAGTATATTATATTAGAATTACATTATTATTTCATAATATAAGGTTATACTAAAAAATAAATTTTTAGATTATTTAAAAATATAATTTTGGGTATTTAAAACTATTTCTAAAATAATTTAACTATTTGAAACCATTTATTTATATCATTTGTAATTATTTGTAATTATTTATTAACTCATGATATAGAGAATAAATAGTTCCTTTATCAACTAATCTCAATTAACAGAATAAAAAAAATACTAATTATTATCAAAATAGATTATTGAATCTTTAATCAAGATTTACAGGTTAAATAATAATATAAAACTAACTTAATTATAATTAATAAGGACCATGGTTCAACCCAGATCCGGCCCGAACCCAACGGGTTACCCGTTAACACTCTATAGTTAATCCAACTCAAAAGATCCGACCCACTACCCTTTTAATTGTTATAACCCGAAGCCTTACCCCCCTTATACACTCAACTTAAACCCATACCCAAACCCACAACTCGACTCGTATTAAGTAGAAACGGGTAAACGATATAACCGTTTCCGTTTCTTCTCCGGCAAGGCAAGTCGCCACCGACGAGCCTCGTTTTTGCCCGGAAAACTTGCAACCTTTATATCTCACTCATCTTTCCATGTAAATTGCTCTAATTAACGCCAAAGTGACCTGTTTGGGACCCTCTACAACATAGTGTGAACATGGGTCTGGGTTCATTCGTTTCCTACACCTACGGCTGGATTATTCTTTTTGGGTTTTAAAAGAATAATGCTACGCATGGCTTACCAAACAAGCCTTAAACCAAAAGCTACTTATGGGGGAGTATATGGGGGACCTAAGGATCAGTTTGGTATAATTTTTAGAGCCTCTGGTTGAGTTTGGAAAAATGAGCTCCGGCGAGTTAGCTACCCGAGCCTGTTGGGAGCCTTAGGCTCTGTTTGGTTTGTTTGTAAGGGGTCCAGGGAGGTGTGTGGAAGTGTGTGAGTGCATAAGAGTAGACAGGGGGGGTTGGGATTTACCTCAGTAGCCCCGAGTTCTCTTCTTCGTCTTTCCGTCTCCGGCGAGCTCTTCTTCCTTGTTCTCTGCGTCTTCTCTCCTATCCTAGCTCGTGTGTAGGTGTATGTGTGTGTATAGAGGGTGGTGAGGCAGAGAGGAAAGTGGGGGTGTGTGTTTGGTTTGCTCCAAATTCTCTCGGTGACTGTCTCCCTCTCTCAAAGTCCCACATATATAAATACACAAGTATGATACACACCCATACATACATAAGCAGATTGTGTATCTTGTTAAACAAGATGGGAGTGATAGATTGATTGGAGTAGGATCTTAGGGAAGTGGGAGGGAGGCCGGCGGTGGAGGTGTATGTATGGGTATCCGGCGGGTATAGGAGGGGGTTGGTTGGGTAATGGTTTTAACCATAGGGTTAGGGTAGTTAGGTAGTACACATGCTATTTTAAGAGAGATTCCTATTTTCCATTTTTCGTATGGTTGAGCCTTCGCTAGAATCTACGTGTAATACAGTCTAATTAGACGCAGATTTTACGGGTTAACATGCAATGTCAGTCCTGGGTTCAAAATTTGAAGTCTAAGCCACAATTAATTAAATACGTATACGTATATGATCAGGTTCTGGGATTATGAAATTAAACTACTGGAATTACGGTCGTCAAAATGCGGGGACCAGTTTTATTAATCACAGAAATTTTACAAGTATTACATCATCCACCTGCTATTAAAGATTCCGTCCTCGGAATCAGAGCTAGCTATACATCAAAAAGGTAAGGAAACTTCTCATGCATCTCCGATTCTAACTCTCAAGAAGCTTCACGTTCATCATGGTGTTTCCACTGGACCTTCACTAGCGGGATCTCCTTAGTCCTTAATTTCTTAGTTCCTCGTTCCATAATCTTCACCGGTCCTTCGTTATACGTCACATTATCATTCACCTCGATATCTGTAAAGTTAATCTCGTGAGACGGATCATGCACGACTTTTCTCAACATGCTGATATGGAAGACGTTATGAACTCCTGACATCTTGGGTGGTAATGCGAGTCTATAAGCAACTTTTCCCACGCGTTCTAGAATTTCGAACGGTCCAATGTAACGTGGCAAAAGCTTTTCTCTCTTTTGTCCAAATTTGACAACCCCACGTACGGGTGATACTTTTAGGAATACGTGATCTCCCACACTGAATTCCAAGTCCTTTCGGTGTTTATCCGCATAACTCTTTTGCCTGCTCTGAGCTGCTTTCATCTTTTCTCTGACTATATTAATCTTTTAATTCATTCCTTGAACCATCTCAGGTCCTAGAAGTTTGTCATCTCCAACTTCTGCCCAGCATAAAGGTGATCGACACAGTCTTCCATATAGAGCTTCAAACGGTGCCATCCCTATGCTTTGAATGGTAGCTGTTGTTATAGGCAAACTCTATCAACGGTAAGTTCTCTTCCCCTGAACTTTCAAAATCTATCGCACAAGCTCGAAGCATGTCTTCCATGACTTGATTGACTCTCTCAGCCTGTCCGTCAGTTTGGGGGTGAAATGTTGAACTTAGTTTCAATGAAGTTTCCAGTGCTGTTTGTAAACTTTCCCAAAATCCTGATGTGAAACATGAATCACGATCTAACACAATTGACACGGGCACTCCATGTATTTGAACGACTTATTGTATATACATTCTGCTCAATTTCTCAACTGGATAAGTCATACTATAAGTAATAAAGTGAGCTGATTTGGTGAGTCGATCCACGATTACCCAAACAGCGCATGATTCTACCGTGACCTTGGCATTCCTACTACAAAATCCATCGTTATGTGCTCCTATTTCCATCTGAGAACCGGTAGTGGTTGTAATAGTCTCCCTAGTTTCTGGTGTTCAGCCTTGACTTGCTTGCAGGTCATAGATTTGGATACATAGTCAGCTACTTCTCTCTTCATTCCATCCCACCAGAAGTTTCTCTTCAAATACTTATACATTTTTGTTCCCCCGGGATGAACGGTCATTCTTGACTTGTGTGCTTCATCCAATATATCTTTCCTCAGGTTGTCCTCATCGGGCAAACAGAGTCGATTGCGACATCTAAATCCTCTGTCCGCTCCTATATTCCACTCGACGGGGTTCTTTGCTGATGCTTTTTTAAACCATTGACAAAGTCGTTCGTCCTTTCCTTGAGCTTCAAGAATACGACTTATGAGCTTCGGTTGCACTACAAGGCATCCAAAGAGTCGTCCTTGACTTGACTTGGAATTCTAGAAATCAAATTCTGCTAGCATCTCTAATCCTTTCCATTCTCTAACCATGAGAGAAGATAGCATGAGTTTGCGGGGTTTTCGACTTAATGCGTCAGCAACAACGTTTGCTTTGCCAGGGTGCTATTGTAACATGAAATCGTAGTCCTTTAACAATTCCATCCAACGTCGCTGCCTCATGTTCAACTCCTTCTGAGAGAACAAGTACCTCAAGCTCTTGTGATCTAAAAATAAATCGAACTTCTCTCGGTAGAGGCAGTGTCTCCAAATTTTGAGTGCAAAGACGATTGCAGCTAGTTCCAGATCGTGCATAGGGTAGTTAAGCTCATGAGGTTTCAACTGTCATGATCCATACGCTATCACTCTTTTATCCTACATAAGCACACACCCAAGTCCTTGATGTGATGCTTCGCTATAAATGGTGAATTGTTCACCGCGCTTTGGTATTGCAAGCACTGGTGCCGTGGTTAATCTCCTCTTTAATTCTTGAAATGCGCATTCATGCTTGTTGTTCCATTCGTATTTTAAGTCCTTTTTGGTCAGTCCAGTAAGAGGGGCTGCGATCTTGGAGAATCCTTCCACGAATCTCCGGTAGTATCCAACTAAACCAAGAAAACTTCTGACTTCCATTACTCTGGTCTGTCGATTCCAATCCAAAACAGCGTCAATCTTTGAAGAATCCACTGCTCTTTCTTCTTGCGACACAACATGTCCTAAAAATTTGACTTCTTTTAGCCAGAATTCGCACTTGCTGTACTTCGCATACAAGTGATTGTCTCGGAGAGTCTGAAGTGCTATCTTCACATGTCCTTCGTGTTCTGCCTCTGTCTTAGAGTAGATGATGATATCATCTATGAATACAATGATGAACTGATCAAGATAAGGTCTGAAGACTCGGTTCATTAAGTCCACGAATACCGCTAGGCATTGGTCAATCCGAACGACATCACCAGAAATTCATAATGTCCATATCTGGTTCTGAAGGCTGTCTTGGGTACATCCTCAGATCTTAGAAGCAATTGATGGTATCAGGATCGTAGATCTATCTTTGAAAATGTGGTAGCTCCTTGTAGCTGATCGAACAAGTCATCGATCCTTGGTAGTGGGTACCGATTCTTGATTGTGACCTTGTTCAATTCTCTCTAGTCAATACAGAGTCAAAGTGTTACATCCTTCTTCTTGATGAATAATACCAGTGCTCCCCATGGTGAAGTGCTTGGATGAACAAATCTGAGGTCCTGGAGTTCTTACACTTGCGTCTTTAGTTCTTGCATCTCCATTGGGGCCATTCGTAAGGTGTCTTTGATATCGGTGAGGTTCCAGGCATTAACTCGATGCAGAAGTCGATGTCTCTTTTGGGTTGTAATCCTTTAACTTCCTGGAAAACATCTTTGAAATATTGAACTATGGGAATTTGGTTAATAGGAATCTCATCACCCGTGGTTCCAAGGGTAGCTAAGCAATTGGTGAGGAAAACGTCACACGAGGGATTGCACTTGAAATCAAATGGTTCACCATCAGGTGCTGAAAAGAATATGAATTTGCTAGCACAATCTAACTTGGCATGGTATTTCATGAGCCAATCGATTCCTAGGATCACGTCGAATTCCTTCATCGAGAAAACTATCAAATCAGCGGGGAGGTTATGATCTTTTAAGTTTAGAGGGCAGTCCTTGAATACTTTTTTCAACTTAACACTCTTTCCTAGAGGTGACGTAGCATTCAAAGCTATATTCATCGTTTGGGGTACTAAGCCTAAGTGTTGCACAATTCGAATTACAATAAATGAGTTTGATGCACTGGTATCGAACAAAGCTTTCACTTGACTATTAAAGAGGGTCAGAGTACCTTCCAGATTCTGCTTCTCCTCTTCATCAAATCCTGCTTCCTTAGGAATAATAGCATTAAGGCGAGTCTGTCCTTGTGTCGATGCCCCATAGTAACCTCCTCGGAGTGCTTTGAAATTATTGAACAGGTGTCCCTTCTTGTTATAGTTAAAGCAGACTATATCTGGGCGGCTATCCTTCTTCAAGGCATGATAATCTTTAGACATATGTCTAGGAAATCCAAAGTTGAAACAGACTTCGGGGTTATTACTTGTGGTTCCTGATTGTCCTTGCGGCGGAGTCAGCTTAAATGGCACAGCTGGTTTGTTGCGGAATAGAGCTGTCTACGGCTTCTTCTCACCATTCCAGCTTCTCTTGAATAGTTGATTGAGAGTCGAGGCTTGTCTCGGTCCTTGATTAAATCTCAGAGGGGGTGGTCAGCTTATAAAGCGCTTCTACTCACGTCTGGTGATTTCTTCAAAGCCATGAGCCATTCCTACTAAAGCTTTGAATGTTTGGTTCAGATGGCCATAGGTCAGCTTCCGTAGAGGTAGGGAAAGTCCCTGCTGGTACTTCCAGTTCTTCTTGTCTGGGGTGTCGATCATGTGGTGCGCAAATCGAGAAAGACGCTCGAATTGTACTGTGTACTCCTGTACAGTTCAGTTACCTTGCACCAGGTCAATAAACTCTTTTTCCTTCTTGTTCCTCTCAGTTTGGGGAAGTAGTTTTCTAGGAACAGTTCCTTGAATGCCATCCATGACATCCTTTGTGCGGCTCTTCCCAGTGTTGCTTTCTCTGATTCCCACAAATCAGCTGTAGCATACGTCAACTGATACGTAGTCGATCGACGTTTCTCAATTTTCAGAACATCCCAGTGTATCAAAGATGATGTCTAGTCCACGAAGCCACTGCTGTGCTTCCCACGGTTCAGTCATTCCATTAAACTTATCTGGTCGCATTGCACAAAATCGTTCTACTGTACGGTCCTCTTGTGGTCTGGGTGGGACTATGGGATTGACGTTAGCATTGTTGTTTGGACTGTGATTTTTCCCAATGTGCTCCAAGCGTTGTAAGAATGCTCCAAAGACTTCAGTGGCATCCATTCCAGCAGGAATGGGCTTCGGTGCTCCTTCAACTGGGTTTGGAGTCCTAAACGTCGATTCCTCCTTGGTCGGTCTGCCATTGGGTGTCTGGTTTGCCTACAGAAGTATTCTACTTAGAATTTATATCAAGATTCACTGGGATATCTTATGAACATATTTATAAGTCAATTAAACAAACAAGACAAGCATAGAGACAAGTATAATACTAAAACATCTTTTTCATTTAATATTAGAAATGATGGTTACAAAATTGAACTAGCCAAGAATACATGGTTACAAAAGGGGGATATTACCCTATTGCATGTATTCGTACAATAAGATGGGTCATCAGCCCAAGCTAACTTAGTATATATAAATAAAACAACTAATATATCATAATAGGTCATCTAGAATTAGTCGTCGAGGTCAAATTCGGACGTGATTTCTCCCATGTCGGAATCGTTAGGTCCATCTTCATCCACAATGGGCTCACCCAAGTCCCAATCTTTAATTTCAACATTACCTTCATCCTCTTCATTATCATCATTGTCCATAGGCTCTTCTATTATAGGGTGAACCTCCATAGGTTGATGGGGTACTTCCTGTTCAGGTTCTTCCTCAGGGTTCTCTTCTTCTGGATCATCTTCCTCGTCATCCTCTTCTTCTAGATATGCACCTGGTTCATCATCAGACCTCTCCGCATTATCAGGATTTACAACAGGTCCTACTACTGGGGGTGCCACACCTGTAGGGGCATTTTCGTTTAGTGGCCAAATAAGGTGATCTTCTAGGTAAATGGAAGGCTCTTGCAGTATCTGATTCACTAGTGGTTGGAAGACAGTGTCATCCATTGCCAACCTCCTTATCTCTCCATGCATTAGTCCTTTTGCATAAGCAGTATGTATGATCTCTGTTTGAAGTCGGTGAGGGTCGGTGATACAAAATACATGGCGTTGAATTCTTAGTCTGCCTCGGAGGCGTTGCTGGGCTTTCTGTCTTACCCTTTCCATGAATTCTTCCGGGTTAGTTGGTGCATCAGGATAAATTGTGTGTCCTCCGAATTCATCGTTCACGTGGTATCCCATTTGTTGAAATGGTATTTGTTTTGTAGGTACGCTTTGAAATGAAGCAGAGGGTTGTTGAGAAAGTACGGGGGCGGTGGGGGCATTTGGTAAGCATCGATATGCACCTTTTTGTAGTCTTCAGGGTTTTTAAGTAGTCTAACCATCTCGTCCTGGACTTTCTTGGCGATTTTGGCCTCGTAGATCGCCTCCAAGCCTAGAGTGTCATAGTTATAAACGTTGCTCTTGTTTATTTCAACCCATAAATTTCTTTTTCCTTCGTCTCTAGCTAATTCTTGAATTTGGTGATGATAAGCTTCTGGGTTTACTGGCACAATGCGGTCGGAGATGATCAAACGTCCTCCAAAGGGGTCTTGAACGTAGTGGGGTTCCATGTTTCCGATTGCAAAAGAACTATCTTATTACGGTACTAGTTAAGGTATCTTAAAGTCTATCACTTAGAAATTAACTTATTAGATAATACAAACACGAGAGGTCAGAAAGCAAATAGGTAGGTTTTCATTAATAACAATAATATTTACATAAAAGAAATTCCGAAATACAACTTCTACATATGTATATCCGCCAAAATGTAGGATTATAATCCCATTACAACATTAATACAACATAAGCCAACTAGGGCGTGCTAATCCTCTAGTTTTGGGAATTCTTCCGAGATATCCATTTCTTTAGGCGGAGTAAATGACATCCATCTTTCTTTGTCCCAACCTAGTGGCCAGTTAGGGTCGTAAGTGTACAGTGTCCCTTTTTCGATGAGATCTTCATCAGCTAGGTAAATCTCCACTTCCTCATCATCTGAACTATCAGGTGGGTTGACAAAAATCTCTAGAGGTGTTATCTCAGTCTGTGCTTTCTCCAAGTCAATCACTGCAGGGATATCAAGAATATCCGGGATTTCATCCACCTCTATTGGTACTAGGCAGGGTGCTATATATGACTATATGGCGCACGGTCTTGGGGACCTTTTTCATAAAGAAGAGGCACCTCATTAACTTCCCTATCTTTTTACAAGTCTGATGTCTGAAAGCAGCACCAATACAAACTAGACCTCGGGGGAAGGCTTCCTTATGATTATCCATACTACCTGTTTGCAAGAAAGGCTATTTTAGTATCGGTTGTCGTTTCTAAAGTACCTTAAGGTTCTTAACTTAAGGGTGTCGGACAGTCAGCGAGCCCAACTAAACCTAGTGCTCCGATTCCAAAAATCTTGTCACGCCCCGGAGTAGCCAAAAATAGGAAAATTTTAAAATTTCCTTTCCGGACCCGTAGGGAATGACGAGTTACATACAATTGACCTGTCCATGCAACATTCTAACATACATATATATTAGAGTAAGGAATTATGAAAGCGTCTAATCGTATTCATGGGAAAACTCAAAGTGTTTGCTACTTAGGCTATTACAGAAGTTCCAAATGAAAACCACAAAAGATAAGTTGGGTGATCGACGCCACGTAAATTATTATATAACAAAAGATAGCTATTTAAAACATAAAGGAAGTCTTAATACGAAAGTAGGCCAGAGTCCTTCTTCTAGCTGGCAAACCCATAACCTTTGTTATCATACTCTTCCTGATAGTCTGCCTCAGGATCACCTTCCTGATAGTTCCCATCTTGAGGATAGTTATATTCACCCTCAGGGTTACCTTGATAGTCCTCTTCATTATAGCCTAGACGTAAAATGTCCAGGGTAGGGAAGGAGCCGTTAGCTTTTGAAGCTAAGTGAGATCGTCTTAACCGATCAATCCTAATACAAATAATAATACACAAGTACAACGAGTATCCAAAACAACATTTAATGAGCATATAACATGGTTGTATGATGACATGATGTAGTATTGATATATTCAACTTTACTCCACCACTTTTGGCCGTAACTCCAATTTTCTATGACCATAGTATCGGCATACCCTTTGACCTCTCTCCTGGGCCCAAGCGGCAGCCATGATATAGTATTTTCTTCTTACAAAAGATGTACCCCTTGACCTCTCTTGTGGACCAAGGCGATAGCGTTGACATTACTTCCTTTGATGTAACCCTTAGCCTCTCTCGTGGACAAAAGTGATACCCTCGGTGTACCCTTTAGCCTTTCTCGTGAACTAAAGCGATATCATTGGTGTACCCTTTAGCCTCTCTCCTAGACTAAAGCGATATCATCAACATACTTTCTTAGATATATCCCTTATCCTCTCTCGTGGACTAGAGTGATATCATCAACATACTTTCTTAGATATATCCCTTAACCTCTCTCGTGGACTAAAGCGATATCATCAACATATTTTCTTAGATATATCCCTTAGCCTCTCTCGTGAACTAAAGCGATATCATCAACATACTTTCTTAGATATATCTCTTAGCTTCTCTCGTGGACTAAAGCGATATCATCTACATTTCTTTCTTAGATATATCCCTTAGATTCTCTCGTGGACTAAAGCGATATCATCTATATTTCTTTCTTAGATATATCCCTTAGCCTCTCTCGTGGACTAAAGCGATATCATCTACATACCCCTTGACCTCTCTCATGGGCCAGGGTGGCGTAACTCATCTACTAACTCAAATCCATTCAACTCTTGAACCTCCGCGGTCCACTCAACATGTATGACATAATGACTGGTGTGTCTCCTTGACTAACCATGCGGACGTCAACATTGATGTCGTGACTCGACTATTTTCATGTGATTGTATAAATGTGAAAACATGATAAGCAGGCATGTCAACGAGTATTCACAAAACTTGAAGTATAGCTAACTAACATGCGTTCATATAAGAACCAATCTTAACATTTACACAATTCGTACTTATCAGTTTCGCCCACACAGGACATACTGGGTATACATATAATCCACAAGAATATTTCTGTAATATACCAAGTGAGTTAGGACGAATCACCTCGATGCGGTTGCGTAAAAATAAGCGTAGCGGTGGTTCCTACAAAGTATATAAATTCATAGAGCGGTGATTAATATGCGTACTAAAATCAATGGCATAATGATAATTATGCCGGGTGAGTCCCTAAACCTCAACATGATGATCTGGATATCATTCTAAGTCTATCGCCATTGACTCGACTCAAATCAGAGTATGTCGCATAAAAGGCTGGATTTTCTAAACCAATGTAGGCCCTAAAGATAAGCTGTATTTTTTACGGTGTCAAAAGGTCACCAAACTTTGAGGGGATGTTCTAGATACTATTCTAAGACTCTAGGAACTAACCGCGTATTTGTTTGAGCTACGGTTTATTTTCTATGAATTATCGAAGCTCTAATAGTCTAATAATAGGCTGTGGGGTCCCATAATTATAAAATATAATTCAGGAAGAAATTTGACCCTTATAATTATTTTTATTAAATACTAGGCCATAAATTAGGTTAGTGATATTTTTCTCATAATTTTCGGAGTCCATTTGGTATTTTAAATAATTAAAATACAACCAAACGGGTCCTAGATAAATAATTAAAAATTATCAGAAAACTAAAGTTTGGGTCTTATAAATAATAATTTATAAAACAAGGGTATTAGGCCTTAGGAAAATTAAATATAATTTTCCTATATTTAAATGTAGTCATTAGGTATTTATTACCTAATTATTTTAATTTAAACAATTTCTTATTATTTATAAGAAACTTAAATCAATAATAACTATATTATATAAGAATTACATTATTATTTTATAATATAAGGTTATACTAAAAAATAATTTTTTAGATTATTTAAAAATATAATTTTGGGTATTTAAAACTATTTGCAAAATAATTTAACTATTTATAACCATTTATTTATATCATTTATAATTATTTGTAACTATTTATTAATTCATAGTATATAGAATAAATAGTTCCTTTATCAACTAATCTCAATTAACAGAATAAAAAAAAATTACTAATTATTATCGAAATAGATTATTGAATCTTTAATCAAGATTAACAGGTTAAATAATAATATAAAACTAACTTAATTATAATTAATAAGGACCATGGGTCAACCCAGATCCGGCCCGAACCCAACGGGTTACCCGTTAACACTCTATAGTTAATCCAACTTAAAAGATCTGACCCGCTACCCTTTTAATTGTTATAACCCGAACCCTTACCCACTTATACACTCAACTTAACCATACCCAAACCCACAACCCGACCCGTATTAAGTAGAAACGGGTAAATGATATAACCCGTTTCCTGTTCTTCTCCGGTGAGCAAGTCGCCGCCGGCGAGCCTCATTTTCGCCGGAAAACTTGCAACCCTCATATCTCACTCATCTTTCCATGTAAATCGCTTTAATTAACGCCAAAGTGACCGGTTTGGGACCCTCTACAACATAGTGTGAGCTTGGGTCTGGGTTCATTCGTTTCCTACACCTAAGGTTGGATTATTCTTTTTGGGTTTTAAAAGAATAATGCTACGCATGGCTTACAAAACAAGCCTTAAACCAAAAGCTGCTTATGGGGGAGTATATGGGGTCCTACGGATCGGTTTGGTATGATTTTTAGAGCCTCTGGTTGAGTTTGGAAAAACTAGCTCCGGCGAGGGAGCGCTAATGGCTACCCGAGCCTGTTGGGAGCCTTAGGCTCTGTTTGGTTTGTTCGTGAGGGGTCCAGGGAGGTGTGTGGAAGTGTGTGAGTGCATAAGAGTAGACAAGGGGGTTGGGGTTTACCTCAGTAGCCCCGGGTTCTCTTCTTCGTCTTTCCGTCTCTGGCGAGCTCTTCTTCCTTCTTCTCTGCGTCTTCTCTCCTATCCTAGCTCGTGTGAAGGTGTATGTGTGTGTATAGAGGGTGGTGAGGCAGAGAAGAAAGTGACGGTGTGTGTTTGGTTTGCTTCAAATTCTCTCGGTGACTCTCTCCCTCTCTCAAAGTCCCACATATATAAATACACAAGTATGATATACACCCAACATACATAAGTAGATTATGTATCTTGATAAACAAGATGGGAGTGATAGATTGATTGGAGTAGGATCTTAGGGAAGTGGGAGGGAGGCCGGCAGTGGAGGTGTATGTGTGGGTATCCGGCGGGTGTAGGAAGGGGTTGGTTGGTTAATGGTTTTAACCATAGGGTGTAGGGTAGTTAGGTAGTACATATGCCATTTTAGGAGAGATTCCTATTTTCCATTTTTGGTATGGTTGAGCCATCGCTAGAATCTACGTGTAATATAGTCTAATTAGACATAGATTTTACGGGATAACGTGCAATGTCAGTCCGGGGTTCAAAATTTGCAGTCTAAGCCACAATTAATTAAATACGTATACGTATTTGATCGGGTTCTGGGGTTATGAAATTAAAGTACTGGAATTACGGTCATCAAAATGCGGGGACCAGTTTTATTAATCACAAAAATTTTACGGGTATTACAAATCAATTGGTATCTTTCCCATTTGATTGCCATTCTACTGACCTAAATTCATGATGTGTTACTACACCAATCGATTGCCATGAAGTTTTTGTGACCAATCAATTGCCTTCTGTCCCAATCGATTGCCATCCATAGAGATAAGTTCTTAACTTTGATTCATGGTTTGACGTGTGGCACTCTCATTTCTCTATATATATGGCCCCATTTCATCCATTTAGACTCTTTTCAACAGTTGTGGTTGAGAGAAAGAGATAGCTTGTACATAATATATATACACACATCCATATATACACATACATATATATATACATTCACAACCATATACACATACTCTCAATTGTGCAGAGAAAAAAGAAGAGAATGAAGAAGAAGAGAAAGAGAAAGAGAAAGAAGAGAGAGAAACCTTGAGGTTTCCATAGCCAAACACACCCCACACTTAACTAGGTTAGTTTTAACTCACTTGGTCTCTCTTATGTGATGTTTGACAAGTTTAAATCAAGTTTATACATAACAAATGAGTCCTTAAGACGTTTATATATGTTATTTTATAAATCTACTGGAGAAGACGAAGTCCTAATCGATTGGACTTTTCTCAATCGATTGCCATCAGTCAGGACCCAATCGATTGCCATTATTTGTAACCCAATCGATTAACTTTATTTGTAACCCAATCAATTGCCAAAGTTAGCAATAGATTGACATTGTTTTGGATTCAATCGATTGCTATGAACCTCTATTAATTGTTATCATTTTTATCCCAATTATTTGGACCCTTGTCCCAATTAATTGGCAGTTACAGATTATGGTTAGTTTCTGTTGTTTATTATGTAAGGGGTCTGATCGTTCGATTTTCGATTCGGACTTTGATTATACAATTATTGGGATAATCGAGGATAATATGATACCAATGATAAGTATGATTGAGAATATTACATTAACGTTATGACAACAAATACTATGTTGTTCATGCATAGTTGGATTTTTGTTTCCTTTTACTCAAAGAGCAGTCAGGCCACCTGGGAACAGTCATGTGTCAGTATTCTTGTAGAACTTAAGTAGGTCTGATAAGTTTTGGGAATGGTACGTGGGCAAATGCCTAGCCATGACATGTCTTAATATGCAGTGGGTGGTGATATATCCTTAACGAGTAATAAGCTAGACCAAGTAGTCCTAAGATAGTTAGATGATCCACATTATATGCTTAATGAGCGGTGTTTGGGCTA
This sequence comes from Hydrangea macrophylla, assembly GCA_033977485.1. NCBI lineage: Eukaryota > Viridiplantae > Streptophyta > Magnoliopsida > Cornales > Hydrangeaceae > Hydrangea > Hydrangea macrophylla. The sequence continues at coordinate 19,055,791 of CM066989.1, forward strand.
TATCATCAATGAGCGGTGGATGGGGATTACTCTTATATAATGCTAAGTCATGGTAATAGGATGAGATACTATTGTTTGAAACGTTATATCCCTGACATGCAATGGATTTTTTATATCCTTAACGAATGGGGGATGGACTAACGTGGTGTTTATGCCATGCGATGGATGATTTATATCCTTAACGAGCGGTGGACAGAATGATTGAGTCTGTTCTTTCCAGTCAGAGTATGTTTGTTATCAATCTCGGAATAATCAGAAGATAAGGGTTGGTTATGGTACATTGAATAACGATGAAGATACTATTGTAACACTTTATTGTATTCATTTCATAACTTTTTATTACGTTATATAACTGGTACCCTATTAGTTTTATTCACTCAGCTCTCAGTAAGATGACGACCATTATTGCCTAGACATTCCCTGTCTAGACCACCCTATTCCTAATAATGTAGGTGATGGAGCTTACGATGATGTTACTACCTAGAGGAGGAACATGCAGAGGATGGCCCCACCGAAGACGGTTATGTAGGAGAAGACTACTACTCTGATGATTATGTTTACACCATAAAGACTAGATAGTTATTAGTCTCTATTTCTATTGAATTTTATAATTGGTACTTGGGCATATGTTGCCTCTAAACCTTTTATATACCCGCCGTCGCAAACTCTGATATTGTAATAGATAGGACTTGTGTAATATACTCAGATGTTTATATTACAGTTGCTCTTTATTTACAATTGCTTAGAATTGTGTGGTGTGGATAGTTGAGTGACTTCACCCGTCATTCCCTATGGACCCAAAAATGAAATTTATTTTTCTATATTTTTGATGTTCCGTGGCGTGATAGTATATTACAAAGTTTTCCAAAACATAAGTTGTTCAACACTTCAAAGATATAACTAAGCCAAAACTCTTATAATCGTGTTCTTTTCGACTGCATTTTCAAGTTTATGAACATATCCATATATTCACAACTCCCATGCCCAAACCCATCATGGTTGTCATTTCCTCTCCCATTCCCGTTCCGTACCTGCGGTGGTTATTCAATAACCACACAGAAACATATATTTGTATAAGCTTTCGCTGAGTGAGAGAACTATTCATTTTATTGGAATATTCAATTACAAATGCAACAATTATCATAGACAACAACAAAATGATCTCTAAAAAGTCAAAGAACTCCAGCCACCACCCCCGGGTTCTTCTTACCCTAGATCTTTTTTTGGACGCATAATGCGGATCACACACTCTTGTGACCCCAAACACATCACCGTCATTTCATTGTGGTCGTCACCACGCCCCACTTTTGTGGGCTTTCTATCCCTTACATATGGGACCTATAAATTGTGATAACTATTTGACTTCCCTTTGATCCACATAAGCATATAAGCAACTTAGCATATAATTATAGCAATTTTTTAAAGCATTGACATGTTTTACACAAATTCGTCATCATATAGTCATATAAACATGAACTAAGTATTCTTTAATAACAATTATCACATTAACATATCTAAATGGCCAATGTTGGGATTAGAGCACTTACCTCTTCGATTCTTAGCCAATCATGTTCCAAAATGACATAGCTTTGAAAAGCATCAATTTGAGCTATATGAAACATCTTAAACCACCAATGGTGTATCATAGAATTGAAAATCCTAGGAAGGAAAGAAAATTTTAGTTTTCTCCAAAATTTTAAAGTTTTCTCCAAAATTTTAAGGAAATAACAAAAGAAAGAAAAGAGAAGAAAAAAGCTTTATTTGGCGTTGATCATTCACCAAAAGAAGATGTAGCAATCATAACCTCATAAAAAACAAGATTTCATTTCCTTAAGATTCCTAACACTCAAAATTATTACCTACCATTTATAAAAAAAAAACATTCTAGTGTGCATTGTAATTCAATTGGCACCCTTTAATTTTTTTTTTTTGTTTTGTGCTCTGTATTGTTTTATTCATCTTGCTATCATGAGACCTTGCAGAGAAGTGGTTTGAGGTGAACAAAGTTAATTTTCAATAAGTTCTTCTTCCATTGACAAAGATGTCTATTTTGGGGAAAAATTGAAATTTGTTGGCACAAAAGGAAAAGGTGTCACTCACTCTTCCATTTTTTTCTACCCTACAAAACAAATGATTCTATCATCTTTCTTCCCTTTCCCCTTGTACTAAACATGTTGTTAAAGAAATCCATTGCACTGCAATTGTGGTTGTAATTATATACTTGCAGTCTAAGCATTTTGATAACAATAATCTACTTGTGATAGATTACAATATAAATCGAAATTCATAAATCTTAGGTGTAAAAGAAGTATCTTTACCTCATTCATGCTAGCATTTCAAAACATGTATAGTACCCAAAGAAAAGAACTTATTAATTTTTTTTAATTTTCATTATTTCTGAGTAATGACACACACATACACACACACACACACAATTCCACACACTTTTCCACACCCATCAATCATGGCCCTTGATTTCATTGGACCCCATGTAGATCCCACATGGGTCCCATGCGAGAGCACTTGAGATCTACTAGAATCAAGGGCTATGATTGATAGGTGTGAAAAAGTGTGTGGAATAGTGTGTGTGTGTGGGGGGGGGGGGGGTATCGTTATTGATTTAGAAAGCTATAATGGTAATTAGATATTTGCAATCTATGCATGTATTTAGAAAGTCATAACGGTTATTAAATTTGTAATCTCGCTATTGAGATTGTCATAATCTAGTTGTAATACCAAAATATACCTACCATATATTATGTTGTACATTACCACGTATATAAATCCAATCATTAGTCTAAGGTGAAGAAAGCACCAAATTAAAACACCACATCTAAAAAGAAAATTTGAAAATGAGTTACATGATGAGAAGTTTCTTTTCCTACATCATGCTAGCAATTTTCGTTGTTTTCACAACAAATGCCGAAAATGGTTATATTGACAAGTACATAGTTCATATCCTAAATGGACTCACACCCGCTAACCCTCCTTTGAGATTTCATTGCAAATCCAAAGACGACGACCTTGGAATACATGTTTCGCTCGCGGGTGATGACTTCAATTGGCGTTTCGGTCGCAATTTCTGGGGAACCACAAGGTTCTACTGCTACTTTTGGTACGGAGATAAGAAGACACAGAGTTTTGATGTTTACAATGAACATATATCAGGCTCGTGTTACAAGGTTCCCTTTGTAGGCACAGGGACTTGCTACTGGCTAGTTAAAGATGACGGTTTCTTTTTCAGCTATACTAATGCTGAGTGGAAGAAAAAATTTGACTGGGCATGATTATTGTACTAACAATACCATGTGTTGTGCTTAAAAGTATAATAAATAATTAATTATTAAGAGAACAATAATAACAGTGAAAATTTCAGCTTCCGACTTATTCCTTCATCCTTTGCATAAAACCAAACATAATATTCTATCTGCTTCGCTCCCCTTTTCTCCTAATTCTATTCCATTTTTCTCATATGAAACATACCTTTGTACTATGTTTGGGAGGAGAGATGGAAAAGTAGAAGGAAAGAAAGAGTGGAGGGATGGATGGGGTATATATCCCTAAGGTAACGAAATGAGTGCTCCCTTCTTCTGTTTGGTTGAACAAGATAGGAGTGAGGAAGGAAAGAAAAAAATACTATATAGTTTACTACTGTATCCCTATATTAAAATAGGGGTAAATATCACTTACCTCCCTTAACGTTTAACCTAATAACACTTGCCTCCCTTGACATTTTAAGTGTAACACTTACCTCCCCTGTCACATTCTGTCAGTAGACGTGCTTAATGGATGTGGACTTTTTACTATTTTACCCTTAGTCCTTGTTTGAATAAAAAAAATTCAGAGTTATGCTTTCGATTTCTACTCTCTCACTATTATTTTCCTCCACAAACAAATGATCAATCCATCTCCAACCTATCATCCATATACCAGATTAAAAGCCCAAAAGACCACCACTGTCGCCTTGAAGTGGATGATGATAAGTGACAAGAGGAGGAGAGAGATGAGCCTAGTAAAGGGTTTTGATTTCACAACATTCACTCTTATTCCAAGAATTTGTTGACAATGTAATTGCAGATGAAAAATTGGACGAATTTTTTTTGAAATCTCACAAATCAAAAACCTGTTGAATCACATGGAAGGACCCAAAATTAACTTCACAGTCCCATTTAGAGAAGAATTGTAGAGAGTGAAAATGGATCTTGAACCAATTGGGTCTACTTTTTAGAGAGAGAATAAAGGCAAACATGAACAAATTGATATGTGCAAAGTCGAGGGTTTTGATACATCATAGAAAGGCAAATCTCATTTTCCTAAATGGCAAATTGCAATTTCAAGGGATCAATCATGATACAATCCATGGATATGGGTCTATATTCATGATTTGTATCTACATTCATGTGTTGAAATTGATGAATGAAGTTAAGTTTTTGTCACCCATGGAGGGGGGTCTATATTCCTAAACCAATCCAAAAATGAAAATGAAGTACAATTCCAAGGTTTGGGTATTTATATACATATATATATATGTATGTGTGTGTATGACTGTGAGTGCATTTGTGTGTGTATGTTGTTTTTCTTTCTCTTTTTTTTAGCTAGGGTAATTTTGGCATTTTAGTTTTTTTAAGTGACTTTATTATATTATGTTAATTTGTTTAATGATAAATTAATGGAGGGGGACTTCGTTATTAAAATTTGATAATAAGGGAGGCACTGTTGAAACGTGGAGGGAAGTAAGTGTTATTAGATCAAACCTCAAGGGAGGTAGGTGATATTTACCCTTAAAACAAATATCATTGTTTGTAAGAGCAAAAAAGTCAAAATTGAAGAAAAGCATTTTCTCTCTCCTAATTCGTCCACTTTTGGACACAGTATAACTTGTGGGCTTGGATGGAAGTGACATCCCTTCTCTTTCCCCTATCTATATACCATCTTCCATCTCACCCAAATAGTGTTTTTAACCTCTTCCCTCCTCACTCTTCTCAACCCCTTTCCTTCTTTCCATTATTCCCTAATACCAAACATTAGAGATAGATCTTTATATGCCATAATGGGTAATTAGTTATGTAAAAGCCATAATGGCACTATGATATTTGTAATTAAGGTATTTAGATTGCCATTATATGCTTAAAATACCCAAAGTACATCTACCATGATGGTATGCATAGCTTTTAAGTCACCAATTGATCCAAAAGTTTAAACTGTTAGAGAATTAGCTCAATAACATCTATCAAGGTCCAACACCTTCCTCGCACACAACCCCGTTTCACTCGTAGAGAGCCAACAAACTGAACTCCATCATAATAAAGACAAATAACAAAGTGCACATACGCACGTCAAAGGGGTGGTATAGAGATTTGAACATGAGACCTCCCACAAAAAAAAGATTTGAAATGATGTTAAGTCATAAGTTGCTTCAAGAGCTTAAGTTGTTAGAGAATGAGATCAACAAAATCTATCAAATTCCAACGCCCTGCTATATGAATCAATTTGCCTATCTTCGAACACCACAACCAGCACTTGCCAACATGAATTGCACCATGTGTGGATGCTGGACTTTTTCCTCTCTCATCCATGGCCTTTTCTTGTGTATTTCAAAAAGGAGTCGCTACTTAATTTTAAGGAAACAAATTAAGAAACCATTTTTAAAGCTATTGTTCTTTAGAACTATAGATTTCTAGGTCCGGGAATTATGGAATAAGAGGGGAAGGAGCCTAATGGGACTAAAGCACCCCATCTTATCCTATCATAGATATGCCTCTAGTCACCATCCTTATATTCAATTGGAAATCTTACGTGTGTCCTCAAACAATACATAGATATAGATATTCATGACGTAATCACCTTGAAAGGGCGTAAGATTGCTAAAAGAGGCATCCAAAATAACGTCGTACCTTGATAGCACTACAAAATAGAGGATTAGTCCACATGGATAACCATGATTAATAACAAGAATTCACCTAGACCTAAATAGGGAGAGATAACAAAGCCTCAAATCTTTTCCCGTCAAGGAAATTGCAACACTTCCATGGATGTATGAGTCTCAACGGGAAGGTCAAAAGAGACATTAACCTAGAGCCAACGTACTGTCAACATAGAAGTGACATGACTTCAACATGACGGGAAATAATTCTTAACTAAATTAGCAAATTATAATTCATCATTACAATATATGCTCTAGCATTCCTAGAACACAAGATTTATCCTACTCATGATAATGAGGATGCATGGAGAATGAACAAGTTATGAATCACTTTGAATTGGATTTTTAGGTTCAATTAGTCATAATAAAACATTAAAACATGATTTGAGCCTGAAGGCTTTAAAACATCATTTGGGTCCAAATTAGCAAGGATCATCAAATCAGTCTCTGAATTTCAGAATTTATAGAACAGAAGTATGAACTTCACAAATTAGAAAACAGTGGTTCCCAAGGTTTTATTTGGATGATTTCATGTTGGGGAAATCACATCTAGTCTCCCAATAGGGTCTGTAAGAAATCAATGCAAAAACAAAACAAAATGAAGAACAATCACAAGAACACCAGCTTTCTACATGGTTCGGCCAATTATGACTACGTCTACACCGTTGCAGAGTTGTATTATGCTTTAGGGTTATAAAGAGAGTTGCAATCAATGTTTACAGTCTTAGAAAAGAGCATTTATAGCCTATACAAAGTTTCCTAACGAAATAGCTTCCTAAACCAAATAGGAAATAGAGCATCTGCTGTAGATCCCCGATCTTTTTCGAGCGGCTCAACTAACGGGCGACATTCCAGCAAGTTCAAGGAAAACCTCTCTCCTAAACTTGTTCACATGTTCGCTCGAGTGGTGCCTACCCGCGCCGATCACTTGGGCGACATTTCCTTGCCCAGACTTCTTTCTCCTTTTGCGAATAGAAGCTCCACCAAAACTATCCCAACCTCTTGGGATTAGGCTCCACCACTCCTACCAATCTCCCACTTGGAGACTAAACACCGCTGTAACCCATAACAAAAAACCCTTCTCAAAGCAACAATCATACCCTCTGCAACGTGTCTTCAAGTCCTAAGCTTGAAGACTTGTCAATGGTCACCGCCTTTATCAACATGTCCATTAGATTATAACTCTTACTGATCTTCTCAAGGGATAGCACTTCATCATCCAAGAGAGAACGTATAAAGTGATACCTCAATTTAATATGCTTTTTCCTGAAATAGAAAAGCGGATTATTTGCTAGATGAATAGTACTTGGACTATCATAGTGTGAAATGCTATTTCCATGCTCCTTCCCAAATTCCTTCAAGAACTCTTATAGGCAAATCATGTCCATGCTTACCTCCATTATAGCAACATACTCTACTTTAGTAATGGAGAGAGCTACAATCTTTTATAATTGAGACACCCTACTGATAGTCATACCACCAAAAATATAAACATACCCCGTTGTACTCTTTTGGTTGTCCATATCCTCAGCCAAATCTGCATCAACATAACCTTGTAGTACCATATTTGCTCCTTTCAAACAAAGAGCCATCTCTGAAGTGCCCCTCAAATTTATGAGAACCCACTTTAATGCCTCCCAATACTTCATGCTCGAATTGCTCATGTACCTACTCATAACTCCCACTGCATATGCAATGTCTGGGCGTGTACATACCATGACATACACAAGGCTTCCAACTGTCGAAGCATACAGAACTCTTTCCATATACTTCCATTCTTCTTTGGTTTCTAGACATTGCTCCATTAATAGCCTAAAGTGACTAGCCAAAGGAGAACCCACTGGTTTTGCATCTCCTATGCTAAACCTGCTAAGCACCCTCTTCACGTACTCTTCTTGTGACAGTTTCAACATACCTGCTTCTCTGTCCCTACTAATCCTCATCCCTAAGATTTGTTTAGCTTCGTCCAGATCTTTTATCGTAAGGTGTTCGGATAGCTGACTCTTTAAATTGTTTATATCTTGAATGCTTGATCCTGCTAATAATATATCATCATCATATAAGAGCAAAATGATGAAATCACTTCCAAACCTCTTCACTTAACAACAATGATCTGCCTGACATCTTGTGAAGCCACTTGCACCCATGAAATTGTCGAACTTCTTGTGCCACTACCGAGGTGCTTACTGCAAACCATATAAGCTTTTCACAAGCTTGCAAATCATTTCCTCTCTCTAGATGCTTTAAAGCCTAGCAGTTGCTTTATGTAGATTTCTTCATCTAATTACAGTAGAGAAAAGTCGTCTTCACATATAGGTGCTCTAGATGTAATTCTTTCACCGCCACTATGCTTAAAACTACCTTGATTGTGGTTGGCCTTACAATCGAAGAGAAATTTTTTTATAATCAATACCTTCCTTTTGTTGAAATACCTTTACCACCAATCTCACCTTATAGTGTCTGCTACCATCGTGCTCTTTCTTTAACTTGTAAACCCATTTGTTGTGAAGTGCCTTCTTTACCTTTGGTAACTTGGTAAGTTCCCATGTCTCATTTGACTTCAGTGAGTCCATCTCATCTTTCATGTCTAACTCCCACTTAACTAAATCATCCACTTATGGAGCTTCTTTATAATTTCCGGTTCACCACTTTATGTTAATAACAAATACTACAAAGATGGAGAATACCTCTGTGTAGGTCTAAAGACTTTGGAAGACCACCTCACTATAGAATCTAGTGTGACCGACTCTTGCCACAAAACTGTGTTTGCCGGTGTGTTCTCATCTCCAAAATCTTCAGTTTCTGATGGCTCTTCTGGGTCAACATACCCAGTCTTCTCAACTTGAGCTTTCGTGCTGCTTGACTTTGCACCCATCCTATCCTTGTACATCACCTTCTCATTGAATATGACATCCTCGCTTCAAATGATTTTCCATTTTTGGTCATTCTAAAGCCAATACCCAAACTCATCTGTGCCATAACCAATGAAAGTGCACTTCCTCGATTTAGGGTCCAAATTGCTGCTAGCTTTAGAATCAATATTCACGTATAAAACACAACCAAATACACACAATTATGAAAGATTTTTCTCTTTTCTGCTCCAAACCTCCTCTGATTACCTCCCATCCAAATGAATGGATGGTCCACGATTGATAAGGTGTGAAGCCGTGCTAACTGCATCCACCTAATACATATTAGGCAACCTAGAATGTATCCTCATACTTCTGGCTCGTTCTTTCAAAGTTCTGTTCATGCGTTTGGCAATGCCATTTTGCTGCGGGGGGGCCTTGGAATAGTGTTCTTCATCCTAATTCCATTAGTTGAACAAAACTTAGTAAACTCACTGTCTTTGTACTCTCCTCCATTGTCGGATGTAAGGCATTTTACCTTTTCATTCTCCACCAAGGCTTTCCACTTATTAAAAGTGCAAAAGACATCTGATTTATTCTTCAAAAAATAAACCCACACTTTCCTAAAAGAATTGTCAATGAAAGTTACATAGTACCTCGAGCTTCCAAGTGATGAACCTATAGACAGTCCCCATATATCGGCATGAACAAGCTCTAGCTTCTCCATCTTCACCCTTCTCCCAGTCTTTAAAAAACTCAACTTCCTCTATTTCTCAAAAACACAATCATCACAAAAAGTCAATCTACACTAACTTTATGCCTTGTAGCTTTCTCTTCGACTATAGAACTTTCATCCCTTTCTTACTCATGTATCCAAGTTTGTAGTGCCATAGATTGAACTCGTTGCTTGACTTAACAACTGATATGGCATCTGTATGGTCATATATAGAGTGCCTTCCCTATTACCATGAGCCAACACCATGGCGCCCTTGATAACCTTCCAATCATGATTGCAAAACGACGTAGTGTATCCCACACTAGCAAGTTGGCTCACTAAATTCAAATTCATCTTCAAGCATGGCACATGTCTAACATCATTTAATTTCCACATCGCTCTATTGGGTAGCTTCACATTCACCATACCCTTACCAATAACATTGCAAGGTTTATCATCCCTAAGATAAACCCTCCTGAAGTAACCCCGAACATAGTCCTTTATGACTTCCATGTTCAATATACCATGAAAAGAGGCACCCAAATCTACAATCCAAGATTCTATTTGAGTATCAAGATGCAAAATAAGAGCATCTTCAACGTCACTAGTCACTGCACTTACGGAATCCTACTCCTTATTCTTCTTTTCCCTTACTACACATCTTCGTACGACACTCTTTACTAAAATGACCCTTCTTTCCACAGTCCCAACATTCTGCATCAGCGGCCTTTACTTTTCCTTTAGACCTCCCCCTCCTTGATTTTGATCGTCCCCGGTTTGCATTCTTCCCCAGTGCTCTCCCTCCGTTCTTCATATTCAACGCTGACCTAGATGATTTACCCGATTCTCTCCTCTGAATTTCTTTGCTGAGAACCAAGTCAAGGACATCACCATACTTCAGCATATTCCTCCTGAAAGCACTACTAACAACTGTGATAGTCCTATTCCAACTATCTGGAAAAGATGACAGTAAAATTAGAGCCCTAATCTCATCAAAAAAATGAATTCAATACAAACTAAACTCAACTGTGTAGTTACAATATTGAATTCATTAAGGTGATTTGTTACAGATACACCTTTTTCCATACGTAAGGTAAAAAGATGTCACATCAAATATTCCATATTTGAAGTCGAGGGTTTCTCATACATGTTAGATAAAGCAGTCATATGACTCTTCATTATCTTCTTTGTAATATTAAAGGCAACGCTGCAAGCCAACGTTAACCAGATCATACCTAGGGCTTGTCGGTCTAACAATGCCCAATCCCCATCTTTTATCCCTTCTAGTTTCTATCCTAAAAGAGGAGCATAGAGTTTCTTCTGATAAAGATAATCCCTTCTAGTTTCTATGTGGTTCAGCCAATTATGCCTAAGTCCACACCATTGCAGAGTTGTATTATGCTTTAGGGTTCCAAAGAGAGTTGCAGTCAATATTTACAACCTTAGGAAAGAGCATTTATAGCCTATACAAAGTTTCCTAACAAAACAGCTTCCTAAACCAAATAGGAAATAGAACTTCTGTTGTAGATACCCAATCCAGCTCGAGTGCCTCCCAATTAGGATGGTCACTTGGCGGGTGACATTATAGCAAGTTCAAGGAAAACCTCACTCCTAAACTTGCACACATTTCCGCTTGAGCGGCGCCTACTCGCTCTCGCGACCCACTCAAGTAACATTTCCTTGCCCAGACATCTTTCTCCTTTTGCGAATAGACGCTCTACCAAAATTATCCCAAGCTCTTGGGATTAGGCTCTACCATTCCTATCATTTCACATATAACATACCTCTATGAGTCTAGTTTTTAAATCAAAAACAAAATCAAAGATCACATAGTTCAATCTCTAGGAATTGACCTTGGATCAAAGATTGCTCATATTATGTTAACTCTCTGTCTAGCAATCTTGCATGATCTATTAAAAATATCATACCAACCTTAAGACACTAAACTTTCCTAGAGATTTTCATAACTCATAAAAATTTATGGAAAAATTATTTCGATACCTAAATAATTTAATTAAGGTTCTGATCCACTCATTTTAAATAGAGTTCACTATTTTGGAATTATGGATAGAAAGTGACTTGTTCACAAAATCCATAACCAAACCATATAGATATGTGTATTAAGAACGCATTTTAATTGATCTCATTCAAATCCAATGGATCATGATTTAATTAAAAATCCTTGATCATAGATCATCATTGAAGTCACTACACCATTGATGATTTGATAATCATGATTCAAATCAAAATAGTTCCATATTTCTATGGAGAATATAGATCAAGTATGATTATGATCAACACAAAACTTACTTACTTATTATAGAAACTCATGGATTTAGCCTTGGAGAAACCCTCAACATAGATCTTATGAAAGAGTCTAGAAATGATTTCTTAGGCCTTACTCAATTCTTTGAATGAATCCAAATACTTGAATTTAAAAGTCCAATGATGGAATCAACAAAATCAACACCTAATTCCTTTCCCAAATTCATGATCCTTGAGGATTGAAAACTTAATTTCTTCAAAACTAAATGAAACTTGAAAGTTTCATAAGCTTCAAGTGAATGAACCAAAGTCATGGACATAGACTTAGATCCATCTAGATTAACTATAATCCTCTTATAATCATGAAATTACAGAGAATTAGAAAATCAAACCTCAAGGAATTCAAATGGAATATTGGAGATTCCATGAACTTCAAGAAAAGAGCAAAAGAGAGAAAGGATGAAATCAAAGCAAATTTCAAAGATCCATGGCTAGATTTTGACTGAAAACCTATTTTACATATATGATATGATCATCTAGATCCAAATCAACACCAATTCAATCACAATTTGATCAAGTGGTGTGTGAAGATAGGATGACAAATAGTCTTTGAAAAATTTGTAAAAATCTGATAGTGATCTATAAATTGTGATTGAATTATTGAATATAAGATCATGGATGAGAGAATTACCTCTATAAATGCTCAGATTTATAGAGAATTTGATTGAATTGGATCAATATCCAAACTTTTCTTCACTACCCTTCTTCAAACTCTTATTTCCTTCTTGTTTTGATTCCAAAAACCTTCTTGTTGGTTGATTTTGATATTCAGAAAACTATATTTCTCTAACACAAACTGAGTTCCTTACTTTTCTCTCTTTTAAATCTATAATTCGAATTCAATTCCCTATCAAACTCACCAACATCCTATCTCTTTGAATAAAGCCTATATATAGAATAATTGAAGTGGAGGGTAATTGTGTTCTTTTAGGATGATATTAGCATACAGAATGTGACCTAAGAGTGCTAAGTATGGACTAAAAAAATGTGGTCGTTTGGGATATTCTAGAGATCCAAGCAGGATTCTAGAAATATTTTATTTTTCAAAACTGTGCCCAGAGCGGTACTTAGTGAATAGATTGCGACACTCAGCGAGTGCCGACTTGTAGTCCCCAAGTGCCGGTTCTTGCCTTTTTCAATAATTTTTGTCTTTTCTTTATTTTTTTTATTTATCCTTTTAAAATACTTTGTCTAATTCATTATAGCTCCAAAAATTACAAATAAAATATTCTTGGAAAGGTTTTGAAGCCTAGAACAAGTTCTATTCATCTCGAAGACCTAATTTTCTTTATTTTTATCAAATTTGTACCTTCCCTCTAATAAAGATAATGATTGAAATGAGATAATTGAGTTCTTGAACCTCTTTCCTTGGAACTAAAGATTATCTCAATCATTCTTGTTTCTTTATCATGCGTACTTCCATTCAAAGGCCATAAGATTGCAATCTTAGGGACTTTTTGGTTCAAAAAAAGGTTTGAAGAGTTTTCAAAAGTTCGTGAAGCATCCATTGAAGACTATCGAATCATGTTAGACAGTGTCATCACTGCATCCAAAGGTAATTCTCCCTATGTTTGACCGTTCGGTCAAATTGGGGTGTCTACACCATGAGAAGTACTTTTGTATCCTTACTATGGTGGCACTCAAAAATTGGTTTGCATAACACAAGGTCCAAGATTAATCCCTATGGGAAAGTTCATTGTTTACATCATCAATAAACTTCCATTGAATAGCCCTTTATCAATCATTCATTGGAATTTTAAAGACAATGACCTTGGCAACACTACCTCGACAAAGTTGAGGAGTTATAATGGCATTTCTAATGCAAGTTATGGGGAAACACATACTTCTTCTACTTCTTCTACAAAGGTAATTAGTACTAAATTATTTTTGTCATTTTTAGTGAAAACAGCTAGTAGTTGTCTTACAAATTCTCCTGATGCATGATTTGTGAGGAATTGCTTATAGTTGGTAAGATGTAATAGTTTCTATTTCAGTAATGACAATTCTTCTTGGAAGAAAAAAAAAAGATTGGCCAGCCATGCCATGATTATACTAAATATACCATGTGTTGGGATTGGATATATAATTAGTGATTATTGTAAGGAAACAATGATACTAGGAAGTTGTTCATTGCATTTATTTGATTTATTACTTACTTAATTGATATACCCAAAACTAGCTCTACCACACAGCTGAGCGGTTCTACATAGCGACCGACCCATATCAAAGCCAGGATATGCATACCTGTCCAAATGGGCTCTATCCCGAGCAGTCTAGGATATCTAAGGCTTCCAGGTCATGTAGCACAAGGTCCTATCAGAGGAAAAGCAAGACCCACAGATTGGGCTGACGTCTCCTAGTCACCAAATAGCAGGGGACCACCTCCGCTTGATTAGAGGTGCATCTCCCACATCTTGGAACCTAGCAGTTTCCTAAACCAATTAGGAAACCTTCTAGATTTGCATTTGTAGTTTCCTAGTTAGATTAGGAAATTGGCCGGATATACATGGATCATCATAGGTTCTCATTACTTACCTAATTAGACTGAAATGCCTTATAAGGGAGGACTCTTCTTTATATAAAAGGGTCCTCCCATTCCCTTAGAGGGGATCCTATCTGAATTCAAGCTAACAAAAGCATATCATATTGTCTACCCCGATCCCTAAAATCCTGAAAGGTTTGCCCTACACAGCCGATCTTTGGTAGTTCTATAGTCACCATTATTGGATCACCAAGGTCCCTAAAGTAGTTTTCTTTCACTAAGTGGAGTGCCCAAATACGCTTGTGGATGTAGGTTCCACTGTTAACAGGACCGAACCATATACAAACTCTCTTTCTCCCTCTTTATCTCTTTCTTTTATCCGCTTAAAACACATCAAACTCTTCTTGCCCAAAAACAACATCATTAGTTTGGCATCGTCTGTGAGAACTGACAAATTTCATTAAAAACAAATCTCTTAACGACGGTCCTTGTGCCATCCGTAGTAGTTTTAATACTGGACCAAATCACAACAGCCCTTGCATAACTTTTTAAGGACCAACGATAGACCCAGTAGCATATCGATACCTTACTGGCTCAACAGAATAATGTCCCGCCAGCTAATATTCCTCTTAGGAATGTTAGTGGAAGTCGAGCACCACCTCAAGGCCGACGATCAACTCGAGGCCTTCCAGGCCCTGTGGATGATACCAGGGACGTGGTCAATGATAGGCATGCTGCCTGGGAAGAGAAGCTAAAATGTTTGACTTAGGAATCGGTCTAAGATTCCTCAACCAGGAGCCGTGGTAATCTTAGACACTAGACTAGCCAAAGTCATAGCCGAACTATTTCCCAGAGGATAGCCACTCATGATCATACAGATAGTGATCAGGACAGGGTGGAAATCAAAATTAGGGACCTAGAGAGATAGATCGGGGACATGGCCAAAAATATCAACAAGAGGTCAGTCTATGACCACACCGACATGGATACGAAGTCCCATTTTATCACAGAGTTTACCAGGTTTTTCGTCCCTCAAAAGTTCAAACATTCTCAGATAGAGTCATATTATAGGTCAAGAAGCTCGCTGGACTATGTCCATGCTTACAAGTCTTGAATGGTTCTTACCACTAACTCAGACGAACTCTACTGCCTAGCCTTTTCCAGTGCTTTGAAGAGCGCAGCAATCCAGTGGTTCCATTCTCTAAAATCGAGGTCGATCAGTAGTTTCAAGTAGCTCAACAAGTCATCAGCGAGTTTATTAGTATACATGAACAACCAAATCCTGATATGCAGTTAATTACTCACTGCCTGGCAAAGAAAGAATGAGTTTCTTAAGGAATTCTTCGATCGGTTCAACCAAGAGAAGCTCAGGGTTTACGATCTGAATGAAATTATCGCTATTATCACCTTCTACTCGGGGGCACACTAAGTACACCATGCATTTTGTAGAAACCAACTGACAACCTTGGTTGAACTCACCACAAGGTTTGGGAAATATGTCAACACCAAAGAGTTTCTAAAGATAAAAGACCCAAGCACATAAATGACAAGGCTTTGAATAGCAAGCAAAAGTGGGATCTACCCGAGTGGAACAATAGAAAGAAACCCAAGAAGGACTAGCATAAAGGTGATCAGGATCAGGCCCCAGTACCTTTCATGCCACTTTTTGGTCCTATTCAGGAGGTTATGGGTGTAGCAGAAGATCAGAAACTACTAAAAAATTTGACCAAGTTAAAGAGTCCCCAAAAAGGAAAAATTAAGATAAGTATTGTTGCTACCACAAGGATCATGACCATGATACTGAGGATTGATTTAAGTTGAAGATCACAATCGAGAAACTGATCGAGAAGGGCCGTCTAGTTGATTTTGTCACTATTAATAGACAACCTAGGTCAAACAATCACCCTCCTGAATAGTAGCCCCTCGATAATAGTAACGTGATCTTTGGAGGAACGTCAAGAGGATGAGACTCATAATTAGCTAGGAAGAGACATGCACGAGCTTCCCGATCAGAAGTCACATCTGTCCAGCCAACGAATCCCCCATAGACAGATTTACTCACCTTTTTATCCGATGATCTCCAAGGTATACATATTCCCTATGATGATACCCTTATGGTGATGCTCACTATTGCCAACTACTCGGTCAGTAGAGTACTAATTGATATTGGTAGTTCCTCTAATATACTCACTACCTCAGCATTTGATCAGCTTAGGATCTCCAGAGAAAGACTCTGACTGGTTGCCATGCCTCTGGTCGGGTTCAACAAATCTAGTATGCAACCACTTAGAATGATAAAGCTACAAGTTCTACTAGGGACCACCCTTAACAAGATTCAACACTTGCCAGTTTGTGGTTATAGAAGCACTTTCTGCCTAAAATGTCATACTCGGGAGACATACTCTCAATTGGGCCACGGCTGTTGTGTCAACTTACAGCTTTGTTGTCAAGTTTTCCACCCTAAAGGGTCAGGGTCTTTAAAGGAGATCAAGCCACAACTCAGTATTGGTATGTCAACTCACTCCAAAAAGTTGCTGTGTCAGAATCTCTGAACATTGAAGAGCTAGATCCAAGGCTTGACAAAGATCGAATAAGCATGGTCTGAGACCTCGTACCAGTAGTGTTGGATAACTGCTTCCCTGATCAAGCCGTCAACATTGGATCCCTTCTTAAACCCAAGCTCTGTGAAGAACTGATCTAATTTCTCAGGTAAAATGAAGAGGCGTTTGCATGGTGTCATAAGGACATGCCAGCTATTAATCCCAAAATTATGTCCAACCGATTCAATGTTGACCCAGATTTCTGCTATATCAAACAAACAAGAAGAGGAATGGATTCATAAAGACAGTTATAGGGAAGAGTTTGAAAAATTGCTCAATACCAAGTCAATCAGGAAAGTATAGTATCATGACTGGTTAGCTAATGTTGTTCTTATCAAGAAAAAGCAACAATAAGTAGAGGCTCTGCATGGACTTCACAGATCTAAACAAGGCTTGCCCCAAGTATTGCTATCCTCTGCCATGGATAGACCTCCTAGATGATTTAATGACAAGCTTTGCCTTGCTCTCAATCATAGACGCCTACTTGGGTATAACCAGATCCGAATGTTCCCCGAGAACAAAGAAAAGACGTCATTCATCACCGATCAAGGAACTTACTACTATAAGGTGATGCCCTTCACACTCAAGAATGTAGGGGTGACCTATCAACGACTAGCCAATCTTATGTTCAGAACCTTTATTGTGAAGAGCATGGAAGTAGATGTTGACGACCTCCTGGGCAAAAGAATGCGAGAGTTGGATCATCTTTAACATCTAGTTGAGACATTCATTATCCTGAAGAAGTTCCAGATAATGGTGAACCCTGCCAGGTATGCCTTCAGTGTCTCCTCGGGTAAGTTTTTGGGATATATGGTACTAGGTAGGGTATCGAAGCCAATCCAAAAAAGATCCAGGCAATCATCAGCATGCAATAGCCTAGATCAGCAAAAAAAAGTTTAAAGTTTGGAAAGACAGGTAGCAGCATTAAACAGGTTCATGTCTTGAGCTACCGACCGGTGCCTGTTATTCTTCAAGATTCTCCGTAAAGCCTTCGAGTGGTCAGAGGACTGTGTGAGGGCATTCTAGGAACTAAAAAAGTACTTGGTCTCACCCTTTCTGCTCTCATTGCCCATTCAGGAAGTGGAGTTTTACCTTTACGTGGCAATGTCTCTATCAGGTGTCAGCTTAACCCTGATTAGGGCAGAGCACGGGATCCAGCATCTAGTGTACTACACAAACCGAGCCCTTTAGGGCATAGAAAGTAGATATTTACTCATAAAAAAATTGGCCTTTGCACTCATCACCTCGGCAAGGTGTCTTCGACCTTATTTCCAGGCCCATACTATAGTTATTCTTACTGGCCAACCTCTTTGAAGGATTTTATCCCAGCCAGAGACATCTGGTCAGCTTCTGAAGTGGTCTTTTAAATTGGAAGAGTTTGAGAGGGTGTATAGACTGAGGATAGCTATCAAAGGTCAGGCAGTGGTAGACTTTCTTGTAGAATTCACCTACTCAAAAGATCTAATAGAAAAGCCAACATAGCCTGACCTACCACAAGAGTTATAGGCTACGATCTCTGCCTAGGTCCTGTATATTGAAGGGTCCTAAAATTATCAAGGAAGTGGAGCGGGTATCAACTTAACCACCCCCAACGGGATCTAGATTGAGTGCGTCCTCAGTAGAATGGGCATTCAGCAACTCGCAGCTAGTAGTCAATCAAGTCCAACAGCACTACGAGGCTAGGAAGAGAACACGGTAGCCTATTTGGCACTTATCTGGTAGGTTATTGGTAAGGTTAAGGGCCTATCAATCACCAGATCTCGAGAGAAGAGAATGTCAAGGAAGACAAGTTGGCATATTTAGCCTTATGTTTTGAGATGGAACTTTAGGGCATCTGAATAGAATACCTTCTTGTGCCAAGTGTGGCACCCCAGGAAGGTCTGTACATAGACCTAGTAGATTAGGGTTCCAGTTGGATGGACCCCATCACCATCTCCTAAGCACCAAAGAGCTCCTGATAGATATATTCAAAGTAAGGCACATCATATTTCAAGCAGTTAAGTATCACCTCATTGATGGCATCCTATACAGGAGAGGATATACCATCCCTTACCTCTGATGTATTCATTATACCTAGACCAATGTATCCTTTTAGAAATCCATAATGGGGTCTGGGGGAGTCACATTGGAGGTCGGGCATTATCTAGAAAAGCTCTACTTCAAGGTTACTTGTAGCCAACTATGGCTCAGGACTCTCTGGACTATGTATAGAAATGCAAAAAATGCCAGAGGTATGTAAACATGTGTACTGTCCCAGCAAAACACAAGACTCCTATCCTCAGGTCTTGGCCTTTTACGCAGTGGGGCATTGACATAGTTGGTCCCCTATCAACGGTGATGGGCCAGGTCAAGTTTGCTATCATTGCGATAGATTACTTTACAAAGTGGGTGGACGTCGAGCCACTGGCAATGATCATGGAAAAGAAAATGTAGAGTTTCATTGAAAGGAACATCCTCAATAGGTTTAGAATTCCCCGAGTGCTTGTCAATGATAATAAAAAGTAGTTTGATACACTAGTGTTCAGAAAATTCTACTCAAATCATGGCATCTCCAACCATTATTCCTCATCCAAGCACCCTCAAGTAAATGGGCAGATCGAGGAAACCAATCGAACAATCCTATAACCCATCAAGACAATACTAGAGAATGTCAAAGGACTTTGGGTGGAAGAGTTGTTGAGCCTTTTATGGGCCTATCACATGACACCCCAAGCATCAATAGGTGAGACCCTATTCTTACTCACAATACGGGTTTGAGGTAGTAGTCCCGACCAAGCTCAACCTAGCTTTATACAGGTTGGAAAACTTCAACGCCTAGGAGAACGAGTGACTGCTTAGAACCAAGCTCGACCTAATCGAGGAAAAAAGAGATCGATATATTAAGACGGCAGCCTACATGTAGAAGACCTTATGGTACTTTAACAAAAAGGTAAAACACCGTAGTTTCTAGGTGGGAGACCTCGTCCTCAAATCAGTAAATCAATCTACCAAGATTTTGGGCCACAGAAAGATCGGGGCTAATTGGGAAGGCCCATACATGATCACTTGTGTAATCGACTGGGAACTTATTAGTTGTAGACTATGGAAGGACGGGAGCTATCACACACATGGAATGTGGATCACCTATGCAAGTACTACTAGTAGATTAGGCTAGTACATAGATGATTTGTCGAGCAGTTTTCTTCGAGCCCTCATGTAATATCCCGAGTAGCTCTTTTCGAGCCCTCAGTAGTTTTGAAATATTCAATAGATGACAATGTTTCAGTAGCTTTTTTCAGTAGTAAAAGTCCTCGGTCACCTCGGGGCAACTAAAAGACCACCTATTTACGTGTAGCAAAAGGCCTCGACACACCTGAGGCATGCTGTATATAAGCACTAAACTCCACTTAGGTGCATAGTCGATGATAGGGGCAAACCCCTTAGGTGGCCTACAATGAAGGAGTCAAAAGACCCTAAAATCCTAACATTTTAGGTCGGCTGCCTAATAGATATTTTTCTGCCCTGACCTTAACATAAGCTTGGGGGATAGAAAGAAATAACTCTACAGGACCTTAAATGAGTACTTATAGAGCCTGGGATTAACTAACTACGCACTCTTTGACAATCCTGAGTGCCTACAAGACTCAGAATTAAATGGTGGGCCTTGATTCAAATATCCTTGTTCTTAATTCATAATAGGTATTGTTTTCTCAAACATACTAGATATTATATACGTGGAAAAAAGAGCATCTAATGAAAATCATTTCAAGAGATTAATCAAGTAGCAATCGATTGCACATTCAATAAAAGGAAAAAGTATACTCATAGTGGTTAGGCCTGCTCGGGACCCATGCAAATAAAGGAAACGTGCCATGATATGCAAAAGGGAACGAGAAGACTTACATTAGGTTGACTCAAGCAGAGTAATAAAAGCAAAAAGAAAGAAAACATGAAATGCAATCATGTAACAATCCAATATAAGATGTCTATAACATATAATCATATAAACGGAGACTATCCTAAAGGAATTACGTCGTCAAAAGCAAAGTTATAAATCAAGAAAAATTCTAAGAGAAAGGTAGAGAGAAATACATGATAAATCGGTACTAAGCCACATGTAGAAAAGGTAAATCCACCAAATCAA
The DNA here is from genome assembly GCA_033977485.1 of Hydrangea macrophylla. Lineage (NCBI taxonomy): Eukaryota > Viridiplantae > Streptophyta > Magnoliopsida > Cornales > Hydrangeaceae > Hydrangea > Hydrangea macrophylla. The sequence continues at coordinate 19,076,808 of CM066989.1, forward strand.
AGTCCGAATCCACGACATTCAATTCTCTGCATTAGGACCCCAAAGAATACCCAAGCATTGCAAAAACACGAGCAAGCAAATGATATCCATGATAAACAAGAAGAAGTAGTCATCAATTAAATTTCTAGATACAATGACCTCTAATAAAACCTATCAAAAGTGGGTTTATTGAAAGTGTATTTTATGGACCAAATTTTATGAACAAAACCAATATGTTTTGTTGAATTTTAACTAGTTCATTTTAAAGTTTGAGGAAAACATCTTAGGTGAAGATTCAAATTCATTAGAGTGATCAAACTCATGGATCAACATGATTATCATAACTCCCAATCGATTTATCCCCCAATTTCTATGGAGTACTTTAGATCACGGATCAAAGGGTCGTACAAATGTCCTTTTGGAGATGAAATTCAAAGGAAGTTCTAGGTAATAGGAATAATCAAGAGATCAGTATGAATATAAGAATCATCCATCTCATAGATCATACATAGAACTTAAAAACTAGATACATATATAATCATGTATGCATGGATCTATACTAGATGGATAGAATGAATCAAAATTGAAATTAAAATAAAAATAAAAGTTAAAATCAATCTCTAATCATGAATTATCAACAAAATCAAGGATGACTTGGATCTAGCTATGTGAGTGTGTAAAGAATGAGAGAAGAAGAAGATGAGTGTTCTAAGGACTAAACTAGATCCAAGTCCTATAAATCTATATATAAAAGAAGGGATTAGAGATAAATTATAGTGTTTACCTTTTGGGGGATTCTCAATTATGCTTCAAAATTGAGTTTGAAGGATCTCCTTCTTCAAGTTTTTCAAGTATCCAGTCATGGTGAAAGCTTAAGAAAACAATTTATGTCAAAAAATCTCTTCAATTTTCTAATCTAGTTATCTTGGGATTCATTTTAAGGGAATTCAATTCATAGTTCACTCTTCTCTCTAGAAAAATCTCTTGAATTCAAAGTACATTCTTATTTATCTTGTAAGTATATGATATGGTATCTCTAGGACATTTACTTTTTTTTTTCAAGATGATCTGATATGGATCTATATATAGAGTTTTCAAAACTTAATTCTTAAGTTATAGGGTTAAAATAGGGATTTTAGAGATCAAAATAAGGCTAAAATGGCCATTTTAGTGCCTGAACTCAATTTTTGGGCCATTTCTTCGTAGTGGGAACATCTTGGAAGGGTTTGGAACCAGAAAAACATGATGGAGAGGGAAACTTGTAGGTAGTGGCTCCTACCTAAGTTACCATCACCTAGAGGGAGTCGCCACTTGCTTTTTAGGCTCCCCTAGTCCCCCTTATGCTCTGTTTAAAAAATTATGTGCACTACTTTTCCAGATTTTCGTAAAAATGCCTTTATGTGTCCAAAATCATCTGTTTATGTACTGTTGGAAAGTTATCAAGTTGAATTTTAGTATAAAAATATTCTGAGAGGAATTGAATCAGAATTTAAGGTCAATTGAAGTCTGGAAGTCCTCCAGAACTTTTGTCATCTTTTTGAAATCAAACGACTTCGTTTTCAATTTTACATTCCAATGAGAATCTATTCCAAGTTTTTATTTAAAATTAAATCTCTGGATACCTAGAATACTTAATTTAGAACACTTCATGTTCATTTATCCCCGAGTGAATATGAATTCTGAGAGACATTTTTGACAAAATCAAGATTTTATGCTTGAAATGGGCTTTTCTGAACATAAAGTCATTTTGTGAAATTCTATCTTTCAATTGTGTGGAATCTTTCCCCAAGGTACTTTTCACCATCAAATCATCCAATACATTGTCCACCCTAAATCTTAATAGTGTAGTCAATTTGGTGTCTACAGGCGACAAAATAGGCCTCGATCAAAGAGGGCCTAGAATCCAACAACTCAGTGTACCGCCTAAGCAAGGAAAAGGACCCCTTGGTCCTAAAGAAGAAGCATGTAATAACCTATATTTTTGGAATGTATTAAATAAATAAGACTTTATACTAATTCTTACCCCAATCGATTGCCCTTGTGTCCCAATCGATTGCCACTTTTTGCATTCCAATTGATTGCCATCTTTCCCAAATCCTGTCGACCTGAATTCATTATGTGGCATATACCAATCGAATTCCCTTGACTCATAATCGATTGCCATAAAATATCTGTAACCAATCGATTACTGTTGCTTCCACTCAATTGGCGTCTTTAGAGATAAGTTTTTAACTTTGATTCGTGTATTGACACGTGGCACTCTCATTTTCTGTATATAATAGCTCATTTATGGCCTTAGGTCTGTTTGGTTCAGTCTCGAGAGAGAGGAGTGACATATATATTGTATATACATATATCTATACATATACACACATCTAAACATACACATACATACTCTTTGGACTAGAGAAGACACAAGAGAAGAAGAAAGGAAGAGGAGAAGAAAGAAGGAGAGGAAGAGAAGAGACTGAGACAAAGAGACATGGAACAAAAGGAGAGAAGAGAGAGAAAAGAAGCTTGAAGTTTCAAGCCAAACACACCCCACACATATCTATGTGAGTTCTAAACTCTCTTGGTCTCACTGTATGATGTTTTTACAATCTTTGATAGGGATTAGATGTATTAAATACGTCTTTAAGACATTTATATATTATGTTTTACATTTCTCCTGAGGAAGACGAAGTACCAATCGATCGGACTTTTCCGAATCGATTGCCATCAACTGAGTTCCAATCAATTGGATAGAAAACCAATCGATTGCCATTATTTCTAACCTGATCAATTGCCAAAATTAGTAATCAATTGACATTGTTTTGAATCCAATCGATTGCCATTTTCCTCAATCTATTGTTATAGTTTTTAGCCCAATTGATTGACCCTTGTCCCAATTGATTGGCATTAGCAGAATATGGATTGTTTCTTTGGTTTATTATATAAAGTGTTTGATCGCTCGATTCTCGATTCAGACTTTCAGTATACTATTATGAGTGGATCAGGGATTATGTGACAACAAAGATAAGCACGATTAAGAATAATAGAGTAACATGATGACATTAGATGCTATGTGGTTCATGTATGAGTTCGATATCCATTCATTTCAATCAGAGTAGTCAGGCCACAATGGGATGTTATGTATCAGTCCTAGTACAAAACTTAAATAGGTTTTGATAAGTTTCTGGGAATTTGTGCGTGGGTGGATGCTTGGTCATATTATGCCCTTGACAAGTGGTGGACGGTGAGATGTCCTTAACGAGTAGTAGGCAGGACCAAGTAGTTCTAAGATATCTAGTCTATGTTATATCCTTAATGAGCAATAGACAAGTTATATCCTTAATGAGTGATGGATGGGAGATCACTGGTAAAGATCGCTAAGTCGTGGTAATAGAATGATATGCCGTTGTTGAAAGCATTGTATCCATAGCCTACGGTGGATAGAGAATATGTACTCTATGTTCTCAACCGCAGTAGACAGAGAATTGGTGTATCCAGGAATATTACAATCAGATATGTGTCTTATGAGTCAGTGTCTATAGGTCTTTACATAACAAGACATGGATTCAAGTAATGCAGGGTTGAATACAGAGAAGATATGACTTAGTAGAACTATATCTTATGACTTTTATAACTTGTTCTTACATCAAATAACTGGTACCTTGTGAGTTTCTATTCACTTAGCTCTTTGTAAGTTGACGGCCATTATTGCCTGGACATTCCCCGTCCAGACTACCTTGTTCTTATTAATGCAAGTGATGGAGCTTACGATGATAGTTACTATATGGAGGAAGGGCATACAAAGGGTGGCCCCACCGAGGACGATTATGGAGGAGAAAACTACTATGCTAACAATGACGTTTATGCCAACCGAAGAATTAGATAGTTACTAGTTTCTTTTCTATTGAACTTTATTAGTTTAATGGATACTTGGGCATATGTTGCTTTCAGACATGCTATGTTCTTGTGGACGACTCTTATGCTATTGTAATAGTTACAACTTTTGTAATATATTCAATTTGATGCTATTACTCTTCTAGTTGCTTTTTGTTGACTAGTACTGTGTGGTGTGAACAATTAGTGACATTCACCCGTCATTCCCTATGGACCCCAAAATAAATCTCATTTTTCTCTATTTTTGCTACTCCGAGGCATGACAGGATTTTTGGTATTAGAGCTCTAGGCTTGATACTTTTATTCATTATTCGTTCCACACCATCTGGTCCCTAGTATTTAAGATTCCCTATGATGAGACATGAGTTTAAGGTAAGTTCATCCTCCTGACAATAGATAGCTTCCTTTGTAGGTTAACATGAATCCAAGTTTCCATATATTTGTGGATGATTCATTAGGGGGACATATGATCCACGACGACACAGTAGAGCCAACCATACCAGAGATATACCAGAGCCACATTCACCAAAAAGCTAGTCATTATTCGGAGCAGAGGATGTGGACTTCACTCTATGTTGTGGGCAAGACACACCCGACAGAGATACGTATGAATGTATATTACAATGCTATGACCCGAGCAGCCATATACCAGGAGATGGCTTGATTGATTCAGAGTAAGCCAGAGGTAGACGAGATTGAGTTATAGGGTATTATAGCCAGTCCAGTTCTGCGAGAGGCTACAACTACACTAGCACCAATAGCCCTACCATCACCGGTACCCGACGTACCAGTTCTAGAGCCTGAGCTGATTCAGGGTGAGGATGACCCAGAGCCAAAGGATGGGGATGATGTGGACCCAGCAGAGGAAGAGCCTGCAGATGATGAAGATGATGATGAACCAGATGTGGGTACTCGAACCAAGCTTGGGGCCTAGAAGGATTAAGCCTACTTGATTGTCCCATTTCAAATCTCATGTCAACAACCACGAGTGAAGTTCACCACCCTTCATTAGCCTTTATCCGACCCGACCGATTTGGATTACTCGTATTTTGAATTCCATGGGGCTTTTAATCTAACTCGAGGCAACAATCGATGCCCATGATCCATATCTAAGGCTACACGAGTGAGTGATCCATGTTTCATCCCATAAGGCTAAATCCAGAGAGATTCTCACTAATATAGTCACCACTTGTTTGATAAAGGAAACCAAGAAAACTAAATCTATCAAGTCGAATGGATAGAGAGCACCACCCCATTATCACCAAAGAACTTGGTTCGGGGGTTAAGGTACGAGAGAGAAAGGAGCTAGATTGTGATAAAATACCCCTCTCGCGCCATCGTGAGATGGGCCTCTACTCAGCTTTCAAAGTTGACTAGATATTATGTGGACCATTTCATTTATTTCTGATGCAATTCTAATTCAAGTTATAAACAACTAATTAAAGAAAATCGTACAAGAAACTATACAAGTACATGTAATGCATGTGCTAAAATAGTAATTCAGGGACTAAACATATTACTATGCTCCCCTATGCATGTGAGAGAGAATAAAATAAAATTAAACATGAAGGCACACTCAAAACCCTAAAAAAACATGATATCTATGCACAAGTAATCACTTAAGGAATTTAAAATTTGTATTTTATCAACCTATTCATGCTCCTAGGTGATCCTAAGAATGTAGTAAATAAAAGGGAGTGTAAGAACTTACCCGGGATAGCATAGCATTCCCAATTATCCCTAATTGACCATGGTTTGGACAATAACAACATAATTTATTGGATAATCTAAGAGTATCCTACTATTCGAGGCATGGATGGCAATATGTGTGTCCAAACATGACTACTATGTGTAGTAGGGTGCATGTGTAAGCCTAATTAAGTGTTATCCCTAGTGTGGATATGTCACGTCCCGGAGCAGCAATAGTGAAAAATAAATCTTCTTTTTGGGTCCATAGGGAATGATTGGTGAATGTCACTAATCATCTACACCACATGGTACTAGTCCAACCAAAATAAATAGGAACAGTAAACAATCTGAATATATAATATCAGTGCTATCTATTACAATATCAGAGTGGTCCTCAAGATCACAACAAGTGTGGAAACAATATATGCCCAAGTACCCGTTACAAAAGTTCAATAGAAATAACATAATATAGACTAGATATAATTTTTCATCTCTAGCAGGTGTAAGGGTAGTCGTCAGTATAGTAATCTTCCTCGGCATAAATTTCATCAGTGGGGCCACCTGCAGCATAATTCCCTTCCGGGTAGTACCCGTTGCCATATGCATCACTACATACATAAAGAAGGGCAGAGTAATCTAGGCAGGGAATGTTCAGACAATAACGGCCGTCAGTTTACTTAGAGCTGAGTGAATAGAACTCAAAAGGTAACAATGATATAACATAATAACAAGTTATTGAAGTGTCTAAGATATAGTGCTATAGTAGTATCTTTTTCTTTCTTATCCCAATGTCGTTACTCAACCATTATCGTTTGTTAATAACAATCTCAGCACATACTAAACCTTAGAACAGTCTTGATTGTAAAACTCCTGGATACACCAATGCTCTATCTATCACATTACCACAAGTTATAGATACCTTCTACCGCATAACACCGTTAGTCATAGAGGTCATCTACCGCGTACACCGCAAGTCATAGATAATACGTCAGTCCATCCTCAGCTTTTAAGAACACATGCACAGTCCACTGCATGTCAAGGATTTAACGCTTCAAGCATCGACACATCAATTCTATTGACAACTTATCGTCATCTTTATATTCTCAGCCACTGCAAGTTATAGATACCATCTACCGCATAACACCTAAGTTATAGAGGTCATCTACCACGTTTGAGAATATCTGTTTACCCAGCCACCGTAAGTCATAGACACCTTCGTTTGTCTACCGTATTTGGGAAAATAGTTACTCCCGTAATCATCCCAGAACATAGCAAACCTACCCATCGTTATACTACTAATAATTACATAATAGCCCCATTGTGGGGTGACTGCTCTGATTAAAATGAACTAATATCAAACTCATACATAAATCGTATAGTATCTAACGTCATCGCATGAATCCACTATTCTTAATCATATTTGTCTTTGTTGGCACGTTATCCCTGATCAACCATATTCTCATTACAAAAGTTCGAATAGAGAATCGAATAATCGAACCCTTATATAATAAACCAAAGAAATAATCCATGTTCTGCAAACTTCGATCGATTGAAACCATTTCGATCGATTCATAAAAATGATGTTCAAGAGATCAAAGTCTTTTCGATCGACCGATTGATCGGTCGATCGATTGAACTCAGTTCAATCACTCAAAAGTTATCTTCTCCAGAGATACTGAACAGTGAATGTCCAAAGGCATTAAGGCGTGTTTGGGTCTATTTATTTATGTCAAAATCTCATAAAACTTCATATTAAATGTACCAAGTGAGCTTAGAACTCATCGAACTTGTTAAGGGCGTGATTGGCAAGCTTGAGCTTCCGAGCTCCAATGGTGGCCTCTTTCTCTCCTCTGTCTACTCCTTCTCTCTTCTATCTGTCTCCTTTCTTCTTCTTCTCCTTCTTCTCTATTTCTTCTTCCTCTCTCTGTCAGACTATGTATATATATATTATATGTGTGTATATATATGGTTATGGGTGTATACATATTAAAAAACATGCACACAAACTCTCTCACACAATTCTAGTTTTCTAAACACACTACACACATGAACACAATGTATATATGGAGGGAAGGGTATGGGGGTGTAGGTGGCAATGTTTTCATGAACTACAGATGAAACATCTAGGCGAGTTTGATCAATCAAAGTAAGCTCCATCACTTGAGAGCAAGTCGGCCAGTTTTGATTGATTGACAAAGAGGTTTGATTGATTGAAGTAGGGGCCACGTCATAAATTCAGGTCAGTAGGGTTTTGATTACTTGAATAGGGTTCGATCATTTGATCTAAGAAATGTTCGATCGCTCGAAAGAACTTCAATCGATTGAAGGCAAAATTTCAAGTATGGTCAAAGAAAGTATATGGAATCCACTCATACTAATAATTACTGAAAAATACAGGGTATTACATCATCTACCACTAATTAAGGATTTCATCATCGAAATCAAAAACAACCAAAGTCTAAAATAAAAATGGAAACTTCTCATGCATCTCTGACTCTACCTCCCACGAAGCTTTTCCTTCATTGAATGTGACGTTGTTGTTGACATCAATGTTTTCAAAGTTAATCTCGTGCACTGGGTTATGAGCATACTTTCATAGCATACTGATGTGGAAAATGTTGTGCACTCCTGACATCTTCGGCGGTAACGCGAGTCGATGAGTAACTTTTCCAACACGCTCTAGAATCTCAAATGGTCCGATGAATCAAGGTGATAGCTTAACTCTATTCTGACCAAATCTAACGATGCCTCGAACAGGTGGAACCTTGAATAGCACGTGGTCTCCAACTGCAAACTCTAAGTCTTTGCGTTACTTATTAGCATTATACTTGAGTCAGGTCTGAGCTATCTTTATCTTCTCATGTACAACTTGAATCTTCTCACTAGTCTCTTATACCATCTCTGGCCTAAGAAGTTAAGTATCTCTAACATTGGCCCAACATAGCAGCGATCGGTAAGGTCTTCTATACAAAGCTTTAAATGGCACCATCCCTATGTTCATATGTTAGCTATTACTGTAGGCAAACTTGATCAACGGTAGGTGCGTCTCCCAAGAACTCTCAAAATCAATAACACAAGCGCGTAGCATATCTTCCATCACCTGATTGACTCGTTCTGTCTGTCTATCGATCTACAGATGAAAAGCTGAACTCAAGTTCAGTGTAGTTCCCATCGTTGTTTGGAGACTCTTTCAAAATTTTACAATAAAACGTGAATCTCTATCCAACATGATTGAAACCGGTACATTGTGTAATCGTATAATGTGCTGTAGATACATCCAACTTAAACATTCCATTGGATATGTTATACTATTGGTGATGAAATGTGCCATCTTCGTAAGTCGATCCATAATTACCCAAATAGTGTCGTTGTTCTGGAAATTCCTTTGTTGCTGAAAACTTTTCAACGGCTAGGGTTGATTAATCTATTGTTGCTGTACTATATAGGCGTCTTTTTCCAAACTCATAGCAAGTCTAACCAGTCCTTCAAAGCTCTGGTTCAGGTGCCCAATCATCAATAACGAAGATAGGGGTCCAATCCTTGATTGAACCGCTTAATCTTCTTCTATAGTGTATCAATCATATGCTGAGTGAACCGAGACAATCATTGAAACTGGGTGGTATGCTCTCTTATCGTCCAATCTCCTTGAACTAGGCTCATAAAATTCTTCTCATATTGATCTTTTTCATCTTCTAAAAGTACTTCTCTCAAAATCTCCCTTTGAATGTTTCTTAAGTCATCGCCCTTGCAACATTCATCCCAATAGTGGCTCGTTCCACTTCCCACCAATCTGTGGTGGCATAGGTGAGCTGGAACGTAGCATGACAGTGCTTCTCCTGCTCACTGCACTCTAACGCTTCAAAGATCAATTCCATATCTTTTATCCACTGCTCATCTTTCCACGGTTCTGTTAATCCATCGAACTTCTCGGGATGTGATGTTGTCAATATCAAGATATAAAAGTATACTTTACTTTTCTAAAGATTTGTAGTAGTGAAAGTAAAGGTCGAACCCACAGAGATTGAAATACTAAAACACTTTAATTTTAAAACCTAATTTTAGTTAATTAAGGAAACGGATTTGATTTTAATTTGAATTAAACTAAGAACATAAAAATAAATCTAAACTATGAAAGCAATTTAAATAATAGTTTTTAAATAATGTTTAAGGAAACCTAGGATTGCAAATCCACCACTAGCTTCATAATAGGAATATTTATGAATTACTTTAGTTTATTACGTTGGATGATAATGGGGAATTGTAGCTACAAGCCCAATTCCTCCTACAAGAAGATAATCATGGTTCAAGCACCAACATAATCCATCTGCGGTTAGCACGAATTATCCCACACTAAACTAGGGTTGTGATCTAATCCGTCTAACCTAGGCATGGACTATTCGGATACTTGATAGCACAAATCAATAAAGCACCATTACATGTAAACAATCTATACAAGCACAGCAAATATAGATCATTGAGCACATCACAATCAAAATAGATCTAAGACAAGAATAAACTTTGAAAGTAACGATTTAATCAATAGAAGTACGATTTTATTATAAAAAATCCTCTAAACATGTAATCATCATCCATACATAATAAAACTAAAAGAAATACATAAATAAAACCCTATTACTTGGCTAGGGTTTCATTGAAACCCTAGATCTATGATCTAGCCGTCCATGGAAGTGATGGATGGCAAGTAGTTGATGGAGGAGGCCATGGAAATCCTTGGTCTTCTTCTTCTTCTCCTTGCTTCCCTCCCTTCAATGGCTGAAAGTATGTATGTATATGTGTATATATTAATTGTCAACCCCTAATTTGAAGTAAAAATAAGGTATATATAGATTACAACAAGTTTTGGAAGCCTATCTAACTCGAGACGAACTGAAACTGATATAATTTACAATCTGGATGCAATTAGGACATCTCATTTGCACAGGAGTCTTCAGAATACTGAAATACGCAACTTTGGTTTTTACACATATCGCGCGAGTGGGTCACGCGAGCGCGACATTTGGGACTTCGCGCGAGCGGATCGCGCGAGCGATTTCTAGGTTCTCGCGCGAGCGATTCTCAGATTTTCGCGCCCGCGACTCGCGCGGGCGACTTGACTTTTTCAGCTTCTTTTCTTCTGCTTTTTCACCCTGTTTAGCCTGATATACTTGATTTCTTCCAAAACCTGTCAGAAAATAGAAAACGAAGTAAAAATATACAAAAACAGGATAAAAAGGTACTAACAAATGCTCGTTAAGGCGTATAAATAGGATTTGTTCTCTCCCGATCAGGATGTAATCCACAAAAATATGCTAGTAATTTTCCTCCAGTTTGTCTCTGGTAAAATGGTGCAACTGGGGGTTGGACAGGTTATTGATTGGTAGCATGGTTGATGGTGTCACCTACATGTTCCATCCTCTGTATAAAAGCTTCAAAAACTCTGAATGGGTCCATTCCCTCTGGATTAGGTGCTCCAATTTGTGCTTGATGATTCTCAAGGGTCCTACCATAATGTACTAGTGAAGTGTACCTACAAGACACCTATCGATTAGCTGAAAGTCTTCTCGGAGAAATGAAATCAAGATAGTGTGATAAGTAGCAATAAGAACTAAGAGTTCTGTTGATCAGCATATATCACTCAAACATGCCATCAATATCAAAAGTACTACTATATATATTAAAAGATGTACCGCATAGTACACACTAGTCAAACTGTGTACCATATGGGATATAGGCTAAAACAATACTAAGGTCAGTTATTTACAATACTACCACTACTGGTATTATCTATACAAAGCTATGGTCAATAGCTATCTCTCAAGCTCCCAAAATTCATGTAGACAACATGTCCTGATAAAACTAACAAAAATTAATCCTCCTCCAGATCCTGACTCAAAAGTCATTAGTGTCTGATCCTGCTGGAAATGCCTCATCATATTATATAATGTCCATATCTATAGGTGGATCATCCTCCACTGGCGCTGCAAGTCCTCCAACTACTACTCCACTATCCCAGTCCTCTACAATCATCTCGTTCATATCCACATCCTCGACACCCAATGCTGGCTCAGTGATGTCAAAAACCATCTTGAAAAAATCCCTAGCTATAGTCATAGCCTCTATTAATGCAGCCTCTCCTATCAAAAGTTTATCTAGCTATTCAACCATTCCTGCTACCTACTCGGCTGCCATGTTGGCAATGGTTGTGCCATGTGTAATATAGGTCCTGTTGGTAACTCTGGCATAACAGGTATCTCTGGTACGGCTACCTCCTCATCTTCAGGAATATCTCCCTCTGCTACCTCCAAAATATCATCTCCCTCAATCACTGCATCACCCTCTCTAGCCATAACATCCTCATCCAGTAACTCTAGGTCCTCCTCAGGCTCCTCGTCATCATCGACGGGCTCCATGTCCTTTACGGGATCCTCTTCTAGGTTGACATCTACTTTTAACTCGGCCTCCGGCGACTCTAGAATGGGTACCTCGGGTACTGGTAATGATGGTACTACTACTGGTGCTGCCTCAATAGGTCCTTCAAGAATGGCTCGTAGCTGTATAGCGTCCATCTCCAACTTACTCTAGACCGACCATAAAATCTCCTAAAAGATATTCCTACCATTCTGTTTTAGAATGATAAGCATCCATACGCATCTCCGTAGGGTGGGTCTTCCTGGTCACAAAGAGAGCCTTCCACATATCCTCTTCCAGATACTGACTAGCTATCTGCCGTATGCGCTCATAGTAGAACTCTAGGTCAACTAGCTCGACGGTATCCCCATGAATCATGTGTCCTCCATAGGTATTAGTCACAAACTTATGGAACTCTAGATCCATGATGCTAACTTGCAAAGGAAACTATCTATCGTCAGGAATACGAACTTATCTTAAGCTCATATCTCATCTCAGGGATCTTAAAATACTAGGATCAGATGGTGTGGAACTATTAGTGAACGAAAGTATCATAAACCTAGAGTTTTGATACCAAAAATCCTATCATGCCCCAAATCAACAAAAGTAGAGAAAGTTGAATTTCCTTTTTGGGTCCATAGGGAATGATGGGTGAAAGTCACTAATATTCCATACCACACAGTACTAGTCCAACCAAAATAAACAAGAATAGTAAACAACCTGAATGTATAATAACCGTGCTATCTATTATAATAATTAGAGTGGTCCTTGGGATCACAACAGGTCTTGAGACAACTGACAAGTGGGTGTATTTGTAGAATACAACTGCGCTAAAAGAAGAAAATACATTAATTTAGTTCATAATTTCCCCATATATCTGCAGTTTGGATTACAACGCCAGGTCTACACTTTTTGATTAATCTATGATAAGTTGTGTGGTTTAGCTGTGATTTTTGCAGATTTCTGTCGTTGTGTGACTAATTGAGGAGCATGATGAAAAGGAAGTGCTTGGCTTTAATGAAGTTAATTCAAAGTTGAAAACTGACTCCCGATCGATCGAGGTTCTCTCAAGCGATCGAGCATTCGATCGATCCAACTTTTCTCAAGTGATCGAATACCCCAGAAGTTCAATCGATCAAGGGTGTTTCGATCGATCGATCAAGGGTGTTTCGATCGATCGAACATGCCTTTTAGCAGAATACGCGCACGCAGCAAAAGACGGGATTTTTAACCCTAGCATTAGGTTTTAATTATAAAAACTCATTTTGTAAACGTCCAGAACGACGCCTAATTGTTTTTTTATCAGTTTTCATAGAGAGAGGAGAGCTTGTTCTTGTTTTGTAGGTTATTAACCAAGTTTTGACATTAATAGTTGGGATTTTCCTGTGGTTTAATACGAGTTCTTCATTCCAGGTTAAGTAGTTATCATTTTACTTACATATTGCACTTAGTTAATGGTAGTTAGTGTTTAATGTTACTGTTTGTTTATGTTATATGCGTTAAAATCTCAAGTTTTCATAGTTTTAATGAAAATCTCAAAACCAAACATTACTTTAATGACTTTTTACGTTAAGAATGCATCTGGGACACTCCGGACCATGTCTGAGTAGTCCACAGTTGGGAAATTGCGATGAAACTGTGATTTTCAGGCCTCTGCCATGCATAAAAATAACACCTGTGTTCGATCGATCGGAGTTATTTCGATCGATCGATGCAGAGATTTAGTCGATCGATCGAAGACATTTCAATCGATTGAGAGATGACGATTGTCGATCGATCAAAAGCGCATCGATTGATCGAACTCTCAGATTCTTGAGAACATCTAATACATTATTCCAAGACTTTCTGTTTCAAGAATTAGTTATCAAACTGTCCCCAAATGCTCAATTTGTCAAAGCAGTCTTTGAACTTAAGGCCTTAAGGCATTTTCTTTCAATACATTTTGCAAACACCATTGTAGGTGAGAGTCTTCACTATTGAATTAAACCGCTTTCATGTATTTCAAACTTAATTGAGATGATTTAGTCCCGGCCATGAAAGGGCTATTGATTCTAGATCTTTAGAGAAGTACGGAATATTGTAGAAGATGTACTCCATTGAGCTTAATTGCAATTGCATGGTAGATGGCTAGGTCACAGTGGATTCGCGTGATCCCAACACTTTCTTCTATTAATTAAAATCATTTTTAAAATTTCGCTTTAGTTAAATAGTAATCGTTAGTTAATTTAACTTAGTTGTTTTTAATTTTAATAGTTGTTAATTGTAGAACTCTGTGTTCTACACTTCCTTCAAAATAGTGAATTTTCTTTTCTTTTTGAGTCTAATCTAAGTAATTCAATTCTCATCCTTCCCTGTGGGATCGACCTGGACTTAATCCAGTTTACTACTTGCACGATCACCTATACTTGGGTGTTGCACAAGAGCGCACAGAAAAATATTCGTGTCAAGTTTTTGGCGCCGTTGCCGGGGAAGGCGATGAGTTACTATTTAGGTTACCTCAATCTCTCTTCATCTCTTTCTATTTTTCTTTTCTTTTCTTCTTGAGTCTTTTGGTAAACACTCACCTTAAGAACTCTCCTAGTTCATATCCAACACTTCCAATGAAGGAATTTTTGGAAATCCTTTCTACCGTTCTGACTCTGCTAGTTCCATTAACCCTATAGCCACTCCAACTGAATCAATGGATGATAATCAGAGTGAACATGGTGACAATGTTGTGGTACCAATTGATGAGGCGCTACGTCCTCTGTGCGATCTCATGTCACCAGAACACGCACCTACGCCCTCTTGCATTCAAATCCCACCGCATAATGGCGAATTTCAATTTCGCAATGGGATGATCCAACTGCTTCCCACCTTTCATGGGATGGAAAGTGAGAAGGCATACTTACATGTCACTGATTTTGAGGATGTTTGCAAAACATTCTCGCAAAATTGTCCTAGGTAGGTGATGCATCTAATGTTATTCCCCTTCACTTTGAAGGATAAAGCAAAGGCGTGGCTCCACTCCCTCAAACCTAATTCAATTTTCACCTGGCATGCAATGAGTGCCGCGTTTCTAAATAAATTCTATCCTACTCGCATAGACCTTCACCGTCAAATCAATTCCTATAAACAAAAGAGCAATGAAACATTCACACAAACATGGGAGCGTTTCAAAGATTTGCTTCTCTCGTGCCCATACCATGGGTTTGAGAAATGGCGAACTATCAGCTTCTTTATCAAGGATTGAATGGTGAAACGAAGAAGTTGGTAGAAACTATGAGTTCCGGACCATTTCTGCGTAAAAACACCGAAGAGGCTGAAGCCCATTTCGAATGGTTAGCCGAATACGCTCATGAATGGTCAAATTCTGACAATGTCTCACGCTCACAGATATCCTGTGTAGAAGAGAAAAGTCTATACCAACTAACTAGTGTAGATCACCTCATGACTAAATATGAAGAACTAGCAAAGAAAGTAGAGGAGTTAGGCATGAAAGGAGGTAGTTCGAGGCAGCAATTACCTGAAGAACCATGCGGTACATGTAATATGTTGGGACATACTACTCAGTATTGTCCTAATGTGCCGTATTTTCAAGAACAACCCTCCATGGAAATGAATGCCATGCAAGGGTATAGGGAGGCAGGGAATTCCTATCACAACAATAATTCACAAAACAATAACAATCGATGGAATCACCCTGGTTTTGATTGGAAAAATGATGCTGGGACCCAAAATCACCATCAACAACAACAGCCCTATAACAATAACCAATATCAAGGGCAATACAATAGGCAGTCCCAGCCATACAATCAAAATAGATTTAATAATTATAACCAAGTGCAACCCTCTAATAATCAACAGTCTAATGTGTACGTGCCACCGCACAAAAAGGTGCAAGAGGAAGATCCTCTCTCTAATGTCAACCTAACTCAACAATTGATTCAAATGATGAGTAAAATGTCTACGACATTAGATAGAATGGATGCACGTCAAGAGGGATCGGGCGGAACATTTCCTGCCCAACCACTTCAAAGCCCTAAGGGATACAATAATGGTCCCCCAAATCACGAACAAGCAAACGCCGTGACGACTTTGAGAAGCGGCAAGATTATAGGGAAAAATATGCCCACCTCTACCCCCGAGGAGTATGAGGAGGACGAAGTGGTCAATACAAATAAACCTTCTACTCAAGAAGAGGAGCCCACTACTAGTAAAGAACCATTAGAAATGAATACTAAAGCTCCTAAATAAGTGGAAGAAGTTGAGAGAAGGCCCAGAAAGGAACCCATTAATGATGAAGTACCAAAATGCCCTTTCCCTGCGCCTTATCCTCAAAGGTTAAAGAAACCCAAAAATGAGGCAAAGAATCAGGAGTTCTTGGAATTATTCAAACAAGTTAAAATCAATCTTCCACTCCTTGATGCTATAAAACAAGTGCCAGCCTACGCTAAGTATCTCAAAGACTTATGTACGGTCAAAAGGAGGCAAAGTGTGAGGAAACACGCTTACGTTGCTTGCCAAGCAAGTGCAATTATCCAAAATGAATTGCCTCCTAAACTCAAAGACCCTGGCACTCCCACTGTCTCATGTCAAATTGGGAATCAAAAGATAGACAACGCACTCCTCGACCTAGGAGCTAGCGTAAACCTTCTGCCATACTCGGTTTATAAACAGCTAGGGTTAGGTGAATACAAACCCACCCGAGTCGCATTGCAATTGGCAGATAGGTCTGTTAAATACCCAAGAGGAGTTCTGGAAGACATCCTTGTTCAAATAGACTCATTTGTCTTCCCGGTCGATTTTGTCATCTTAGACACCGAACCTGTGTCCAACCCAGGCTCACAAATCCAGGTTATTTTTGGACGTCCTTTCCTAAACACAATCGATGCCACAATAAAAGTGAGAAGTGGTATAATGACCATCGTATTCGGGAATATGACGTTAAATGTAAAAATTTTCTCAAATCCCCGACCTGAAGAATACGATGATGAGGAGGAAGTGAATTACATCGACACGGTCATAGAAGATGAGGCCGATTTCGTCGATTACAAAGATCCTTTGGAGGTAGTGGTCTCACAATTTGATGCTATCTATCAACCTAAAGAGTTTGCTCCATTGGATGTTGTTTTAAATCACACTTGCCTCATGATGGATACACTAGAGGAGGATAAAGCTGAATGCATGTGGATGGCCCCATATGAACCATTGCCTCCTAAAACGAAGCTAGTCATGCCCTCGAACATGCAGTTTCCTAAATTGGAATTAAAGGAGCTTCCAAAAGAGCTCAAATACACTTTCCTAGGGACTGAGAAGACTTATCCTGTCATAATCTCTTCTACCTTAGATTCTGAACAAGAGGATAGGCTAATCGAGGTGTTAAAACAACACAAGGGAGCATTAGGATGGACTATTGCCGACCTCAAAGGCATAAGCCCGTCTGTGTGCACCCATAAGATATATTTAGAGGAAGACGCTAAACCTTCGCGACAAATGCAAAGGCGTCTAAATCCTAACATGCAAGAAGTAGTCAGAAAGGAAGTGCTGAAACTACTTGATGTTGGGATCATATATCCAATATCTGATAGTCCTTGTGTTAGTCCAACCCAAGTAGTGCCAAAGAAGGCAGGCATAACTGTCATACCGAATAAGACGGCGAATTAGTACCAACACGCATCCCCACCGGATGGCGGATGTGTATTGACTACCGAAAATTAAAGACTGTGACCCGAAAAGACCACTTTCCATTACCATTCATGGATCAAATGCTAGAACGAGTGGCGGGTCATAAGTACTACTGCTTCTTGGATGGATACAGTGGGTATAACCAAATTGAAATCTCTCCTGAAGATCAGGAGAAGACTATGTTCACGTGTCCATTCGGTACTTTCGCTTACCGTCGTATGCCATTCGATTTATGTAATGCACCTGCTACCTTTCAGCGGAGCATGTTAAGCATATTCAGCGACATGGTCGAACAAATACTCGAAGTCTTTATGGACGACTTTTCTGTGTTTGGTCATAATTTCAAAAACTGCTTAGACAACCTTGAACGTGTGCTAGCAAGATGCGAAGACAAACACCTAGTACTAAATTGGGAAAAGTGTCACTTCATGGTGACCAAGGGAATTGTCCTCGGCCACATCATTTCTGATAAAGGTATCCAGGTTGATAAAGCTAAAATCGACATAATCTCGAATTTACCTATCCCTCGTACAGTCAAAGACATTCGATCTTTTCTGGGGCATGCGGGATTTTATCGTTGCTTTATCCAAAACTTTAGTGCAATTTCCCGACCACTGTGCCAACTTTTAGTCAAAGACGCACCTTTCGAGTTGTTAGATAACTGTTAAACATCTTTTGACGCACTAAAGGAACACCTTACCTCTGCACCGATAATACAGGCACCCGATTAGGGTTTGCCATTTGAGTTAATGTGCGATGCTAGTGACTACGCCATAGGTGCAGTGTTAGGGCAGAGGAAGGATAATAAGCCTCATGTGATATACTATGCTAGTCGGACATTAAACAAAGCTCAAATGAACTATACAACCACTGAAAAGGAGCTCCTGGCAATAGTATTCGCGTTGGACAAGTTCAGGTCTTATCTGATAGGGTCCCCAATAGTCTGCTTACAGACCATTCGGCCCCCAAGTACCTGCTATCTAAAAAAGATGCGAAACAAAGGCTTATCCGATGGATACTCTTACTCCAAGAATTCGATATCACTATAAAGGATAAAAAGGGAGTAGAGAATGTGGTCGCCGACCATTTATCTCGGTTAACTTTTGTTGACAACACTGAACCCACACCGATAAAAGACGAATTCCCAGATGAGCAGCTGATGACTATTTCGGGTTTGCCCTGGTATGCTGATATAGTAAATTATCTTGCCATGGGAGAAACCCCAAGTCATTGGTCCAAACCAGATAGGAAGCGGTTCCTCTCTTTCGCACGTTATTTCTTCTTCGATGACCCATACTTATTCAAGTATTGTGCAGATCAGGTCATCAGACGTTGCGTCCCTAATGAGGATATAACCGTAATTTTAGCCTCCTGCCATTCTGAAGCGTGTGGTGGCCATTTTTCTTCTCAAAAGACCGCACAAAAAGTCTTACATAGCGGATTTTATTGGCCCACCATATTCAAGGATGCTTATGCTTTCTGCAAAACATGCCAACGTTGTCAACAGCTTGGTACAATTTCAAAAAGGAACTCCATGCCCTTAACCCCCATTATCACGATCGAAATATTCGATTGTTGGGGCATAGACTTCATGGGCCCGTTCCCTAAATCAAATAACCAAGAATACATACTCCTAGCTATAAAGTATGTGTCAAAATGGGTAGAAGCAATACCAACAAGACACAATGATCATAAAATAGTGATGTCCTTTCTTAAGGAACACATTATATCGCGTTTTGGAACCCCAAAAGCCCTAATAAGTGACCAAGGCTAGCATTTCTGCAATAGACCTTTGGAGTCACTCCTCAAGAAATATGGGGTCAATCACAAAATTGTTCTCGCCTACCATCCACAAACAAACGGGCAAGCAGAGTTAGCTAACCGAGAAATCAAGCATATTCTCGAAAAGACGGTTAGTTTCAACAGGAAGGATTGGGCTTACAAACTGGCTGATGCATTATGGGCTTACCGTACTGCATACAAAACGAATCTGGGAATGTCTCCGTATAGGCTAGTTTACGGAAAAGCATGTCACCTCCCTGTAGAAATTGAACACAAAGCTTATTGGGCGACGCGCTCATTGAACTTTGATATTAAAGAGGGAGGGCATCTTCGAAAACTCCAATTGGCTGAATTGGAAGAAATACGTCGAGATGCTTACAACAATGCTCGATTACATAAGGAAAGGTTGAAGGCTCGCCATGATAAAACAATTTGTCGTAAATCATTCGAGCCGGGGCAGAAAGTCTTGTTGTACGACTCTCGCCTCCACCTTTTCCCAGGCAAACTCCGATCTCGGTGGACAGGACCGTTCATAGTCAAATCTGTCTTTCCACATGGGGCGGTCGAGCTGATAAACCCCAAGAACGATGTAATTTTCAAGGTCAATGGCCAAAGGCTAAAACTGTTCCTGGAAAATTTCCAAATAGAGGCTGAGTTCATCCAACTGGATGAACCCAACTACTCTTGATCTCAAACATTAAGCGTTTCTTCACGTTGTTGTTGTATATCTTTACTTTTGATGTTTTTCAATCTTTTAATTCTTTTCATCTTTCTTTACAAGTGATTTCGATTCTAATCTGCTATTGCATATTATCTACCCTATGTAGGCTTTTCAATATGTGGGATGATGACGTTCATTCTATAGGGTCATGGGCTGATTCTGAATACCAGAACCCACCTTGGACTGCTGATGAGATAGCATTCTGCTTATCTCCTTACCAAGGACAAGGGGCTGATGATGTGGTGGACCTAACCTATGGATACATCCCTTATGATCCTGCTCTACTTTAAATTAACCCCTTCGAGCACATGGACCTCTCTGGAGAGGAAGGAGAGCCTGAAGGGTATGCTATTGGAGAAGTGGATGATGCTCTCTTAGAATAGTGGGAAAATGATTCCATGTGGGAGCCATGGGAAGAAGAGGACCTCCAAGATGTGGTGCCCGAACGCCACAACGCTGTTTTCACCTTTGTCGATGACTTCCTGGTCACCGCAGTGGTTCCTTATATCTATGTGCACCTGAGCTATTTGCTATTTCGGCTTCAGTGCCCACTTCCTGCTAGTGCACATGGGTGTCTCATGCCAATAGTGAGGTTAATTCGTTGTCACTTGTCTTTCTCTTGTTTTCTTTAGTTATTTTCTTTCTGTTGTCGTTTCCTTTAGTCTTATGTAATTTCTTTTCTTTTTGCTGTTTCATTTGGTTTTTTCTTTGTCAGGATTGTCACTATGCAGCCACCGTTCCCGCCTATTTACCTTCCGCATCAAATGGTTCATGGCTTTGGACCATACATAAGGCCCCCGGGAACTCCGCCGCAAGAGGAAAGTCCGGTGTGCATTTCAACTCCGTTATCGTTGTCTCCAACAGGATCACCTCTTGCATGGGCTTTCAATTCTTTAGAGACTTCAGACTTTCTTGATGATGTCCTTGCTGCTTTCCGACTGTTCTGGGAAAGGGAATCATTCTGTTTGGACTCCACATGCGCAGATTTAGCGGGGAATGAAGCAATGGTGGAAGAAGGAAGCTTCTTGTTAGATGATTAGTGTCCCACTTCAATTGTGCTTTGTCTTTTCATTAGTATTTTAGCAATCGAAGTGTAATCCTAGACAAACAATATTTTCAGTTCTAGTTATATCTTTCGTTTTCTTTGGTTAAATAAGGGCTTAAATACCGGTAGGGAGTAATTATGTTGTAATATGGATGCTATTATAAAGTTTTATTTAAATAAAAATTGCAATAATCTATTATGAGGATGAGTTTTTGGCTTACATGTCTTGTCACAGATTGGTTTATCATTTTCACTGTATGTCCAGAATAAGTTAAATCAGTGGGGGTACTTAAATTTTTCCATTCTGTGAAGTTTTGAAAAAATCTAGGTTCGATCGATCGAAAGTATCTCAATCGATCGAACGTATCACGGTCTCGAGCGCTTGAAACATCTCAATCGATCGAGTGTTCGATCGCTCGAACACATCTCGATCGATCGAGAATTGTATTTAAACGAGGCTTCCAGCGTACACTTCATCAGTTCTTTTCATCTCCCTCTCTCCCTCGAGCGATCGGCGACAGAGGGATTTGGGGCGATTCTCATCAACCCCCTACTATCCACCCCATTTTTTAAGGCTCCGGGTCCCACCCCTCCTCCCTGAATCATCCTCTTCGTCACCCTCACCCCCTCTGCACACATCTCCCGAGGTAAGGCCACGAGCTCCCCCTCTTTCCATTTTCGTTCGAATCTTATTGGGGGTGCCCCCCATTGGTCGTTTGACCATTCTCTTGTTAGTCCTGATCTTGTTTATTTGTTTTGTGTTATTTTCCGTTCGTGTTTCTCGTTGCTGCCGCACCACTATGCTCGATCGATCGAGCTGATACCGAGCGATCGAGCGTGACCTATGTTCGATCGATCGAGACACGTTCGATCGCTCGAACTAGGGCAGTGGCAGTTTTCTATTTTCTTTTTAGTTTCCTGTTTTTAATTATCGTTTTCTTTTCTTTTCCATTTCAAGATCTTCACAATGAACCCTGTTACAGGGTATCACAGGGAGAAGCCTTTTGACCTCGCCATTCTTGACCCGGTCCCGCACCATGGCTTCCGGAATACTCCCGACTGCTAGTGGTTTACACGCTACTTCCAGTCCAGGAAGGTCATGATAGAGCGGCCACTCGAGACGGCATGGTTCGCTACTCCCTGGTATCTCGCCCACCTCCGAGCCATGCCACATTGGTACGATTTGCTCTCTCAGGCGAAGAGAGTGAATCTTTCGTGAATTCGCGCGGCTTGCGCGACGATGATTAGAGATCCCGATGCCGCATTCACTTTACGATCATACTTCCGCGGTCGGGAGATAGTGTTCATCCCCCACTAATTGAAGATTTCATCCCCGAAATTCGAACTAAGCATCGTTGAACAACTCAGGGTACTTCTCACCCATCTCTGACTCTAGCTCCCATGATGCTTCTCCTTCGTCGTGAAACTTCCACTGGATCTTCACCAACAGAATTTCCTTACTTCTTAACTTCTTAATTCCCCAATCCAGAATTCGCACTGGTCCTTCATGAAATGACACATTATCGTTAACCTCAATGTCCTCAAAGTTGATCTCATGACTCGGATTGTGAGCACATTTTCTTAACATGCTAACATGAAACACGTTGTGTACTCCCGACATCTTAGGCGGTAACGCGAGTCGGTAGGCAACTTTTCCTACACGTTCAAGGATCTCAAATGGTCCAATGAAATGCGGTGCTAGCTTTCCTCTCTTCTTCCCAAATCTGACAATTCCTCGCACCGGAGATACCTTAAGAAGCACATGATCTCCAACACTGAATTCCAAACTCCTACGACGTTTATCTGCGTAACTCTTGTGTCTACTCTGCGCCGTTCGCATCCTTTCTTTCACGATCTGTATCTTCTCGTTAGTTTCCCGAACTAATTCAGGTCCAAGCAGTTGATTGTCTCCGACCTCTGCCCAACACAAAGGCGATCGACACGGTCTTCCGTATAATGCCTCAAAGGGTGCCATTCCTATGCTCGAGTGGTGACTGTTATTGTACGCAAATTCTATCAGCGGTAGATGAGTCTCCCATGAGCTCTCAAAATCAATAACACACGCTCGAAGCATGTCCTCCATCACCTGGTTAACTCGTTCAGTCTGCCCATCAGTCTGCGGATGAAAGGCAGTGCTTAGGTTTAACGAAGTCCCCGAAGCTATTTGTAGACTTTTCCAGAATTCTGCCGTAAATCGTGAGTTACGATCTGATACGATTGATACAGGTACACCGTGCAGTCGCACAACTTGTTGTATGTACATCCGACTCAAACGTTCGACTGGATACGACATACTATAAGCTATTAAATGCGCCGATTTGGTAAGTCGATCCACAACTACCCAAATAGCATCGTGGTTTTGCTGAGACCTTGGCAAACCTACCACAAAATTCATAGTTATATGTTCCCACTTCCATCCAGGAACTGGTAATGGTTGTAGAAGTCCTGGAGGCTTTTGATGTTCCGCCTTCACTTGCTTGCACGTGAGACATTGAGACACGTGTTCCGCAACTTCTCGTTTCATTCCTTCCCACCAGAAGTTTCTCTTCAAATCTTTGTACATCTTTGTGCCTCCTGGGTGGATAGTCATTCGCGACTTGTGCGCTTCATCCATTATGTATTTTCTAAGATTATCTTCATCTTGCACACAAAGTCTGCCTCTGCATCTGAGTGCTCCATCCGAACCAATACTCCAATTCTCTAGTTCCTTCACTGCATTGCTCACAAACCACTCTTGAAGTCCTTCATTCTTCCTCTGTGCTTCAAGGATACGACTGATGAGTGTCTGTTGTACTACCAAACATCCAAAGTGTCGTCCTTCACCTGAATCTGAGGCTTGAATACCGAATTCAGCCAAAGTTCCCAACGCTTGCCATTCTTTGATCATAAGAGAAGCTACTATTATCCTCCTGGGTTTCCGACTTAAAGCATTGGCTACTACGTTTGCTTTTCCAGGGTGATACTGCAACGTGAAATCATAGTCTTTCAATAATTCCATCCAACGTCGTTGCCTCATGTTCAACTCCTTTTGAGAGAATAAGTATCTCAGACTCTTATGATCCGAAAACAGATCAAACTTCTCACCGTAGAGATAATGCCTCCAAATCTTGAGAGCAAAAACAATAGCGGCTAGTTCGAGGTCATGCGTCGGGTAATTCAACTCGTGAGGCTTCAATTGTCGCGATCCATATGCGATTACCTTCCCATCAAAACACATCTGAGTCCTTGGTGTGATGCGTCGCTATAAATGGTGAACTGCTCACCGCTCTTAGATATCGCAAGCACTGGCGCTGTAGTCAATCTCTCCTTCAATTCTTGGAATTCTCGTTCATGCTTGTTACCCCATTCAAACTTCAAATCCTTCTTCGTTAGTCCGGTAAGAGGAGCTGCGATCTTGGAGAATCCTTCCACAAATCTCCGGTAGTATCCAGCTAGACCAAGAAAACTTCTGACTTCCGTGGCAGTCGTTGGTATATTCCAATCCAGAACTGCGTCTGTCTTTGACGAGTCTACTGCTATTCCATCTCGTGAGATAACATGTCCTAGGAACTTGACTTCCTTTAGCCAAAACTTGCACTTACTGAACTTCGCATACAGTTGGTTATCTCGAAGGGTCTGTAGTGCGATCCTTACATGTCCCTCATGTTCTTCCTCGGTCTTGGAGTAGATCAGAATATCGTCTATGAACACGATAATGAAATGGTCCAAATAGGGCCTAAATACTCTATTCATTTGGTCCATGAATACCGCTGGGGCGTTGGTTAATCCAAAAGACATAACCAAGAATTCATAATGCCCATACCACGTCCTGAAAGCAGTCTTTGAAATATCCTCAGGTCGAACCAACAATTGGTGATATCCAGATCGTAGTTCGATCTTCGAGAAAGTCGTCGCTCCTTGCAACTGATCAAACAGATCATCGATTCTAGGGAGTGGGTACTTATGCTTAATCGTGACCTTGTTGAGCTCCCTATAGTCGATGCAAAGTCACTGAGTTCCGTCTTTCTTCTTAACAAATAACACCGGCGCTCCCCAAGGTGACGTGCTGGGTCGAACGAACTTGAGATCTTCTAGCTCTTGCACTTGCTTCTTCAGTTCTTGCATCTCCGTCGGTGCCATCCGATAAGGAGCCTTTGCTTTTGGTGAAGTGCCAGGCACTAACTCGATACAAAAGTCAATCTCCCGCTTAGGTGGAAATCCTAAGATATTCTGAAACACATCCTCGAAGTCTCGGACTACAGGAATCTGTGCAACAGTGAGCTCCGAACTCGAGCTCTCAATAGCTGCTAGACGACTAGTGAGAAAAGCATCACTAGAGGGGTTGCATTGAAAATCAAAAGACTGACTTCCTGATACCAAAAAGGTAATCATCCTATTGGCACAGTCCATCTTGGCACGATACTTCGTGAGCCAATCAAATCCTAAGATGATGTCAAATTCCCTTATTGACAAAATGATTAGATCTGCGGGAAGAATTCTATCCTCGAGGGTTAAAGTACAGTCCTTGCACACTTTCCCTAATCGTACGGTCATTCCCAAAGGTGATACCGCATTCAGGGCTACATCAAGCGCCTGGGGTACTAAACCCAAAAATAATCATAGAAAGCAATCCGCACTAAACATAATAGTAGCTATAACTAGCATCACATTAATAGCACGGACAATTCCATAAGGACGATCTCCAAAACACAAACTTAGAGTCAACCCTTATCTCAAGGAATCTTAGGTTCAACTCAAGAAATGTTGGACAATTAGTGAACGCGACTACTAAACCTAGGCTCTGATACCAAAAATCCTGTCACGCCCCGCAGTAGCAAAAATAGAGAAAATAAATTCCTTTTTGGACCCGTAGGCCATGACAGTTGAAAGTCACCATATTGTCCATAACCAAAGTCAAACCATCAGAGTAATGATTCAAACCACACATTGGAAAGTTCTAGGGTTGATATATATAATCAGAGTTCAATACTAACTATTACAAACCATAAGTATCGCAGAAGTACAAATAAAGTGTTACGACAACATAAGCCTATAATAAACGTAACTATTTCAAAAGTCTCTAAACATAAACACGAGCTAACTACGGCACAGCTTCCAGCCTTCAACTTGCGTAGTAGTCAGCACCAGCATAGCCTCCATCATCGTAGGCTCCTTCCTCGTGGTACCTATCCATGTATGCATCACCTGCATACTCAAAGCCCTGGCCAGCTGGACGTTGAATATCCAGCGGCATAAAACGCCGTCAGCTACGAAAGCCGAGTAAATGCAAATACTAACAGAGTATCTACAGATATGTAGCATATAATGACAACATCAATAAAAGGATCATCTCATCGTTCGTATGCATGTATGCACCAACCCAATATCTAACAACGGACATCGTCCCAATTCTCCCAATACATAGCATAGACTCTTGGGTCCACATTAATCAGACACGTAGTCCCATACCTACGGTCTGTTCACTCTTGACATGCAGTCTCACACATAACATAGACTCTTGGGTCCACATTAATCAGACACGTAGTCCCATACCTACGGTCTGTTCACTCTTGACACGCAGTCTCACACATAACATAGACTCTTGGGTCCACATTAATCAGACACGTAGTCCCATACCTACGGTCTGTTTACTCTTGACACGCAGTCTCACATATAACATAGACTCTTGGGTCCACATTAATCAGACACGTAGTCCCATACCAACGGTCTGTTCACTCTTGACACGCAGTCCCATATAATCTAGCCAAACGCCCCGATACACTTTGGCCAACACGCCCCTGATACATCCTAGCCAACACGCCCAATACTTTACTCTGGCCAACTCGCCCAATATGTTACTCTGGCCAACTCGCCCAATGTATTACTCTGGCCAACTCGCCCAATGTGTTACTCTGGCCAACTCGCCCAATGTGTTACTCTGGGCGAGTTGGCCCAATGTGTTACTCTGGCCAACTCGCCCAATGTGTTACTCTGGCCAACTCGCCCATATGTTACTCTGGCCAACTCGCCCAAAGTGTTACTCTGGCCAACTCGCCCAATGTGTTACTCTGGCCAACTCGCCCAATATGTTACTCTGGCCAACTCGCCCATATGTTACTCTGGCCAACTCGCCCATATGTTACTCTGGCCAACCCGCCCAATGTGTTACTCTGGCCAACTCGCCCAATATGTTACTCTGCCCAACTCGCCCAATGTGTTACTCTGCCCAACTCGCCCAATATGTTACTCTGGCCAACTCGCCCCATATGTTACTCTGGCCAACTCGCCCAATGTGTTACTCTGGCCAACTCGCCCAATATGTTACTCTGGCCAACTCGCCCCATATGTTACGGCCAACACGCCCAATATGATACGATCTTCGTAACCGCATTTATACGTACCAATCATAAATAGTATCGACCATTGTGCTCGACAGACCCACTACTATGCACGTCGGCCTTTCAATTTCATTAATATCCCAACATATATCAAAAGGATATAACAATACAAGGAAAATACAGGGTATTACATATAACAACATTCAAACCAAAACTAGAATGAAATATTAGACATCGTGTATGATTCTAGTAAAAATAGGGCACAGGGGTATTTTGGTCATTTTCCAGTTTTGTACGTCCACAACCAAATTTATAAAAGTTCCGTGAGATTAAATAAATAAGTATTCATGTTGGAAGTTAAGAGTTTTTGATCCTCATTAAGAATCCATCTAGATTTCAGTCGTATTTGAAAATACCAGTTTATCGTATTTATACCGTATTTGAAAACCAGAATACCGTATTTATACTATATCATAATACTGTATTTATACCGTATTATACTATATCAGAATACCATATTTATACTATATCATAATACTGTATTTATATCGTATTATACTATATTAGAATACCCTATTTATACCGTATTATACTATATCAGAATATCGTATTTATACGCACAAAAAATATAAATACGTAATATAATACGTATATACATCACATAATCATAATCATATGTTCATAACAAAGTGTAATATAATCAGCTGAGTGAGTTGGAGATTCACCTAAATTCGCAGAATAATAATGCCGAGAAAACCCGAAGAATCTTCGAATATAAAATTCCGGCTTCAAATAGCGTTCTTGGTGTTCTTGGTGTACTAGGTGTGTTCTTGGTGTTCTTGGTGTTTGTGTGTGCGTTCTTGGTGTTCTTGGTGTTTGTGTGTGCATTCTTGGTGTTCTTGGTGTACTAGGTGTGTTCTTGGTGTTCTTGGTGTTTGTGTGTGCGTTCTTGGTGTTCTTGGTGTACTAGGTGTGTTCTTGGTGTTCTTGGTGTTTGTGTGTGCGTTTTTGGTGTTCTTGGTGTTTGTGTGTGTGTTCTTGGTGTTCTTGGAGATGTGTAAGCATTAGGATGACTTCTCAACCTCATAAGTCTCAAGAAAAAATGTAATGGAATGGTCCCATATATATAGGAACCAAGGAGGGACCTCACCTTGCAATTACCAAGAGTTAAAGGTTCAAAGGATATTTATTTCCTTAAGGCCATGTTTGGTTGGATGTGCAATAAAATCATAACTGGTCCAACTATACCAGATATTCACAAATCTGCTAAATTTCTGCTTCTAGAAATTCTTAAAAATTTATAAACGAGTTCTATAAATACTGAATATTATAATAACAACATAAAAACACTAATCATCTAGGGAAATAAATATTTAAAAATAGCGGGTATTACACATACCTACGGTCTGTTCACTCTTGACACGCAGTCTCACACATAACATAGACTCTTGGGTCCACATTAATCAGACACGTAGTCCCATACCTACGGTCTGTTCACTCTTGACACGCAGTCTCACACATAACATAGACTCTTGGGTCCACATTAATCAAACACGTAGTCCCATATAATCTAGCCAAACGCCCCGATATACTTTGGCCAACACGCCCATGATACATCCTGGCCAACACGCCCAATACTTTACTCTGGCCAACTCACCCAATATGTTACTCTGGCCAACTCGCCCAATGTATTACTCTGGCCAACTCGCCCACTATGTTACTCTGGCCAACTCGCCCAATGTGTTACACTGGCCAACTCGCCCACTATGTTACTCTGGCCAACTCGCCCATATGTTACTCTGGCCAACTCGCCCAATATGTTACTCTGGCCAACTCGCCCATATGTTACTCTGGCCAACTCGCCCAATGTGTTACTCTGGCCAACTCGCCCCATATGTTACGGCCAACATGCCCAATATGATACGATCTTCGTGACCGCATTTATACGTACCAATCATAAATAGTATCGACCCTTGTGGTCGACAGACCCACTACTATGCACGTCGGCCTTTCAATTTTATTATTATCTCAACATATATCAAAAAGATATAACAATACAAGGAAAATACAGGGTATTACATATAACAACATTCAAACCAAAACTGGAATGAAATATTAGACATCGTGTATGATTCTAGTAAAAATAGGGCACAGGGGTATTTTGGTCATTTTCTAGTTTTGTACGTCCACAACCGAATTTTATAAAAGTTCCGTGAGATTAAATAAGTAAGTATTCATGTTGGAAGTTAAGAGTTTTTGATCCTCATTAAGAATCCATCTCGATTTCAGTCGTATTTGAAAATACCAGTTTATCTTATTTATACCGTATTTAAAAACCAGAATACCGTATTTATACTATATCGTAATACTATATTTATACCGTATTATACTATATCAGAATACCATATTTATACCGTATTATACTATATCAGAATACCATATTTATACCGTATTATACTATATCAGAATACCGTATTTATACGCACAAAAAATATAAATACTTAATATAATACGTATATACATCACATAATCATAATCATATGTTCATAACAAAGTGTAATATAAATAGCTGAGTGAGTTGGAGACTCACCTAAACTCGCAGAATAATAATGCCGAGATAATCCGAAGAATCTTCGAATATAAAATTCCGGCTTCAAATAGCGTTCTTGGTGTTCTTGGTGTACTAGGTGTGTTCTTGGTGTTCTTGGTGTTTGTGTGTGCGTTCTTGGTGTTCTTGGTGTACTAGGTGTGTTCTTGGTGTTCTTGGTGTTTGTGTGTGCGTTCTTGGTGTTCTTGGTGTTTGTGTGTGCGTTCTTGGTGTTCTTGGTGTACTAGGTGTGTTCTTGGTGTTCTTGGTGTTTGTGTGTGCGTTCTTGGTGTTCTTGGTGTTTGTGTGTGCGTTCTTGGTGTTCTTGGTGTACTAGGTGTGTTCTTGGTGTTTGTGTGTGCGTTCTTGGTGTTCTTGGAGATGTGTAAGCATTAGGATGACTTCTCAACCTCATAAGTCTCAAGATAAAATGTAATGGAATGGTCCCATATATATAGGAACCAAGGAGGGATCTCACCTTGCAATTACCAAGAGTTAAAGGCTCGAAGGATAATTATTTCCTTAGGGCATGTTTGGTTGGAAAATAATAACTGGTCCAAATATACCAGATATTCACAAATCTGCTAAATTTCTGTTTCTAAAAATTCTGAAAATTTATAATCGAGTTCTATAAATACTGAATATTATAATAACAACATAAAAACACTATTTATCTTGGAAAATAAATATTTAAAAATAGCGGGTATTACATCATCCCCCACTAACTGAAGATTTCGTCCCCGAAATCCGAACTAAGCATCGTTGAACAACTCAGGGTACTTCTCACGCATCTCTGACTCTAGCTCCCATGATGCTTCTCCTTCGTCGTAAAACTTCCACTGGATCTTCACCAATGGAATTTCCTTACTTCTCAGCTTCTTAATTCCCCAATCCAAAATTCGCACTGGTCCTTCATGAAATGACACATTATCGTTAACCTCAATGTCCTCAAATTTGATCTCATGACTCGGATTGTGAGCACACTTTCTTAACATGCTAACATGAAACACGTTGTGTACTCCCGACATCTTAGGTGGTAACGCGAGTCGGTAGGCAACTTTTCCTACACGTTCAAGGATCTCAAATGGTCCAATGAAACGCGGTGCTAGCTTTCCTCTCTTCTGCCCAAATCTGACAATTCCTCGCACCGGAGATACCTTAAGCAGCACATGATCTCCAACACTGAATTCCAAACTTCTGCGACGTTTATCCGCATAACTCTTGTGCCTACTCTGCGCTGTTCGCATCCTTTCTTTCACGATCTGGATCTTCTCGTTAGTTTCCCGAACTAACTCAGGTCCAAGCAGTTGCTTGTCTCCAACCTCTGCTCAACACAAAGGTGATCGGCACGGTCTTCCATATAATGCCTCAAAGGGTGCCATTCCTATGCTCTAGTGGTGACTATTATTATACGCAAATTCTATCAGCGGTAGATGAGTCTTCCATGAGCCCTCAAAATCAATAACACACGCTCGAAGCATGTCCTCCATCACTTGGTTAACTCGTTCAGACTGCCCATCAGTCTGTGGATGAAAGGCAGTGCTCAAGCTTAACGAAGTCCCCAAAGCTGTCTGTAGACTTTTCCAGAATTCTGCCGTAAATCGTGAGTCGCGGTCTGATACGATTGAGACTGGTACACCGTGCAGTCGCACAACTTGTTGTATGTACATCCGACTCAAACGTTCGACTGGATACGACATACTATAAGCTATGAAATGCGCCAATTTGGTAAGTCGATCCACAACTACCCAAATAGCATCGCGGTTTTGCTGAGACCTGGCAAACCTACCACGAAATCCATAGTTATATGTTCCCACTTCCATCCGAGAACTGGTAATGGTTGTAGAAGTCCTGGAGGCTTCTGATGTTCCGCCTTCACTTGCTTGCACGTGAGACATTGAGACACGTGTTCAGCAACTTCTCGTTTCATTCCTTCCCACCAGAAGTTTCTCTTCAAATCTTTGTACATCTTTGTGCCTCCTGGGTGGATAGTCATTTGCGACTTGTGCGCTTCATCCATTATGTATTTTCTAAGATTATCTTCATCTGGCACACAAAGTCTGCCTCTGCATCTGAGTGCTCCATCCGAACCAATACTCCAATTCTCTGGTTCCTTCACTGCATTGCTCGCAAAACCACTCTTGAAGTCCTTCATTCTTCCTCTGTGCTTCAAGGATACGACTGATGAGTGTCGGTTGTACTACCAAACATCCAAAGTGTCGTCCTTCACCTGAATCTGAGGCTTGAATACCGAATTCAGCCAAAGTTCCCAACGCTTGCCATTCTTTGATCATAAGAGAAGCTACTATCATCCTCCTGGGTTTCCGACTTAAAGCATCGGCTACTACGTTTGCTTTCCCAAGGTGAAACTGCAATGTGAAATCATAGTCTTTCAATAATTCCATCCAACGTCGTTGCCTCATGTTCAACTCCTTTTGAGAGAATAAGTATCTCAGACTCTTATGATCCGAAAACAGATCAAACTTCTCACCGTAGAGATAATGCCTCCAAATCTTGAGTGCAAAAACAATCGCGGCTAGCTCGAGGTCATGCGTTGGGTAATTCAACTCTTGAGGCTTTAATTGTCGCGATCCATATGCGATTACCTTCCCATCTTGCATCAAAACACATCCGAGTCCTTGGTGTGATGCATCGCTGTAAATGGTGAACTGTTCACCGCTCTTTGGTATCACAAGCACTGGCGCTGTAGTCAATCTCTCCTTCAATTCTTGGAATGCTCGTTCATGCTTGTTACCCCATTCAAACTTCAAATCCTTCTTCGTTAGTCCGGTAAGAGGAGCTGCGATCTTGGAGAATCCTTCCACAAATCTCCGATAGTATCCAGCTAGACCAAGAAAACTTCTGACTTCCGTGGCAGTCGTTGGTATATCCCAATCCAGAACTGCGTCTGTCTTTGACGAGTCTACTGCTATTCCATCTTGTGAGACAACATGTCCTAAGAACATGACTTCCTTCAGCCAAAACTCGCATTTACTAAACTTCGCATACAGTTGGTTATCTCGGAGGGTCTGTAGTGCGATCCTTACATGTCCCTCATGTTCCTCCTCGGTCTTGGAGTAGATCAGAATATCGTCTATGAACACGATAATGAACTGGTCCAAGGAGGGCCTGAATACTCTATTCATTAGGTCCATGAATACCGCTGGGGCGTTGGTTAATCCAAAAGACATAACCAAGAATTCATAATGCCCATACCTCGTCCTGAAAGCAGTCTTTGAAATATCCTCAAGTCGAACCAACAATTGGTGATATCCAGATCGTAGGTCGATCTTCGAGAAAGTTGTCACTCCTTGCAACTGATCAAACAGATCATCGATTCTAGGGAGTGGGTACTTATTCTTAATCGTGACCTTGTTGAGCTCCCTATAGTCGATACAAAGTCGCTGAGTTTCGTCCTTCTTCTTAACAAATAGCACCGGCGCTCCCCAAGGTGACGTGCTGGGTCGAACAAACTTGAGATCTTCTAACTCCTGAACTTGCTTCTTCATTTCTTGCATTTCCGTTGGTGCCATCCGATAAGGAGCCTTCGATTGTGGTAAAGTACCAGGCACCAACTCGATACAGAAATCAATCTCCCGTTTAGGTGGTAGTCCTAAAATATTTCGAAACACATCTTCAAAGTCTCGTTCTACAGGAATCTGTGCAATAGTGAGTTCCGAACTCGAGCTCTTGATAGCTGTTAAACGGCTAGTGAGAAAAGCATCGCTAGAGGGGTTGCATTGAAACTCAAAAGACTAATTTCCTGGTACTGAAAAGGTAATCCTCCTATTGGCACAGTCCAACTTAGCACGATACTTCGTGAGCCAATCAAATCCTAATATGATGTCAAATTCCTTCATTGACAAAATGATTAGATCTGCGGGAAGAATCCTATCCTCTAGGGTTAACGCACAGTCCTTGCACAGACATCTCTCGGTTAGTCGTCAACCCAAAATAGTCATAGAAAGTAATCCGCACTAAACATAATAGTAGCTATAACTAGCATCACATTAATAGCACGGACAATTCCATAAGGACGATCTCCAAAACACAAACTTAGAGTCAACCCTTATCTCAAGGAATCTTAGGTTCAACTCAAGAAATGTTGGACAATTAGTGAACGCGACTACTAAACCTAGGCTCTGATACCAAAAATCCTGTCACGCCCCGCAGTAGCAAAAATAGAGAAAATAAATTCCTTTTTGGACCCGTAGGCCATGACAGTTGAAAGTCACCATATTGTCCATAACCAAAGTCAAACCATCAGAGTAATGATTCAAACCACACATTGGAAAGTTCTAGGGTTGATATATATAATCAGAGTTCAATACTAACTATTACAAACCATAAGTATCGCAGAAGTACAAATAAAGTGTTACGGCAACATACGCCTATAATAAACGTAACTATTTCAATAGTCTCTAAACATAAACACGAGCTAACTACGGCACAGCTTCCAGCCTTCAACTTGCGTAGTAGTCAGCACCAGCATAGCCTCCATCATCGTAGGCTCCTTCCTCGTGGTACCTATCCATGTATGCATCACCTGCATACTCAAAGCCCTGGCCAGCTGGACGTTGAATATCCAGCGGCATAAAACGCCGTCAGCTACGAAAGCCGAGTAAATGCAAATACTAACAGAGTATCTACAGATATGTAGCATATAATGACAACATCAATAAAAAGGATCATCTCATCATTCGTATGCATGTATGCACCAACCCAATATCTAACAACGGACATCGTCCCAAATCTCCCAATATATAACATAGACTCTTGGGTCCACATTAATCAGACACGTAGTCCCATACCTACGGTCTGTTCACTCTTGACACGCAGTCTCACACATAACATAGACTCTTGGGTCCACATTAATCAGACACATAGTCCCATACCTACGGTCTGTTCACTCTTGACACGCATTCTCACACATAACATAGACTCTTGGGTCCACATTAATCAGACACGTAGTCCCATATAATATAGCCAAACGCCCCGATATACTTTGGCCAACACGCCCATGATACATCCTGGCCAACACCCCCAATACTTTACTCTGGCCAACTCGCCCACTATGTTACTCTGGCCAACTCGCCCAATGTATTACTCTGGCCAACTCACCCACTATGCTACTCTGGCCAACTTGCCCAATGTGTTACTCTGGCCAACTCGCCCATATGTTACTCTGGCCAACTCGCCCAATGTGTTACTCTGGCCAACTCGCCCAATATGTTACTTTGGCCAACTCGCCCAATATGTTACTCTGGCCAACTAGCCCATATGTTACTCTGGCCAACTCGCCCAATGTGTTACTCTGGCCAACTCGCCCAATGTGTTACTCTGGCCAACTCGCCCAATATGTTACTCTGGCCAACTCGCCCGTTATGTTACGGCCAACACGCCCAATATGATACGATCTTCGTGACCGCATTTATACGTACCAATCATAAATAGTATCGACCCTTGTGGTCGACAGACCCACTACTATGCACGTCGGCCTTTCAATTTCATTATTATCTCCACATATATCAAAAAGATATAACAATACAAGGAAAATACAGGGTATTACATATAACAACATTCAAACCAAAACTGGAATGAAATATTAGACATCGTGTATGATTCTAGTAAAAATAGAGCACAGGGGTATTTTGGTCATTTTCTAGTTTTGTACGTCCACAACCGAATTTTATAAAAGTTCCGTGAGATTAAATAAATAAGTATTCATGTTGGAAGTTAAGAGTTTTTGATCCTCATTAGGAATCCATCTCGATTTCAGTCGTATTTGAAAATACCAGTTTATCGTATTTATACCGTATTTAAAAACCAAAATACCGTATTTATACTATATCATAATACTATATTTATACCGTATTATACTATATCAGAATACCATATTTTATACCGTATTATACTATATCAGAATACCATATTTATACCGTATTATACTATATCAGAATACCGTATTTACACGCACAAAAAATATAAATACGTAATATAATACGTATATACATCACATAATCATAATCATATGTTCATAACAAAGTGTAATATAAATAGCTGAGTGAGTTGGAGACTCACCTAAACTCGGAGAATAATAATGCCGAGAAAACCCGAAGAATCTTCGAATATAAAATTCCGGCTTCAAATAGCGTTCTTGGTGTTCTTGGTGTACTAGGTGTGTTCTTGGTGTTCTTGGTGTTTGTGTGTGCGTTCTTGGTGTTCTTGGTGTTTGTGTGTGCGTTCTTGGTGTTCTTGGTGTACTAGGTGTGTTCTTGGTGTTCTTGGTGTCTGTGTGTGCGTTCTTGGTGTTCTTGGTGTTTGTGTGTGCGTTCTTGGTGTTCTTGGTGTACTAGGTGTGTTCTTGGTGTTTTTGGTGTTTGTGTGTGCGTTCTTGGTGTTCTTGGTGTTTGTGTGTGCGTTCTTGGTGTTCTTAGTGTACTAGGTGTGTTCTTGGTGTTCTTGGTGTTTGTGTGTGCGTTCTTGGTGTTCTTGGAGATGTGTAAGTATTAGGATGACTTCTCAACCTCATAAGTCTCAAGATAAAATGTAATGGAATGGTCCCATATATATAGGAACCAAGGAGGGACCTCACCTTGCAATTACCAAGAGTTAAAGGTTCGAAGGATAATTGTTTTCTTAGGGCATGTTTGGTTGGAAAATCATAACCGGTCCAAATATACCAGATATTCACAAATCTGCTAATTTTCTGTTTCTAAAAATTCTAAAAATTTATAATCGAGTTCTATAAATACTGAATATTATAATAACAACATAAAAACACTATTAATCTTGGGAAATAAATATTTAAAAATAGCGGGTATTACAGTCTTAATGATTGTTAACAATTTAGTTTGAATATGAACGTGTAATTTGAGTATCCACGGTATTTCGCTCCTCTAATAAGTAGTATTCCTTACATGAGACTATACACTCTAAATGTTCGTCCTTTATCGAGTTAGGTGTGGAACACTAGTAGCCAGAACATCACTCTTATTAAAGTTTCACACCATGAGCGATCATTATTAAACCTTTTTCTGTGAGATGTTCATTTTAGAGCATGACCCATGTGAGAATTGAGTTAAAGCTATGAGTTCTAAGAGTATGATAGTCTAAATAACTCTAAACTAAGTTGAATGCATAGCTGTTGATTTCACACACACACGGATACATGAATGTAATGTGTATGTATATTTGTCTTGGTCACATGAGGAACATGTGGATTTCTTCATGGTTTGTATGAGGTTGATATGCTTTTGTAGAGCTAAAATTGATAGCCAAATAGGAAGAAATGTTCATAAGTTTTTCTATATCTTCTTGATCTTAAAAATTGAGAATTTTGTGGATATATTCACTACAAACCCTCACGAGACATAACTCGTCCATTAGGGGAACCTAGGGGTTTAACGGCTTGTTGCAATTGCTAAATACAATCGCGATTCCTGCGAAAGTGAGTTAGGTAGTGTCTCTTTCTAATTAGGTTAGTTTGCTTTAGTTTTATTTTTGTTTATTCTAGTCGTTGTAGCAGTAGTTAGCTTGTTTTATTTTCTCTTTATTGCTAGGGACTAGCAACTCGCTAGTTGGGGGTTGTGACAAGCGGGTGTATTTGTAGAATACAACTGCGCTAAAAGAAGAAAATACATTAATTTAGTTCACAATTTTCCCATATATCTGCAGTTTGGATTACAACGCCAGGTCTACACTGTTTGATTAATCTATGATAAGTTGTGTGGTTTAGCTGTGATTTTTGCAGATTTCTGTCGCTGTGTGACTAATTGAGGAGCATGATGAAAAGGAAGTGCTTGGCTTTAATGAAGCCAATTCAAAGTTGAAAACTGACTCCCAATTGATCGAGGTTCTCTCAAGCGATCGAGCATTCGATCGATCCAACTTTTCTCAAGTGATCGAATACCCCAGAAGTTCAATCGATCGAGGGTGTTTCGATTGATCGAACATGCCTTTTAGCAGAATACGCGCACGCAGCAAAAGACGGGATTTTCAACCCTAGCATTAGGTTTTTATTATAAAAACTCATTTTGTAAGCGTCCAGAACGATGCCCAATTGTTTTTTTATCAGTTTTCATAGAGAGAGGAGAGCTTGTTCTTGTTTTGTAGGTTATTAACCAAGTTTTGACATTAATAGTTAGGATTTTCCTGTGGTTTAATACGAGTTCTTCATTCTAGGTTAAGTAGTTATCATTTTAATTACATATTGCACTTAGTTAATGGTAGTTAGTGTTTAATGTAAGGGCTATTGATTCTAGATCTTTAGAGAAGTACGAAATATTGTAGAAGATGTACTCCATTGAGCTTAATTGCAATTGCATGGTAGACGACTAGGTCACAGTGGATTCGTGTGATCCCAACACTTTCTTTTATTAAGTAAAATCGTTTTTAAAATTTTGCTTTAGTTAAATAGTAATCGTTAGTTAATTTAACTTAGTTGTTTTTAATTTTAATAGTTGTTAATTGTAGAACTCGGTGTTCTACACTTCCTTCAAAATAGTGAATTTTCTTTTCTTTTTGAGTCTAATCTAAGTAATTCAATTCTCATCCTTCCCTGTGGGATCAACCTGGACTTAATCCAGTTTACTACTTGCACGATCACCTATACTTGGGTGTTGCACAAGAGTGCACAGAAAAAAATTCGTGTCAACAACATATGCCCAAGTACCTGTTAAAAAAGTTCAACAAAAATAACAAAACATAAACTAGATATAATTCTTCATCTCTAGCTAGCGTAAGGGTAGTCGTCAGTATAGCAATCCTCCACGGCACAACCTTCATCAGTAGGGCCACCTGTAGTATAATTCCCTTCTAGGTAGTAGCCATCGCCATACGCATCATTACCTACATAAAAAGGCATAGGGTAATCTAGATGGGAAATGTCCAGGCAATAACGGCCATTAGTTTACTGAGAGCTGAGTGAATAGAAACTCATAGGGTACCAATGATATAATGTAATAACAAGTTATTGAAGTGTCTAAGATGTAGTGCTATAGTAGTATCTTTCTTTTTATTATACCAATGCCGTTACTCAACCATTATCATCTTGTTAATAACAACCTTACCACATACTGACCCTTGGAATAGACTTAATTGCAAAACTCCTGGATACACCAATGCTCTGTCTACAGCATCACCGCAAGTCATACATATCTTCTACCGCATAACACCGTAAGTCATAGAGGTCATCTACCGTGTACATCGTAATTCAAGTCATAGATAATGCGTTAGTCCATCACCCGCTATTAAGAACATATCCACAGTCCACCGTATGTCAGGGATTTAATGCTTCAAGCATCGACATATCAATGCTATTGCCACGACTTATCGTCAGCTACATATTCTCAGCCACCACAAGTAGCACCGCAAGTCATAGAGGTCATCTACCACATTTGAGAATACCTGTTTACCTAGCCACCACAAGTCATAGACACCTTTGTTTGTCTACCACATTTGGGAAAATAGTTCCTCCAATAATCATCCGAGAACTTAGCAAACCTACCTATCGTTATACTACTAACGAATGACAGCCCCATTGTGGCCAGACTACTCTGATTAAAATGAATGGATATCGAAATCATTTATAAATGGCGTAGTATCTAACGTCATCGTGTTAATTTATTGCTCTTGATCATACTTATATTTGTTGTCACATTATCCCTGATCAACCTATAATCACATAATAGAAGTTCGAACCAAGAATCGAATAATCGAACCCTTATATAATAAACCAAAGAAATAATCCATATTCTGCAAAGTTCGATCGATTGAGAAAAATGATGTTCAAGCGATCGAAGTCTTTTTGATCAATTGAACTTTCGATCGATTGAACTCAGTTTATCACTCAAAAGTTGTCTTCTCTAGAAGTTCTAAACAGTGAACGTCTAGAGGCGTTAGGGCATGTTTGGGTCTACTTATTTACTTTAAAAACTCATAAAACATCATATTAAATGTACCAAGTTAGTTTAAGACTCTCTAAACTTGCTAAGGGCGTGTTTGGCAAGCTTGAGCTTTCATGCTCCAATGGTAGCCTCTTTCTTCCCTCTGTCTGTCTCCTTCTCTCTTCTTTCTATCTCCTTTCTTTGTCTTCTCCTTCTTCTCTGTTTCTTCTTCCTCTTGCTCTCAAACTATGTGTATATATATAGTATATGTGTGTATATATATGGTTGCAGGTGTATATATTAAAACACAAGCACGTAAACTCTCTCTCTCATAATTCTGGTTTTCCAAACACACTACACACATGAACATAATGTATATGTAGAGGGGATGGGGGTACATGTAGCGATGTTTTCGTAAACTATAGATGAAATATCTAGGCGAGTTTGATTGATCGAAGTATGCTGATCTCTTGAGAGCAGGTCGGCCAATTTTGACTGATTGAAAAAGAGGTTCGATTTATTGAAGTGGGGGCCATGTCATAAATTCAGGTGGTAATGTTTCGATTGCTTAAACAGGGTTCAATCGCATGAAAGGACTTCAATCGATTGAAGACAAAATTTTAAGTATGGTCAAAGGAAGTATATGGAATCTTCTCATATTAATAATTACTGAAAATACAGGGTATTACAGGATAACCTACTATTCTAAGCGAGGATAGTGCATGTTCATGTGCATGTGCATACATATTACAGTATATGCATGTGCATGGATACATGGATAATAACTACTATGCATAGATAGCCTACTATCCCAACTAGTATTAACTGCAACATTAATCCTATATGAATGCCCTAATTCTAAACAAGTAGATCCGATTAAGGCCTTGTTATCTCTAGGGTCGGATATCCATGGATTGGATACCAACCCCATAGCTTCGGCTACCTCAACATTTGGGGGTAGCTCTGCCTCGAATAACTTTACTTTAATGGATATTACAAACAAGGAAACAACTACCCTAGAACTTTAAAGATAAAAAGCAATAAAAATGAAGAACGTGAAGAACAAATAAGAAATTCAAACTAAACCCAAGAAAAAAAAAGATCAAAATATTAACATAGAGTAGAAAAACAAAGAAAAAGAAGAAGGAGCTTACTTGAAGAACATCCCTTAGAATACATCTACAGGGATTCGCAGGCACCGTGGACTCCGAGAACCCTACAAACTAAAAGATTAAACTTTACAAAGAACTTTGAGTGCATCAGAATCCTCCAAAGCTCTCAGGATTTTTACGTGTGTTGGATAGGGAGGGGAGGACACCCTTCTGCAGTTGGAGATTTGGGTGAAAATCTAGCTAAGCGATGTGGGAAAAAAATGTAAATTTTCATGCTTTATGTCATTTTTATGCTAATTGGGGTTAAATCAAGGGCCCAGAATGCATCTAAAATATCTGAGAGCCATAGAAGCACTCAAAAGTGCCACACAACAGTCCGAGAGTGCTGTGCGGTACTCAGTTGAGAGCCACCATGGCTCTCAGCCCAGAAGTTGTGTTTTCACTCCTGACTTCCCAGACTTTGTTCTCTTAGCTTAGTTATAAAAAATTGGCTTCTGATATACCGTTGGAAAGATATGGGAGTCCAATTTAAGATGTTTTTTGTATCATTCAAAAACAGTTGGTAGATTTTGAGTTATCATCAAAAGATTGAAGATGACTCCAAGAAGGAATAAACTTGTAAGGTGCAAAAAAGGGTGAAAATGATCCTAAGTAGTTTTTTGGCCAATTTGAAGGCTTGGGTCACTAATTTAGCCTATTATAAGACTATTTTGTAAAGGGAGTTCTCAAGATCCCACCCCAAGGTCCAAATTTAGCTCGATAAAAAGTAATTTTTTGTCATTACATGTGAAAAAGCTATCTTCAATTGGGTTTTCATCTCTAAATTGCGTTTCTAACGTACCTAAGTCTTCCTTGAAGTTATTCTAACATATCTCAGAGACCACAATGCTTCATAGAGTTATTCTTCATAACTGAAAAATTCTAATTCCATTCGTCAGGTTGTTCTTGAGGCGGGGTCCCTTCTATCGGACGGATGAACCAAAATAGGTTATCTACAGTTTACCCCTCTTTGACAGAGCTTTGCAAGCAACACACATCATAAAGGAATGTCAAAGCATACATGACAAGCTTTTAGTGAGTCTAGAAGACTTCAGGAAGAAAATCAAGAAAATCAACACATGCAAGCAAGCACACAAAGAAAATCCCAAAAATTAAGTGGTCATGTTCGAAAGAGCTACCTACGTATTTATTTATAGGAAATCAGACCAACCGTAGTTCAATGAGCACACCACATGCAAGCAATCATTCAAGTAAAATGTAATGAATGATATGAGACTCAAACTAATGCTAACATATAAGATACATGGGGATTGTTCCATCTGGAACCACGGATGATCACAATAGGGTGTCCTATCGCAGACGATTCATCAGGGGTGTCCTATTAAGGATGACTTAACGAGGATGTCCTATCATGGAGGATTCAATGAGTTACCTCAATCTAGAGGACTTTACGATAAGGATTTGCCTCATCTTGTGGGCTTCAATAACGGAATTGCCTCATCTTGAGGCCTTTATGACAGATTTGACTCATCTTGAGAGCTTCACAATGGGTTTGCCTCAACTTGAGGGCTTCATGACATCTCCGTGCATAGCTCTTCAAGCTAGGTGGAGACAATGAGGTCTCTAGAGCCACTTAAGGCAAACTGGACCTAAGATACATAGTGATGAGCCATAATTGTAGGCGAACATCATAAGTGCTTGGCTTATCTTGTGGGCTTCACGACAATAATTTGCCTCATCTTGAGGACTCTACAACATCTCCGCGCATAGCTCTTTGAGCTAGGTGGAGACAATGAGGTCTCTAGAGCCATTTAAGGCAAATTGGACCTAAGACACACGGTGACGAGCCAGTCACGGAAGACATCGCGGGCGTTCACAACTACGACTACCAATGCGATTATCAATATCTTCGAGCCTAGCTCTTCGAGCTAAGCAAGAAGGACAACTGTACTGGGGAAATCAAAATCATGGAGCCGTTTAAGGAAAACTGACAAGCAGGATATATTTATAAAATACAACCACGCTAAAATAAGAAAATATATAGATTTAGTTTACAACTCCCTACTATATCTAAAAATTGGGTTACAATGCCAGTTTCTATATAATGTAATAAATCTATGATGAGTTGGGTTATTTTAGCTGCTATTTTGTGCAGATTGCTGTGTTGCTCTGTGTAGGGATGACTTAAAGGAAGAAAGGGTAAAGCCAAGACGCAAAAAGGAACATTTCAAAGCTGAAATGTGAAATTCAAGCGATTGAGAAGGGTTTAAACTATCGAGACTTCAAGCGATCGAAGGTTTATCAAGCGCTCGAATAACTTGAGAGTTCAAGCGATCGAATGCAGTTCGATCGATCAAACATGCCTTTATCAGAATTTTATGCACACGCAGTAGAAACAAATTATTGTAACCCTAGATGCAAAATGGAACATTTCAAAGCTGAAATGTGAAATTCAAGCGATTGAGGAGGGTTTAAACTATCAAGACTTCAAACGATCGAAGGTTTATCAAGCGCTCGAATAACTTGAGAGTTCAAGCGATCGAATGCAGTTCGATCGATCAAACATGCCTTTATCAGAATTTTACGCACACGCAGTAGAAACAAATTATTGTAACCCTAGCCTAGGTTTTTCTATATATATCAATTGTGAACACGTCCCTAGGGACGCCTACTTTTTAGTTCTTCAGTTTATATAGAGAGAGGGAGAGTTCTTGTTTGGTTTTGTAGGTTTTCAAGGTTTGACATTGGTTTTTCTTAGATCTATTAGCAAGTTTAATCTAAGTGCTACGTTTTAGGTTTTATATTATTGTTATTTACATTCCTTTAGTTGAATCTTGTAGTATAAGCTGTTACCATCATAGGTTTGCATACTAGTAGTGATCAAAATCCATAATTTTTAGAGTTTTTATGTTAAAAACACAACCAAATGCAGCCTTAATGTTTGCTCACATTAAAAACCAATCTATAACATCTCAGACGATGTCTGAGTAGTCCCAGAGTTGGGAGATCTTGATGAAACAGTGATCTCCAGCCTCTGCCATGCACCAGAATAAAACCTGCGTTCCATCGATCGAAGTAAGTTCGATCGATCGAACTAGAGATATAGTCAAGCGATCGAAGACATTTCGATTGCTCGAGATATGATGA
Organism: Hydrangea macrophylla; assembly: GCA_033977485.1. Classification (NCBI taxonomy): domain Eukaryota; kingdom Viridiplantae; phylum Streptophyta; class Magnoliopsida; order Cornales; family Hydrangeaceae; genus Hydrangea; species Hydrangea macrophylla. The sequence goes on from CM066989.1 coordinate 19,121,034, forward strand.
TGCTCGATTGATCGAGAACGCGTTGATCGATCGAACCTTTAGATTATTGAGATGATCCTTTATAGAATTCTTAGACTTTTTGTTTTTGATATTTGTTATGAAACTGTCCCCATATGCTCAGTTTGTCAAAACAGTTTCTTAACTTTAAGCCTTAAGGCGTTTTTCTTCAATAATGTTTGCAAACCACTTTGAATGCTTACACCATTCAGAGTGCGAGTCTCTACTACTATTGAGAAGATCGTATTTTTCATATCAATTGTGATGATATAGTCCCTATCATGAATTGGTTGTTGATTCTTTATCCTTAGAAAATACGGAATACGGTAGATGGATGTACTCCATAGAGCATTAATGAAACTGCATGGTTGATGGTTCGGTCATTGCAGATTCGTGTGATCCCAACATTTTCCTTTTATAAAGTAAAACCAGTTTAATATCACTCTTGTTTAGTTAGTCATTTAATTTAGTTGCTTTACTTTAGTAGTTGTTAATTGTGGAACTTCGTGTTCTACCCCTTATTTAAAGTTTAATTTCTTTTTTATTTTCCTTTTTGAGTTATGTCTAAGCTAGTAACTTTAACCCTTCTTTGTGGGATTGACCTAGTCTTACCAGAATACTAGTTGCACATCCACCTACACTTAAGTGTTGCACAAGAAGCGCACAAATTATTTTTGTGTCAAGTTTTTGGCGCCGTTGCCGGGGAAGGCGACCATTTAATACTTAGATTACCTCACTCTTTCTTCATCGAATTCTATCTTTCTTTATTTTTTTAGTTCTTTAGATAAAAAAAAATTTCTTAGATCTACCCCTTTTATGTTCGACAATTCCATCGAGGCTATTTTTGGAAACTCACTCTACTCATCTGATTCCTCTAGTTCTATCAATTTCGTAGCCACACCTATAGAATCAATGGCTAACATCGAAAGTAAAAATGGTGAGAATAGGGTTGTGCCCATCAACAATTCATTGTGTCCCTTGTGCGATCTCATGTAACCTGAACATGCATCTACACCTTCCTACATTTTCATTCCGCTGCATCCAGGCAAATTCCATTTTACAACAGAATGATTCAACTCCTTCCTACCTTTCATGGAATGGAGAGTGAGAAGGCATATTTGGATGTCAAGGAATTCGAGGACGTCTACAAAACATTCACCCAAAACTGTCTAGTGGATGTCACACGCTTAATGCTTTTACCTTTCACCTTGAAAGATAAAGCTAAACAATGGCTATTATCTCTCAAACCAAACTCGATCTTCACTTGGCATACGATGAACACTGCATTCATAAAGAAGTTTTTCCCACCTCACATGACCACTGAACTTAAATGTTAAATAGAATCCTACAAACAAAATAACAATGAAACCTTCACTCAAACATGGGAGTGTTTCAAAGATTTCATTCTCTCATGCCCACATCATGGGTATGAAAAGTGGCAAATAATTAGCTTCTTTGATGAAGGACTAAATGGTAAAACAAAAAAATGGTTGAAACCATGAGCTCAGGTGCATTTCTTAGTAAGAACACCAAACAGGCTGAAGTCCACTTCGAGTGGTTGGCCGAAAATGCTCACGAATGGTCTAACTCTGAAGATATCTCACGCACACAACCATTAGGTGGAGAGGAGAAAATCATTATATCAGTTTAAAAATAAAGATAATCTAATGAAAAAATATGAAAAGATAGCGAGGAAGATAGAAGAGTTAGGGACGAAAGGAGAGAGTTCTAGGCAGATTATGTCTGAAGAACCATGTGACACATGCAACATGTTGGGACATACAACTCAATACTATCGCAATGTGCCATATTTTCAAGAACAAGTTCCCATGGAGATGAATGCCATGCAAGGGTATAAAGGGGCGGGGAATTCCTATAATAATAATAACAATAACAATGGATGGAATCACCCCAGCTTTGATTGGAAGTACGACGTTGGAACTCAAAATCAATATCAATAATAGCCCTATAATAACAATCAATATCAAGGGCAGTACAATAGGTCGTCCCAATAATTCAATCAAAATAGATCTAATAACTTTAATCAAGCTCAGCCCTCTAACAATCAACAATCTAATGTATATGTACCACCGCATAAAATGGTATAAGAGGAAGATTCGCTCTATAGCACGAACTTAACGCAGCAATTAATTAAAATGATGAGCAAGATGTCTGCGACGTTAGAGAGGATATATGCTAGAAAACAGGGAATGGGAGGAACATTTCTTGCCCAACCACTTCCAAACCCTAAGGGGTACAATAATGGTCCCAATAATCAAGAATATGCTAAAGTCGTGACTACTCTGAGCAGTAGCAAGATTATAGGGCAAAACATGCCTCTTTCTACACCTAAAGAGTATGAAGAGGATGAAGTGGTAAATATAGAGCAACCATCTACTAAGGATGAGGAGGCAATTTTACTAATAATGAAATATTAGAATTAAATGATGATGCTCCCATAAAAGTAGAAGAAGTTGAAAGAAGGCCTAGAAAGGTGCCCATTAATAATGAATTACCAAAATGCCCTTTCCCTGCGCCTTACCCTCAAAGGCTAAAGAAACCCAAAATTTAGGTGAAAAATCAAGAGTTCTTGGAACTATTTAAACAAGTTAAATTCAACATTCTACTCCTTGATGCAGTTAAACAAGTGTCGGCATAGGCTAAATATCTAAAAGATTTATGCACGGTCAAGAGGTGGCAGAGTGTGAAGAAACACGCTTATGTAGCTTGCCAAGCAAGCATAATTATCCAAAATAAACTTCCCCCAAAACTCAAAGACCCCAGCACTCGTACTGTCTCATGCCAAATTGGGAATCAATAAATAGACAATGCACTCCTCGATCTAGGAGCGTGTATTAACCTACTGCCATACTCAGTTTATAAACAACTAGGGTTAGGTGAGCTCAAACTCACCTGAGTTGCACTACAACTGGCAGATAGGTTGGTGAAATAGCCTAGAAGAGTATTGGAGGACATCCTCGTTCAAATAGACTCATTTGTCTTTCTGATCAATTTTGTAATCTTAGATACTGAACCTTTGTCCAATCCATGTGCACAAATCCCAGTGATCTTCGGACGTCCATTTCTTTACATAATTGTTGCCATGATAAAATAAGAAGTAGTATAATAACAATCGTATTTAGGAATATGACTTTGAATGTGAAAATCTTTTCAAATCCCCAACCTGAAGAATACGAGGATGAGGAAGAAATAAACCTCATCGAGATTATTGTAGAGGTTGAGGCTGATTTTGTCAACTACAAAGTTCCTTTGACAGTAGTTGTGTCACAATTTGATGCTATCTATCAACCTAAAAACTCTACTCCACTGGATGCCGACATAAATCAAACTTGCCTCATGATGGAAACATTAGAGGAGTACAGAGCTGAATGCATATGGGTAACACCATATGAATCGTTGCCTCCAAAAACAAAATTTGTTATGCCCTCGAATTTTCAGTTTTACTTGGAATTAAAGGAGCTTCCTATGGAGCTCAAATACGTTTTCCTAGGGGCTGAGAAGACATACCTTGTTATCATATCATCTACTTTAAGTCTTGAGCAAGAGGGTAAACTAATGGAAATGCTAAAACAAATAAGGGAGCATTGGGATGGACTATCGCTAATCTCAAAGGCATAAGTTCGTCCATTTGCACCCATAAAATATATTTGGAAGAAGACGTTAAACCGTCATGACAAATTCAAAGGCGTCTGAATCCCAACATGCAAGAAGTGGTTAAAAAGGAAGTTTTAAAATTACTTGATGTTGGGATCATATATCCAATCTCTGACAGTCCTTAGGTTAGTGCAACCCAGGTGGTACCAAAGAAGGCGGGTATAACTGTCATTTTGAATAGAAGACGGATGTGCAGTAATTATCAAAAATTGAATACTATCACCTAGAAAGACCACTTTTATGTACTACTATTTTTAAGACGGATATATTGGTTATAATTAGATCACAATTTCTCCTAAAGATCTGGAGAAAATAACTTTTATGTGTTCTTCATTACCTTCGCCTACCGTCGTATGCCCTTTAGCTTGTATAATGTACCTGCTACCTTTCAGTGGTGCATGTTAAGTATCTTCAGTGACATGGTCGAACAAATACTAGAAGTCTTCATGGACGATTTCTCTGTGTTTGGCCATAGTTTTGGCAACTGTCTTGAAAGCCTTGAATAGATGTTAGCACGATGTGAGGATAAACACCTGGTGTTAAACTGGGAGTAGTGTCACTTCATGGTGACCAAGGGAATACTCCTCGGCCATATAATCTTCGATGAAGGTATCCAAGTGGATAAGGCCAAAATGTTAATTTGGATGATATTTGAACTTTGGGTCTCTACTTTTGATTATATTCATCTCTTGGGATTCATGAGACTTTCAATGTCTTACTTGAATCTCTTGACTTGAAATCTTCTAGCCTTCTTGTAAGTTCATGATTTATAAGAAGATTAGAGTTGATACTTAGCATGTTTGGTTGATAAGTCCAAATCTATCTCCATGGTTTGAGCTTGTTATCCTAAGATTTCATGAAGCTTCTCCATGCGTCATTGAAATCTATCAAGTATAGGTGTCATTAACCTCCAATGACCATCAAATATAGGAGAAGTAGTTTAAGTTAAGCCAAACTTAATGGCTTGGTAGTTGTAGTAGCAAGTAAAAGGTATACTTGATAAAGGTGCAGTGAATTCACCAACCACTTTTCATTAAAGATTTTTAGTTAAATAATGAGCCGTTGGAATAAAATGAAACCAACTAGAAAGTGTCAATAACTAAAAGTTCTACCACTGTGATTTTTGTTTTAATGAGATTTCATGTTTAAAGTGGTTTGGTCATGAGTTTTGTGGAACAACAATCTGTCCAGAATTTCAGAACGGTCACGCCTTTTTGAAATAAGTAAATCAGATCATAAATCAAGTATTCTTGGCCTCAAATAATTTTTTATGGGTAGTTAAATGTGTTAGGAAGATACCCTAAAAAGATCAAAGTGTTTCTGATTTGTTTACTATTGTAAAAATCATACAAGAACTCTAGATAGAGAGTTGTGAAGTTCTGAGTGATGTATTGTGTTTGTCCAATTTCTAGAGATTCAACCGTTGATCTTCAATTTTTATTTTTGGGTTGGAAACTAGACTCACAAGGCCATCTCATGTCCAAAATTCATTGACATCAAAGCATGGGAACTATGTTTTCCCAATTTTTAAAGCCCTGACTTGTTCTCTGTAATTTTTAGAATTTTTGGACAGATTTGGTATACTTTGCAAATAATGGCTCAAATGATCTTTCCATGACCTAAGACTTAGACCATGCTTTACCAATGATTAGTCAAGCTTAAACACAGAGGCTAAATGACCCAAATCAAGGAGTAATCCGATAGCTTGTCCTTGTTCATATCTATATAATCATATACATTCATCCATATACATTGGCATTAAAATTCATAATTGTGTCATCTCCTCTACTTGATAGAATTAAGCTAGACATTCAGGGATGGTTATTTGATATTATATATCCTTTCTAAAGCATGTGGACTAACCCTTGTTTTGTAGCGCCGATGAGGTATGATCTCTTGACTCTTCTTTAGATTAATTGTTTCTTAATTTTATTGATTTTCGACTTCATATGCGACACCTTAAAATTAAGATTTACCTTATGTGCATATATGTGATTAGAGACCTTTTATTAGGATTTCTAATTTTTTGTATGCATTGCATATTTCAAAATCACAGCTGGATCCCGGGTAAGTTCTCTTGTTCCCTATTGCATATCATATTGCTTGCTAGTCACTCATTTGGTTTTGAATGATATTTTGCAGTTAGCAATCTTGCACCCTTTTGACATGCTTGTGTTATGTATACTCATATATATATGTATTAGTTGATGGCTTGCTTAGATTAATAATTCGATTAAAAGGATGTTGAGTAGAGGCCTATCGCGAGATAGGATGAGAGAGGGTGCTTTAGTCTATCGGGCACGGATCCGAGACAAGCCCTTCTGGTATGATATGTTGACTCAGACCAAAAGAATCAACATCACTTGGGTTCAGGAGGTCTGCGCGACGATGATCAAGGACACGGCCGCACCGTTCACATATTGCTCCTTTTTCCACGGGCGTGAGAATATTTTTACCCCGCCACCATCACAGCTATTTTACGGTATCCGAGGTGCCAGACTACTTCTCTCCCCAGCTACCAGGAGCCCCAGAGACCTCAACATCCCTCATATCTTAGGAGATTACCGGTGGGGCCATTCCAAGGTAGAACGACATTTCATTGATTGAGGACAGACACCTCACCGAGGACTACCATCTCCTCTACCTTTCCCTATGCAATTGTATCCTCATGATCTCTTACAACAAGAAACTAGCACCGTGGTATGCTCGTGTTCTATTTGTCGTTGGGACCGGATGGCGAGTTTGTCTGCCTCACCTATACATCGACTTCTTTGTCCAGTCGACGCATTACATTACCGCTAAGCGACATATGAAAGGCGCTTGGCCTATTCATCGAGTTACAGAGCATGCTAGCTCACTTCCATTCCCTATAGATGAGGTTTGGGGTGCCTCAAGTTAGTTTGGTGAGCCGAAGACTCGTCGGTCTAATGCACTGAAAAGAAAAAGAAAAAGGAAGGGAAAGAAAAAGGATTAAGCAAAAAAGAGGAGTGGAGGAGGCACTGATACATAAGGGGCCACTTCTGGGACACATTCCAAGTCTGGGAAGCATGATTCTGATGATGAGCATGATCCTGTCATAGAGGTACAGTAGTTCGAGCTGAGACAACGGTCTCAAGCTCCGGCCCAGGGAAAGTCCTCATCCTTGTCTCTCCAGACTCTCTACACTTTGCTTCTCGAGGAGAGGGAGACATGGATACGACTCGAGGGCAAGGTCAATCATATGACTGCGCAGTTACTTTTGGTTCAGTTGGGAGTTACCCAGTCATTACACATAGCTTCCCATCCCCCAGCTGCACCACCACCTCGTTTCCATCCTCATCTACAGCCTAGCCGCCGCCTGCTGATCCATCTACCCCATCTACATCGACGACACTGGCTCCTATCTCTGAGATTGCACCTCCACCACCTCCGGTTGTGTCTATTCCTTCATCAGCTATACCTTCTGACACGACCATGAGTGACCTGACGACGGCTTTTGCAGTTGCTGATGGTGGAGGTGAGGATGTTTCTGCTGTACCCATTGAGATTTCGTCTGATGCTGTTGATGACAACCCGATCGCGGTCGATTAGATTATGATAGTTGAGGGAGTGAGAGCTTTTGTTGTATTTATTTTCTTTTGTCTTCTCTCTTCCTTCTCTTGCTACTCTTTTGGATACTTTGGATGTTGATCACTGTTCTGTCCTGTTATTGTTTTATTTTTCCAGTGATTAGTTATGTTGTTATATATGGATCATGCTTTGGAATTCTGTATCTATTGATCCTGGTTGTTTGGAGATTGTATGGTTTTATAATAGGTTACTATGCTTGTTGTTATTGATTTGCTTCTATCAGGTGATACCCATCTATTTTACTTTGAAAATCAACTTCTGAGGACATTGTTGTTTTCAGTTGGGGGTAGGGGATAGATAGGTATTCACTTGTATGTTTCACTCTTAGCACCTTAAAACCTTGAAAAACTTCATTAACATATAATCTCAATAAAATTTGAGAAGTTTTAAAAATTTTGAGCTTAAATGATAGAATAACTTTGAACTTTCACTCCTGGTTAGTTGGAATAATGCAATGACGCATTTATATTAGTCTCATCCTTTTATGAATTACGTTCACACGTTTTTCTAGTATCATTAGGATGATTGCATGTGTAGACCTTTCATGTATCCAACATCGATATGCACTAGTTTATAGCTGTGTAAAAAAACTTAAAAATGAGTTAATAGGGCTTTTGTTCTAAAAGAATGAGTAGTGCAAACTAATTACCATTAGTGAGTTTTGATCCAATCTTCATTTTTTAGGGAATTGTCACATAAACTCAAATTGCTTTTCTTGATTTTTCTTATAAAATTCATTGAAATAATCTCAATTAATTTTTCATTTTTGGCTGCATATTAGAGGAGAACGTTCAGGATCTACCAATTAAACTCAATGAACATCAAAGTGCTATAACTAAGAGATTAAGAAAATGATTTAAGCCATCGATGTCTATTTCTTAACCCCTATACATATCCCTTTACCTACAATAAGAAACCATTTCATTTCTAACCCCACACCGATCCAATATCGCCAATTCTATTACAAAAATACGAACTCCTAATCTGATACCTTGACCCCAATGGACCCCATTGCGCATCTAATATGAATAAATTGTCCAAGGTATGTGATTAGAAGAGAGTAGTTATGGGAGTTTCCGCATAAAAAGAATTATACAAAGAAACACTTGAATGTGAAAAGGAGTATATAATAAAAAGAAAGAAAGAAAGAAAAGAAGAGAAGCATATGCAAATGGAAGTTGGTTGGAGAAGTGTAAAGAATAAAATAAGAAGATAGACTCCATCACTTACTGAGATTTTCTTTCTTTGCATCTTTAGCTACCATATAAAAACCATAAATTCAAAGTCTTAATGATTCTTAACAAACTAGTTTAAACATGAACGTGTGAATTGAGTTAGCCACGGTATTTCGCTCCTCTAGTAGGTGGTATCCTATTCGTGAGACTACACACTCTAAATGTCCGTTCTTCATAGAGTCAGATATAAAAGCATTAGTATCCAAAAATTCACTCCTATCAAAGCTTTCATACCATGTGCGATCATTCTTAAACAAGTTTCTATGAGACTTTTTTGTATGAGTGTGAACCAATGTGAGAATTGAGTTGAAACTACAAAGTCTAGGGGTACGATTGTCTCAATAACTCTAAATAAGGTTTGATGCATAGTTGTTAATTCCACACACACACGGATGCAGGGATGTGATACATATGTTATATCTATCTTGGTGGCATGAGGAGCATGTGAATTTCTTTCAAGGTTTGATTGAGATTAATATGTCTTGGTAGAGCTGAGTTAGCAATTGAATGGGAGGGAGTGTTAAAAGTTTCTCTTTATCTTTTTTAACTTAAATTCAAGAAATTTGTGGGTATATTCACTATAGACCCTCATGAGACAACACTCGTCCACTAGGGGGAACCTAGGGGTTTATCGGCTTATTACATTCGCTAAATGCAACCGCGATTCTTGCGAAAGTGAGCTAGGATATCTCTATCTATCTAGGTTAGTTTATTTTGTTAATTTTGTTTCTTTAAGTCGTAGTTTAGTTTTGCTTATTTTTACTATCACTTTATCGCTAGGGACTAACAATAAGCTAGTTTGGGGTTGTGACAAGCGAGGGTATTTGTAAAATACAACCGTGCTAAAATAAGAAAATGTACTGATTTAGTTTATAACTCCCTACTATACCTGCAATTTGGGTTACAATGCCAGTTTATATACAATGTAACAAATCTATGATGAGTTGGGTTGTTTAAGCTGCTATTTTGTGTAGATTGTTGTGTTGTTGTGTACCGGGATGACTTACAGGAGAAAAGGGTAAAGCCAAGATGCAAAAATGAACATTTTAAAGCTGAAATGTGAAGTTCAAGCGACCGAGAAGGGTTCAAGCGATCGAAGGTTTATCGAGCGCTCGAATAACTTGAGAGTTCAAGCAATCGAATGCAATTCGATCGATCGAACATGCCTTTATCATAATTTTACGCGCACGCGGCAGAAACGGATTAGTTCTTCAGTTTATATAGAGAGAGGGAGAGTTCTTGTTTGGTTTTGTAGGTTTTTAAGGTTTGATATTGGTTTTTCTTGGATCTCTCGACAAGTTTAATCTAAGCGCTACGTTTTAGGTTTTATATTATTGTTATTTACATTCCTTTAGTTGAATCTTGTAGTATAATTTGTTACCATCATAGGTTTGCATGCTAGTAGTGATAAAATCCATAGTTTTTAGAGTTTTTAAGTTAAAAACACAACCAAACGCAGCCTTAATTCTTGCTCACGTTAAAAACTAATCTATAAAATCTCAGACGATGTCTGAGTAGTCCCAGATTTGGGAGATCACAATGAAGCAGTGATCTCCAGCCTCTTCCATGAACTAGAATAAAACTTGTGTTCAATTGATCGAAGTAAGTTCGATCGATCGAACCAGAGATATAGTTAAGCGATTCAAGACATTTCGATCGCTCGAGAGATGATAATGCGCGATCGATCGAGAGCGCATCGATCGATTGAACCTTCGAATTCTTGAGATGATCCTTTGCAGTATTCCTAGACTTTTTGTTTTTTAGATTTGTTATGAAACTGTCCCCATAAGCTCAGTTTGTCAAAACAGTTTCTTAACTTTAAGCCTTAAGACATTTTTCTTCAATAACTTTTGCAAACCACTTTAATTTCTTACACCATTCAGAGTGCGAGTCTCAACTATTATTTTAAACCGCCTTCACGTATTTTATATCAATTGTGATGATATAGTCTTGGTCATGAAAGGGCTGTTGATTCTTTATATTTAGAAAATACGAAATACTGTAGATGGATGTACTCCATAGAGCATTAATGAAACTACATGGTAGATGGTTCGGTCAATGCGGATTCTTGTGATCCCAACGTTTCCCTTTTATAAAGTAAAACTAGTTTAATATTGTTCTAGTTTAGTATTTTATTTATTTAGTTGTTTTACTTTAGTAGTTGTTCATTGTGGAACTTCGTGTTCTACACATTATTCAAAGTTTGATTTTTTTTATTTTCCTTTTTGAGTTTAGTCTAAGCTAGTAACTTTAAGCCTTCTCTATGGGATCGACCTGGTCTTACCAGAATACTACTTGCACGTCCACCTACACTTGGGCATTGCACAAGAAGTGTACAAATTATTTTCGTGTCACAAACCATGGGATTCGATGAATTGCAATGTAATTCTTCTGTGGGAAGAGGTACTCGTGGAATCCCTTCAAGATGAACCACAAGGACCATGTAGGATTCAAAGTTCATTCGATTCGACTAGTGCAACAATGCGGGAGATTATTGCAATGGGCTTAAATACTCTACTGGGGAATATATAAGACACTATTTTGCTGGGGAAATTACTTTTGGAGCCTTCAAGGCTCACCATGCTTGATTCAAAACATGTTTAACATAATCGATGCAACAATGCAGGAGATTTTCGAAGACTAACACAATGCAATGCTAATGGGGATAATTGCTCTGCTGGGGATTCATATACACGTACAATGTGATCAATATGCAAATGCGGGGTTTACTCGCTCAATCAACATGTAGAGCCTTGAACGCAAACTACTCTTTAGGAAGCAGACCGTCAAGCCATTTGTGGCCAACAACGACTGTGGTGCATGAAACGAAAATGAATATGCAATAAGATTATCATACTATAAGGGGGACACCCGTTCAATCTGGAAATTGATGGGAAAAAAATCCAAACCATGTAGAGCCAGTGAAACGAACTACTTTTAAAGGAAAAATATTACGGGACCATTCAAGGTGAACTGCATAATGCAGAATCATTATCTTGAAATTATGGGGATTAAATTTATGAAATTCGAGAGACGTGAACACTGCCCCTAGTTTAACTTTCATACTTGATGATGCAATAACGTTGTGAACATGGATCATTCTAAAAGATCATACAGATGCTCATAGACTCCTTTCTTTATCTTATGCTTCAAATATTCTTATCTTATTGCTTATGACACACCTTCAACATCTATGACTCTACGACTCAAACTTAAATTTAAAACTCAACTAGAGATGCTAAAAACAATCAAATCATACATTTTTCTATTTTCTTTTGATGCAGTGTCGTATTATGAGTGATGTACCTTGTGCATGATTTAGATTATTCTTTTTCTATTCACCCAATTCTTTAAGATGAGACTTCATGCATAAATTTAAGGATTGAAAATTTTCCTTAGTCATGTTCATAATCAACTCTTTACTCTCTCCGCATAATTACAACCTCAAACTTTCATTTCTAATCAAACAGCAAAATATGATTTCATCTAAACTCACATGAAGACATTACCTTATAATAACATTGCGACTGGTTTATGACAAGGGACCCAGACATGGCTTGCCCTTTTTGTATGACAAGGGGTTGGACTCGATTAGATAGAACTGGTGGTAGAGTGCCTTACCCCTTGTGTGAAAATCAATGGGTGATGAATTCAAACTAAACCCATGGAGTGAAGGGCTTGCCCCTTGTATACGATTGATATGAATTTATGATAAGGGCTTTCTCCTAGCTTGGAGATCAAAAAGTAATGATTTGTTTGACATTGAAGGAAACCCATCATTCAAGGAATTTATCCATCATGCAAAATTTCAACTTTAAAGCTCATGAAAGGGCCTTGACCTAGTGTTAAGGCAAAGTAGGACACAAGATTCAATGATGACTTACCCCTTATGTGAAAGGAAAATGACTATAGGTCAATGGCTAAGATCGAGCCTTGTAAGAGGTTGCGTGCGTACCCCCGTAGTGGCAATTAGGTCAAACGTAGTTCTAAACAAGAACTGAGAAGCGGGTTTATACAAAGGAAAGACCAAGGTGGGATCAAAAGTGAGACATAAACACAGGTAAGACCGAACCTTTTGAAAGGTTGCCTACGTATCCCCAAATGGGAATTAGGTCAAATGTAGTTCCATTATGGCATAAGACTTTTGATCTTAGGAAAAGTGACATTTTAAGTTTGGTCAAGGTGATGAATATCAGTCACATTTAGATTCAAGAATATTTGACAGTACAAGATTTGAGCTCTCTTGATTTAAATTCAATGCTAAGGTCAAAACTGGTGCTCAGAGCATTTCACGATTAGGTTCGTCATAGTAAGCACATGTTCGATTATGGTATAACGCCTTCATCCCCTTTTTACTTTTATTTTTCTCTTTTTTTTGCTCTAACTTTTGCCTAGGTGCCCTTTTGGGTTTTCATTCTAGCGAGCTTCATTTTTTATTATTACCTTTTTTTTTTTTTGGCTCTAACTTTTGCTTAGGTGTCATTTCGGGATTTCATCCTAGCGAGCTTCAATTTTTTCATTTTTTTGTTCATCCATATGAGTCAACTCTTTATACCTCTGTTTTTATCAATGCCTATATTATCTCACCGTGTTCATCTTCCAGAACTAAGGCACATTTTTTCACACTTTCCACGCTATTCAATCTAATCCTACGGTTCCTTATTTTCTTACATCCATTCTTCTTCTTCTTCTTCTTCTTCTTCTTCTTCTTCTTCTTCGTGTTCTTCTTTTTGTCACTATCTATCTTTTGCATTCTCCACTCCTTCTTCCTTTTATTCTTTGCATTTTTTTGACCTCCCGCATGGACAATTTCTTTCGTTTCTTTTCTTTTATTTTTTCTATCTTTTTCTTAGGCAAAGGCATTACACAATGTGATCACCATTGCTTTGATTAAATCTCACTCCTTAATCTAGGAAACAATTTTAGCCTCATTTAACAAAAAAATGAGATTGGACATAGGTGTCGAAAACGAATGGGCTTTGAAGAAACATGGGATCAGTTTTGAGTATGTCTTTTAGAGCTTAGTCAAAAATCTTTTTCAGCCTTTTGAATAGAGCGACAACTTTTGGATTTTATTTGGAGTTTAGCCAAGAACTAATCCAAACACATTTTAGGATCTTTTTGTCAATATTCTAATTCATATATGAAGTCTCTTCATCATATCTTGGGTGTTTCATTTTCTTTAATCATCACGCAATCCACACACTCTGTAGACACCCCATTTTGTCGACTAACAGATTTAGGAGGGCACAAGCATGTCAAACCTCGATGATTAGAAAGATCGAATTTTCAGATATTGCCTCTAACTCTCAAGAAGTCAAAGAATTTGCAAAAATGACCAAAATGCCCCTAAAAGCCCAAAATTCTCTAGGATTGGCCCAGAATCTCAGAAATCATTCGAAGTTGTTCCAAACAAAAAAAGGTATTTTAAAAGATGAATATTTTAAATCGTAAGCTCCCAGGGACCCCCGGAAGTCCCGGAAGTTCCCGGAAAGTCTCCGTTGACCAGTTTGACCAAGGTTTGACCAAGTTTGACCAAGGTTTGACCAAAAGCATCCAAATTCACCCAAAAGTTCCGAGATCATTCTAGATCATGTGAAAAGTCTTAAAAACATGTTTTAAAAGAAAATCGGACGGAAACGTCAGTCTTTGGAGGCTCCTAGAACTTCCCGGAATTTCCTGGAAGTGCACTGTTTTACTGATTTGACTGCAAGTTTGACCAAAAATCAAAGTCTTCTTTTCGAAATTGAAATTTTTTTATCAAATACTAGAGGTCAATAGCTTTCCAACGGTATATCGCACATAATTTCTGGATCTAAAACGAATTTGTTATGAATTTCTGATGATGAAAAATGCGATCAATTCGGCTTTTATCGCGAATATCGCAAAACTTTACAAAGTGACCCAACTCCAAACTATTTTTTATGGAAATTAGACCTCAATACATTTCCAACGGTATATCACAATCTCAATTTGGATTTTGTATGAATATTCTGTGAATTTCGGACGAAATAGGGCCGTTTTACAAATTCCGGGAGTTCTGGGGGCCAAAATGCAATTTTTGGTCAACGGGGGAGTTGACTGCCGCAGTAGCACTGGCCCACTGCCGCGGTGGCAGTGACCAAGTGCCGCAATAGCACTCTGAGTGATTTTTCATTTTTTTTGGAATTTTTGGTTAATTTTTGAGTTTTAATTCAAATTTTCAACAAATAAAACGACATAGTTTTGATTATTCCGGGATTTTAAACCAATTAGAGACTTTTTAAAACCCAAAATACCTCCCCAAGTTGGCCTATAAAGGAGACCCATTTACTTCCATTTAGAGGAGAGCTTGGAAGCCATTAGAGAGAGATATAGAAAGTTAGGAAGAAATAGAGAGAGAAATCAAGATCTTCTTCTTCCAAGCCAAATGTGAGTTTTTTATATTTAGTTTTCTCAAAACTAAACTAGTATTTACAAGATTTCAATTCATTTTCTTCATCTTCTTTGAGTTTCGAATGAGTTAAAGAGCAATCTATACCAACATACACACATATAAGAGAGGTTGAAAGCTTGTGGTTCCACCATTGAATATCATCTATTGATTGTTTATTTTCTTGCTTATATACAATGTTCATCTCCTCTTACCTCATTTCTTTTTTATTTTCTTTATTTTACTTATAGTTCATCATCATCTAAATGATTACATGAAGTTTAAGGTGAGTGAATCCTTATGGATAATAGCTCTTGACCTCAAAAACATGTTTAATAGATGATGATTATAACTTCAATACCTATAAGGTATCCTTGAAGTTATATTCAAAATAAAAATGAATCTCTCCAATAATATTGAGGGTTCTTGATGATGAGTTTGATGTTGATATTCCAAGAGGTCATAATCTCTATTTGATGTTGAAAAAATACTTTCAAAACCACTATTTCAAAATCCCTCTTCAACCCCCTCATTTTGATCTCAAGAAAAAAAACTCTAGTTTTTTTCCAAAATCTTCAAAATAGTGAGTCAAAACAGTGAGTGACCCGAGTTCAATGAATTCTCTAGAACTCAACACTCAATGTATGGATGCAAGACCACTTGGAAAGTCTTACTAACTCATTAGAGAACATGAGTTTTGGTTTGACTTGAAAATACTTGAAAATGGTCCATTTGGACCCAAACATTCTCTCCAGATATTCTGTTTTTGCTGTCACAGCAGCTTGGTCTACTTTCAACTTGTTTTACAGAAACCTTTTCCAAAAGGAGTAGTCCTAAATTATTTTTCCCTTGCACTTCAATGTCTTAGGGAACTCTCTGTATAAAATAGGTCTCTAGATCATTTGTTTTCAGTTTCTAAGATTTTTTGACATTTCAGTCGATAGTACGAACTCTATTTCTGGGTAACTCCATCGTTCATATGATTTCTCTCAATATGTAATAGTTATTAAAGATTGGATTTTTGGGTTGTGTTATAGACACAATAAGGAAGATCGCCATAAAAATTCATGCATTGAAAACATTCCTAATCCCTCTTTTCAAGTTTCAAAAGATCTAGTTACTGTTCTGTCCACTATTCACAACAAGCACATTTTAACTTTCACTCTTTGATTTGATGCTTATATGCACTCCAAATTAGTTCATATCTTAGGAAGTAGTTCACACTACATTTGTACATATCCCATGTTGATTTCATTCATTCATTCATTCATACACATTTTAGACTTCTAAGTCATTCTAGGAATCCATGAACACCAAAACACCCTAGAACCTTGGCACATTCTAGATACATACATTGCATTCATGCAAGATTTGGGCTTTTTTTAACTCTTAATCTAAGAAGATTATAAGGAATGATCATGATCACACGTTCATGCTTCTCCTCGATCTAATCATCATTTCTCATCCGTCCTGGGGATTGAGAGATCTTCTTTTCTAAAAGAATAACATGCATCATACTAGCTTGCTAAGAATATTTTGATTTCTTTGTTTATTTCTTTCAAGAACATTTCATGTCCCCTTAGATTTGGAAAACTTAATTACTTGATACATGATTAGACGATTTTTCCTAGGTTCATTTGTGTGATCTTTCACTTTACATTGTATGATATTTGACTTAGATCTTATGAATGATATCTTATCTTTTGATCTTCCAATTTCAAGATTCTTATGCAATGTAATATACTTATCATAAATATTAATTGTCGAGCCAAACATAGTAGAAGATGATTATTTGGATGCTAATTGAGGCCCGTCAAAAGACGGGACGAGTTGAGGGTGTTTTTGTCATGACAAAAGCTCCTTTCTCTCTCGTACCAAAACCCCGAGCCAAGTTCTTTGGTTATGAAGGGCCGGTGCCCCTTCTCCGTTTGGGTGAGTCAAAATTAGGTTTCTTGGTTCCTTAAAGACCAAGTGGAGACTCTGTATCTGTTTTCAACAGACCTTTCCTTTTCTTTCTTTGATGCAGATTAAATTCAAGCAAGTTTCAAAACAAAAAAGGTGGAACGCCGCGTGTCCACAATCTGGCAACTCCACTGGGGATTTTTTTTTATTTTCAAAAAAAATAATACAGAGGTTTGACTCATAAGAAGCATCCTTAAAATCATTTTTTTACTATGTTTGGTTCACCGCATTGCACTTCTGCATCTGCCCTCCGACTGTGTCTGAAACGCGGCACTGACATTGTTCAGGTCTTGCTGTGCCAGGGCACAAGTCACCGTTGATACTGTACCTTCCAAGGTATATCAAAAAGAGTAAACACTTCCGTACTGTCTCTCTGACGGTATATTAGAACTCTCGTTAACGGACCCTCTTTGACTAAACTCAACCTTTGCATATAGATTCCTGTAGAACCTTTCATTGGATTGTTCATTTATCTTTTCAGATAGGACAATATGATATAACTGCTGTATGCCCTAATGGGATTACCTGAGCGGTGTAGACGCTTATGTGGCATAGAACATAACCTCTTTCTTATGATCTCCAAGGCAATCACTCACATATGATCACATTGAGTTGACCTGCCTAGGCACCATGACAAGGATGTCTGCTGCTCCATGCTCACAAAGATATACACCGCAAACCTTGTTTGTCGGTCCTAAGACATAAGAGTATGAAAACCTGCTAGACAGTATGATCACTATCACCGTACTAACCCGTTTCTCCCAGAAACTCTGTCCAGATATCCCAAATATAACCGTACTAACCCATTTCTCCCAGAAACTCTATCCGACTTACCCAGTTATACCTATTTTCCCAGAAGCTCTGTCCAAATCTCTCAGATTACCCAAAAATCTCAATTTCTCCCAGAAACTCCGGTATACTTATTTCTCCCAGAAACTCTGTCCAACTTACCCAAAATTTCATGTTTTCCCATAAGCTCTATCCAAATCTCCAAGATTTCCCAAAAATTCCAGCAACTCCATCCAAACTTTCCAAAAATGCCTAGATGTACCAATTTCTCCTAGAAGCTCAGTCCAAATCAACC
This sequence comes from Hydrangea macrophylla, assembly GCA_033977485.1. NCBI lineage: Eukaryota > Viridiplantae > Streptophyta > Magnoliopsida > Cornales > Hydrangeaceae > Hydrangea > Hydrangea macrophylla. The sequence goes on from CM066989.1 coordinate 19,139,008, forward strand.
AGAAATCTCTATTTCTCCTAGAAATTCAATTGACTTCTAGAAATTTCTCTGAATCTTTCAAATCCCTATTTCTCCCAGAAACTCTGTCCAAAATTCCCAAAGTATCCCGAAAATCCATGTTATCCCTTGGTGATCACATTGGAAAGTAAGGTTAGCACACTCTGTATGGCTAAGACCTTATTTGTTTAGCTGCTATCTGTTAGAAATAGGAGCATCATATAGATTAGGACTTACATCTGCATGCTTGCCTCGTATGCATGCACCATTCCTATTAGCCTACACGCACTATCTTAGTCAGTCTGTACACAAGTCAGTCCACGTTTGTTAACATCACTGTCATTGTCTCTCCAGTCATCACTATCAGAATCTAATACACTCTTCTCGAATCTATAGGTCATTATAGGTTCCCAAAGTCAGCCACTGAGATCCCCATCCAGGGTCAGAAGTTCGAACAGTAGTTTGCTCAAGATCTGCCTGCCAAGTTACTTCAGCATGAATAAAGAAGAATTGGAAAATAAGGTCACTATGTTGGGAACAACCATAAGCCAGCAATCTGATCGCCTGGCCCAAGTTTTGAGTTTCATGGAAGAACTGAAACAACAGCAGCCATAGTACCCACCTAGTTTCCCACCACAACCAAGGTTCATACCACCACCACCGCCTGGGTTTGGACTGCCTCCCGAGAATAATGGGGAAGAAGACTGGTTTCAAGTGGTCCCGCCGCTTACATATGAGAAGAAGCTCCAGGAGAAAAAGGATAAAGTTGACAAGCTTGAAAGTGTGTTGAGGAAGAGCAAAGGGGTTGATGATTACATGTTAGACCTGGAAGGCCTCTTTGAGCCCATCAAGCTAAGGCTGCCCGAGAACTTCGAAATGCCTAAAATTGACCGTTTTGATGGAACAGGGAATCCAAAAAGTCACATCAAGTTGTGCATGAGCATCTTCCAATCGATGGGCTGCACTCATGAGCACATTGCGATGCTGTTCCCGCAAACCCTTAAGAATGTCGCACTATCCTGGTCCCTAACCCTTGAAGCCTCCAAGACCCGAGTTTGGGAAGACGTTGCTAGAACTTTTATTGATCACTACTCTTACAACCAAGAGTTTGATATCACCATCCGGGATCTAGAGACTACCAGGCAGAACTTTAATGAGTCCTTCACTGCGTTCTTGAGCAGATGGAGGAATTAAGTGGCTCAAATGATCCACAGACCTGTTGAGAAAGGGCAAGTACGTATACTGGTCAAGAACATGCAACCAGTATATCATGACAAGCTATTCTACCAATCCATCTCCACATTCGAAGAGCTATTTGAAATAGGTACCAGAATAGAGGATGCCATCAGAGAAGGAAAGTTCAAAAAGGATGAACCCCAACACTAGTCCAAGAGACCTAACTACTCCCTGGACTCCCCGAATATCAATGCACTTAGCAACCAATCAATGGCCTGCGCCCTTCGTCCATACCAGTCCATTTCGCCAAATTGCCCAAAATGCCCTCGCGAATTCTCCAAACTTGATTTTCCTCTTTCCACAACCTTGGACCACCTACTCAAAAAGGGCCACCTGCAGCTCCTCCCTCATAAGCCGCTACCAGATCCTATACCCTCCCACTACAACATGAGCCTACAATGTGCTTATCACCAAAATCTAGGCCATACCACCGATCAGTGCATCCGCCTCCGCCATGACATTCAAAACCTTATAGAAGATGTCCCCTATCCTAATCCCATCCACTATCTTGGCTTGGACCAACCGATCGAATGATCCCTTCCGTCGATGCTAGTGAATGTTGAAGCTACGCAGTAAAGTGATGGTGTTTGGAACTTCTGCTAAAAAAAATAGAATAAGAATAATAAATGGGTCGCAAAGACACTCCATTTGAGACCGAGTCGAGTCAAGTTGAGTCTGTTCTATATTCCGAGTCCATTTCAATTCTAGTCTTGTGATCGAGTATGTCTGTCATTGAGTTGTTAATAAGTCTGTAAACCTTCTCTATTGATGGAATGAAATCTCATTTTGCTTAATCTGATGTGCCTAGTCATAAATACATGAATCACTAAACTGAAGTGTCACTTTTCAAATTACCATGGATATTACTCTGCTAATAATTTTTCTACAACAAAACAAAAAAGAATCCTGAAAGGTTAAAAGTCGATTTCACGCTGACACTGATGAAGAGCTGAGAATTGAATAGTCTTACTTTAAGAATTTAAAGATGCTCTTGCCTCAATCTTGAAAAGACATACTTGAAACTGACTTGGGGCTTGCCCAACACCCTTTTTCCACCATTTTGAAGCCTTAAGCCCAATCCAATTGGGAGACGCAATCTGTCCGATTGAAAGCAATGCAAACTTAGCCCTTGATGGTAGCCAATTATTTCAGTGAGCTTCATCTCCACTTTAAAAAAAAAAACAAAAAAAAAGAAAGAAAAAGAAAAGAAAAGAAAAGAAAAGAAAAAGCTCGCTAGGTTGAAAACCCGAAAGGGCACCTAGGCAAAAGTTAAAGTTGAAAAAGGTGTTGATTTTCAAAATCTGACCCTAGCCAGTCAAAATGTTGGAGAAGATTTTGATGAAACAAATGAGAGAATCATACGCTTCAAGATACATCTTAAGAACGTGCCAAGATCACATTTCAAAAGGCACGGAATGACCACAAATAAATTTTGAGAGCTGACATGCACATTCTGGAAGTCTGAGATTGCGATTGAAAGATCTCACAAGAATCGACTACATTAAAAAGTAAAATTGACTGGCTAGGCGAAAGTGAAAAGGATCAATCCTCAAAACAAAACAAAAAGAAAAAGAAAAAGAAAAGAAAGGGAGATTGAAACTGAATCCTTTTATTCAAAGCTACGACAAGTGGCTCAAGTTTGAACTTCTTTGACGATTGGTTTGAAAAACCCTCATACCTCAAACGCCTTATTTCAAGCCTTGCCTTGAACTACGCTCGACCTGATTCCTACTCAGGGATACGTAGGCAACCACATTGGTTCGGTCGACACCATCATAATCAACCCCCCCTTCTTTCAAGACTTTGGTCTGAACTACGTTGGACCTGATCCCCGCTAGGGGGTATGTAGGCAGACTTTCAAAAAGAAAAGAAGGATGGCTCGCTAGGTCGAAAATTCGAAAGGACGCCTAGGTAAAAATTAGAGTTAAATCCAAGGTGAGCAATAACAAAAGAGAGAAAAGAGCTTGCTAGGTCACCTCACTGGTGCCTAGGCAAAAGTTATGAGCATTTGAGAGATTAAAGTCATGTCCCATGCCTCAAGCCTGAAAATCACCTTCCACACTAGGGGAAGACTTCGGCTACCCTCCTTGTTTGCCTGACTTTTACTATCTACCCTTCATACAAGGGGCAAACTTCGGTCACCTACCTCGTTTGCCCAAAACCTCCAATAAACCATCATCCAAACTAGGGGCAAACTTCGGTCACCCACCTCATTTGCTTACGAATCCCACTTTGTACACCTCAAACTAGGGGCAAACTCCGTTTTCCTAACACAATAACTTCACACCGAGGGCGAGTTTTTAAGTTACCAAGTTGTTTTGAAAATTTTGAAATAGAGCACTAATTTAAAGCACTTCCTGGGAGAAGTAGAAAATTGACTAGATCACTAGGGAGGAATTTTCAAAAATCAGATTTATCAGCAAAGTGCTACCATGTTAAGATGAGGGGTGAACACCAAAAGAGAAATGGTACATCGTATATGACAAAAGTACATCAAGTTTTGACAAGACGAGCTTGTTTCATTTTGGTATCAAATGTGTCGTCCTCGTGCGTCAATGTCTGTCAAGTTTTTGAGTCTGTTGTAGTCTCAAATGTGTAAGTCAACAATGACTAATAAAATTTTCAAATCAAGTTATAAAGAGCATGCCAATACAAGCACAGTACCAAACACCATTACTGTACCGGTTAAGGCGTTAGCATGAGAAGCGTCAAAACTTAGGGCAAATGCGAATTTCATCCCTTTCCAAACCATCGAAAGTTGACCATCATCTCCTTGCAATATAAGTCCATGAGTGGCTGTTGATCTTCCTTCATGCAACATAAGTCCATGAGTGGCTGTTGATCACCTTCCCTCGTCCATGCAACCTAAGTCCATGAGTGGCTGTTGATTTTTCTTCATCTCCAAGCAACATAAGTCCATGAGTGGCTGTTGATTAATCTTGGATTGGGCACCGCAAAGATTTGATCAACCACGAGAGATTCAGAGATGGATCCCGGTCCTGGGACAGCAAGATTTGATCAACTATGAGAGATTCGAATTTGAATCCTGGTTCCCGGTCACGAGAAGTAGTTGAAGAGAGATCCCAGAAAGAGCCGCTTCATCCCCAGCAAATTTCGTTTAATCCCCAATAGGCATATCGATTTGTACATCGTCAGTTCGATCTATAACAGTTACAGAAGTTCACTGTCGATTCGTTGTCTCGATTTGTACATCGTCAGTTCAATTATGACAGTCACATGAGTTCACTGTCGACTCGTCATCTCGATTTATACATCGTCAGTTCAATCACGACAGTCACAATAGTTCACTGTCGACTCGTCATATCGATTCATACATCGTCAGTTCAGTCATGACAGTCACAGTAGTTCACTGTCGACTCGTCATATCGATTCGTACATCGTCAGTTCAATCTATGACAGTCACAGTAGTTCACTGTAGACTCATCATCTCAATTCGTACATTGTCAGTTCATTAATCATCATTAGTTTACCATCACTCTCATTCAAAATATGCCGTATTCATCATTCTCATTCAAAATCTTAGGCTTCTATGTCCATTAATAAGGCTTCCATGTTCATCACTTGACATCTCGGGATTTCATGTCCATCACTTGACGTCTCAGGACTTCTATGTCCGTCTCTTAATTTCCAGTGCTTCCATATCCGTCGGTTATCTATCAAACTGTATCTTCAATTATAGTCCTCTGGGACCCCACATCTAATAACATTCGCTTGCGAAGCAAGCTTTCCAAAATTTAGAAGTTTGCTCCAAGACCCAAAGTCTTCAAACCTTGGTGTCCCTATTCGGGTCAATAACTGCATCACAGTCAGAAACACTAGCACGACACAAGTCCACTTGGAGTGGTATACCCCACAGCACCAATTCATGCTAGGATCAGAACACTAGACATGATAGGATTTAGGAGAAAATTCATATCACATCCATGCATAGCATATCACTCTTATAGCATAGCATCCGCCTGATTGTTGTGTATGTATATGTGTGATTTATTCCTTTGTGCCCTGAACTACGTCCTGGTCTGATTCCCCTTGAGATACGCAGGCAGCTCACACAGAGCGCGACCAGCACTAGCCTCAGCATCATTGCATCTTTTGCAACGCTTTTATCCTAAATCTATAGCCTCCAAAAAGACCTATCTCTTTAAAGCTTTGGCACTCGGTTGCGACATGCGTTGCTTCGCAAGTTCATGCCAACTGTAGACACCCCATTTTGTCGACTAGCAAATTTAGGAGGCCACAAGCATGCCAAACCTTGATGATTAGAAAGATCGTATTTTCACATATTGCCTCTAACTCTCAAGAAGTCAAAGAATTTGCAAAAATGACCAAAATGCCCCTAAAAGCCCAAAATTCTCCAGGATTGGCCCAGTATCTCATAAATCATTTGATGTTGTTACAAACAAAAAAAGGTATTTTAAAAGATGAATAATTTAAATTGTAAGCTCCCAGGGACCCCCGGAAGTCCCTGAAGTTCCCGGAAAGTCTCCGTTGATCGGTTTGGCCATGGTTTGACCAAGTTTGACCAAGGTTTGACCAAAATCATCCAAATTCACCAAAAAGTTCCGAGATCATTCTAGATCATGTGAAAAGTCTTAAAATATATTTTAAAAGAAAATCGGAAGGAAACGTCAGTCTTTGGAGGCTCCCAGAACTTCCCGGAATTTCCTAGAAGTGCACTGTTTGACTGATTTGACTGCAAGTTTGACCAAAAATCAAAGTCTTCTTTTTGAAATTGAAATATTTTTATCAAATACTAGAGGTCAATAGCTTTCCAACGGTATATCGCACATAATTTCTGGATCTAAAACGAATTTGTTATGAATTTCTGATGATGAAAAATGCGATCAATTCGGCTTTTATCGCGAATATCGCAAAACTTTCCAAAGTGACCCAACTCCAAACTATTTTTTATGGAAATTAGACCTCAATACCTTTCAAACAGTATATCACAATCTCAATTTGGATTTCGTATGAATTTACTGTGAATTTCTGACGAAATAGGGCCGTTTTACGAATTTCGGGAGTTCTGGGGGCCAAAATGCAATTTTTGGTCAACGGGGGAGTTGACTGCCGCAGCAGCACTGGCCCACTGCAGCGGTGGCAGTGACCAAGTGCCACGATGGCACTCTGAGTGATTTTTCATTTTTTTTTGTAATTTTTGGTTAATTTTTGAGTTTTAATTCAAATTTTCAACAAATAAAACGACATAGTTTCGATTATTCCGAGATTTTAGACCAATTAGAGACTTTTTAAAACCCAAAATACCTCCCCAAGTTGGCCTATAAAGGAGACCCATTTACTTCCATTTAGAGGAGAGCTTGGAAGCCATTAGAGAGAGATACAGAAAGTTAGGAAGAAATAGAGAGAAATCAAGATCTTCTTCTTCAAATCCAAGCCAAATGTGAGTTTTTTTTATTTAGTTTTCTCAAAACAAAACTAGTATATACAAGATTTCAATTCATTTTCTTCATCATCTTTGAGTTTCCAATGAGTTAGAGAGCAATCTACACCAACATACACACATATATGAGAGGTTTAAAGCTTGTGGTTCCACCATTAAATATCATCTATTGATTGTTTATTTTCTTGCTTATATACAATGTTCATCTCCTCTTACCTCATTTCTTTTTGATTTTCTTTATTTTACTTATAGTTCATCATCATCTAAATGATTACATGAAGTTTGAGGTGAGTGAATCCTTATGGATAGTAGCTCTTGACCTCAAAAACATGTTTAATAGATGATGATTATAACTTCAATACCTCCAAGGTATCCTTCAAGTTATATTCAAAATAAAAATGAATCTCTCCAATAATATTGGGGGTTCTTGATGATGATTTGATGTTGATATTCCAAGAGGTCATAATCTCTATTTGATGTTGAAAATATACTTTCAAAACCACTATTTCAAAATCCCTCTTCAACCCCCTCATTTTGATCTCAAGAAAAAAAACTCTAGTTTTTCTCAAAATCTTCAAAACAGTGAGTCAAAACAGTGAGTGATCCGAGTTCAAAGATTTTTCTAGAACTGAATACTCAATGTACGGATCCAAGACCACTCGGAAAGTCTTCCTAATCATTAGAGAACACCCATGATTTTTGGTTTGACTTGAAAATACTTAAAAATGGTCCATTTAGACCCAAACATTCTCTCCAGATATTCTGTTTTTGCTGTCACAGCAGCTTGGTCTACTTTCAACTTGTTTTACAGAAACCTTTTCCAAAAGGAGTAGTCCTAAATTATTTTTCCCTTGTACTTTAATGTCTTAGGGAACTTTCTGTATAAAATGGGTCTCTAGATCATTTGTTTTCAGTTTCTAAGATTTTTTGACATTTCAGTCGACAGTACGAACTCTGTTTCTGGGTAACCTCCATTGTTCAAATGATTTCTCTCAATATGTAATAGTTATTAAAGATTGGCTTTTTGGGTTGTGTTCTAGACACAATAAGGACAATCTCCATAAAAAGCATGCATTGTAAACATTCCTAACCCCTCTTTTCAATTTTCAAAAGATCTAGTTACTGTTCTGTGCACTATTCACAGTAAGCACATTTTAACTTTCATTCTTTGATTTGATGCTTATATGCACTCCAAATTAGTTCATATCTTAGGAAGTAGTTTACACTACATTCATACATATCCTATGTTGATTTCATTCATTCATTCATACACATTTTAGACTTCTAAGTCATTCTAGGAAACCATGAACATCAAAACACCCTACAACCTTGGCACATTCTTGATACATACATTGCATTCATGCAAGATTTTGGGTTTTTGTAACTCTTAATCTAAGAAGATTATAAGGAATGATCACGATCACACGTTCATGCTTCCTCTCGATCTAATCATCATTTCTCATCCGTCTCGGGGATTGAGAGATCTTCTTTTCTAAAAGCATAACATACATCATACTAGCTTGCTAAGCATATTTTGATTTCTTTTTTTATTTGTTTCAAGAACAATTCATGTCCCCTGAGATTAGGAAAACTTAATTACTTGATACATGATTAGACGATTTTTCCTAGGTTCATTTGTGTGATCTTTCACTTTACATTGTATGATATTTGACTTAGATCTTATGAATGATATCTTATCTTTTGATGTTCCAATTTCAAGATTCTTATGCAATGTAATATACTTATCATAAATATTAATTGTCGAACCAAACATAGTAGAAGATGATTATTTGGATGCTAATTGAGGCCCGTCAAAAGACGGGGCGAGTTGAGGGTGTTTTAGTCGCAACAAAGGCTCCTTCTCCTCTCGTACCAAAACCCCGAGCCTAGTTCTTTGGTTATGAAGGGCCGGTGCCCCTTATCCGTTTGGGTGAGTCAAAATTAGGTTTCTTGGTTCCTTAAAGACCAAGTGATGACTCTGTATCTGTTTTCAACAGACCTTTCCTTTTCTTTCTTTGATCTAGATCAATTTCAAACAAGTTTCAAAACAAAAAAGGTGGAACGCCGCGTGTCCACACACTCATAATTTGGCACAACAGAAAAGATGAAAATTCTTTTTATTGAATGGAAGAAAAAGAAATACATTGCTAGACTTTTTTTTTTCTTTTTTCAAACTCGATTACTAAACTCTTGACCAAGAACAATTATTCTACCCCTAAGGACCAAACAAAACTCAACCTAGACATTTGACTCTGCAGATGTATCATGAGCACTTTATTTGAAAACTCTTCTTTGTTAAGTAGTCCACTAGCATCCATGCTCAAGAGAAGTTTCCAGCATCACCACTTCATTAGCACCTTCACTGCCATCCTTAGGTGTAGGTCTCCTAAATAGCAGGTTCATGGATACGTGATCCATATTCTCCTTCTAGTCTTTATCATAGTTGGTAACCTCAGGATCTTTTCCAGGTTCGTGTCATATCGAGTTGTCAGGAGACTGTCCATCTCACCACTTGATGTCATGCAACCCAAGGTCTAATTCTTTCAAGAATAAAATGTCTGCATCATCATCATTTTCAAAATGCCCATCATCTTCCAAGAATTCGAATTCTTTTCCATGCTTCACACTAAAAATTTCAGCTCAGGGTCGATTATAGGGGTGATGTATACGGATGAGTTATAGTTTGTAAGATCAAGGCTAATAAGGTTGATATTCTGGGGTGGTGTCACAGCACGGTGATTGGTAGCGGATTTCGGTTGATATTAGATTTAATGGATGGGGGTGCAATAACATTGTTGTCAACAAGGTCTTAGATTTCATGGTGAAGTCGGGTGTAGCGGTCAGTGGAATAGCCAAGTTATTGGTGAAAGGCACAGTATCAAGTAGGGTTATATCTTGGTGGGATCGGATTTGGTAGTGGCCTTGGATCTTAGGGCTTAAGGTGGCCTTTTTGGATGAGTCGATCCAATATGGTAGACAAGGGTAGGTTAAGATCAGTAAAGGTTCTAGAGTCATTGTTATTTCAGGGGTTCGGGTATGAATTTTGGCTAAGGTTTTGGTGAAGACATTGATATCAGGTTCAGCATCGTAGTTTCCTCCCATTTGTTTCTTCCTTGAATGATTTTCTTCTTTTTTTATTTTTCCATCCCTTAAGGCTTCTTCTATCTTGGTCCCAACATCAAATAACTGCTCAAAGGTTGTAATCGACATGAATTACATGTGCTCATTGTAGGTAGGTTGTAGATTCTTTATGATCATGTGGACTTACTCTTTCTCGGTTGGCCTATTTGCCATTTCGATAGCCTTCCTCCTCCAAAGGGTCAAGAATGTGGCTAAAGATTCCTAGCTATCTTGCCTAGTGGTCTCAAGGTCTTGGATGGTAACATCTAACTCAGTATTGTAGCATATTACTTCACAAATTCAGTCACAATATCCTCCCACAGACGGGTCTTAGAAGATTCAAGAGCTAGAAACCACTGTAAGGCTCCTTAGATAAGTATGGTGAGAACAACTATGCCAGGTGCTCATTGTCCTACCCCCTAGGCCTCAAGGCACTGACATACATCTTCAAGTAGCTCTTGGGGGTTCCCAGTCCCATCAAACTTTTCTAGGTCAGGCATTTTATACTTCTTAGGGTATTCGATCTTTAAAGGTTCGAAGAATCCCTCAAGGTCTAGGAGATAGTCATCAACTCCACGAGATTTCCTCACTGCACTTTCTAAGTGGTCCAACTTATCCGTTATTTTCATCCCGGGATCCCCACATATACCATCATTAAAATAATCCTCCTCCTTGAAAGGATTCGGATCAATAGGGACCTTAGGTGTAATGGGAGGCGGAGGTGGTGGATCAACAACAGGTAGACCTTATGGATTCATGGTAGTTTGCCCCAAACGGTCTATGAGAAGTTGGAACTGCTGCCCTTGACAAGCCAAGGTACCTCTAGATGTAGTATTCTTTCTTGCTCCTAAGCCATTGGTACCTTTCTGTCTATAGTGCGGACTAACCTTCCTGAATCGGAGGGACGAACCCAAGAAGTTATGCTTATGGTCTTCTTCGGAGCTATGTTCACTTGTCTACAATTTACATTTCAAAGCGATCTCGTTTAAACCCAGAATCATTATGCCCCGCCTTTTGGAATTGGAAATATTTTCTTTTTTTATTTTATTTTTTGTCTTTCAATTTTAGGTTCTCTCAACGCTATGCATGCTCATGTGAGGAAATCAAACTTGAAATAAACATATAGCCACATAAGTCCTAGTAACATCATCGAGTACCCCTTCTCATCCCGTAGCCACCATAATCAATGTCACCCTAGTCATTCTATGCTTGGAATTTCATATGTGACTAGGTTCATTATTGCTTAGGTCTAATTAGGGTTATCTCTAGCGAGTAGGACGCAAACAAGGTTATGATTCATTGTCCCACGGACTCGTGGCACATATTCCCAGTATAACACATAAGCAAACCATCCTCATGTCATGTGGCGAGCATTTCACATGGGTAAAATGCCTTGGGTATTAGGCAGGGCTATGTATCAAGTGTCATAATGGCTTCCTTATCATGTTAGATAATCCCAAATGGCAAGTAAGGCGTCCGTGCACACATTGTCATACGGGTCAAGCCCTAAAGGATTGGATCTATGGCTACTATATGCATCAAGGTGGATAGAGTCAAAAAGGGTCCCCAAGCTAGAGTCCTATATATCCCCATTATAGAGTTTGGTGTGTTACATGGACTACTTTTTATACTGTTAGGTACATGCTCGGGCAGGGAAGTCCTCTATGGGGGGTATCTGACAGGCTCCAGGTCCCCGGCTTTGGTCCTTCCAAGGTTCCTAACACTAATGCACGTGCGATCCTCATAATATAAAGTCAAAGAACCTTGAATGTTTTGGAGTCTAGCCCTCTTAGTTCAGTCCTAGTAGAGTTGCCAATTATGGGTACCCGAACCAAGCTTGGGGCCTAGAAGGATTAAGCCCACTTGATTGTCCCATTTCAAATCTCATGTCAATAACCACGAGTGAGGTTCACCACCCTTCATTAGCCTTTATCCAATCCGACCGATTTGGATTACTCATTTTTGGATTCCATGAGGCTTTTTGTCCAACTCGAGGCAATAATCGATACCCATGATCCATATCCGAGGCTACACGAGTGAGTAATCCATGTTTTATCCCACAAGGCTAAATCCGGAGAGATCCTTACCAATAGAGTTGCTACTTGGTTTGATAAAAGAAACAAAGAAAACTAAAGCAATCAAGTCTAATGGATAGACAGCACTGCCCCGTCTTCACCATAGAACTCGGTTCGGGGGTTAAGGTACGAGAGAGAAAGGATCTAGACATGCTAAAACACCCATTCTCACCCCATCGTGAGATGACCCTCTACTCAGCTTTCAAGGTGTTTGACTAGATATTATGTGGACCATTTCATTTATTTCTAATGTTATCCTAATTTAAGTTATAAACAACTAATTAAAGAAAATTATATAAGAAACTATACAAGTACATGCAATACACATACAAAAATAGTAATTCGAGGATAAAACATATTACTACGCTCCTCTATGCTTGCAAGAGAAAATTAAATTAAATTAAACATGAAAGGCATACTCAACCCTAAAAAAGCGTGATATCTATGCACAAGTAGTAACATAAGGAATTTAAAATCTGCATTTTATCCACCTATTCATGCTCCTAGGTGACCCTAAGAAAGCAGTAACTATAAGGGAGTGTAGAAAGTTACACGGGATAGCATAGCATTCCCAATTATCCCTAATTGACCATGGTTAGGACAATAACAACATAATATATAGGATAATCTAAGAATGTCCTACTATTCTAGGTATGAATGGCATATATATGTGTCCACACATGACTACTATATGTAGTAGGATGCATGTGTAAGCCTAATTAAGTATTATCCCTAGTATGGAAAACCTACTCTTCTAAGTGAGGATAGTGTGTAAGTGTATGCATGTGCATGCATGGATAGCCTACTATCCTAACTAGTATGAACTACAATACTATTCCTATATGAATGCCCTAATTCTAGACTCGTAGATCCGATTAAGGCTTTGTTATCTCCGGGGTTTGATATCCATGGATTGGATACCAACCCCATAGCTCTAGCTACCACAACATTTGGAGGTAGCTCTACCTCGGATAACTCTACTTTAATGGATATTACAAGCAAGGAAATACAACTATCCTAGAATTTTGAAGATCAAAAGCAATAAAAATTAAGAACATGAAGAACAAATAAGAAATTCAACCTGGATCTAAGGATATAAAGATCAAAGCTAGAAAATAAAATAGAAAAAAAAAAAAAGTAAAAGAGCTTACCTCAAGAACTTCCCTCAGAATACTTCTGCAGGGCTTCGCCAGCACCGCAGACTCCAAGAACCCTAAAAACTAAAAGATTAAACTTTCCAAAGAACTTTGAGTGCTTTGGAATCTTCCAAGGGGGTCTCCTTGAGCTCTTTAGTTCATAGGATTTTTTGGTGAGTTGGATGGGGAGGAGAAGACCCCATTTTATAGTTGGAGATTTGGTTGAAAAACTTCACAGCTAAGCGACGTGGGACAAAAAAACATAAATTTTCACGTTTTTGGCATTTTTACGCGGATTGGGGTTAAATCAAGAGTCAAGAATGCATCTAAAATATCTAAGAGCTATAGTGGCATTCAAGAGAACCATGCGGTAGTCTAAGAGTGCCACTTGGCACTCAGTTGAGAGCCACCATGGCTCTTAGCCCAGAAGTTATGTTTTTACTCGGGACTTCCCAGACTTCATTCTCTTATCTCATTTATCAAAAATTGTCTTGTGATATATCATTGGAAAGGTATGGCAGTCTATTTTAAGATGTATGTGGTCTTACTCAAAAAGATTTTGTAGATTTTGAGTTATGGTCAAAAGACTGAGGCTAACTCCAAGAAGGAGCAAACCTACGAGGTGTAAAAAAAGGTGAAAATTCTCCTAAGTGGTTTTTCGCCAATGTAAAGGCTTGGGTCACTAATTTAGCCTATTTTAGGACTTTTTTATAAAGGAAGTTACCAGGATTCCACCCCAAGGCATCATTTTATGTAAAAAAACTATTTTAAATTGGGTTTTGCGTCTCTAAATTGAGTTTCTAACATACCTAAGTCTTCCTAGAGGTTATTCTAACATATCTTAGAGACTAGGATGCTTTACAAAGTTATTCTTCATAACCAACCAATCCTGATTCTAGTCATTGGATTATTCATGAGGCGGGGTCCCTTATATCGAACGGACGAACCAAAATAGGGTGTCTACACCGGAGGATGACTCAAAGGAGCCAGAGTATGCTTTCGACAAGGAGATAGAGCTAGAACTTGAGCCAGAGGACACAATGGAGGATCCAGAAGACCCCGAGGCCATTGAGGCAGATATCATGGTTGGAGAGGATGATGTAGTGGTAGAGGGAGACGTGATCATAGAGGTAGTAGAGGGGGATGTTCCTGACAGGTAGATAGTAGAGGTACCCATTATGCCTAAGTTACCAGTCAGACAAATAGTGCACATGGAAACCATGGCCGATATGGTAGTAGGATGGATAGTTGAGATGGTCAGTCAGGCAGCTGGATTTGTTATGGGAGAGGCTGCATTAGTAGGGGCATTGGACATAGCTGATGTATTTGCTGCTGTAGCCATTGACGTTGCTAATGAAGTAATGATGACAAACATGGTAGGGGACACAGATGTAGAAATAGTTAAGGATTGGGATATCAGAATGGTAGTTAGAGATCTTGCCACACCGGTTAAGGATGCTCCCCTTGAGGAGATGGATATCATTTCAGAGGATGAGGCACCACCAGCAGTATCAAATGCTGACGACTTTTAAGTCAGGATCTGGAGGGGTTTTAGTTTTTTTGCTAGTATTATATCAGGTCATGTTGTCCACATGGTTTTTGAGATCTTGAGAGATAGCTATTGGACCATAGCTTTTGTATAGATATTATCGGTAGTAGTAGTATTGTAAATAGCTAACCTTAGTACTGTATTAGCCTATATCCCATGTGGTACACAATTTAACTAGTGTGTATTATGTGGTACATCTTTTGATATATATGTACAAGTAGTACTTTTAATATTGATTGTTTGATTGATTGTATATACAAATAGCTGACCTTAGTATTATTTCTATGAGAAGCTTTCCATTAATCAATAGGTCTTTTGAAGGTACACGACACACATTATCACTATGGTTAGACCGAGGAATTGATTTGGAGCCCCTATTCCGAAAAGCATGGATCCAATGGGCATTTTTGAAGCTTTCATGCAAAGGATACTTGAACTATCCCTAGCAGACAAATACAGACAAAAATTGGCTCTCGAAGGCTCTAACCGGCTCTTTTAGATTGGGCATTGTAAGAACTTGACCAACTATGAGAGATTCAGAGATGAGTCCTAGTTCAAGGTCAGCAGATTTGATCAATCATGAGAGATTCAAAGATGGTTCCTGGTTTTAAGTCAGCAGAATTTGATCAACCGTGAGAGATTCAGAGATGGGTCCTAGTTCTAGGTCAGCAAAATTTAATCAACCGTGAGAGATTCAGAGATGGGTCCTGGTTCTAGGTCAGCAGAATTTGATCAACTGTGAGAGATTCAGAGATAGGTCCTGGTTCTAGGTCAGCAGAATTTGATCAACCATGAGAGATTCAGAGATGGGTCATGTTTCTAGGTCAAAAGTCAAGAAAGGTTCCCTACCACCCCAGCAGAAGTCAGAACCAAATTTACGAATTGGTCATTATAAAAATTGGCCAACGATTGAAAAATACCGCCAAAAGTCAAAAGACCCCGACTCCTAGGGCAAGCATTGTCTATTCAAATCCTAAGCCTCCGTGTCCATTGGTAATAATGAGCCTTCTTGCTTATCGTGAGCTTCCTCACTCCTTTGTCCAAAATTGCAAGCTTTCTCACCTACCCATCGGTTATCATGAGCTTTCTCACTTGTCAGTTATCGCAAAATCCTCTCCTGTTGGCTATCTTGAACTTCCTCATCCATCGCTTGGTATTTAGGACTTTCGTGTCCGTCGGTTATCTTTAATTGTCATCCTCAAGGACCCTGTATTCGATTATATTCGCTCGCTAAGCACACTTCTCGTAATTCAAGAAGTTTGCCCTGAAATCCAGAGTCTTTTTAGACCGTGGTTGGCCACTGCATAGTAGTTAGAAGCACTAGCACAACACAAGCCCACTTGGAGTGGCATATCCCACAACACTAGCTCATGCTAGGATCATTAACACCATAAAAACTATGAATAAAACCCATTAAGGCTGGAAAATACACCGTAGTCATAATAGAATCACAACAGGACTCAGTACATAGTTTATATCACATCCATGCATTGCATATCATCCTAATAGCATATCATCTGCCTATATTGTTGTGCATATGTGATTTGTTCTTTTGTGCACTGAACTACGTCTTGGTTTGATTCTCCTTGGGATACGTAGGCAGCTTACACAGAGTGCCACCAACACTAACCTCAGCATCATCCTTGCCTCTTTTGCAAACCTTTTATCCTAAATCTATAGCCTCCAAAAGGCTTGTCTCTTCAGAGCTTTGGCACTCGCTTGTGACATGCGTTGCCTCGTAAGTTCATGCTACACCTGAAAGCCCAAAAACTCCCAGATTTGGACCAAAAGTTCTGGAAACATGCTATGTTGCAAAAAAAGTAAGAAAATGAGTTTTAAAATAAAATTAGATGAAATTTTCAGCTCCCAGAGACTCCCAAAAGTCTCGGAAGTTCCCAAAAAGTCCCCGTTGATCGGTTTGACCAGGGTTTGACCAAAATCAACCAAATTCGCTAAAAAGTTTTGAGATCATTCTAGATCATGTGAAAAGTGTTAAAATGAGTTTTAAAAGAAAATTGAATAAAAACGCCAGCTTTTGGGAGCTCCTAGAGGTTCCCAGAACATCCTGAAAATACTAGGTTTGGCTGATTTGACCTAAAAGTTAACTTTGAAATCGGAGTGTTGTATTATTTTTCAAACATTTTTCATGGATACTAGAGGTCAATGTATTCCAATGATATATCGCACATAATTTGTGGATTTAAACAAATTTATTATGAATTTCCGAATATGAAAAAGGCGATCAAATTGGCTTTTATAGCTCATACCGCAAAACTTTTCAAAGTGACCTAACTCTAGACTATTTTTTTATGGAAATTAGACTCCATTGCCTGTCAAACGGTATATCACAAGCTCAATTTGGATTTTGTATGCATTTTCTGTGAATTTCGGACGAAATAGGGCCTTTTCGTGAATACCAGAACCTTTGGGGGCCTAAATGCAAAATTTTGGGCATCTGAGGAGTAGTGCTGCGGCGCCACTGGATCGCTGCCGTGGCAGCATCTGGTTAGTGCTGCGGTGGCACTCAATCACCTTAGAATCCGTTTTTGTAATTTATTTTGGGGGTCCAAATTGAATAATTGAAAGTCAAAACAATGTAGTTTCTTGTTCACAGATGATTGGGACCAATAGGAGCACTTTCTATATCCCAAAACCACCCCAAATTGGCCTATATAAACCCTCCTTTACTCTTAATTTTTGGTGGGCCAATTGCAAAGCTTGAGAAACTTGTAGAGTGAAAGAAAGATAGATATAGGTGTAGAAGAGAGAAAGGGAGCTTCTCCCACTAATTTTCTATAAGAAAGTATTTCTTCCATTACCTCTCTTATACTTCAAATTCAAATCCTTCCCAACCACCATTCTTGAGCAATCTTGAGTTAGGAAGCTACTTCTATGTCCAAATGTCAATATCTATGAGTGAAACACCAAGCTACAAGTCCAAAATCACATTGATTATCATCTATTGATTGTTATTATTTACTTGTTTATATAAATGTTCATCTCTCCTTACCTCATTTGTTTTTTATTTTTCTTTGATTACTTACTAGTTCATCATCATCTAGATGAACACATGGTATTTGAGGTGAGTGAATCCTTATGGATAGTAGTTCTTGGCCTCAAAAACATGTTTGATGGGCAATGACTCTAACTTCTATACATTCATATGTATTATTGAAGTCATGTTCTCAAACAAAACTATGTTTGTGCAAACAATATTGGGAGTTCTTGATGATGAGTTTTATGTTGTTTTCTTAGTGGTCTTAATCCCCTTTTTGTGCTGAAAATGTGATTTTAAAACCCTATTTCAAAAACCCTCTAAAACCCTAACATTTGGATTCCAAGAAATAAGCCTTGTTTCACTAAAAAATCTTCAAAATAGTGAATGATCTGAGTTCAAAGCTTTCTCTAGAACTCAATACTCAAAAGGTGATTACAAGACCACTTGGAAAGTCTTCCTAACTCATTATAGAACACCCACGATTTTTGGCTTGACTTGAAAACACTTGGAAGGGTTCCATATTGACCTAAACATTCCTTCCAGACAATTTTTTTTTTACTATCACAGCAGCTTGGTTGACTTTCAACTTGTCTTTCAGAGAACTTTTCCAAAAGGAGTGGTCCCAACTCACTTTTCCCTTAAACTTCAGTGTCTTAGGGAACTTTCTATATAATATGGGCCTCTAGATGTTTTGTTTTTATTTTCTAATATTTTTCTACATTTCAGTCGACAGTACGGACTCTATTTCTAAACAACCTCTCTTGTTCATATGATTTCGCTCAATGTATAACTTCAAAAGTGATTTGGCTTTTTGATACGTGTTCTAGACACAATAAGGATGACCTCAAGAAAATATTATGAATTAAAAATATTCCTAACCTCACTTTTCCATTTTTACACTATCATTTCACTGTTCTATCCACTATTCACACCAAGCATGTTGTATTTGTTTTTCTTTTATGGGATGTTCATATGCATTCCAAATTAGCTCATATCTTAGGAAGTAGTTCATACTATATTTGTACATATCCTATGATGATTTCCTTCATGCATTCATACATATTTTAGACTTCTAAGTCAGTATAGAAAGTCCATGTACACACACACTACAACCTTTGCACATTCTAGGATCATACATTGCATCCATGCAAGATTTGGGGCTGTTGTGACTCCTAATCTATGAAGATTATAAGGAATGAACTTGATCACACATTCATGCTTTCCCCCCAATCTATATCTTCCTTTCTCATCCGTCCCGGGGATGGAGAGATCTTCTTTTCTCAAAGATTAACATGCATCATTCTAGCTTGCTAAGCATCTTTGTTTTCTTTGATTTATTTGTTTCAAGAACAATTCATGTCCCCCCCTTGTAGACATAGGAAAACTTGATTACTTGATATGTGATAAGATGATTTTTTTCTAGGTTTGTTTGTGTGATCTTTCACTTTTGCATTGTGTGATATTTGGCTTAGATCTTATGAATGATATCTTATCTTTTGATCTTCCATTTCAAGATTCTTATGAGAAGTAATATACTATCACAGTATTACTTGTCGAACCAAACATAGTATACGATTATTATTTGGATGCTAATTGAGGCCCTTCGAGAGACAGGGCGAGTTGAGGGTGTTTTAGTCGCGGCAAAGGCTCCTTCCTTTCTCGCACCAAAATCCCGAACCAAGTTCTTTAGTTTTGAATGGCCGGTGCACTTTATCCATTTGGGTGAGTCAAATTGGGTTTCTTTGTTCCTTATAGACCCAGTGGTGATTCTGTATCTGTTTTCAACAGACCTTTTCTTACCTTCATTTTTTAAATCAATTTCAAAACAAAGGGGAAATCAATTCCATGTGTCAACAATCCGTAAGGCTGAGATGCCAAGAAATGTGGTCATAAGGTAAAGATGGCGAGATGGTAACCCAACGAGCATAATTAGAGATATTTCAGGCCAATGGTAATTTTCTAGATTGCTTGTTAACCTAAGATGTATGGAATAAGATTGGGGTTGCCAAGTAATGAGGCTGTAAGGTTGAGATGCCAAGTAATGCGGCCGTAAGGTAAATATGGCGAGATGGTAACCCAATGGTCGTAAGGTAAATATATTCCAAGCCAACGATATTTATGCCGGAATGCATGCAAAGAGTCAAGTTCATGAAATATTAAGCCTGCTGTCCAAAGATTAGATCGATGATCCAAAAAAGTTGAGTTTCATCATATAGAACCTGTGATTTAAAGCAAATTGTTGGGTTATGCACATTGGACCAATAGTCCAAAATGATCAATCGATCGATGTCAGTTGTGATACCATGTTCGAGTATTGCTATTAAGCATCTTCCTAACATATGCAGTACGTTGAGATCAAGAATAGTAAGACTGGTTGATAATATTTTTAAAGTATAAAAAGGAATATTTTACTTTTAACAGGATTAACTCAGTGTTTTTTGAGCCTGTTCAAGTGTAGTAGGTTTGCTCACTTAGCTTGCAGTAAAGCAGACAACTTTCATGTCTTGGACAATCAAATGTCTAGATGTTGCAATGACTGAATACCCAGAAGAGGAGTACGCCGAAGAAGACTTTGGCTTGGTAGGCTAGGGAGCGAAAACTGAAGGCTTTTGTTTATTATAGGCACTAGATGCCGATTTTGTTTATATGTTGTTGTAGGGCTCTATGCCCAGAATGCTTCCTTTTTCTCTTTCTATAATGATGTAATAATGAGATTTACAACTCTAATGATGATGTTTATATTATGTTTGCCTAGACCACCATGCTTATTATTACCACTGCTTATTAATTATGGGTTTATTTTTTATTGTTGCAGACCATGAATGTGATCCTCAACTTGCCACGTAACCACGGACCTAAAAGAGAAAGTGTTTTAAACATTTCCAATTTTGGCTTCTCTAGGGCGTGACAGACTCACTGCCAAAATCACACTCCACAGCCTCGGAAGGCGACCTTGAAGTAGCCTCAGTATACGCACCTCCTACTCTCTTCTTTTTCTTAACCCACTCCTTTCCTTTCCCTTTCAACTTTCTCTTTTTTCTGAGCATCAGAACGGTGTGTTGCGGTCTCGCCAAAAAGGCTGAGACCAGTCCTTACATCATCGGCCACTAGGTTTGGCAAGTCTATCTAAGTTATGGCTTGATGTTTAGCCCAAGGGCCCTTCTGATGGTTCTTAGCTGCGGTGTAGCGAGTGGGCTGAACCATGAAATCAATGTAAAGATGGGGCAAGCAAACTTTTTGTCCCATCCCCACAGGATATAGGACCCGCGTGTACCATCCCAGGAATGAATTGTGATAAGATGTCATTAGGATGACGTTACATAAAGCCTGGTGTAGCATGTGGTAGTTATCTGTGAGGTTTTGATCTTTAAGACTCGTCTGACCATTCCATATCTAGATGGTGCCACTTGTGATCTCTTTGGCAAAGTTGAGAAAGAAACCTCAGGTGCACCAGGTAGTGGAGTATAATCCCGATCGAGAACCTCAGGTACACCCAAAGCAAAAGCGATGGTGGTTGAGCAAAACAAACCCTCAACCCCAAAATAATGATCTGTAGGTAAATGGGAAGCCGAGACTTTGATCATCGTTGTACATACCTCTCGAATCCACGAGACATTAACTCTCTTGGCCTAGGTTAGAATATCAAACCAGTTCGGCATCGCTTTAATACGTGCAATAAACCATGGAGAAGATATCCAAATCGACTCCATCGATCTCTCAATCATAACCTTTTGATTCTGGAAGTAACGAGTATACCATTGAAGATCAAGGGTATTCCAGAAGACATGGGACGGGATCGGGTTATGTACAAGGAGGTCAAAGGGCTTCTCCTTGTGATAACCTATAACTTGATTGATGGTTGTTAACTAGAAGAAAAAAAACAAATAAACAAAAAAAAACTAATAAGAAATAGTAAAATAAAACCAAAATAGGTTATGCTTTGTTCGATTGATCGAACATTTTCAATCAATTGAATTTTAAGTGCTTGAGCCTAGTTCGATCGATCAAACACAGAAAAATCATGACCAAGGGAAAAAAATCATAGATAGACAAACAAAACAAATAAAGATAAAAACCCAGCAATTGTTTATATGGTCTTAAGACCATCGGGGGCCACCCCCTCTCATTATCTAAGAACCTAAGCATAGGTGGTTCAAAGATAACCTTACCTCGATTTATGCACTGCAAGGATGATGAGATGAGGATGGTGATGGGTTTGGGACAATGATGACCTAAAATACACGTGAGTCAGTGTCTGGAAGAGGGAATGCAACAAAATTGCCACAAGCTCTCTCTTTCTCTCAATCTCTTGGTGATCGTGAGGAATGGAAAAGCTTCTACAGGACGCCTCGTTTAAAAACAAGTGTCAAGTGATCAAAAGAGTTTGATCGATCGAGAGTTAGATCGAACTAACATAACTTAAGCGCTTGGGAAGACAAAAGTTCAGTCGATCGAGAATTTTTGATGGATTGAAAACAAAAATTCCAAAATCCCTATATTAAAGTACCTGTTTATCCCCAACATGCAGAAACTGAACCCAACATACAGAAATACAAAATAGCAGTCTGCTCACAATATGTAAGGTTAGAAAAACTCATCATTTTGATAAAATGTTTGCAAAATCCATAAATGTAATATTTTTAATAGCATCCATTTGCAACAAATTTCCCCAACATGGTACGTAGGCCATATTTCAAACTAAAAAAAGACTAAAAATAGATAAAAGTAATGTCTAGGACTACAACTCTATATAAGATTGATCAACAAGAAACAAGAGCTAAAGTTGGCCACTATTTCTTTAAGTTGAAACTTTCATCTTCCACAATTGCATAATTGTAGTTCTCTGCCAAATCCACATTGCTAGAATCCAAAAGTGATAGTTTTCGATTCTAAAAAAGCTTGAAAGCGTCGAGAGCATCGACAAGTAGGTCTAGATTCTTGCAAGAATTGAATGTGCAAGTAGGAGGGGATGTTGGTGACCCTGATGGAGATATTGGTAGGGGAGTATAACTTCTTAACCATTCTCCCTCTCTTGGCGGAGTGCTAGGAGACCATGTGGGTGGCCCATGAAACAAAAGATGCAGAAGGAAGATCGGTGGAACATTTGGATTCATAGTGATTATCCTAGACAAGAAAAAACAACAAAAAGAAACAAATGAAAAATTAGAAAAAAAATTCAAGAAGAGAATACAAAAGAATCAAACAAATGAAATGACAAAGAAAAACTAAGCTAAGAAAAAGTGTGACACTGATCCAACCTCACTATAGGCATGAATGAATAGAGTTCACTCGCTGGCAAGGGGCATTGAATCCTATATAAAAAATAGCTCACGTGCACATGCACGTACACATAGGGAACCCGTTCAATCACAATAAAATCATCAGAAAACATAATTAAAGCACGGTGGTTCCAAACTACGACATCATGGAGGTCGTTAATGTCCAATTGCTGCCACAGTTCTTCATTCCCTTGCCCAATGTCATCTCCCTCCTCATCCTCTTCATCCTCATCAGAGGGGATTATCTAAAAGGAATTGAAAGCAAGAAGGGCGGGTAGCATTGGGACATAGCCGTGGGATAGGTCAATCAGCTCATTTGCTCCCGGTACTTCATATGGTAAAAGACATAGTTCAATTTTCTCAATCGTCCAAGGTGGATTCAAGAATTTTTTATCCCCCCAAGAACCCAATGAGTAAACTAATACATCATCTTCATGGTCAGCGAAATCCCAATAACTCATGATTTGGGTCATCTTATAGGTGAGTTCACATAGAAGAATAGTGGATGAGGAGACAGTGTCACAGAAAAACATTACGATTTTGTGATCATTTCAGCGTGTTGGAATGACTTCTACCCATTTTGAGACATACTCCACAGCAAGGAACATGTATTCATAATGATTCAATTTTGGAAATGGGCCCATGAAGTTTATGCCCCAATAGTCAAAATATTCAATTCTAATTATAAGAGTTAAGGGCATAGAGTTTCTTTTTGAAATCGTTCCAAACTTTTGACAATGTTGGCAAGATTTACATAAAGAATAGGCCTCTTTGAAGATGGTGGGCCAATAGAAACTGCTATGTAAAACCTTCAGAATGGCAGGATGTTAATCTAACGGTTATGTCCTCATTTGGAACACAACGACAGATGACCTGATTAGCGTAGTACTTGAAAATGTTTGGGTCATCGAAGAAAAAGTGGCGCATAAATGAGAGGAATCTTTTTCGGCTTATGTTAACCAATTCACTGGGGCTTCTCTAATCACCAGATAATTCACCACATCTGCGTATCAAGGTAAATTTGTAACATCCATCAATTGTTCAACAGGGAATGCATCTTTAATAGGTGTAGGTTCAGTGTTGTCTACAAAAGTTATCCTAGTCTGCGACCACATTTTCTACTACCTTTTTGTCTTTTATAGTTAGATCGAACACTTGGAGTAGGAGTATCCATCGAATTAGTCTTTGTGTAGCCTCCTTCATGGATAGTACATATTTAAGGGTCGAATGGTCTATAAAGCAGACAATTGGTGACCCTATTAAATAGTATTGGAACTTGTCCAAGGCAAAGGCTATAGCGAGTAATTCCTTTCCAGTAGTTGTATAATTTATTTGAGCTTCGTTAAGCGTTCGACTGGCGTAGTAAATTACATAAGGCTTATTATCCTTCCTTTGTCCTAAGACTATGCCAATGGCATAGTCACTAGCATTGCACATTAGTTTAAAAGGCAAACTCCAATCAGGAGTCTGTATTATCAGTGCAGAGGTGAGGAGCTTTTTTGGTGTATTAAATGATTCTTGGCAGTCATCCGATCACTCGAATGGTGCATCTTTAATGAGAAGTTGACATAGTGGTCGGGTTATTGCACTAAAGTATTGAATAAATCGATGGTCTGGGATTTATCATAATACTTGAGGTCTTCGTGTTCTTCAGGTCTGGGATTTGAAAATATTTTTATGTTTAATGTCATGTTCCCAAATCCAATTATCATAATACCACTTCATATTTGTATTATGGCTTTGATTATATTTAAGAATGGACGTCTAAAGATCACTGGTATTTGCACACATGGATTAGTGATGGGATCAGTGTCTAAGATCACAAAGTCTATCGAAAAGATGAAAGTGTCTATTTGCACTCTGACTTCCTCTAACACCCCTCTTAGGAATTTTACCAATCTATCTACTAATTAGAGAGCAACTCGGGATGGTTTGTGTTCACCTAACCCCAATTGTTTATAAATTGAATATGGTAGTAAATTCAAACTCACTCCTAGATCAAGGAGTGCATTGTTGATTCTTTGATTCCCAACTCTACAAGAGACGGTAGGAGTACTGAGGTCCTTAAGTTTTGGAGGCAATTCATTTTTAATTATTACGCTTGCATGACAAGCAACGTAAGCATGCTTTTTCACACTTTGCCTCCTTTTGGCCGTACATAAGTCTTTTAAATACATAGCATAGGCCGATACTTGCGCAATTATTTTGTCGCTTCTTAGAGTAGTCATGACTTTAGCATATTCTTGATTATTAGGGCCATTATTATGCCGTTTAGGGGTTTAGAAGTGGTTTGGAGGGAAATATTCCTCTCGTTGCCTCATATCTAGCTTCCATTCGCCCTAAACTAGCAGACACCCTACTCATTATTTGAATTAGTTGTTGTGTCATTGTTATATTAGAGAGTGGATCTTTTTCTTGTACCTTTTTATGAGGTGGCATATAGACATTTGAGGTCTAGGTTTGATTATTATTATACTTGTTTTGCTGGAATGGTTGGGACATCCTATTTTGTTGGCCTTTATATTGATTGTAGGGTTGTTGATATTGATTTTGAGTCCCAGCATCATTCTTCCAGTCAAAACCAAGGTGATTCCATCTATTATTATTCGATTAAAAATTACTATTATTGTTATTGTAGGAATTCCCTGCCCTTCTATATCCTTGCATGGCATTCATTTCCATGGGGTTTTGTTCTTGAAAGTATGGCGCATTTGGACAGTATGGGCAGTGTGTCCCAACATGTTGCATGTGCCACATGGTTCTTCAAGTAAAACCTATCTAGAACTCTCTCATTTTACTCCTAATTCTACAACATTTCTAGTTAACTCTTCATACTTTGTAATTAAAGTATCTTCAGCCTTTAGCTGATAAATACTCTTCTCTTTTCTACCTGATGTTTAAATTTGTGTGTCTTCTTGGTTAGTCCATTCATGAACGTGTTCTGCTAACCATTCAAACTATGCCTTGTCCTCTTCGATGTTTTTGCTAAGAAATGCACCGACACTCATCGTTTCGACCAACTTTTTAGTTTTACCATTTAGTCCTTCAAAGAAGAAGCTGATTGTTCACCACTTCTCAAACCCATGATGTGGACATGGGAGAAGTAAATCTTTGAATTGCTCCCAATTTTGAGTAAAGGTTTCATAATCTTTTTGTTCATATGAATTTATATGGCATTTAATTTTAGAGGTCATGCGAGGAGGGAAGAATTTCCTTAAGAAAGCTATGTTCATCGCATGCCAAGTGAATAAGAGTTGGGTTTAAGAGATAACAGCCATTGTTTTGCTTTGTCCCTCAAGGTGAAGGGAAAGAGCTTTAAACTTGTTACATCTAGATTATAGTTTTTGGTAAATGTATTACATACATCCTCGAAGTCCTTTACATATAAATATGCCTTCTTGCTCTCTATTCCATGAAAAGTTGAAAGAAGTTGGATCATTCCATTATGAAATTGAATATCGCCAGAGTGTGGAGGGATGAGAATACAAGAAGGTATGGCTGTATGTTGTGGTTGCATGAGTTCACCCAAGGGATGCAATGAGTCGCCAATGGGTATGACCCTATTCTCACCATGTTCACTTTCGTTATCAGACATTGTGATGCATAACGAAAGGGTAGCTATAGGATTGATAGAGCTAGAAGAATTAGTTGCATAGAGTGGATTTTCGATAATACCTTCAACAGAATTATCGGACATGAAGGAAAAGGTCCTAAAATGGTTTTTAACTAAAGAACTAAAGGAAAAGAGAAAAATAAATAGGTAAAGGATAGAATGAGGTAATCTAAGCTTATAGCTAGTCGCCTTCCCCCGGAAGCAGTGCTAAAATCTTGACACAAAATAAATTTTTGCGCTCTTGTACAACACCCAAGTGAAGGTGATCGTGCAACCAGTATACTGGTTAAGACTAGGTCGATCCCATAGGAAAGGTGAGAGTGTACTAACTTAGACTATCTCAACAAGAAAATTAAAAATCAATAATTTAAATGAAGAGGTAGAACACAAAGTTCTACAGATTAACTACTAAATAAAGTGACTAAACTAAACTAGCAATTAACTAATTAACTACCTGGATTCTAAAACGGGTTTTACTTTATAAAAGAAAAAAATGTTGGGATCACACGAATCCACAATGACCTAGCCATCTACCATGCACATTCATTAACGTTAAATTGAGTACATCCCTCTTTAGTATTTCGTATATTTCTAAATATAGAGAATCAATAGCCCTTACACGAACCATGTGGTTTGACATACCCCATGTGTAACTATTTCATCACAAATGATTTAAAATACATAAAGATAGTTTAAAACAATGGTTTAATCTCACACTCTAAATGGTGTTAGCATTCAAAGTGGTTTGCAAATGACATTGAAGAAAATAGGCTTCAGACCTTAAGTTTTAAAATTTATTTTGACAAACTGAGCTTGCCTAGACAATTTGATAACAAATCTCAAAAATAGAAAGTCTTAGATTACTTAAAAGAATCATCTCAGGAATTTATGAGTTCCATCGATCGATCGATACATTTTTGATCGCTCGAACTCCTCATCCTTTAATCGGTCGAATTGTCTTCGATCACTTGACTATATCTCTAATTCGATCAATCGAAATATCTTCGATCGATTGAACATAGGTTTTTTCAATAGTGCATAACAGAGGCTAGAGATCACTGTCTTATCGTGATCTCCTAACTACTTGTTTACGTTAACATTGTTTAGGTTGCAAAAAATATATTTTTAACGTTTAACATGATTAAGGTCTTGTTTGGTTGAGGTTTAAACATGAAACTGTGGCAAACTTTGATTTATAACTACTAGCATGCAATCCTTCATTCAAAAATAGATTAAAATTACTGCAAACAAAAGATAAAATATAAATATATGATAATACTAACCTAGAATGTAGAACCTGTATTAACTTCAATGAAAATCCAAACTATTCCAATGATAATCCAAGATAAACCTACAAAAACCAATTGAAACTCTCTCTCTCTCTCTATCTAAAACAGATAAAACAATAAGGCATGTCCTGTGGGATGAGTTTATATCTTATAGTTTTAGGTAAACCTAAGCCATGCTTAATAAAAATGTGTTCTGTTGTGTTACTCGTAATAATCTAGTAAAACCATGTTTGATCGATCAAAATAGATTTAATCGCTTGAATTTCGTCAATCTTCAATCACTTGAGAGACCTTCGATCAATTGAACCTCCAATCGCCTGAATTAACTTTGATTGCTTGAAGCTCTAATTTTAACTTTAACATGTCCTTTCTACATCTTTGTTTTACCCCTTTCTTGTAATTCATTCTTGCTCATGACACACAGCATATCTGCATATGAAATTGACTAATATAACAAAAATCATCAATGAATCATCTCATCGTATCAAATTACTCATTGTAATGTAATTACAAATTAAATGGGGAATTATAAACTTATTTATGATGTTTTAGTGTCCATGCAATGATATATTCTACATATATACCCACTTATTAGGTGTCACACTTGGCTCGGGAAGGTACACCACTTGGATTCCTTGGAGATCTATCTTAGAAGATGAGGCTAAACATACCAACTTGTCAGCCTTGGTATTCTCTTCTCTTGGGATTTAGGTGGTTGAGAGGCCATTCAACTTGCCAATGACCTGCCTGATAAGCACTATATAGGCTACCATGTTGTCTCCTCTAGCCTCGTACTACTGTAGGACTCGATTGACTATAAGCTATGAGTCATTGAATACTTGTACTTCCTGAGCTCCATGGAGGTGGCCAGTTGTAGGAGGCCTCAAATCCAAACATTAGGGCTTACTCAATATGAATCTCATCGAGGGTGGTTGAGATGATTCCCGATGTATTCCCTTGGTTGTTTGAGGACCCGTCACATATAGGACCTAGGTCAGCATCGATGCCTATAAACTTGGTAGTAGGTCGGGTTATGCTGGCTCCTCTGTTGGGTTTTCTGGATAGGTGAATTTTGCAAGAAAGTCTGCCATATCCTTTCCTTTGATAGCTATCCTTGGTCCATAGACAACCTCAAACTCTTCTAATTTAAAAAACCACTTTATAAGCTGATCGGAGGTCTCTGGTCGGTGAGAATAACTATGATGTGGGCCCAGAAATAAGTTTAGAGATGTCTAGCTAAGGTGATGAGTACAAATGCCAACTTCTCCATATACGAATATCCACTCTCCACACCATAGAGGGCTCGGGTCATGTAATACATCAGATACTGGATCCCGTGCTACTCTCTAACCAAGGTTAAGCTGATGGCTGATAGGGATACTGCCAAATATAAGAACAACTCATCTCCTAAAGTGGGCAATAAGAATAGTGGGAGAGAGCCCAGGTACTTCTGTAGTTCCTTCTATAGAGGCCAAGCACTAATTAGTAGCTCGGGACACGAACTATTCAATGGTGCTACTCATTCTGTCAGACTCTAAACTTCTTTTGTCGATATGGGAGATCGTATGTTGATGATTGCCTGGATCTTTTCTGGGTTAGCTTCGATACCCCACCTGGTTACCATATGTCCCAAAATCTCGCCAGATGAGACACCTGAGGCACACTTGGCAGGGTTTAGCTTCATCTAGAACTTCTTTAGAATGTTGAAGTTTTTAGCTAAATGTTGAAGATGATATAACTATCGCATGCTTTTGACCAAGAGGTCATCAACATATACTTCCATACTTTTCCCGATCAAGGTTCTGAACATAAGTTTGACTAGACGCTGGTAGATCAGCCCTGCATTCTTGAGTTTGAAGGGCATCACTTGTAGTAGTACGGTCCTTGATCGATGATGAGTAATGTCTTTTCATTATCCTTAAGTAACATCTGGATCTGGTTATACTCGGCGTAAGCATCCATGAAAGAGAGTAGGGCATGGCCTACCGTTGAATTAACTGGCAGATCTATTCATGGTAAAGGATAGCAGTCCTTGGGCAAGCCTTGTTCAAATCGATGAAGTCAATATAGAGCTTCTACTTATTATTGCTTTTCTTGACTAGGACTATGTTAGCTAACTAGTTAGGATACTGCACTTCCCTGATTGACTTGGCTTTGAGCAATTTCTCGACCTCTTCGCCAATTACTCTCTGTCTTTCATGGGCCATTCCTCCTCTTTTTTGTTTAATGAGGCCGAAGTCAGCTAATGAGACATGATTTAGGGTCGATACCTGGTATGTCCTCATGACACCATGTAACCACTTCTTGATTTTGCTTGAGAATTGGATCAGTGATTCATGGAGCTCAAGTTTAAGAAGGGATCCAATGTTGACAGGAAATAGGTCATCCAACACCATTGGTACAAAGTCTTCGACCGTGCTTACCCTGTGTCCATCATCCTTCAGATCAAGCTCTTCAACGTTCAGAAACTTCGACATAGCAATACTGAGCTGTGGCCTAATATCCTTTCAGGATCCCAAACCCTTTAAGGGTGGGAAACTTGATGACAAGGGTATAGGTTGACACAATCACCTTAGGCTGATTGAGAGAAGGTCTCCCAAGTATGACATTGTAGGCAGAAGGTGCTTTTATAACCAAAAAATTAGAGTGTTGAGGTCTACAGAGTGTATGTCCCCAATAAAACTAGTAGGTCTATCATCTTGAGCAGTTGTGTTCTGGATCCATTAAACCTGATCAGAGGCGTGGCAGCTAGTCAGAGTCTTTCCCTAGAGATCACAGGCTAATTGAATGCTGAGAAAAAGAGTATATTAGAAAAGCTGCCAGTGTCAACTAGTACTCTCTTGACCGTGTTGTTGGCAATAGAGAGCATTACCATTAGGAGTCATCATTGGAAAGGTGTATGCCTTGGAGATCACTGGAAGAGAATGTAAGCAAATTTATTTGCAAAGGATTCATAGGCTGAACAGACGTGACCTATAATTCAAAAGCTAGAACATATCTTTTCCTTGTTGACTGCAAGTCTGCTCTGCCTGATGTTCCTCTAGAGACCACATTAATATTGCCGAGGTTGCTACTCAGGAGGGTAGTTGTCTGGATTATGTTGTATGTTATTGGTAGCAAACTTAGCTAGGTAGCTCTTCTCGATCAGCTTCTCGATTATGATTTTGAACTTGAAGCAATCATCGGTGTCATGGTCGTGATCCTTATGGTAGAGGCAATACTTATCCTAATTTTTCCTTTTGGGTAAGCTCTTTTGCTTGGTCAAATTTTTAAGTAGATTCTGAGCTTCTGATATAGCCATGACCTCTTGAATAGGTCGAGAAAGTGGCATGAATGGTGCCGGGGTCTGATACCGGTCACTCAACTGTTGGTCCTTCGTAGGTTTCTTTCCAGCGTTTTTCTCGACCATGTCTTGCTTTTACTTCTTTTCAAAGGCTCATCATTTATGTGACCGGGGTTTTTTTTTCTTTAGTAACTCTTTATATATTTCCTAACCCTTTTTGTAGCTCAACAAAGGTTGTTGGTCAGTTTCTATGAAACAACATATCATACTTGGTGTGCTGAAATCCTGAATCAAAGGCGACAATAGTGACAGTTTTGTTTAAGTTGTAGACATTGAGCTTTTACTAGTTGAACCGATTAAAGAATACCTTGAGAGACTCACCCTTTTTCCCTGATAGTCGGTAACTTTGTATCTGGCTTCGGCTGCTTGTGCATACCAATGAATTGGCTAATGAATTATTTTTTGAGCTACTTGAAGGTGCTGATTGACCTTGGTTTCAGAGAATGGAACCAGTGGGTTATTGGGCCCTTCAAAGTACTAGAAAAGGATAGGTAATAAGCTTGTCAGAATTGGTGTGAGAACTGTTGAGGACTTATAAGCACAGATGTGGTCCACTGGGCTTCCCAATCAACTGTAAGACTCCATCTGCAGTTTCATGAACATATGAGGGATGATGAACCTTGTGATCCTTGTGATGGAGGAAAACCCGTTATCTGTGTTAGTGTGCTCGTAGATCGACCTCTTGTTGATGTTTTTGCCATGTCCCCTATCTGTCTCAACATGTCTTTAATTTTGCCTTCCACCCTAGTCTGATCATTGCCTGTGTGATAGGTTATGTCTGTAGATGATTCTTTTTCTAGGTCATGAGTAGCTATTCCCTAAAAAAGAGATCGGCTATGATTGTAGTTGATCTGGCACTAAAGATTGCCATGACTCCTAGCGGGAGTATCTTGAACTGATTCCAGGGTTGAGTGTTCAAGTCAATCTTCCCGAGCAGCATGGCTGTCATTGATTATGTCCTGGGCATCCTCCTTGAGGCCAGGGTCGTCGACCCCAGTGTGGTGCTCGACCATCGTTAACATTCTTTAGGGGATTATTAGCTGGCTGGACATTGTTCTGTTGGGCCAGTAAGGTATTGATTTGCTGCTGGGTCTGTCGGTGGCCCTCAAGGAGTTGTGTGAGGGCCACTGTAATCTGCTACGGTGTCATAACTACTGTAGCTAGTGCTGGGGCTATCAAAATGACCTGATTAGCCTGTTGAATAGCCAACTTACTCTTTCTCAGAGCCATGTTATCAGTCAAGAGATTATTTTTTAATAAATCATTGATTCTCACAAACGGTGCCAAACTAATAATGCTATTTTTGGTTAAGGGTAGTGTGGTAAGTTTGAGTAGATGAAAAAGAGTATTTGTATGTTGTTTGGCTCTATTAAAAGGAATCTATGACCACGTGTGTATTCGAGCATTCTACTATATAAAAGAAATAACTACAGGGACCTTAGTGATCCAACATTGGTGATTGGAGGTACCAAGGGTCGGCTGTGCATGGTAGGTCGTAGGGTTTCTTGGGATAGGCTAGACAATAGGATATGTATTTTTGCTAGGTTGAATTTGGATCCCCTCTAAGAGGGATGGGACGACCGTTTATAGAAGGAAGAGTCCTTGTTTATAAAGCATTTTAGTCTGATTAGGACACTATTGACAGCCTGTGGTGATTACTGTATATCCAAACTATTTCTTATACTGATTGTGAAACTGTTGCTACAAATTTGGGGGGGGGGAGGGAGGGGGGGTTTCCTTACCAGCTTAAGAGACTGCAAGATTTTGAGAACTGTGAGACATGCCTTTAGACAAGTCGAGCTATTTCTAAGCTGTATTCTGAGTGGACGATGAGTAGAATTGCAAGACTAGGAAACCCTGGGTGTCCTAGACTTCTCGAGATGGTGATTTTTTAAATAGTTGCACATATCATGGCCTGAGTAAAGGTTGGCCATTGAGTAGAACTACTCGATCAAGTATGTTAGAGCCCGATTTGGGCGTATCATCAAGGAAGAAATGTTTGTGATGAGAGAATAAATGGTTAATATCAATGAACAAAGCTTTGTTCCTTAATAAGGAACGCTTATTCCTTATTTGTGAATGAATATTGTTCTATTTTTGTGATGAAGGAACAAATGTTTGTTATCATGGAACAAAACTATGGAATCAAAAAAACAAGCTTCCCCAATTTATTGGAAAAGAACAAATGTTTGTGTTCAAGGAACAAATGCTAGCAATAAAGGAACAAATGTTTGTGATAAAACCTTATTTTAGGGGTATGGTGTGGACGACAAGGATCCTTTTGCATCATCATTATCGAAGGGCTATGGTGGTTTTGGTTCTTCTTAAATTTGGAGTTAGTTTGGGAATGAAGGCTTGTGTTGAAATTCAATTGTTTTCATTTAAATTGGAATAGTGGGTGTGAAAAGTTAATAGGGTGGGCGTGGATAGAATTTTCCATAGATATTGTGTAATCTAGATATGTAAATAGCCAAATTCTAATCCAAACACCCACAATTTGAGTTAAAACAAGCACTAAGAAGGATCTTTTTCTCACTAGTACTTCACATTGTTCATACGACACATATTCAGAATGCCATTTATATCCTCTTTCTCTCACTCTCTGTCTCTCTCTCTCTCTCTCTCTCTCTCTCTCTCTCTCTCCCTCTCTCCCCCTTCCCATATTCTTCTCTCTCCATTTTCTTATAGATAATACATGTTGGGTATGGCTCATATTTTGATGGGTCCGTTACACAAGGCCCAAGAGTTAAGGGAAGGGCCATGTGACTCATGGCGGAGCGAAGCGGGAGAAACTTCTAGCTCTCCTGTGTGGAAGTAGGCACATTGCTGAACTACATGAAACTCTCTGTCTCTTTTAATCTTTCTATTTTTCATATATATTGTTTGCGTGTGATTATTTTGATCCAACAATACACCAAATCTTTTTATTTATTTATTTATTTTTTGTCTTTTTTTGTTTTTTTAATGATTTAATGTAGTGGTCTCATGCGAATTGCCGGAGCCCTAGGAAGGGGTTACAAGGTTAGAACATTGGTATGAGCATAGCATGCAGAGCCTTTGTAACCGTTACTCAATAATACACCAGATCTAAATGATTGGAAATCAAATGTATACAATATAAGAATCAAGATAAGTGAATTACAGTATAATTGTTGTGGTAATTAAAAAAATTGTAATGTTGGTGTTTAGAGTGCCATAATGGCAAATATATAAATGTAAAAAAAAATTGTACATTTGTGGATCATTTCACTGCCAAGAAAAGAGACAATCACAAAGAGAGTACAACACACATAGGAGGTATAGGATCAAGAGTTAAGATATAAGAAAAACTAAATAGATTTCATTCAGATGATTTTTTACAAAGAGTCTCGTCTCCTTTCAAGGATCTAAGGAGGGAGAAACATAGCCCAACAAACTCTTATGGCCTCTGACACTACACACTGACATAAAGTAAACATCTTACTATTATACACTATTTGTGAACAGAAGAAAATAGTAGAAAATTGTAGAAACAAACTGTTACACTATTACACAATAATAGCACCGAAAGTTAATAATCAATCAGTGTTTGAGCTGTCTGAAGTGTTTGGATCAAAATCTATTTGGAAGAGCTTTCTGTTTGAATTTGAACATTAGGGAAAAACTCATCAGATCTGTCATAATGAGAAAGTAGTGGCCAATAAGATGAAATCTGAATTTTTTAATAGCTTTCATGGCAGCACGAATTTCCTCGTAAGTGGAATGGTAATGTAGTTTGGCAGGGGAAAAAGCTCCATTTTTACATCCATAGATATTTTTGGTGCCATTTTCCTCTTGTTCTAATAAAGCAGCCCCTAGTATAAACCAGATGCATTTATTTGTAGCACACATTTTCCATTAGAAGGACTATGCAATGGGGGGTAAAGTTTTAGCTCTTCGTTTGAGAGCATAAAAAGCTTAAGTGCAATCAGGTGACCAAGAGGAAGCATCATTCTTTAGCTGAGAAGAAATCGTTTGTCTAATGTTTAGAAAGATGGGGAATAAAGTCAGCCATATAATTTACAATGCCAAGGAATTGTTAGATTTGCTTCATAGTCAAAATAGTGCCTGGAAAATGTTCAAGTTGGCTGGCAATATGAGGTTGGAGAGTGTACTGGCCTAGGGAAATATTCAAACCCAGAAAATCTACTAAAGATAAACTAATAATCATTTCTTTTGAGAAAGCATAATTCCATGTTATTGGACCAAAGAATGGAACTTCTGTAATAGTTGAGCATGAGAATCCTGATCAATGGAAAATAGGAGTATATCATCAATGTAGATCAGGGCAGATGAGTGGATTGGTTCAAAAATCTAAATCATTGCTTTCTGGAATAGGGATGGAGTTGTCATAAGACCAAAGGGCATAACAGTCCACTAAAAATAGTGATTGGGAAGACAAAACCCAATTTTGGGTCTTGCGTATAGATGGATGCCAAGCTGCCAAAATCTTGCTTTGAGATCAAACTTTGAAAAGATCTGAGCTTGGGGTAATTGGGCCAGAAGGATATTGCGACAGGGAAGTGGAAACTTATCACCATGGAAAAAATGGTTGAGAGGCTGGTACTTGATAACCAGTCTAAGTTTGCCACGAACATGTTCTGCTCTCATGTTGACATAAAAGGCTTCACATGCCAACTGTGAAGTGGTATGTTAAATCAATCATTCAATCTGTAACCGAGTAACTCTGGTCAAAGCTAACTGATGGTGGTCAGGATTCATTCCTTGATGACTGGCATTGGTTGGGTTGATATCTTCATTTTTCTTAAAAGGAAGAGAAATGAAAAAATTCAGGTTGGTCTACAAAGGATGAGAGCATTTGGTGATAAATTTAGAGTGGAAATCAGAATAAGAGATTTTAATGATATCTTGCTGAATAGGTACAAAGTTTTCCAGGGTAAATATGTTGGGCTAGCTAGTCCGTGGTATAAAAAAGTTCTTGTATCTGAGACCTTTGGGCACCTACAACACTTTTGTAAGTGACTGAGTATATCAAAACCAATTAACAGATCTTTGCTAGGAAGATCGGAACCATTAACACGATATTTGATGGAGTATCTTGGAAATAGTTGGATAATGATTGGTTTGCTGATGAGAGTGATGACAAAGTGTTCACTATTAGCAGTTTGAAACATGTTTGCCAATGTGATCGAGGGAGGATGGATGGATGGATTAATGATGGAAGCAGCTATACCCATGTTAAAAAATGCAAGACAGAGATGGGTTTGTCATACTTTGTAAGAACAAGAGTGATGGGATCAGGAAAGATGTAATGGATATCAGGGTAAACATCACCATCAAAAGATCTATAGAGTCTTCAGCACTGTCTTCTGAAGAAGAATAATCTTCTAAAGCCAAAGCTAGAACAGTATTATCATAGGGTTCATCATTCATGGAGAAAATTGATTCAATATCAGCATCATCATGGTCAATGGAATCAAGTTGAGAGAGAGCATGGATCATATTACATTTGGATTTCTGGGGACATTGTTTTGGATAATGACCTATTTTTTTTTTTGCAAAAGTAGTAGCGATTTGATTTTTTGTATCCTCAAGTTTTCTTTTTTTCAAAAATGTCACCATTTTTTCTTACGAGGAATAAGAAAAATGACCTGGAGTGAGATTGATGCTTGCGAAGATGTTTGGTTTCTTAGAAGAAATTCGACAATTACAGTTCTTATCTTTGCATTTGATGAAGAGATCGGGACGAGCACAAGCATTACCAAGTATTTAGCATTGATCATGAAATGTTGTAAAAAAATCTTTGCTGGTTGCAGAGCTTGTCAAGAACAAGTAAGACATGTTGGTATATTTTACCAAGAGATACTTGAGTAAACTGTTTGCCTTTTGTCTGGACGAGCAAGAAGTCTTTATGCCAAGAGGGTCTGAAAGAGATGTGAGAAATGCTTGTTTCAGATTAACATTGTCTATTCCACCAACATAGTAGAATAATTTTATCATCTTTTCATAATGTTTTTCCAAATCATGTCTCTTAAAAGAACATATCCTACTAAGATAATCTTCACGAGCTTGGTCCTTGTGAATATCCATGATACCAAGAAATTTAGTATGAATGATGTTGAGAAATCATCTATGGAAGGTAAGTGGACCAGCAGAAGTTGTCTATATTCACCAAGACTAATACACCATTGGCGCAGGCAACCATGGAATTTTGAGAGACATTTGGTGATCACCGTGAGGGTTATACAACCAGGCTAGAGAAGTTCAGCAGTACACCAAGCATGTAACTCATAGTTTTTATCAAACCATTTTGAAGGAGGGATATTATCAAATGCGAAACCTTGACTTGGAAGATTGGAAAACGGAGATTCTATTGGAGTTTGGGGATTTAATGCTTGTTGTGATTCTGCTTGGTCTGGATCAGGCGGGTCATCAACTTCTTCAACATGTGGTGATCCAGGGTTCATCATATGAATTTCTGTATGATTTTCTTTACAAATTTCAGTTACAAAATGATATAGTATTTCTTGATCTGAAGCAGAAAATGAATATAACTCTTCATCGCTAGGTAGTTCAGAATAAGAAGCCAAAGGTTTTACCAAGATGAACAAGGTTGAATGATGGTTTAGAACGGAGATTAGTGGCAATGGTATGAAGGATAGTAGAAAGTGAATTAGATGGAGTAAGAGAATTGTTATTTTCAACAAGCATTGTGGTAGCAGGAGTGATTTGGTTTTGGACTAAGGTGGAGGTGGTAATAGGGGTGGTGAAGGTGGTTTTCGTTTAGGACATGTGGTTTGGGATATCTGGAAAAAAAATAGTAGTATTGAACATTCTACAAGTAGTGTCGAAAGAACGGGAGAAAGGTAAAGGGTGTTACGGACATGGTATTAAGGATAGAGGAGAATATGGGTAACCAGGCAGAGAATATTTTAGGTCAAAGGAATAGGGATATGAGTCTTTGTACAGCGACTGAGTTTGAACCTGGTTTTGGGCTTGCAATGAGTGTAGTTGATTCTTTAAATGTTTCATTTCAGCTTCTTTATGAGCAAAAGCCGAAGGAAAAAATGGCCTTGGAGGCTAGAATATAAATAGGCCTCAATGAGACTCAAATACCGGAAGCGGATAAAGTGAGCATTACTTCCATATATCTTGTAGGTGATGTTAAACTATGGTGGAGAACCAGAATTGAGGATTCTTCACGCCAACCTATCACCGATTGGCCAAAGATGAAACAAGAGTTGAGAAAGATGTTTTGGCCATGGGACGACAAGAAACTAGCCGCTTGAAAAGGGAAGAAAAAGTGACATGGACTACTACTGAATAACAGAGACTTTGTAGTATCCCTTGTTTATAAAAGGTACTGGCTCGTGACATATCAGCTACGCCATCAGAGATTGGATTAGAGCCTAGAATGATCCTCCACTTACTAGTCAGGAAATCTCACCTGGAAGGAAGTGGATGCTGCAGGATTGGCCCCAATTGAATCACTAATAAAGAATCGTAATGCCTTTAGCAGTACCTTAGGGAAAAGCCCGTTTTCAAGCTGGTTTATAGGATTAGCTTAGCACTCCAGAAGACGAGATTAGAAAGCTAGCACTCTTTTCAAGCCTATATATCAATTGGTCCACAACAGCAGGCTCTTTCGATCCTGGCTAGCCGCTCCAGTTCTCCAGTCAATACCTGCCAAAGTGGGGTGCATGATTTAATGGATCAACACATATATATAGTATGATAAAGTCATTAACAGTGGAGTCCATATCGCATGATTAATGGATCATCACATCAATCGAATAGTAAGCACTTATAGATTGTGCCATCTATAGAAGTACATGATGCAATCCTTGTATTCGTTGCTGGAGATCATAAATTAGGTGTTCCAAAGAGGACTTTGTGATCTAAAGTAGCTTGCATTTGAACAATTTGCCCCATATAATGATTTTGAGCCAAAGCATTGGCAGATTGCCAATTGAGAGTAGCTTCTACAGTAGAGATGGGTTTCTTTATTATATCCGAAGAGATGACGGATGGAGGAACAATTTTTGTGCTCATATCTAATCTGATCACTAGGAGAGGTAAATTGGGGAGGATGGAAATCTTCTTTGAAGGAAGAGGATGTTGAGGAAAACATATAACAGGTTATAGTAGAAGTTGAACTTGGTTGTGCCTTGCTAGGTGGATGAGGAGGTTTGCAAGGTGAAGGGATTCTGATTTTAGGTTAGGAAGACTTTTGTTGCTTATCAGAATGCAGTACATAGTGAAAAAGTGGTTGGCTTGAGGCTTAAATCAAATGATTTTGTAGTCTATACGCCATCTGATAGTGTAAACTAGAAGCATAAGTGTCACTTACAGTAGATGTACCACCAATCTGAACCTGTACTTTCAGAGCGGAAACTAAATATGGGTCTTGCAAAGGCATATTGAAATTAGGGAAGAAAGTGAGTATCACTATGCCAGAGTGGAGAATGGTATGCACTGTTACGATGCAAGCACGCTCATGTTTGAGAAACCATGTATCTAGAAGAGCAATATGAGAAACAATTTAAGGCCTTTTTTCACATGAAAAGTAAGAGCAAGAAGGATAGCACCAAAATGAAGATGTGTATAACCATGTTGTTTCCATTGAGGAACTAAATTAGCTGGAATGTCTAGACTAAATAGTGTTCTTTTTTGTGGTAGGAACAAAGCATTGGTCAAATTTGGATGCTTTAATGTACTGTTTTAGGGAGGACGGGTGAGGAGTGGTGAATTTTGACAGTTGTGGTTATGGAAGCAGATGGTTTGGCGTTCAAAAAAAAAGATAGTCCTAACAATAATTTGATACTATTATCTAGGTATTGAGATAGCCACAATCTAGAAGTAATACCCAAATTAAATAGACCAACCATCGTGGTATAAATAACTACATGAATAAATCGAGTTACCCATCTTTAGTCTAAAATATGGTATTAGCACCAATTTCGATTAAAATACCACAACCAATATTTGCCAATATGAGTTACACTATGAGAAGTTTCTTCTCGTCTAGCATGCTAGCACTTCACATCGTTTGCACAACAAATGTATAAAATAACATTTTTCCTATTGAAAAGTTTTTCATATTATAAAAAAATTTATTCCCGTTAGCCAACCATAGAGAATGTGTCCACAGCGTGGACGAGGATTTCAGCTGGCATTTCAATTGTAATTTTTTGGTGAAGTACACGATTCTACTACTTTGATACGGAGATAAGAAGGAAATGAGTTTTGATGTTTACAATGCTCCCTTGTACACTGTTTGAGTTTTAAAAGGCAGGGACCTACTACTGGTTGGTAAAAGATGATGGTTTCTGCTTCAAGAAAACTAATGCTGCTTGGAGGAAAATGTAGAAATTGCATGACTAGCAAGCGTGAAGCAAAATGTTGAAAGAGGAAGTCAATGTAAGGCAATTGAAAAAATTTTATTCATGACCTTTTAACTGGTAAACATATTTTTTTAAGATATATTAACTTGTAAGAAATTCATATGTATTTATATAGCATTTGTACATAAAGTATGTGGAATAAAGAGCATCAACTGATTTAAAATTTGAGCACAAATAGACAAGCACTTGTACACAACTATGATGTACACAACCACACACGTCACATGAAAGGTTGCTTAAATTATTAGAGAGATGTGTAACTTATTTAGTTATTCCAAAAGTTCCCCTCATGGGTGGCCCATTTGGGCTTATCTACATGCAGCTCACCTTACATGTGGTTCCTCGTAGGGAGTCGATCTGTTCTCGTAAATATTCATAAGGAAGTGTTATGATTCAAACATGGAACCGTTTGGATCTGATAGCATGTTAATTAGCAATGATCTACTCTGAAAGCTGAAGTTGTTAGAGATAGATGTATAACTTATTTATTTACTGGATTGGTGCAATTTTCTATAGCTCTTTCAAAAGTAAGCTGACAGAAGATTTGTAGTCACCCCATTTTTTCAACTATCAGATTTAGGAGACCCATAGCTTGGTAGTTCACAATGATCGAAAAGACTCAAAAAGGACTCCTGGAAGTTAGTTCTATCTCTCAAAATGCTCAGAATTACCAAAATACCCCTGAAAGCCAGAACGCTCCCGGATTTAGACCAAATATTGTGGAAATGCACTGCGTCTTAAGAAAAACAATAAAATGAGTTCTAAAGTAAGACCGGATGAAATCGTCGCATCCCAGAGACCCCCCGAAGTCCCGTAAGTTCCCAGAAAGTCCCCGTTGACCGGTTTGACCATGGTTTGACCAAGGTTTGATTAAAATCATCCAAATTCGCCAAAAAGTTCCAAAATCATTCTAGATCATGTGGAAAGTATTAAAATGAGTTTTAAAAGAAAATCGGACTAAAACGTCATCTCTTGGGAGCTCCCAGAGGTTTCTAGAACTTCCCGGGAATCCCAATTTTGACCAGTTTAACCAAAAGTCGACTTTGAAACCGAAGCACCATATCATTTTTCAAACATTTTTCACGGATACTAGAGGTCAATAGCTTTCCAACGGTTTATCGCACATAATATTTGGATTTCAAACGAATTTATTATGAATTTTTGAAGGTGAAAAAGGCGATCAAATCGGCTTTTATCTCGAATACCACAAACCTTTTCAAAGTGACCTATCTCTAAACTATTTTTTGTATAAAGTAGACTCCATTACCTTTCCAACGATATATCACAACTTCAATTTGGAGTTCGTATGCATTTTCTGTGAATTTTGGACAAAATAGGGCCTTTTTACAAATACCGAAACCTCTGGGGGCCTAAAAAGGATTATCTGGATGAATGAGGAGCAGTGCCGCCGCAGCACAAGTCCAGTGCCACCGCGGCACTCTCCCCTAGAATGGTCCACTTTTGTAATTTCTTTTGGGGGTTCATTTTGATTAATTAGAAACCAAAACGACGTAGCTCTATGTTCACAGACATTTGGGACCAATGGGAGTACTTCTAAAACCCCAAAACTACCCCAAATTGGCCTATATAAACCCCCCTTGACTTCTCATTTTGGGGGTGTCAAATACAAGCTTTGAAAAGTTTTAGAGAGAAAGTTGTAGGGATAAGGTTAGAATAGAGAGAAAAGAAGCTTCCTTCTTTGATTTTCAAACAAGAAAGTGAGTTTTAAACTTTGTTTTTACTTCATTACTTCTATCTACTTCACATTCAATACACCTAACTACCATTCTAGTGGGTATTTATGTGAGAGAAAGCTACTTCCATGTCCAAAGTCACCATACATGAGTGAAACATCAAGCTATACGTCTAAGATCATCATGAATATCATCTATTGATTGCTATCTATTTGCTTGTTTATATTTTTTCATCTTCTCTTACCTCATTTCTTTTTTTGTTTTCTTTATTTACTTACTAGTCTATCATCATCTAGATGATGACATGAAATTTGAGGTGAGTGAATCCTTATGGATAGTAGCTCTTGACCTCAAAAACATGTTTGATAGAGATGATGATTTCAACTTCAATACATTCCTATGTATTCATGAAGTTGTCTTTAAAATGGAAATAATACTTTCCAATAATCTTGGAGGTTCTTGATGTGAGTCAAATGTTGACATTTTAAGTGGTTATAATCTTCATTAAGTATTGAAAATATGTTTTCAAAACCCGCATTTTAAAACCCCCTCTTAAACCCCCCATTTTGATTTCAAGAAATAAACCTTGTTTTCTCAAAACCTTCAAAACAGTGAGTCATTTAACTTCAAAGAACACCCATGATTTTTGGCTTGACTTGGAAGCACTTGAAAGGGGTCAATTTTTGTCCAAACATTCCTTCCAAACATTCTGCCTCTGCTGCCACAGCAGCTAGGTTGACTTTCAACTTGTTTTATAGAAAACTTTTCGCACAAGAGTGGTTCCAACTTATTTTTCCCTTGATCTTCAATGTCTTAGGGAAATTTCTGTATAATATGGGCCTCTAGATCCTTTGTTTTCATTTTCTAAGATGTTCGAACATTTCAGTCAACAGTCCTGACTCTGTTTCTGAATAACCTCTATTGTATGATTTCTCTTAATCTGTGATAGTTATTAAAGATTTGATTTTTGGTTTGTGTTCTAGACATAATAAGGAAGGGCTACATAAAAAATCATGCATTGAAAACATTCCTAACCCATCTTTTTAATTTCCAAAAGTTCATGTTACTGTTCTGTCCACTATTCACAACAAGCACACTTTTACTTCCATCCTTGTGCTTACATGCACTCCAAATTAGCTCATGTCTTAGGAAGTAGTTCATACTACATTTGTACATATCCCATGATGATTTCCTTCATTCATTCATACACATTCTAGACTTCTAAGTCATTCTAGGAATCTATGAACAGAAAACACACTACAACCTTGGCACATTCTAGATACATACATTGCATCCATGCAAATATTTGGGACCTTTGTGACTCCTAATCTAAGAAGATTATAAGGAATGAACTTGATCACATGTCCATGCTTCCCCTCGATCTAATCATCCTTTCTCATCCGTCCCGGGGATTGAGAGGTCTTCTTTTCCCAATGATTAACATGCATCATTCTAGCTCTCTATGCTTATTCCGATTTATTTGATTATTTGTTTCAAGAACAATTCATGTGCCCTTTAGATTAGGAAAACTTTATTACTTGATATATGATTAGACGATTTTTCCTAA
Organism: Hydrangea macrophylla; assembly: GCA_033977485.1. NCBI lineage: Eukaryota > Viridiplantae > Streptophyta > Magnoliopsida > Cornales > Hydrangeaceae > Hydrangea > Hydrangea macrophylla. The sequence goes on from CM066989.1 coordinate 19,182,709, forward strand.
GTTTATTTGTGTGATCTTTCACTTTGCATCGTGTGATACTTGGCTTAAATCTTATGAACGATATCTTATCTTTTGATCTTCCATTTCAAAATTCTTGTGTGATGTAATATACTATCATAGTATTAATTGCCGAACCATACATAGTATAAGATGATTATTTGGATGCTAATTGAGTGGATGAGCGGTTCTGCGTGTCCACAAGGTTGGCTTTGTAATTGAGGTAAAAGTTTAATTACCAATTGTAACAAGCAGAAACTAAGGGACCAATATGTCATGCCCGAATCCACACGTTTGACTCTAGGACATGTGGCATGCCACCAAGGCTCGTGCCATGTCATTAAAGGTCTGAAAATAAGTTTAAAACAACTTTAAGATGTAAAATCAAAAACTAACAATGGCTCTTTCAAAGGTCCAAACTCATTCATCTCATACGTTCCTTAAAAAGGTCGGTTAACAAAAGTTCCATTTCTGTTTCATGTTAAAAGATCAAATTAAAAACAACCGGAAGATGCAAAACAAAGTTCTATCAAAAAGGTTTTCGAATGGTCGAAAGTCCCTCTATGACAAAAGAACACATGCTGGGGTACGTTCGACCGCTCGGTCCCTTTGGACGGATCAAAAGACCCCTGCGATTAATCCTAACCTTTTTGCCTCGTATTTAATATTGAAACTTAACACCATTCCACCTGAACATAAACTTGAAATAAACTAAACATCAAATCATTTTCTCACACCATGAAGATTGGATTCAATAACTTCTATGAGCCATCGCAAGTATTATAAAAGTTTTAAAAGAAGCACTTATTCTGAATCAATACAATTAAAATTTGTCGAGTAAGACTTCGAGTTCTACCATCCCAATACAACTATGCGAGTTATAGATATAACACAGCTATTCTCAACTATAACATTCATAAACAAGACTTGCTCTTACAAATCAAACTTAACGTGAGTTACAAATCTGGTTTACAACAATTGTTATGCAAATACAACATAGTTACATTCTAGATTTAAGAACCGGCTACAACATATTACAAGTTTAAGCTTAAACATAAAACTATAAACAAGAACTTTAACTATTCTTGAGTCCACTCGATCTCGCTTTATCCCATTTCACCTCCTCGGTGCGTCGCCATGATTGCCTATGATAGTTATTCAATAACTACTACAATATATACGCTATGCGCTAAATAAATAACTTTATTTATGCACATGGATAACAACGTGCTTAATTTTATCGCATCAGAAGAAATTATAGTCTCCGGTGACTACAAATTCACTTCCACTGTGGACACGCAAAATTCCACCTCTTTCAGTTTGTTTGAAATTGATTTGAATCAAAGAAAGAAAAAAGAAGGTCTATTGGAAACAGATACAGAGTCGCCACATGGTCTTTAAGGAACCAAGAAACCTAATTTTGACTCACCAAAATGGATAAAGGGCACCGGCCTTTCATAACCAAAGAACTTGGCTCGGGGTTTTGGTACGAGAGAGAAAGGAGCCTTCGTCACGACTAAAACACCCTCAACTCACCCCATTTTTCGACGGGCCTCAATTAGCATCCAAATAATCATCCTATACTATGTCTGGTTTGACAATATATACTATGATAATATATTATATCATATAAGAAACTTGAAATGGAAGATCAAAAGATAAGATATCATTCATAAGATCTAAGCCAAGTATCACACAATACAAAGTGAAAGATCACATAAACAAACCTAGGAAAAATCGTCTAATCACATATCAAGTAATAAAGTTTATTGTTCTTCAAATAAACAATCAGAGAGATCAAAATATGCTTAGCAATCTAGAATAATCTTTGAGAAAAGAAGACATCTCAATCCCCGGGACAGATGAGAAAGGAAGAATTAATCAATGGGAAACATGAATGTGTGATCAAGTTCATTCCTTGAAATCATCTTAGATTAGGAGTCACAAAAAGCCCTAAATCTTGCATGGATGCAATGTATGATCCTAGAATGTGCAAAGGTTGTAGTGTGTTTGTGTACATGGACTTTTTAAAGTGACTTAGAAGTCTAAAATATGCATGAATGCATGAAGGAAATTATCATAGAATATGTACAAATGTAGTATGAACTATTTCATAAGAGATGAGCTAATTTAGAGTGTATGAAAGTATCAAATCAAAGAATGAAAGTAAAAGTATGCTTGCTGTAAATAGTGGACAGAATAGTGAATTGATCTTGTAGAAATTGAAAAGTCAGATTAGGATTGTTTTCAATGCATGATTTTTTATGGAGATCATCCTTATTGTATCTATAACACATATCAAAAACCCAATAACTATTATAGATTGATAGAAATCATATAAATAATAGAGGCTACTCAGAAAAAGAGTGCGTATTGTTGACTGAAATGTTAAAAAATCTTAGGAAATGAAAACAAAAGATCTAGAGGCCCATAAAGTTTCCTAGGACACTGAAGTGCAAGGGAAAAATAATTTGGGACTATACTTTTTGGAAAAGTTTTCTGAAAGACAAGTTGAAAGTCAGCCAAGCTGCTATGATAGTAAAAATAGAATGTTTGGAAGGAATGTTTGGACAAACATGGACCCCTTTCAAGTGCTTTCAAGTCAAGGCAAAAATCATGGGTGTTCTATAATGAGTTAAGAAGACTTTTCAAGTGGTCTCATGTTAATACTTTGAGTATTGAGTCTTAGAGAAATCTTTGAACTCAAATTGTTCACTGTTTTGAAGGTTTTGGGAAGAACTATGGTTTTATTCTTTGAAATCAAAATGAGGAGATTAAGGGGGGATTTTGAAATAGAAGTTTTAAAAGTAAATTTTAGCACTTAAATGGAGATTATGACCACTTAAATTATCAAAATTTGAACTCATATCAAGAACCTCCAAGATTGTTGGAGACATTGTTTTATTTTGGAAATAACCTCAAGAATACATGGGAATGTATTGAGGTTGTAATCATCATCTATCAACACATGTTTTTGAGGTCAAGAGCTACTATCCATAAGGATTCACTCACCTCAAACTTCATGTCCTCATCTAGATGATGATGAACTAGAAAGCAAACAATAAAAAAGAAAAAGAAATGAGATAAAAGGATATGATCATCAAAGTAAACAAACAAGTATATAGCAATCAATAGATGATATTCATGATGATTTTTGACTTGTAGCTTAATGTTTCACTCATATATGGTGACTTTGGACATGGAAGTAGCTTTTTTCTCTCATAAATGCCTACTAAAATGGTAGTTGGGTGTATTGAAAGTGAAGTAAATAGAAGAAATGAAGTAAAAACAAAGCTTAGAACTCACTTTCTTGTTTGAAAATCAAAGAAGGAAGCTTCTTTTTTCTCTACTCTAACCTTATCTCTACAACTTTCTCTCTAAAACTTTTCAAAGCTTGCAATTGACACCCCCAAAATGAGAAGTCAAGGGAGGTTTGTATAGGCCAATTTGGGGTGGTTTTGGGGTTTTAGAAGTACTCCCATTGGTCCCAAACATTTGAAAACATAGAGCTACTACGTCGTTTTGATTTCTAATTAATCAAAATGGACCCCCAAAAGAAATTGCAAAAATTGACTATTCTGGGGGAGAGTGCCGTGGTGGCACTGTTCCTCATTCGTCTAGATAATTCTTATTAGGCCCCCAGAGGTTCGGGTATTCGCAAAAGGCCCTATTTCGTCCAAAATTCATAGAAAATGCGTACAAACTCCAAATTTAGCTTGTGATATACCGTTGGAAAGCTAATGGAGTCTACTTTACATAAGAAATAGCTTAGAGATAGGTCACTTATTCGCGATAAAAGTCGATTTGATCGTCTTTTTCACCTTAAAAAATTCAAAATAAATTCGTTTTAAATCTAGAAATTATGTACGATATACCATTGGAAAGCTATTGACCTCTAGTATCCATGAAAAATGTTTGAAAAATGATATGGCACTCCGGTTTCAAAGTCCACTTTTAGGTCAAATTGGTCAAACCTAGGATTTCCAAGAAGTTCTTGGAACCTCTGGGTGCTCCCGGGAGCTGACATTTCGTCCGATTTCCTTTTAAAACTCATTTTAGTACTTTTCACATGATTTAGAATGATCTCAGAGTTTTTTGGAGAATTCGGATGATTTTAGTCAAACCTGGTCAAACCTAGGTCAAACCGGTCAACGGGGACTTTCGGAGAACTTTCGGGACTTTCGGGGGTCTCTGGGAGCTGACGATTTCATCTGATTTTGCTTCAAAACTCATTTTTAGTACTTTTTGTGACGTAGCATGTTTCTAAAATTTTTAGTCCAAATCTGGGAGGTTTTGGGCTTTCAGGGGTATTTTATTCATTCTGAGCATTTTGAGAGATAGAACTAACTTTCAAGAGTCCTTTTTGAGTCTTTTTCGATCATTGTGAACCACCAAGCTATGGGTCTCCTAAATCTGATAGCCGACAAAATGGGGTGTCTACAGTTTGCTCCACTTTGGCATGAACTTGTGAGGCAACGCATGTCGCAAGAGAGTGTCAAAGCTATGAAGAGACAAGTCTTTTGGAGGCTGTAGATTTAGGATAAAAGCGTTGCAAAAGATGTAAGGATGATGCTTAGGTCGGTGCTGGTCATGCTCTTCGTGAGCTGCCTACGTCTCCTGAGGGGAATCAGACCAGGACGTAGATCGGGGTACAAAGAAACAAACACATGCAAAACAAGATAGGTGGATGCCATGTTTTGAGGATGATATACAATGCATGGATGTGATATAAATTGTGTCCTGAGTCCTATCCTGTCTAGTGTTCTGATCCTAGTATAAGCTGGTGCTGTGGGGTATACCACTCTGAGTGGACTCGTGTCATGCCTGTGTTATGTTCTAAAGTGCTTGTGGTCCTAGTACATGTGTTCTGTGTATTTGCCATTCTCAGTGGGCTTGGTGATCTACGCTTCGCTACGACTAATAGACTTGTGAGGGATCTCGACCTGGAGGTCTTACCCAAGCAAGAGCGTGATTCTCAAAGTGATACTGTGGTGCTCAAAAGAATGCTTGTGGTGTGTTTGCCACTCCTAGTGGGCTTTATGATTTGTGTGTGCTGCGACTGATGGGCTATGTGTCATGTTATGCCCAATTTATTGTGTTGGGTGAAGTGACCCTCTTGACTCGACTCGTGCTCCTCTTAATCGTGATACTATAGACTCTGTGACTCTCAAATTCTCAATGGTGCTTTTCAAATTTCAATGATGATCTTCAATTTTCAATGGCGCTTATGTTGTTCCTCAAATCTATGATGGTGCTTCTCAATGCTTCTTGATTCTCAACAGTGTTCTTCAAATCTTACCGATGCTCCTCAAATCATTAGTGATGCTCCTCGACTCTTCAATGATTCTTTTCAACTCTTCCGATGCTCCTCAACACATCTGATGCTCCTTCAACAATACATCTCAACTCTTCTAATGTTCTTTAATGTTCTAACAATGCTTCTCAACTCTCTTGATGTTCCTTAATTCTTCAACGATGCTCCTCAACAAATTTGATGCTCCTCAATACATCTGATGTTCCCCAACTCTTCAATGATGCTCCTCAACAAATCTGATACTCCTCAATACATCTGATGTTCCTCAACTCTTCAACGATGCTCCTCAACACATCTGATGCATCCTCAATGCTCCAACAATGCTTCTCAACTCTTCTGGTGTTCCTCGATACTCCAATAATGTTATTTTGATGCTACTCGATGCTCCTTTAATCTCTAGGCCCTAAAACATCCTCACAAAACATATCATCAGCAAACTTGGACTCTAAGCCCCAAAACAACACATCTTATCAAGACATCTGGACTCTGAGACCTAAAACACCTCAAAAACACATCTTATCAACCCTCATCATCAACACATCTAGATTTTGGACCCTAAAATACCTCAACAACACATCTTATCAACACATGTAGACTGTGATTGGATCAGCAATAGGTGTTGGCAATATTCTTTCTGATCAGCCACCTCACGAAACAAAAATGTAGTTTGAAACCACTAATGAGTTTATGCCACTTGTAGTTGGGACACTTCACATATTACAACCTTGACTGGTGCAGTAATGATGTTTGGTACTTCTGCTTGTATCCACATTTTTTTTATAATTGGGAATCACCTTAAACCCACACATTTGAGACCATCAGAACTAATGGACTTAACAGGAATAACGATGACAAAGAAACTTGGGTTAGTTTGCATGAAACCTCGATCTCTGACACACTTTAATTAGATTACTATTGACTTAATCAAAGAAGGATTGACTCAGACATGAAATTCTCAAATTGCAATGATCCAATGTGCCTTCGTCATAAATGATGTACCGCTCATCTTTTATGTTCATTCCTCATCCTAATATGATAGCACTTTGTTGATAGATTTGGTTTTTTGAAAATTCCTCCTGATTGATCTAATCAATTCTCTACTTCTCCCCGGAAGTGCTTTGAATTAGTGCCTTAGCTTATAGAATAAAAGATACTCCATTTCAAAAAATTTCAAAACTTGGTGACTTGAAATCTCTCGCCCTTGGTGTGAAGGAATCGTGTTAGGAAAATGAAATTTGCTCCTAGTTTATGGTATAGGAAGTAGAATTCATAGGCAAATAAGGTAGGTGACCAAAGTTTGCCCCTAGTTTGGACAATGGTTTATTGGAGGTTTTGGGAAAACGAGGTAGGTGACCGAAGTTTGTCCCTTGTATGAAGGGTAGATAGTAAAATTTAGGCAAACGAGGCGGGTAGTCGAAGTTTGCCCCTAGTGTGGAAGGTGATTTTCTGGCAAGAACCGTGACTTTGATCTCTCCAATGCTCATAACTTTTGCCTAGGCACTAGCTAGCTCTTTTCTCTCTTTTGTTATTGCTCACTTTGGATTTAGCTCTAATTTTTACCTAGGTGGCCTTTCAAATTTTTGACCTAGCGAGCCATCCTTCTTTTCTTTTTGAAAGTCTGCCTACGTACCCCCGAGCGGGGATCAGGTCCAATGTAGTTCAGGCCAGGACCTTGAAAGAAGAGGGGTTAATATTGGTGTCGACCAAACTGATGCGGTTGCCTACGTATCCCCGAGTAGGAATCAGGTCGAGCATAGTTCAAGGCAAGGCTTGAAAGAAAAGAGGTTGATGGTGGTATCACCCGAACTGATGCGGTTGCCTACGTATCCTCGAGTAGGAATCAGGTCGAGCGTACTTCAAGGCGAGGCTTAAAAGAAAAGAGGTTGATGGTGGTGTCGACCAAACTGATGTTGTTGCCTACGTATCCTCGAGTAGGAATCAGGTCGAACGTAGTTCAAGGCAAGGCTTTGAAAGAAATTGGTTGAGGGTTTTTTCAAACCAATTGTCAAAAAAGTTCAAACTTAGGTCACTTATGGTAGCCTTGAATAAAAAGATTCAGTTTCACTTTCCCTTTCTTTTCTTTTCTTTTATTTCTTTTATTTTGTTTGTTTTGAGGATTGATCCTTTTCACTTTCACCTAACTAGTCAATTTTGCTTTTCATGTAGTAGATTCATGTGAGATCTTCTGATCGTAATCTTGAAATTTCATAATGTGCATGTCACCTCTCAAAATTCGTTTGTGACTGCTCTGAGCCTTTCAAAAAATGATCTAGACACATTCTCATTGACAAGCGGGGGTATTTGTAAAATACAACCGTGCTAAAAGAAGAAAATATACTAATTTAGTTTACAATTCCCTTGTTTATCTGCAGTTTGAATTACAATGCCAATTTTCACACATTATGATTAATCTGCGATAAGTTGTTTGTTTTAGCTGTAGTTTGTGCAGATTACCGTTGCTGTGTGGAGAATTGAAAGATAACGATAAAAGAAAGTGTTGGGTTTTAAAGAAGACATTTCAAAGCTGAAGCACAAAGTTTGAACGATCGAAGAAGCTGAGCGATCGAGGGTTCGATCGATCGACAGAAGTTAAAGCAATCGAAGATCCCAGAAGTTTAATTGATCGAGAGATGTTCGATCGATCGAACATGGCTTTTATCAGAACATACGCGCACGCTGCGGGAACATTGATTTAAACCTTAGCTGTAGGTTTTTCTATATATATCAGTTGTATTTACGAAAGTAAGGACGTCCACTTTAGTTTTCATCAGTTTTTCTAGAGAGAGAAGAGGGTTTTTCTTGATGTTTTTGTAGGTTTCAAAGATTTTTGGTATTGTGTAGCTTGATTACTCCTAGTTTAATCAAAGTTCTTCTTTCTAGGTTACATCTTTATTGTTTATTTACATTCTGCACGTAGTTTATAGTAGTATAATTTGTTAAACTCATAGTATTTCATGCTAAATAAGTTCACACCATTAGTTTACATATGTTTCATGTTAAAATCACAACCAAACGTATCCTTAATGAACTTTTACATTAAAAACGCATCTGTAACACTCCAGACTATGTTTGAGTAGTCCCCAGGTTGGGAGATCACGATGAAACCGTGATCTCAAGCCTCTGCCATGCAGCAGAATAATTCTTGTGTTTGATCGATCGAGAAAGCTCGATCGATCGAAACAGAGACATTGTCAATGGATCAAAGTCAGTTCGATCGATCGAGGGATGAAGAAGTCCGATCGATCGAAAGCGCGTCGATCAATCGAACTCTCTGATTCTTGAGAACATCCTATGCAGTATTCCTAGACTTTCTACTTTACTGATTTGTTATCAAATTGTCCCCAAACGCTCAGTTTGTCAAAACAGTCTGTAAACTTAAAACCTTGAGGCATTTCTCTTCAATATACTTTGCAAACCACCCTTAATGCTAACACCATTGTAGGTGCGAGTCTAAACTATTATTTTAAACCGCTTTCATGTATTTCAAACTTTATTGTGATGACATAGTCACGGTCATGAAAGGACTATGGATTCTTTATCCTAAGAGAAATATAGAATACTTTAGAGAGTGTGCTCCATTGACCTTCAACGTAACTGCATGGTAGATGGCTAGGTCGCGATGGATTCGTGTGATCCCAACATTCCCTTTTATTAAGAGAAATGCTTTAAATCATTGCTTTAAATTGTTAGTTAGTCATTAACTTAATTTAGTTTAATTGTTTTATCGTTAGTAGTTGATAAACCGTGGAACTTCGTGTTCTACATTTCTTAAAAATATTGATTTTTATTTTCCCTTTTTGAGATTAATCTAGGTTTTTAGTTTAACCCCTTCCCTGTGGGATTGACCTGGACTTAACCAGATTACTACTTGCACGATTACCTACACTTGGGTATAGCACACAAGAGCACAACATTTTACTCGTGTCAAGGTTTTGGCGCCGTTGCCGGGGAAGGCGACAAGCTTACGCTTAGTTTACCTCAATCTATCCTTATCTCTTTCTGTTTTTCTTTTTCTTTTATTCTTTAGATTAAAAACTACTTAGGGTCTTTCCCTTTATGTCCGATAACTCCATCAAAGGAATTTACAGAAATCCATTCTATTCATCCAATTCATCTAGTTCTATTAACCCCATAGTTACACCTATTGATCCAATGGCTGATAATCAAAGTGAAAACGGTGATAATGTGGTTGTACCAATCGATGATTCACTTCGTCTTTTGTGTGATCTCATGACACCTGAACACGTGCCTACACCTTCTTCTATTGTCATTCCACCCCATGCAGGCAAATTTTAATTTCGCAATGGAATGATTCAACTTCTTCCAACCTTTCATGGAATGGAGAGCGAGAAGGCGTATCTACATGTCAAGGACTTTGAGGATGTTTGTAAACTTTCTCACAGAATTGTCCTGTAGACGTGTCACGTCTAATGCTATTTTCTTTCACCCTGAAGGATAAAGTAAAAGCGTGGTTACTCACCTTAAAGCCAAATTCAATCTACACTTGGCATGCGATGAACACTGCTTTTCTGAAGAAATTCTTTCCACCCCGCATGACCACTGAGCTTAAACGACAAATAAATTCTTACAAACAAAAGAGCAATGAAACTTTCACCCAAACTTGGGAGCGTTTCAAGGATTTGCTTCTATCATGCCCACATCATGGGTATGAGAAATGGCGAACCATCTGCTGCTTTTATGAAGGGTTAAATGGTAAAACAAAAAAGTTGGTCGAGACCATGAGTTTAGGGCCATTTCTTCGCAAAAACACGGAAGAAGATGAAGCTCATTTCGAGTGGTTAGCTGAACACGCTCATGAGTGGTCAAATTCAGATGATGTCCCATGCTCACAAATATCCTGTGTGGAAGAGAAAAGTTTATACCAACTAAAAAGTGAGGATCATCTGATGAACAAGTATGAAGAACTAGTGAAGAAAGTGGAAGAGTTGGGAATGAAAGGAGAGAGTTCTAGGCAGTTTTGGCCTGAAGAACCATGCGGCACATACAACATGCTGGGACACACTAATCAATACTATCCAAATGTGCTGTATTTTTAGGAACAACCCCCCATGGAAATGAATGCCATGCAAGGGTATAGGGGGCCGGGGAATTCCTACAACAACTATAATTCACAAAATAATAACAATAGATGGAATCACCCCCGGGTTCGATTGGAAAAACAATGCTGGGACCCGAAACCAATATCAACAACAACAGCCCTACAATAATAATAATCAATATCAAGGGCAATACAACAGGCAGTCCCAGTCATTCCATCAAAATAGAGCAAACAACTACAACAACGCTCAAACCTCTAACAATCAACAAGCAAATGTTTACGTGCCACCTCACAAAAAGGTGCAAGAGGAAGATCCACTCTCTAATGCAAATTTAACACAACAGTTAATTCAAATGATGAGTAAAATGTCCGCGACATTAGAGAGAATGGATACACGACAAGAGGGTTCGAGTGGTACGTTTCCTGCTCAACCACTTCCAAACCCTAAGGGATTTAATAATGGTCCCAATAACCACGAACATGCCAAAGCGGTGACAACTTTGAGAAGCAGCAAAGTCATAGGGAAAAACACGCCTCTCTCTACCCCTAAAGAGTATGAACAGGATGAAGTGGTGGATAAAAGTAAACCATCTACTCAAAAGGAGGAGCTGTCTACTAATAACAAAGCATTAGAATCAAATGAGGACACTCCTAAAGAAGTAGAAGAAGTTGAGAGAAGGCCTAGAAAGGAGCCTATCAAGGACGAATTACCTAAATTCCCTTTTCCAGCGCCTTATCCTCAAAGGCTCAGGAAACCCCAAAACGAGGCAAAGAATCAGGAATTCTTGGAGTTGTTTAAACAAGTTAAAATTAAATCTCCCGCTCCTTGATGCAATCAAACAAGTGCCAGCCTACGCTAAGTGTCTAAAAGATTTATGCAGGGTCAAGAGGAGGCAAAGTGTGAAGAAACACGCTTATGTCGCTTGCCAAGCAAGGGCAATCATCCAAAACAAATTGCCTCCAAAGCTTAAAGACCCTGGCACTCCAACTGTCTCGTGTCGAATTGGGAATCAAAGGATAGACAACGCACTCCTTGATCTAGGAGCTGGCGTAAACTTGCTGCCATATTTAGTATATAAACAACTAGGGTTGGGTGAATTCAAACCTACCCGAGTTGCATTGTAATTGGCAGATAGGTTAGTCAAATATCCTAGAGGAATACTGGAGGACGTTCTGGTACAGATAGATACATTTTCTTTTCGGTCGATTTTGTGATTCTGGACACCGAACCTGTGTTTAATCCATGTTCACAAATCCCGATGATTTTTGGACATCCATTCCTCAACACCATTGATGCCACAATCAAAATAAGGAGTGGTATCATGACTATCGTATTTGCGAACATGACCTTAAATGTCAAGATTTTTTCAAATCCCCGACCTGAAGAATACGAGGATGAAGAAGAAGTTAACTTCATCGAAACGGTCATCGAAGACGAGGCTAATCTTGTAGAATACAAAGATCCTTTAGAGGTAGTTGTGTCACAATTCGACACTACTTATCAACCTAACGATTCTACCCCATTGGACACTACTCTAAATCATGACTACCTCATGATGGAAACTAAAGAGGAAGATAGAGCTGAATGCATGTAGGTCACACCATATGAACCCTTGCCTCCAAAAACAAAGTTAACTATGCCTTTAAACTTTCAATTTCTCGATCAAGAATTAAGGGAGCTTCCAAAAGAGCTCAAATACGCTTTTCTAGGGACTGAAAAGACTTATCCTATGATAATCTCATCCACATTGAATTCTAAACAAGAGGATAAGTTACTTCAAATGCTTAAATAGCACAAGGGAGCATTGGGGTAGACTATTTCTGACCTAAAAGGAATCAGCCCATCTATTTGCACCCACAAGATATATCTAGAGGAAGACGCCAAACCTTCGCGACAAATGCAGAGGCGTCTGAATCCCAATATACAAGAAGTCGTGAAAAAGGAAGTCCTAAAACTTCTTGACATTGGGATTATATATCCTATCTCTGACAGCTCTTGGGTTAGTCCAACCCAGGTGGTGCCCAAAAAGGCTGGTATAACAGTTATCCCAAACAAAGACGGTGAGTTAGTACCGACACGCATCCCCACTGGATGGAGGATGTGTATTGATTATCAAAAGTTAAATACTGTGACCCAGAAAGACCACTTTCCATTGCCATTCATGGATCAAATGCTAGAAAGAGAGGCGGGTCATAAATTTTATTGCTTCTTGGACGGATATAGTGGCTATAGCCAAATCGAAATTGCTCCTGAAGATCAGGAGAAGACGACTTTCACTTGTCTGTTCGGTACATTCGCCTACCGTCGTATGCCCTTCGGTTTATGCAATGCACCTGCCACCTTTCAGCGGTGCATGTTAAGCATATTCAGTGATATGGTCGAATAGACACTCGAGGTCTTTATGGACGACTTCTGAGTGTTTGGCCATAGTTTTGATAACTACCTGGAAAACCTGGAGAATGTGTTAGCGAGATGCGAGGACAAACACTTAGTACTAAACTGGGAGAAGTGTCACTTCATGGTGACCAAGGGAATTATCCTGGGCCACATTATTTCTGATAAGGGTATCCAAGTCGATAAAGCAAAAATTGATATAATCTTGAATCTACCAATCCCTCGTACAGTCTGAGACATCCGATCTTTTTTGGGACATGCGGGATTCTATCGTCACTTTATCAAAAATTTCAGTGCAATCTCCCGACCACTGTGTCAACTGTTGGCTAAAGGCATGCCATTCGAATGGTCGAAAAACTGTCAAACATCTATTGAAGCACTAAAAGAACACCTTACCTCCACACCGATAATACACGCACCCGACTGGAGTTTGCCTTTTGAGTTAATGTGCTATGCTAGCGACTATGCTATTGGTGTAGTCCTAGGACAGAGGAAGGATAACAAGCCTTATGTAATCTATTATGCCAGTCGAACACTCAACGAAGCTCAAATGAATTATACGACTACCCAGAAAGAGCTACTGGCAATAGTCTTCGCTCTAGACAAATTCAGGTCTTATCTAATAGGGTCCCCAATAGTCTATTTTACAGACCATTCGGCCCTCAAGTACCTGCTATCTAAGAAGGATGCGAAACAGAGGCTCATCCGCTGGATACTCCTACTCCAGGAATTTGATATTACTATCAAGGATAAAAAAAGGAGTAGAAAATGTGGTCGCCGATCATTTATCTTGGTTAACATTTACTGACAATACTGAGCCCATACCAATAAAAGATGAATTCCCAGACGAGCAACTAATGGCTGTCTCTAGTTTGCCTTGGTACGTAGATATAATAAATTACCTTGTTACAGGAGAGACCCCAAGTCATTGGTCAAATTAGGACAAGAAAAGGTTCATTTCATTCGCACATCATTTCTTTTTCGATGACCCTTACTTATTTAAGTATTGTGCTGATCAGGTTATTAGGCGTTGCGTCCCGAATGAGGACATAATTGTAATTTTGGTCTCCTGTCATTTTGAAGCCTGCGGTGGCCATTTTGCCTCCCAAAAGACCGCACACAAAGTATTGCACAGCAGCTTCTATTGGCCCACCGTGTTCAAAGATGCCTATGCTTTTTGTAAATCGTGCCAACGATGTCAAAAGCTTGGTACAATTTCGAAAAGGAATTCGATGCCCTTAACTCCCATAATCACAATTGAAATATTCGATTGTTGGGGCATATACTTTATGGGCCCGTTTCCTAAATCTAATAACTGTGAATATATACTCCTAGCTGTGGAATATATATCAAAACGGGTGTGGGTAAGAATTGCCACCCCTATGGTAAACTGACTGAGTAGCGAGATTGTAGTCGAGATAAAAGAGTCCGTAAGATGAGATGATTCATTGTTCATGCATGGTCTTTAATATTCATTACTCAAACTATTTATTAATTATTCATGTGCGATGACTTGGATAATTTATTAACCGTACTATAAGATACAAAATATAAATGACGGATAAATGTACTTTTGTATACATTGTTTGTGTGTTCATTATGCTCACTCAACTTTTATTAGCTGACTTTATTTTATCCTGGAAACTCAAATGTCCAGGAGATGATTTTGTAGGGCACTATGATTATTCTAGTTAAAAAAGGATGAAGTCTTTAGGGATGCTTTTAAATTTAATAAAGATGAAATAAGGGAGAATAATGTTTTGTTTTGATAAGTCGGCTTGTGCCTTGAAGATATATTAAGACAATGTAATATTATTTGAGATGTAATGATAATAAATATTTATCTTCTCTGTTGCTTTATATACGCTGTTTACTGGTACATGTTAAACTAAGTATAGGACAAGCGATCCATCACCTGTCATGACCTACAGGTCCAAAACGGAAATGAAAATTTTTCTTTATTTTGCTACGCTGGAGCATGACAGTTGTTCTGATACCATATTAAGAAAGGGAGAATAGAGAGAAAATGAAGGCTTAACCTAAACATGTTTAACCAACACACACACACACACACATATATATATCAATGAGGAACCACAATTACAAAATTACCCTTCTACTTTAACATTGCCTCTCTATAAGTGAAACGGGGTTGCATGTGAGGAAGGGGTTGGAGCTTAACAGACATTATTCAGCTCATTCTCTAACAGTTAAAACTTTTGGAGCAATTGGTGACTTAAAAGCAATGTATACCAACATGGTAGATATACTTTTGGTATTTCAAGCATAGTATGGCAATCTAAATACCTTAATTACAAATATCTTAGTGTCATAATGGCTTTTATATACCTAGATTGTAAATATCTAATTATCCATTTTGGCATATAAAAACTTATCTCTAATGTTTGGTATTAGGAAAGAATGGAAAGAATGAAAGGGGGTGGAGAAAAAAGAGGAGGGAAGAGGTTAAAACACTAGTTTGGTAAGATGGAAGATGTTATATAGAGAGGGGGAGAGAGAGGGGCGACGTCACTTGCGTCCTTGCCCACAAATTTTAATTGTGCAAAAATGGACTGATTAGGAGAGAAAAAATGCTTCTCTTCTATATTGACTTTTTTGTTCTTACAAACAATGATATTTTTTTAAGGGTTAAATGCATTTTGCACCCTCAAACTATTCCATGTTTTGCACTTTGGTCCCTAAACTATTATTTTTTGCATTTTGATCCCTCAACTATCATTTTGTGGTAGTTTGCCCCCTCCGTCACTTTTAGCGTCACTTTTGGTGTCACTAAAAAGTGACTTTTTTCGTCACTAAAAGTGACAAAAGGTGCAAACTGTCACAAAATAATAGTCGAGGGACCAAAATGCAAAAATTGATAGTTTAGGGACCAAAGTACAAAATATGGTATAGTTTGAGGGTGTAAAATACAATTTACCCTTGTTTTAATATAGGGATACAATAGTAAACTATGTAGTATTTTATTCTTTGGTTCCTTACTCCTGTATTGTTTAACCAAACAAAAGAAGGGGTCACTCCTTTACTTACCTTAGGGATACCTCATCTATCCCTCCACTCTTTCTTTCCTTCTACTTTTCCATCTCTCCTCCTAAACATAGCACAACAGTATGTTTCATATGAGAAAAATGGAATAGAGGGAGAAAACGAAAGGGAAGCAGATAGAATATTATGTTTAGTTTGATGGAAAAGGATAGGGGAATAGAAGAGTGGAGAAATGCATCTTCAGGATTTCTATTTTCTTGAGAATCCCAAGAAAATAAATAAATAACAAAGAGATAAACACCAAAAGTCGGAACCTGAAATTGTCACCATTATTATTGATCTCTTAATAATCAATTATTTATGATACTCTTAAGCACAACACTTGGTATTGTAAGTACAATAATCATGCCCAATCAAACTTTTTCTTCCAACCAGCATTAGTATAGCTGAAATAGAAACCGTCATCTTTCACTAACCAGTAGCAAGTCCCTGTGCCTACAAAGGGAAACTCGTGACAAGAGCCTGATATTTTTTCATTGTAAACATCAAAACTCTGTGTCTTCTTATCTCCGTACCAAAAGTAGCAATAGAACTTAGTGGTTCCCCAGAAATTGCGACCAAAATGCCAATTGAAGTCGTCACCCACGTTCGGGACATGTATTCCAAGGTCGTCGTCTTTGGATTTGCAATGAAATCTCAAAGAAGGGCTAATGGGTGTGAGTCCATTGATGATATGAACTACGTACTTGTCAATATAACCATTTTCGGCATTTGTTGTGAAAACAACATAAAGTGCTAGCATGACGTAGGAGAAGAAACTTCCCATCATGTAATTCATTTTCAAAGTTTCTTTTTGGATGTGGTGTTTTAATTTGGTGCTTTTTTCACCTTAGACTAATGATTGGGTTCATATACGTGGTAATGTACAACATGATATATAGTAGGTATATTTTGGTATTATACAATCTCAATAGCAAGATTACAAATTTAATAACCGTTATGGCTTTCTAAATACATACATAGATTGTAAATATCGAATTACCTTTATAGCTTTCTAAATCAATAATGATGCGCGCGCGCGCACACACACACACACACACACACACACACACACACTATTCTACACACTTTTTCACATCCAGTAATCATGATCCTTGATTCTAGTTGATCTCATGTGCTCCCGCATGGAACCCATGTGTGATTTACGTGGGACCCATGTAGGATCTACATGTAGTCTAGTGGAATCAAGGGCCAGGATTGGGTGTGGAAAAGTGTATAGAATTTTGTGTGTGTATGTGTGTATATGTGTGTGTGTCGTTACTAAGAAATAATGAATGTTGAAAATTAAGTTCTTCTCTTTGGGTACTTTACATATTGTTTTGAAATGCTAGCATGAAAGAGGAGAAGATACTCTTTAACACCTAAGATTTAAGAATTTTGATTTATGTTGTAATCTATCACAAGTAGATTGTTGATATCAAAATGCTTAGAGATTGTTGATATCAAAATGCTTAGATTGCAAGTATATAATTACAACCACAATTGCAGTGTAATGGATTTCTCTAATAGTTGGAAAAAAGGACTTACATATTTGGAATCTACGCGGAAAAACGAAGAGATCGATATATTATAAGCACTGATTAAAATAGTTTATGAAAACCCAGAATCTGTTCTGTTTCTGCCGAATTTATGCGAAGAAGACGATGTAAGATCTATAAAGATCGATCCTATCAAATTGATCTTGCATAAGATCGATCCTTTGAAGATCGATCCTCCAAGGATCAATTCTCTGAACAGTTTTTCCAAATTTTTGTTCCCCTGTTGTTATACGCAATTTCACTAAATAGCACCTTCACTGTACGTTAATTCTATAGGGTTTTTCCCTTCCATTTATTATTTTACTTAAGTTATTAATGTAATGAACAAAATACCCCTCATTTGGATTCAATGAAAATACTTTTAAAAATCAATTCCTTATAGAAAAAAAGTCAACTTTTCCTCCGAAGGCAAAATTTTCAATTTTTGCATAGCGTAGGATGTTGGAGCATTATTTTTACTAGGTTCCCTTCCTCATAAAATTTCCTAAAAATCATATTTGATATCTAGGGAAAAGAACTTTAAAAAATCATTTTTACGTTTGTTGTTTATTATATTCTCTCAGTTTGTATTCAAGCTGACAACGTTTATGTCCTGGACACCTAACCTATCCAGAGTTCTCAGGAAATGAGGATACAAAAGATTACAACTATGGTAGCTAGGGACAGGAATTTTTGGAAGAAGACCTCTTTTATATTTCTTATGCTTAAGGCTTTAAGCTAAAAATTATATGTTTTATTTAGAAAATATTGTAAAGGCAATATGTGCCTAAGACAAATATTGATGTAATAGTTTAGTTAAGTTTGAGAATGGAGTATTAAGTTTGATTTATTCCCGTTTGTCATTTACTCTGCTTTAGCATTATTGCTTAGTTGTATTATGGACAATTGGAAATTGGGATCCTTTCACCTATCGCGACCTACAGGTCTAAAAAGGAAATGGAAATTTTTCCCAATTTTGCTATGTCGGGGTGTGACAATTTCTCTAACATGTTTATTACTGGGGGAAAAGGTGTCATGCCCCGGATCAGCAAAAATAGAGAAAAATAAGTTTCCTTTTTAGGTCCATAGGGAATGACAAGTGAAAGTCACTAATTATCCGCACCACACAGTACTAGTCCACAAGACAAATAGGAACAATAATGAAATCAATTGAAATATAAAAGCATTATCACGATTACAAACATCAGAGTGTGGTCCTCAGGATCACAACAGGCCTGGAGACAACATATGCCCAAGTACCCGTCAACTAAAACAAAACAGAGTTCAACAGAACATAAACTAGAAATAATTATCTTCAGTTCTTCAGCTAGCGTAAGGATAGTCATCATCATAATACTCCTCTCTAGTATAACCGGCATCAGTAGGGCCACCCTCTAAATAATCCAACTCCGGGTAGTATCCATCACCGTAAGTTCCAATACTTGCATTGTTAGGGACAAGTTGTCTGGTCGGGGAATGTCCAGGCAATAAAGGCCGTTAGCTTACTAAAACCTAAGTGGGAACTAACTAACACAGTCTCATAGAAAGAATGCAATCATTAGTCTTGCACGATATACAATAATGATTTTAATATATCACTCCTCTTTTATTCAGACACATCGTAAACTGAATCTCATCGTCTTCCAATGTTAAGACTGACTATACCGAACTGATTATTTCATCATGACATACTAGTGCTCCTGTTCACTGCTTTTAAGAACTCTTACTGTTCACCGCTTTAAGAACTCTTACTATTCACCGCTTTTAAGAACGCTTGCGAGTATCGTCTGTTCATAATCAACATCCATCAGTACTTCTTGCTAGCACAATACATAACGCTTACATCCTACGCAGATCTATTCATGACCAATACATGATACTAACATACTTGTACTGATGGTCACCAATACCCCACTGACTCAATCACCATGATTAACTAATAATACCCACCAACATAACTCAATCCTTATCTCATTATCGCGTCGTAAAATTACTAACGTTCTGATCCTTGTTACGTTTCTCACCACATTAACTCAGTCTCATTATCGCATCCCAGTACCTCCGTAATCCATACTATCGCATAATAGAAACATAAAACAAAAACTAAACAGTTATGCATTATGAACTATAAACTAAAGGGACACATCCATGTTCTACTATGTTCGATCGATTGAAGTCCTCTCAATCGCTTAAAAAAAGTGTGGTTTGATTGATCGAAGTGTTCTCGATCGATTGAGGTCAAGATGGTCTTGATCGATTGAAGTCATTTCGATCGATTAAGACTCAGGGATGTTTGATCGATTGAACTCAGTTCGATCGTTCGAACTTCGTCATCTCCAAATTCTATAGTGAATGTTCAAAATTTGGTAGGGTGTGTTGGGGTAATTATTAAACGCATAAAAACTTGAAAAACATCACAACTAAGCTACTGAGTGAGTTTAGAACTCATCGAACGTCATTAAGGGCGCATTTGGCAAAGATTTAGCTTCTCTAAGCTTTAATGGTGCCTCTCTCTCCTCCTTTGTCTCTCTGTCTTTTCTGTCTCTCTCTGCCTTCTCTTCTTCTTCTTCTTCTTATTCTTCTCCTTCTTCTTCTTAACAGAAAGATATATATATATATCTATATGAGTGTGTATGTATGTATATATATCGGGAGGTATGTGTATAATATATATAACACAAGCACACAACTCTCTCTCTAGCTCTCTTAAGTTCAGCAACCCAAAAATTTACGAGTACAACACATATATATATAGAAGAGATGAGGTATAGGTGGCTATCTTTGCGGGAAACCTGGAAATTCAATGATTACACATTCGATTGCTCGAAAGATGTTCGATCGCTCAAGAGCAGATCGATCAGGTTTGATCGATCAATTGAACAGGGTTCGATCACTTTAACTTTAGAAATGCTCGATCGGTCGAAGGTGAAACTTCATGAATTGTCAAGGGAAGATTATAGAATCTCCCAGCATAAGTATTTATTGAAAATATAGGGTATTACATCATCCACCACTCAATAATAGATTTCACCCTCGAAATCAGAGGCATACATAGTTGAAACAAAAACAGAAACTTCTCACGCATCTTTGACTCTAGCTCCCACGGAGCTTCTCCTTCATCATGATGCTTCTACTGAATCTTGACTAGCAGAATCTCCTTATTCCTGAGCTTCTTGATCCCGTAATCTAAAATGCCAACTGGTCCTTCATTGAATATCGCATTATTGCTGACCTCAATATCTTCAAAGTTGATCTCGTGCACTGGGTTATCAGCATACTTCCTTAGCATACTGATGTAGAACACGTTGTGCACTCCTGACATCTTCGGCGGCAATGCAAGTCTATAAGCAACCTTCCTAACATGTTGTAGAATCTCAAACGGTCCTATGAATCGCGGCGATAACTTGTCTCTCTTCTGACTAAATCTGACAACACCTCTAATAGGTGAAACCTTGAGTAGCACGTGATCTCTAATGGCAAACTTTAAGTCTTTACGTCACTTGTCAGCATAATTCTTGTGTCGGGTATGAGCTATCTTCATCTTCTCTCGTACAATCTGAATCTTCTCACTGGTCTCTCATACCATCTCTGGCCCAAGAAGTTGAGTATCTCCGACTTCGGCCCAACATAACGGTAATCGATATGGTCTTCTATACAAAGCTTCAAATGGTGCCATCTCTATGCTCGAATGATAACTGTTGTTGTAGGTGAATTCAATCAACAGCAGGTGCGTCTCCTAAGCACTTTCAAAATCAATAACACAAACGCGTAACATGTCTTCCATCACTTAATTAACTCGTTCAGTCTGTCTATCGATCTGTGAATGAAAGGCTAAACTCAAGTTCAGTGTTGTTCCCATCACTATTTAGAGACTCGTCCAAAACTCTGTAGTAAAGCGTGAATCTCGATCTGAGATGATTAACACTGGTACTTCGTGTAACCATACTACGTACTATAGATACATCCGGCTCAAATGTTCTACTAGATATGTCATACTATAGGCGATGAAATGTGCCATCTTTGTAAGTCGATCCAAGATAACCCAAATAGCATCGTGGTTCTGCTATAACTTTGGCAATCCTACCACAAAAACCATGGTTACGTGCTCCCATTTCCATTGGGGAATCAGCAATGGCTGTAGAAGTCCTAGTGGTTTTTGATGATCTGCCTTTATTGTTTACAAGTAAGACATTGGGACACATACTCAGCCACTTCTCTCTTCATTCGTTCCCACCATAAATTTCTCTTCAAGTCCTTGTACATCTTCGTACATCCAGGATGAATAGTCATTGGTGACTTATGTCTTCATCTAATATTTCTTTCTGGAGATTTTCTTCATCAGGTACATAGAGTCTACCTTTACATCGTAAGGCTCTATCTATACTGATACTCCAGATCTCTAGCTCCTTGGCTGACATCTTGGTGAACTATAACTTCAAATCTTCTGTCATCTGCTGAGCTTCTATGATACGGATGATCATAGTTGGATGTACCATGAGACATCCAAAATGTAGTCCTTCTATTGGTTCCACTGGCTGAAGCTTGAATTCAGCTAACACTTCCAATGCTTTCCATTCTCGAATTAGTAATGCAGCGATCACTAATCTAGGTATATGACTCACGATGACTGCTACGACATTTACTTTACCTTGATGTTATTGCAATGAAAAGTCATAGTCCTTAAGTAACTCCATCCATATCTATTGTCGCATGTTCAACTCCTTCTGAGAGAACAAATACTTCAAGCTCTTATGATCAGAAAATAGATCGAACTTCTCTCCATAAAGATAGTGTCTCCATATCTTTAATGCAAACACTATTGCTGCTAGTTCCAGATCATGTTTTCGGATAGTTCTTCTCATGTACCTTCAACTGTCTTGATCCGCATGCAACTATGTTCTCATCTTGCATAAGTACACATCCTAATCCTTGGTGCGATGCATCACTATAGATTACGTGTCTTTTTCCACTCTTAGGTATCGTGAGTGCTAGTGCAGAAGTTAATCTTTCCTTTAACTCCTGAAATGCACCCTTATGCTTATCCATCCATTCATACTTTGTCTCCTTCCTTGTCAAGTTCGTCAAAGGTCCTGCTATCTTGGAAAATCCTTCAACAAATCTCCTATAATATCCTGCTAGGTTGAGGAAACTTCTGACCTCTGTTGCATTGGTCGGTCTATTCCAACTTAAGACTGCATCAATCTTAGATGAGTCCACTGAGATACCATCTCGAGATATAACATGTCCCAAGAATTTGACCTCCTGTAGCCAAAACTCACACTTACTGAACTTTACATACAACTTGCTATCTTAAAGTGTCTGTAAGGAAATCCGTCAGTGTTCCTTATGATCTCGCTCCGTCTTCGAGTAAATAAAGATGTCATCGATGAATACTATAATGAATTTATCTAGATATGGTATGAATACTCTATTCATTATGTCCATAAATACTGCTGGCGCATTCGTCAATCAAAAAGGCATAAACAGAAACTCGTAATGCCCGTATCTCATCCTAAATGCAGTCTTTGATACATCTTCCTATCGAACTAACAACTGATGATATCCCGAACATAGATCGATCTTTAAAAAGATCCTGAATCCTTGTAACTGGTTGAATAGATCATCTATCTGAGGAAGTGAAAATCTATTCTTAATCGTTACATTATTCCCTATAGTTAATGCAGAGTCGAAGTGTTCCGTCCTTCTTCTTCACAAATAAAACTGGAGCTCCCTAAGGTGACGTACTCGAGCGAACAAAACCTAGATCTACAAGCTCCTAAACTTATTTCTTTAGTTCCAGCATCTCAATTGGTGCCATCCTATATGGAGTGTTTGCTATTAGTAACATATTGGGTACTAATTCCACATAGAAGTCTATTTCTCTTTTCGGTTGAAGTCCTTTAATATCCTGCAATACATTTTGAAAGTCTTGTATGGTAATAGATCATCTATCTAAGGAAGTGGATATCTATTCTTAATCGTTACATTATTCCCTATAGTTTATGCAGAGTCGAAGTGTTCAGTCCTTCTTCTTCACAAACAGAACTGGAGCTCCCTAAGGTGACGTACTCGGGCGAACAAAACCTAGATCTTCAAGCTCCTAAACTTATTTCTTTAGTTCCAACATCTCAATTGGTGACATCCTACATGGAGTGTTTGCTATTGGTAACATATCGGGTACTAATTCCACATAGAAGTCTATTTCTCTTTTCGGTTGAAGTCCTTTAATATCCTGGAATACATTTTGAAAGTCTTGTATGCTAGGTATACGATCCATCATGAGTTCCGTACTCGTACTCTCGATTGTAGCCAAAACACTTATCAAGAACATATCACTCATCGGCTGACACTAAAATCTGATCATCTATCCTCCAGGTATTGGGAATACAATCGTCCTGGTAGGGCAGTCTAAGTTGGCATCATAATTAGTCAATAAATCCATCCCTAGGATAATCTCGAATTTGGACATCGACAATACTATCACGTCTGCTGGAAGATTCCTATTTTTCAAGGTCAATGGACAATCTCTACATACTTTACCCAACTTAATAGTCACTCTCAATGGTGACACATCATTCAGTGTTGGCTCAAGTGTCTGAGGTTCTAAACCCAACTAACGCATAATCTTAACAGTGATAAATGAACGTGCAACTCCAATATCGAATAAAGCTTTAATTGGACTATGAAAGAGTACAAGCGTACCTTCCAAATGTTGTTGCTCATCAGCATTTAAGCCTGCTCCTACTGGGACGATACCATTCATTCTAGTCTGATCTGGGGGTCCTTGGATTCCTTGTACTAGTACTCCATAGTACCCTCCTCATGGTGCATAGCAATTCTTGCTCAAATGTCCCAACTTGTTACAATTCTAGCAGATGAGATCCATTCAACGGTTTACCCTCGGGGCTGTGCAAAACTTGGCAATGTGCCCTGGCTTCCCGCATTAAAACATCCTCCGGTGTTGGTTGGCAGGGCTGTTAGCAATGCCTGCGACTATGGTCCTTGTTGGCGATATTGCTAGGTCGAGAATAACCCTGTTGTGGCTTCCGGGTTCTTTCCCATGTTTTCTTGTTCCCTTGAAAATTTCCCTAAGGTCTCCACCAGTGGGTATTCCTTGGTAGTTGGGTCTAGAAATTTCATAGCTAAAATTCTCTTGACGATTGAGGTTGATTCATCTATGGTCCTTGTGCTAGATAAGCGTCCTTCTCCAGTCCTGTAGCAAATCTTACAATTCTCTTAAATGACTGATTCACATTACGAACCATCATATGTCTGAGTTGGGGCTTCAATCCTTGGTGAAATCTCTTCACCTTCTTATGTGGGGTATCTATCATATGTTGAGTGAAACAAGACAGGTGCTCAAATTGTGTTGTGTATTCTTGCACAGTCCATCCTCCTTGAATCAAATTGAGAAAATTCCTCTCCTTTTGATCTCTCTCATCTTCGGGGAAGTACTTTTCCAAAAATCTTCCTTTGAACATCTCCCAAGTCATTGCCCTTGTAGCATTCATCCCTATAGTAGCTCGTTCAGCTTTCCACCAATCTATGGCGTCATAGGTGAGCTTGAACGTAGCTAGATGACGCTTCTCTTATTCACTGCATTCTAATGCTTCAAAAATCAACTCCATTTTTCTTTTTCATTGCTCGGCTTTCCACAGTTCTATTAACCCATTGAACTTTTTAGGACAGAGTCCACGAAAATTTCCTAATAGCTTATCCTCTATTTGCTTTGGCTGAAACGGTGCCGTTGAGGGTTAAACAGGTCGCTCTTTGGTAGCATGGTTGTAGGTATCCCCTACATGCTCCATCCTCTACATAAATGCTTCAAAAACTTCAGATGGGTCCATTCCTTCTGGAATAGGTGCTCCAATATATGCTTGGTGATTTCTCAAAGGTCCCACCATAATGTGTTAGGGAAACACAACTACTAAAAATGCCTATCGATAAGCTGAAAGTCTTCTCATGGAAACAAAAAATAAGATAGAACTAGAAGCACCAAGAACTAACAGTTCTTCTATACAACACATTACAAACTCAAATACACCACAATCCATATCAAAATACTGCTCGAATATATATATATATATATATCAAAAGATGTACCACATAGTACACACTAGACAAACTGTGTACCATATGGGATAAAGGCTAAAATAGTACTAAAGTTAGCTATTTATAATACTACTACTAAGGATAACATTTATACAAAGCTATGGTCAATAGCTATCTCTTAAGCTCCCAAAAACTCAGGTGGACAGTATGTCCAGATATAAAAGTAACAAAAACTAAACCCTGCAGATCCTGACTCAAAAATCATCAGCATTCGATCCTACTATGGGTGCCTCATCCTCTGGTGCAATGTCCATCTCCACAAGCAGGTCGTCCTCAGCTGGTGCTACTGCTCCTTCTACTACCACCCCAATATACCAGTCCTCGACTATCATGTCAACAACCTCCATCTCCTCAATATCAAATATGGGTTCAACAACATCGGCGATTAACTCAGCAAAATCTCCAACTAGGGCCATAGCATCTGCTAATGCAACCTGTCCTATCAGAACTCCGGCTAACTGTACAACCATCGCTGCTACCCACTTGGCTGCCATGTTAGCAATGCTAACCATATGTAGTATAAGTCATGCTGGTAAATCAAACATCATGGGTACCACTGGTACTATAATCTCCTCTAGCTCGATTATAACTTCCAATATACCTTTGTCTCCTACTATGTCATCCCCTTCAGCCATAACATCCTCATCACCTAATTCTGGGTCCTCCTTCGGGTTTACCTCTAGCTCCTCCTCATCCTCAACAGGCTTGATGTCCTTGGCGGGATCTTTCTCTAGTTTAATATCTATTATCAGCTCGACCTCTAGTGATTCTGGCTCCTCAGGCTGTACTTGTGGCTCTAGAATGGTACCTCAGGTATCAGTGATGGTGGTGCTACTACTGGTGCTGCCTTAATAGGTCCCCCAAGAATAGCTCGAAGCTCTATAGCATCCATCTCCAGCTTACTCTAGATCAACCATAAAATTTCCTGGTAAATATCCCTACCATTCCTCGCTGAATGGTAAGCATCCATACATATCTCTGTAGGGTGAGTCTTCCCGGTCATGTCGAGAGGTATCGATAAAGTTAGAAGAAGTAGATATCATTCAATAAAGCTTGTAGCTGTAGGGGCAGTGGTATTATGAAGGTGTATTGATTAAAGGTGGATGAAAAAAAAGTTGTGATAAAGACTGAGTAACTGTTTTCATAGTAACTGATTGGTTTGATTGGTTACGTGGGCATCAGTATTTCTAGAAATAATTTTAAATTTGGATATCGTTCGTTGGAATTTGAAGTGGGAAACAGTGAAGAGATTGTGTTCATAATTCAAAAACTTCATGGGATATGTTAAAAAGGAAATGTTACGTTCATTATGTTATGGGTTTATGAGACTGCATGTTCAAGATGTATTTAGGTAGATATGTGGTTATATTAATTAAGTATCGTGCTTCTCGAATATGTGAGATTGAAGAATAGTGTTGCTCTGGGCATCAATGAGAATCGATTCATGTAGAGATTGATCAAAATTAATGTATTTGGCACCAAAGAAGTTGTTTGTTGTAGTGAAGTTTTGTTATAAAATTAGATTATATGTTGATATGATAATGATTGCTTACGCTTCTCGAAAACTTGGAACTTTATGAGACGATTTATCAGACACAAAGTTTAAAAATTGTTAGTCTTATCTTTGTATTGAGCATTCGGGCAGTACTCTTTTTATGAGCAAGAAATCTATATGGATTATGGGGATTTGAAATACTTGTTTTCACCACAGAGATCGAGTGTGCGACAAAGAGGACAGTTAAAACTTATGGTGGGTTATAGTTTGAAAATTTTAATGTTAATCAGGTAAAGTAAAGGTAATTGCTAATGGTGGTTTCAGTCCTGATTTATAGGAGTTTGGGATGTGTATTAATTATTCAGAAATGATTAACTCAAGATTCAAAAGTCATAAGAAACTAGAATTCATTATGAAAACTGGGGTAAGAAAGAGTAATGATCATAATGTGGATTCAGCTAGCATTATTGTGTTTTGTTGAAAAGAATTGACTTTGAGATTTGTTTTATTTCTGTTTTGATCATAAGAAGAAGATTTGTGGTAAATTCTTGGAAGGAAATCGATCGGATTCTGCTCCATAATAGAATTATTACACATTTTAGAGGCACTAAAATGCATAGAGGCTTGTGATATATATTTTGATAGTTGAATATGAAATGAGAAGTTGTGAACACTCATTCAGATTTTGTGATGTAACAGGGAATAAAAGCATAAACAATGAGGATTTTTAGGGTGGTTATTAATGTTAATGGAAATGAAACTGAATAGTAGCAAAATGTTTTGCCACAAGTTAATGATTAGTTGAATCAGGTAACTTAAAGCTGGGCATATATATATAAATATATATTATAGGTAAGTAAGTTTATTTCATGAATTATTGGGAGAAATATCTACGATGATAGAAGGAATATTCATAATAGAGTTACCTACAGTGAATAATATGATTTGAAGGACTGAGTGAAGTTGATAGTCTAATATGGGTAAGAAGGGTAAACAATGGTATATCGATTGATCTTATGATTGGAATTCATCAAAGAGGTGTAATGAATTTCATATCTTTTATGTTACAGTGTTGTTCATCGTATTCGAATCAACATATAAATCATCAGTGACGAGTAGAAATATTTATATGTATTTGAAATCTGAGATGGGAAAAGTTTAGAGACAAACTTCTTAAAAGGGAGGAAGAAATGTAACACTTATACCCGGAAAAATAGGTTATTATAGTGTTAATATATATGTTAATTAACTATAATTAATGCATAAGATGCTTTAAGGTGGGGTTATGAACCCACATGTAAAAGAGTGTTCAAATACGAACACAGATGAAAGTCCTATAATAGATAGGATTGGTATAAATGTGGGGCTCAATGGGGTCTAGTTAATATAATTTGCATTCAGATGCTATTATATGCTTATATGAAAATTGTTTAAATGCTTAAAAAATATTATTATGTCATATGTCAGGTAATAAGGACCAGTCTAGGTACCCATGTGAGGGCATAAGTGAATACCGTTCATAATTGGTAGGTTTAATATCAACCTCATATAATATGTGGGACCACGTTTGGGACCCATACAAAATGTAGACTAAACCCATTTAGAAAAATTGGATAGTTAATCGAAATAAATTGGGGGTTTCATAATAAACACTTGTAAAAGTCAGGGGTATAAATAAAAATAAAGGAAAAAGAGATGTACATCATCTCTAATGGACTTGATGAGTCATTAGGTGACTCACATGTATAGAAACTCATTGTGAGAATGAGAGACACGTAGGGAGAGAGAGACTTCAGTGAGAGAGAAGAGCTCCAAGTCACCACCAACTTCCTGACGACGTATCTCCGCCATCCGGACTTCGATTTGCAAACCGAGACCACCGTTGAATTCGTGGAGGTAAGAGTATCACATGCAAGACTTTTTTTTCAATTTTGGAAACACTTTTACTTGACCCATTCTAGTTGATAGCAATTGATGAGTCAAAATCATATAGGAGTAACTCTAGAAAAAGAATTGGGCAAAATTCTAGCTTGGAATTTGATTTTAGGAATGAATTTGCTAAGAATCGAAGAGGTAAGTGTTCTAATCTTGGGTGTTTCGATATGTTAATGTGACAATTTTTATCAAAGATGTTTAGTTATTGTTTATGTGATTATGTGATGATGAATTTGAGTAAAAGCATGTCAACAGTGTGAAAATTGCTATGCTTATATGCTAAGTTGCTTATATACTTATATGGATTAAAGGGAAGTCAAGAAGTGGTCACCATTTATAGGTCTCATACGTAAGGGATAGGAAGCCCTCAAGAGTAGGGTGTGGTGACGACCACAATGATATGATGGTGACGCCTTCGGGGTCATAAGTGTGAAAGAGACGCTCTATGCGACAAAAGAGCGAGGAAGATCTGGGGTGAGAAGGACCCGATGGTGGTGGCTGGAGTTACTTGTCTTTTCGGAGATCATTTAGTTGTTGTTTGTGATGATTTTTGCATTTACATGTTAAGCATTCCAATAGTATGATTAGTTCTCTCACTAAACGAAAGCTTAAATGAATATATGTTTCTGTGTGGTCATTGAATAACCACCGCAGGTACAGAGCGGGAAGTGGAAAGGAAATGGTCCGCTCGATGGGGTGGGCATGGGAGTTGTGGATATGGTGATATGTCCATATGTTTAGATGCTTTTAGTTTCAAATGTAACTTATGGGTAGGAAAAATGTGAACAATTGATATTTTGGGAAGGTTTGTAGTGTGTCAAGTTAATTTAATGTTAGTTATGTTTCATGATGTGGGTTGCCCTTGCAAGTCATAAGTTGGGTTTGTTGGGAAGAGATTTGGGAATTTATGTAACTTTAGGATGTAAGTTAAACTTAGTTCCTCTTGTTGTATGTTAATGCTTATGTTAAGTTGGTATGAGGAGAAAGATGCAAGTTAATGATCCTAAAGAGGAATTTATGTGTTTTAATTGACTAACTTTTCAAATGGTTGAAATTGGTTTTGGGGAAACTCTTATGTTGATTGTGTTTCTCTTTGTAATTCATGAGTTTTAAAGGAATAAGTAGTAGCTTCCAAATGCTTGGGGAATGGTTTTCTTTTAACGTTCTTATGATGTTTGGATTGGATTAATGGAAATTGGGAGTTTGGATATGAATCGGGGTGTTTTGATTGTTGTATCACACTTGGGTATGTTTTGAAATGGTTTTTGATCGAGAGTGAACTAGTCCTAATTACACGACTTAACTCACATTTGTTAGCACTTTTTATCTTATTTTTGTGTACTTTTACTTTGTTTTTCGCTTTCTAGCAGGTTTTGGAAGAAAGCAAGAGTTCCAGGCTAAATGGGGTGTAAAAACAAAAGAAAAGAAGCAGAAAAAACCATATCACGCGAGCGGCCCGCTCGCAGGACAATCCAACTCCTCGCTCGCGTAACTTCCCAAAAACGCGCTCGCGTGGCCTACTCACGAGATCCGTACAAAAAAACAAAAATAATGCGTATTTTCAAGTGCTGAAGACTCCTACGCGAACGGAATTGCTTCGTTACATCCAGAAAGTAAAATACAGTAATTTCAGACGAGATAGGGTTACAAAAGCTCTCCTAATCCCTCTATAACTATAAAAAGCTCATTCTAAAGCAATTAGAGGGTTGGACACATTATTACACATCAATACTTACATCCTTACATACAACTTTGGAGGCAAGAGATGAAGGGCATCTAGTTTGAAGGTTTCTGATGGCTACAATCAACTTCATCTCAATGTTTTCATCAATTTTGCGCAACTAAACGTCTATTTTAGGGTTTCAATGAAACCCTAGCTATGTAAAGGGGGGATTCGTTGCTTTCTTACTTAAGGATTTTATGTATTTGGATAATAGTTGTATGTCTGAGGATTATTAATACATAATCGGATTTTTAATGTTAATAATCAATAAAATTTTGGATACATTCTTGTCTTAGATTCTTCCTTGTGGTTATTGAACTCAATATTCCTTGATTTCTGTGATTGATAGGTGTATTTACATACAACTGTGCTTATGTGATTGCGATGTTTATATCTTTTATAATTCATGCTTAGGAAAGATGAGTTATACTACACACTAGTTATAGGTAGATAAGTCATGCCAACCAAAGATGAGTTATACTTAGGTTATAGTAATATCTTCTTGTCGATACTATTGGGGACATGTAGCTACGATAGATCTTAACTATACAATCATAAATCGTAAAGTAGAAAGTGTAGACCTCCGTTGCATAGTTAGTGGTGGATTTGTTATCCTAGATTCCATTCCCTTATATTAAACCAATCTCAGATTTTGCTTTTGTTTACTTAGATTTACTTTCATTATCGTGTTTTCATAATTTCATAGTAATAGGTAAATCAACAACCAATCAAATTTCTGTTTTCTATAACTAAATAGATTTAGGTTTTATTAATTAAAGGACAAAAGTAATCAATCCCTGTAGGTTCGACCTTTACTTCCACACTACAAATCTTAGAAAGTAAAACATACTTTTGTATCTTGATTATGACATGATCAATTTTTGGTACCGTTGCAGGGGATTGCAAATTACTACCTTTAGTTTTAAAATCTTAGGTTAGTTAATTCGTAAATATCATATTAGGTATTTTTTTCTTCTTATTTTCTGTTTTTGTTTTGAGTCACTAACTTTTCCTTTTGTTTTGTAGTTTCTTGTGTCATCAAATTCTAGTATTTTGGAGTGGAAGAGCTTAGCACATCAAAGGAGCTTATACGAATCAATTAAAAATTTTTTGCAAAAAAGCAAAAATTCAAGTAAATCGCTTCCTTTAAAATTCACTTCAAACCACTATAAGTCAGAGCGCTGAGACACACTATTTGCATTAGTTTAGGGGTGATTCCCACATGCATTAGCTAGGAAACCCGGGGTGCTGGGCTTTGATGGGAATCAATGCATAACAGGAAAATTCCATGCCTCATAGTAGTGTTGTGTGGCTAATTTCTTTATTTGCATTGTTTCTTAACTTATTGGTTTGAGTCAGTCGTAGTTTAGAGTAGTTCTCGTAGTGTCATTTTATTTAGTTTATGTTAGGTACTCATTCAAGTAAACCCGAATTACAATCTTTCGATCATAAACTTGAATGTACCCTGAGAATCCTTAGGTCATCAATCCAAAGCTTCTAGAGCTCAATTGTTGTTAGAAGACGAATCAACTCCGAAACTGTCGTCGTCGTTTCAGGTCAAAATTCGAAGCACCCTTAAACATTTAAGAAAAACTTGAACTATTAATATCGAACCTATTCCAATGGCCGACTTTGGAAACAACGGGAATAACGAAAATAATAGAAATAATCATAATATACCTCAACCACCTCCCTTACAAGATTATTTCATTCCTACGGCCTACACGCCACAAGCATGTATCGAATTATCGGAGGTGACGGCATCTCACTTTGAGATAAAGTCATCTACCATCGCGATACTCCCTTTATTCCATGGCCTTATGAAAGAAGATCTTTATCATCACTTAGGAGAGTTCCAAGACATATGCTCTACATTGAAAATCCAAAATCTAACTGATGATAAATTAAAATTGTCTCTTCCCATTCTCCTTAAAAGATAAAGCTAAGTATTGTCTCCAATCTCTTGAGCCAAACACTATTAGAACATGGGAAGTATTACATACCGTATTTTTACAAAAGTTTTTCCCTATCACAAGAACTAATCAAATAAGAAAATCCATAATACTCCCCCAAATCTGGGCATGTATATTCTTTTATGCTTTTACATTCAGTTACTTTTTCTTTTTGTTATTAGGACTCTGATGTACCCGACTTCGACCGACCTAGTTTATTTATCGTCTTTCATTTCAGTTTTTTTCTTATTTGGGTTTGTATTATTTTATTTTTGCACCTTTTCTTTCTATTTGGTTTGGTTGTATTCCTGTCACTTACATTAGTCCTGCTATATTGTTAGTTTTATTGCTTGAAGATTATGCATACACTCCCACAATATTTAATTAATGGGTAATTTGAAAATTTTGCGACCTTTTGATTAATTATTAATCATGAGCACATCCAACCCCATTGCACTATGCAGGAATATATTAGGTTCAGGTTTGGGGGAAGTTATGCCAACTATTTCATTGATATTCAAATTAAGTCGCATAAGTTAAAATTTTTTACTCATTCGCAGTGCATAGTCTCAATAACTAATTGCATCAAGTTTGCTTCTTTATTAACAAGAACTAATAAAGCTGTCGTTTGTGATTTATTTTTGTTTCAGGTTTAACATTTCATTCATCTATACAGCTTACCTCGATCCTCAATTTCTATTTTTATCCTAGTACTATGGACCATCCTTTATCTCCACCGTCTTCACCTGATAGCTCCTCTAGTGCGCCGAGTCATCTTTTCGACTCTAGTTCATCCACCGACGATACCTCGCTGAGTCATAGTATAGCTAAACCCTGTGGTCCAATCGGTAATCCTGGTTGGTGTCGTCGTCGTCCTCGCGTCCCCATTACTCTTTGTTCTGATTCTTCGAACGAGGACGATCTGTTTGGTGATGACCCCACTACTACTGATGGTCCCAATGCAGCACCCCCGACTTTCTCTGAGTCTTCTTCTTCTTCCGATTCGATTGAGTCCTTGACCAATGACGATAAGGACGAGGATGACGATGGAGTTGTGTTGAGTCTAGGAGATATTATTCTGAGTGAGCTTATCAAGACCACTGTCCCTTCACCCGAGGTCACCTATCCATATAGGGATTTACCCGATTATGTGTCAGACGTCGTTAGACAACATCTGGGACACCCAGATTGGTCCCCTGAGGATATCGCCTCTATTTTTGCACCTTATATCGGTCCTGAAGAGGATGAGGACAAGGAGATAGAGACGCCATTTGATTCAGCTGAGCATCCAGACTAGGAGTTGATTGACTCGTATACCCGCGCTGACGTGCCACCTCCATCACATGCTTTCCGCTGAGTGGACGTACTGGTTATCTTCACTGAGGCGTACATTCATGTCATTGTCATGTTCCCACCTGCATAGGGACATGCAGTGACTAGGTTTGGGGGAGTTTTATAGATTTTTGTTAAGTAGATTTTTGTATTTTAGGAGTAGTCGTTTAATTTTGTTTCGTTTATTTTCAGTTGTTAGTAGTTTTAGTAGTTAAGAATTTTTCAAATTCAATTTCACTTTCAGTTCGTTATTTCTTTTATTCGATGTAAAAAAAACTAATAATAGTAATAAATAAATAAAGTACGTTTTTGTAATACTGTTCAACGTTCAGTTCTTTCTTGCTTGACTAGATTTCTTTGAAACTCGAGGTTAAGAGAGTACATGATCCAATATCTACCAAAGTTATGAAGGTATGTCTTGAAAGTATATATCATTGGAATCATTGTTTAATATCTTAAACTTGCATACTTACTTTTGCACGGCTCGTAGTCATATGTGTGGATATCGCATTTTTTCTTACCCACAGCTTTCTTTAAATTTTCTTTCAAATTCAAAATAGAAAACACGAGTCGCCACTTTATTTTTAAAAGGGAAATTAAGAAACCATTTTAAAGAAAACTGATCTTTTTGGAAACTAGAGATTTCTAGGTCTGGGGATTATGGAATGAGAGGGTAAGGAGCCCAGCAGACTAAAACACCCCCTCTCATCCTATCTCGCGATAGGCCTCCCCCATCATCCTTTTAATCGAGTTATTATTCTAAATATGCCTTCAACTAATACATAGATAGAGATATACATTGCAAAAGCATGTCTAAAGGGTGTAAGATTGCTAATGGTAAAAATAGCATTCAAAATCACATAATTCAATTAGAAAGCAATATGATATGCAATAGGGAACAAGAGAACTTACCCGAGATCCAGCCGCGAATATGAAAATGTGTAATGCATGCAAGTAAACAAAAACCTAAAGGAGTCTCTAATCCATATATACATATAAGCCAAGACCTAATTCTAAGGTGCCGCGCATGGAGTCAAAAATCAATAAAATCAAGAAATAACTAAACTAGAGAAAGGTTGAGAAATCATACCTCAATAGCGCTACAAAACAAAGGGTTAGTCCACATGCCTTATTCAAGATATAGTATGAAATTCTAAATAACATCCTTAAACTTCTAGCTTAAATCTATCAAGTATGAAAGAATTGACATAATTATGAATTCCTTCTAATAAGTTGGAAATGCATCATTTCTATAGATATACAAGTCTCAACTAGGAGCCAATGTAATGTCCATGTAGAGATGGTGTAGTCCCAACATGGTCACAAGGAACAAGGAACTCACATTAAGTTCAATTAAGTGCAATTTAATCTCAACACAAAAATGAATACTAATTACAAGTATCAACCTACATGAATACATGAAAAAGAATAAGTTATGAGATATTCATTGGTTTGGATCATTTAGCCTCTAGATTTAAGTTTAACAAATCATTATCAAAACATGTTTTAAGCCCTAGGTCATAGAAAAGTCATTTGAACCATTATTTACATAATTCTAAAAATTATAGAGAGCAGACCAAACTTTCAAAAATAAAAAATGCATGCTTCCCAAAGTTTGATGTCAATGAATTTTGGACACAAGATGCCTCTAGGAGTCTAGTTTCCAACCCAAAAAGAAAATTCAAAGATCAACGGTTCAATCTCTAGGAATTAGACAAATACTAGACATCACTCAGAAATTTACAACTCTCTGTCCAGAGTTTTTGTATGATTTTCTAAAAATAGTAAATAAATCCGAAAGACTCTAATCATTTTAGGAGATCTTATTAACACATTAAACTTCATAAAAAAATATTTGAGGTCAGGAATGCTTGATTAAGTCTTTGATTTACTTATTTCAAAAAGGTGTTACTATTATGAAATTCCTTACAGATTATGCTTGCTTCACAAAACTCATGACCAAACCATTTTAAACATGAAATCTCATTAAAACAAAAATCAAAGTGGTAAGAATTTTGTTATTGACACTCTCCAGTTGGTTTCATTCAAGTCCAACGGTCCATTATTTAACCAAAAATCTTTGATCAAAGGTGGTTTATGAATTCACTGAACCATTGTCAAGTTTCATTTGTGTTAAACCTATCTACCAAGCCATGGAGATTGGCTTAACCCAAATTACTTCTCCTCCCACTTTGATGGTCATTGGAGACTAAGAATACTCGTACTTTGAGATTTCAATGGAGTATGGAGAAAACTTCATGAAATCCCAACATAATGAACCTAAACCATGGAGATAGATTTAGACTCATTGACCAAACATGCAAACATCAATCTTAATCCTCTTGTAAATCATAAGCTTACAGGAGATTAAATGAATCCAAGTCAAGGGATTCAAGTAAAACATTGAGGTCTCATGAATCCCAAGAGATGAACATAATCAAAAGAAAAAAGAAATCAAAGTTCAAGTAATATCCAAGTTGACTTTCATTTCATGACTTATTTAATCTTATGCCTTAAGTCACTTTGATCCAAACCAATAAAATGAACGTTCAATCACAATATTAGTGGTGTGTGATGAAATGGGGTGAGAAGAGAGTTTTTGAAAATGTGTAAAACGTCCTAAAGAACTCTATATATTGTGATTGAACTTGAATTAGAGACTAATTAACTTAGAGGTTACCTCCAATTATCAACTTTTAAGTCTTTGGAAGTCTTTCAAAGGTGGTTCAAACTCTTCTTCTTCTAACTCATGCAACTTCTTTCTTAAACTCCTCTAAAACTTTCTCCTAATTGTGTTTGAGAATTTTTAAGAGATTTAAAACAAAAAGAATTAAGATAAGATTCAAGATTCTAGAAGGAGATTCAAAATCAAGATCCTTTGTAATGGGATATTCATCCCCTATGTATAGAAAAAATTTGGAGGGTTATTTTAGTAAATTCACAGTCAAAACTCTAATTCTGGACATCCATTTTGAAGGTACAAAATGTACTATATTAAAGGAGCCTTCTAAAAACTGCGACATTCAATGGTTATGGAAGCGTCACTCAGTGAATGCTGGAATGGCACTCACTGATTGCCGGCGCGACATTCAAAAAATGCCGATGCGGCATTCAACGAATGCCATGGACAGCACTGCAGACTGCCAACTTATTTAGAATTTTGATTTTTGCTGCATTTGGTGCATTTTTGTAGCGATCAGAGAGTTCCGCAGCGATAATCAGAGACTGCCACAGCGGCACCCCGTGACTACCGCAACCTATACCCTGTGCTATTTTTCCGTATCCTTCCCTTTTCATTCTCTTTCCTTTTCTTTCCTTTTTCATTCCTCTTATATAAAATGAAGAGCCTTCCGAAGAGTTTGAATCACCTTTGGAAGCCCTAGATTAGTCGAACATTGTCATCATCGAACTTGGAGGTAACGCTTCCCTTAATTCGACGTTTGGTCAAAATTGGGGTGTTTACAGTTTGCCCCTATTCGACAGAGCTTGTGGAGCAACGCATTTCACAAGTGAATGTCGAAGCCTGTATGAAGACAAGCCTTTGACCAAACTGTCGGATTTAGGTAAAATAAAATGCGTTGCAAAAGAAAACTATTGCGCGGCAAGGTTCTAGTTGGTTGTGCTCAATGGTGAGCTGCATACATATCCATTCAGGAATCAGATCGAGACGTAGTTCGGACAAGGATCAAATACACAAACAAAAGTAATACGGATGAATACACCTATCCTGCCATGATGCACATGCTCATACAAATGATGGCGGTCAATGCAACTTCATTCTCCACAGATTATGTGGTTCGAGATCGTGCAATCCATGTCATGTGCTTACTTAATGTTCGTGTTTTTAAAGATGTGGTATTCTTTAGACTTTGAAATTTCTACAATCATCCGTTTGATTCCTTTCAAGATACGTGACCATCTCGGCCAGATGGATGAACGCAATTGACTGGGCAGTGCTTCACGACTTAGGCCCTGATGTCAATGCGGGTCTGCTTTGAGAATCCGCTGATATGTTTGCTCTAAAAATCCGTAGCCCTTCCGCCTCATCAGATATGTTTCCTCTGAAAATTCGCAGCCCTTCAGCCTCGTCGAATATGTTTGCTCAATATTCAAAATCAAGAGTCTAATTAGACTCAAATTGATTTCAAGAGTTAATCAGTCTCAAATTCCTTTCAAAATTTCATAATGAGGAGTCAATCAGGATTTGTAATTCCAAATCATGAGTCAACTAGACTCAAAGAATTCAAAATTTCCAAAAAAAAAAGGAGTCATTGGACTCAAAACAAATT
Organism: Hydrangea macrophylla; assembly: GCA_033977485.1. Classification (NCBI taxonomy): domain Eukaryota; kingdom Viridiplantae; phylum Streptophyta; class Magnoliopsida; order Cornales; family Hydrangeaceae; genus Hydrangea; species Hydrangea macrophylla. The sequence goes on from CM066989.1 coordinate 19,220,892, forward strand.
AAATTTTATAAAACTGTGAGTCAATCAGACTCAAGATTTCTATTTCACAAAATTGGGAGTCGATTGGACTCAAAGAATTCAAAATTTCCAAAACTAGCAGTCAATCAAATTCTAAAATCAGGAGTCAATTGGTCTTGGAAATCACTTTCGGGGACCAAAGCGAATAATGTGGGCAAATTCTAGGGTTCAGATTTCAAATTTTAGGACCCAATTTGAATTTTGGAGGGGAACCAAAGGCCTTCTAACCGCCTCATTCGTGGCACATGCTTTAAAATGCAGCAGTCCGTGGCTGCTATTCGGCACTCCCAGAATGCCAGTGTGGCAATTAGCGAGTGCCGTACGACACTCCACTAACTCACGTACATGTTTTTCAAGTGCCACCCGGAGCAGGCAGTTTGGTTATACGCAGGTTTTTCATTTCATTTCATTCACTCCTCCAAAATCTCTTCCACTAAGATTCCTCTGGAGATTTTTTTCTCTTTTCCTTGCAGTGATCTCAAAAGGTCATCGTGTTAGTTTTGCTCGATTAAAACTTTATTTTCCTCTCTATTTTATTGTTTTCTCAATTTCTTTCAAAGGTTTGGCATTCAGTTCTTTCCCTCTTCATAGATTATGGCTAGCGGCTCGAGTAGTAGGAAAAAGGCCAAGTACAGGGCTACTCCCCACCCCGATTCCACTTTCTTGCTCCGGGATCTAGATAAACACCTGTACGCCCGAGCCTTTCGATGAGAGGTATACGCTCCTCTAAATCATTTCTATTTTCAAGTTCTTTTCCTATGAACCTCATTACTTTGATGATGATAAAACTTTTACATGCTCCTTTGTGAATGCAAATGTCATCCTTGTAGGATCTTTCCAGCATTCCAATTTTTCCATGTTTATTCATTCATGTTCAATTTCATCGTTCTTGATTCTATTTTATTTATTTTTCAAATTTTCCTCATAAGGCTCATGAATGCAATGCATGCCAGCAAAACTTCATGTAGTTTTTCCCGAGCGTTGCAATCGCTCTTTTTACTCATTCATTATTCATTTTCATTTTATTTACTTTTTATTTCTATTTTATTCATTTCTTTTATCCATTCATTTATTGGCTTTGCATGGTACGAGACGCTGAACGAGACCGTACAAGGCTTCGTTAATGCAGCAGGCTTTGGGAACTTAGTCAAACTTTTGACAAAGAGCTCCAATGATTTGAGACAAATACACGCTCTCTCAAAGCGATGGTGGGACACCACCAACATGTTCATTTTGAGTTTGGGTAGATGACGATGACCCTATTTGACTTCTCTATGATCATTGGGATCCCTTTCTGGGGGAGTGCTTGCGGTACCTGGATATGGTGACAGAGTGGGAACAGGTACTGCCGCTGCTGCTAGAAGTAGTTTTTGAGGAGCCCTTGGTCACGTCCAAGTGGTTTATGGACACATTCAAGGGCCAGCAGGGCTTCTCAGATGAGCAGATGGCTCAAGGGTTTATGATGTATATGCTTGGATGCTCCCCACTGAGCACAAGGGTTGACAGGATCTCCATGGCATTGGTGGCGTCCCTGGAGCACATGGATTGTATCTACGAGTATGATTAGGCTAACGCTGGATTAGCCATTCTGGCCAGCTTCTAGAGGTAGCTTCTGGAGGATGTGGGAGGTATTCACCCCTTTTACATTCCTATTATTATTTTTTTATTAATTCTCAATTGTTTACTAATTTATGAAACTCGAGTCTTATGTTCTTTTCTTTTCATTTTGTTCTTGCAGATTTGGTCCCATGAGTACTTACATATGATGTCGCCCTCTACACGGCCAGTGGACGCCCTCAACATGTCCCAAGGACTGAAGTGGTAGAAGAAGCGGGTCGGGCGAAAGATCGGGGCTCATGACTTTACAGTGTTAGGAACTTCCTGACGAACCTGAGGGAGCCGCATGTCTAATGGCAGCCCTGGGTAGATATGCTTACCACCGCCTCTCAGGGGATACGGAGATCAGGGAGCTACGACCCGATGAGATTGCTGTTGGATGGCCCAAATGCCTGGGAGTGGTACTTGGGGAAGAGAGTTACCAGGCAGTCGATGATGGCTCCTGGATATTTTGTGGCATGTCCCCCACTTGATTCTATGAGAGCTATAGCGACCATTCAGGGCAGTCCACTCACGGCTGCCCTGAATGGCTTTACTATTCAGGATTTTTTAGAGTCCCCCCGATGGATATGCATCTTTTCGCGCTGCCAAGCTGATGAAGAACTTCCCTCTGATGGAAGTGACACAAGTAAGTTTCTTTCAGCTTTTCATTCTTTCTTTTAGTTCTTATCATATGCATTTTCTCACTGAATTCACTTTTCTTCTTCGCAGCCTATTCCTGCTGCATCTCGGACTCCAGCTCTACCGCCATGGGATTGGAGCATTAGGACTGTCTCTTACGGAGAACAGGGCACGACTATGGTTCCTAGATATCATGCGAGTGCTCCTACTATCCCACTTCAGTACGACCATGTCCCATGGGATTATACAGAGGAGGGCCTACTCTATGGTCATAGCATGAGCGAGTGGATCCGCGGTCGAGAGTGGAGGGTAATCTTCTAAAGCCCGACTTCGATTGTTGCATTCTCATCCTAACTTCCTAATCTTTCTTTTTCTGATTTCCTGATTTGGATTGATAGAGCGGGTGACTGCCGAGGCTCAGGCAAGAGCCCAAGTAAACTCTTACTACCTTTTTTATTTATACTTTTTTCCTTTTTAGCACTTTTATTCCAATTTTCTAATAAAATTCAGTTAGTCAATCTCTTTCTTCTCTCAGGAGGAAGAGAATAGGGCTTTGGTCCTGCGAGTGAGAGAGCTCGAGCAGCAGCTCCAATAGTTTAGAGTGGGTCCTAGTAGAGCTCACAGAGGCACCGGGCGAGGTGGTGGTGGAGGCAAAGGTGGAGGCAGAGGCGGTGGCATCGGGAGCGGCACGTAGTCAGAGGAGGAGCCTCTCAAACATGTCACTTGTCAGACCCGAGGCCGGGGTCGGGGTTGATCTCACTCTTCTCTCTTATCTCTCTTTTTTTTTCATTTTCTGAGTGTTTGGAGAGGGGACATAAACACACGGATAACTGTACACACTTATATTTTGACGATGGCTCCTTGGATAGCCGAGATAGGATAGGCATCTGCATACTTTTGATTATGTGTTTATTTCTGCATGCTTTTATTTGTGGATGGGGCCATAGCTTGGCCGTGCTTTATTGCTTGTGAATGTTGCTTTTCTTCTTCGTTTTCTATTCCTTTTTGTGATTGTGATCATGCCTTGGTTCTTTTTATTTTAATTTTCTGTGATTGGTGAATGCTTGTAACTATGATTCTTCCTTTATTGTTTATTATATTTTTAAATAAATGAATGCGACCATGGCTTGGTTTGCTGTACGTGATGCAATCTGATGCACATGTTTTATTTGTTTATTCAATTTTTTTGTTTGCAGGTGGGCTGAAAACATTACAAACTAATCCTGGCAAAAAAAAAAAGCTCTGCGCGGCACTCAGTTAGGCTTGTACGGCACTTAGCTAGGCTTGCGCGACACTCAGCGAGTGCCGTCGCGGCAGTCCATGACTGCCGTTTGGCAATTGCTGACTATCGTGCGGTAATTACTAATTGCCATGCGGTATTCTCGTGAGTGCTGTATCCCGAGTGCTGCCCTGTGTTATGGGCAGATCCACTTCTATTTATACCATCTTTTCCCAAAACTCCGCAAAACACTGCCCTCTTTCCTCCACTTTTTTCTCAAATGGCCCCTATTAGCTCTCAAATTCTCTTCCCATGGATGGATACTCTCTTTGGCATGGACAGGCTCAACTTTGAGTGTTTCAGATTGAATGACTCTTCTCTTTCTGAAGGATGTCCCTGAATGATGGTCTACTCTAGGCCACTATCCAGTGTTGGGATCCCACGCTTCATGTCTTCTGCTTCGGTTACCAGGAGATCTGTCCTTTGTTCGAGGAGTTTAGTGCTATTCTCCACACTAATCCTTTTACAGATCTGACAGTTCCTTCGGTGCAAGCCGGGTATGTTCAAGCCCTGACTCTTTTCCTTCAAACATCTCGAAATACGGCCAGCTCTTTTGTTCATGACCGGCAGATTGATTTTGAACGCCTTTCTTGCGTCTATGCTCCCATGGGGGACCCATATGACATCAGGCGTCAGATTATTGGTTGCAGTGCATTATCAATTGCTATACTCTCTTACTTCCTTTTCCAGTCATCCTCTGATGTTCTCATACCCATTGCTTGTGGTCTGCGAGAAATCAAGAGTGCCATCCTGCTGGTCCTTGGTGAGATCTTGATGGGATTGCATCATGCCCACACTTCCAGGGCCATGTTATCTACTGGAGCTCCTTTTTTCTTACTGGTTTGGCTCATGGAACGTCTAGACCTCTTCACACACCCTTCGCACCTTTACAGGTCACTTCCTTATGATCATGTGGAGATTCACCACTTATTCCATTCTGTCGATGCCTGGCTTGGTTTGCTTCAGGGTCTCTCTCTTGGTGATATCTACTGGGTCTCCCCGCAGTGGACTTATCGCTCTATTTCAGTACGACTTCCCGGGCGTCCTGGTATCTGGTTACCTAGCTTATATGCTACTACTTTTTATGTTCCTAACCGAGTGGTTCAACAGTATGGACTTATCTAAGATATTACTGAGGACATTACTGCAGATTTCACAAGGAGTTTGGTCATGTGTTCTTTCACCGTGAAAGCTATGGCCGAGGCTTGGCAAAAACAGGGTGGCTACTCCCTTTCGAAGGATTCAGGCTTCAGTCATGCCTACTACTGAGTACCTTTTGCAGATTTAGACTTTGTCCGAGATAGACTTCGTAAAATAGAAGAAAGCAAAACAGGACCGAGATTTACTTCACAAAACATCTGACAAATCCTATCTACTTTCCTGCGCCTTTGAATGTGATTTTCTTGTTTTTTCTTCTCAAAGAATGCTTTTTTTAGAAAATGTTCTAACATGTTTGATAAATGTATTCACTCTTTCAATCTATCTTTAGGTTATGAAAATCCTCCTTTCAAAGTCTTTCTCGGCTTTTTGTTACTTTGCTTTGAGTCTTGCTTAGAGCTTTAATCATTCTATACCATGAATTCTCTTTTGTTGTTTAATAGTACTTATTTTGATAGCCAGGAGATCAGGAGACGATTTTAAGGTAAATATCTGGGTTCTTCAGGTAGCAAACGAAGTTTGCCCCTGTTGTGAGGCTCCGAAGTGGTTCTGGGTAAACGCAAGTTTGCCCCTGGTTTGGCATAGAGAAACTCAAGACATTGGATTTTGTTAAGAATTGGGTTTATTTGGACCGAGGGACTTGAGAGCCCGCCTACTTATCCCTGATCAGGTATCAAGTCTGTGGTAGTTCAGCCAAGGCTAGAAGGAAATTGCCTTTTCAGTCGATTTTACGACTGAACCGAGCAAGTTTCCTACGTATCTCCTAACGAGAATCAGGTCAAGTGTAGTTCATCAAGGTAGGAGGTTTTGAAAGGAATGGTTTCAAGCAAAATATTTATTGAGGCGATCGAGGTTAATTGGCTGTTTAAATTCAACCCCGTCTAGGTCCATAAGATAGGTAGCCCCTCTAAAAGGGAGAGTCTTAATGATGTATGGCCCGACCCAGTTTGGTTTGAATTTTCCTCTAGGGTCATAAACAGGCACTTTCAGTTCTTTGAGGACCAGGTCACCCTTAGCAAGCTTCTTTGGGCAAACCTTTTTTTTTAAAGCACGAGCTATCCTCTTCTGATATCCCCAAGTATGGTTTATTATAGCCAATATCTTCTCATCGAGCAACATCAACGCCTCATACCTTTCCCATATCCACTCTAGCTCAGTCACTTCATATTCTGCTAAAACCCGAAGAGAGGGTATTTCTACCTCGAGTAGAAGGACAACTTCTATTCCATAAATCAAAGAGTACGGTGTGGCTCCTGTAGAGGTTCCCACGGAGGTTCGGTATCCCCATAGTGTAAACGGCAGTTTCTCATGCCAATCCTTGTACGTGTTTGTCATTTTCCCCAAGATTGCTTTAACATTCTTATTTGTTGTTTCTACTGCCCTGTTCATTTGAGGCCTATACAGAGATGACTGATGATGGTTAATCTTGTATTTCTCTAGGAACGGGATGACTTCACCTTAGAAATGACTGCCCTGGTCTAATATGAACTTATTTGGGACTCCATATCTGCAGATTATATTTTTCTCTATGAAGCTCACCACATCTATAGCCTTCAAAGTTGCGTACGACGCAGCCTCCACCCACTTAGTAAAATAATCAATTGCCACAATTATGAACCAGTGTCCATTGGAGGCTTTTGGAACTATGTGGCCAATGATATCAATACCCCATACGAAAATGGGCAAGGCATAGTCATGCTATAGAGTTGGGATGGCAGGGTATGCATTATATTTGCATGGATCTAGCACTTGTGACACCTTCTGACATACTCACAGCAATCTCTGTCTAAGGTTGTCCAGTAATACCCTTGCCGAATTATCTTCTTTTCCAGCATATGCCTATTCATGTGGGGTTCACAGACTCCTTCGTGTATTTTCTCCATCATTCTCTTGGCCTCCCTTCTAATTAAACACTCCAAATTGTACCCGGTGTATGACTTCTTCCATAGCTTATTCGCATAGACCACAAATTGGGCAAAGAATCTTCGAATCGCCTTTCTGTCCTTCTCTAAAGCTCCCTCAGGGTAATCTCCTTTTTTAATGAAATTCCATCCTCGTACCAAGGCACTTTTCCTTCATCTTCTAGGGCTGTGATCATCTCAAATGAGGGTTGGTACCTTATCTCTATAGACCGTGGGATCATGGTGACTCCCGAGAGGATTATATCATCGAGGCTAAGGTTGCTAGGGAATCGGCCAACTGGTTCTCTTCAGGAGGAAGGTAATAGAATGATATCTTCTTGAACTGTACTGTCAAGCTCTCCAGATAGTCGTGGTAAGGTCTCAACTTCTCATGTTTCACCCTCCAATCACCCCATACTTGAGATATGATCAAGTTGGAATCTCCAAAAATGTCAATTCTCTCAACTTTTAAGTCTAATGCTGCTTCCATCCCAACTATGCATGCTTTGTACTCTACCGTGTAATTGGTTGAGTTGTACTTGACTTGACAGCTAATGGGGTAGGTGTTCCATCGGGAGCTATAAGGATGATTCCAACCCCGTAGCCTAATTGATTAGCTGCCCCATCAAAATTCATTTTCCACAAATCCTCCTCTATCCTCATCACTCCCTCATCTGGAAATCGAACTCACCCTTTTCCTCGAATTCTATTGCAAGATTGGCCAGGTATTCGGCGACAGCTCTCCCTTTTATAGATTTGGCAGTGACATACTTAATATCAAACTCAGCCAGCATCATGGTCCATCAAGAAATCCTACTGGTCAAAATGGGTTTTTCAAATAGGTATTTGAGTGGGTCTATTCAGGATATTAGGGTTACGGGAAAGGTTAATATGTAGTGCCTAAGGCGATGGGTGCACCAGACCAAGGCCCAACAAGCTTTCTCTAAAGGAGAATATTTTAGCTCATATCCAATCATCCTTTTGCTTAGGTAATAAATGGCTTTCTCCACGTGCTCCTCTTCTCCTTCTTGGGCCAACATACACCCCATCACATCTTCGAATATAGAAAGGTATAGCAACAAAGCCCTTCCGGGTGAGGGTGGTGATATGATAGGTGGATTTTGGAGATAGGTTTTGATTTTATCGAGGGCTTGTTGGCATAGGGTACCCCACTCGAACTTCTCTCCTTTTCTAAGCAATCTAAACAATGGGTCACAGGTCAAGGTGAGCTTTGAGATGAAGCGGCTAATGAATTGTATTCTACCCAGGAATCCCCTCAACTCCTTCTCATTCTTCGGCGGTTTCATTTCATCTATGGGTTTTATTTTGGTCTGTTCTACCTCTATTCCTCTCTGGGTGATATGGAATCCTAACAACTTCCCGGTGGTAACTCCGAAGGTGCACTTTTGTGGGTTCAGCCTTATTCTGAATTCTCTCAACCTCTCAAAGAACTTTATTAATGCCTCCAAGTGTCCTCTCCTCTCCTTAGATTTCACAATCATATTATCCACATACACCTCTACCTCCATATGGATCATGTCATGGAGCAATATAGTAGTGGCCCGCTGGTACGTTGCCAATTCTTGAGCCCGAACAGCATTACCCTAGAACAATATGTTCCCCAATGTGTGATGAAAGTGGTTTTATCTCTATCCTCAGGTGCCATGAGAATTTAGTTCTATCCTGAGAATCCGTCCATAAAAGATAGGAGTTCATGCCCCACAGTGTTATCGACTAGTGCATCGATATGAGGTAAAGAGAAATAGTCTTTAGGGCTTGATTTGTTCAAATCTCAAAATTCAAAGCACAACCTAACACGACCATCCTTTTTAGGAACTGGCACAATGTTGGCAATCCATTCCGAATACTCGGTGACTATCAAGAATTTAGCTTTTCAACTACTTTTCAACTTCCTCTTTTATTTTAAGTGCCCATTCAGGCCTCATTCGCCTCAATTTTTGCTTATTGGTTTTGAGTTAGGAAAGAGGGGAATATGCTGTTGGACTATCTCTGGATTAACACCTGGTATATCACTATAACACCATGCAAAAATATCTTTGAATTCATTTAAAAGATTGATCAATTCTTTGCTTTCCTCATTGCTAAGTGTTGAGACAATAAAAACATTTTGGGGATTATCTTCATTTCCTAGATTAATCATCGGAGTGTCCTTAATGATTTTACATGCAGATTCCTTTTCTTTTTCAATTAATTTTTTCAATTCAATTGGTATTTCATGATCATCACATTCATCGCATTCATTAAGTTCATTTAAGTAGGCAGAATTAGCCATACTTTCATTGATATTGTTCTTGGGAGTGATACAAAAGACATAGCAATAGTAAGACGCCTCATATGGGCTATTATAGACTCCGGGGAGGGGGGGTGCTTATCACTAGACTCGAAGACCCACTCTTTGTTGACTCCTTGCTTGAGCTCCACGGTGTCGCAGTCTGGCAGCTTTCCCTTTACATCTCTTCCTTTTGTCACTGCTTCCTTTGGTTCTTCTATATCATTCCCATTGTCTTCTTCCTATACCTCTTCAACCATACCCTTAGCATATTCTTCCTCAACCTCAGCTTTCATGACCCCTTTTTAGTCCGTTCCCTTGGTTTTTGTTATTTCTTCGCATAACAGATTCTGTATAACTAGTCCCTCTAGCGAACCAATCCAATCTTTAGCAGTGGCAGATTTCTCTGGCACTTGCAGATATGGGTCTTCATACTTAGAGGATTTGTGGGGGAAGAAGATCTCAAACCCTGGATTCAAGCATTTGTCTTTCTGATCTATCCATGGTTCTGGGAAGCCACAAAAGGGTAAATCCTCTCCCTCCTTCACAAAGTACCCATTGAGCGTTTTCTGGTAAGGTACCATCGGTGCATCGTCTACTTTTTTCTTCTCTCTCAATTCCTTCTTGACAGTTGACAACCTAGACCATGAATGTTAGTCTGGGTGGGGATTCTCGGGAACTCCAGCAGACCTTGACGATTCTGTCCTAGTACCATGCTCAGAAAGAAACCCATCATCTTCATAATCTCTGCGTCTAATGAACTCGCATACTGATCAAAATAGAGAGGCAGGAACTCCCTCGGCTTCTCTTCCTCAATCATCTTAATAAATTTAAACCCTCCCAGACTTGTTTCCTCTTCTTGCAACTGTACCTCTAGAACTAGTGCGCTTGATGAAGCTTCGGACAAGAAAATCCAACTAACCCCAAGAATATCATGGACCTTGTTTTTCCAGACACACTTGACCTTTTGATGAATTGTCGACAGTATAGTACCTAGACTGTCCAACCACGGCCTACCCAGCAGCAAATTGAAAGAGGCAGGGATATCGATAATCTGGAACTCGACATCTTTTTCTATGGGCCCAATGGTGAGATTGAGGAAGATTATAGCCATGACTGTCCTGTGGGTGTTGTCATACACCCTTACCTTCTGCTCAGACGGTATGAAAGTTGACCCATCCAAACTCATTCACTTGGCTGTTCAGAATACACATACATTTAAAACAGACCCGTTGTCAACAAGACAAACGAGTACAGTATTCCCCAAACATTCAACAGTGATATACAACGATTTATTATGAATAGGCCCTCCAGGGGGTACGTCATTTGAGGTGAAGGTAATAGCCAGAGTTAGAATTTTGCCAATCATTCTGATTCGCGGTGAAAAGTGCATATTCATAGCGTATTACATGGTCTTCTATGCATAGTTTTAGCCCCAAAGTCCCTATATTTAGGTGCATTCTAATAACAATGTTCTTTATATTGTGTTAATGCTAAAACATATGTTTATGCGTTATTTTATAGGTATTAGAATGTAAATCAATGAAGTGAATCTAAAAAAAAAGTGATTCTGGTGAAGAGAACAATAGCAGCAGCTACGAAAATGCTAATTTTGACAATGAAGACTTCAGATTTGGAAGATTTTCCTAGAAATACAAAATGTAGACCTTTGAGCTACGGTTACGTGGCCGCAAACAGGAGGTCAATCTGAGGTCTGAGTGAAAAGTTATGGCCATTCTTCCATCGGTGCACAGAGTTGTCAAAATCAGAGAAGTTCAAGGGCCTGAAGGGAGTTCAATCGATTGAGAGTTCAATCGATCGAACTAAGCTCGATCGATTGAACTTTATTTTCAACCAAAAGTTGCGTACACTGTGCAGTAACCTTAGAAATAAGTCATTTTGATACCACACGAAGGGAGGACGCTCTAGAACGCGAAAAACAGTAGTCTTAGGGTTAGATTAGGTGTAGATTAGGTTAGATTCTTATTTTTCTTCCTCGTTTTCATTCATATACTAAAGGTTATTAAAGATTCAAGTTTATTTCAACATTATTCCAAGTTATTTTTAGATTATTCCAGGTTTTTCTTTTCTATTTCTTTGTTTGATTGTTTGTTAATCTAGTTATTATGATTGCTCTAGGTTACTGTTTCTGCACTTGTTTATTCATGTTTTCGAAGTTTAGATGTTGGGAATATGTGATGAAATATTGATTCCCAGCCTCTGTCATGCAATCTTTAGAAACCTTGGGCTCGATTGATCGAAGATATTTAGATCGATCGAACTAGAGCCATAGTCAAGCGATCGAAGACATTTAGATCGATTGAAAGATGATGCTTTCCGATCGATCGAGAGCCCGTCGATCGATCGAACATGTTAATTCCTGAGATGATTCTTCTAAGTATTCCAAGACTTTCTGTTTTAGAAATCTTTCATCAAATTGTCATTATAAGCTCAGTTTGTCACAACAATTTTTAGAACTTAAAGCCTTAAGGCGATTTTCTGCAATGTCTTTTGAAAACCACTTTGAATGCTAACACTTAGAGTGCAAGTAATAAACAATGTTTTAAATTATCTGCCAAGTATTTTAAATCAACTGTGATGATATAGTCTCGGTCATGAAAGGGCTATTGATTCTATATCTTTAGAAAAATACGAAATACTGAAGAGGGATGAACTCCATAGAACATTAATGAGTATGCATGGTAGATGGTTAGGATCAATGTGGTGGATACACGTGTTTTCAATACCTTTAATTTACTTTTTTAATTAGTTATGTTTCTTTATATTTTAGTTTATTATTTAGTTTAATTTAATTAATTAGGATTCGTTAGAACCTCCACCCTTATATTCATATTTTCCTTTTTCTTTAGGTTGTAACTTAATATATATTCTTCTTATTCCTTCCTTGTGGGATCGACCTAGACTTATCCAGTATTACTTGCACGATCACCTACACTTGGGTGTTGCACAAGAGCGCACAACTTTTTAGTCATGTCAAGTTTTTGGCGTCGTTGCCGGGGAAGGCAACTAGGTTAAGATTTTACTAATTATTTCCATTTTTCTTCTTTTTCTTAAAAAATAAATAAAAAAATAAAATGAAAATAAAAAAAAAAATTGGACTTTTTCTCTCACAAGATACAAATAAAAATAAAAATTGTATTGTTTAACAATTTTGGGTAAATATGTCATATCCATATTATCCTCCATACAACACAAACACCACGAATAGGTACACATTAGGAAATCAAAATAGTTGTTCCCCAAGTTTGCAAGCACCCATTTATGACGCGCATTATCAACCTGAGTGCTACCAACCACCACAATAGGGAAATGATAGTGGTAGTCCCCCGTAGTATCAAACGTATCAAGAACCTCCACATGAAGAGTTCTATCAACCGCAATCGAGATATAACAAAAATAATAATGTAGCATATAGTAGTAGTTCCCACAATTACCAAACATATCAAGACTTGCCCTTTGGCGAGTTTTGTCCACAAATGCAATGGTAATGGGACTATCATCAACAACAATGGGAAAAAAATTCATATAGTAATAATGAGGAAAATAACTAAGTTGAGGATAATGGTATGTTAAAATTGCTGCTTAGTAAAATGAAAAGGCTAGATAGTGCACTTGATAAATTGGAAACTAGATATCAACAAGCATATGCTAGCCAACCTTTAGAAGACTATACCAATCCTTGAACACTACAACCTAAATTTCAAGACACTAATAATGGAATAGAATTAGAGGACAATGACGGGTTTATACCAAATGAGGTTAACTCACTCGAGAAAGTGATAACTCAACAAGAACTCCAAAACCAAACCATTGAGCATGAAGTTATAGAACCATCTTCTCTTCAATATACAACCCCAGACATCAACTCCTTCACTACCTAGATAAAATTGCACAATCTCTTTGTCTGGAGTTCCTCCATAGATGACAGATATAGTGAGGAGAGTTACAAGGATGAGAATAAGGTTTTAAGAGATGATGAGAGTTTGGGTGATTGCACGGAACTAGGAAAGGAGGAGTCCCCTATTGACTCTCTCCCTAACTTTGAAAGTGACCCTAGGGAGGACGTAATTGAAAAATCTAAATCTGATTTAGATTCATGTGATATTCAGGAACCCTCACCTCTTTCGGACGAAGAGGTGGTGTCACCAAGTTGACCATCACCTATCATCTTTATGAATCAAAGCTCTCATCCTGAGCTTGAAAGTCATGTGTACCCCACTATAAAATGTGTTGTGGAAGAGGATGATAATGATTCTAGTACATGCATTGCACAAAATTTTAAAATTCAAAATTCTTTGAGAGAGGATTTGGAAATTATTGGCCCTATATTCGATGATCTTAAACTTCAACAAGAAGCTAGTAATCTTCTAGACTGCTTGACTTTTTTGAGTAATAATGACAAGAGGCTCAAATAGATAGCTTTATCCAAATCCAGTCCAAAACCATGTGTATAGAACAGAAATTAAATTCCTATGACCATATCTCCATAGATTTTGTTCTAGAATAAGAGAAGGGCAATGAAGCTAAATTAGAACATCAGTTAGACCCTGCCCCTTTTATCGAACTGGGGCCACCTCCTATTATTAAAATAGAGGCTGTTATAAGAAATACCAACACCAAAGATCATTTTTTGAGCAAAATTCCTAAGAAGTGTGGTATACCTCTTATAATTATCCCCAACAAATTTGGAGGCCATAGGTTTTGCATCATCTCCTCTGACCTTGAGCCTGACATTAGTTGGGGGGAATTGCATTTTTATGAGTATCCCCACACTCGTCTCACTATTAAAGTATTTTATTGGAAAGATTCTCAAATATTTCGGTTATTACTTTATGATAAATATCTTGATTAACCGAATTTATTTATTGAGTAGTTATATTATATTCTCTATTTTTCCTTGTTGTTACTAATAATTTTCCAGGTAGCTAAAAAATAAATAAGTAAATAAATACAAAATTGGATATTAACGCCTCGAGGTAACATAATTCCTTCTCGCACTTTACTTTACATGTCCATGCGCTTAATTTAGAACATTGAGGACAATGTTTAATTTTAGTTGGAGGGGGGGGGGGGGGCATAGTGAGTCATTGCATGCCTCGTTTCTTTCTTTTTATGCTTTTAATGTGAATATACCTACTTAGCAACATGACTCAGTAAATTAAAATTGCAAATTTAAAAAAAAAATGGTTTTTGTATTTCTCTCATAGTTAATGTAGTTAGTTATGATGCATTAGTGTTATTTTCTGTATGTTATTAGTATGTGATACACTATGGTAGTTTGTTTACTATCTCAGTTATAGTATGTTTTATGCTTTTTAATCTTCAAACAATTTTGAGCACGTTGTGACAACCTTGTACTTAGCTAAAATGGATTAGTAAGCATAGCTTAAGTGTCTTGAGAGACTGTAGTAGAGACTAATAACCCAAGTAAGCTTTTAAGCCATTCTTTTGTTTTTAAGAGTTTTATAAAATTACTCTTACTTTTTTAAAAGTGTTGTAATTCGTTGAAAGTCTCATTTTTCTTCTTCATTTTGCCTGATCACTAGAAGAAAATGTTCAGGATTTACCAAACTTTAGAGCTCTTGAATTTACTGAAATGAATAATCCGATGAACTTAGACGATGATTTAGGCCATCTTTTGCCCATACATGCATAATACAACCTTTGCCTACCTCTATGATATTCCTTTACTTCACCTCTTGAGCCTTCATCATAATCGCCTTGTCTTCAGAATCCTAAAGTCTATACCAACTACAAAATTAGGAGTTCAAGCCTCAGTTCTTTATCTAAGAGTGATTGGAATGTGTTTGTCTTGACAATAAGTTTGGTTAGTGTGAATAAGGGAAAGTTGGCAAAGACAAAAAGAAAGAGAGGAAAAAAAAAGCATGAAATGAAGAAAAAAAAATGCCAATGGCTGTTACCAAAAAATAATAATAATAATAATAATAATAAAAAAAAGAAGAGCGTGGAAAGAAAAGAAAAAAAAAGAAGTAGAAAGAGATCGGAGATGTGGGGAAGTTTGAAAAGTTGTAGTAGACATTCCAATCACATCCTTTAACCCAGTTGAATATCACGAGCCTCTTTCATCTCAATCAAACACCTCTTTTTCAAAGACCCAATGATTCTAGGTAAATTGGATTTGAAGTTAAAGTAATGAGGGAGTTCTCCACGGTATCTCGCTTTTCTAGTGAAATGTATCCATTCATGAGACTTTGTGCACTGAGCGTTTTTCTATTTAGATATGAGAAGCATCAGATTCCATTCACATTTACTCTTTATAGCTTCCATATCATGAGTGATAATTATAACACTTAATTCGGAGTGATTTCATCTTGAGAGTGTAATCCCGGTAAGAGTTGAGTCAAATTGAACGTCTTGATAGAATCTTAGGTTATGCAAACTTTGAAATTATTATTTTGTGTTTTAGTTGTCCATTCACATACACTTGAAGATTAATAGGTATGGAACATTCTAATAACTTTGATAGTAGATTAACGGTAATGTGTGTGTTGCATGGCTATGTTATACTGGAGAGCTTCATTAGATTGTTGAGCTTAACCACATTGCTAAATGAGAGGAAAATTTTCTTGAAAACATTTAAAATATGAATTTTATGGGTAGATTCACTGCAAACCCTCATGAGACAACACTCGTCCACTAGGGAGAATCTAAGGGTTTAAAGGCTCGTTGTATACGCTAAATGCAATTGCAATTCCTGCAAATTGACAGTGAGTTAAGATTTTTACTTTCTTTTGTTTTCAATTTCTAGAGTTCAAATAAACATTGTTGTAGTTTACTTCATTGTTAGGGACTAGCAACGAGCTAGTTGGGGGTGTGATTCAAGGTGAAAAATGCATATTCATAGCGTATTACATGGTCTTTTCTGCATAATTTTATCCCCAAAGTTCCTACATTTAGGTGCATTCTAATAACAATGTTCTTTTTATTGTGTTAATGCTAAAACATATGTTTATGCATTGTTTTATAGGTATTAGAATGTAAATCAAGGAAGTGAAGCTAAAGAAAAGCGATTCTGATGAAGAGAACAACAGAAGCAGCTAAGAAAATGCTAATTTTGACAATGAAGACTTCAGATTTGGAAGATTTTCCCAGAAATACAAAATGTAGATCATTGATTTACGATCGTACGGCCACAAACGAGAGCGCAGAGTTGTCAAAATTAGAGAAGTTCAAGGGCTTGAAGGGAGTTCAATCGATTAAGAGTTCGATCGATCGAACTAAGCTTGATCGATTGAACTTTATTTTCACCCAAAAGTTGCGTACACTCTATAGGAAAACTATAATAAGTCATTTTGATACCAGCCGAAGGGAGGACGCTCCAGAATGCAAAAAAATAGCAGTTTTAGGGTAGTTTTAGGATTAGATTAGGTGTCGATTAGGTAAGATTCTTGTTTTTCTTCCTCTTTTTCATTCATATGCTTAAAATGATTGAAGATTCAAGTTTATTTCAACATTATTCCAAGTTATGTTCAGATTATTCAAGGTTTTTCTGTTCCTTTTCTTTATTAATCTAGTTATTATGATTGCTCTAGGTTACTGTTTCTGCACTTATTTATTCATGTTTCCGTAGTTAGATGTTGGGAAAATGTGATGAAACATTGATTCACAGCCTCTGTCATGCAATCTTTAGAAACCTTGGGCTCGATCGATCGAAGATATTTAGATCGATAGAACCAGAGCCATAGTCAAGCGATCGAAAACTTTTAGATCGATTGAAGGATGATGATGTCCGATCGATCGAGAGTGCGTCAATCGATCGAACATGTTAATTCTTGAGATGATTCTTTTAAGTATTCCAAGACTTTCTATTTTAGAAATCTGTCATCAAATTGTTCCTATAAGCTCAGTTTGTCACAATAATTTTTAGAACTTAAAGCCTTAAGGTTATTTTCTTCAATGACTTTTGAAAACCACTTTGAATGCTAACACCATTTAGAGTGCAAGTAATAACCATTGTTTTAAATCGTCTTCCAAGTATTTTAAATCAACTATGATAATATTGTCCTTGTCATGAAAGGGCTATTGATTCTATATCTTTAGAAAAATACGGAATACTAAAGAGGGATGAACTCCATAGAACATTAATGAGTATGCATGGTAGATGGTTAGGATCAATGTGGATTTACGTGTTTCCAACACCTTTAATTTACTCGTTTAATTAGTTATGTTTCTTTATACTTTAGTTTATTATTTAGTTTAATTTAATTAATTAGAATTCGTTAGAACCTCCACCCTTATATTCATATTTGTTTTTTCTTTAGGTTGTAACTTACTATATATTCTTCCTATTCCTTCCCTATGGGATCAACCTGGACTTATCCAGTATTACTTGCACGATCACCTACGCTTGGGTGTTGCACAAGAGCGCACAACTTTTTAGTCATGTCACATTCCCACGAGGTCCTCCGGTGCTGCGTCGATAGAAACATCTGATTGGTTCAAAGCATCTTGGACTGCTTGCCTATGTCTTTTGGAAGCGATCAACAACCCCCATATGGTGATAATGGCCTGGGTTTTCTTCATTTGCTTTAGAACCCTATCTTCCTCTCTTCCTCATTCATCTTCCATTTACCTCTGTCTAATTCTCTCCCCGGGTGATCCTCCTCTAGTTCGTGCGGTTTGAAGTGTCTGCCTAATCGGGTTAGGTAACTGGCCTCTTCCTTTTCCAACAGATTGTCGAACTCTATAATGGCTTTCAGACTCTTTTTTTGTGTCTCTTTGTCGCTCTCACACCATAGGTTATCTTCTATCTAATCCACATTTTGACCATCAGTGCTGTTAGTTTCTTGAACCCACCAATCCATTTGCTTTGTCATTCCCTCTCCACATCTTTCTGACGGTCCTCCCAGAGTACAGATTATCAAATCTTTCAAAAGCTGGTAAGGTTTTCTTGGTTTCCCGATTGTAGTGATTACCCTAGATGGATCGAAGGTTGTCTCTTCTATCTGCAACAAATAAAGGCCTTGTGGCAGTGCTACATCGTGATGATTTGGAAGCAGATTTCTAGTAACATTTGGAGCTTTGACAGGCAGTTCCGACCTTACCTTGTTATCAATGAGGTCTTGGATTTCATGCCTCAACCTTGTGCACTGATCCGTAGCATAACCCTTTTGTTGGTGAAATTTGTAATAAAGATCCTCTTAAAAGCTTGGCAGAACTGGACTCGGTAAGGGTCAGGCCTCCAATGGGCGAAGATGCCCTTTTACCACCAGCCTATCGAGGACGGTTGACAGTGATACCCCCAAATCTAAAAACTTCTTTGGTTGCTTGTCTGCTCCTCTTCTTGGTGTTGTGTCAAACTTTCTCTCCGGCCCACTCAAGTGTGTTGACATCGGTGTGGCCAGAGTGGCCCCCCGAATGTCCTCCGTTCGACCCATAGCTTGGCCTTATATACCTATTTTGTTGCTCCTCTTTCTTGATCACTCCTTTTTGGATCGCATTTCTATCCTTGTCCCCACATCAAAAACTTCATCGAAAGTGTTAATCGACTGAAACCTCATCTTTTCTTGGTACACCGGTTGGAGATTCTTCATTATCATTTAGATCTGCTCTTTTTCAGACAGTCGTTACACCATCTTGGCTACCTTTCCCCTCCATCGACTCAAGTAATCGACAAATGATTCCTTGTTTCCTTGCCTGGTGGTTTTCAAGTCCCGAACAGTGACATCCATGTCTTGATTGCACTCATACTGTGCTACGAATGCTTTAACCACTTCTTCCTAAATCCTAGTCTTGCTTGGTTCGAGCGTGAGATACCAGGCCAAGGCGGCCCCTGTCAAGGTTTACTGAAATAAGACGACCATCATGGCAGTGTTCAACCCATTAAGCTGAAAGGCCCCGATGCACATTCGCACATGGCTGCAAGGATTCCCTGTCCCATCAAACTTGTCAAAAACTGGCATTTTAAACCCGGCAGGCAGCGTTTCGTGGATCCAATCGTACAAGCCTTCCAATTCTAGCAGATAAGTATCAGCCCCATGAGCCTTGTGCACTACCCTTTCTAGCTTTTCTACTTTCTCAGCCATTACCCTTTTTTCAGTCTTTTATCTCTCTACCCTTTCTTTTTCTGCTCTGGGAACCTCGACCCTTTGCATCTCTGGGTCATCGTACAGACCTTCCTCTCTTGTGGTAGGCAGATCGATAGGTGGGTTTACAACTGGTGACGGGCGTGCTATTGCCTCTATCATAACCATCATATGGTTCATGTTTTCGGCCTGTCGCCTCATCTACTCCGGTTGTTGTTCTACCAACGTCCTCAATTCTACTACTTCCCCAGCCTTTCTTTTGTCTGCCATTTCGATGTTACATTCCCTTCTTACTAACCTCGCTGTGGGTCCTTTAAACCAGACAATGCCCGAGTCAGATGCTATTTTTTTCCTACAAAAGAATTTTTAATGATTTTTAAAGGACTTTTTATTGTTTCTTCTCTTTATCATAATCTTCTTTTTGTCACTTGGTGAAATTTTCATGAAATGGTTCATATGTCACACGGATGCAATGCATGTGTGTGTGTATGTGTGCCTACTCTATATGCAAAAGAAAGAAAAATTCTAGCCCTAACAAATAGACACATAAGCATATAAAATCTTACTCATGTCAAAATGCGCCAATTTCACCTCTCACCGTGATCCTCATTACCCTTTTTCGACGGTTGGTTTTTTGAAATTTTTTGAAGACAATTCCAATTTGGAATATTTCTCCACAAATTATCAATTTTTGAAAACTCATTTTGAAAAGCACTTCTTTAGAAAGCAACTCCCAAGGATTCTTCTTTTGAAAACAAGAATGTGAAAATATATCTCAACAAGGATTTGTTTGGAACCTTAAATCAAGTGAACTTCAAAGATTTTGAAAACCTTAGGTGAATGATAAAAATCTTATTTGCTTTCAAAGATGGACTTAAAATTCATAGGGTAGAGGGATCACATGATCGGATTATCACCGTACTTTTCATGAATTCGGATGCATACAAGGTCAATGATGTTTAGCTAACATGATATAAGAGATGCAATCTCATAATCAAAATATGGCATATTCCCAAATCTCATGAGTTTACATGTCTCGTATTAAGTGAGCATTGTCATCATCTCAAGTAATCCCTTCTGGGCATACAAAACTTCCTAGCACATAACTCTAATTAAGAATTGATTTCCTAAGATTTGAAAGGTTCTATAGAAACTACCATTTAAAGGCTGGGTTTTGGTCAAATAAGGGACCTTTGACACACATCCGATAGGATGCTTCATATATCAACACATGGTACGAGATCAAGGGTGATCACACAGTCCTATGATGACTTGACAGACCAGGTTACCTCTAACCTCCAAGGTCATAGTTTCGTGCAATTGACTGGCGAGACATGCAAGTGTAATGCAACAAGCACACCAAAATTAATTTATTTAATCAAAAGGATGCTTTCAAGTCTAATCCTCGAGTGAACCCAAAATCAGAAAATTTCTGGTTTGTAAAACCAAAGATTCTAGGTTCAATCCCCAGCAGATTCGCCAGATTGTGGATATCGCATTTTTTCTTACCCACAACTTTCTTTAAATTTCCTTTCAAATTCAAAATACAAAACACGAGTCGCAACTAAATTTGTAAAAGGGAAATTAAGAAACCATTTTAAAGCAAACTGATCTTTTTGGAAACTAGAGATTTCTAGGTCCGGGGATTATGGAATGAGAGGGGAAGGAACCCGACGGACTAAAACATCCCCTCTCATCCTATCTCGCGATAGGCCTCTGCTCAACATCCTTTTAATCGAATTATTAATCTAAATGTGCCCTCAACTAATACATAGTTATAGATGTACATTGCAAAAACGTCTAAAGGGTGTAAGATTGCTAATGGTAAAAATAGCTTTCAAAACCACATAATTCAATTAGCAAGCAATATGATATGTAATAGGGAACAAGAAAACTTACCCGAGATTCAGCCTCGAATATGGAAACGTGTTATGCATTCAAGTAAACAAAAAGCTAAAGGAGACTCTAATATAAGGCAAAAGTGTCGCACATGGAGTCGAAAATTAATAAAATCAAGAAATAATTCAACTTGAGAAGTGTTGAGAAATCATACTTCAATAGCGCTACAAAACAGAGGTTTAGTCCACATGCCTTAATCAAGATATAGTATGAAATTCTAAATAACATCCTTAAACATCTAGCTTTAATCTATCAAGAATGAAAGAATTGACATAATTATGAATTCCTTCTAATTAGTTGGAAATGTATCATTTCTATAGATATACAAGTCTCAACTAGGAGCCAATGTAATGTCCATATAGAGATGGTGTAGTCCCAACATGGTCACAAGGAACTCACAATAAGTTCAATTAAGTGTAATTTAATCTCAACACAAAAATGGATCCTAATTACAAGTATCAACCTACATGGATGAATGCATATGAATACATGAACAAGAATAAGTTATGAGATATTCATTAGTTTGGATCATTGAGCCTCTAGATTTAAGTTTAAATAATCATTATCAAACATGCTTTAAGTCCTAGGTCATAGAATAGTCATTTAAACCATTATTTACAAAAAATTTCAAATCTGTCACAAAAATTTTCAAATCTATCATTTGAACCATTATTTCACAAAACTTTTCATTGGTTTGATGTTATGAATTTTGGACACAAGATGCCACTGTGAGTCTAGTTTCCAACCCAAAAAGAAAAATAAAAGATCAACGGTTTAATCTTAGGAATTAGACAAACACTAGACATCACTCAGAAATTTATTACTCTCTGTCCAGAGTTTTTGTATGATTTTCTAAAACTAGTAAATAAATTCGAATGACTCTAATCTTTTTAGGAGATCTTATTAAAACATTAACCTCATAGGAAAAAACATTTTAGGTCAGGAATGCTTGATTAAGGCTGTGATTTACTTATTTCAAAAAGTAATTACTGTCCTGAATTCTGGATAGATTATGGTTGCTTCACAAAGCTCATGACCAAACCATTCTAAACATGAAATCTCATTAAAAAAAATCACAGTGGTAAGACTTTGTGTTATTGACACTCTCGAATTGGTTTTATTCAATTCCAACAGTCCATTATTTAATTAAAAATCTTTGATCAAAGGTGGTTTATACATTCACTGCACCATTGACAAGTTTCATTTGTGTTAAACCTATCTACCAAGCTATGGAAATTGGCTTAACCCAAGTTACTTCTCCTCCCACTTTGATGGTCATTGGAGACTAAAGACACTCGTACTTATAGATTTCAATGGAGTATGGAGAAAACTTCATGAAATCCCAAGATAATGAACCTAAACCATGGAGATAGGTGTAGACTCATTGACGAAACATGCTAACATCAATCTTAATTCTCTTGTAAATCATAAGCTTACAAGGAGATTAAAGGATTCCAATTCAAGGGATTCAAGTAAAGACATTGAAGGTCTCATGAATCCCAAGAGATGAACATAATCAAAAGAAAAAGGAAATCAAAGTTAAAGTAATATCCAAGTTGACTTTCATTTCATGACTGATTATTCTTAAACCTTAAGTCACTTTGATCCAAACTAATAAAATGAAGGTTCAATCACAATGTTAGTGGTGTGATGAAATGGGGCAAGAAGAGAGTTTTTGAAAATGTATAAAAGGTCCTAAAGAACTCTATATATTGTGATTGAACTTGAATTAGAGACTAATTAACTTAGTAGTTACCTCCAATTATCCTCAACTTTTAAGTTTTTGGAGGTCTTTCAAAGGTAGTTCAAAATTCTTCTTCTAACTCATGCAACTTCTTTCTTAAACTCCTCTAAAACTTTCTCCTAATTCTGCTTGACAATTTTGAAGAGATTTAAAACAAAGAGAATGAAGATAAGATTCAAGATCCAGGAAGGAGATTCAAAATCAAGATCCTTTATAATGGGATATTCGTCCCCTATATATAGGCAAATTTGGAGGGTTATTTCAGTAAATTCACAGTGAAAACCCTAATTTTGGATGTCCTTTTTTAAGGTACAAAACATACTATATTAAAATAGACTTCTGAAAACCGCAGCATTCAATGGAGATGGAAGCGGGCACTCAGTGAATGCCAAAATGACAATCACTGATTGCTGGCGCGACATTTAGTAAATTCCGATGCAGCATTCAACGAATGCCGCGGACAACTCCGCGGACTGCCGTCTTTTCTGGAATTCTAATTTTTACAGCATTTGGTGTATTTTGCGGCGATTAGAGAGTGCCATAGCTGCAATCAGAGACTGGACAACTCCGTGGACTGCCGTCTTTTTTGGAATTCTGATTTTTGCAGCATTTGGTGCATTTTATAGCGATTAGAGAGTGCCATAACGGCAATCAGGGACTGCCATTCTGGCAATCAGAGACTGCCACAATGGCACCCCGTGACTGTTGCAGCCTATACCCTGTGCCTTTTCTCCCTATCCTTCCATTTTCCTTCTCTTTCCTTTTCTTTCCTTTTTCTTTCCTTTTGTTTGAAATGAAGAGCCTTTCGAAGAGTTTGAATCACCTTTGGAAGCCCAAGATTAGTCGAACATTGTCATCATTAGACTGGGAGGTAACGTTTCCCTTAATTCGATATTTGGTCAAAATCGAGGTGTCTACAATATGGATGCACGTTTATATTGAATTATAATATAGATTGGATTTCTAGATATTAATATTGTGGAGACTAAATCTGGTGAGCTTTAGAGCCTATAATCTTTGTTGAGGGTTTTAAAATTACTTCATCGAATCTCCTTGACAAAGCATAATATCTTATTGATTAGTCTCAATATTTCTTTATTTTTGATTGAAAGTTAAGTTAGTATATAATTACCATGTTTAATAGAATAGAAATCTATTTCCCTTGATATCGTAACATTGATGAATCATGTGACCTTAGGAAATGATATGAGGCCATCTTTTATATAAACCATTTTTGGCCTTTGACCTACCCATTACAAAAACGTTATATCCTTTGTTAACCCTTTGAGCCTTTAAATAAACCGTTTACTTTGTTCACCCATTATCCTACCCACTCTGATATGGAGTTTGCCGATATATGAAAATTACCTAACCCGTGTCCAAGAGTAGTTGAAGAATGGTTTTCGATAAAAAAATATTGGGCTAATAAACGACTAGTAGAAAGTGGAGTATTGAGTAGTTAAAAAAAAGAGAAAAAAATTGATACACATATGAAAAAAAAAATAAGGAGAGTATATGTCAGAAAATGATTGAAAAAAAAAGAAGAAGAAAAGAGTTGAATATTTGAAAAAAAAATATATGAACTAGTAGAAGAAGAAATAAATAGTCGTTGTAGAAAAGCCTTTGTGTTACATGTTACAGCCATTCCTATCTACTTAAGGACTTTTTGAATCCCTTTTACCTTTCTTTTCTTAGCTATAACAATGACCGACATTATAACCTTTTTAAAGTCCTATTTGATCATAGGGAAACATGATTTGAATATAGAACCGATAGAAGAGGGGAATGCGATATGGTAGTAATAATATTTACTTGACGATCAATATCTGTTCGTGAGACTATTTTTCTGTCGTGTCATATGTTGTTCTATGTCATATGCGAGATTTGTTTGTTATATAAATGATTATTTATCTCGCGTATATTCTAGTTATTACATATGTTTCTGAGATTTTATTTTAGAGTGTGAATTAACAACGTGAGATTTGTAGTCAAAGCATCGCTAAGTAGTTATTCGAGTTATATTCCAAGTTCATGATCATCGCGTATCCACTTGATTACCATTCACACAGATGCAAGTTTTTTATATACTCTATTGATTCTTTTGATATATATGTTCAAGGTATTCTCATGATTGGTGTGGATATACGATTGTGTTACTCGTAATGATTTAAAGTTTTATATGAGATTCCGGTTAGCATGGGAAGATACAAATGTTGAAATATTGAAATTTTTAAATAATTTTTTTTTTACAAGTTAATAAAGATGGCTGTGGGTGACTTGTTGACGAGAACCCTCATGATTCTATTCTTTTTGCTCGAGGACTAGCAAAATGTAGGTTTGGGGTGTGATCGGGAGTGAACAAGTCCTAATTACATGCCTTAATTCACATTTGTTAGCACTTTTTATCTTGTTTTCGTGTACTTTTACTTCGTTTTCCATTTTCTAGCAGATTTTGGAAGAAAGCAAGAGTTCCAGGCTGAATGGGGAGTAAAAACATAAGAAAAGAAGCAGAAAAAGCCATATCGCACAAGTAGTCCGCTCGCGAGACAATCCAGCACCTCGCTCATGTGGCCCACTCTCGCGACTTCCCAAAACATGCCCGCGCGGCCTACTCGTGCGATCTGTACAAAAAACCAAAAACACATGTTTTTAAGTGCTGAATACTCCTACGTGAACGGAATTGCTTAATTACGTTCAGAAAGAAAAATACAGCAGTTTCAGACGAGATAGGGTTACAAAAGCTCTCCTAATCCCTCTATAACTATAAAAAGCTCATTCTAAAGCAATTGGAGGGTTGGACGCATTATTACACATCAATACTTACATCCTTACATACAACTTTGGAGGCAAGAGAAGAAGGGGATCTAGTTTGAAGGTTTCTCATGGCTACAATGTTTCCATCAGTTATACGTAACTAAACTTTTATTCTAGGGTTTCAATGACACCCTAGCTGTGCAAAGGGGATTCTTTGCTTTCTTACTTTAGGATTTTATGTATTTGGATAGTAGTTGTATATTTGAGGATTATTAATACATAATCAAATTTTTAGTGTTAACAATCAATAGTACTTTGGATTTATTCTTGTCTTAGATTCTTCCTTGTGTTTATTGAACTCAATATTCCTTGATTTATGTGATTGATAGGAGTATTGACATACAACGGTGCTTATGTGATTGCGATGTTTATATCTTTTATAGTTCATGCTTAGGAAAAATAAGCTATACCACACCCTAGATATAGGTAGATAATTCATGCCAACCGAAGATGAGTTATGCTTAGGTTAAAATAGTAATATCTTCTTATCGATACTATTGGGCTTATCACTACGATAGATCTTAACTATCCAATCATAAATTGTAAAGTAGAAAGTATAGACATTTGTTGCATAGTTAGTGGTGGATTTGGAATCCTAGATTCCATTCCCTTATATTAAACCAATCTCAGATTTTGCTTTTCCTTACTTAGATTTACTTTCATTATCATGTTTTCATAATTTTATAGTTTAATTTATAGTAATAGGTAAATCAACAACCAATCAAATTTCCATTTTCTTTAACTAAATAGATTTAGGTTTTATTAATCAAAGGACAAAAATAATCAATCCCTGTGGGTTCAACCTTTACTTCTGTACTACAAACCTTAGAAAGTAACGCATACTTTTATATCTTGATTCTGGCAAGATCAGTTTTGAAAGTTTTCATAAAGTTTAATTTGGTTTTGGAATCAATCCATATGATTTGGATGATGATTTTAACTTGTAAAACAGGGAAAACTAGTGTAAAAACACATTTTGCAAAATCCGGATCGATCCCCTCTCTGGGCGGATCGATCTGCATGTTTGTTTTCTGCCCGACGACTTTTACGTAAACACACATAACTCTTTCTAAAAAATTCAGATTTGTGTGCCGTTTATTGCGTTGAAACCCAGACTCAAAGGGTTAACTTTTGATATAAAATTTGACTATATTTTCTATATAACCATTTTGCCCTTGGGGCTGTTTTGTCTTAACAAGGTTCTTAAACTATGTCTATTACATGTTTTCCTTACTAATTGGCATAGATTAGGCGGTAATAGCATTATTAAACTTGTCCTAATCTGTCTGAGGCTGGTTGGGGTGTGACATTAGACGTAACAAATACGTCCCATGGACATTTAATTATACTGAACAAAGTTTCTACTAGAGAAGATGAAGTCCCATTCAATTGGGCCTTTTCCCAATCGATTGCTATCAGGTCCAATCGATTGGATACTTTTCCATTCGATTGGTATTATTTATAACCCAATCGATTGTCAAAGTTTGCAATTGATTGGCATTGATTTGGATCCAATTGATTGTCATTTTCCCAATCGATTATTATGATTTTTATACTAATCGATTGGACCCTTGTCCCAATTGATTGGCAGCTACAGAACATGGATTATTTTTCTTGTTTATTATATGAAGGGTTGATAGTTCTAATATCGTTCCATGCTTCTGTTATACAACTATGGGGGTAATAATAGATAATCTGATACCAAAGAACAGTATGTTTTGAATAATAACGATGTACTGTTAGTTAATATGTCATTCATGATTGAGTTCAATATATGTATCAATTTTACTCAGAGTAGTCACGCCACAATGGGGATGTCATGTATCAGTATTAGTACGAAACTTAGATAGGTTTACTAGGTTCTAGAAACTTTATGTGCGTGGACACTTAGTCATAGGTCCTTAAAAGCGGTGAGTGGTGACATGTCCGTAAAAATGGTGGGCAGGACCATGTAGTCCTAAGCTAACTAGATGATTTGTGCATGTGATATGTCCTTAAAAGCAGTGGGCAGTTATGTCCTTAAAAGTACCGGGAGGAGATCACTGGTAGATGTTGCTACGTCGTGGCAATAGATTGATATGTCGTTGTCTAAACGTTACATGCTCAACATGCGGTGGGCAGTGTAAGTCTTTAAAAGCGGGGGATGGACTGACGTGGAGTCCATGAAATGCGATGAGCCGCGAATGTGCTCTTAAAAGTAGTGGTCGCAATGATGGTATATCTATATGAGTTAAACGATTAAGTTTGATCTTTCGGTCAGAGTACATTGGGTATCGGTTTTAGTGTAACAAGACGATAATGGTTGGATACGACGAGATGGAATTAGGAGAAGATTACATGTATTAACACTTAACTTATATCGCTTCATAACTTGTTTATACTTTAGATAATTGATACCTTGTTAGTTTCTATCCACTCAACTCTCAGTAAGCTGATGACCGTTATTACCTGGACATGTCCCGTCCAGACTACACTGTCCCTATTAATGCAGGTAATGAAACTTACAACGATGACTACTTCCTAGAAGAGGATTACACAGAGGGTGGCCCCATCGATGATGGTCATGCTGGAGAGGACTTCTACGTTGACGAATATGTCTACGCCAGCTGAAGACTAGATAGTTGTTAGTTTTATATTTCTGTTGAACTTTATTATAATTGGTACTTGGGCAGATGTTGGTTCCAAACCTTTTATATTTTCTATTGCAGACTCTAATTATTGTAATATCTAGGACGGTTGTAATTTATTTAGTTTGGTTATATCACTATTGTTGTTTTGTTAGTTGACTAGTACTGTGTAGTGTGGACAATGTAGTGACTTTCACCAGTCATTTCCTATGGACCGAAAAAGGAAATTTATTTTTCTCTATTTTTGCTGTTTCGAGGCATGACAAGAGATGAATTAACTGATGCATACTACTATATATGACAATGAAAAAATAATAATAAAAGTGCCCCTTAAAGATCAAACATTGAGATCGATACAACTACACAAGAAGTTAGAATGCAGCGTGATATATATATATATAGAGAGAGAGAGAGGGGAAAAAGATGAGTACATAGAGTTATATATTATTCGTTATAGATGGAATCAGATTTAGGCTATATAGGAAGAATCGGATTACCTACTGTAATTGTAATTTAGAATTTTATTTTTGCTTTCTTGGATAAGCTAAATTCATCTACAATTCTAATTTATTGAATAACATAAAACTTTGTGTATATCTTGCCCAACAAATTATGTATATACATATCTTATCTTGTATATATGTAGAGAGAGATAGAGGAGAGAGAGAGAGAGAGAGAGAGAGAAAGAGAGAGAAAGTGTGTGTGTGTGTGTGTGTGTGCATCAAACCATTTTAAACTGTTAAGAGTCTAGTTGTTTGGAATTGTGATTTGGTAGAGTTCTTTATCACGTATCTTTTTAAGGATGTATATTTCAATTATAATTTTAAAATGAGCAATCAAATATACATCAAATCAGATTTATTACTTTATCTAATAAAAAATGTGAAACTATTGAAAATAATGCATTAAAATAGGAGTGAGATAGTTTCCTAAAAAAACAGTGAGATAGGGGGTGAGAGATAGGCGTGGGAGAGAGAGAGAGAGAGACAAAGAGAGAGAGAGAAATTGGCACAACTACTCTTTCGACTCTCTCTCTCGAACCAAATATATGTATAAATAAACCAAAAAAATTTATCTCAGAAAAGTTACCCCGAACCCCGCATGAAATTTGTTTATTAACGAATCAAAATTCATTTAACTTGCTCCTACCCAAAAAATCCTGGGTGCACCTTTAACGATAGCTATGCTCTGCAAATATTGCTTAAGCTTGACATACTTTTTTACTTTTCAGCATGAACAAATTCAACATGGTATTGGTCGGTTTCTATATTACTATTCAAATTCATGAACTCTCAAAACTGAACCTATGTAAATACTTGAGTGCCTTTTTCTCAAAAAAAATTCCATTGTGCTAATGATGCAACAAAAAAACTTTTCTTGGACTTAATTAGAAATTCACACACATTAGTTTGAATTCCCAATAGCAAGATTGTTCATACATAAATTTATATATATGTAACTCTCGAACCGCCTAGATTTAGATTACACTATACCTTATATTAGCAAACGACAAAAATTATAAAATACGACTCTGAATATAATGCTACAATTACCGTACTAAAGCCAAAGGGAGGGATATTTCTAATCAAAATAAAAACTAAAACCAAGAGAGAGAAAAGACCTTGGAATTAGGGGTGCATCGGTTCGATTCGATCAGGTCAATTTTTAGGAGGTTTTAAAACCGACCAATCAATTTTGGTTCAGTTGATTTCGTCGATTTTAAGGGTAATTTTTTGATGTAGTTTGATTTTTACACCATAATATTTTGATGAAAATCGACCGAATCGATCGATTCGGTCGATTAGTTTGGTTCAAGCGGTTTAGTTGACACCCCTACATGGAATGTACACTCCAACTTCTTTGAACATACACCAATTGCCTCTCCACTACTCACTCACTACTTTACTTCCTACTGACAAGTATTACACCAATGAACTTGGGAGTAATGATATGCGTGCCTAATTTTAATCCCAAATATAGTTTCTATGGGGTGGGCGGATCTTCGGCCGCACGGCCTATGGGCAGCATCTACGTGGCACTAACACGATCATATGATGGTTTTTTTTTTACATCTTTAACAATTGTAAAAAATAAAATCAATAAATAATCATCATGTGGTCCTGTCAGCGCCACACAAGCACTACCAAAGTGCTGCCCCAAGCCTTGTGTCCGAGGATCCCCACCCTTCTATGGGTCCATTGAATTTTAGAGAATGTTAAAGTAGTTCCACTATTATTGAAAGTGGTCCCACTACCACATGTGTTATGAACCATACTTGGGATACAAAATTTGGGAATCATTGAGAAAAATCATTTCTTTCTATTTGGTTAATAAGGAAAACGATGAGGAAAAAGAAAAGAGAAAAGAGAGTAAGTTGAAAATTAATTAAATATTTTTAATGTTGTGAGTCATTTCCACTCTATCAACATGTCCCAATTTTGTTTCAAAAGTTTTCAAATGTTAAAATTATTTAAGCATGAAGGAAAACTCAAGGGTAAATACGAGAGAACTAGTTTTCCTTGCTCTTTTCTTTCCCCGCACGAAATCCATGAACCAAATAGAGTCTAAAAGAATTTAGGAAGATCACAAGTGAAGAAACATAAGCTTTTCCATTTTTTACAGAATGAAAAAATTCAAGACGGTTAGTTTCAACATTATTATTCAAAATCATGAACGCACAACCAAGCACTAAGGCTTTGTCTGGTTCATGGATTTCATGAGGACAAAGAGAGGGAAAAAGAATACGAGATGGAAAACTAGTTGCTTTTACCTTACGAGTGAGACTAGTTTTCCATCTTGTTTTTATTTCCCCTCTCTCATCCCTCACTAAATCCATAAACCAAACAAAGCCTTACTTAACTAGTGTCTTCGTATTTAACTAAATGACAATTCTATAGACACAAACTCCACACAACTTTTTGTGCACAACCCAAAAAAAAATTTCTATCTCTCCTGTGTCACTATGGGATCCACTGACTTCACAAGAAAGTGACACATTTTTTGGGTTGTGTACAAAACGATTGTGCACCAAATTTTATCCTTAAATATTACTACCTAAATTGCCGTGTTCTAATGATATGCAGCAAAACACTTTTCTTGTTCTTTAAAGATTAAAATTAACACACAATGATTCATAGCCTAAGTGAAAAAGGGCTGGCACTCTCCCTCCTGCCCTCTTGTGTATCCCAGTTCTATGTTCGAACATTTCCCCTTTCCAAAAAAAAAATGATCAAAATTAACATGATTAATAGCAAGACTGTTCAATATATAAATTAATTTAGGGTAAAAAGCATTTTTCCCCCTCAAACTTTACACGCTTTTGCAATTCACACTCCGAACTTTAAAATGTTGCAATATTAATGTCCCACCTGAACTATCTTTAGGGTTGCAATGTCCCCCCTGGACTTCAAAAAGTTGAAATATCCCCCCTAAACTATCGTTTGTGTTGTAATGTTCCCCCTGAACTATCTTTCGCGTTGCAATGTCAACACTGTCATCACATTCCGTCAAGAAATATGATGTAATTTGCTCATTTCAAAGGCATTTATGACATTTCATCATCCCTTTCAAAATTAACAATAATAAAGTCATAAAAACTCCAACTTTTTTTTTGCTACACAGCAAATTAAAAGATTAAAAAAAAGTGCATCCTAGTGAAATTAGCTGAGTTTATGATATTTATGATGTTTATGATTGTCAATTTAGAAGTGAAAAGTACAATGTCATAACTACCCCTTGATATTTGGCATGTGCATCCCACATGAGCAAATTCTATCACATTTCTTGACAGACTGTGATGACTGGGTTAACATTGCAATACGAAAGATAGTTCAGAGAGACATTGCAACACAGAAGATAATTCAGGGGGGACATTTCAATTTTAGAAGTTCGGGGAGACATTTCAATTTTTTGAAGTGTGTATAGTTGGAGGTGACAAAATGTTATCTGTATATAAGTATTAAGTATCTGTCGAACCACCTGGAATTAGATTCTTCTACCATTACATTAGCAAATGATAAAATAATGACTGAATATAATCATACAATGACTGTACGTAAGCCAAAGGGATAATCTAACCAAAAACAAAACTAAAGAGGTTACGGAAGGGATATTCTAGCCAAAAATAAAACTAAAAACACCTGTTTGTTTGAAAAATTAAAGAATTGGAATCGGTTTTGATGATGCCAAAATTTGGTTAGAGCAAGTAAGAGGCAGACAAAAGGAATTTGTATGTGGTTCGGCCCTGTTAACGAAGGAACCTACATTCACGGGGTGTGTCGGAGCACTTACACTATGATGTGAACGTCGCCGGGAGTCTTTAGTGAACCAACAGGCTTAGAACAACAAGAGATCGGCCAGGGCAGAGTACGCGTGCAATATGAAATTACAATTCTGTGTAATGAGAAAGCGATCCCCTATGATGGGGGTGAGCGGTCTCTCTAATAGGTGTAAGAGACCACTCGTACAAGGTAAGTAAACTGATTAGGAAGCCCAATCTACTTACAATTGTTTAACACCAATCATGGGGGTTTCCTAAGCGGATTAGGAAATAACTTACACTTTCCATTAGTCTTCTAGCTAAGATAAGAAACTATCTAGAAGCTTATGGGGCAAGTAATGTTACACGCCCGGGCTGTGTATACCGTAGAATAAGCCCATACCATAAGCCCTAGCTATGGGCCCGGACTGGGCGGTCTTGGCTGGATGACCTAGAATGGTTATGTAGTGAGCGCCCTTTCCGGATGACTTTTGGCATCCCCTTGCTGAGGTAGCATAGTTTGACTTTAACCTGATTCTTTTGTACATATCAGGTACCCCCCATTTCCAAAGCTAAATTGATGTCTCATTAAATGAGGGATGGAAATCTGTGCCATTCAATAGACCGTTCGGGACCTTACTCGGGATATTACTCGAGGCCGGATATGCCACCTTGGTCAGTCGGGGGTTGGATCGAATGGTGGCCTCGAGAACCTGGGGTTGGTAGTTATCACGTGTCAGGGAATGATTAGTCTGGTCAAGATCTAACGAGGTCGATATAAGTGTAATCGAACAATTGCATCGTAACCAAATCGTCACATTATGCATTTAATGCGTGCGCCTTTTGAGGCATCGCTTTATGTGCCCAAGAAGACAACTATCTGACGGTTTAGGCAGAAAAATTTCATGGCCGTTGGATCTGATTTGATCTAGACCGCACATGATGTATATATACAGGACACTTGTTCATTTCTGTTGTTCCTACTGTCCAGAGATAGAGGCTACCAAGCATTTTAAGAGAAAGAGCACCCGATCAAGCCTCCCGAGATCTTTTCTGCACTTGATTGGTATAAGTCTTTGCTTTCCAAACCTTGTAATTCAATGTACTTTCCTCTCATTCTCTTCTTTTCATTCCCGAGTTAGGCTGGAGAATAGAAATCCACTAGAGCTTGCGAGGGAGTGGGATTTTTTCTTCCTTAGGTTCTATTTTTTCATTAAATTAGGCAGTGTGACAGAACACTTGAACCGATTTGGGTGTCCAATGGTGGTTTTAATCGAGTACTACCTAACATTGAAGGCCTTATATACTCTACCTTTTAGGCTTTTAACCCTACCCCTGTATCTTAGACTTGGAGTCCCTGACCCCTACATGGGTCACGAGCTATTCCCTTGCCCAATCAGAGGAGCTTTAGAGATGTTTTATTCAGGTTTTGACTCGTCTTCTCGGTCAGAGGACGAATAATCGCAGTCAGGGACCCTGACAGGAGCTTAGACCCTCCTTCCGCAACCCCGTCTGACCATCATAGCAAGGGTAGGATCCCTATCCGGGTGTCAGACGATGAAGGGGGACCCCAGTAGCCATGTAATTCAATTAACAAGCAACATAATATGCAAAAAGGGAACTAGAGAACTTACCCGGGATCCCACCGTGAATATTAAATGTGTAATGCACACAAAATAGAAATCTTAAGAAAAGGGTCTCTAATCACATATATACACATAAGGCAAGACCTAATTCTAAAGTGTCGCACATGAAGTCAAAAATCAATAAATCAAGAGATAAATAAACTAGAGAGGGGTTGACAAATTGTACCTCAAAAGCGCTACAAAACAAAGGGTTAGTCTACATGCTTCAAACAAGATATGATATCATATAATCAATCCTAAACTTCTAGCTTAAATCTATCGAGTAGAGAAGGAATTGACATAATTATGAATTCCTTTTAACTAATTGGAAACATAGCACCCCTATAGATATACAAGTCTCAACTAGGAGCCAATGTAATGTCCATATAGATATGATATAATTCCAACATAGTCATAAGGAACCCATGATTATGTACAACAAGGTTCAGTTGAGTACAACTTAAACCAAGGATTAGCCCTAATTACAAGCACCAACATACATGAATGAATGCATAGACATGAACTAGAATGAGCTATGAATTATTCATTAGTTTGGATCATGTAGCCTCCGTATTTGAGCTTATTTGACATTATTTAAGACACGGTTATGATCTTAGGACATTAGAAGTTCATTAGATTACAATTGTTCAAGATTTATCAAAACTGTGACAGATTTGTAAAAATTGCAGAGAGCATATCAGACTTTCAAAAATATAAATAAACTACTTTCAACGGTTGGATCTTAATGATTTATTAATATGTTATGACTTTGTGAGTCTAGTTTCCAACCCAAAAAGAAAATCAAAGATCCAACGGTTGAATCTCTAGGAATAGGGTCATAACCATACATCACTCAGAAACTTTCAACTCTCTGTCTAGAGTTTTATATGATTTTCTAAAACTAGTTAAAGTATGAGAATCACTTTGATCTTTTTAGGGTATTTTCCTAACATGTTGAACTACCTATAAAAATTTATTTGAGGTCAAGAAAACTTGATTAAGGCTCTGATTTACTCATTTTAAAACGAACTTACTGTTTTAAATGTTTGGACAGAGAACAACCTACTCACAAATCATAAGGCCAAACCATCCTAATTATAAGATTTCATCAAAACAAAAGTTCTAGTGAAGCATATATGAGTTATGAACATCCTCCAATTGGTCTCATCCAATTCCAATGGACCATGATTTAATAAAAAAATCTTTGATCATAGTTGGTTAATGGATTCACTTCACCATTGTTGAATTGGTGTTCATAACTTAAACAATACTTGTTCTATAATTCCATGGAGAATCTAGATAAAGCATGATTATGACTTATTATTGAAATGCAAGAAGGATTCATGGATTTACCCTTAGGGAACATCATTCTTAGATCTCAAATGTGAAGATCTAGCAAGAGGACCCCAAGGTCTTACTCAATCCTATGAACCTTGAATACTAGGACCCATCTAATTCCCTCTCAAACATATGATCCTTGAGGAATAAGAGTTTATTTTATTCAAGTCTCCTCCCAAGTTGATGGTCCTTGGAGACTAAGAACCTTAGAGAGATTTCTATGAGATTTTAAGTTGGAGGGTTCAAGTCATGAATTAATACTTAAAACTCACCAACTATATATGAATATAGTTATGATCTACCTTACTCCCACATAAATCATAAGATCGTAGAGAATAAGTGATCAATTATAGAAGAAACTAATGAGACATTGAAGGTCCCATAAATCTCAAAATAAAAGAAAGAAAAATCAAAGTTTATTTACAAACCCAAATCAAGAATACTTTTACAAATTAGTTTTATCTTAAACCCAAAACCTTATTTAGATCCAACCTAATGAAAGAAGATGAAATTCAATCACAATTCTTAGTGGTATGTGATGAAATGAGGTAGGAAGAGAGGTTTTGAAAATGTGTAAAAGTCCTAGATCTATAAATTGTGATTGAATAATGTATATTAAGTGTAGGAATACGCATTTAACCTCTAGATCTTCTCAGGATTTGATTGATTTGGAGAGATCCAAGCCTTACAAGGAATAGGGATTTAACCTCTATGGGGTTTTTGGGTTTCTCTCTCTATATTTCTCTAAGAACAAGCTTCATCTTCAAAATTCAACCTCTCTCTCTAAGATTCAAGTCTCATCTTCAAGGTTCAAGTCTCTCTCTTAAGATTCAAGTCTCTAACCTCACAAAATGAGAGAAAAATGGATTTTTATAGACTTTCCTTTTCTTAGGGGCTAAGATAAGGGTAGATAGGTCAATTAGGGATGGTCGGAGCATGGTTTACATGACCTAAGAGTAGTAAACACGTACATAAAAAAGGGCATCGTTTGGTGCATTTATTTGATCAAAGAT
This sequence comes from Hydrangea macrophylla, assembly GCA_033977485.1. Classification (NCBI taxonomy): domain Eukaryota; kingdom Viridiplantae; phylum Streptophyta; class Magnoliopsida; order Cornales; family Hydrangeaceae; genus Hydrangea; species Hydrangea macrophylla. Next base: position 19,257,161 of record CM066989.1, read on the forward strand.
TCAAAAAGATTTTTGGCTAAAAAATGCAAACTAGCCCAGGCCGACACTCAATGAAGATGGAAGTGGCACTCAGTGAGTGCTGAGCGGCACTTGCAGCGAGCGCTGCAGTGGCATTCATGGACTACCGCAGCGGCATTCTCTGACTGCCGTTCGGGCACTCTAACTACTACTGCACAGCAACTCAGCACTATTCACAGCAATTCAGCACTATTCGGAGGGAGAGTTGACTTTTTTTTCTTCAAGATTTTGATTTTTTAGATATTTTTATTAAATCCACATAGGGGGTATTTAATTAAGGAAAAAAGTCAACTCTCCCTCTGAAGGCAAAATTTTTAATTTCCTGGACAATTCTTCTTAAAGGCATTTCAATTTCTCAATGTTTCCTTTCATTTAAAAATTCTTAAAAATCATTTCTAGCATAGGGGAGACCCAATGAAAATTATCGGGACTTTTCATCTTGAAATTCAAAAATTTTACGATTGACTCCCTTTTGACCCGTTGACTTTTCACTGGGTCAACTGTTGACTTTTTTCGAGGTTCATGCTAAATTTTTCTTCTTTCAAAGATGGTTTTAAGATGCTCCGAGAACAATGTCGTGTTTCTATACGTGTTCAAAACTCATAGTCCACAAGGTGACAGGTAATTGATTATTTTGGTCTTTTTTTGGCTGAAAAGGGCGATTTTGGATCGAGATTCTTCTTAGAAGAGATCATATTGCTTTTAAGAGTCTTGGTTTCGACGAGACATATTCATCATTAATCTCTAGAGGTAAATCCCCCTAAGATTAATAGTTCGGTCAAAATTGGGGTGTCTACGAATTCCAAGTCCTGTTATTGCTCAGTGTGATTTCCAGTATCCCCCTACCCCCCAAGCTTTTGCTAAGGCGGGCTTTGGTGGAGGGAGTGACCGTAGGCAATTGACTAGGAATGTTGGTAGTTCTGGGGTCTTTTGAAGTTTGCTATCATCAGCCACCTTGGGGATTTGCCTCCCATCATAGGTGTTCAGGGCCTAAGCGAAACTGGTGCCTCAGGCGTGATCCCGAGGTCTTATTTGGGTGCCTCGAGTATAATCCGAGGTCTTGTTGGGTGCCTTGGATTTGATCCAGAGGTCTATTGCTTCGATGGATCAGTGGGTGAAGAACTATTTTTAAAAAAGACTTTTATTCAATATATGGATAAAACTGCTCAGAAAGAGCTACAAAGTTCCTAACATTGAGTCGTGCTTCATTGAAAGTATCTGCGGAGTTGTGGCACATTCCAAGGCTGGGATAGGTCCTGCCTGCCTAGAGTTTGCAACCACCCAGGCAGTTGACTCAGGCAGTTGACTCGGGTGACCCTGTAGAGTCCTTCCTAGTTTGGCCCCAACTTTCTATGACTTGGGATCTTGGTAGACTAGTTTACTACCTTAAGGACTATGTCTCCCATCAGGAAACTACGGTGCTTGACTTTGTTGTTGAAGTCCTAAGATACCTGCTGCATGTAGGCTGCCACTTTGAGATAGGCCCAGTCCCTGCTCTCTTCTATTAGGTCGAGCTCCCCTCTTAGAGCTTCATCGTTACCTTGATCACTAAAGTTGTCCACCCGGTATGTTGGTAGTCCAATTTCTATGGGGACCACTGCCTCAAAGTCGTAGGTAAGCGAGAATAGAGTCTCCCCTATTGCAGCTCAAGGAGTGGTACGATAGGCCCACAGAAGGGTCGGTAGTTCTTCTACCCAGAGTCCTTTGGTGTTTTCAAACCTGGTTTTAATGGACTGCAAAACTGTTCAATTCATTACTTCTGCCTGTCCACTAGCTTGAGGATGCTCAGGAGAAGTAGTGATTTGATATTCCGAACTCGAACAAAACTGCCTGAATACCGGTGTGTCGAACTGTCTTCCATTATCGCTGAATAGTACCCGAGGTATGCCGAACCTACTAAGAATGTTTCTTTTGACGAAGCCTTCCATCTTTTTCTCGGTTATTGTTGCCAAGGGGCTCGGCTTCTGCCCACTTGGTAAAATAGTCCACAGTAATGACAACAAACTTGACTTGGCCTTTTGCCATTAGAAGGGGACCAACGATATCAATGCCCCACTGAGCAAATGGTTAGGGGCTGGAGATTGGAGTTTGGAGTTGTGCCGGGTGGTTGATCATATTGGCGTGCCTCTGATACTTGTCACACCTTTTGACATACTCCCGAGAGTCCCGGGTCATCGTCGACCAGTAGTACCCTTATAGCAGAGCTTTGCGAGAAAGCGCCCAACCTCCAACGTGGCTTCCACACACCCCCTCATGGATTTCATATAAGATTCCTTGAACCTGGGAAGGGTGAACGTATCAGAGATAGGAGATAGAGAACCCCATTTTATAGAGCACGCCATCGACAAGGTGATATCTGGCTGCCCGGTACTTTACCCATCGGGCTTCATCTTTTCCGTCCAGTAAGCCACCAGTTGTGAGGAACATCATGATCGGATCCATCAGGCTGGGCCCTAAAGCGACCTGTTCGACCTCCATGCCTTTTGAGTTGGCCACACTAGGCTCAGGTAAGTATTCTATCCTCATCCTGAGTAGGTCCGACTTAGAGGATGGTGCAAGGTGGGCTAACTGGTCGGCCCTTGTATTCTGTTCCCTCGGGATCTGTGTAACCCCTTAAGCTTCTTTGAGACTGTGCAGACGAGGGCTAGGTAGGCTACCATGTTATCTTCCCAATCATCATACTCGTAATTGACTTGATTGACCACGAGTTGGGAGTCAGTATACCCCTAATTTTGCTGTGCGCCCATTGAGTTGGCTAACTGCAGCCCGACCAATAAAGCTTCATACTCGGCCTCGTTATTGGAGGCCTGGAACCCGAACCTTAGTTCATACTCCAACTAGATGTCATTGGGTGTGGTCAGGATGATCCCTGCCCTGCTGCCCTATTTGTTGGAGGACCCGTCCACGTAGAGTACCCAATTCGGGTACCAGGTTATAAATTGGGTGGTAATTTGGGCGAGGTGAGCTCCTCGACCGGATCCTCTAGATATGTAAACTTTACAAAAAAAAATCACTACGGCCTGTCCTTTAAGTGCCATCTAAGGTTTGTAGACCATACCATATTCCTCTAACTCCAATGCCCACTTAATGAGCCTTCCAGATGTTTCTGGCAAACTGAGAATCCAGAGCAGTGGCTGATCTGTGAGGACTATAATGACATGGGCCTGAAAGTATGGGCGGAGTCTCCAGGAATAGGTGACAAGGGTGAAGGTGAGCTTCTTGATGCGGGAGTACCTACTTTCTGCACCCTGGAGCACCTGACTCATGTAATAAATTGGGAACTGTATCAAGTGCTCTTCTCAGATGAGTGTCGAGCTTACTGCCGAGGGTGATACCGCTAAGTATAGGAACAACTCCTCCTTTGGTATGGGCATTGAGAGCACAGGAGGCGATGTCAGGTACATCTTGAGGTCCTAAAACACCTCTTCATACTCTTTCAACCATTGAAACGCTTTACAGAAGAATTTGAAGAATTGTTGTTCAGTGCGGCCACCCACCCGGCCAGACTCTAAACTTCTTTAGTTGACTTGCGCGACCGCATGTTAATAATAGCTTGAATTTTTTCAGGGTTCGCCTCGATTCCCCGCCTGCTGACTAAATGTCCGAGGAACTTCCCGGACGAGACTCTAAATGAGCACTTAGCCAGGTTCAACCTCATCTGCTTTTCTTTTAAGATGTTGAAGGCCCCGCCAAGTGCTCGAGATGGTCAGACTCATCTCATTTTTTGACCAAGAGGTTGTCAACATACACCTCCATCGATTCCCCGATTAAATCTCTGAACATGTAATTGACCAGGCGTTGATAATTTGCCCCGGTGTTTTTGAGGCCAAAGGGCATCACCTTCTAATAATATATCCCATGGTCGGTGATGAAGGAAGTCTTCTCTTCATCCTTGAGATACATACTGATCTAATTGTATCCTGAGTAAGCCTCCATGAAGGAGAGGAGTGAGTGACCGATCGTGGAGTCCATAAGGAGGTCTATTCTAGGCAGTGGATAATAGTCCTTGGGATAAGATTTTTTCAGGTCAGTGAAGTCCACGCACAACCTCCACTTCCCGTTGCTCTTCTTGACCAGTAACACATTGGCTAACCAGTTAAGATACTGCACTTTCCTAATGGACTTCGCTTTGAGAAGTTTTTCCGATTTCCTTATATACTGCTTCCTGCCTTTCGAGAGCCATGCCTCTTCTCTTTTGCTTGACCGACTGAGAACTCAGGTCAACATTGAGACGGTGGGACATGACCCGGGGATCTATCTCTGCATGTCTTCGTGGCACCAGGCTAAGACGTCTTGGCTTTCTTTCAAAAACTAGATTAACTTTTCTATAAGACTGGGTTCCAGGAGAGTGCCAATGCTGATGGACCGATCAGGGAACTCGGGGTCCAACATCACTTGATTTAGTTCCTCCACCGGGCCTACTCCGTCCTTGGCTTTCCTTGGATCCATCTCCTAGACATTCAGCATCTCTGCAATGGCCTTTCTGCACAGAAAGCTAACGTAACAACTTCGGGCGGTTGCTTGGTCTCCTCTTAGGCTTCCCAAACCCTGGGGGGCTAGGAACTTGACAACCAGGCTATATATAGACACAACGGTCATGGATTTATTTAGTATTGGCCTCCCAAGAATGACGTTGTATGAGGATAGAGCCTCCACAACCACAAAATTTTCCATCACTGAGACTTACTGCAGGTAGGTTCCCATCAAGACTGGTAGGTCGATCATCCCAAGCAGTTGTGTGGTTTAATCGTTAAACCTGACCAAGGGAGTCGCCACCGGTCGGAGCCTGTCCCTTGATATCCCGAACTGATCAAAAGCTAAGACGAACAAAATGTCCGAGGAGCTACCTATGTCCACTAATACCCTCTTTACCATATAATTATCTATAGAGAGTGTCACCACTAGCTGATCATCGTGGCGGTAGTGCAGGTCCATTACATTATCGGATGAGAACGTTAGCACATCACTCGGTGGGGAGTTGGCTGATTGGATATGTAGGACATCTGCTCGAGATGGCTGAGCATGCCTCTCTCTGGCTGACCGTGAAACCCCTCCACCTGATGTTCTGAGGGGTTGCAGCTGCTTGGGACCTTGGGTGTCTGGCCGAGGTCATCTATCCGCGGTGATAAACTCTACAAGGTGACCGTGCTCAATCAACTTCTTAATGGAAATCTTTAACTCAAAGCAGTCCTCTGTGTCATGACCGTGATCTTTGTGGTACCAGTAGTACTTGTCCCGGTTTCTCTTCTCGGGTGGGTTCTTGATCTTTGTCGGTTGTTTGAGCAGCTGCTAAGCTTCGGCGGCGACCATGACTTCCTAGATAGGCTGAGAAAGAGGTGTGAAGGCGATCGGGGCCTGGTCTCGACCGCCCCTCTGTTGATCCTGCTTTGACTTTTTTCCCCAGCCCTTCTCAAAACCCTCGCGTTTCCATTTAGGTTTTGGGGACTCAGCTCTGCAAAGCTGGTGCATTTGGACTTCAGGAACTCCTCTGTGTTGATGTATTTTCCAACCCTCTCTGAGAGTTCAACTAGGGTGGCCGGTCGGTCATGGTGGAATGACGTGGCAACCTTGGTATGCTAACCCCCGAGCAGAAGGCTGTGATCGCAACCGTTTCATTCAGGTTACGGATCTAAAGCTTCTGCTGATTGAAATGGTTGACATAATCTTTTAGGGATTCTCCCTTGCACCGCTTAACGGCCAAAAATTGGGTGTCTAGCTATGATCGGTCAAGCATCCCCACGAACTAGCTGACGAAGAGCTTGTTGAGTGCCTTGAAATCGTTGATCATTTAGAGTTTTACTGTATGGAACCACTGTACGGCTGGGCCTTTAAGGGTGCTGGGAAACGCTATGTAGAGCAGTTTGTCGGCATTGGTGACCAACGCCATCTGGGCCTTGTACATCCGGACATGATCGGCCGAGCTCCTTGAACCGTCATAAGAGTCAAGATGCGGTTGCTTGAATTTACGAGGAATGGGGAATCCTGTGATCCGAATAGTAAAGGGTGACTCAATTTTAGTGTTGGTGTAATCGCACCCTGGCCTGTAACTCAACTTTTCAATCTGTTGCTACAGGTCGTTGATTTGGGCTTTGACGCCCTCCTTCCTGATCTCCCGCACCGTATCCGTGTGGTAGGTTGGGTCGGATGATGAAGCCTCTTCTTCAAAGTTCGTTGTGTGCAAGGATGAGGCATGACTCTGACTCTGAGTAATCGTGTGCCAAAGATCCCCGTGGCTCATGGCCGGGTGTTCTTGGGTCGATTCTCGGGGTGTTTATACCTGCCCCTCCCTTCTAGCTGCGTGCCGGCTATTGATAATCTCTCTGGCATCTCCTGCCCAGCTTGGGTTGCCCCGAGTATGTTGCTAGGTCCGCTCAAGACCCCAGCTATGCTCATCGTTCCTGGGCAGCCTCAGAGTCGGAGGGGATACTGGAGCTGTACGGGCAAGCCAGACAGTCCACACAGGCATGCTATGGCGTGCATCATCCCCGAGCTTATTCTCGGCTTGATGGGGTTTGACTTGTCAGGCCAGCAATGCATCGATCTGCTGTTGAGTTTACCACTGGCCCTCCAGGAGTTGCGCAAGAGCCGCGGTGATATGCTCGAAAGTCATGGAGGCAGCTAGTTACCCGGCCTATGAGTCCGCCTGACCTGTTGGGGCAGTCTTATTACCCTTCTTTGGAGGCATGACAATCAATTAAGTAATTTGTTTTTCTGAGAAGATTTGTCGCTTCACAAAGACGGCGCCAAACTAATGATGCCAAAATTTGGTTAGTGAAAGTAAGAGGCAGACAAAAGGAATTTATATGTGGTTCGGTCCTATTAACGAAGGAACCTACATCCACGGGGTGTGTCAGAGCACTTACATTATGATGTGAACGTCATCAGGAGTCTTTGGTGAACCAACATGCTTGGAACTACCAGAGACCGGCCGGGCAGAGTACGCATGCAATATAAAGTTGCAATTCTGTGTGAAAAAGCAATCCACTACGATGGGGGTGAGCGGTCTCTCTTATAGGGGCAAACGACCACTTGTACAAGGTAAGTAAACTAATTAGGAAGCTCAATCTAATTACAATTGTTTAACATCAATCATGGGGTTTTCCTAAGCAGATTAGGAAACAACTTGCACTTTCCATTAGTCTTCTAGCTGAGATAGGAAATTGCCTGGAAGCTTGTGGGGCAAGTAATGTTTCATGCTCGGGCTGTGCATACTGCGGAATAAGCCCATACCATAAGCCTGGGCTATGGGCCCAGACCGGGCGGTCTTGGCCGGATGACCCGGGATGGTTATGTAGCGAGTGCCCCTTCTGGATGACTTGGCACCCCCTTATTGAGGCGGCGTAGTTTGACTTTAACCTGATATTTTTGTACATATCAGGTTTTGTTGTCTAAAAGTGACTTAATATTATAAATTCAATTGTTTGATTAGTGTCTATTTTTTATACAGAGTCTTTCCTCTAACTAATGATTAAACCTCTCTTAAAGTCAGTTCATTGTCAAACTTACATATCGTTCATTCTAATAAGACTAGATAAAAATAATTAAATTTAGATTGAACCAGGTCCTATTTTGAGAATAAATATTGATAGTAACTGAGCTACCATGTCACTAATATAATGGAAAGTTGGGCTCATGTGGAAAGGGATTCCTCTATAAATAGGGAGACAAAAAGATGGATGAAGGGATTCGATTAGGTTGGGAACTTGGGATACATGTGGTGGGCACCTTAACCCGAACTCGAATAATTTTTTACCAAATCGAACCCGAACTGAATTAACACCCAAACTAACCAAACTGAATCTTCAAAATATCTTTCAGTTCAGATATTGGAATAGGATACTATCTCAAACTAGAAACGAACTTGAAACTTCTATTGTTAATAACAGAACCCAAACCGAATTACCTGAACCCGCATCGAATTATTACCCGAACTAACCGATTTAAATTTTCGAAATACAGAGTATATTTCAATTCGAATTCTGGTATAGGATAATTGTCATCAACTCCAAGCGACCCCGAACTTTTCAAGTATGCCTGTAAATACCACGTCTCTTCTATAACCGTCGTGCTCAATATTTTTCCCTATTTTGGACCGTCTCAAACAAGAGAATATATTGTTCACCCTTTTTGGTTCACCATTGCTCACCCAGAACTTCACTAGGTGACATGTGTCTCATTTTATTCTCATTGTATCCCTGTACGATCAACATAATTACTGTAATGAGACACATGTCACCTACTAGTTGAGCAACAATCTCTCCTCAATTTCAAACAAGTCCTTCAAACCACGAGAGAGAAAGAGCATTGAATGTGCTCAGCAACTTCTTTGAACATACACCTCTTGCCTCTTCACTTCTAACTACTATTTCCCTCCTACATTCACTCTCTCTCTCTCTCTCTCTCTCTCTCTCTCTCTCTCTCTCTCTCTCTCTCTCTCTCTCTCTCTCTCTCTCTCCATGCACTTTTCTTCCCCACCAAAAATCTCTATTTAGTGTGCACGTCTGACCTTCACATTTCCAAGTACTCAACCAAACCCTTTTCAGCTATGAACCCCAACCCATCATTACAGTCTGTAGAAAATGGAATTTCTCAAAAGGTGCTATTTCTTTACCCTCTTTTTTCAACATTGTTATATTTTCATTTATATTCCTCTTGCCCTTTGTTTATTTTTCCAACCTATTTACTCTTTTAGTATAAAGTCCCTCAATAGAAAATATAGTTATGTGGGATTTTTCATAACTTTTAAAATTTAAATTTATCTCATAACTAGTTATGTGAAATTTTGTAACATAAGGATTTGATTTGATTAAGTTTTGTTATTTAGGTACTTTTGACCAAAACTAAAAACGAGTTGCCCTTTAGACTCAATTCGTCCAAAATGTTATGTAGGGGAAGTTGCAGAGAGATTTGAAGAAGAACGGGATAGGAAGAAGTTTTCTCAAAAAGGAAAAAAAAAAAAAAAAAAACTAGTTATTTAGTTATAATATTTTGTAATTTTTCATTTTTTAGTTTGGAAGCATTTATTTTCAAATTTTTGAGTAGTTTAAGGAGTTTAAATGGTAAATTTAAGTCCCATTAGGTTATTATATAAGTTATGAGTGTTTTAGGAATGATATGCCTTGGTTTCCAAGTTATATAAAGTCTTTAATTAGGTAGGAAAGAATACAAACGAATTTACTTTCATTTCCTAATATGATTAGGTTTGTTAGCTTATAAATAAAGGTTATGTAAGCCTTCTAAGGCATTAGTGCCCGTGTGAAGTTATAGCAAGCCAAAGCAGAAGAAGTATGGTCCTTACAAGATCATTGCCAAAGTGAGCAACAATGCCTATGTGATTAATCTACCGGAGGATATGAGTATTTTGCACACTTTCAACATTTCAAACATTTATGAGTATCATTACATCCAGATTATAACTCGAGGTCGAGTGTTCTTCAAGTGGAGGGGACTGATGTAGGGGAAGTTGCAAAGAAATTTGAAGAAGAATGGGATAGGAAGAAGTTTGCTCAAAAAAGGAAAAACAAGTTATTTGATAATAAGATTTTGTAATTTTCGTTTTTTAGTTTCGTAGGATTTTATTTTCATATTTTTGGGTTGTTTAAGGAGTTAAAATAGTACATTTAAGTCCCAATAGGTTACTATATAAGTTAGGAGTGTTTTAGGAATGATATGACTTGGTTTCCAAGTTATATAAAGCCATTAATTTGTTTTGCACTGTCCTTAAGAACAATTCTGCCCCTGTAAATCAGTGACTCAATGCACAAGGTCACAGCGTTATATTCTCCAGGATTCAGCAACCAAGAGTAAATTGAGTACTCAGAACTTGCTCTAGAAAAACCAGTGTAACGAGACAGTACCACCCCTATGTGCGAAGGTACAATTCGAGTCCGCAGGACGTGCACGCACAAGTCTCGAAATTCAAGCCAAATTGGTCTCCCAAATTTGGGATTTGCAACCCCCCCCCCCCCCCTGCGCGCGTGTGAGAGAGCCTTTCTAGTATATAATCTTACAATACTTAGAATGAGAGATCATATATAAGAAGTGAAAGATTCTTGTAAAATTTCAATGTGGGATAGTAGTCAAAATCATGCTTTTAACTTGGATTTGGGTTTTTGAAATAAAGAGGCTCTTGGCCCATGGTTTGGTTTAACATGGAAAAGCCCAAACAAGTAGATAAGCCACAAAGTTTATGAACCCAAAACAATTAATCCAACATAATTAGGCCACCTATTTCAGAACAATGCCTTGGCCGATCCCCTCTAGGGCCATTCCAACATTCCACTCGGGCTCAAAAACCTTTGGGGATTTTTGGGTGCAAACAATTGCCCCCCAAAAAGTCATATCACATCCCGCCCGCCCTTGATTGATGTGACATTTTGAATTTGAAAGCTACCACGTGTCCAGCATACAGAGGTTGTCAGATCTCAGAAATCCCACTAGTTACTCCACATTAAATGCTCCAACGTATAAAATGAAGGGATTCTCAAAAATCTAGTCACTTTTCCTACTCTTCCTCGTCTTCTTCATTTCCTCTCAGCAACTCAAAGTTTCTCTCTCTAAAACCCCCATTTTTTTCGACTTCAATACACTGAAATGGCACCCAAAACTACTCTAGCGGCATCTTCTAAAGGAATGAAAACATTCCTGGACGCCCCTCCTCCACAAAATCGGTGCAAGGAGGTAATGCATCTATCCAATACCCATGCTGTAGAGATTAGTACCGACTACTTTCTCACTACCATACTTTCGATGGTTCTTTGGTGGCGCCGTGTCTGGGCACAATGTTTCGCAGTAATCCTCCAGCAGCTTTTAGCCCTTACTTCTCTCCAGTGGTGAACGAGTCATTCGTCCAACTACCCACTCATTGGAGCATGATCTGGACTGCCACCCATCCCATCAGGGGTTAGCCCACACCTGTCTCAGATTGGGACAAATGGGTCACAAGGGTTTCGGCTTCAAAGACTGAACTTTGGAAACAAACAGGCATTTATGATGGTATTAGGCTTAGATGGTCTAAGTTGGAGATATACCGACTGCTTTTCTTTTCTACTCTTTTCTTCTAGTCTTCTTCATGTAATGGGTTCCTTTTCTGTTGTGGTCCGATGAGGCCAATTTTTAAGGACATCAGCTACCTACTCGGGCTCTATCCTCACGGACAAGAAGTTATTCCAGGCCTTGATGTTGGAACGGCTAGCTTCTCCTACCCCCAACAAGAATCTGTTACAGATGGGGCTATGTCCTATAGGCCGATTATAGCTTTTGGAGGTTTTCTGACTGCCTCCATTGGTCAGGAAGGAATGGAAGTGTCCAATACATAACACATGGCGTTCCTCATCTATTGGCTGAACAGGTATCTTTTCTGCTCAACCAGCCAGGCCATAACAAAGGAGCATACTACTTTAGCTCTAGCTCTGGCCTCTGGGAATCCTTTATCCTTAGCCACTCTGGTCTGGGCTCATCTAGTCCGAGGTATGATGGACTTTGTTTATTCGGGCTTCAGCTCTGGAGGCAGCCTGATCTGGATTCTCCACCTCTGGCTGTACTCGTATTTTCTAGGATTCTGACCAGTAGCCTATTCGCTGGCTGACGTTCCCATTTTTGCCGTCCACTACGTGGACATTGCTCCTTCATCGCATTCTTTTCAGGAATGTTTTTCATTCTTTTACAAGGGATGCGCTAATCAGGCTGCCCCTCTCTTCACACACTTTTCCTCTCTCCATTTCCCAACATTTTTGCAACTCCCTCATAACCTTTCTAACTGGAGTCCGGGTACCCAGGCCACTTACAACAAAGTTTTCTCCAGCTACTTAGTGGCTAAGGACATTACATTTAGTCCGAGCATACCCTCTAGTAATAAGTATAGAGCTAAATATTATTTTGCTCCTCTCTACGCCCTTCAATTTGGGCTGTCACAGCGGGTTCCAGTTCTGTCGGCCATTATCGTGAATGTATACTAGGTTGAGCGGGGCCTGATTGTAAATGACGAACAAGTAAAGAAAATAAAATAACGGTCAGACAGGATGAAGACGACATTTTCCTTCATGTTGTTCTCAAGCCGACCGATCCTATCTGAAGAATTTGAGAAATGGTAGTCTGAACGGATCACCCAAATATTCCGGAGTGCTGCCTCTGAGGTACTACCACGATTTGCCATGTCATCGGCCGTTGAGGCCAACATACCTGCTATTGCCCCTATGGTAACCCGCAAGAAATAGGTAGCGAAGAGATGGACTCCCAAGAAGGCGTCAAGCCAAGGGTCGTCCAAGAAGAAAAAATAGACTATAACCTCATCCACTTAGGTATCATTCTTCTCTTTCCTCTTTGTCCGATTCACCTCTTCCATTTTCTTACTTTTTTTTTCATTTCAGCTTGTGGACGAGGACTCTGGGGAAGACATACCGCTAACCGGGCAGACCCTTAAACCACAACCAGCCAAACTTTCTGATGCCCGAGCACGAGTCCCACCAGCCGATCTACCTGTTTCAATCTCTCCTGAACGGGCGGCAGCCTTCCTTGAACAAGTTATAGTGAGGGTGGTCCCCATCAAAGTTGTACCACCTCTGAGTCCCTCAGACAGAGATGATGATGCTGATCCTACTGTAGGATCTATGTCCGAATAGGTAACACTTTCATTTAATAGTAAAGACTTGCCTAGGGTTGATGCTATTGTGGAGGCAACTAACCAAGAGGTCAGCTATCGGTCCAACCAGTGCTTGACCGTATCGGAGATGACTTGATCGACTGAACGAATTCCGCTGCTGCAACAAAATCGATCGTAGATGTTGTGGAAGAGACTACAGCGGCCGATATTATTACCCCTGTTCCTTTGGAAGAATCGGTCCCAACATTGAAGAACCAAATCCAGTAGGTATGGGCGCTAGAGTTGTGGAGGAGGAACAGTGGTGGCTCCTGCCCCTGAGCCAAGTCTTCAAGCATCCCAACCCTCCTTCTCACAGTCCAGCAGCGAGGCCGTAGTTCCATGAGACATACCAGTTTCCACATCCTCGTCTGCCCAGGTAATTTACTCTTCGTTCGGGTATATTTCCACTATCTTTTGCTTAGTATTTTAACCCCTAACATTGGATTCCTGAATAGGCCATCCCCTTGGGTCCAGAGCCGCTTATTCTTTTTGATGATTTCTTCACCGGCCTAGACCTTGGGCCATTTGAACTGGGTTCATTTGAGCTTGAGGCGGCCTCGCCTGCGAACATTCAATGATTGAAGGTCTTTCTTTTTGGGCTAGCTAACCATGACCTGACCAATCTTCCACCTGCTGCTGACGTTGATGCCGCCTTGAGTGCCCTTCTGGTAGATCGTTCGCTCTCAGCTTTCTATGTTATGGGAGATTCAAGAATGATTACTGGACTATCGTATCCTGGATCGATCAGCCTACACCATTGAAATTGAGGCTGAAGCCCATATTTATGCTAGGCAAAAAGCCCTACAGTTCTTCCAATCTGCCAAACAAAATACGAGGTTGGTAAGGTATCTCAAGCTAAAGTGATTGACTGAGATGCTTGGCTCCAAGCTCGTATCGCTACACTCAGGGCTCAATTGGAGCAGTGTGAGGCTGATATAGCTACCAATGATACGGCATTGGTAAAGGTGGATGAAGCCCTGGCTCACTTGGTGGAGATGCTTAAAAATGCAGCGACCAACTACTGGCCAGCATTCCAATCTTCTGTGCTTGGTCTCAAAAGCTTAACAAAGCCAAGCAAGATCGGGCTGGGACTAAGAAGACTTGGGAAGATTTAAGAGAAAAACTTAAGAACTTTGAGTCGGCCTAGAGGCTGACTTGTATTAAGTGTTCTTTTGTAATTCTGTAATTAATGTTTTATAACATAAGTTGTGTTCAGTGTTTATTAATTATACGAACACTTTTGATCATTTGGGCTCGTAATTAATGAGTAATTCATATTCTAAACCTGGATTCGGTATGTACCCTAGATCAATAGTCTCCCATAAAGTAGGATAATATGACTTTAAATACTGACCATTTATTAGCCTGGCATTAACCATTCCATCCATATCACACAGCCTGTATGCTCCACCCTTCTTGACTTGGTAGATGATGAAGGGACCTTCCCAGTTGACCGACCATTCACCATAACGGTTGGACTTGTCTCCGATAGGCAAAATGGCCTTCCAAACCAAGTCCTCTGTGCAGAAGGACTTCTCTTTTACCCGTTTGTTGTATGCTCGGGCAGCCCGCTATTTTTGTACTTTAAATGAGTCCAAGGCTGCTAACCTTGCTTCATCAAGTCCCTCCAACTTAGCTATCATGGGCTCGGTGTATTCAATGGACTCAAGATGATTTTGCAATGCCCTCCTAGTTGATCTGACTGTAACTTCCATAGGTAGCACAGCATCATGGCCATAGGTTATCATAAATGGTATAACCCTAGTGCTAGACCTCTTAGATGTCCGATAGGCCCAGAGTGCTTCAGACAACAGCTTGTCCCACTTCCTTGGGTTTTCATTTATCATCTTCTCAATGATCCCCTTGAGGATCTTGTTATTTGACTCGGTCTGCCCGTTTGTCTAAGCATATTGTGAAGTAGAATTGAGAATGGCAATTCCTCTACTTTCTGCAAAGGATGCGGTCTCTGTTCCTATAAACACAGACCCCTAATCGGTCGTTATTGTCTCTGGCAGGCTGAACCGGTGTATTATATGCTCTTCAATAAACTTAATCACAGTGGCCTGAGTCACCGCCCTGTAGGGTATGGCTTTGGCCCACTTTATAAAGAAATCTATAGCCATAATAATGAAACAATGATGGCTCGATGATGGTGGGAGTACTTTTCTAATTAAATCCATCGCCCACCCTCTGAATGGCCATAGCTTGAGAATAGGATGAAGCTCCTTGGCTGGAACCTGCTGAATCGGGCCATGCTTCTGGTAGGCTTGGCAGCCTTAGCATAGCTGATGTAGTCCTTTAGCATACCGGGCCTGTAATAGTTATACCTTCATAAGAGCCATTTCATCTTGGTACCGGCCTGATGTGCTTCATAGATACTTTCATGGACTTCGGCCACCACCTGCATGGCTTGTTTTTTGCCTAAGCATTTTAGGATCACATCATTGCCGATGGGTTTCTTGAATAATTCCCCATCAACTACCATAAATCGGACTGCGAATAGTCTGACCCTTTGGTCTACCCTAACATTTGGGTGTTTAAAGTATTCAATGATAGGAATTCTCCAATCATCGTCATCCATTAAAACTGAATTGGCTACGGTGTACCAGCCTCTCTTTGCCACTGATGGTAATGCTCAGACTTACACCAATATTGCTTGATTCTCCAAACCCTTGACAGAAGATGAGGCCGATCCTGCTCTGGCTAATCTATCGGCTTCCGTATTTGTTGATCTTGGAATATAACTCACGGTTATGTCATCAAACGAGTTCATGAGCTGAGTGGCCACGTAGTGAAACGGACAGAGTTCCTAGCTTTTTATCTAGAATTCACCAGATGTATGTCCGCTTATAACCCTAAGTCTCCTTTTATGTGCACGGATGATGCCCCTATGTCATGAGTATCTCAATTCCAATGATAAGTGCTCCGTATTCCACCTGATTGTTAGTACATTTGAAATTGAGCCGAAATGACACTTTTGTTTTTCTATATTTGGGTGATACGATAACCACCCCTACCCTAGCACCTTTTGAATTTTTAGACCCATCAAAGATTAATGTCCATGGGACTAAAGATGTGTTTAAAATTTTAAGTGCTAGTGACAAATCTCCCAGATCAGTAGGGTCTGGTGATCGGCCAAAAAATTGGCTATGGCTTGGCCTTTAACCGATTGTTGTGATCGGCATTGAATAGCAAACTCCATCAGGGCCAAGGTCCATTTTCCAATTTGGCCACGCATACTAGGTCTTGATAGCATATACTTCATCACATCAGTTTGATTTATATTATAAGTAGAAACAGGAAGCATATATGTTCTTAATTTTTGTGATGAAAAGCACAGTGCTAAGGACAACTTTTCAATTAGTGCATAGCGCTACTCGATTGGAGCTAGAATTCTACTTAAGTAATAAATAGTATGTTCACTGCCTTGCTCATTATCCTCAGCTAACGTACTTTCTATAGAGCAATTTGAGGCCAATATATACAATTTAAGACGCCTACCTTTCTTAGGTGGCATCAACACTTGGGGGGTTGACAAGTATTCATTTATCCCTTCAAAGGCTTGCTGGTAGCTATCCTTCTACTTGAATTCTTCATCAGTCTTGATCTTTAATAGTGGGGTCCACACCTAGGTCTTCCCTGCATAGTTGGAGATAAACCTCCTAAAGAAATTGATCTGCCCAAGTAGCCTTTGCAACTCTTTCTTGTTGGTTGGGGGCTTTGCTGCTTGGATAGCCCGAGCCTTGTTCTTGTCAACCTCTATACCTCTCTGGTCACTAGAAAACCCAAGAAGTTTCATGCTATAATGTTGAATACGCATTTGAGCGGATTTATCTTTAGCTTGTGAGCCCGCATTCTCTTGAATGCTTTCTCAAGGTCAGCCAAATGCTCGGCGTTGATTCTAGACTTAACCACCACATCATCAATGTATACTTCTATAAAGCATCCGATCATATCATGGAAGATGGAATTCATGGCCAGTTGATTGTTGGCTCTTACATTTTTCAGCCCAAATGGCATCGAAGGTTTCGATTGCCCCCGGGCACTGAAAGGTTGTCTTTGGGACATCCTCTTCAATAATGTAAATCTAGTTATACCCTAAATGCCCATCCATAAAGGACAAGATTGTGTTTGGTGGCCGAATCAATCAGTTGATTGGCCATGGGCATTGGGTATTCGTCCTTTGGGGTGGCCAGGTTTAGATTTCTGAAGTCAATGCACACTCTAAGCTTCCCATTCTTCTTTACCACTGGGACCACATTCGAGACCCATTCTACATACCTTGCAGTCCGAATGAAGCCAGCCCCAAGGAGTCTCTCAATTTCTTCCTTCACCTGTAGTGTAACTTCTGCTGACATACGCCTAGGTAGCTGTTTAAATGGCCTGAACCCCGATTTTATCGGTAATCAATGTTCCACCACTTCCCTAGATAGCCCTGGCATCTCATCATAGTCCTAGGAAAAATAGTCTTTATACTATGTAAGAGTGTTATTACCTCAGCCTGCAACTGTAGCTCTAGCATCTGACTTACATAAGTTGGCTTATGCTCTCATTCATCACCCAAGTTGACTTCCAGAGGGGGATCTTGAACGTCAGCCTTCAAATCATCCAGCTTTGCTATGGCCATTTTTAATTCCTCCAGTTGAATCTCTTCCTCTTTTGGCAGTTCTTCCTCATAGATACAATCGGCCAGGCTTACCCCATAATCGGTTGGGCTGATCTCTAGCCTTCTATCGGCCAGATATGCACACCATCTGGGCATGCTAGCCATTAGGGCCAGCAGTCTCTGGAATTCAGTCAATTGTAAATTCATCGATAAAGTCTTGTTCATAGGTCCTAATCGGTCTTAACTCTTCTGTCTAATTGGGATTGTAGTAATATGACTTCAAGTCTAGTGGTGCTTCATTACAGATTGTGGCTGCATTTGGCTTCCCAAGCTTGCTACATCCTAATAGCTTTATTAGCCCAATGTTGTCTTCATATAGTACTGCATTGGCCGTTTACACACGTGCTACGAACGGCCTTGTATTAGCCCCTAATACTTTTACCTCGCCCCCTCTCTAGAAAATTAGTAGCTGATGGAGAAGTAATATAGGAGTTATGATGAATCCAGTCTCGGCCTAATAGCGCATTGTACATGGTGATGTCTCCACGATAACGAAGGCAGTTATAATCGTCTTGCTTCTAACGGTTAACTCCAAAGGTAGGATACCCTTGGTTCTTGAGGGTGTCCCCATGGCTTTGTACATTCATTTCAGTCAGAATCAGTTCTGACTCAAATTTTGGGAGAACCCTTAACATGATATGGGGCATGATGTTGATAGTAGATCCTCCATCGACAAGAATTCTGTTGATTGGGACCCCTTCAATATGTCCCTTAACATACAAAGGCTTCAAATGCTGAGACATTTGATAGGTGGATTTTTCAAAAACCACTGTGATAAGCCCTGTTGACCTCTGTTTGTCTTCCATTTGTTGCCTTTTTGGCCTTAAAATGGAGATCTTAGGTCGATCGGACTGTTGGTCAGTGGAGTCCGCATTTTTACTTGTACCTCCACTATTTCAAGTGTAACGGTTTTGCCACCTGTAGACATCCAATTTTGACCACACTGATAGGATTTAGGGTAGACAATGTCTTGGAAGATTCGATGATAAAAAGTACCCCGTGGAAGGTATTGGATTCTACACAATCAAAAGATCGAACTCCGAAAAGTGACTTCAAGCTCAAAAAAGCCCTTTTTTGTGCATAAATCCCGATTTTTGACAAAATCATCTCTCAAATTCATATTTACTCAGGGTTATATAAACATAAAGTGTTCTAAATGCAGTATTCCAGGTAACCAAAGATTCAATTTCAACGAAACACTCGCAATCGATGCACATTGAAAATCAATTTTGAAAAAGAAGTCCTTTGATTTTAAAAAGATGACGAAAGTTCCAGAGGACTTCCAGACTTCAATTGAACCTCAATTCTCATTTTAAATTCTCCTGGAATATTTTTATACTAAAATTCAACTCGACAGCTTTCCAATGATACATAAACGAACAATTTTGGACACCAAAAAGTATTTTTAGAAAAATCTGGAAAGGCGGTGCACGTAATATTTAAAACAAGGCTTATAGGCAACCAGGGACCAACAAAAGAAGGTGGTGGGTCCCACAAAGGGGTAGCAGTTCTACACTTAATTGCCGCCTATATATGGTGTCCTCCATCAAGATTTTTGAGTTATAAACCCTTCTAGAGGCTTCCCACTACAAGGAAATTGCCCAAAAGCTGCGTTTTGGCACTAAAATGGCCATTTTAACCATTTGTTGATCTCTAAAATCCCAGTCTTATCCCTGAAACTTAAGAGTTAAGTTTTCAAAACTCTATATATAGATCCCATGCATCTCATATAAGGGAGAGGTTAGATCATCTTTGAATATCTTGAGAGAAGCTTGGAAGATCCTTAAGCACACTTTGAATATACTTGAAGATAGAATCATAAATACTTTCAATTTAAGAGATTTCTAGAGAGAGAATTATGAATTGAAGTTTTCTAAACTAATCCTAGGCTAATTATATCACAATTTGACATAAATTGCCTCTCTCAACATCCATGGATGAGTGCTTGAAGAACACTTGAAGAAGACCCTTCAAATCAACTTTGATTGATAATTGAGAATCCTCCAAGAGGTATACATCACAATTCATCGCTAATTATTACTTTTGTATATAGATCTATAAGGTTTGGATCTAGCTTTGTTTTGTTTTGTTTTCTTTGTTAGAACACTCATTTTTTCCCTCTCTTGTTCTTCACACACTCACATGACTAGATCCAAATCCTCTTTGATTTTGTTGATAATTCTTAATTAGAGATTGATTTTCACTTTGATTTTCAATTTTGATTTCATTCTTCTACTTTAGTTTAGATCCATGCAAACATCATTACATATATGTATCTATTTTGAATTCTATGATGGCTTGAAATATGATCTATGAGAAGGATGATTCCTATGTTCATACCTTTCTCTTGATTGTTCCTATTACCTAGAATTCCTATTGAATTTGATCTCCAAGAGGATATTTGTAAGTCCCTTTGATCCATGATCTAAAGTTCTCCATAGAACTTAAGGGCTAAATTGATTGGAAATTATTATAATTAAGTTGATTTATGAGTTTGATCTCTCTAATAAACTTCAACCATCACCTAAAATGCTTTTCTCACACTTTAAAATGAACTAGTCAAAATTCAGCAAAGCAGATTGGTTTTATCCATAAGATTTGGTCCATCAAAATCCATAGTTTGATGGATTTCAAATTTTCTAGGTAAACTTTGATGAATTAGTTTTTATCGATCCGTTTTGAGAATTACTATGATCCATATGCTATTTTTAGAAATTGTTAAGAAATCGGTTGACAGATTTGAACATAGTTTCTCTGTGCTTGAATTTCAAAAAATGTATGATAGATAACGATGATTCACTTTTTAGGGATGATTTCTAACTAAGCTTTTGAAGTTGATACAACTATTCTGGAATTTTCTAAGTTTAATTATGTATACAAAATGGTCATACATTGATCACTCAACAACAATTGATGAATAAAATTTGGTTCAGAACTCATCCAGGATAAATGGATGAGAGATTAAAAGCCTAGATCAACTTGATTAACATGATTTATGAACTTCTATTATGTCTTGCATTCCTTTGTCAACTGATACCAAATTTCCAGAATAATAGAGTCTGTTTAAAATAGTTTTTCAGAGACCTTAAGTTCATGATATATCCATGGGATTATTTTTGTCATAAACTAAAATGAAATAGCTTTCTTTGACACCAAATAGAGCTTCAGGTGATTTTTGTAGAATTAATTATGACTTTTACAAGAACGGTGGACAGTCCTAATCCACTGTTCCCAAAACTCTTATTTCTCAAACTTTAAAAATGCTAATGAGGTCTTACTTTTTGGAAAAGTTCCTTAAGACATGTATCTAACTTTCTGCAAAAGTATTTTAACCCAGCTCATGTTTAAGACTACTTTTTATAGGATTCATTAGAGGTTGTTGAATCTGGAAATTTGATTGATGGCATATTTTCCTTGTTTATCATGCATATCATCTGTTTGCTTGAATTTTTGCAATGCTTGGGTATCCCTTGGTGTCTTAGTGCAATGAATTGAATCCCATGGATCTGGGCTTCAATTTGTGGATTTGCCTCATCTACATGTGGCTTAGTGCTCATGTATCATGTACTATCTCTACCCCTTCTCTTAAAATTTTTCTAGGTTTACAACTTTTTTTCAACGACACAATTCCTTTAGGATAGTCCCCGTTTATGTGCTTATATGTTAGAGACATATTATCTAGGATTTTTGCATGATTACATTACACGTTTTCTTTCTTTTGCTTTTTACTACTCCGCTTTAGCCAACCCAATGTAAGTCTTCTTGTTCCCTCTTCCATATCATGACACGTTTCCTTTATTTGCATCGGTCCTGGGCGGGACTAGCCACTGTGAGTATACCTCTCTCTTGTATTGCATGTACATCCAAATGCTATTTGATTTAATCTCTTGAAATGATTTTCACTAGATGTTCCTTTTACCATGTATATATATTATCTAGTATGTTTGAGGAAACAACACCAATTATGAATTAAGAACAAGGATATTTGAATCTAGGCCTACCGTTCGATAAGGCGAGAAAGAGGTGCTTTCGTTCTGCTCAGGCTCCTTCCCCTCTCGTACCAAGACACCCGAACCTTGTTCTGGTGATGAAGGGCGACTAACCTTATTCAATTTTGGGCGAGTCAAATTTGCTATCCTAATTCCCGATAAAAATTAGGTGGCGACTCTTTGTCTCTAGGATCGCATGAGGAAGTTCTTGTTCCTTGAAGTGTGCTCCTTGGATACGTCCTGGGACACTGTCAAGGAACGCCAGGCCCCCTCTCCACATTTTCATGGTCCACAATCAGGCTACTCTATAGGGGATTTGAACATGAAACTTAGAGTTTCTTGTTCTTCGAGGGTTTGACTTGAGCTAATGAATACCCTTGTTATTAATTCAATAATCGTACATGTTGTTTCTACCTGCATTTGCACTTGCATTGTTCTTTCACCGCGACTGCTTGAGACCATTACCTTGAGGTTGGAGGGCCCCTTTTCCTCCATTTGTCAAGAGACTTTGGTAGCAAGTAGTCACCGTTAGCCTTGTACCGTGTGTGGTATATAAAGCCCTTGGCTTGCTAATGGACCCTTTATGAGACTAAAATCCAGCCTTGGCATATAGTTTCTATAGAACCCTTCAATTAGGATCTTGATTATCATCTTCGATTAGGACAATGTGATGAATTATTTACGTTTGCCCATAAGGGATTATGTGGATGATGAGGACGTTCATGCAAAGGCATCATCAAACCTTGTATGGTAGATTCCTCTAGAGTAGTATGGTCTTTATCCGAACATCAAATCATTATTCAATAACTATTTTTTAAAAATTTGAAAATACAAGCACTTCTTTGAAAAACCTTAGTCTTTTGAAAATTCCGGGAATATCTCTTTTGAAAATTTGCTTTGAAAAAATCTTTCAAAAAAAATTCTCCCTAGATTTTAGAGAATTTCAAAATTCCTATTTTGGTTTTCAAAAATCATGTCACACTCTGATGATTTAATTTCAAATTTCTCCTCTCAGATTTTAGAAATTCCAATTTCCTACCTTAATTTTAAAGAATCATGATTTCGCACCACAAGCATTAATGGTTCAAAAATGCTTTTTGAAAAATACATATCTCGCCCATTTCTCTCAAGATTTTCATGAAAAATTCAATTTGTAAACCTGAGCCATCAAGAATTTCAAAGCTAAAATCCTTGGATGATAATTGGATTAGTAAGGTGATTAGCATACTCAAGGAATCTTATGTGTTTATGTGCTGATATGCTAGGTCTAAGCGAGATTAAGGTGCATTGCATTTAAATTAGATTGCATTTCATCTGCATTACATACACTGCACGAACAATGCATATACAACTCACGAGTGCGACGCCTCTAATATACTTTTGAAAAGAAAAAGATTTGTTTTCCTCATAATTTTGAAAAAGATTTCTTTGATTTAAGAATATTTTTTTGAAAAGGAATAGATTTTGCCATCATTGATTTCAATCCACTTTTGTAAATACCATTCTTTAAAAATTCTTTTCCAATAAAGATACCTGATTATTTGAAAATCCCTAATAAACCAAAAGAGAAGATAGGACCAAAAAGTTTTACTTCTTCCTGGGTCAGAGCTCCGAGCAGTCGTTTGATCATATCAGTGTTTGAAAAAGGAATAGTCCAGTCAAATAGGGTTAAGGGTATGACGTACGAAGCCGATATGGAAGCCAGGTTTGCTGCAATGCAAGCTGCGTTGGATCAGAGCAAAGAACAGAATTGGGAACAACTTGCCACTATGATGAGAATGATTGAGCAGCTGGCTAATCTGCCACCACCACTGCCTTCGGTACGTCACTAGGAAGAAGACTTTGGGGAGACAGTTCAACCAAAGGTTCAGCAAGATCAGGAGACTTAGGATAAATTGGCTAAGATCGACAAACTAGAGAGTGTGATCAGAAAAAGCAAAGGGGTGGATGAGTATTTGTTCAACGTTGAAGCGTTGTGTGATGCTCCGAAAGCCAAACTCCCAGAGAAGTTTAAAATGCCGCATATTGAATTCTTCAATGGAACTAAAAATTCAAAGAGCCATCTGAGGCTTTATGTAGGAACTTTGCAGCCCATGGGCATTGGGCCTGACTTCTTTGCTCTGTTATTTCTGAGAGTTTTGAGTGCAGCAGCACTTTCATGGTACCTGATGCTAGAACCAACCATAACCAGAGATTGGGAGGCATTGGCCAAAGCTTTCATGGCTCAGTATTCATGCAACCAGTCATTTGATGTAATTGCAAGAGATCTAAAGACCACTATACAGGAGTATAGGGAATCCTTCATAGGTTTCCTTACTCGTTGGAGGGCTAAAGCTGCTCAGATGACTAGCAGGCCGACGGAAAAGGATCAAGTCTGAATGATCATCAGAAATCTATAGACTGAGTACTTAGAGAGGCTAGAGTTTCAGTCCATTATGAGCTTTGAACAGCTATTTAAAGTGAGGACTTTGATAGAGGATGCCATCAGGGATAGAAAGATTAAGAAAGAGAACATGAGCAATCGGTACAGAAAGACAGAGAGGCCAGTCTATCATTAGTCTGCTGACATCAACACACTATCTCCTCAGCCTTTCTAGAAAGAGCGTCAAAGCTTGGCTAATGCAAGAGGAAATCAGAACCAGAAGCAGCCAAAAGAGAAAAGAGAATTTTCTAATTTGGGAATGTCACTAAGCACCGCACTTGAGAGGATGCTAGAAAAGGGGTATTTGTAGAAATTGGAACCCAAACCAGAGCCTAATCCACTTCTTCTGGGTTTTAAATTGAATACGATTGTGACTTTCATCAAGGCCGTGGACATAGCACAGATAGATGCTGGAGACTTCACCATGAGATTAAAGATTTGATTGAAAAGGGGGTCATCTCCCCTCCTCCCACTCAGCCAAATGTTCAAAAGAATCTTCTCCCTAATTATAAGGGGAACCTGCCAAATGTCAATTTTATAGAAGAAGGGTCTCAGATTTATAACCCTATGATCTACACCACATCTTCAGATCAACTAGCTGTGGATGTTCAGCTCCCAAAAAATGCCAAAATTTATATCTTAAGGAATATGGAAGAAGAAGAAGAAGAAGAAGAAAAAGAAGAGTGGGTCGAAGAAGCATTGGCTTTTAAAGAAGAGATAACCAACGAAAACCTCACAATTGAATGGTGGGGTCCTAATACCGTCATTGATGACTCGATCTGGTATGAAGAAAAAAAGCCCATAGAAGCAGTCACCGAGGAAGAAAGCACTAGACTGATAGAAGAGTTGGTGGAGTCTGTGAAAAGCCTTGAATTTAAGGATAATGATCTCATTGCAATGATGGGAGAAGAAGAAGATTGGTGGTATGATGATGCAGATTATTCCGTCAATAGCACCATCGCTGATGATTCTGTTTGGAAATTCACTACTGGCACTAAAAGTTAGCCAAAGAACTTGAGTCTATCTGGATCACCAATGTAGCCAACCACTTGACCCGTTCTGGGCATCATTTCAAACCTCATGAGTTAGAAAATCGCAGTAAAGAAACATAGAATGAAAAAGAAGTCGTCAAAGCAAAAGAGGCTGATAAGGGAACCAAGAGCGATGAAGAAGATGAAATCCTAAAGCAGCTGAAGAAATCACAAGCCTAGATCTCGGTATGGGGAATGCTTATGACCTCTCACAAACACAAGCAGGCTATACTCAACACGCTCAATCGATTGGATGTTTCTGTCAACACTACCCCTGAAGATCTAGTGAATATGATCTCTTCAAAGTCTCGCAGGCCTATAATCACATTCATAGATGAAGATTTGCTGTCAGAAGAGGCACACCACAATAGGCCTCTCTACATCACTATACACTGCTTGGGAATAAAGTACCAGTTTGCTTGGTAGATAATGGATCAGCTTTGAATGTGTGTCCTCTCTAAACAGCTCTCAAAATGGGACTATCTATTTCGGAACTCTTGCCATCAACACAGACTGTAAGGACCTATGATAATACTAAAAGGGCTATTGTAGGAATGATTAAGCTGAAAATTGAAGTTAGACCATTGAACAAAGAAGCTGAATTCCAAGTGATTGATATTCCAGCTGTTTTAATCTACTATTGGGACGCCCATGGTTATATGTAAATGATGTAGTCCCTTCCACTCTCCACCAGAAAGTCAAGTTCATATGGAAAGAGGATGTGGTTACAATCTTTAGGGACAGCTGGATCAAGGAAGAAGGGACAAGCCATTGCCCTGTGCTAGAAGTCCAAACACCGGAAGAAGAAAATGAGCTGGGAGGATTCAACTTTATGGGAATGATAGATGAAGGAAAGAAACTGTATGGGGTTCAGCAAAAGAAATCCGTTTGGGATCGACTCAACTATGACAAAGAGAAAGAAGTTACGTTGCGGACAGATGGCTCTTCTCAATTCTCTAGCTCTTTTTTCATGGATAGATGAGGTCACCGGTATTGATCATCTACATTTCAGATATTTTGGCCTTAGTACACTCTTTTAGCTGAGAAATATGAAATTTGAAGAAGATATTATGCATGCCGCCATTCGATGTTGGGATCTGAAATTCCATGTATTTTGGTTCGAACATCAAGAGATCTTACCACTATTTGAAGAATTCAGTGCCATTCTCGATTTTAGCTCCTACTCAAATCTGATCCTTCCTACCATTCAGGCTAGATATGTAAAGAACCTATCATCACTCCTAAGTTGTTCTCCTTTTATTGCCCGGTCTATGATTTCTGATCAAGAGATTGATTTTCCCCGCCTATTTGCTCGCTATTGTACTACCATGGGAAGACATTTCGATCACTCCACATCTGGATGGGGTGCCTTGACATTAGCTATGATTTCGCACTTCCTATTTTCTTCTTCATCTAATGCCCTTATATCAGTTGCTTATGGACTTTGTTCTCGATAAAACCTTATGATGTTGGTGCTAGTAGAAACTCTAATGGGTTTAGATCAGGCACATACTGATCGAACTGTACTCCTTTCTGGTGCCCCTTTAGTACTACAAATTTGGCTTCTTGAGCGACTCAGTTTATTGGTATATCCTAGCGGTCTTTGCAGAATCCCTTCTTTGGATCAGAGGCAGGTATGAAGATTTTTCAGTAATCCTGAAGTTTGGTTCGTTTGGCTAAGCGGTCTCACCACCGAGGACATCTGTTGGGTCTATTCCCGTTAGGATTATTGTTCAGTTACTGTTAGATTTCCAGGGCGAAGTGGGATATGGCTTCTTAATTTGCATGCTACCACCTTTTCCATTCCATATAGAGTAGCCAGATAGTATGGCTATAGACAGGACACTTCTGAGGATGTTATTGGGGTTATGAGAGATTCAATTCTGCAATCTTCATCGATTACTACTTTTTCCACTGCATGGCGTAAGGGGATTGTGGCACCTTTTCCACGGATTCTTAACTCTATCTAGTTATTAGTTGAGTATTTTCTAGAGATCCAGAGGGTGATTGAAAGGCAGAGTCGAATTCAGTGGAGACATTAGAGAAGGCATTAAAGAAAGCTTTAAGCTTATAAATAAGTTATTGAATGATGATGTTTGGAAGCAGTTGCTTATTGAAGACAAAATGGATGCTTAAAAGAAAAACGCAAATCACAGTGATGCTCCACTTGAGATCAAGTCGAGTCTAGTCGAGTCAGTTTTGAGTCTTGTTGTCGAGTCTATCTGTTATTGAGTTGTTTTGGTCTATGTGTGGATATCGCAGGTTTTCTTCTTTTTACCCACAGCTTTTCTTTCAAATTTCAAAGAGTCGCCACTTAATTTTTAAAAGGAAAAATTAAGAAACCATTTTAAAGCAAACTGATCTTTTGCGAAACCAAAGATTAACTGGGTCCGGGGATTATGGAATGAGAGGGGAAGGAGCCCGGTGGACTAAAACACCTCCTCTCATCTTATCTTGCGATAGGCCTCTACTCAACATCCATTTAATCGAATTAATAATATAAGCATGCCCTCAATTAATACATATATAGGTATACATAACACAAGCATGTTGGAAATGGTGTAAAATTGCTAACGGTAAAATATCATTCATAAATCACATAATTCAACTAGCAAGCATCATGATATGCAATAAGAAACAAGAGAACTTACCCGGGATCCAGCAGCGATATTAAACATGCAATGCATACATGCAAAAGAAAGTCCTAAACAAAGGTCTCTAATCACATATACACATAAGGCAAATCCTAACTCTAAGGTGTTGCGCGTGGAGTTGAAAATTAATTAAAATCAAAGTATAGAATTGAACTAGAGAAGGGATGAGAAGTTGTACCTCAAATGCGCTAAAAAACAAAGGTTAGTACACATGCTTTAGACAAGATATAATATCAAAGATTAATTAATCCTAAGTCATGTTCAACTAGATACAATTTAGACAAGAGATAAGTCCTACTTATGCATATGAATATGTATGAATGAATGCATGAATATGAACAAGAATGAGATATGAATTCATTCACTAATTTGGATCACTTAGCCTCTGGATTTAAGCTAAATTATCATTATTCAAAACATGATTTGGATTCCAAGGCATTAGGAGACCATTTGAGTTCCAATAAATAAGATTAGACAAAAACAGGAGCAGTTTTTTATGAATTATAGAGAGCAGACCAGGTTTTCCAAAATAGAAATAAACTACTTCCAACGGTTTGATCTTAATGATTTTTGGATATGTTATGCCTCTGTGAGTCTAGTTTCTAACCCAAAAATAAAATCAAGGTTTCAACGGTTAGATCTCCGGGAATATGGAAAATACTAGACCTCACTCATGATTTTACAACTCTCTGTCCAGAGATCTTGTATGATTTTTTAAAAATAGCAAACAAATCCAAATTGCTTCATTCTTTTTAGGGAACCTTCCTAACACATTAAGGTTCTTATAAAAAAATTATTAGAGGTCATGAAAACTTGGTTAGAGCTCTGATCTATCAATTTTAAAACCGATTTGTTGTTCTGAAACTATTCTGAAATTCTGGACAGATTGTGGTTGTCTCACAAAACTCATGATCAAACCATTCTAAGCATAAGATCTTACCAAAACAAAAATTACAGTGGTAAAACAATATGTTATTGACACTTTCCCGTTGGTTTCACTTGATTTCAACGGTTAGATTTCGAACTAAAAATCTTTGATCAAAAACAGTTTGTGAACCCACTGTTTTTTTATTTTTGTTAGTTTCACTTTGTTTATTGGCCTCAACTATTAGATCATAATGTTGGGCTTAAACCAAATCATTTCTTCTACCATTTGATGGTCATTGAAGAATAAGGACCTCTTTAAACTTATGGACTTTTAATGGAGTATGGAATGGACTTCACAAAATCCGAAGCAATGAACTCACTCTCATGAACCAAAATTTGAGTTCAAAACATTACTCCTACCACTTGATGGTCATTGGAGGACAAAGACACACATGCATGTAGGTTTTAGATGAAGTATGAAGAACTTCTCAAAATCCAAGGGAGAGATTAGTCTAAGCCATAGAGATGGACTTAAACTAAAATATTTCTCCTACCATTTGATGGTCATTGGAGACTAAAAAAAAAAAAAATCTACTCTAATCTCCATGGAATATAGTATGAATTCCATAAGATTCATAATAGAGAGATCCTAGTCATGAGTTGATACTAGCATCTTACCAACTATGTGTAGATTATGACCATGATTTATTTTAATCTCCATATGGATCATAAGATCATAGGAAACTAAGGAATCAAATTCAAAGAGTTTCAATGAGATATGGAAGATCTCATGAACCTTATGAATGAAGTAGAAATAAAGGAAATCAAAGTTTTATTTAGGAACACAAATTCTTCAAAACTAATTTATCTCAAACCTAAGGCATTAATTAAATCCAAATTGATGAGATGTCATGAAATTCAATCACAAGTTCTTGGTGGTGTGTGAAGAAGTGGGATAAGAAGAGAGGTTTTGAAAATGTAAAAAGTTCCTAGATCTAAGAACTTGTGATTGAATTATCCTAATTCTACCAAGAATTAAGAGGTTACCTCTATGACCTCAAAGAATTCTTCAATTTCTTGTGAAGCTCTTCCAAGATCTTCAAATTCTTTTCAAAATTCTTCAAATTCTTCAAGAAGTTCTTCTCTTCTTCTCAATTCTCTCTATATGATTCTTGTATCTCTCTCAAGTATATGTGTGTGTATTGATTCAAGTTCCCCTTCCAAAATGAATATGAAAGTTTGTTTATATAGACCATTAATTCAAGGATAAATGGGTAAATTCGGGTGGAGACCCATGTGCAAAGATTTCTTCTAGAACATGTGAGAAAAGCAGTCTGTTACAGCCAGCGGCACTCGACGGGTGCCGGCGGCACTCGACGGGTGCCGGCGGCACTCGCTGAATGCCAGGCGGCACTCGCTGAGTGCCGGGCGGCACTCACTGAATGCCAGGCGGCATTCGCTGAATGCCGGGAGGCACTCAGTGAGTGCCGCCGGCTTTATCGCGTGCCGGGGCTAACTGAATTTTGTCCTACTTTTTAATTTTCAACATACATATTAACATAAGCTTAATTATTGACGAATTATGTTAAAATACTTGTATTTGTAATATATTTCATTAAGAATACATCCAAAACATGCATTCTAAATGTATTATTTCCCCTCTCTCTCTCTTTTCTCTCTTTTTTTTTCAAAAATCCTCTTTGTTTCAAGATTCCTTTTTATTTTTTATTTTCTTTTCAAGACTTTCTTTCATATCTTATTTATATATATATTTAGCGGATTCTCGAGCTGATTTCTTCACATGTTCTTCAACGTTTGAGTTTCCCCCGAATATCCAAATTCTCTCTCTCTCCCTCTTTTTCATTTTTAAAATTGAACTTGAAGAATCATTTGAAGATTTTGAATTTTTTGGAAAATCTTCGAATGTCACCGGTCATCGTCATCATCGATCTTTGAGAGGTAACCAATCCCTAGACTTGACGTTTGGTCAAAATCGGGGTGTCTACACTATGCTAAGTACTGTAATCCTTCTCTTTCGAAGTAATGAAATAAAATCTTGATTTGCTTGATCAAATGCGCCTTGTCATGAATGAACGAATCTCTAAGCTAAAAGTGGCATTTCTCTGATTGTTGTGAAAAATACTCTTCTGATAAATTTTTGCATTGAAAAGAATCCTGAAAGGATCAAAGTTGATTTTGCGTTAACGTCGAAGAAAGCTAAGAATTGATTAGTCTTACTTTAAGAATCTTGGCTTTTGCTTAAATCTTGAAAAGATATGCTTGATATTAACTCGGGACTAGCTTAATTCCCTGATCTTCCCATTTCAAAATCTTGAGCCCAGAAAAATGAGCCATTCAAATATGTCTAAACTGCAAGCCATGCACACTTTGTCCTTGATGGTAGCCAAGCATTTCAAATAAATTACTTCTCTCAAAAAGAATAAAAAAAAAAAAAAAAAAAGTGCTCGGATGAAAACCCGAAAGGGCACCTAGGCAAAAGTTAGAGCACAAAAAGAAAAAGAAAAAGAAGAAGAAGAAGAAGAAGAAAAAAAAAAAAAAAAAAGAAGCTCGCTAGGATGAAAACCTGAAAGAGAGCCTAGGCAAAAGTTAGAGCATAAAAAAAATTTGCATGTTGTTTCAAGAACCCGATCCTAGACAGTCAAAACTTTGGAAAGAAAAGAAAAGGAAAAAAAAGAAAAGAAGAGAAGAGAAGAAGAAAAAAAGAGAATGTAGAAGACTAAGAAATCGGGAACATGAATTATCTCAAAACTTTGAATTATAATCTCTTTGAGTAAACTCAAAAATTGAAGGGCTAATCCCTCTCTTTATATGATGTATGATGAAAAGGTGAAAAGAATCAACCGTCAAAAACAAAAACAAAAAAAAAAAAAAAAGAAGAAAGGAAAAGAAAAGAAAATGGAGAGGCAATTTAGTTTCTTTCAACGCTACCACAAGTGACCTGCTTCAGAAAATCTGTCTGATGATGTAGCTTGAAAAACTCCCCCAATTCTTGAACCCTTGCTCTTTCAAAACCTCCAGCCTTCGAGGAACTATGCCTGACATGATTCCCACTTAGGGATACGTAGGTAACCTACTTGATTCGGTCACTACTCTTGAAACACTCAGTCACATCTCAAATACCTTATTTCAAGACTTGGCCGAACTACTTGACCTGACTCCCACTTGGGGATAAATAGGTGAGCTTTCCTGGCTCTCGGTCCCTGACCCTTACAAACTAGGGGCAAACTTTCCCAAGAGCCTCAAGATGTCATTGCCACACTAGGGGTAAACTGTGTTTGCCCAAACTTTCATTTATCCCTGTCAACTAGGGGCAAACATCGTTAGCCTATACCCCCTATCACCTAAAAGGAAAATCCTGGCCTGAATCATCAAGAATTCTTTGAGAACATTTGAAATGAATCGTCTTTTATGCCATAAGCTAAGGCACTAATCAAAAGCACATTTCAGAGAAAGCAAAGAATTGATTGAGATCCATATGGAATATTTTCAAAGCATTACTTTATCAACTGAGTATTATCACACTAAGATCAGAAGTGCACATGTAAAGCAAAGAGATATGTCAAACATGACAAACACGCATTATGTCATGGCAAATTGAGTCTTTTCCTCCAAACTCCTATCAAGAATGTTGTCTTCCTGTGTCAATGTCTGTCGTGGTCTAATTTTTCATCATCTAAAGTCTATCATGATTTCGAGTGTGTGAGTCCAAAGTGATCTATAATTGTAAAACTCTAAGAGCATCCGAAGTTGGATACAAGTAGAAGTTCCAAACACTATTATTGCATCAATTAATCATACTCAAGATGAAGTGTCGAGTGGTACAAGAAAAAATGTTAATCAGAAGACCGGCCTTGGATGTTGAGTTGAGTCGTTAAAAGTGTGCCTTGCATGAATATCTGCTAAAGTTGATTGAAGATTTATGAAGCACGTCATAGTCATGCCAAAATCATCAGGTCTTTTGAATACCTATCAATCATAGATCAGAATTGTGATATTGAGGACTCAGTTTTGACCACAGATTGGTCCAATCTTGATATATAAGCCTTAAGAGTGCTTGAAAACTTGTTGAAATTGGTCTGAAGGACCCTTTGGAATTTGAATCTTCATTAAAAACCATTCAGGATTAAAGAAAAGTCTCCAGATATAATGAATCGAGCAGACCGCAGCCGGAAAATAGTTGAGAACTGATGATTTACAGCGAACTCCTGTTGTTTTGGGTTGATTATATGCCGTCCTAGAATGTGGACATTTGGGTTTGCAGTCTTTTGAGAATTACATCCAGAACGGGTTTGCAGAAGATGGATCAGAATACAAAATCTTCAGAACCATGATTAAGATATTCAGAAAGGGTTAAAATAATCCCGACACGTTGCAAGAATGTTTGAACTGGTCAAAGCACCGATATGAGTCTCAGAATGAATCAGCAGGGTCTCCCGAATATGAGTCTTCTGCTCATATTTTAGAAATATCATATATCTCCAGCATTGAACTCACAAATATCATCAGAATTACCTCTAGAAGCAAGGTATACTTTAATAATTCGTGAAATCAAAACCCGTACATCTCTCAGAATCGTAGAATCTCCCTAGTAGGGAACTTTCAAATATCATGAGAAATAACTCTAAAGGAAGGGTATGTCTCAGCATCGCATATTAGAATTACATCTAGATATAGGGTATGTCTCAACATTAGGTATCAGAATTACATCCAAATATAGGGTTTCTCTCAGCATCGCGTATTAGAATTGCCTCCAGATATAGGGTTTCTCTCAGCATCATGTATCCGAACTGTCTCCAGATAAAGTGTATCTCTCAGAATTTGTGTATCAGGATTACCTCTAGATGAAGGGTATCTCTCAGAATTTGTGTATTAGAATTACCTCCAGATATAGGGTATCTCTTATAATCGAGTATCGGGGTTACCTCTAGATATAGTATTTCTCTCAAGATTATGTATCTCTTAGCATCGTGTATCAGGGCTGCCTCCAAATGAAGGGTGTCTCTTAGAATCCGTATATCTCTCAGAATTCATGCATCAGAACAGAAGATTTCTCCCCAGCAGAAGGACCTATTTTAGAAGAATAGAAGATTTGTCTCCAGAAGAAGGACTTGTTTCAGAAGATTTGTCTCTAGACCTGTTACAGAAGATTTGTCCCCAGCAGAAGGACCTATTTTAGAAGAACAGAAGATTTGTTCCCACAAGAAGGACCTGTTTCAGAAGTATAGAAGAATTGTCCCCAGCAGAAGGACTCTACATCAGCAAATCGTCCCGAGCAGAAGGACTCTACATTAGTAAAATCGTCCCCAGCAGAAGGACTATACATCAGCAAATCGTCCCTACCAGAAGGACTCTACAACAACAAATCCTCCCTAGTAGAAGGACTCTACATCAGCAATCATCCCCAACAGAAGGACTCTACATCAGCAATCGTCCAGGGGTTAGGACACTTCATCAGATCCGGGTTTAAGGAGGCATTATTTCAGAGATCATCCAAGTTTAAGGACACATTTTTATCAGAAGTTGTTTGATATGATTCAGAATTTGTCTAAGATGTTCCGCTACTTCAGTAGTCATCCGAGATACAGATGACACCTACAAGCCTCAAACTCAAAAGAAAGACTCCGACAAGACTTCGAGAATCATCCAAGATATAGATAGCATACTTTTCCTTAGACATATTCCACTGTGAGAGTGAGACGTTGCATCCCTTGTATTAGATTCTGCATCTAGAACTCTTGAGAATGATTCCTCCAGCACGTGTATATTCACGTTTGCATACTGTATCAGCATCCTAGGATAGGAACATTTCATCCATATTGTTCTTTGTGTGGTGTTCTCCGTCTTTGCGCACGCTTGAACTATGCCTTGATCTGATTCCTAAAAAGGATACGTAGGCAGCTCCAGCGGAGCATGACCTGTAGCAACTTCGACTTAGCAACCTCAACATAGCATTACAATCTTGCTTTTGTAATTTCTTGATTTTCTTAGATTTTGAATTTCTTTATTTTTGTGGATTTTTGTTTTTCCTAAAACCTCCCAGTATGGTTATTAGGTACCTTCTGGCTTTGGCACTCGCTTGCAGTTCACGTTGTTCACAACAAGCTCTGCTAAAGAGGGGCAAACTGTAGACACCCAATTTTGACAACACTGATAGGATTTAGGGTGGACAACGTCTTAGAGGATTCGATGATGAAAAGTACCCCATACTGGATACCACACAATCAAAAGATCAAACTTTGGAAAGCGACTTCACGCTTAGAAAAGCCCTTTTCCATGCATAAATCCCGTTTTTGTCAAAATCGTCTCTTAGAGTTCATATTCACTCAGGGTTATATGAACATGAAGTGTTCTAAACGCAGTATTCTGGGTAACCAGAGATTCAATTTCAAAGAAAAAGCCAAAATCGATACACATTGAAAATCAATTTAAGTCGTTTGATTTCAAAAAGACGACGAAAGTTCCAGAGGACTTCCGGACTTCAATTGAACTTCAATTCTCATTTTAAATCCTCCTGGAATATTTTTATACTAAAATTCAACTCGAAAGCTTTCCAACAGTACGTGAATTGATGATTTCAGACACCAAAAAGTATTTTCACAAAAATCTAGAAAAGCAGTGCACGTAATCTTTTAAACAGGGATTGTACGCAACCAGGGGACTAAGAAAAGTAGGAGGTGGGTCCCACAATGGGGGTGGCGATTCCCCCCTTAATCACCACCTAAATATGGTGTCCTCCATCAAGCTTTTCGAGTTCCAAACCCTTCTAGAGGCTTCCTACTGCAAGGAAATTTCCCAGAAACTGCGCTTAGGCACTAAAATGGCCATTTTAGCCCTATTCTGATCTCTAAAATCCATGTTTTAACCTTGAAACTTAAGAGTTAAGTTTTCAAAACTCTATATATAGATCCCATTCTTCTCATATGAGGGAGAGGTTGGATCATCTTGGAATATCTTGAGAGAAGCTTGGAAGATCCTTAGGCACACTTTGAATATACTTGAAGATACAATCATATATACTTTCAATTTGAGAGATTTCTAGAGAGAGAATTATGAATTGAAGTTTTCTAAACTAATACTAGCTAATTAGATCACAATTTGACATCAATTGCTTCCCTCAACTTCCATGAATGAGTGCTTGAAGAACACTTGAAAAAGAAGACCCTTCAAATCAACTTTGATTGCATAATTGAGAAACCTGCAAGAGGTACACATCACAAGTCATCTCTAATTCTTACTTTTGTATATAGATACAGAAGGGTTGGATCCATTTTAGTTTTGTTTTCTTTGTTAGAACACTCATCTTCTTCCTCTCTTGTTCTTCACACACTCACATGACTAGATCCAAGTCCTCTTTGATTTTATTGGTAATTCTTAATTAAAGATTGATTTTCACTTTGATTTTCAATTTTAATTTCATTCTTCTACTTTAGTTTAGATCCATACATACATGATTATATATGTATCTATTTTTAATTCTATGATGGCTTAGAAATATGATCTACGAGAAGGATGATTCCTATGTTCATACATTTCTCTTAATTGTTCCTATTACCTATAATTCCTATTGAATTTCATCTCCAAGAGGATATTTATAAGTCCCTTTGATCCATGATCTAAAGTTCTTCATAGAACTTGAGGGCTAAATTGATTGGGAACTATGATAATCAAGTTGATCTATGAGTTTCATCTCTCTAATAAGCTTCAACCATCACCTAAGATGTTTTTCTCACACTTTAAAATGAACTAGTCAAAATTCAGCAAAGCAGATTGGCTTTGGCCATAAGATTTGGTCCATCAAAACCCATAGTTTGATGGATTTCAAATTTTCTATGTAAACTTTGATGAATTAGCTTTCATTCGATCCGTTTTGAGAATAATTAGGATCCATATGTTATTTTTAGAAATTGTTGAGAAATCAGTTGACAGATTTGAACATAGTCTATTTGTGCTTGAATTTTAGAAAATCTATGATAGTCAACTATAATCCGCTTTTTGGGGAAGATTCCTAACTCATGTATCTATATACCGATGTAAATCGTGTGCATACGATTGAGTTAAGATCGTTTTCTAAGCGTTTGAAGTTTATACAACTATTCTGGAATTTTCTAAGTTTAACTACAATCATGATTATGTATACAAAATGGTCATACCTTGATAACTCAAAAACAATTGATGAATAAAACTTGGTTTAGAAATCATCTAGGATAAATGAATGAGAGATTAAAAGCCTAGATCAACTTGATTAACATGATTTAAGAACTTCTATTATATCTTGCATTCCTTTGTCAAATGATACCAAATTTCTAGAATAACAGAGTCTGTTTAAAATAGTTTTTCAGAGACCTTAAGGTCATGATATGTCCATCGGATTATTTTTGTCATAAACTACAATGCATTTTGACACCAAATAGAGCTTCTTATGATTTTTTAAGAATTATTAATATTTTTACAAGAACGGTGGATAGTCCTGATCTATTGTTCCCAAAACTCTTATTTCTTGAACTTCAAAAATGCTAATGAGGTCTTACTTTTTAGAAAAGTTCCTTAAGACATTTATCTAACTTTCTCTAAAAGGGTTTTAACCCAGCTTATGTTTAAGACCACTTTTGATAGGATTCATTAGAGGTTGCTGAATCTGGAAATTTGATTGATGACATCTTTTCCTTGTTTATCATGCATTTCATCTATTTACTTGTATTTTTCTAATGCTTGGCTATTCCTTGGTGTCTTAGTGCAGAGAATTGAATGATGTGGATCCGAACTTCAATTTGTGGATTTGCCTCGTCTACATGTGGCTTAGTGCTCATGTATCATGTACTATCTCTACCCCTTTTCTTAGAATTTTTCTAGGTTTACAACTTTATTTTCAACGACACAATTCCTTTAGGATAGTCCCCGTTTATGTGCTTATATGTTAGAGACATTTATCTAGGATTGTTGCATGATTGCATTAGACGTTTCCTTTCTTTTGCTTTTTGCAAAGTCAACCCAATGTAAGTCTTCTTGTTCCCTCTTGTATATCATGACACGTTTCCTTTATTTGCATCGGTCCCGGGTGGGACTAGCCACTGTGAGTATACCTCTCTCTTGTATTACATGTGCATCTGATTGCTATTTGATTTAATCTCTTGAAATGATTTTCATTAGATGTTCCTTTTGCCATGTACATATATTATCGAGTATGTTTGAGGAAACAACACCACTTATGAATTAAGAACAAGGATATTTGAATCAAGGCCTACCATTCGGTAGGGCGAGGAGAGGGTGCTTTAGTCCTGCTCGGGTTCCCTCCCCTCTCATACCAAGACCCCCAAACCTTGTTTCTGGTGATGAAGGGCGAGTAACCTTATTCAATTTTGGAAGAGTCAAATTTGGTTTCCTAATTCCCGATAAAAATTAGGTGGTGACTCTTTGTCTCTAAGATCGCGTGAGGAAGTTCTAGTTCCTTGAAGTGTACTCCTTGGATCCGTCTCGGGACACTGTCAAGGAATGCCAGAACCCCCTCTCTGCATTTCTACAGTCCACACCACCATTCTAGAATAACTCTTCTATGGTTGTTGCCTCTGTAACTTGATCTGCTACCACATCACCTTCCATGGCTGCGGGTTAATATTGCTTGTTCCTAAAAGACATGGGCAGAGTGAACACCATGTTTGTAGACAGTTCCTTTAGAATGGTCCCGAATTGAGTCAATGAGTCATCCGAATCTGAAAAATCATCAGCCTTTTCAATCTTCTTAATCTTACAGTGTTCTACGGTTTGTCCGACTCCTTTGGTTTCATTAGCCACATTTTGCTCCATTGTCTGATGTTTCGGGGAGTCTGGTACGTAGGGCCATAAAATTCTTGGTGGATTGTTGGCCCGGTCTTCCCAATACTATCTTTTTTTTTCAGCTTACCTTGTCCGTTGGTACCTCCTTTTTTGGGACTTACTGTATCTGAGTTGAGTTGGGAACTTGGGATGTTCAGCCCAATGCCATCTTCCCTCATTTACCCTTGGTGGTGCTATCATCCTTGGACGCGTGTGAGGCCAGGTCCTTTTCAGGTATATTTGGTTTAGAAAGCGTCTAATGAGGCCATACCCCCAACCGGCCTGAATTTTTTAGGCTAGTCCGTAAAGCTGGTGATGGTTTTGGTTGCCATTCGGGCTTAAACTGACTTTGCTTGGGCAGCAATAGCCTTTCATGCACAGAGACCTCTTGCTTGGCCTGGAGGCCTCTTTCTTGACATCGGCCTTGCATCTTGGGTAGAGGCCTTTCTCTATTAGGTCTAGTTGTCGTCGCAAATCAGTGATCAAAGTGTTTGTATTTGACCAGGCTATTTTAATTTCGGTCTTGCGTTCTGCTTTCTTTTGCTCCTGATAAATCTTCTGCAGCTCGTGAATTGTTACCTTCAGCCCTTCCATGGCTGAAATGGCAATCTGTTTTCCTTCCCTTTACTGTGGCCTTTACTCTTTCTTGGTCAGGTTAACCTTTGGTCTGGGCCTTGTCAGCTTGGTCAGATCGGGCACTACCATGTTGGCGCCGGTAATCTGAGAAAATAGATTTGCATCAATTCCCATGGCCTTGTCCGAGAACTTGAACACTCCATTCTTTATATTTTCTTGTATCACATTACGAAAACCATGCAGTTATTAGTAGAGTGTTTCCAAGAGTTGTGCCATTTATAGTTTTCTTTATTTTTAATGTCATTGGCCTTAGGGATCCGATAACCATCACTAAGCTTGATCACTTTTTTGGCCAGAAGGGCATCAAAAATCTGATCGGCCATAGTGATGTCAAAATTTACAGTAGCGTTATTATTCACGGGCTTGTTTAAGGCATTACATACGATTGGCCATTTGCAAACAATCTCAGCTATGTCAATTTTTATTTCGAGGTCACAGTCTGCCAGATGAACCTCGTAATTTGGATCCTTATAGTATGTACCCTTGGAATAATTCTTCTTCTCTTGTTCATCTAGCAGGATACGCTCAAAACGAGCGACCCTTGTGGCCAGCTCAAATAGATCT
This sequence comes from Hydrangea macrophylla, assembly GCA_033977485.1. Classification (NCBI taxonomy): domain Eukaryota; kingdom Viridiplantae; phylum Streptophyta; class Magnoliopsida; order Cornales; family Hydrangeaceae; genus Hydrangea; species Hydrangea macrophylla. Next base: position 19,296,479 of record CM066989.1, read on the forward strand.
TGGAAATCGGTCCCTTCCAACCTCTTGCGAAGCTCAAAGGACATCCCTCCCATAGCTATCTTAACATTTTCCTTCTCGGGCAAAACAGTCTCACATCTATACTTAGCCTTCCTGAAACTGGCTATATAGGTCTCCACTATCTCTAGTACTAGTTGGAACATCCTAGATAGGTCTGTCAATGACGTTTCTGGCTCAGTCCTATAGAACTATCCATAGAATAACTCCTCCATCCCTTGCCAATTTTGCACGAAATTGGCAAGCAAGTTGACATACCATAAGAAGGCTATGCCTGTGAGAAAGTTTGGGAACAGCCTTAGTTTCAACAGGTTGCTACTACCCACATGGTCGCATTACAAAATTGCCCCTGTACTTTAGCATTGCCTTTCTATAAGTAAAACGGGGTTGCATGTGAGGAAGGGGTTGGAGCTTGATAGACATTATTGAGGTCATTCTCTAACAGTTCAACTTTTTGAAACAATAGATGACTTAAAAGCAATGCATACCACCATGGTAGATGCACTTTTGGTATTTCAAGCATATTATGGCAATCTAAATATCTTAATTACATATATCTTAGTGACATTATGGCTTTTATATACCTAGATTACAAATATCTAAATATCCATTATGGCATATAAAAACCTATCTCTAATGTTTGGTATTAGGAAAGAATGGAAAGAATGAAAGGGGTGGAGAAAGGAGAGGAATGAAGAGGTTAAAAACACTAGTTTGGTAAGATGGAAGATGGTATATAGAGAGGGGGAGAGAGGAGGGTCAATGTCACTTCCATCCTAGCCAACATATTTTAATCGTCCAAAAGTGCACGGATTAGGAGAGAAAAAATGTTTCTCTTCTATTTTGACTTCTTTTGTTCTTACAAACAATGATATTTGTTTTACTATAGGGATACAATAGTAAACGATATAGTATTTTATTCTTTCCTTCCTCATTTCTGCATGTTTTGTTTAACCAAACAAAAGAAGGGAGCACTGCTTTCCTTACCTTAGGGATACCTCATCCATCCCTCCACTCTTTCTTGCCTTCTACTTTTCCATCTCTCCTCCCATAGATAGCACAAAAATATGCTTCATTTGAGAAAAATGGAATAGAAGGTGAAAAGGGAAGGGAAGCAGATAAAATATTATGTTTAGTTTGATGGAATGGATGAAGGAATAGAAGAGTGGAGAAATGCATCTTTAGGTTTTCTATTTTCTTAAGAATCCAAGAAAATAAATAAATAAATAACAAAGAGATAAACACAAAAAATAAGTCGGAAGATGAAATTGTCACTATTATTATTGTTCTCTTAATAATCAATTATTTATAATACTTTTTAGCATAACACATGGTATTGTAAGTACATTAATCATGCCCAGTCAAACTTTTTCTTCCAACTAGCATTAGTATTGCTGAAATAGAAACCATCATCTTTCACTAACCAATAGCAAGTCCCTGTGCCTACAAAGGGAATCTCACGACACGAATGTGATATTTTTTCATTGTAAACATCAAAACTCTGTGTCTTCTTATCTCCGTACCAAAAGTAGCAGTAGAACTTTGTTGTTCCCCAAAAATTGCGACCGAAATGCCAATTGAAGTCGTCACCCACATGTGGGACATGTATTCCAAGGTCATCGTCTTTGGATTTGCAATGAAGTCTCAAAGGAGGGCTAATGGGTGTGAGTCCATTGATGATATGAACTTCGTACCTATCACTATATCCGTTTACGGCATTTGTTGTGAAAACAACGTAAAGTGCTAACAAGATGTAGTAGAAGAAACTTCCCATCATGAAACTCATTTTCAAGTTTTCTTTTTGGATGTGGTGTTTTAATTTGGTGCTTTTTTTCACCTTAGACTAATGATTAGATTTATATACGTGGTAATGTACAACATGATATATGGTAGGTATATTTTGGTATTACAACTAGATTATGACAATCTCAATAGCAAGATCAATTTAATAATTGTTATGACTTTCTAAAACATACATAGATTGTAAATATCTAATTACCTTTATAGCTTTCTAAATCAATAGTGATACACACACACATACACACACACACACACACACTATTCTGCATACTTTTTCACACCCAACAATTATGGCCCTTGATTCTAGTAGATCTCATGTGCTCCCACATGGGACCCATGTGGGATCTACATGGGGTCTAGTGGAATCAGGGGCTAGAATTGTTGGGTGTGGAAAAGTGTGGAATATTGTGTGTGTGTGTGTGTGTGTGTGTGTGTGTGTGTGTGTGTATCATCACTCAAAAATAATGAAAATTAAAAATTAAGTTCTTTTCTTTGGGTAATTTACTTGTTTTGAAATGCTAGCATGAATGAGGAGAAGATACTTCTTTTACACCTAAGATTTAATAATTTCGATTTATATTGTAATCTATCACAAGTGGATTGTTGATATCAAAATGCTTAGATTGCAAGTATATAATTACAACCACAATTGCAATGTAATGGATTTCTCTAACGACATGTTTAGTACTAGGGGAAAGGAAAGAAAGATGACAGAATCATTTTTTTTGTAGGGTAGAAAAAAATGGAAGAGTGAGGGACATCTTTTCCTTTTGGGCCCACAAATTTTAATTTTTTTCCCAAAATAGACATCTTTGTCAATGAAAGAAGAATTTTTTGAAAAATAACTTTGCTCACCTCCAGCCACTTCTCTATAAGGTCTCATGATAGCAAGATGAATAAAACAATACGGAAAACAAAACAAAAAAATGATGCCAATTGAATCACAATGCACAATAGAATTTTTTTTTTTTTTTTTAAATGGTAGGAAATTATTTGGAGTGTTAAGAATCTTAAGGAAATAAACTCTTGCTTTTATGAGGTTACGATTGCTACATCTTCTTTTTTGGTGAGTGATCAATGTCAAATCAAGCTTTTCTTCTCTTATCTTTCTTTTGTTATTTCCTTTCAATTTTGGAGAAAATAAAAAATTTCTTTCCTTCCCAGGATCTTCAATTCTATGATACACCATTGGCAGTTTAAGATGTATCATACAACTCAAATTGATGCTTTTCAAAGCTATATCATTTTGGAACCAACTTACAATATTTTGAGACCTATCTACAATATATTGGGACTAAAACTACTCAAGATCTATAATCGAAACATCCAAAACTACTAGGATGTATCATAGAACGTTTCTTCCTCTTTTTTTCTTCTTTCCCAGTTCATTAGTTTTCTTCTTCAAAAGTTATAGAGTAATCTGTTTATATGAAAATATTGATGATGAAAAACTTGATTTTAGTTTTTGTTATAATTAAATTATTTGTTTCAACATTGGGTAAAATGTATTTGTAGCCTTAAACTAAACATTAGTTTGCATATAGGTCCCTCAGTTTCTGCTTGTAACAATTGGTAGTCAAACTTTTACTTCAATTGCAATATCAACCTTCTGTCGACTTACTTTTGAAAGAGCTATAGAAACTTGCACCTATTCAGTAAAAAAATTAGTTGTATGTCTGTAGCAACCTATATTTTTACTTCCCTAATATAAATAAAATGCCAGATTTTATTTTTTACTGTGCATTATTTTTAATTGTGATATTATTTTAATAAAAAAATGATTGGTACTTGTCTTATAAATTGTTAACCCAATGGCCTTTATTTTGTGACTCTTAGAAATTTTAATTGTATTATTATTGTTTAAGACTGTGTTCCTAAGGTACCATATGAGTTAGGATAAAAATCATTAATAAAATGTAGTACCACATCGCTTACATTTATGTCCCTAATAATTATATTGGGGTATTTTCCTAAAGTACTCGAACCAACTTAACTAACCAAACTGGCCAAACCAGACCGAACGGATCACTAACTGATTTAATCAGCCAACTACATTATTGCAGAGACTGATTGCCAACAATTAGTAGCTGTATTATTTCGCAATGATTTAAGTCAATAAATGAATCTCGTGGATAAGATATTATTTGTGACTGTGTTAACTCAAGATACATAACCCAACACTCAACATCAATATTTCACTCTAAAACTCATATTTTGCAACAACACATACATTCATTTTCAACCTTTCAAAGCCAAAGCTCTCCCTCTCTCTATAACTCTTCCTCTTCAATTTCACTCTCTCTCAACTCAATCACAATTAGACACACAAGCGTACTTATGTTTTGGAAATATTAAGAAGAAGAAATGTAGCAAGGAAACAATATCCCAGTAGCTTCAAAAAGCCGTAGATTTTATATTACAGTTTTCTCGGGATTTCTTCGGTATCCTCTTCATGCTAATCTAGCAACCAATGAGTCTCTTGAACCCACTCTTAATATAGTATTAGTCATTACTATCAAGCCCCAGAGGAGACCAAAAATAGGGAAAAGTTAAAAAAAAATTTTGGATCCGTGGTCACGTGGCTAGTTAGAAGTCGCCTGATTGTCCTTAGCAATATAATAACAAGAGCATAACAATAATTGACATTTCACTAATTCAAATGCAATGATGCTATATTACACAATAACAGTCATAAGTCACCTTTATATTATAGGCCCAAAACAAAAGAAGCATAACAAAATGTCATAAGTTTCGTGACAACACTTGTCAGTAATATCCAGGATCAACTAAGTTAATACATCAAACAGTAAAGATGAAGGAAGACTGGAAGGCAGTCTTCAACTGGAAAAGATGTAATGATCCCGATAGAAGTCTTCTCCAGAAAAGCCTTCCTCGTATTTACCTTCATCCACAAAACCCTTAGCGGCATATCCATCATCACCGTATTTGTTCCCAGACTATGCACCACCTACTATGTCTTGCATAGCTGGACATGGAAGGTCCAGCGGTAAAACACTGTCAGCTTGAATACAAGCTGAGTGAGTAAAAAGTCACATAAAGCTCCATTAGAAATAGGTAAATAAACAGTTAGATTCATTATTCATTAGCCGCCTTGTTTACATCCTCACCAAGAAATAAGGAATTCTGATTACTGAGAGTATAAGAAACCAGACTCAAACCCTTTATCACAACTAACAATCGAAAAGATTGGCAACAAATCACTTAGTTCAAGTTCTCAAACTCAACCATTTCCCTATCTTAGAATCCCGGCAAACGCTGTTGTTTTAGAATATACATGCCTTAACAGCCGCTTGATGAGTATACTATACGTACCTTAACAACCGATTGATCACCCTCGGTGTATCAAGATAGTATCATGCCTTAATACCCGACTCGGCCAAGATATTCAAAGTCAAAGACCTGTCCTAACATGCTTTATCAGTCGAGTGATTAGTATACTATACATGCCTTAACAGCCCGCTTGATTACCCATGGTGCATCAAGAAAGTATCATGCCTTAATAAGCGACTATATCACTAATATCTAGTCACGATCCTTATTTTTTTTAGTCCTGAACTGACTTTTATGAAGAGACATCAACAATAACCGATCAAACGACATTCAATGATCAGTCACAACACTTACTTATCAAAAGATAGACCGAAGTACGAGTGTTGATGCGCAAAGTGCAATTTGATAGAGCGCGTGATTATTAGAAAGTTTCGATCTTATTATGCATATATTATTCTCATGATCAGAGTTGACGTACGGCAGAAGTCGTTGTCGCATATAAGAGTTCAAGGATTGAACTTAAGCATCTAGATAACTTACAACTACATAACTAAGCATGGATCATAAATTAAGAAGTAGACCTAAGTATCAGTGTGATAGGTGGATATGTGTGGACTAAAATATCGATTAGTATCTCAGTTTCGTACATAAATCTTTCAACAATTTGATCAAAACATCATAGCAAAACTACTAAACTTGAGCGCTCAAGGGGCTCGAGCACTTTAGGCTCGAGCGCTCCGGCTAAGCTCGAGTGCTCGGACCTGATAGAAACTAGATTCCTGGTTAAAGCACACATGCAAGGTCATAAATTAGTTCTAAGGACACATGCAAGCCATAAAAACTTGTAAAAACTGAGTCTAAAGGATTCTTAGTGAGAATTCATGCTCTCAATGACTTAAGTTGTGTTTGGATGATAATCAAAACTACAATTTCCTTGGAAAGGTGCTTGATCATGATTTTGCTTCTTATATAAGGACTACAACTACTCATGGTTCACATGCAAGGATACAAAATTATGTAAGGACTATATCTACAGGTTACTAAGTGAGAATTAATACTCACACAAGCTTGGATTATGAATGGACAAAGAAAATGTGGATGTTGTTAGGAAACTGCATTCCCAGAATCCGTTGACTGCGCGTATAAGTTGGTGTTGCAAAAAATTACGTGAAAGCTACAATGACCCTACAAGGGCAGAACTAGGGTTACCTTGAACTACAAAATCGGATTGTTGTGGTAGACGAATCGAGAACACGGGCTCGATAATAGCTCATGATCTTCTACCATATTCCTCTGCTGCCAGAATATCGAACTAAGTATGGGCTCTTTTGAAATCCTTTCTGTTTTCTGCTCTCCCTTTTTACACTCTCTTTTCTATTTCGAGTTATGATACTCTTGATGGAAAAATGTAAACTGAAAAGAGAGCCAAAGCAGCATATATATAGGCTACGATAGGGACCATAAGAAGTCAATAAAGAATAGGTTTCCTTATGGAATTAGGAAACCCTAATTCAAGCTGAATCAAATTCCTATTTCCATAAATTATAATTCATACCACTAAAGAATTATAATTACACTCCTACCCTTATCTCAAAAATTTATTTCAAGCTCCATGTTAATAAATGTTTATTTTCTCCCCAAGTTAAGATTATAGATATCCATTAATTAAATATAATTACTGACGAACACATTTAATTAAACTCTTAAAATTCCTTGAGATCCTCTGCTTAACTCATCTGATATGTCAGATACAAAATAAACCTATAGGGTTTGACATAATAAAAACTTATAAGCTTTTTCAAGGGGGATATCATCAAAATTGAGACATGATTCCATCATTAATTAATATCCACCACACAATTAATATTGTCACTCAATTCAATGAGATATTGACCCATTTAAGGATCTCACCCTTTTAGGGATCAAAGCGTAAATATCAAATGTACGTGTCTATAAATTAACTTAGGATTCAGAGTATAAGCACTCATAATAGCCATGAGGTATTAATTATCTTATAAGTCAGTACAAAGATAATTATCCCAAGTCGGTCTCGTTTAATACACAAAGTGTGCTAGCATAGTGAGTTGAAACTATACCGTTTTCCGCAGTCAAGACAAACCTATTATATCACTATGCTGCAGTCCTACCAATGGTGTGTCTAATTCCATCTAAGATTGTAAATCAAAATCTTACATTCTACAAGATCTGATGGTCTAATCTTCCGTGTATAAGCCGAACTCTACACACCAAACCACCTACTTTGTAGAATAAGAGAGACACATGCACAATATTAAATAAACAATATAATGCAAACATTGTCCACACAGATTCTCATAAAAATGGAATAACTAATTTTATTAAATGAATAATAAATCGACTACATAAAGCATGCCTTTTAGTATATATCCCTAACAGATGTATATGTTGAGAAAGCTTGATCTAGTCTCTAATACAACTTCAGGAATGGCTAAAGCCTCCAAGTTCCTCCTTCCCTTCTAATATTTCTAAAACTTCAACACCAGAACATCAAATACAGATATAAATATGTGCTTGTGTATGAATGAAAGGTTTGATCATGCATTATGTAGTGATTTTAGTGGATTTATGAAGAAGTGTGAAGAATCTCTCAAGAACTCTCTAAGGAACTCACTCTCTGTTTCTTTTGGTTAATAGACATACAAATGCTAAGAAAACATTGGCTATTTATAGTTTTCTAAGGCCCAAGGGAAAAACAATCTTTTCATTATAATAATGGCTCGAGTACTCGGGGTTGAGCGCTCAGACTATCTTGATCGCTTGGGGTTGTATTCTAAAGAAAGTTTCCCCAAGGTCGCAAGCACATATCCAAACGAAATGTAAGTTATACAAAGCAGTGAGGAAAGAAATAAACAAATTCTTATTATATATAACAAAGAGTATTACAAGGAAATATAGAAATTCAGAGAAATATAGATAGAAAAATACAGGTGTTACATCTCTCTACCACCTATCAAAAGCTTTCGTCCCAAAATCTGAGTAAGCTAATCCTGGAATAACTCTAGATACTTCTCGAGTATTTTCAATTCCATCTCCTAAGAAGCTTTTCTCTCATCATGATGGCGCCACTGGACTTTCACCAAAGGAATCTCCTTGTTCCTTAGCTTCTTGATCTCCCTTCCCAATGCAAGCACTAGTCTCTCTTGATATGACACATTGTCGTTCATCTCGATATCCTTGAAGTCGATCAAAGGTGTTGAACTGTGAACATACTTATGTGAAAGACATTGTGGACTCCAAACATTCTCAGCAGCAATGCTCGTCGGTAGGCAATTTCTCCAACATAATCAAGGATTTCAAATGGCCCAATGTAACGAGGTGACATTTTTCCTTTCTTCCTTCCAAACTTGACAACACCTCGAACTGGGGATACCTTGAGAAACACATGATCTCCTACTCTAAATTTCGTATCCTTCTGACACTTTTCTACATAACTCTTTTGTCTATTCTAGGCAGCCTTCATCTTCTCTCAGACTATGCTAATCTTTTCGCTGGTTTTTTGAACCATATCTGGTCTAAGAAGTTTACCATCTCCTACTTCGGCCCAATATAGTGGCGAATGGCACGGTCTTCCATATAATGCTTCAAACTGTGACATTCTTATGCTTGAGTGATAACTGTTGTTGTGTGTGAACTCAATTAAGGGCAAATGGGTTTCCCACGAACTCTCGAAGTCAATTATACAAGCTAGGAGCATATTCTCCATAACCTGGTTCATCCGCTCAGTCTGTCCATCTTTTTATGGATGAAAGGTAGAGCTCAACCTCAAAGAAGTTCCCATTGCTGCTTGCAAACTCTCTCAAATTCTTGAGGTGCACCATTGATTCATGATCTGACACTATTGAGATTGGAACACCATGCAGTCGTACCACTTATTAAATGTACAATTGACTTAGCTTCTCCACTGGATATGTCATGTAGTAGGCTATGAAGTGAGCAGACTTCATTGATCAATCTACTATCACCCATATGGCATCATGATTCTACTATGATCTTGGCAATCTGACCATAAAGTTTATGGTAACATACTCCAACTTCCATTCCAGAATCAGCAATAGTTATAGGAGTCCAGACGGTTTTTGGTGTTCTATTTTAACTTTCTGATATGTGAAGCACTTAGATACATGTTTAGCAACCTCTCTTTTCTTGCCTTCCAACTAGAAGTTCCTTTTCAAATCCTTGTACTTCTTCGTTCCTTCTGGCTGGACGGTCAATCTAGACTTGTGTGCCTCATCCAATATGTCTGTTCTGAGCTTTTCCACATTAGGTACCACAAGTTAGCCTCTGCATCTAAATCCTCCATCTGATTATTTGATTGAACCTCTAGCAAACCACTTCATCTTCTATTAAGCTTCCAGAATGCGACCAATGAGTGTCAGTTGTACCACAAGACACCCAAAATGCCATCCTATCTCTGATTGTGTGGGTTGAAGATCAAATTTTGATACGGTTTCCAATGTTTTCCATTCTCGAATCATAAGAAAAATGATAATCCCACAAGGTTTCTGGCTCAACGCATCTACGACTACGTTTGCCTTACCAGGATGGTACTACAAAGTAAAGTCGTAATCCTTTAATAGTTTCAACCACCTCCTCTGTCTCAGGTTTAGTTCCTTCTACAAAAATAAATACCTCAAGCTTTTATGGTCCGAAAATAAATTGAACTATTCTTTAATGAGGTAATGTCTCAAGATCTTCAATGCGAATACAATTACGGCAGCTCAAGATCATGCTTAGGGTAGTTCAACTCGTGAGGCTTCAACTGTCTTGATCCATACACTATAACCCTTCTATCTTAAATTAAAACATACTCTAATCCTTGGTGTGATGCATCACTATAGGTAGTGTATCTCTCATCACTCTTTGGTATTTTAAGCACTAGCGCTGAAGTCAATCTCTCTTTCAACTATTGGAACGTGCGTTCATGTCTATCCTTCCATTTGAACTTCAAATTCTTCTTTGTAAGACTAGTTAATGGGGCTGCAATCTTGGAGAAACCCTCTACAAATCTTTGATAATAGCCAGCTAAACAAAGAAAACTCCTAACTTCTGAGGTATTACTTGATCTCTTCCAATCTAGCACTGCGTCGGTCTTTGACGTATCCACGAAAACTCCATCTTGAGAAAAACGTGTCCCAAATACTTGACTTCCTCGGGCCAAAACTTGCACTTGCTGAACTTTACTTACAAATAGTTATCTATGAGTGCCTGTAATGTAATCTGCACATGGTTCTCGTGTTCTTCTTTAGTTTTAGAGTAGATCAGGATATCATCAATGAAGACAATAATAAATTGATCCAAGTAGGGCCTGAAGACCTTATTCATCAAATCTATGAACACTACTAGAGCATTTAGTTATTCTGAATGGCATCACAAGCACCTCGTAATGACCATATCTAGTTTTGAATGCAATCTTTAGCACATCTTCTGGTCTAACAAAAAGATAATGGTAGCCCGATCTCAGATTAATCTTTGAAAATGTTGTAGCTCCCTGAAGCTGATCGAATAAATCATTGATCCTCGACAGTGGGTACTTGTTCTTGATGGTTAATTTGTTCAACTCCCTGTAGTCTATGTTGAGTCAAAACATTCCATCCTTTTTTTTATGAATAACACTAGTGCTCTCCATGGTGACGTGCTAGGTTGTACAAAACCCAACTCTTCTTACTCTTGCACTTGTTTCTTCAATTCTTGCATCTCTATCGGTGCCATTCGATACGAAGATTTGGATATCGGGGCAGTTCCAACTAGTAATTCTATGCAGAAGTCTATTTCACGCTTGGGTGGTAACCCTGAGATATCCATGAATACATTCTCGAATTCTCGCACCACTGGAATCTCAGTGACTGAATTCTTTGAACTTGTGACCTTGATGGCAACTAAGGGGCTTGTGAGAAAAGCATCACTCGATGGGTTACACTAAAAACTAAAAGGTTGGTTTCCAGGCAACGATTAGGTAATCGACTTGCTAACACAGTCTAAGAGGGCATGGAACCTAGTTAACTAGTCAATTCCTAGGATCATGTCAAACTCTCTCATCGACAATACTACCAAGCCTGCTAGAAGGTCTTTGTTGGTGGATGCGGCAATCATCATAAGCCTTACTCAGCCTGACAGATACTCCCAATAGGGATACAGCGTTCAAGGCTACAGAAAGATTCTGAGGTACTAGACCTAGATCTTGAACAGTTCTACTAGCAATGAATGAATTTGATGCACCAGTTTCAAATAAGGCTTTAACTCTATTACTGAAGAGTGTGAGCGTACCTTCCAGATTTTTAGCCTCAACATCAATTCCTACTACCTCTAGGATAATTGCATTTAAATGGGTCTGAGCAGCCTGACCTTGAGCTATTGGTCCATAATATCCTAGACGAGGTGCTTTATAATCTTGGCTCAAGTAGCCTATCTTACAACAATTGAAGCATGTAATCTCCTTCTGATTTAAAGTCTTAGGTGCACGAAAGTCCTTGGCCAAATGTCATGGGTTCCATAATTAAAGCAATTCCCATCATCTCCTCTCGAGAGAATTCGGGGTACACATATCCTCCTACTAGGATAGTGCTTTGTTCTGAGCCGGCAGTGGTCGTGGTGTTGTTGGTCGTGCTGGCTGGCATTTGGCTGTACTAGATGGGGTTTCCTCTCACTAGTCTATGTGCATTTGTTTCCTTGGTACAAAAATAGTGGTCTAGATCCAGGATAAGGTCTATGTAGTGGTCTACCCATGATTCCTCTCTACTCAGCTCATTTAGCACTTTCAACGGAGAGGGCAAGATTGACCAAAGACTCGAAAGGCTAACGTAGGTAGATTGTAGCCACTCCTTGGATATAAGAGGAATGACCTGATAGTATTGCTCGTTCTTCTTCTCTAGTGTGTCGACCATATGTAGTGCGAAATAAAAAAAAATGCTGAAACTGGGTAGTGTATTCTCTAACCGAACGGTTTCCTTGAACCAACTCTAGAAATTATTTCTTCTTTGCATTCCTTTCTACCAATGGAAAGTATTGGTCTAAGAACCTCACTTTGAACACAGCCTAACTCATCCTTCTAATCCCTTCATCTCCAATTACTGCCTTTTCTGACTCCCAGCAATCCCCGACAATGAATGTCAGTTGGAAGGTGGTCAGACGGTGCTTCTCTTTCTCGTTACAATCAACGGTATCGAATATTAGGTCCATCTCTCTCATCCATTGCTCTACTTCAATGGTTCGTCCAATCCATCGAATCTTTCTGGGTAGAGAGTAAAGAACCTTTCTAAAGTCGATCTTCGGTCTGTGCATGATGTGCACACTAATTATTTTGATGGTTTTTATTGTTTCCACGATTCTCCATATTCTCCACTGTAGCAGTAGCTCTTTCAATTCTCACCACTAGAGCCTTCAAAAGTCCTATCAAATCTACCTCACGTGGGATCCGATTCGATGGTCCTGCTCCATTCCAGTTTCTTACTCCTATAGTGTCAGGGGCCATTATGACATGGATGCCAATGCATTAGCTATCATATATACAATATACACAAAAGATATGGCCAAAGATCTACAAAAGATGGACAACTCGAAAAGCTAGTCTCTAGGGAAAAGATCTCAAAAGTTCTCCAAATCTGACTCTATCGGCGGGGACTCATTCTCTGGTAAAATAATCTCCTCTGGTGGCACCCAATCCAGCTAGAAGTTGAACTCGTTATCCATGGGGCCATCAAAATGATTGCACAACTCCTCTATCTAAGCTACATCCCCAATTAGTGGAACCGGCTGTGCTGCGGGCTGAACAGGGTGAGCTGGTATTGTTGGAATAATCTACTCATGCACGTCATAAAGGTCATCCTCAGCCTGCTCCTCCCCAGGTTCTATCACCTCTACCTCCTCTTTCAGGTCATCCTCTAGGACTAACTCTTGCTCAACCTCATACTTGAAGTCTCCCTCCATATCATCCTCCGACTCCTCCTCAGGATCATCATCCTCTTTATCGTCCTCGGTGTAGACACCCCATTTTGTCAGCTATCAGATTTAGGAGACCCATAGCTTGGTGGTTTACAATGATCAAAAAAGACTCAAAAAGGACTCTTGGAAGTTAGTTCTATTGCTCAAAATGCTCAGAATGACCAAAACGCCCCTAAAAACCCAAAAAACTCCCAAATTTGGACCAAAAGTTCTGGAAACATACTACGTCATAAGAAAAGTAAGAAAATGAGTTTCTAAGAAAAATCATCAGCTCCCAGAGACCCCCCGGAAGTCCCAGAAGTTCCCAGAAAGTCTCCGTTGATCGGTTTGACCAGGTTTGACCAAAGTTTGACCAAGTTTGACCAAGTTTGACCAAAATCATCCAAATTCACCGAGATCATTCTAGGTCATGTGGAAAGTATTAAAATGAGTTTTAAAAGAAGATCGGACGAAAACGTCAGCTCCTGGGAACTCCCGGAGATTTCTAGAACTTCCCGGGAATCCCAGGTTTGACTAGTTTGATCAGAATTTGACTTTAGAACCGGGGTACCGTAACAATTTTCAAATATTTTTCATGGATACTAGAGGTCAATTTCTTTCCAACGGTATATCGCACATAATTTCTGGATTTAAAACGAATTTATTATGAATTTCCAAAGGCGAAAAAGGCGATTAAATCGGCTTTTATCGCGAATACCGCAAACCTTTTCAAAGTGACCTATCCCCGAACTATTTTTTATGTAAAGTAGACTCCATTACCTTTCCAACGGTATATCACAATCTCAATTTGGAGTTTGTATGTATTTTTTTGTGAATTTCGGACGAAATAGGGCCTTTTGGCAAATACTGGAACCTCTGGGGGCCTATACAGCATTATCTGGACGAAGGAAGAGCAGTGCCGCCGCGGCACTGGCCCACTGCCGCCGCGGCATAGGCCCAGTGCCACCGCGGCACTCTCCTCCAGAACAGTATGTTTTTGTAATTTATTTTGGGGTTCCAATTTGATATATTAGAAATCAAAACAACGTAGTTTTGGTTCCCAGCTTATTTTGAACCAATGGGAGACCATTTTAAACTTTTTAAAACTCCATTTACCACCCCTCCTTTGCCTATAAAAGAAGCCATTTACTTCCATTTAGAGGAGAGACATGGAAGCTTAGAGAGAGCTTAGGAAGAAACTCTAGAGAAATATAGAGAGAGAAACAGAAGAAGTAGTCTTCTTCTTCTATTTTTTTCCAATCAAAGTGAGTTTTAATCTTATTTTCTTCCATTACCTCTCATATACTCCACTTTCAAATCATCTCCAACCACCATTCTTGAGTATCTATGAGATAGGAAGCTACTTCCATGTCCAAATGCCAACACATGTGAGTGAAACACCAATCTACAAGTCCAATATCTCAAAGAATATTAACTATTGATTGCTACTTGAATGTTTGTTTACTTTGATGTTCATCTCTTTCTTAACCTCATTTCTTTTGACTTTTCTTTGATTATTTAGTTGTTCATCATCATCTAGATGACATGTTGTTTGAGGAGAGTGAATCCTTATGGATAGTAGCTCTTGACCTCAAAGACATGTTTGATGGATGATGATTCTACCTTCAATACATTCATATGTATTCTTGAAGTCATATTCTCAAACAAAACTATGTTTGTGCAAATAATATTGGGAGTTCTTTGATGATTCAAGGTTGGATGAGGTTCTAAGTGGTCACATGGTTATCTCAAGAGTTTAAGTTCATGCTTTGAACATCTATTTCAAAACCCCCAATCAAGAACTGAAACTCTATTTCAAAAACCAAATCCATTTTCTTCAAGAATGATCCAAAACAGTGACCTGTTCAGATTCAAAGATTTGTTTTGAATTAAATACTTGAGTTATGATGATGAAACCACGTGGAAAATCTTCCTAAGACATCATAGTTTGTCTCCAATTTTTCCCATCAATTATAGAGATGTGAAAGTATAATTTTCAGATTTAAGAAGTTCATGTTCACAATCTACCTCTGTTCTCACAGAATGTTTACCTGACTTCTTGCACTTATTTTGGATGTTTTCGTCACTATGCATATATCTTTTCTATTTTTTTATGAACCTTGGGTGTCTTAGGAAATGTTTGGTATAAAATGGGTCATCATAAGCCATTTCTTTGATTTACAAAAAAATCATACAAAATCAGTCAACAGTGCAGCTTTTATTTTTGAGTCATGTGTACATTCTGATTTATTGCTTTTAATCTGTGATAGCTATTGAGGTTTAGCTTTTTGGGTTGTTTTCTAGACACAACAAGGATGATCTATGAGGTTTCCCACATTTTCCTAGGCATGTTTGACCTCCCATTATGATGTTACAAAGTAATGCATACAGTCTGTCCACTATTCACAGCATGTCACTTTTTGACTTTCACACTTTGATGCAACACTCTCTTGTATCTAGATGAAACCATATCACATGAACATGTTCTTTACCACTTTGAGCATACTATATCTAGATGAACCCATATCCCATGAACATCTATCCTCTCATGTATCATACTCCCTTAGATTCTTGAGTTTGGTTTCCAAATAAAACCATGTTTTGCAAATACATGGGAAGTTCATGAAATGAGTTAGGAATTGATATTCCAAGTGGTTAGAATATTCATCCAAGTTCTGGAAGTATACTTTCAAAATCCCCATTTCAAAACCCCCCTCTTAAACCCCTCATTTTGATTTCAAGAAATAAACCTTGTTTTTTCCCAAAATCTTCAAAACAGTGAGTGATCTGAGTTCGAAGATTTCTCTAGAACTCAATACTCAATGTATGGATGCAAGACCACTTGGAAAATCTTCCTAACTCATTATAGAACATCCATGATTTTTGGCTTGACTTGGAAGCACTTGAAAAGGGTCCATTCTTGCCCAAACATTCCTTCCAGACATTCTGCCTCTGCTGTCACAGCAGCTTGGTTAACTTCCAACTTCTTTTTTCAGAACACTTTTCCAAAAGGGGTGGTCCTAACTTATTCTTTCCTCAAACTTCAATGTCTTAGGAAACTTTTTGTATAAAATGGGCCCCTAGATCATCTATTTTCATTTTCTAAGTTTTTCAACATTGCAGTCGACAGTACAGACTCTGTTTCTGAGTGACCTTCATTGTTTATATGATTTCTCTCAATGTGTGATAGTTATTAAAGATTGGCTTTTGGGGTAGTGTTCTAGACACAATAAGGAAGATCTCCATAAAAATCCATGCACTGAAAACATTCCTAACACCTTTTTTCAATTTTCAAAATATCTAGTTATTGTTCTGTCCACTATTCATAGCAAGCACATTCCAACTTTTATTCTTTGAGTTGATGCTTATATGCATCCCAAATTAGTTCATATCTTAGGAAGTAGTTCATACTACATTTGTACATATCCCATGTTGATTTCATTCATTCATTCATACACCTTTTAGACTTCTAAGTCATTCTAGGAATCCATGAACACCAAAACACCCTACAACCTTGGCACATCCTAGATACATACATTGCATTCATGCAAGATTTGGGGTTTTTGTAACTCTTAATCTAAGAAGATTATAAGGAACGATCATGATCACACGTTCATGCGTCCCCTCGATCTAATCATCCTTTCTCATCCGTCCCGGGGATTGAGAGATCTTCTTTTCTCAAAGAATAACATGCATCATGCTAGCTTGCTAAGCATATTCTGATTTCTTTGATTGTTTGTTTCAAGAATAATCCATGTCCCCTTTTAGATTAGGAAAACTTGATTACTTGATATGTGGTTAGATGATTTTTCCTAGGTTTGTTTTGTGTGATCTTTCACTTTGCATTGTGTGATACTTGGCTTAGATCTTATGAATGATATCTTATCTTTAGATCTTCCATTTCAAATTTTCTTATGTGATGTAATATACTATCATAGTATTAATTGTCAAACCATACATAGTATAAGATGATTATTTGGATGCTAATTAAGGCCCGTAGAAAGACGGGGCGAGTTGAGGGTGTTTTAGTAGCGACAAAGGCTCCTTCCTCTCTCGTACCAAAACCCCGAGCCAAGTTCTTTGGTTATGAAGGGCCGGTGCCCTTTATCCGTTTGGGTGAGTCAAAATTAGGTTTCTTGGTTCCTTAAAAACCAAGTGGCGACTCTGTATCTGTTTTCAATAGACCAATTTCTTTCTTTGATTTCAAACAAGTTTCAAAACAAAAGTGGTGGAATCCCGGTATCCACAATCGGCAATATTACCGGGCTCTACATCATCATCGTCGTCACCTCCCTTGTCATCTCCATCGTCACCCTTTTCCATAGGGTTCTCCTCAGGGTTGACGTCATCATCATCGTCCTCGCCTATCTCTGTTCCTGGTACTACTGGTACTGGATGTACTGGCAGTGACGGCTCTAATGCATGATCTGGCAGCACGAGAAATACTCATTCTAAAAGGTCCTAATATCAGGGAATGTCTTGTAATATGGTCTTCATATCCCTCTCCATTCGAATCACCGTGACTATCCAATGTAGTACCTCCATACGAACCCTCTCGAGATCCTGAATGTCGTTGATGTAGACTGCTCTCCAAATGTCATCCTCTAGAATGTGTTGTGCGCGCTCCCTGATCCTTTGTGCATGCAACTCCTGATTAGCAACCTACAAGTGGTCGAAAAATAGGAAGGATCTTTCGTATGGATCCTCGACATAGACGACTCCATACTGACCTGAAAAATGAAACTATCTTATAGTCAGTACTACCACAAGGAATCATAACTAATACCAAAAATCCCTATCACACCTTGGAGTAGACCAAAATAGGGGAATTTTAAAATTTCCTTTTGGATCCGTGGTCACGTGGCTGGTTGGAAGTCGCCCGATTGTCCTCAGCAAAATAATAACAAGAGCATAATAATAATTGGAATGCGACTAATTCAAATGAAACGATACTATATTAAACAATAACAATCATAAGTCAACTTTATATTATAGGCCCAAAAGAAAAGAAGCATAACAAAATGTTATAAGTTTTATGACAACACTTGTCACTAATATCTAGGATAAACTAAGTTAATGCATCAAATAGTAAATAAGGGAAGACTAGAAGGCGGTCTTCAACTGGCAAAGCCGTAATGATCCCCATAGAAGCTTCTCCAGAAAAGCCTTCCTCATAGTAACCTTCATCCACAAAACCCTCAGCGGCATATCCATCATCACTGTAGTTGTTCCCAGGCTGTCCACCACCTGCTAAGTCTAGCATAGCTGGTCGTGGAAGGTCCAGTGGTATAAAACATCACAACTTGAATACAAGCTGAGTGAGAATAAAGTCTCACAAAGCTCCATTAGAAATAGTTAAATAAATAGTTAGATTCGTTATTCATTAGTCAGCTTATTTACGTCCTCGCCAAGAAATAAATAATTTTGATTGAGTATGATAAGAAACCAGACTTAATCCCTTTATCACAACTAATAATAGAAAAGACTGGAAACAAGTCACTTAGTTTATAGTCTCAAACTCAAACATTTCCCTTTCTCAGAATCCCGGTAAACGCCATTGTTTTAGAATATACAGGCCTTGACAATCACTTGATGAGTATACTATACGTGCCTTAACAACCACTTGATCACCCTTGGTGCATCAAGATAGTATCATGCCTTAACAGCCGACTCAACCAAGATATTCAAAGTCAAAGACCTATCTTGTACATGATTTATCAGTCAAGTGATTAGTATATAGTGCGTGCTTGTGCATTAATATAGTATCATGCCTTAACAGCCGACTATATCACTAATATCTAGTCATGATTCTTGCTTCATCAGTCCTGACACTGACTTATACAAAGAGACATCAACAATAACCAATCGAACAATGTTCAACAATACAATCACAATTCTTGCTTATCCAAAGATAGACCGAAGTACAAGTGTTGATGCACAAAGTACAATTCGGTAGAAAGCGTGATTATTAGAAAGTTTTGATCTTATTATATGTATATTATTCTCATTATCAGAGTTGACATAAGGCGGAAGTCGTCGTCGCGTATAAGAGTTTAAGGATTGAACTTAAGCATCTAGATATCTTATAAGTACACAACTAAGCATGGATCATAAATTAACAAGTAGACCTAAGTGTCAGTGTGATAGCTGGACATGAGTGGACTAAAATATAGATTAGCATCTTAGATTCTTACATAAAACTTTCAATAATATGATCAAAACATATAAAACAAAACATCATAGCAAAACTGTTATACTCGGGTGCTCATAAGGCTCGAGCACTCAAGGTTCGAGCGCTCAAACCTGACAGAAACCAGATTCCTGGTTAATGCTCACGTACAAAGTCATAAATTAGTTCTAAGGACACATATTGTAACGCCCCAAGAGGTCCACTAGCCCAACAGCTTGACAAGCCTACCACATTGGCCCTTAAAATGCTTAAGCCCAAGTTGTTAGTAGTAGCCCACTTGGCTCTACATATATCAGACTAACTTTTTATATTTATTTGATGTGGGATGGGATCTCACAATCTCCCCCACTCAGAGACCCGGCGTCCTCGTTGTGCTGGCCCAGTTCTTACCCTAGCTGGTCGATGTGGAAGCAGATCATTGGTGACCACAGAGCGGCCCATAAGCGTGCACACAGTATATTACCTCGGGGCCTCTACCCCTCTCCAGAGCCTCTACTCCTCTACCACACCGCCCATGGTTCCCTTACGGGCCCAGGGTTGGCTTTGATACAATTTATAACTCCCCAAGAGGTTCACTAGCCCAACAAGTTGATGAGCCTACCACATTGGCCCTTAAAATGCTTAAGCCCAAGTTGTTAGTAGTATCCCACTTGGTTCTACATATATCAGACTAACTTTTTATATTTATCCGATGTGGAACGCGATTTGTAATGCCCCAAGAGATCCACTAGCCCAACAACTTGACGAGCCTGCCACATTGGCCCTTAAAATGCTTAAGCCCAAGTTGTTAGCAGTACCCCACTTGGTTCCACATATATCAAACTAAATTTTTATAATTATCCAATGTAGGATGGGATCTCATACATGCAAGCCATAGAAACTTGTAAAAACTGAGTCTAAAGGATTTAGTGAGAATCCATGCTCTCAATGACTTAAGGTGTGTTTGGATGTGTAGACACCCCATTTTGTCGGCTATCAAATTTAGGAGAGCCATAGCTTCGTGCTTCACAATGATCGAAAAAGATTCAAAAAGGACTCCTGAAAGTTAGTTCTATCTCTCAAAATGCTCAGAATGACCAAAATACCCCTGAAAGCCCAAAAACTATCAGATTTGGACTGAAAGCTCTGGAAACACACTTTGTCATAAGAAAAGTGGTAAAATGAGTTTTGAAGTAAAATCAGGTGAAATCTTTAGCTCCCAGAGACCCCCGGAAGTCTCGGAAGTTCCCGGAAAGTCTCTGTTGACCGGTTTGACCAAAGTATGACCAAATTTGACCAAAGTTTGACCAAAATCATCTGAATTGACCCAAAAATTCGGAGATCATGTGAAAAGTATTAAAATGAGTTTAAAAAGAAAATTAGACGAAAACGTCAGCTCCTGGGAGCTCCCGGAGGTTCCCAAAACTTCTTGAAAATCCCAGATTGACCGATTTGACCTAAAAGTTGACTTTGAAACCGGATTGCCATATCATTTTTCAAACATTTTTCATGAATACTATAGGTCAATAGCTTTCCAATGGTATATCGCACATAATTTTTGAATTTAAAACGAATTTATTATGAATTTTCGAAGGTGAAAAGGCGATTAAATCGGCTTTTATCGCGAATACCGCAAAACTTTTCAAAGTGACCTATCTGTGAACTATTGTTTATGTAAAGTAGACTCCATTACCTTTCCAACAGTATATCACAAGCTCAATTTGGAGTTCGTACGCATTTTCTATGAATTTCGAATGAAATAGGGTCTTTTCGCGAATACCAGAACCTCTGGGGGCCTAAATACAAATTTTTGGGCATCTGAGGAGTAGTGCTGCAGCGGCACTTGGCCACTGTCGCGGCGGCACTCAACCCCCGTAGAACCCATTTTTGTAATTTATTTTGGGGGTCCAAATTGAATAATTAAAGACCAAAACGATATAGTTTTATGTTCACAAATATTTTGGACCAATGGGAGCACTTTCTAAATCTCAAAACCATCCCAAATTGGCCTATATAAGCCCCCCTTTGCTCTTCATTTTGAGGGGCTAAGTGAAAAGCTTGAGAAAGTTGTAGAGATTAAGAGAGATAGAGATACGTTTAGAAGAGAGAAAGGGAGCTTCTCCCACTGATTTTCCATAAGAAAGTGAGTTTTAATTTTGTTTTCTTCCATCACTTCTCTTATACTTCACATTCAAATACCACACCACCCCCCCCCCCCCCCCCCCAATCACCATTCTTGAGCATTCTAGAGTTAGGAAGCTACTTCCATGTCTAAATGTCAATATCTATGAGTAAAACACCAAGCTACAAGTCCAATATCACATTGATTATCATCTATTGATTTCTATTTACTTGCTTGTTTAAATATATATATATATATATATAGATATGTTCATCTCTTCTTCCCCATTTCTTCTTGATTTTTCTTTGATTAATTACTAGTTCATCATCATCTAAGTGATAACATGAAGTTTGAGGTGAGTGAATCCTTATGGATAGTAGCTCTTGACCTCAAAAACATGTTTGATAGATGACGATTCCAACTTCAATACTTCTAAAGTATTCTTGAAGTTATGCTCAAATGGAAACAATGCTCTCCAACAATCTTGGAGGTTTTTGATATGAGTTCAATGTTGATATTTCAAGTGGTCATAACTTGCATTTAAATGCCAAAAATATACTCTCAAAATCTCTATTTCAAAACCCCTCATAAACCCATATTTTTTATTTCAAGAAATAACCCTTGTTTTCTCAAGAAATCTTCAAAACAGTGAATGATCTGAGTTCAAAGATTTCTCTAGAACTCAATACTCAATGTTTGGATTCAAGACCACGTGGAAAGTCTTCCTAACTCATTATAGAACACCCATGATTTTTGTCTTGGCTTGAAAACACTTGGAAGGATTCCATTTTGGTCCAAACATTCTCTCCAGGAATTATGTCTTTACAGTCACAGCAGCTTGGTTGACTTTCAACTTATTTTACAGAAAACTTTTCCAAAAGGAATGGTCCCAACCCATTTTTCCCTTGAACTTCATTTTCTTAGGTAACTTTTGTATAATATGGGCCTCCAAATATTTTGTTTTCATTTTCTAAGATTTTTCAACATTTCAGTCGACAATACAGACTCTGTTTCTGAGTAACCTCTATTGTTTATATGATTTCTCTCAATCTGTAATAGTTATTGAAGATTGGCTTTTTGATATGTGTTCTAGACACAATAAGGATGATCTCCATAAACAATTATGCATTGAAAACATTTCTAACCCCACTTTTCAATTTCTACAAGATCAACTCACTATTCTGTCGACTATTCACAGCAAGCATACTTTTACTTTCATTCTTTGATTTGATACTTTCATACACTCTAAATTAGCTCATCTCTTAGGAAGTAGTTCGTACTACATTTGTACATATCCCATGATGATTTCCTTCATTCATTCATGCATACTTTAGACTTCTAAGTCAATTTAGAAAATTTATGTACACAAACACTCTACAACCTTTGCACATTATAAGACCATGCATTGCATCCATGCAAGGTTTGGGGTTTTTGTGACTCCTAATCTAAGGAGATTATAAGGAATGAACTTGATCATACGTTCATGCTTCCTCTCAATCTAATCTTCCTTTCTCATCTTTCCCGGGGATTGAGAGATCTTTTTTTCTCAAAGATTAACATGCATCATACTAGCTTGCTAAGCATATTTTGATTTCTTTAATTATTTGTTTCAAGAACAATCCATGTCCCCTTAGATTAGGAAAACTTTATTACTTGATATGTGATTAGAATTTTTCCTAGGTCTGTTTATGTGATCTTTCACCTTTACATTGTGTGATATTTGGCTTAGATCTTATGAATCATATCTTATTTTTTGATCTTCTATTTGAAGATTCTTATGTGATGTAATATACTATCATAGTATTAATTGTCGAACCAAGCATAGTAAAAGATGATTATTTGGATGCTAATTAAGGCCCGTCGAAAGACGAGGCGAGTTGAGGGTGTTTTAGTCGTGGCAAAGCCTCCTTCCTCTCTCGTACCAAAACCCCGAGCCAAGTTCTTTGGTTATAAAGGGCCGGTGCCCTTTATCCATTTGGGTGAGTCAAAATTAGGTTTCTTGATTCCTTAAAGGCCGAGTGGCGACTCTGTATCTGTTTTCAATAGACCTTCCTTTTCTTCCTTTGATCCAAATCAATTTTAAACAAAACTAAAAGAGTGGACGACCGATTCCGCGTGTCCACAGGATGATAATCAAAACTACAATTTCCTTGGAAAGGAGCTTGATCAAGATTTTATTTCTTGTATAAGGACTACAACTACTCATGGTTCACATGCAAGGATATAAAATCATGTAAGGACTATTTCTACAAGTTACTAAGTAATAATTAATACTCACACGAGCTTGGATTATGAATGGATGAAGAAAATGTGGATGTATATGTTAAGAAAGCTTGATCTATTCTCTAATACAACTTTTAGAGTGGTTAAAGTCTCTAAGTTCCTCATTCCCTTCTAATCTTTCTGAAACTTCAGCTCCAAAACTTTATATGCAGATGTAAGCATGTGCTTATGTGTGAATCAGAGGTTGGATCATGCATTTAGGTGGTCATGCAAGTGGATTTATGAAGAAGTATGAAGAATCTCTCAAGAACTCTCTACAGAATTCACTCTTTATTTCTCTGGATTAACAGACGTATAAATACTGAGAAAACATTGGGTATTTACAGTTTTCCAAGCCCAAGGGCTAAAAAGTCTTTTCACTATAATAATGGCTCAAGCACTCGGGGTTCCAGCACTCAGACTATCTCGAGCACTCGGGGTTGCTTTCTAAAGAAAGTTTTTCCAAGGTCATAAGCACATATCCAAATGAAATGTAAGTTATATAAAACATTGAGGAGAGAAGGAAACAGATTCTTATTATATATAAAAAAGAGTACAACAAGGAAATATAGAATTTCGGATAAATACAGATAAAAAAATATTGGTGTTACAATTACGCACAAGCCGGAGTGTTCGAAAGTAGGTTATACATATATATATATATATATGGCTATGGAGGTCCTAAAATGGTGGTCCCGTAAATCTCAATGAAAATGACTTCTGTAAATTAGAAATGAAAGATTACAACCCTAGTAGGTTCTGTTTTAAGTTTGAGACCTTAATTCATAACGATTGAGATGAACGGTTAAAACGAAATTTTGACGTCTCTCGCATTTTCACCTATAAGTAAAGCTAAGTTAATAATCAAGATTTAAGAATTATATATTCAAAATCTACGCGGAAAAACAAAGAGCATGGTATATTGCTGAAGGAAAAACAGGTTTAACTATTACTGTCAACCTGAATCATGATTACTTCTTATATTCCTTAAGTCCTATTCATCTCTCATGATTACCAAACATGCTGATAACTGCTTATCAACAAGACTGCAGCTCTCAGTAATCAACTTGGTAACATTCTCAAGGGAATGCTTACTCTGAATTAGAGGGTAGATTCTATATTGACAATATATGTTCACAACGTCCCTATGAACATGACATACCCAAGATACCCAGATGTTGATCTTCTATAGACCTCACTGATTGGTAAGTCAAAGCAGCCATATCCACAGTCTACGTTCATAAACGTCTCAAGATTGAGAACACATACCTTATACAAGTTATGAGTTCCTATCGACTGTTTGAAAGTCTTGAGTGTCAACAGGAAAGCTCAGGTCCGTCAATGCACTATAAGCACTAGCATATTAACTAAGTGTCACACTCTAGTGATTGAGATTCATCACTCCATCCAATGGTAGTTAATCATGCTACAGTGTACACCTGATGAGATATCCAGTCCCATCATCCACTATGACAAGTTCTAAGTATCAAAGAATAGCAATTCGTACCTCACTTGTATATATCTCATACACACACGAATCACCTACTATTGATACTTAAGGATTAAACAATCATCTCATAAAAGAAACATACACAATGAAATGTAAAGCTGATATCCATATATTAAAATGTCAATGTCTCATACATAAAGTGATGGTCTGTGGGCACAAACCCAACAAACTCCTACTTGTACTCACATCCATACAGGATTACATTTGAGACCTAGACTATCTAAATGACGATCAAAGACCTTCTGAGGCAAGGCCTTTGTAAACGAATCCGCAAGATTGTCAGAGATGGCAATCTTGCTGACAATCACATCTCCACGTTGAATAATATCTCGGATAAGATGATATTTCCGCTCTACGTGCTTTCCCTTTCCATGGTTCCTTGGCTCCTTGGACTGAGTCACTGTCCCACTATTATCACAATAAAGTGTAATAGGTGACAGCGACACTGGTACCACCTCGAGCTCCATAAGGAACTTCTTGAGCCAAACAGCTTCCTTTGCGGCTTCACAAGCAGCCACATACTCAGCTTCTGTAGTTAAGTCTGTAATGCATTTCTACTTAATGCTCTTCCAACTGACAGTACCACCTCCCAAGGTAAAGAGATTGCCGAACGTTGACTTCTTTAAATCTTTATCTAACATAAAGTCTGAGTCAGTGTATCCCACTAGAATTAACTCACTACCACCGTACATAAGCATGTAGTCTTTAGTCCTTCTCAAGTACTTAAGAATGTGCTTAATGACTGTTCAGTGCTCTGGACCTAGATTCGATTGATATCTACTAACCATGCCAATGCCAAAGCAGATATCTGGTCTAGTGCATAATATCGCATACATGAGACTTCCCACTGTCGAAGCATAGGGAACTCCTGCCATGCGATTCCTCTTCTCCTTTGTTTTTGGACACTGGTCCTTGGAGAACGCTAAACCATGCCTGAAAGGTAACAAATCTTTCTTTGGATTATCCATTAAAAACCTAGTTAGCACCTTATCGATATAACCAGCTTGAGATAATCCCATTATCTTTCACTTACGATCTCGAAAAACATTATTCCAAGAATATAGCTCGCCTCTCCTAGATCCTTCATATCTAAAGTACTAGCTAGCCAAACCTTAACCGTTGACAATGTCGCTACATCATTTCCAATGAGTAGAATGTCGTCAACATAAAGCACAAGAAAAGCTACCACTTTTCCTTCACTCTTCTTGTATACAAGGTTCATCCAGATTCTGTATGAAACCAAATGACTTGACCGCTTGGTCAAAATGAATGTTCCAACTCCTGGATGCCTGCTTAAGCCCATAAATGAACTTTTACAGCTTGCATATCAAGTTACCTTTCTGACTAGCTATGAACCCTTCTGGTTGTTGCATATAGATGTCCTCCTCAAGTTGCCATTCAAGAATGCAGTCTTGACGTCCATCTGCCAGATCTCATAATCTCAGCATACAGCAATGGATAAGAGTATTCTGATGGACTTAAGCATGGCTAATGACGAGAAGGTTTCCTCATAGTCAATGCCCTCCCTCTGAGTATAACCTTTCGCTATAAGCCTGGCCTTAAAGGTCTCAACCTTTCCATCAGATCCTCTTTTTCTTTTGTAGACCCACTTACAGCCAATGGATTTAATATTGGCTAGAAGTTCTATAAGATCCCAGACCTGATTGGAATCCATAGATTCCAATTCAGCCTTCATAGCTTTAACCTAATGAGCTGAATCAACATCAGTCATTGCCTCTTCATATAAGGCAGGATTAGATTCAGATTCTATGGAGACAGCTTCAAAAACTTCTCCTAAGAACATGTATCTATTAGGCTGACTGATAATCCTCCCACTACGATGAGGTACTGGTGCAGAAATGGGTGAAGAAGTGGTATTTCCTGATGTACATCATTATCAACTGCGGGTTGGACTGAGGGCTCTCCTTCTATCTCTCTCAAATCTATCCTTCTCTTAGGTTTATGATTCATGATATAATCATCCTCCAAGAAAATAGCATTTGTACTAACAAACACTTTCTTTTCTCTTGGATCATAAAAATACAATCCATAAGTACCCTTTGGATACCCTACGAAGTAACATACTTCCAATCTAGAATCCAACTTGCTCATCTTTCCTTTCAGCACATGTGCCAGACACCCCCATATCCAGAGATGTTGCAAAGAAGGCTTACGCCCAATCCACATCTCCCGTGGTGTCCTGGGAACAGATTTGCTTGGTACTAGATTTAGTATGTATGCAGCGGTATTCAAAGCATAGCCCCAAAGGAATAATGGCAACTCCAAATAACTCATCATCGACCTGGACATGTCTAAAAGAGTCTGGTTCCTTCTCTCTGCTACACCATTCTGCTGAGGTGTACCAGGTGCAGTCAACTATAATAGAATCCCATTTTGTACGAGGTGATCAATAAACTCATTAGATAGGTACTCACCACCTCGATCAGATCGAACGACCTTGATGTGTGTTCCTAATTGTTTCTCCACTTCAGCCCTAAACTCTTTGAACTTTTCAAAAGGCTTCAGACTTGTGCTGCATTAGGTACACATATCCATACCTAGAGTGGTCATCAGTAAATGTTATGAAATACTCATAACCACCCCATGGTCTAATATTTATTGGTCCATTCACATTAGTATGAATTAATCCCAACAATGTATTGGTCCTATTGCCCTTTGTAGAAAAGGGCCTTTTGGTCGTCTTACCCTCTAAACAAGACTCGCAGACTTCCACTGGTTCGAGAACCAAATCGCCTAAGACCCCTTCTTTGACTAGTCTGCAAATCCTATTTAGATTGATATAGCCAAGCCTCATATGCCAAAGCCTTGTTGGATTAGTGGAAGGCTCCTTTCTTTTAGATGGTATAGTTACCATTGAGTTATTAAGTTCCATACAAGAATCTTTAGAAATATTGGGAGTAATCACATACAATCCATTTGATTTAACACCAGAATAAATAAAAGAACCATTTCTTTTAATCACAACTTCAGCTTCAAAATGAAAAGAATAACTATTATTCGATAAATTAGAAACTAAAATTAAATTACGTCTCACTGAAGGGACGTAAAGTACATCTGATAAAATCAAAACTACATTGTCTAGAAATTCTAAAACTATGACTCCTATAGCAACCGTAGATACGGTTGCGCTAGAACCTAGAGTACATACGATTTTCCCATCACTGCACCTCCTGGTTGATCTGAACCCCTGTAATGAATTACAAATATGGTTAGTCGCACCAGAATCAATGTACCAAGTGTTTGAAGTATCCGTTATAAAACTTACTTCAATCACATGTGATTCAATCATACCTTGAACTCTTGTAGCTAAGAATTCTGGACAGTTCCTCTTACAGTGGCCCTTGTCGTCGCATTGGAAACACTTTCCTTTGCCTTGGCCACCCACCTTCCCTTTGCCTTTACCTTTTCCCTTGGATTTTGCAATTTTAGGGACCAATCCAACACTTGGACCACCAGTGCCAACCTTCTTCTTTCCTTTCTTACCTTTCGGCGTAGATCGGGAAGAAGAAGAGCTTTTCTCAATGTTTTCAGAACGTTGCCCTCAGGTTTGATCACCCTTTTCGTTGTCAGTAAAGAACTCATTAATTCACTCATTGAAAAATCCATTTTATTCATATTATAATTCAGTTTAAATTGAGCGAATGACGGCGACAGCGTATTGAGTATCATAACAACTTGGGTCTGTGCATCGATGTTGGCACCTAGGGTCTCCAGCTCGTTTAAATAACCAATCATTTTTAAAACATGTTCTTTAACTGAAGTCCCTTCCAACATCTTAGCACTCATTATCTTCTGTATAGCTACCTGTCTGGTAGGCATGCCATGCTCCCCAAACATCTTTTTCAGGGATTCGATAATCTTACTAGCAGAATTGTTCGACTAGAATTGGTGTTACAACATACCAACCATTGAGGCCAGAATGTAGCAACAGGCCATTCCATTCGACTTCTTCCATTTATCAAACTCGCGTCTGGAAGTTGTTGAAGCATTTACCGTAGGTTCTTCAGGGTATAGGGTGGTGAGGACATATATGTGATCCTCTGCAGTTAATATGATGTCAAGGTTTTATTTCCATTATGTGTAGTTATTTCCAGTTAACTTGTTTGGAGTGAGTATGGTGGCAAGTGGACTAAATGTAGATCTAGACATTATGATTTACTAAAAAAAATCAAAAGACAAAATAAATATGGATATCAGAATTTGACAGCTTGAAATAAAAGAATCCATAAAACTCTTATTTTAAAAACAAAGTCGCCGGAATATCGAAACGAAAGAACAAAGCCTCCGTGTGGTGGTCAATGTTCGATCTTTCGATTTATCATGACTTGTCCGCTATGCAACTCTTGCAAAACAAGTTATGACTCCCGAACCTTTTTGATCTCTAAGCTTCTGAATAATGCCTCGTGTGGGATCCCTTTATCCATAGCTTAGCTAGTGTATACCATTAACTAGGATCCAATAACAACTGCCTCAAGTAGCGCCTTCGTGTGGTGGTCACACTCTAACATGTCTGATTGATCCTATCCATAAGAAGTTCACATCTAGTAACCAATGAGTAGTGAACCCTTCGTGTGGAATGATCACCCCTGGCGAGGTGACACAGAATGCACTACTCATCTTACAATGAACCGTTAATCAAAGATCATGGGTGTTATAAATGAGACCCTCTCCCACTAGTTTTGGTAAATTAAGAATTTTGCTTTTGGAAAAGTTTGTTTCTACACATTACCCATAAACATACATTGTTTACTAATGTGTTGAAAATAGTTTTTGAATTTTATTTTAGAAAACTTATTTTGCGTGCATGCAAGTAGTAACAATATAATTAAATGCCAATCACAAACCAAGCACATCAAACAAAAAACTAAAATTGAAAACAAAGGCATTCATATGCCTCTATCTCCCATGGCTCTATCTCCATAGAACCTTCTTCTTGGTTTGATCGCCTCCACCTCCATCTTCATGGACAACGGCATGTTCCTCCATCTTCATGGATATTCTAAATCTATTACATTGGTCTTATGCTTCTTTCGAAGCTTACAATTTATCTAGAAATAGAAAAACAACAATAAAATAAAAAAGACTAGAGAAATCGGTGCGACTTTCCTTTTCGTAGGATTGAAGTCGTAGCGCCCTTTACATATGCTTTTAAAACCAAACCAAGAATTAAAATAAAACATACACCAATCTCAAACATTTATACAATAATAAAACTGATCTTGGTGACATGGGAGATAGGGGACTAACTTTGCTGCTTAGTGTTAGTCATACACAATCCACACATATATAACAAATATATATATATATATATAAATTGGAACCCTTAATTGATTCACACAGTACATAAACTCTTTATGTACTAAATTAGAACTCAAAATAACATCTCACTTCTGTGTCACACTTCGATCGATCGACAAAGGTTCGATCGATCGAACCTTCGATCAATTGAACATCGTTCAATCGATTGAACTTTCAGTTTCACAGAAAGGTTTAAAAACTCTTACAGTATAATTAAAAAATTAAAGTATATATTTTAAAATCTTTAAAGGGAATTGTTATTTCCACTCCATCATTGAACTAAAGCACCCCTTAGTACCACTCTTAGAGCATGTGGTACCATGTATGTAATGCATGGCATGCACGGTGCCACATGATTTAAGAGTGGTACCATGGAGTGCATTGGTTCAATAATGGAGTGGCAATAGCATCACCTTCTTTAAAACTGTAAACTGAACACCTGGACAGAGAACATCTCTCGATCGATTGAACACCATTCGATCGATCGAACAGAACCAAAGTTCGATCGATCGAAACTAGTTCGATCGCTTGAGAACAGACGAAGTTTGATCGATCGAGACTACTTTGATCGATCGAATCCATCATGCATCCAATGCAATCACAGATTTGTATTATGCTGCATAAACACTGCAGAAACAGATCTGTGACGATGCAGTTTTGAAAACAGTCCTAAAATCAGCATGCAAATCGAAACTAGTGTTCCAAAACGCATCTATAGATCCAAACAAGCGTGGCTCTGATACCAATTGAAGGAAAAATAGGTTCAAAATTATTTTTAAACGCGCAATGGAAAGATTAATTTTCAAAACCTTAATTGGTAAGCCTGGGATCTACTACTCGTCAATTCCATGGATGCGTACTAACAAGAGGGATAAGAGTTATACCTCAGGTCTTGAACCCAATTTTGAAATCTTCAACCTTGGTGATACAGCAGCCTCTACTAGGTTGTCTTTACCCTTATGACTCCTGTGGATGCTTTCCGAAAAGACTAGAGATGGTGGGATCTCTAATAAGGAGGATAGGAAGGTTTAGGAGCTCTAAAACAGGTTCTGCAGCTTCAGGCCCACTAAAACAACGAACTCTTATTTCTAGACACAGCTGCCCTATTTATAGATTCCCAGATCCGACCTAATGTTCAAGCGATCGAAATGTCTTCGATCGATCAAACCTTCGATTGATCGAACTACCTTCGAGCGATCAAACCCACCAAGACTTAAATCGATTAAAACATCTTCGATCGATCAAACCTGCCTTGACAAGATCCTCATATGCCTTTTCAAGCATCCTAGCGGAGCTAAGAGTGGGATCTCCTAGGCTCTTTATTGTTGGCTTAGACCAGTTGTTAATTCCCATATCAAACTCTTTTATCAGCAAAACTAACCAACTGATCAGTTAACATTTACTCCACTATAAAACGATAACTGAACTCCAACACAAAAGAACATATCCGAAGGGGTAACTAGACTTGTATGGTGCACTAATGTTCCTCTACCTTCAGCATTCGTAATCATATTCAGGTAGTCGGATAACTGTTACTGTCAACCTAAATCATGATTAATTCTTATATTCCTTGAGTCCCATTCTTCTTTCATGATTACCAAACATGTTGATAACTACTTATTAACAAGACTGCATTTCTCAGTAATCAACTTGGTGACATTCTCAAGGGAATGCTTACTCTGAATTAGAGGGTAGATTATATTGTGACAATAAATGTTCACAACCCTATGAACATGACATACCTAGGTGTTGATCTTCTATAGACCTCACTGATTGGTAAGTCAAAGCAGTCATATCCACAGTCTGTGTTCATAATCGCCTCAAGATTGAGAACACGTACCTTATACATGTTATGAGTTCCTATCGACTGTTTGAAAGTCTTGAGTGTCAATAGGAAAGCTCAGGTCCGTCAATGCACTATAAGCACTAGCATATTAACTAAGAGTCACACTCTAGTGATTTAGATTCATCACTTTATCCAATGGTAGTTAATCATGCTACAATGTACACCTGATGAGATATCCAGTCCCATCATCCACTGTGACAAGTTCTAAGTATAAAAGAATAGCAATTCGTATCTCACTTGTATGTATCTCATACACATACGAATCACCTACTATGATACTTAAGGATTAAACAATCATCTCATGAAATAAACATACACAATGAAATGTAAAGCTGATATCCATATATTAAAATGTCAATATCTCATACATAAAGTAATGGTTTGAGGGCACAAACCCAACAATTGCAACCTCTGTTTGATTAAGTCTTACAAAACTCGTATATCCTTTGTAACTCACTGTAAAAGCTGGAAGAAGATGACGGACCTGAGTGCTCGAGCTGAGATAGGGTGCTCGAGCCAGTAGAGCGCTTGATTGTAGCTATTTCAGGACAGTGTCTGTTTTATGCTTAAGGCTGATGTACCTTCTGTGTTAATAATTATACCTCACTGGTACTGTTTTATGAAGAAAATGAAAACAGAATGTAAAAATGGGATTCGGAGAAGTTGATTTAAATAGGTAATAATCACTTGTATGAATCGCTGTGACACTTTAATAAGAAAAAGTGAAAATGGGAATAAGTCATATACTTGTATTGTCGAGTTAGAATGTTGGAAAGGGGTCGTTTGGTTAGCATATATGTTTGTGAAAAATGAGTAAAGATGCATGTGGTTGTGACATTGTGGACATGAATATCTGTATTGATCGGCTTTTATGGGCAGTGATACTATCTTGGTTAAATAGGGTTTGACCAAGCAACTTTTATAGGCGGTGATGATATATCAATCAGGATAACTGGGTTATTGTAACCTTGAATATCTTGGTGGGTTTTACCTATGCCACATTGACCTGGTATCCTATCAAGCGCCTTTTATGGGCGGTGATGGTCTAAATTAACGACATTGTGCCGGATGGTTCTGGTAAACCGAATGAGTTGAGAGAGTGTGGTCGAGATAAAAGAGTCAGTAAGATGAGATGATTCATTGATTATGCACGGTCTTTATTATTCATTACTTAAAATGTTCATTTATTGTTCTTATGCGACGACTAAAATAATGGACTAATTGTACTCTAAAGTACTAAACAATATTAAAATGGTTAATGAACTTTTAAATACATTACTTGTGTTGTTCATCTCACTCGAATTTATCAGCTGATGAATTTTATTATCCTAGACACCCAAAATGTTCAGAAGATGACTATGCAGGGCACTATGATTATGCCAGTTAAAACGAAGGAGCACGAGATGCTTTTATATTTAATAAGTTGTAGTAAGAAAGAATAATATTTTAATTGAATTAGGCGGTTTGTGCCTTAAGATATTTGACTAAGACAATGTAATATTATTTGGGTTATATTATTCAATGTAATAATCACTATTTATCTTCCATGTTGCTTTCAATACTCTAATTATCACTGCATGTTAAGCTAAGTACATGACAAACGATCCATCATCTCTCATGACCTATGGGTCCAAACGGAAATGATAAATTTTTTGTATTTTGCTATGTTGAGGAGTGACAATATCTATCTTAACAACTTGAGGTTTTAGAGTAAATGGTTGCTAACATACTATCAGAGCCAAAAGATCCAATGTTCGAATCATGACACCTCCTTATATGAGGGGCCACATGTAAGGTGAGTTTCATGTAGACGAGCCCAAATTGGCTCACCCATGAGGGAACTGTTGGATAAATAAATAAGTTACACATCTCTCTAACAGTTTAAGCAACCTCTCATGTGACGTATGTGCTAGTGTACAACATAATTGTGTGCAGGTGCTTGTCTAATTGTGCTCAAGTTTTAAATCGATTGTTGCTCTTTATTCAGCATACTTTGCATAATTATGTTATAAAAATACACACATATTCCTTGCAAGTTAATATAAATTTAAAAAGAAAAAGAAAAACGTGTTTTACGCTTAAAAGTGCATCAATAAAAAAAAAATTCAAGTAATCATATAAGGGTAATACTTGGGACACAACCTTGATACAACTTTCATACATAATTGTGTGCAGGAGAGAGATAGACACATCTTTTGGAGAGGTTGTATGAAAGTTGTATAAAGGTTGTGTCCCAAATATTACTCATCATATAATGACTTCAGCATTTTGATTCATGTTTGCCAGTCATATATTTTCTATATTTTCCACCAAGCAGCATTAGTTTTATTGAAGCAGAAACCATTTCATTAATCAATAACGTGTCCCTATCTTATAAAAGTGAAACATGTAACAAGGGAGTCGCATATTCAAAACTATTTTCTTTCTTATCTCCATATATATCAAAGTAGTAGAATCGCGTACTTCACTAGAAATTGCAATTGAAATGCCAACTGAAATCCTTGTCCACAGTGTGGACACATTGTCCAAGGTTGTCATTTTTGGATTTGCACTGAAATCTCTCAGGGTGGCTAATGGGAATGAGTCCGTTGATAGTATGAAAAACTTTTCAATAGGAAAAAGGGTAACTTAATATATAGTCCTAATATATGCATCTAACTAGAAATAGGCTCCTTTTTCAAATGAATCTAGAAATAGGTCCCTATAATATTTTAAGGACAAAACTGCCCCCATATATATATATATATATATGAAATCAGGGTTTCAAATTCAAATCAGGAAATTTCTCACTTTTAACACGCTTCCTACTTTTTTGTGAGAAATTCTCACATTTTACACAGTCCGTTTTTTAAGGCCCACTTAAAAGTCGGACCGTCTATATATTTAGATAGAGAGAGAGAGAGGGGGAGAGAAAGAGAGAGAAAATCTGCTAGAGAGAGAAAGATGAAGACAGAGAGGGAGAAAGAAGAGAGAGAGGGTCGCAACCCCTCCACCGCCACCGACGACCACCCACCACCTTCCTCCTCCTCCCCTCTCTACCTCCCTTCACCTATATCAACCATGCAACACCATCTCCGGCCACCACTCTCCACCGGTGACCACTATGTGAACAAATTACTCACTAATTCGTGAGGAAAAAAAATTAAAATATCTCACTGAAATTGAATCGTTTTAGGCGCGAAAAGCGAGTGAAAAGCAAGGTTTCAAATTTGCAACCTATCATCAACAAAATGAACCGATTGCGAGACGAGACAGAAGATGATCACTCCGAAATGGTTCATGGATTTGATGCATTCATCGACGGTTGTGTCATAGATTTACTCACTTCCATGAATTTGTATACACAGTCCGAACTGTGTAAAAAGTGAAAAATTCTCACAAAAACGTGCAAATGTCTCATATTTTGAAATTTCTTTAGGTCTGATTTTTAAGGTTCGCTTAAGATCCGAACCGTTTGTATACATACATATTGTATTGATGAGGATCTCCTTATTGTATAGGTTGTAAGAAATTCCTCACTTGTTATGTAGATGAAGTTAGTGAGAAATTTCTCACTTTTATAGGCTGCAATAAATTGCTCATTTGTTATGTAGTGAAATTAGTGAGAAATTTTTCACTTGTATAGGCTGTAAGAAATTACTTCCTTATTGTATGTAGATTAAATTAGTGAGAATTTTTTCACTTGTATAGACTGTAATCAATAGATAATGTGTTATGTAAATGAAATCAGTGAGAAATTTCTCACAAAAAAAATAAGAAATTCCCACATCACTTTGTCAAACCGAAAATCCCTTGATTATAGGGATATTAATTCCCTTATTCATGATCTTCTAAAAATACGTTTCCCAAAACTGCATATAACACAATTTTGGAAGTTTTTTCAACTTACAAAACAGTATATACAAAAAAAAAAAAAAAAAAAAAAAAAAAAAGTGAGAAATTCTCACATTACTCTGTTAAACCGAAATCCCTTGATTTTAGGGATATTAATCCTCTTATCCATGATCTCCTAAAAATTCGTTTCCCATAACTATATATACACGATTTTGGAAGTGTTTTGAATATACACAGCTCTCTCTCTCTCTCTCTCTCTCTCTCTCTCTCTCTCTCTCTCTCTCTCTCTCTATATATATATATATATATATGTGTGTGTGAATTTCGTACTATATTAAGAGAATTTCTCACCTTTTTCTCAGCAACCTTCAATAAGGAAACTTCTTGATTTTAGCACTTAGTATTTAGTTCTAATATAGACACTTAACTTGCAAACAAATTTGAAAGTTGAGTAAAATAAGAAAACTTCTTGAAAAACAAAATGAAAAACCATGCATACGATATGTGAAATTAAATACATTCATGTGAATTTCTCATACTGTTTACAGAAATTCTCACATTTTTCTTATGGGTAATACTTGGGACACAACCTTCATACAACTTTCATACAACCTCCCCAAAAGATGTGTCTATCTCTTTCCTGTGTCACTGTGGGGTCCAGTGACATCACAGGAGAGAGATAGACACATCTTTTGAGGAGGTTGTATGAAAGTTGTATGAAGGTTGTATCCCAAATATTACTCTTTTCTTATCAACCTTTAAACTTTCACACAAGATTATTTGTTATTTTTTTTATACGAAACAAATAACCATGTTTACATGCATATTTAAAAAGGATCTTTTTTGAAACACAAATCAGCATAATTTTTGGGATACAGCACATTATCCATGATCTCCTATAAATCCTCTCCATTTTTTAACTACCTTATTTAGACTTTTTTGAATTTCACATGTTTGCTTATATGTGAATACATATAATCAGTTATGTATAGATATCTATATATATTACAAGGGTATAATTGTCCAGAATTAAACTAACTATTTAGGAATAGGGACTAATTATTGATTCCTATTACAAATTAAGGATTAATTTCTGAAAACCAAATCAAGTAAGGATCAATTTCTATTAATGGCCATAATTAGGGACCAAATCGTATATTTCTATAGAAAAAAATACAAACTTACTTTTCCATCTACACCCACTCCTTAAATATTCATTTTCTGAAAAGTGATTAGAGCAGATTCATCTATGAAAAGAAGAGATACGGGGATCATTACACATTGAAAGTGTAAGAAGTACAAAACAAAAGCCCCCCACTCTCTCCTTCACCTAAAAAGCTTGTTAGAAATCTACAAGGGGATAAAACAAAATGAGCACCCCTATGTCATGGATGTGAATGTAACAGTGCGATAAACATCAAAAATGAAAAAACCTTTTTGGCCAAGATAATTTTTGGCCAATTGCAATTGTGGAGGCTATTTTGTTTTTAGTTTTCTTTTAGTTTTCTTTGAGTATCATAATTATTTATGAATTCCAAAAGTTGTTGTCTAACATACATAGTAGGTTTTTGCCTGTTAAATTTAAAGTATTTACTAGCGCTTTTACTTTAGTTCAGAGTATAGCGGATTTTAGTAATAGGATCGAAGTACATGGTGTAAAATAATAACCGGTCCAAGTACAGAGGTATATGTGATTAATCCAAAAAAAACTTTAAAATGAGTTTTCTTGTCACTTTTAACGGGTTGTCACTTTTAACGGGTAAAGTGACAGAAGGGAGAAAGTGACACGAATGTTAGTTGAGGGATAAAAAAAAAAAAGACCAAAGAACCAAAAAGGGTATAATTTAAGGGTGCAAAATATGTTTTACCTTATTATTATATATTACGTCGAAATAAGAGGCAAGTATTTAAGCCATTCTTTTGTCCTTGGGGTATTAAGCTGACTCTTGAGATATTTTACCTTAGTTGGCTTTATTATTTCTTGCCATATAAAAACTATGGGCTCGTTTGGTTTGGCTATGAATTTTGCATTGACAGAAGCAGAAGCCCAAATCATAAGGGCATTGTGGGAATTGAGAAAAATTAATCAGACCCTTAATCTGTTTTTCGCATCATGTTTGGGTTGAAGCATCTCTGGACCTGCATTAGCCAAAACATGCTTTTGGGGCTCAAAATTGCTATCCAAACGGACTAATATTTGCATTTTAGGGCATGAAGCTCGTTTGGGCCCAATACATGAGATGGATATGTGATTACAAACGGACCAAGCAAAGAAGAACACTAAAATTGGTAGTTTCATACCTAAGTAATTTTTTATGTTATGTCCATTAGTTGGTTATTTTGAACCTCCGCTGCAGGAATTACGGAAGAAAAAAAAAATTGAGAAGTATAGAAGTGAACTTTTTTTTTATTTTTGGAGGGGGTCTAAAGTCATTCTTTGAGAAGCACACCAGATTTGGTAAGGGCTTACAAACCTGCACTCTTTGTATAAGTTTTTGTTACATCAAGAAATAATTGTTATAACAGTTACGTGCATAACGCACCTCCAAAAGCCAAAAAGGAATTTCACTCTATTTGTACAAATATTTATCTTAATTTCAGGAAAAACAAAAGGGTGATGCTAATACCAAAATATAATGTGCTAATGCCAAAGCACAATGTGTCACTTTGTATTTTGGCATTAGCACATTGTGCTTTGGCATTAGCACTAGCCAAAAAAAAAAACCACATATCTTCACCCATCACATGATACCCGTATGTATTAGTATGGTGATACATACATGCGAATGACATAAGAATGATGTGGATCATTGCTCCAACGTTTGCTTTTATTGCATTTGTTACGGAGAAATTATTGTATGGTTCTGGACCATATGTCAAGTGGTAGTCTTAACAAGTCGGGATTGATTTTTTTTTTTTCCCTTTTTTGTACCAAGTCGTGACTGACTTTTGGAGACAAAAAAATCTGCACTTAATCACTTGACAGTCCCTATTAGCCAGAACCACCATGCGACCAACGTCTCGGACCATAGAGTAATTTCTCGTTATTGCGAGTTCTTAGCAGTACATTCCACGAGAAGTGCGAGGGGAAAAAATACGAGTTTCCAGCACTTGGCAACCCAATTGGTTCCTGATATTTGAAGAATTAGCGTAATGGATGTGGGATAAGACCAACTCGTGGATTAGGCCCAATGAGAATCGGCCCAACTTTTCTTACCTATTAGAGGAGGGAAAAAAATACAAAAGGTTCGTTGGAGAATTGAGGTTACTTCTCTAACTCAATCTTTGCTTATGATTTTACTCAGTTTAGCAAAAGTTGTGATTGATGTTGTTTTGTTGTAACCAAGGGCTCGCATTATAATGTTACGAGATTTTGTTTTCATTTTTTTGTATCCATGATTGACTCTAAATTGAGAAAAATCGCTTGAAAAATGAAAACAAAAATCAAAAAGCAAAAAAGCGCTACAGTATTGTGCGAACCCTAGTTTTACATGACTCCATTTTGATTTTAGTAGGAAATTAGCTTTCTCAAGAACCATTTTAATTTTTGGTTGACCTAAGATGCGGTGAACCAAACAAAAGTGGGGGAAGAACCTCTTCCTTTCTTAGAAATATATTTATTTCCTTCCTTCTTTCTCCATTCCTTTCACATTTCTTCCAAACATAGCGCGCATGCTTTGGATTTTAACCTAAGATGCGGTGACAAGAATGGAATGCGGATTCGAATCACACAAAAACCAAACCGCTCCGAGCTTTCCACATGTCCATCACTCACGATCGCGTGTGGCCAAACAACCTTTGAATGGAACCAATTCTAGTAATTTTTGAGGTGTTTATTGCCTCCGATTAGCACTGGTCAGCTTAGTGTTATTAGGGGGCTAGAGCAAAACACACTATTAGTGTTAGCTATTATTTAGCTTTATGGTAGTTTAGTCTTTTACTTTATTTAGGGTAATAGTGTATACCTAGTTATACTATTATTGTCTCTTCTTTTTCTATTGTATTCATTCAGTCAGATTTTGTGTTATGAGCTCTTTTCTCTTTTTCCTTTGTCGTTCTCTTGATTATTTGATATATTCACATGGTAGCATGGTAGCAGAGCAGGTTCGAATCTCATTCACGTTCTTCGCAGATCCACATGGGATCTCTTGATTATTTGATATATTCATATGGTATCTCTTGATTATTTTATATATTTTTCTTTTTTCGGATGACTCTAGTTCGTTTTTGGATTTCTCGCTGATTCAGATTTGTTTTTGGATTTCACACTGATTTGCATTCGTTTTTTGATCTGTCACTGATTCTGGTTTGTCTTTTTTGGATCTGTCTTTGATTTTGGTTCGTTTATTTTGTGTTATTCAATTGCTTCATTTTCGTAATGGCTGCTGAAAGAGATGATTCGCTTCAAGCGATTAGTATTTAAACTCGATGGAAAGAATTTTCCAAATCAGAATTATTTGATGAAAAATTTTCTAAAGGGGAAGAAGACGTGGGTTACATCAATGGGGATTTTAGTAAACCTAAGAATGAAAAGGCTGATAAATTTGCAGAACTGCTAGATGTTTTGGAAACAAACAATTCAAAAATCATTACTTTGATCAACAACTCCATTGCTCCCTCGATAGGTATGCAATTGGTAAAGTTTGAATATAAAAATGAGGTGTGGGATCATTTGGCTAAATTGTTTACACAGTCCAATTTTGCAAAAATGTACCAACAAGAGTGTGATATTCGTGCCCTTGAACAAAAAAAATTGAGTATTCAGGAGTTTTATTCTACAATGACAGATCTTTGGGATCAATTGCCTCTCATGGAGCCACCCGAATTGCGGGCGTTTGCACCATATATCGCTAGTAGGGAGGAACAACGTCTGGTTCAGTTTTTCATAGCTCTACATGATGATTTTGAGGGCCTTCGTGGGTCCATTCTCCATCGTATCCCACTTCCATCAATTGATTCTGTTGTCCATGAGTTAGCAGCTAGCCGAGGAAATATGTCTCAAGACTCAGTCTGGAAAGGGAATTCTTCCCGACTCTACTTCGTCTATTTTAGCAGCCCATTTCGGGCATCGTCCAACAATCAGAATAAGCCTTACTCGAGAGTTAGTAGTGATGTATGCAGCTATTGTAAGGAGAAGGGTCATTGGAAGGCTCATTATCCTAGGTTGTGTCGAGCAAACCAGCCCAACAGTAGCAACTAGCCCTCACATAATCGACCACCACAACAGCAACAACCTCAGCCTTCTCATTGGAAATCTGACAACCAAACTCAACAGTGTTTATATAGGCCTCCACGGCCTAACACTATAGTAGTTGTACCAACATCAGACTCATTTGGACCAA
The DNA here is from genome assembly GCA_033977485.1 of Hydrangea macrophylla. NCBI lineage: Eukaryota > Viridiplantae > Streptophyta > Magnoliopsida > Cornales > Hydrangeaceae > Hydrangea > Hydrangea macrophylla. The sequence continues at coordinate 19,337,945 of CM066989.1, forward strand.
TGACCCCTTCCCCATCCACTCCTTCCATGATCTCCCTTGTTGAGCAATTTCAGAAGTTCCTTACCACACAGCCACGTGCTATAGCCGCCTCTTCACTAGGTATGTCTTTAGATATGTCTACAGGTATGTCCTCAGGTATTTGGGTCTTAGACTCTAGAGCTTCTAATCATTTGTAACCTGACTTATAGTCTTTTTCATCCTTATGTGCTACTTCCTCTTTGTCTGTTATGACTGCTGATGGTACTCCCATACCATTAACAGGTGTTGGGTCCGTTGTCACACCTTATGTATCTGTCTCGAGTGTTTACCACATTTCCAAACTTACTATGAATCTTGTTTCTATTGCTCAGGTTTGTGATGTAGGTTACTTAGTCTATTTTTTTCTACTTTTTGTCATGTGCAGAATCCGCAGTCTCAGATGCTAATTGGGGTAGGCCGTAGGCAAGGGGGATTATACATCTTGGACAAGCTCAATGTACCAGTGGTTGCAGCTTGTAGTGTTGACTTGTCATCATTTCGTTTGAGTTCATCTTCATCTAATTTTTATTTATGGCATTCTCGACTTGGTCATGTTTCAGCCTCTCGTTTAAAATTTTTAGCTTCTATAGGAAAATTAGGAGATTTACAAACTCATGACATTTCTGATTATAGTGGTTGTAAACTAGTAAAATTTTCACGTTTACCTTTTAATAAAAGTATTGCTTATTCTCTTATACCATTTGATTTAGTTCATTCTAATGTGTGGGGACTGATCAGGAGAGAACAAATCCTAATTGTACGCCTTAATTCACATTTATTAGCTGTTTTTATCCTATTTTTGTACAATTTTTCTTTGTTTTTCATTTTTTGTCAGGATTTAGAAGAAAGCAATGATTCCAGGCTAAATGGGGTGAAAAAATAGGAAGAAAGAAGCAGAAAAAACCATTTCGCGTGAGGGGCCTGCTCGCACGACATTCCAACCCTTCGCTCGCGTGGCCCGCTCGCACGACCTCCCAAAATTGCGCTCGCACGGCCCGCTCGCGCAACCGTACAAAAAACCTAAAACGCATATTTTTAAGTGCTGAAGACCCCTACGTGGACGAAATTTCCTAATTACTTCTAGAAAGCAAATTATAGCAGTTTCAGTTGGATTAGGTTTACAAAAGCATTCCAAAACCCTCTACAACTGTATATAGTTCATTCTAAAGCTATTAGAAGGTTACACATTCATTCATACATCAACTTTTGAAGGTAAGAGGAAGAGAAGATCTAGCTTGAAGGCCTGTAATGGAAACCATCAACTCAATCTTCATGTTTTCACCAACCATGTAAAGGGAGAATTCTATGCGTTCTTATTTTAGGATTTCATGTATTGGATAGTAATTGTATGTTGGTGGATTATTTATATATAATCGGTTTCTAATGATAATATTCAAGAGTATTTTGGATCTATTCTTGTCTAAGATTTTTCCTTATGCTTATTGAACTCAATATTCCTTGATTTCTGTAATTGATGAGAGTATTTACATACAATAGTGCTTCTGTGATTGCGATGTTTATGTCTTTTATAATTCATGCTTAGGAAAGATGTGTTATGCTACACCCTAGTTATAGGTAGATAATTCATGTGAACCGAAGATGAGTTATGCTTAGAATAAACTAGTGATATCTACTTGTTGATACTATTGGGCTTGTAGCTATGGTAGATCGTGACTATCTAATCATAGAACTTAAAATGGAAAGTATAAACTTCCGATGCATAGTTAGTGGTGGATTTGAAATCATAGATCTCATTCACTCATACTTAAAACAATCTTAAATTTTGCAATCATTTACTTAAATTTAATCTTAATATTTTATTTCCATAACTCATAGTTTAATTAATAGTAGGATTTAATTAAACAATCAATCAAATACCGTTTTTCTATAGCTAAATAGATTTAGGTTTTCTAAATTAAAGGATAAAAATAATCAATCTCTGTGGGTTTGACCTTTACTTTCACACTACAAATCTTTATAAAGTAAAGCATACTTTTTATCTTGATTTTGACAAGATCAATTTTTGGTGCCGTTGCCGGGGATTGGCAATTTTTGCCATTAATTTTAGAATCTTAATTTAATTAGTTAGTACATATTAGCTTAGATTTTATTTTCTTTATTTCTAGTTTATTTTTGAATGACTAAAGTTATCCGTGTTTTTGCAGCTTACAAGTCATCAAACTCTACCAAGTTCGAGTGGAGCAGCTGTGCACGTCAACGGAGGTTACACGAACCTGAAAAAAAAAATATGCAATCAATTTAAAAATATAAGTAAATCTGCTGTTTAAATTTCGCATCAAACCACTGTAAGTCAGGGCGCTGAGACGCATTACTTGCATTAGGTTAGGTGTGGAGTGAGCACTGCATTAGCTAGGAAATCCGGGGCGCTGGGCTTTGACACGAATCACTGCATAAGGATAATTTCATGCATCATAGTAGTACTATGTGCTTGTGTGAATTATTAGTGTAGTTTATTTTCTTAGTTGTTTGAGTCAGTCCTTATAGTAGTTTCAGTTCTTTAGTTTATGTTTGGTATCCGTTCGAGTAAACCTAAATTAAATCCACTTAATCTTGAACTTGAACGCACCCTAAGAGTCCTTAGGTCTTCAACACAAGCTTCTAGAGCTCGGTTGATGCTAAACGACGAATCTACACCTGAACCGTCGTCTTTGTTTGAGTCGAAAATTTGAAGTACTCTTATCCGTCTAAGGAAAACTAGAACGATTAAAATCGAACCTATATGGCTGATTTTGGAAATAACAGGAATAATGGAAATAATCAAAATAATGGAGATAACCTCAACATACCTCCACCTCCACCTTTGAAAGATTACTTTACCCATACCGCTTATACGTCACCGTCGTGCATAGAACTACCGAAAGTGACTGCAGCTCACTTTGAGATTAAATCATCGACTATTGCACTCCTCCCGTCGTTTCACGGTTGCGTTAAGGAAGATTCTTACAATCATTTAGGTGAATTTCAGGGTATCTGTGCTACTTTAAAAATTCAAAACTTAATAGATGATGAGTTGAAATTGCGTCTTTTCTCATTTTCCCTTAAGGACAAAGCGAAGTATTGGCACCAATCCTTGGAGCCAAACTCTATAAGAACATGAGATGAATTACATACTGCATTCCTACAAAAGTTTTTCCCCATCACTCGAACAAATCAAATTAGAAAATCTATAAAAAAAATTTCACGATGCAAGATGGTGAAACTCTTTATGATACGTGGGAACAGTTTAAGAAACTCTTACGCTCTTGCCCTCATCATCAGATACCTAAATGGCAACTAGTACAAGTCTTTTACGAGGGACTAATTCCCGCTGTTCGTAACACAGTCGATGCTATTTATGTGGGGACGTTCCTCCACAAAAGTGCCAATGAAACTTGGAAGATTTTCGAAACATTAAGCAAAAATTGAATGCACCAAGCTGTGTCTGCACGCCCCGAGGGACACCTTCCACCACAACCAAAGAGAGAGGCTAAAGTTGAAACAAGCCATTCATTTGAAATTCAAGAATTAAATAGGAAAATGGACCAACTCATGATGATGGGCCACTTGCAGGGCCCACGTCCTCCTACTGAAATATGTCAATTATGCTCAAATTTGTCTCATTCCACACTGGCATGCCCGTCTGCGTCACAATTTCTAGAATTTATGGAACAACCTATTAATGTTGTTCAACAGTTCCAAAGACCCAATTATAACCCCACGGGTTATAAACCGGACACGACATGGGGACCTCACCCAAACCTCTCATGGAAATCTAATAGTGAAGGTCAATATTCAAAACCTGTGATGACGAATTTCCCGAATGCATACAGGCGTCAACAACATCAATACCAACAACCTCCCGTCCGTGCTAATCCTCATAGGGATAGAACTTTTGAAGAGAGTGTGTTGGCATCGTTAAAAAACTTAGAGGCCCAATCGCAATCACAGTCGCAACTCGTTAACTCCCACACGCAATCGATAGCTAAACTAGAATCCCAAATGGGACAACTTGCTAATACATTAAATCATCGTAATGACAGGAAGTTACCAAGTCAATCGGTCCAAAACCCTAAAGGTCAATATGAGGTGGAAACAGCGAGTGACCAAGTAAATGTGGTGTCGACAAGAGCGACTGAACGTCATGAGGAGATTATACCTCCTCCTGAACCTCGAAAAGATAAGGGTAAAGGAATCAGTAAGCAACAAGATGGAGATAAAAATAAAGTCACAAAGGACCTTGCTCCTTCGGTACCTTATACGTCTAAAGCGACAAATCCATCAAATTATGTACCTAGAATGCCGTTTCCCCCCAGCATGGATGTCCCATCTCACTTCTCAAAGAAGGGAACACGTCCGGAAGATATTCTTGAGACGTTTAAAGAAGTAAAGATTAACATTCCGTTACTCGATACTATTAAGCAAATACCTTCATATGCTAAATTTCTAAAAGACTTATGCACCCAAAAGATAAAATCTAGAAATCATTTATCTAAAAACGTCTTTCTAACATAGAAGGTTAGCTCTATGTTTCAATGCAACACTTTAAAATACAAGGATCCGGGTACTCCAACTATCGCTTGTCACATCGGTGACAAATATATCCACCGGGCCCTTCTTGGTCTAGGAGAGAGTGTGAATCTACTTCCTTATTCAGTATACGAACACTTGGGCCTAAGAGAACTAAAACCAACCACGGCTACTTTATAATTAGCCGATAGGTCAATTAAAGTTCCACATGGGGTAGTAGAAGACGTGTTGATAAAGGTAGATAGATGCTACTACCCAGTCGATTTCATCGTGCTAGACACTGAACCAGTCCTAGATACTAGAAAACACGTCCCAATTATCCAAGGACGTCCTTTCCTAGCTACTGCTAATTCTATTATTAACTGTAGGATTGGAGTCATGGATATAACTTTTGAAAATATGACCGTCCGTTTGAATGTATTTAATGCATCTAACCAACCTTATAAAGATGACAAAGAGGCAGACTATTATGCAATAGATCTAATTGACGAATTAGTCGAAGAGGTAGCGCCTTTTATGTTGACTAAAGAAGCCTTGGAAGCATGTCTATCTCATTTCAATTTTAATAATTTCAATATTGATACCAATATCCAAGAATTAAATAACTTATTGGAATCAGTAAACACAACTAGTGTAATTCTATGGACGCCCAAAATAGAGGCTCAGCCACCTCTCACGCATGAACAGGCATTACCATCCACTGAGTGTCCCCTGGCACTTGAACTTAAACCGTTACCCGATTCTCTGAAATACGCATTCTTGGGACCTAACATTACACTTCCAGTTATAATTGCTTCAAATTTGACTATGATTCAAGAATTACAACTGATATAAGTCCTAGGAAATCATAAGAAAGCGATTGGGTAGACGGTCGTTACTTTAAAAGGAATTGATCCATCTATTTGCATGCATAGAATCAATTTAGAGGAAAACGCTAAACCATCTACAAAAATGCAATGACGTCTCAACCCTAACATGAAGGAGGTAGTTATGAAAGAAGTCATTAAACTCTTCAACGCATGTATTATTTATCTAATCTCTGATAGTAATTGGGTCAGCCCCACAGAGGTTTTCCCAAAGAAATCAGGAATTACAGTTATGCGAAACGAAAAGGGAGTCCTCATACCCACCCACCAACCATCCCTCTCCCATTCATTGATCAAATCCTAGAACATCTACCCGGACAAAGTTACTATTGTTTCCTAAATGGATACTCTGGTTATAACCAAGTACCCGTCTATCCCGATGACCAAGAAAAGACAACGTTCACATGTCCCTTTGGTACCTTTGCTTATCATCGTATGCCGTTTGGTTTGTGTAATGCACCGGCCATTTTTCAATGGTGCATGATGGCAATTTTATCAGATATGGTTGAAAAATTCCTAGAAGTATTTATGGATGATTTCTCAATTTTTGGTCCTACGTTTGACGAATGTCTCCAAAACCTTACGAAAGTCCTCACACGTTGTGAGGAAGCAAATTTGGTTTTGAGTTGGGAAAAGAGCCATTTTATGGTTCAAGAAGGAATAGTCTTGGGTCACGTTGTATCCAAGCATGGTATAGAGGTAGATAAAGCAAAAATTAAATTAATTGACAAACTTCCACCACCATCCTCTATTCGTCAAATCCGTTCTTTCCTCAGTCATGCCAAATTTTACCGAAGATTTATCAAAGATTTTAGTAAAACTTCACGACCTTGATTCTCATCACTTGTGTAATAAGCTTGGCAAGGATGTTCCATTCATCTTCGATAATGAATGCCTAAGGGCATTTGAAACTTTGAGAACTTTACTGTTCACGCCTCCGGTGATCCAATCTCCCGATTGGTCACTTCCATTCGAACTAATGTGCGACGCTTCCAATTACGCCGTTGGAGCCGTCCTAGGCCAAAAAGTAAATAAAGTGCCTCATGTGATATACTATGTGAGTAAAACCTTAAACGACGCGCAATTGAGTTATACGACTACAGAAAAGGAATTACTTGTGGTCGTGTTTGCCCTTGACAAATTCCGTTCATATTTATTAGGGTCAAAAGTTATAGTCTATACCGATCATGCCGCTTTACGTAATTTATTGAATAAAAAATAAACAAAGCCACGTCTAATTCGTTGGATCTTACTCCTCCAGGAGTTTGATTACGAGATAAGAGATAAAAAGGGTTCTGAAAACGTTGTGGCCAACCATTTGTCACGAATTCTTGTCGATTCCAACGATATTACCCCTCTCAAGGATTCGTTTCCGGATGAACAATTATTTGTGTAATCTACCTTAAATCGTCCGTGGTTCAGTGACATCGTAAATTTCTTAGCCACGGGATATATCCCTCATTGGTCAAGTCTAGATAAAGATCGTTTCTTTTCACCAATTACACATTATTATTGGGATGACCCACTTTTATTTAAGCACTGTTCTATCAAATAATACAACGTTGTGTTCCAGAGACTGAGTTCAACTCTGTATTAAACTTTTTTCAATCTCTAGAATGCGGAGGACACTTTGGCGGCCATTGTACGACTGCTAAGGTCCTCCAAAGTGGGTTATATTGGCCAACCCTATTTAAGGACGCGCATGCATATTGTTTAAAATGTACACGATGTCAATAAACAGGAAACATGTCCCATCACGACGTAATGCCTCTTACTCCGATACTTATTATTGAAATATTTGATGTGTGGGGCATCGACTTTATGGGTCTGTTCCCGTCGTGTAATACCTGTAATTTCTACGTTCAATAGTATTATGAATTTTCATATCTGGTATTTTATTATATTATTATTTTTATTTGTGTGACCGTATTAGTATAATGTAATTACTAATTAGACTGTAAGTACCGCACTGACTCGACCGTAAGTAGACTTAACTTAGTCCCGTACCTGGACCCGGACATTAGAAACAATACCCGTTTGCACGTAAATTGAGACCAATAGGCATAACAAGGACTTATGCACGCAAATCGAGGAAGTGGTACAAAACCTGAGGTGGGCCCCACCATGGCAGGCCACATGGCAGCCCATGCAATACCTCTTCCACATGTAACCCACACCCAAGCCACTTGTCTTGTACAAGGACACTTGTCCATGCATGTGTACACTAGCACATGCATGGAGACACCTATCACTACACCACCTCTATATAAACATGCATATACACTTGCATGATACTTTTTGATCATCTATAATCTGCATATAGAGTTATAGAGAGCTAGGAGATGAAATCCTTGGTGAGATGAAAGAAGTTAGAAGGAGAAGAACAAGGAGCTTTCACCATTGAAGTTGAATACAAGCTTCCTAAGCTCAAATCCAAAGCTCAAGCTTAAATTTCAAGGTGGTGAGTATTCTAACTCACTTTAGAACCTATATAGTATGTAGTAATATTTAGCAAGTGTTTGATGTTGTATTTTGAGGTTCTATGCAACATGCAAGTCAATCTTCAAATCTGGGAAGCAGAAACTTCCAGCACAATGTTGTTTAGTAAATTGAACATTTTGAGCAGTTCCAAAATGGGAATGAGGCTAGATTTTTTTATGGAGAAAGCTAACTCATTTATCTACAAATAACTCTTCTATATCTCAGTCTGAAAATCACTTCTTCATAGGTGAAATGTACATACAACGGAGTACTTTAAATCTGAGAAACAGAAACCTCCAGCAGAATGTAGTTTAGTAAAATGAGTGTTTTAAGCAACTCCAAAATCTGAATTAAGCTAGGTTTTTTTGTGGAGAAAACTAACTCATTTATCTACAAATAACTCATCTAGAGCTTAGTCTAGATATCAATCCTTGATGGGTGAAATGCATGTACAATGCAGTGTTATAAATCTGGGAAACAAAAACTTTCAGCAGAACATAGTTTAGTAAAATGAATGTTTGGAGCAGCTCAAAAATCACAGAGAGGCTAGGTTTTTTGTGGAGAAAGGTGACTCATTTATCTACAAATAACTCTTCTATAGCCTGGTCTAAAAATGATTCCTTGATAGGTGAAATGCACATGCAACACAGTACTATAAATCTGGGACAGAGCAGTCCAAAAATATAGAAATGTCTAAGTAAAATAAATATTTTGAGTAGTTCAAAAATGTAATTGAAGCTAAATTTTGTTGTACATGAAGATAATCCAATTATATACAATGTTCTAGTTTTAAGTTTGATCTACAAATCAATTTATCATGCCCAAATAAATTATATCAATTCAGTCGACATAGTAAAATTAATTCCTGGCAGATTGTATAACTACTTGTATGATGTGTTTATTGATGATGCTTACTTTTCGGTACCTGTATGGTTATGGATATCTTGTGCTATCGCATAGATGAGTATGTTAAGGCTTTCATCTATATGGTTATTGATATCAAATCCATGTTATAGATCTATGAGCTACATGCTATGTTTTTCCGTTGTCACGAATTTAGTGTATTGACCATTAAAAGTTCATACCCAAGCTTTTAGTATGTTGTACGACACGATTATTGCATCGATAGCAATTGGGTAAGTTTCCATCGTAAGTATATTATAACAAAATAGAATGACGAATGTATAACGTAACTTTGAAAGTATAAATGAAAGTAATTAACAAACTAAACTACAGAACGAGTGACACGAATGCGGTCCAAGATACGTACAGACTATATTGTACTTGATCAGGAGCAGCGTATGTCAAGGATAAGTGTTGGATAGGTAAATCAGGCCACGGGGGCCGGGAGGGTAAGAAAAGGGATGTGTTGTTGAGTGGTGAAGTGGTGACTCTTGAGTATTCTTTCGGTTCTTCGTGACGAAAGGGATACGGTTAAAATGTGACTATTGTAAGTATACTTTCGGTTCTTCGTGACGAAAGGGATATGCGTAACGCTTTCGATTCTTCGTGACGAAGCGATGATTCTTTGAGTAAAGACTCCTTTCGATTCTTCGTGAGGAAATGGATGTTCTTGTACTCCGTAACGCTTTCGGTTCTTCGTGACGAAGTAGTGATTGTTTGAGTAAAGACTCATTTTGGTTCTTTATGATGAAATGGATGTTCTTGTACTCCGTAACGCTTTCAGTTCTTCGTGATGAAGCGGTGATTCTTTGAGTAAAGACTCCTTTCAATTCTTCGTGACAATGGATGTTCTTGTACTCTGTAACGCTTTCGGTTCTTCGTGACGAAGCGGTGATTCTTTGAGTAAAGACTCCTTTCGGTTCTTTGTGATGAAATGGATGTTCTTATTCTCCGTAACGCTTTCGGTTCTTCGTGACGAAGCGGTGATTCTTTGAGTAAAGACTTCTTTCAATACTTCGTGACGAAATGGATGTTCTTGTACTCCGTAAGGCTTTCGGTTCTTCATGACGAAGCGGTGATTCTTTGAGTAAAGACTCCTTTCGGTTCTTCGTGATGAAATGGATGTTCTTGTACTCCGTAACGCTTTCGGTTCTTCATGATGAAGCGGTGATTCTTTGAGTAAAGACTCATTTCGGTTCTTCGTGACAAAATGGATGTTCTTGTACTCCGTAATGCTTTCGGTTCTTCGTGACGAAGCAGTGATTCTTTGAGTAAAGACTCCTTTCGATTCTTCGTGATGAAATGGATGTTTTTGCACTCCTTAACACTTCGGTTCTTTGTGACGAAGTGGTTGATGAAAGATGTTTTAGTTGATGAAAAATGTTTTGGTTGATGAAAGATGGTTTGGTTAGCAAGAGATACTTTGGGTTTGTAAATGACGTCGAATGTTAGAAATGAATGGTAGTGGCATTAAGAACGTCTAGATGGGTCTCTTGAATTGTTTGTATTCCTATTGAATACGTAGTCGGGTACACTAATAGTTATAATTCGACGGAGAGAATGTAAAGATCCTAAAAGACATGTTGAAAGGTAGTAAATGGATTCTTATTGTGTTTTACTATATATGTTCCATTTGATTTAGCTTACTCACTCAACTTTCATAAGCTGACGACATTCATGTCGCTGGACATTCCTATGTCCAGCTTATCCAGGTGAAGAGTACCCAGGTTATGAAGCTACGCAAGAAGGAAATATTGAAGAAGATTACACTGAAGATGACTATGGTTATGCTAGTTAGAGAAAAGACTAGCAGTTATCCTCTATAAATGTTTTTGATTATAACCAGAAGACTTAGCATATATTTCGTAATAGTTTTGTAAGGCCAAGAGCCATAAGACTCTGATGTATTTATAATGATGTATTAACTAGCTAAGTACTTTGACTTCTCGTTGTAATATATTCCAGTAAGTAAATGATGGTGTTATCCTATTATTATATCGTTTAGTTATTATTATTTGGTTATGGACAATTCGGCACTGCAACCAGTCACGCGCCTCAGGGTCTAAGATGAAAATTTTAAAAATTTTCCATATTTTGGCTACGCCGGGGCGTGACACGTCGTCCTTTGGGTTCGAATACATTAGGCGCGGTCGACTATGTTTCTAAGTGGGTGGAGGCAGTAGCGACGAGAACCAATGACCATAAAGTTGTGGTTTCTTTTATTAAAGATAACATATTTTGTCGATTCGGTATGCCACGAGCGATCATAAGCGACGGGGGAAAACACTTTTGTAATCCTCACTTTGAAGCCCTCGTCCGAAAGTGTTCCGTCACTAATAAGGTAGGAACCGCGTACCATCCGCAAACCCAAGGCCAAGTAGAAGTCTCTAATTGAGAAGCAAAAAGTACACTAGAAAAAACAGTTCGTCCAGATCACAAGGGTTGGTCGCAACGACTAATCGATGCGCTTTGGGCATATCGAACAGCGTATAGATAGGAATGTCTCCTTACCGACTAGTCTTTGGAAAAGCGTGCCACCTATCCGTGGAACTTGAACATAGATCTTACTGGGCTGTAAAATTGCTTAATCAAGATATAAAAGCGGCAGGATGTCATCGTAAACTCCAAATACAAGAACTAGAGGAATTAAGGAAAGAGGCCTATGAAAACGCCAGAATTTATAAAGAACGATCGAAAGCTTTCCATGATAAGATGATCATAAGAAAAAATTTCAAAGTTGGGCAACGTGTATGGTTATTTAACTCAAAATTAAGCTTATTCCCGGGTAAGCTACGTTCCCGGTGGGACGGTCCGTTCGTAATAACGCAGGTGTTTCTACATGGAGCGATTAAAATCCGAGATACAAATGACGGAACACCTTTTAAGGTAAATGGTCAATGGCTTAAGCCGTACCAGTCTAAAGAGACAGATGAAAGAGAGATAGAATCAATAGATTTGGTAGATCCGATCTATTTTGACTGAGCACGAGCATCGGTTGAGCTAACGACGTAAAACTTAGCGCTTCTTGGGAGGCAACCCAAGCTTTTGTTAGAATTTTCTTTAGTTTTGTTCATTTTTTAGGAGTTTTTCTACCAATGTCTGCGTTTTGAATACCCAAAAAGATGAAAAATTGATCATTTAAACACCTATATAAGAAAAAAGAAGAGAAAATGAGAAAATTGGCTTCTCGCTCGCGCGATAGGTCGTCCGCGCGGCCCGCTCGCACAAGTTTGCCACTTAGACAAAATCTATGAAACTTTTTTAAATGAAGCCTCAGTATTAACTGGCACTTGATATCGCTCGCGCGAGGATGCTGCTCGAGCGGCCCGCTCGAGCAGTTTAGTGCCTTAGGTAAATTTTCAAATTTTATTTTGAGGAGCCTCAGCTTCTTCTCGCACCTAAGATCGCACGAGCGAGAACCTCGCTGGAGCGGCCCGTTCGAGCGAGATCCTGACTTAGAAATATTTTCAAACAACCAAGAAACAGGCCTCAATATCTCCTCACAAAGGGATTCACGCGAGTAAGGCTGGCTCGCGCGAGGATGCGGTCGTCTTCCCTATATATATAGGGCTTTACGCCCTAAATTTCTCAGAATTTTCTCTTTTCCTTCTCTCTCTTCATCTTTCTCTCTCTCCCTCTGTGATTCTCTCTCTCTCTTCCAACAACAACACCACCACGCCACTAATAGACCACCACGAGCCACCGCCGGACAACCGCAACCAGCCGCCACTACTAAAACACCGTCGCCACTGCTAAAACACCGTCACCGCTAAACACACTAACAATTTTGACGCGCAATCCGCGGCCGAAACCCCTCCCCCCCCCTCCCCTCTTGACCTAGATTCTTCTCCCACATGTGCAAACATATACATGTGCATATATATGCATATATATATAGATACATAGATATATCCATGTGTATATATACACTCACTGACATATATATTTATAGATTTTGATATATGTATATATTGATATACACACACAGATTTTCTCAACCCCATATATGCATACAAACAAACACTAATTTGATTTAGGCTTAAAATTTGGGGTTTCCGAAACCCTAAACTCAACTTACACACACACCCCTGGATTGGTAAAACCACAATGTGTAGCTATATCTATATCTACAATGTATCTCTAGTATACACACATTTGGTTTCCCAAAACGCTAACCTCTAATCTGCATCCTAATCTTGACAATACTGATGCTAGTTAGGGTTTGAGGATTGAGTTTTAGGGTTTAACATCCACAGATGTATTTACAGATTTAGAGAGTTCCACATACATCCCATAGATACATACACAAATATTCATATTATTGATTAACACACACACACACTGCTCAATGAACACATGTATTCCAAATTCCAGATTAATTTGGGGGGGCTAATTTTTTTTATTATGGTTTGAATTGAGAATGATGACAGTTATGCAGATCTTTATGTATACATTCATAGACATACCTACACTAATTTCACACATATAAGAATAGTATACAAATAATATTTTACAGCCATCTGTGGATGAGTGAAAAGGTTGATTGGAACTCATAGACTAATTCACATACTCACATACACGTTAATTTCTTTCAACTCGAGCCCTAATACGTAGCCGTATAAGTGAATTTTTGTTATAATATTTTCTTTACTGTTTTCCACATTTAATCTTGAATTTGAGTATGTTTATATAAATGTTGAACAAGTTCCCAACTTGGTCTTAGAAATTGGGCCCTCCAATATTGCTCTAGTATCGATCTGTTAGGATAATTACAAACTGAACTCCTAGTTTTTGTGATTACAACGATTTTCAAATAAAGAGTAGTTAACGCACCTTAAAGCTCATCTATAACAAACCTAAGACCTAATTTGTGCAGGCATGTATGTTTTGGAATTCATCTAGTATACATAGTCTACATTAAAAGGTTTGTTATGTGCCCCCGGTTTCATAGTTAACAATTCTACGACCAAATTTAGATGTTCATATATTATGGCACTAATTCATTGTGTAGGTAAATTAATTGGGTCAGATTGTTGTCGATTGACGTTTCAACTTACAAACAATAAAGGTTTATGTTTTAACATGGTTACACAATCCGAATCTTGAAATTCTATGAACTAGTTTGAATAGACATTTAAAACCGTAGAGTTTCAACTCACATTTGAATCCACATTTAATCTTAAAATGTTTGTATGTCAACATAGAGCTTAATGTTGAAAATTCTTTACGATGACCTCAACTTTATGAATTTAAAGGAACTAAGTTAACAAACGAGATTGTGAAGTTCAAATCGGCACTTTGAATAACTAATTAGCGAGCATTATACCTCTATTTACATTGTGCAATAAACACACGGCAAGTACCCCGTGACTTGCCGCAATGTGTGTGTCCTTGCCGGGACAGTGAGTGGGAAGGGGGCAGTCCCTTCTCACAATTGTTGGGTGTTCCCCCATGAATCCCATTTTATTTCAACTATTGAATATATATTGATTGCATCCCTTGCCGGGATTATTTTTCTTTGCAGGTGACCCCTTTCCCTCTTTTCTCTTTTTGGGATAAGCCCAATTTTAATGCCCGCATTTTCAATTTTTCTTTTTCACCTACACTTTTCTCTCTAAAACATGACTAAAAGACCAATCAAGTCAGCCTCTAGTTCCCAACCGCTCCAAAAGAAGTCAAAAGGGAAAGGAAAACAAACCCAATCGACCCCTCCACCTGACGACCCTAACCCTATCGAGCTCGCATCTAAATATGCCAACCGAGGCCTAAATCACGAGGTTATTATCGACGCTGAATTCTATATGTCTGATAAGGACACCAAGTAGGGCCACAACACTTTAACTGCCTAAAAGTTGGCCCCACAGCTCTTTTACAGTAACCCCGACCTTATTAGCTACCCCCGCCTAGTATGTCTCTTCTACCAGAACCTCCAATACATAAAGACTCTCTCAGCCAACACACTTACATCTCCACTACTATAGATAATCGTCACATCACCCTAAACCCAAACAATATTTCCGATGCCCTCCAAATCCCCTCTCATTTATACGAGGTACCTAAACTCAACATTTTAAACAAACTCCACTCCTTCATCCACATTATTCAAGACATATGTGGCAGCCGATCTGGTTCAGGGCAATCTATACGACGATCTCATATGCCTCGACAGATGTGGTTTGTCGACCATGTCTTCAAAAGAATCTCTACCCCCTTGGTCATGAACAAGAGAGGACCAAGGAAATCCATCATGACCTCTACGCAGTTTACCGCGGAGACTGTTTTCACCCAGGCCTCGTGATTATGGATGGCATGCTTATCGCCAGCTAGGCCATAGACCACGTCGTCGACTCTAAGCTCCTATTGCCTTACCCTCGCACCATCACCGCCATTCTCTGGGCCAAGGCCTTTCCTATACCTACCGACGAGCCTGTTGATAGTCGGATCCAGAGTTT
The DNA here is from genome assembly GCA_033977485.1 of Hydrangea macrophylla. NCBI lineage: Eukaryota > Viridiplantae > Streptophyta > Magnoliopsida > Cornales > Hydrangeaceae > Hydrangea > Hydrangea macrophylla. Next base: position 19,353,192 of record CM066989.1, read on the forward strand.
GCTTCTACTGATTAGAAGTTGAGCTTGGATCGTTTAGATTTAGAGGTTAGGAGGGCACGGGAGCAGGCCCAGGCACGTTGAGAGTGGGAGTCATAACGTCCACCTCCCCCGGAGGATACACCATATGCATGGACCTATGGGGACGTGTGTGCGTTCCGCGGTAAGACCCTTAGGCTGCAGTTCTACATGCGCTCTTATTTCCAGCTAGCACATCCCGATTAGCTGGAGGACATCCTGGCCCAGGGAGAGGAGGCCTATCAGTTTGCTTTTCCACGACCAGTGTAGTAGGTGGCTGAGGAGGTAGGCAAAGAGAAGGATGTTGGAGGTGATGGTGATGATGGGGGTGATGGGAGCGAGGGCGATGGCGATGGCGATGGCGATGGCGATGGTACTGGTGATACTGGCCAGGGGAGTATAGGTTTGGAGCTAGTGTTAGTGGAGGGCGATGACGACTAGGATTGGTTGGGTGGATGATTGGACTTTTGTTTTTCATTTTTGGATGTATTTGGTTGGGTGGATGTAGACATTCTCAGACATTGGCATGTATATTATTTTATGTTCCTACTTTTATGTTTTTCGTTTTCTTTTTCTGTCATTTTTAGGATAGTGATGTACCCAGCTACAATCGGTTTATTAATTATCTTTTATGTCACTCTTTTTACTTTGGGTCTATATTTATTTATTTTTTGCACTTTTTATTTTGTGGTGTGTTATATTTATGAAACTTATGTTAGTTGCACAATTAACATCACTATTGATTGGTTATGCTTCCACATATATAGTTAGCTATATAATGATTTAAACTGTTCACTTATACAACTGTCGTAGAAATTATTAATACAGAGCAATTCTAACCCTATTACACTATAACAAGAATCTCTTAGGTTCGGGTTTGGGGGAAATAATGCCGAAATTCTCATTAGAATTCAAAAATTAATTTGCATACATTAAAATGTAGATCATTTATGCTACTCATCCAAGGTAATCAATAACGTTAATTCTATTTCTTATTCTAATAACTGAAACTAATAAAGTTTCAGTTGTGACTTATTTTTTGTTTCAAGTTTATAGTTCCCACATATCCATATAGTGTACCTCGATCCTCAGATTTTACTTTCATCCTCATACTATGGACCATCCTATATCATCGCCCTTTTCCCCCAATAGGTTTTCGAGTCCGTCGAGTCGTTATTCCGACTCTAGTTCATCCTCCGATGTCACTATACCGAGTCCTAGGGTAGCCAAATATTACGGTCCTGTCAGTCGTCCCGGTTGGTGCCGTCGTCGTCCTCGCGTTCCCGTTCTTGTCTATTCTGATTCTTCAGATGAGGACGACCTCTTTGGCGATGACCTTATAGTTATCGAAGCCCTTATGGCGATCCACCTACATCTTCTAAGTCTTCTTCTTCATCGGAGTTGGATGATTACTCGACCGATGACGATGAGGCCGAGGTTGACGAGGGATTTATTTCGGGTCTAGCTGGCATTTCTTTGAGTGATCCTATATCGACCATTGTACCTACACTTGAGGTTACCTATCCATATAGGGACCTACCTGATTATGTGTCGAACGTTGTTCGACAACGTCCGGATCACCCTGACTGATCACGTGAGGACATAGCCTCGATCTTTGCACCTTATGCCGGTCCTGAGGATGATGAGGTCGATTTGGGACCAGGTCGCTGAGGAGGATGAGGTAGCTGTGGGTCCGGAGTTTCATACGGAGGAGGAGGATGAGGAGATTGTGATGCTGTTCGATCCTACTAAGCATCCGGAGTGGGAGCTGGTTGATTGGTATACTCGAGCTGACGTGCCACCACCTTCAGATGTTTTTCGCGGAGTGGACATTCTGGTGATCTTCTATGCGGATTATATCCACATCATTGTCATGTTCCAACCTGCATAGGGACATGCGGTGACTAGGTTTGGGGAGAGTATTATGGATTTTCGTTTATTTTTGTTGTAGTCTTTTATTTTGTTTCATTATTTTCAGTTGTTGTTTTCAAGTGTTAATAGTGTTAGTACTGTTTAGCTTTATTTTGTTTTACTTGTCGCAGTTTATTTCTTCCATTCGTTATTTCTTTCATTCATTGTAAAAAAAAAATACAAACTATGAAAAATAAAAGAACAAACATTTAATTCTAGTAGTTTTACTAATAAATAAAATACGTTTTTTTTATATGTTTTCTTAATATCGTTCAATGTTGCACTATTTCTTGTTGTAATTAGATTTCATTGAAATTTGAGATTAAGAGAATATGTAGTCCATTGTCTACTGAAGCTATGAAGGTATGTTTTGAGAATTATATATCATTACAATCATTGCTTTATATCTTATACTTGTATATTTACTTTTGCTCGGCACGTAGTCATGTGGATGCATGTTGATATTGAATTATAATGTAGTTTGGATCTCTAGATAGCAATAGTGTGGAGACTAAAACCCGGTGAGTTTTAGAGCCTTTCATCCTTCTTGAGGGTTTTAAATTTACTTTTATCGAATCTCATTCACAAAGCGTACTATTTTGTTGATTAGTTTCAATATTATTTATTTAGATTTAAAGTCGAGTAAGTGTTGTAATTACCATATTTTAAAAAAAAATGCATATATATAAAAATCAATTTCCCTTGATATCGTAACATTGAAGAATCAGGTGACTCTAGGAAATGATATTAGGCCATCTGTCTTAATAAATCTTTTTGACCTTTGACTTACCCAATAAAATATTTTTATATCCTTAATTAATCCTTTGAACCTTATAATAAGCCATTTCTTTGTTCACCTATTATCCTACCCACTCTAATATGGAGTTCGCCACTATAAAAATTTTACCTAACCTATGTCCAAGAGTAGTGGAGAATAGTTTATCATAAAGAAATCGAGCTAATAATGGCTCATATTAAGTAGTATATATATATATATATATATATATATTTTTTTTTTTTTTTAAAAGGAAGAAAAAAAGAATGATAGATTTAAAAAGAAGAAAACAGATATTGGAAAAAAGATTGAAAAAAAAAAAGAGAAAGAGATGAATCTCTTGAAAAAAAAAAAAGGAAAGGAAAAATAATAAATAGTCGTTGTAGTAAAGCCCTTGGGTTACAAATTACAGCTATTCCTATCTACTCAAGGACTTTTTGAATCCCTTCTACCTTTCTTTTCTTAGCTATAACCTTTGACCAACATTACAACCCTTGTAAAGTCCTAGTTGATTTTAGGGAAACATGATTTGAAAATGGAGCCGATACAAAAAGGGAATAGAAGCATGGTAGTAGTAATATTTACTTGACGATCGATATCTATTCATGAGACTATTTTTCTGTCATGTCATATGCGAAATTTATTTGCTTTATATATAATTATCTCCTTCGCATATATTCGAGTGATTACACCAGTTTTTGAGTGATTTTATTTTAGAGTGTAATTAACAACGTGAGAGTTGTAGTCGAAGCATCACTAGATAGTTATCCGATTTATATTCCAAGTTCATAGTCACCATGTATCCACTTGATTACTATTTACACACATGCGAGTCTTTGATATACTCTATTGATTCTGTTGATATATGTTTTTGGATTAGTTTCATATTGTAGGTAGACGTATGATTATGTTACTCTTGATAATTTAAAGTTTTATTTGAATTCGGTTTTATCAAGGAAGAATGTCGACGTTGAAATATTAAAATTTTAAATAAATTTTTTTTTACAAGTTAATAAAGATGGTTATGGGTGACTTGTTGATGAAAACTCTCACGAGACTTTACTCGTCCGACTAAGGACACCTAGAGGTTTAAAAGGCTTGTTGCACAGGCTAAGCGCAATCGTTATCCATGCAAAAATGGAGTAGGAATTTATTATTGTTAGTAGTTTTATTTTTCTAATCTTTTTGCTCGAGGACTAGCAAAATGTAGGTTTAGGGATGTGATCGGGAGATAACAAATCCTAATTGTACGCCTTAATTCACATTTGTTAGCCCTTTTTATCCTATTTTTGTTTAATTTTACTTCGTTTTTCATTTTCTGTCAGGATTTAGAAGAAAGCAATGATTCCAGGCTAAATGGGGTGAAAAAGCAGGAAGAAAGAAGCAGAAAAAGCCATTTCACGCGAGCGGCATGCTCGTGCGACATTCTAGCCCTTCGCTCGAGCGGCCTGCTCGCGCGACCTCCCAGAATCGCGATCGTGCGGCCCGCTTGCGCGATCCATACAAAAAACCTAAAACGCGTATTTTTAAGGGCTGGAGACTCCTGTGTGGACGAAATTGCCTAATTACGTCTAGAAAGCAAATTATAGCAGTTTCAATCGGATTAGGTTTACAAAAGCCTTCCAAAACCCTCTACAACTATATATAGTTCATTCTAAAGTTATTAGTAGGTTACACATTCATTCATACATCAACTTTGAAGGCAAGGGGAAGAGAAGATCTAGCTTGAAGGTCTCTAATGGTAACCATCAACTCAATCTTTATGTTTTCACCAACCATGTGCAACTAAACTTCTATTCTATGGTTTCAATGAAACCATAGCTATGTAAAGGGAGAATTCTATACTTTCTTATTTTAGGATTTTATGTATTGGATAGTAATTGTATGTTGATGGATTATTTATATATAATCGATTTCTAAGGATAATATTCAAGAGTATTTTGAATCTATTCTTGTCTTAGATTTTTTCTTATGCTTATTGAACTCAATATTCCTTGATTTCTGTGATTGATGGGAGTATTTACATACAATAGTGCTTATGTGATTGCGATATTTATGTCTTTTATAATTCATGCTTAGGAAAGATGAGTTATGCTACACCCTAGTTATAGGTAGATAATTCATGTGAACCGAAGATGAGTTATGCTTAGAATAAACTAGTGATATCTTCTTGTTGATATTATTGGGTTTGTAGCTACGGTAGATCGTGACTATCCAATTATAGAACTTAAAATGAAAAGTATAGACCTTCGATGCATAGTTAGTGATGGATTTGCAATCCTAGATCTCATCCACTCATACTTAAAACAATATTAAATTTTGCAATCGTTTACATAGATTTAATCTTAATATTTTATTTCCATAACTCATAGTTTAATTTCATAGTTTAATTAATAATAGGATTTAATTCAACAATCAATCAAATTCCGTTTTTCTATAGCTAAATAGATTTGGGTTTTCTAAATTAAAGGATAAAAAAAATCAATCTCTGTGGGTTCGACCTTTACTTCCACACTACAAATCTTTAGAAAGTAAAGCATTTTATCGTGATTTTGACAAGATCAGGGACCCTCTCCTGTTACTACAAGAGGGGGGTCTCGATATTATGTATCATTTATTTATGATTGCACTCATTACTGTTGGGTTTATCTTATGAAATGTCGTTCGGACTTCTTTGATATTTACAATCCCTTTCGTGCTTTTCTCAAAACTTAACATTCTACTATCATCAAATGTCTTAGATGTGATTTAGGTGGAGAGTATACCTATCATAAATTTCGTGATTTGCTTGCTTTAGATGGAACAATTCACTAGTCCTCTTGTACTGACACTCTTGAGCAAAATGGTGTTGCTGAAAGGAAATATCGGCATATTGTTGAAACTGCTCGCTCTCTTTTATTATCTGCATATGTCCTTAGCATTTTTGGGGAGATGTTGTCCTTACTGCTATCAATCTAATTAATAAAATTTCGTCATCTCATTGCTCAGGTCTATCACTTTTTAAAAAATTGTATGGGCATGCTCCTGATTTTTCTTCCTTAAATGTGTTTGGTTGTACTTGTTTTGTCCTTCGACATCATGTAATGCATTCCAAATTGTCACCAAAGTCTGCTATTTGTGTTTTTCTATGTTATGGTGAGGGTCAAAAGGGATATCGTTGCTTTGACCCAATTATTAAGAAACTATATGTCTCTCGCCATATTGTGTTTCTCGAGCGCATACCCTTCTTTTCTATTCCTAATAATCATCATGAGTTGATTCAATCTGATCTCATCCATCTTGATCATTTCTCTGATGATACCGATAGTGTGCCCTCTCGAGCCCCCTGCACCACTGATATTGTCTCACCTCATGGTTCTACTTTTACTGATACTGGTACCTTGCCGCCTGATGATATACCTCCCTTCCAGAGGCTACCCAAGCACTTGCTGAGGCTGTGGAACATCCTCGCTATCCTCTTCGCACTCGTAAGTCCACTCAATCACCTGATTTTGTTTATTCTTATTATTCGGATACTTTTGCTTCCTTTTTAGTTTCAATTCATGATCTCTCTGAGCCTCTGTCCTATAATGAGGCAACTCTTGATCCTCTTTGGTAGCAAGCTATGGTAGAGGAACTCTCTGCATTGTATAAGACAAATACTTGGAATTTGGTTCACTTATGGTAAGAGCGCTATTGGTTCTCATTGGGTTTATAATTTCAAAACCAAGTTAGATGCGTCTGTTGAGCGGTACAAAGCAAGATTGGTTGCCAAGGGTTTTTCCTAGCAGTATGGATTACGAGGAGACATTTGCTCATGTTACTAAAATGACTATTGTTCATGCTTTTATTGCAGTAGCTTCTATTCGTCAGTGGCATATAACTCAGATGGATGTTTAAAATGTTATCTTGAATGGAGACCTCCAATAGTAGGCTTATATGGTTCCTCCTCTGGGTGTTTCTCATGGTCCTGGTGAAGTTTGCAGGCTTAAGAAAGCCTTATATGGTCTTAAACAAGCCCCTCGAGATTGGTTTGAGAAGTTTTCCACTATGATTACCTCATTTGGGTTTTCCCGAGTGAATATGATTCAACTCACTTTATCAAGTGTACCACTGCTGGTCGTATTATACTTTCTTTACATGTTGATGACGTGATTATTACTGGTAATGATGTTGATGGGATTGCAGTGTTGAAGTCTGAATTAGCCCGTAGTTTTGAAATGAAGGACTTAGGTCGACTACGTTATTTTTTAGGGATTGAAGTAGCCTTTTCTCCAAAAGGTTATTTTCTTTCTCAGTCTAAGTATACAGGTGACATTCTTGTGCGTGCTCGCCTCACTGATAATAAGATTATTGATACCCCTTTGGAGCTTAATGTTCGCCTGTCCCCTTCTGATAGCGTTCCTTTACCTGATCCTACCTTACATCGCACTATTGTTGGTAGCTTTGTTTATCTTACTATTACTCATACGGATATTACTCATGCTGTTCATGTTGTTAGTCAGTTTGTTACTTCCTCTATTATAGTTTATTGGGCTGTTGTTCATCGTATTCTGAGGTACTTGAGAGGCACTCGGTTTCAAAGTCTTTTACTTTCGTCATCTTCTTCCTTAGAGTTGCGCGCATACTCTGATGCTGATTGGGTTGGTGATCCTACAGATCGCAAGTCTGTTAATGGATTTTGTATATTTTTGGGTAATTCTCTCATTTCTTGGAAGAACAATAAACAAGATGTTGTTGCTCTGTCATCCATAGAAGCTGAGTATCGTGCTATGGCTTCGACTACCCGTAAGATTGTTTGTTTACACCGACTACTTACAAATACGGGTGTCTCTCTTCCTCGCCCTTCACCTATGTATTGTGATAATAAAAGTGCTATTCACAATTCAGTTTTCCATGATAGGACCAATCATATAGAGATTGATTGTCACATTACTCGTGATCATCACCTTAAGCATGGAGCTATCACTTTGCCTTTTGTTTCTTCTTCCGTGCAGATTGCTGATTTGTTTACAAAGTCACATCCAATTTAGCATTTTCATTTTTTAGTTGGCAAACTCTCTATGCTTCTAGCTACAGCATTGTGAGTTTGAGGGGGGGGGGAGGGTTAGTTATTATTTAGATTTAGGGTAGTTTAGTGTTTTACTTTATTTAAGATAATACTGTATACCTAGTTATACTATTATTGTCTCTTCTTTTTCTATTGTATTCATTCATTCAGATTTCATGTTATGAGAAACTCTAGCTCTAGCTCTTTTCTCTTTTTCCTTTGTTGTTCTCTTGATTATTTGATGTATTCACACACATGTCTCTCTCTCAAGTTTCATCCTCTTATAATAGTCTTATATATCATTCGCTTCCTTTGTAGTTGGCACTATGGCGAGGCAAGTTCAGCTGGTTTGGGAAAGCTCAGAATCGGGTGTTTTATGATTCATGAATTGGGTCTTTATAAATCCCCCTCTTTTTTAGCAGTCTATGGTTCTGTGCCGATGTAAAATATTATTCTTGTAACAAGTTTTTTATCGAACTAGCATAAATTTTTTCCTTAATAAAACCAAATTAAAGATGAAAAAAGAGAGTGTGACGATCCTGATCATGATTTTGTGCATTGTCAAACAAATCCTAGGAATGTGAAAAAATTACAATTAGGTATATTAGTCTGGATTTGAGAATGCACTTTGGGCATTCTCTATTACCATCCAAAATCACTGTTTGACATCTTCTTGACTAAACTGTAAGTTGCTGGGGCAGTTTCTATTTTATGCAATCAGCTCAACTTAATTTGCCTACAAGATACATTGTACCACGTGTTGTAACAGTGGTCAGTGGTACAATATATCACTGTATGTGATAAAACTGACAAAGCATTTAGAAACAAAATGTGAGATTTAAAGTTGAGAAGCATGGCATCGGTTTTTGTGCAAGCACTTCTCTTGGAGAAGCCATACAATCACGTATGTGTAAAACATATATGAGTAATGCTATGCTTCCCGAGCCCACTTGATTTTTTATTGAAAGATATTAACGTGGTTCCATCATTATTGAAGGTAGTTTTACTGTCAAATGCTTCTCACATACATGTGACAGTACAACTACTTTCAATAATGATAAGACGATTTCAACATCCTCTTATTAAAATCTAATAAACCTACTAACACATATATTTAAAAAAACATATGAAATAAGATTCAAAATTTGAGTATCATAACATTACACTAACTTTACTCCACAAGATCAACATATATAGACATATACATATCCATTTTGACAATTCAAAGAGTGTAGGGGCAGGGTGACCTACCACTTCCAATAGCTAGACCTCGTATTCAATGGAACAGAATAAAAAAAAAAGCATTAAATTTGGTGATATAGAGAGCCCACCAAGATTTCACTGTCTTGTATGGTTCGTTTTGTCCAAGATCTGATCCAATACAATGTACTGGTAACAATCATTCATTGTACGGTCGGTGTTCAATTGATTTAGAGAAAATAACAAACATTGTGATATTTGGTGGTTGTGGTACATATCTTTAGTTGTATGTCTTTTTGGATGTCTTTTCGGGTTCGTGATTTCTGATAGTATACTAGATAGTTTATTTATTATCGTTTTATTGGAGTAAAATAAGGGCAAAATTTTCAGCGCGTGTATCGACTTTACAACACACGTACAAAGTAGGTGGTACGATTCGAATTCAAGCCAAGCTTTGGATACCGTTTCGTCCAACCTAAGCTCTGACAAACTCGACTAGCCGAGCTGGTTTTAGTTCTATCATCTCTGTCATTCACAATAGTACTCTCCATTAAATGTTTCATGGGATTGCAACCTAGACCAGTTTTATGAAGTGAGACACAGTCAGGTGACAACATGGGATTGACTCCAAAATAATCCAAGAGAGAGAGAGAGAGAGAGGCATATTGAGAAATGCTCAGCAAAAATTAAAATTAAAAATTAAAAAAAAATAAAGAAATTGAGAAATGTTGTTATACCACAAAGGTACAAAGGCACGACTAGGGTACTACCAAAAAGAAGTCATGAATGACTCTATGGGACAAATTGTTAGGCTGTACCAACATTTTCTCCAATTTTGTTGTCCAATATGTCTATTGGAAAATTTTTCCTAGTACAATAGTGTAGATAACCTTCACAAGTAGCTCAATTGAGGTTGCTGGTTCAAGTGGTTGCGAGACCATTTTCTAGCTCAGTGTAAGGTAGTGTAAGGTAATGTAAGAACCGGTGAGCCATGAGCATAATCCATTCAAGGCGGGATGTTATCTTGAAAAAATATTTAGTAGAATGATGGATATATGAATTTGTCACTTTTTTTTTAGGACAACGCGGGTGAAGCCACCGCATATTCCACGTAAGAAAATGTATGGGGCAAACTTATGCTGATGGCTGACTCGCTCGAACTCAAGACCTCCACTTGAAGAGAAGGCCCCTTGGACTCAAGACCTCCACTTGAAGAGAAGGCCACCGCATATTCCACACGTAAGAAAATGTATGGGGCAAACTTATGTTGATGGCTGACTCGCTCGAACTCAAGACCTCCACTTGAAGAGAAGGCCCCTTGGACTAACTCTCAGGATTAAATACAGCATGGTTAAATCCTATTTTTTATAGTAGAACCAAACATGCATACTTCAAAAGAAAGGGCCATCTTTTAGTTTAAAGACCAATCCAATAGGGTTATAGGAGATAAGATAGGAACACTTTTTGAGTTGTGACTTCTACTAAGTTATGTGTTCACAAGTCCCTCCACCACTTGGTCAATAAAATGACCTTATGGGGCATGGACCGCATGGCCAACAACAATAGGTAAGCTGATCTGGGATGCGCATGATTGATGAGAAGGACCTCCACCTTTCACCCTAAGGACAAAATTGCCTTTCTAATTCCTCTTTTAATCCACGTGATAGATGGTGTAGTCCGAATCCGCACGCTATTGGGTATCACTCTGGCAGTGCTTATGTGGCACTGGCACGACCACACGGTTAAAAAAAAAAGCACTCATCGTGTGGTCCTGTCAGCGCCACGCAAGCACTGGCCACAGCCGCGTGCGACCGAGGATCCCCAGGCTAAATGGTGTGAATTTGGATTTTACAATGTCAACTCGATTTCTGAGTACCAATTAGCTTTGTGGTCCAAAATAACCTTTATTGTGGCCCATCACCAAAAGATCATAAGGACTAATTAAGACAGCCATCAGTACATGTTGTCTTAAAATGGGAAGGACAGCTTAAAGTCTCTCACCCACTTGTCACTGAGTAATTAATAATATGACTTTCAAGAGTCTAGAGCATGCTTGTTTAACCATTGTGGACTTTGGCAACACTTCATTTCAAACCAAATTTTAACCCAAAATAATTGCAGTCAAATCATATCCTCAACCAAAGATGGAAAAAATTCATATTATACACATGAATAGTCCAGAAAGAAAAGATAAGTACAAGTGTATATATACTTTCTTGTAAGTGCTTAGTTAATGAAGCAAATCTACCACCGTAAGGAGTTACAAGCAATTGCTTGATTTTCATGTACATGGCATTTACATTTTACATGCTAACTAGTTGTGATTTGGTTTGCTCAACCATTTTCTTTGAATTCAACATGGTATGTTTGACGGATTTAAATGGTTTTCATTTGTTCAAGTAAACATTCAGCTTTCTATATAATCCGTATCAAATTAGGAGTTATTTGTTCTATTTTTGGAGTATCTCAACAGACAACACAGTAGCAATGGGCGGATGTGTGATGGAATATCCTGGAAATAACTGGATAATTATTGGCTAATTGCTAATGAGGGTGATCACAAAGTTTTCTCCGTTAGCGGCTTTGAAAGGTTTAAAGCATGTCTGCCGATGTGACCTGGGAAGAATGGAAGGATTTATGATAGAGGCAGCTGGAATCATATGTAGACCAAGGGTAGTCATGACTCCACCAAAATTTTTGAAAATTTTTGGATGATGTGTAATTTTAACATTTGAAAATTAATTTAGAATTTGGCCCTCTCAAATTTTTAACATTTACAACATAAACCATCCATGTAAAAGTTAATTGAAAAATCAAAAGGTCCAAGGTCACGTTTGTTTTGCAGGATTAATCTCGGGACACAAGAAATTGGACTAATAATTCATTTAATTTAAAAATCCGTTGTTTGGGTAAGGCAAATAGTGCAAGATTAACTGTCAATATTAACTTTATAGTCCCCGTATGGGGCTATCTACTGGAGAATAATCTATAAAACAGAAATTCTCTAAAGAGGGTACTCTCTCTTTATTAAAGAAAGGGCCTCTCTGTTTTGACTGTCGGATCGTGTTTTCATTAAGGGCTGTTTTGTCATTTTATAGTTTTTAAACACTATCCAACGGCCAAAACAGAGGTTCTCTCTTTAATAAAGAGAGGACGCCGCCCTCTTTATAGCCTGACTGATATATAAAAACATTAAAATGGCCTTCTAGAATTCCACCAATGATAGAACCAATCAAAATATGGTGATTGAGATGAGACGCGATCACGCTCTCTTGAGACGATACGCGTACGCGTCATCTACGGATAAAATCTGGTGCAATAGAAAACTGACACGCCACCTTCGGAAAACAACAATCCGGTCACTCTTGTCGTATACCTATCAAGTCTGCACAACTAGATAAGGCAAGAAACTTGCCCACTAATGACTTATTTACCCAAACAATACTCAGTCACTTTACCCAAACAATACTCTAAAAAAAATGTAGTTTATGTATATATTACTTGTATAGCAATAGGTACTGTCAAATGACAAATCTTTGATGATAGAGAAGAAAAGTTGATATGAAAATGTCGAAAGATTCCACTAGTAGTCTAGTACCTTGCACTATGACTATATATATTGAGTTTATATCCTTTGGACACATAAATCGTTATTTTCATTCATTAGATAATAAAACTGAACATAGGTTACTAACGGTTAGGAACCAGAGATTATAACTGCTAGATAATAATACTAACCGTTGAGAACCAAAAACTAAAATCTATCGTTAATAACAAAAATTGATTTAAAAGTATTGTGGCCACAATGATGACTGAAATCAATTAAAAAGAAACAAAATTTATTTTCTATTTTATTAAAATAATTCAACACTATTACTCGGTGCAGCATTAACAATTCTCCATAAGAATGAAGGGAAAGATCAATACCCTATTACGTGGCTCCTTTTAATTGGCACAGTTACACTTTCGACTCTCTCTCTCTCGCACCAAATATATGTATAAATAGATCAAAAAAATTTGCCTCTGTGACGTTGCATGAAACTTGTTTACTGACGGACAAAAATCCATTTAACTTACCCCTATCACAAAAATCATGGATCTGCCGTTGACGTTAGCTATGCTGCAAATATTCATCATTTATATCATCAAAAAAAACTTAAGAATGACCACACATGTGAAAAAAAAAAAATTGATGTACTTTTTTCTCTTCAGGATGAACAAATTCAACATGGTTGGTTTCTATATTACTATTCAAATTCATGGACTCTCAAAACCAAGCCTACGTTAATACTTAAGTGCCTTCTTCTCAAAATATATATATATATATATATATATTACTTAAGTGCCTTGGTAAAAGTTTATCGCTACCTAAAATTCCACTGTGCTAATGATGCAACAAAAAAACTTTTCTTGGTCTTTGAAATTCACACATATTAGTTTGAATACCCAATAACAAGATTGTTCAGACATAAATTTATATATATGTAACTCTCAAACCGCCTAGTTTTAGTTTCAACTATAGCTTATATTAGCAAACGATAAAAATTATAAAATGCTGACTCTGAATATAATCGTACAATTACCGTACCAAAGCCAAAGGGTGGGATATTCTAATCAAAATAAAACTAAAACCAAAAGAGAGAAAAGACTTTGGAATCAATGATGCATCGGTTCGATTCGGTCAATTTTTAAAAGGTTTTAAAATTGACCAATCCATTTTGGTTCAGTTGATTTTGTCAGTATTAATTTAATTTTTACACTATTAAATTTTGATAAAAAAATTCGGTCGATTCCGATAATTGGTTCGGTCCGATCGACTTAGTTGACTTGGAATGAACTCTGCAACTTCTTTGAACATACACCACTTACCTCTCCACTACTCACTCACTACTTTACTTCCTACTAGTATTATGCCAATGAATTTGGGAGTAATGCTATGCGTCCCCAATTTTAATTTCAAATATAGTTTTTATGGGGTGTGTGGATCCTCGGCTGCACGGCCTGTGGGCAGCGCCTACGTGGCGCTAGCAGGATCACACGATAGGTTTTTTTTTTTTTTTTGCATTTTTAAGAAGTGTAAAAAAAATATATATATATATATATATATATATCTCATCATGTGATCCTGCCAGCACCATGCAGGCACTGCCAAAGTGTTGCCCCAAGCCTTGCGGCCGAGGATCCCCACCCTTCTATGTGTCCATTCGATTTTTATTAGAGAATGTTAAAGTAGTTCCACCATTATTGAAGGTGATCTCACTACCACATGTGTTAGGTATTAGAGTTAGCTATTATATTATATTTAGTTTTATTTAGCTTTAGGGTAATTTAGTCATTTTCCTTATATTAGGGTATACCTAGATATACTATTATTCTTTCTTCTTCTTCTATTGTATTCATTCATTCAGTTTTGTGTTATGAGAAACTCTAGCTCTCTTTTCTCTTTTCTCTTTGTTGTTCTCTTTATTTAATATATTCACATGATATCATAGTCTGGTTCGGGGCGGAGCCCTGAAAAAAAAAAAAAAAATTTGTCGGATGATTTTGGTTCATTTTTGGATTTCTCGCTGATTCGGCTTCGTATCTGGATCTCACACTGATTCGCGTTCGTTTTTGGATCTGTCACCAATTCTGGTTCATTTTTTTTGTTTTGGGATCTGTCTTTGATTTTGGTTCGTTTGTTTTGAGTTATTTAATTGCTTCATTTTCGTAATGGCTGCTGAACGCGATGATTCGCTTCAAGCGATTAGTGTTAAACTCGATGGAAAGAATTTTGCATATTGGAATTATGTGATGAAAAATTTTCTGAAGGGGAAGAAGATGTGGGGTTATATCAATGAAGATTTTAGTAAACCTATGAATGAAAAGGCTGATAGATTTGCAGAATTGCTAGATATTTGGGAAACAAACAATTCGAAAATCATTACTTGGATCAACAACTCCGTTGCTATGCAATTGGCAAAGTTTGAATATGCAAAGGAGGTGTGGGATCATTTGGCTAAACTTTTTACACAATCCAATTTTGCGAAAAGGTACCAATTAGAGTGTGATATTGGTGCCCTTGAACAAAAAAATTTGAGTATTCAGGAGTTCTATTCTACAATGACAAATGTTTGGGATCAATTGGCTCTCATGAAGTCGCCCGAATTATGGGCGTTTGCACTATATATTGCTAGTAGGGAGGAACAATGTCTGGTTCAGTTTTTGATGGCTCTACGTGATGATTTTGAGGGCCTTTGTGGGGCCATTCTCCATCGTAGCCCACTTCGTCAGTTGATTTTGTTGTCCATGAGTTAGTCGCTGAGGAAATACGTCTCAAGACTCAGTCTAGAAAGGGAACTCTCCCCAACTTTACTCCATCTATTTTATCAGCCCATTTTCGACCACCGTCCAACAATCAGAATAAGCCTTACTCGAGAGTTGGTAATGATGTATGCAGCTACTGTAAGGAGAAGGATCATTGGAAGGCTCAGTGTCCTAGGTTGGGTTGAGCAAACCATCCCAATAACAACAACTAGTCCTCCAATGACCACCACAACAACAGCAACCACAGCCTTCTCATTGGAAATCTGACAACCAATCTCAACAGCATTCGTATAGGCCTCCACAGCCTAATATTGCAGCAGTTGTACCACCATCAGACTCGTTTGGACCCAGTTCCCCTTCCCCATCCACTTCGTCCATGACCTCCCTTACTGAGCAATTTCAGAAGTTCCTTGCCACACAGCCACATGCTATGGCCACCTCTTCACTAGATATGTCTTCAAGTATGTTCTCAGGTATTTGGGTCTTAGACCCTGGAGCTTCTAATCATATATCACCTGATTTGTCGTCTTTTGCTTCTTTATGTCATGTTTCCTCTTTGCCTGTTATGACTGCTGATGGTACTCCCATGCCATTAACAGGTGTTTGGTCTGTTGTCACACCTCATGTATCCCTCTCTAGTGTTTAGCGCATTCCCAAACTTACTATGAATCTTGTTTCAGTTGGTCAGCTTTCTCATGTAGGTTACTTAGTCTTTTTTTCTTCTACTTTTTGTCATGTGCAGGATCCGCAATCTCATACACTGATTGGGACAGGCCGTAGGCAAGGGGGATTATACATCTTGGACAAGCTCAATGTACCAGTGGTTGCAGCTTCTAGTATTGACTTTTCATCCTTTCGTTTGAGTTCATCTTCATCAAGTTTTTATTTATGGCATTCTCTCCTTGGTCATGTTTCAGCTTCTCGTTTAAAATATTTAGCTTCTACAGAAAAATTAGGAGATTTACAAACTCATGACATTTCTGATTGTAGTAGTTGTAAACTGGCAAAATTTTCAGCTTTACCTTTTAATAGAAGTATTTCTTATTCTCTTGCACCATTTGATTTAGTTCATTCTGATGTGTGGGGACCCTCTCCTGTTACTACAAGAGGGGGGTCTCAATATTATGTATCGTTTATTGATGATTGCACTAATTACTGTTGGGTTTATCTTATGAAACGTCGTTCAGACTTCTTTGATATTTACAATACTTTTCGCACTTTTGTCAAAACTCAACATTCTACTGTCATCAAATGTTTTAGATGTGATTTAGGTGGAGAGTATACCTATCATAAATTTCGTGAGTTGCTTGCTTTAGATGGAACTATTCACCAGTCCTCTTATACTGACACTCCTGAGCAAATGGTTTGCTGAAAGGACACATAGGCATATTGTTGAAACTGCTCGCTCTCTTTTATTATCTGCATATGTCCCTAGTGATTTTTGGGGAGAGGCTATCCTTACTGCTGTCAATCTGATTAATAAAATTCTGTCCTCTCAGTGCTCAGGTCTGTCACCTTTTGAAAAATTGTATGGGCATGCTCCTGATTATTCTTCCTTAAAGGTGTTTGGTTGTACTTGTTTTGTCCTTCGACCTCGTGTAGAGGGTACCAAACTATCACCAAAGTCTGCTATTTGTGTTTTTCTAGGTTATGGTGAGGGTCAGAAGGGATATCGTTGCTTTGACCCAGTTACTAAGAAACTATATGTCTCATGCCATGTTGTGTTTCTTGAGCACATACCCTTCTTTTCTATTCCTGATAATCATCATGAGTTGACTAAATCTGATCTCATTCATCTTGACCCATTCTCTGATGATACCGATAGTGTGCCCTCTCCAGGCCCATGTACCACTGATATTGTCTCGTCTCATGGTTCTACTTCTGTTGATA
This sequence comes from Hydrangea macrophylla, assembly GCA_033977485.1. NCBI lineage: Eukaryota > Viridiplantae > Streptophyta > Magnoliopsida > Cornales > Hydrangeaceae > Hydrangea > Hydrangea macrophylla. The sequence continues at coordinate 19,370,318 of CM066989.1, forward strand.
CTGGTACCTTGCCATGTGATACTACCTCCCTTCTAGAGACCACCCAAGCACCTGTTGAGGTTGTGGAACCTCCTCACTATCCTGCTCGCACTCGCAAGTCCACTCAATCACCTGATTTTGTTTATTCTTGTTATTCGGATTCTTTTGCTTCCTTTTTAGCTTCAGTTCATGATCTCTCTGAGCCTCTATCCTATAAAGAGGCAGCTCTTGATCCTCTTTGGCAGAAAGCTATGGCAAAGGAACTCTCTGCATCGTATAAGACAAACACTTGGAGTTTGGTTCCCTTACTTTCTAGTAAGACCGCTATTGGTTCTCGTTGGATTTATAAAATCAAAATCAAGTCAGATGGATCTGTTGAGCTATACAAAGCAAGATTGGTTGCTAAGGGTTTTTCCCAATAGTATGGTCTGGATTATGATGAGACTTTTGCTCCTGTTGCTAAAATGACTACTATTCGTACTCTTATTGCAGTTGCTTCTGTTCGTCAGTGGCAAATAACTTAGATGGATGTTAAAAATGCTTTCTTGAATGGAGACCTCTGTAGACACCCCAATTTGACCAAACTATTAAACTTATGGGGGATTTACCTCTAGAGATCAATGATTAATATGTCTCGACGAAATCAAGACTCTTACAAGCAATCTGACTCTCTTCCTAGAAGAATCTTGGTTCAAAATCACCATTTTCAGCCAAAATACCAAAATTCTCATCTACTCGTCACCTTGTAGACCATGAGTTTTGAACACGTATAGGAATACGGCAATGTTCTCGGAGCATCTTAAAATCATTTTCAAAAAGAGAGTAATTCAGCATGAACCCTGAAAGAAAAAGTCAACAGTTGACCCAGTGAAAAGTCAACGGGTCAAAAGGGAGTCAATCGTAAAGTTTTCGAATTTCAAGATGAAAAGTCCCGGTAATTGTTCATTGGGTCTCCCTTATGCTAGAAATGATTTTTTAGAATTTTTAAATGAAAGGAATCATGGTGAAATTGAAAGGCTTTTAAGAAGAATCGTGCAGAAAATCGAAATTTTGCCTTCGGAGGGAGAGTTAACTTTTTTTTCTTAAGGATTTTGATTTTCTAGATATTTTTATTGAATCCAAATGGGGGGTATTTCCTTAATTACATTTAATGTCTTAAGTAAATACATAAATTAAACGACATTTACTTGACATGAAATGAAATTAAGGTGCTGAATTGCTGTGAATAGTGCTGGATTGCTGTGCAGCGGCACTCAAAGTGCCCGAACGGCAGTCAGTGAATGCCGCTGCGGCACTCACTGAATGTCGTCCGGCATTCAGAGAGTGCCGCGCGGCACTCAGAGAGACAACCTCCACAAACCAAACAAAGCCTTACTTGACTAGTGTCTTTGTATTTAAATATTGAACAATTCTATAGACACAACCTCCACACAACTTTTTATACACAATCCAAAAAAACGTGTCTATCTCTCTCGTGTATTACTGTAGGCTCCACTGACATCGCAGAAGAGATATAGACATATTTTTTTAGATTGTACACAAATTGTGCACCAAGTTTTATCCTTAAATATTACTCCCTAAATTGCCATGTTCTAATGATGCAACAAAACACTTTTTTCGTTCTTTAAGGATCAAAATTAACACACATGGATTCATATCCTAAGTGGAATTGGACTGGCATTTAGTGCCAATCCTGTGTATCCTGGTTCGAACATTCCGCTTTTCATGTAATTAAAAAAAATGATCAAAGTTAACACCCTTAATAACAAGACCCTTAATAGCAAGACTGTTGCGATCAAAATAAAATAAAATAGCAAGACTGTTCAATATATAAATCAGTTTATATATTAGTATTTAAGTATCAATCGAACCGCCTGGAATTAGATTCTACTACCATTATATTAGCAAACGATAAAATAATGACTCTGAATATAATCGTACAATGACTGTACCTAAGCCCAAAGGGGATAATCTGACCAAAAACAAAACTAAAGAGGCTGCGAAAGGGATTTTCATATTCTAACCAAAAATAAACTAAAGACAGCTGTTTGTTTGAAAAATCAAAGAATCGGAATCAGTTTTGTTATCTAAAAGTGATCTAATATTGTAAATTCAATTATTTGTTTAGTATCTATTTCTTGTGCAGAAGTATGTTTAAACTTCTTAAAATCGGTTCTTGTCAAATTAATATACCGTTGGTTCTAATTATAAGATCAGATAATAAGTAGACTTGGACTAAATCAGATCCTATTTTGAAAATAAATATTAGTTGTAACAGGGATTACCACGCCACTAATATAGTGGAGGGTTGGGCTCATGTGGAAAATGATTCTTCTATAAATAGGGGGACAAAATGGATAGATGAAGAGATTTGATTAGGTTGGGATACATGTAGAGATGGGCACCCGAACCCAAACCCAAACTCGAATTATTTTTTTCCAAATCAAACCCGAACCAAATTAGCACCCGAACTAACCAAACTAAATCTTCGAAATATATTTCAGTTTCGATATCAGTATAGGATGTTGTCTCAAACCCGAAGCGAACACGAATTTCTATTGATAATAACATAACCAAAACTGAATTACCCAAACCCGCATCGAATTATTACCCGCACTAATTGATTTGAATTTTCGAAATGTAGAGTATATTTCAATTCGAATTTCGTTACAGAATAATTACCAACTCAAATCGATCCAAAAATTTTCAAGTCCACCATAAATACCACGTCTCTTCTATAACCGTCATGCTCAATATTTTTACCTATTTTGGATCGTCTCAAACAAGAGAGTATTTTTGTTCACCCTTTTTTGGTCCATTATTGCTCACTCAGAACTTCACTGGGTGACATATGTCTCATTTTATTCTCATTTTACCCTTATACTATCCACATAATTACTAGAATGAGACACGTGTCACCAATAAAAGCTTATTGGTGAACAAAAATTAGGTGATAAAAAATGCTCTCCTCAAACAAGCCCTTAAAACCAAGAGAGAGAAAGAGCATTGAATGTTCTCTGCAGCTTCTTTGAACATACACCACTTGCCTCTTCACTTCTCACTACTGTTTCTCTTGTACATTCTCTCTCTCTCTCTCTCTCTCTCTCTCTCTACACACTTTTCTTCCCCACCAAAAATCTCTATTTAGTGTGCACGACTGACCTTCACATTTCCAAGTACTCAACCACCCTTTTCAGCTATGAACACCAACCCATCATTACAATCTGTAGAAAATGGAATTTCTCAAAAGGTGATCTTTCTTTGCCTCTTATTTCAACATTGTTATTATTTCCATTTATATTCCGCTTGCCCTTTGTATATTTTTTTTTTTTTTCTGAATCAATTATATGATATTAATTTGTAGCCATTGCCTTGTTCTAGTTTCTGGGTATCCTCTAATGGGTTTGCATTTTATGGACTCCTTTCAATGTTTTTGATTTTAATAAACCTAGAGAATATGTATGTATAAAGTGCACAATAAACTAATGATATGGGTTCTTCAGATGGTTTTTAGTGTAAATTACTTTTGTAACTTAAATGTGATTCTGAATAACAGTTTTTGGTATAGATTAAGGCTTAGTTTGGCCCCCATTTTGGTGCTTCTCCTTTTTTAAAGCACAATTTTATGTTAATTTATTTGGTAACTAGTTTATGAGCTTTGCAAAAATAGAACTTATGACTTTTTTGGGGAGCTTTTAAAGAGCTTTTAAATGCTAAGCTAAAGGTTGCTTTTTGGTTTCATGATGTTTTTTTGAAGAGTAATGTGTCACTTGTACAAAATTATGAACAACTTAATACTAAATTTCATAAGCTACTTTTAAAAAGCCACGTAGGGGCCAAACTAAGCCTAAGAGTGATTTATTTAAGTGAATTATGTTCTAAGGGACTCAATGCATGTTTTGTTTCAAGTGTTTATCACCTAATTCAAGTTTTACACAGTTGGGAGTTCCTAAAGTTATTTTTGTGAATATCTCATACTTGAATATGCTATGGTTCCCAAATTTGTATCTCAAATTTGGTTCCAACTGATGTGAAGTTGGGCTTAGGTTTGGAGTTTGACAGAAGTAAAATGCATTGATATAAGCATTGAACCAGGTCACTGAACCACAGATCATTTTGGGAACTGGGCATCTTTAGAGTGAATTTTTTTAAATACCCTACAAAAAGAAGGGAATTTTAGTCAAAAGTCCTCTAAAATAAACTTTTTTTCGGGCCTTTTTGCATGAGGTCCAACCTATTTTCACTTTTAGTAAAAAGTCCCTCAACAGAAAATAGTTATGTAGAATTTTGCATAACTTATAAAATTTGAAATTATCTCGTAATAACTAGTTATGTGAAATTTTGTAACATAAGGATTTGATTTGATTAAGTTTTGTTATTTAGGTACTTTTGACCAAAACTAAAAACGAGTTGTCTTTTAGACTCAATTCGTCCAAAATGAGAGACTTTTTACCAAAATTCTATAAAAAGATGTTCACTTTTGTTTTTCCTTTTGTTGTTTTAATTTTGTAATTTTTTTTTTCAAAGGTATTAAATTTGTTTTCCTATATCAGAATTTGAAGAGAGTGTGGAGTCCGGCCGTGTTTATATTGGCTTACCAGAGTCTTGGGGTGGTTTATGGTGATCTAAGTACCTCTCCTCTCTATGTTTACAAGACCACCTTCTCTGGAAAGCTTAGCCTCCACGAGGATGATGAAGAGATTTATGGGGTGCTTTCCTTCATTTTCTGGACATTTACTGTTATTGCTCTCTTCAAATATATTTTCATCGTGATGTCAGCTGACGACAACGGTGAAGGTACAGCTTCATCTTCCCCTAACTGTGTTACCTATAATTGCAATATATGTTGTAAGCATCTGAATCTAGATATTTTGCGGTGTCTCAGACTTCGACTTGCTGTTTTCGTTTTGTAATATGCAATGTCAGAGTAGCTTGTTGAGAAGAATTAAAAGGAGAAATACTATTCACATCTACTATACTTGTGCTAGAGTCATTTGTGGCTTCTTCAGCGATCTAAACCATTTTAGTAGGATTTGAAGCTGATTCGAAAAAGTAAAGCAAGTGGGCATGTTTGGTAGTGTATTGCGTTTCTATTTCCTATTTTAAAAGCTTCTTTTTGGATACTTTTAAGGTTAATATTTGTTAAATTTTCCCCTAATTGTATTTCCTTGTTTTTTTTTTAAAAGAGAGAGAGAGAGAGAGAGAGAGAGACGCTTGTTGCCAAAGCCATTTTCTCTTTTACTTATTTTCTTTTCTTTTTGGTACGCTTGTTTTTTTTTTTTTTTCTTTTCTTTTCTTGTTTTTGTGTCAAACTCAGAAAAAGTTGTTATAAACGATTGCATCCAAATGCGTTCTAGATGTTGGAGCTATTTTTTGTTTGTCCTTAGAACGCCAAGCTTGACAAACTTGTGAGACATTTTACCCGAGTGGATTCAATACTCCTTGCCATATGATACTATCGGCATGTGCAGATTGGCTGTAACTTTTGCACTTAGGCAGAAGCAGAAGCCCCAATCACAAGGGTATGGTGGGAATTAAGAAAATTTCATTAAAAACCCTATTCTGCTTCTTGCATAACGTCGAGTCTGAAGCACATTTGCACTTGTTTCAGCCAAAGCATACTTTTGAGGCTCTAAAGTGCTTCCTAAATCAATCCGGACAGACTAATATCGAAATGCATGTTTGGGCCCAAATGCGAGACTGGGAAGTGATTCCAAACAGACTCTTTAACAAACCATGGCAAGAACAGAGAAAAAAGTAGAATACGCACTAAAATCATTGTGTAATTTGGTTGGATATTTGTGTGAGTTCATTAGTTTGAAGTTTGAACCTCTGCTGCTGCCAATTTGGACAAAGAACATTAAAGATTTATCCAAATCAACCTGCTTCTTCTTCGTTTCATTTTGGTGCAGGTGGAACATTTGCATTGTACTCTCTTCTCTGTCGACACGCAAAACTTTGCGTTCTTCCGAATCGTCAAGACACGGATGAAAAGTTGTCTGCATATGCGATAGAACGATCAGCAGACACGTGGGAGAGTTCGGGTCTAAAGTCATTCTTTGATAAGCACCCCGGTTTTCGTAAGGGGCTTATGATTTTTGTTCTCTTGGGGACTTGTATGGCGATTGGAGATGGCATATTCACTCCTGCAATATCCGGTAGCAGAATCTACCAAAACTGTGAAACTTCTGCGTAGGCTCTTTTTGGTCTACCGAAATATGATCAAACTACTCAATTTGATCATATTTATATCTTTCTTTTGGGATGAGTTTTTAAGAGATATTTGTGGCTTTTTTCCAGTTCTGTCAGCAGTTTCAGGACTTCAACTAAAATTCAAAGGGCTTCATGAGAGTAAGTTTAGTTTCATTCGGTTCATTTGCTAAACAAATAACCAAAATCTGACAACTCTTTCTTGGATTAAAATTCAAAGGGCTTCATGAGAGTAAGTTTAGTTTCATTCGGTTCATTTGCTAAACAATAACCAAAATCTGACAACTCTTTCTTGGATTTCTTTTCTTTCAGATTATGTTATCATGATCTCATGTCTCATTTTAGTGGGGCTATTTTCGATTCAACACCATGGAACAGACAGAGTCGCTTTTTTGTTTGCCCCAGTTGTCACAGCTTGGCTTCTGTGCATTAGCTGCATTGGGGTACATAACATAATTAAGTGGAATCCACGTATATTTTGTGCACTTTCTCCGATGTATATGTTGAAATTTCTTAGAAGCACAGGCGTGGAAGGTTGGGTGTCCTTGGGAGGAGTGGTTCTCTCAATCACAGGTACCTTTTCATGCTTCTGGTAGTCGTAGGACTCATAGCACTACACTTCCTTATATATATATACGGTCAGGCTTTAGAGTGAACAGGGTAGAGTGAACATACCCAGTGAACATTTTTTTTTTGCCTGAAAAAACCCGCAAGTCAGTGGGGCGCGCGCGGGTCAGCTAATCAGCGGGGCAATCCGCCGGTTTTTTCAGGCAAAAAAAAATGTTCACTGGATATGTTCACTCTAGAGCTTGGCCATATATATATATATATATTTTAACATGTGTATATATATAGGGGCTTGATATCCCACTACAGTAAGGTAGTAGGATAGCATTGCGCTTACTTCTAAATGGACAAGAAAAGTCCTTCCCGCCTCTTTAGATGAAGGCAAAAGTAGTTTTGCAACGAGGGCATTAAAGTAATTTTCTTTCACTCTTTTGTAAGGTTACTTTATTGCCCTCGTTTTAATGAGGTGACAAAGACTTTCTTGTCCATACAAAGATGTGTAGCAGACAAGCAGAAAGCTATGGTAACCTATATATATATATATATATGTATATTTGATACTGGAAACTTATTTACCTCGGATTGTTGTCTCAGGGGTGGAGACAATGTTTGCTGATTTGGGCCACTTCTCCACGCTTTCAATTAAGGTAATCAATGCCTCCGAATATAATACTTTCCATAATTTTAGAAGGGCATAAACATTGACAGGTTTCCACTCATGTTATATGATGTTGTACCGCTCGTGGGGACCATCCCAGATAGCCTTCACATTTCTGGTATATCCTTGTTTGGTTCTTGCATACCTGGGTGAGGCTGCATTCCTTTCTCGGCACCATGAAGATTTACAGAGAAGTTTCTATAAAGCTATTCCAGGCAAGTATTTTACTAAAATGGCCTAAAGCCTAAAGGTAAAACATCTCACTTTAGCTCTGTTTGGGCGGTGATTTAGAGAAGGAAAAGAAAAAAGGATGGAAAAACAGTAAGGAAATACCCATTTTCATAGTGTTTTCCTTTATGCTTTGGTCATATTAGAAGTTAAATACTACTCAAGTATAGTAAGAATTTCATAAAAGACGAAGGAAAATGACTTGTAAATTTTTTCATAAAAAAAAAGTAGTTTTTTTTTGTCATTCCTATTTTCTTCACCGCCATCCTTTTGTAATGAAACGAAGAGAACAATTATCTTTTTTTTTTTTTTTTTACTTTTTTGTATCCATGAACCAAATATTGCCTTAGAATATTCATTGTACTAATCTAAAGTATCTCCTATGCAGAGCTGGTATTTTGGCCAGTGTTCATAGTGGCCACTTTTGCCGCTGTTGTAGGAAGTCAGGCTGTAATATCAGCTACATTCTCAATAATTAGCCAGTGTTGTGCATTGAATTGCTTTCCCCGCGTGAAAATTGTCCACACTTCAAGTAAAATATACGGGCAAATATATATTCCGGAGGTCAATTGGATGTTAATGTGCCTTTGCTTAGCTGTGACAATTGGATTGGGGGACACAAACATGCTCGGTCATGCTTATGGTAAAAATTTAAACATTTATTTATATGCAGTTTGTTTTATAACATCATGTTTGGTTGTCACTTGAATTTTAATAAGGCCATTCATAATTGAGATATCCTACATCACCATTTAGATAAGTAGGAGATTTTACCATATTTCTGCTTTTTTACTTTGTCATTTCTATGTTTTCTCGGGATGTCAAAATTCTTGATTTTAAGCACCAATTTTTTAAAATTAGCACAATTTCCTAAATGGAATGTTCAAGATTGTTATCACTGTAGTTGGAATGCTATGTAAGAGTGTGAGCATAGTTATTGCATTCAAGGGGGTGCGATCACTGGTTCCCATCAGAACTCTCGTCAAAGCACCCCGTATGAAGTACTTGTGTTGCACCTCCTTTTAAAATTAACTTTTTCGATCAAAAACAAGTTATTGAATTCAAAATACCCAAACAGGCCCTTACTTTATATTTCAAATCATTTTTGCATATTAGTATATGGTATACCCATATTATTTTGCTGATTTTGCAGGCCTAGCAGTCACTACTGTCTTGTTTGTCACAACTTGCTTAATGGCAATGGTGATGATAATTGTGTGGAAGCAAAAGATAGTTATAACTCTTGCATTTCTGATGTTTTTCGGATCATTAGAACTCCTTTACCTCTCAGCAGCCTTTTATAAGGTACCCGAAGGAGGGTGGGTCCCGCTCGTTCTGTCTTTGATTTTTATGGCCATAATGTTTTCCTGGAACTACGGAACCATAAAAAAATACCAGTTTGATGTGGAGAACAAGGTTTCGATGGATCGGATACTCGCTCTGGGACCCAGTCTTGGCATGGTTCGGGTGCCCGGAATCGGACTCATATACACTAATATGGTCACAGGCATTCCGGCTGTATTTGGACACTTTGTCACAAACTTGCCCGCTTTTCACCAAGTGGTGATTTTCATAAGCATCAAAACCATTCAAGTCCCTTATGTCGGTGAGAAAGAACGGTTCTTGATCGGCCGGGTGGGGCCCAAAGAATACGCCATGTTCAGGTGCGTTGTTAGATACGGGTACAAGGATCTGCAGCAAGAGATCTACGATTTCGAGAATAAATTGGTATATGAAGTTGTACAGTTTGTAGAAACAGAAGGAGAGGATGAACTAAAACCATGTGAAGCCATCGACGGTTCTGATCACACATTAAAATACCCAAGTCATGAACATGAAATGACACATTCTATACATGATATGGGCGTGATGATACAGGGGATTTCGAGTTTTGAGGGATCTTATTTTAAAGATGAGTCAACTCAGATACTGAAAGCAAAGGATTTTGGAGTTTCTTATATACTTGGGCACTCTTGTGCAAAGGCAAAAGACTCATCTTCAATTTTCAAGAAACTAACTATTGATGTTGTCTATTGTTTTCTTGGGAAAAATTTTCGGGGACCCGATGTTGTTCTGAATGTGCCCCCCACTTCTTTGCTGGAAGTTGGTATGATTTACTATGTCTAAACTTCAACAGAAATGTTCATATATACATAAACTCCTGCCCAGAAGAGAAAGAGAGGGAAAGAGAGAAAATGTGATGATGGATCTAGGTGGAAGCTTGAACTTTTGAAGTTGGGTTCTATATTAAGATGTAGATATAAGAGTTTTTAATTGCCAAACGGGCTTTAGGCTCACATACAACACAAGTCTGTAAGTATTATGAACCTTTGAAGTAGCTCTATATAAAGATGAGATATTAGAGGTTATTTATTTAATTGCCAAGTGGGCTAAAGGCTCACATACATGATACAATACAGGTCTGTAAATATAACACTGAGAACAAGAAAAAGAAGAAAGGCCCAGTTAATGCCATTCTGTTATTAGTGTATCCAAGAGTAATGGTCTATTTTGAATAACATTCGCAAAATGGGTTTCTCGCCAATTATAGTTACATTATCATCTTCATTTTTAAATTATTTTCAAGATGTATTCTAACACACTTTGTTTATTCCAAAAAGCAAGTTTTACTTGCTTCAGCTTTTAAGTTGGGGGAGGTGTCTTGCCCATAGTGACATGGATTGGGGGTTGGTGGAACCCAATACTCTCACTTTCATAATAAATAACTTTTACTCTATAATGTTTCCATCTTTATTTCTACCCTTCTTTCATCTTTATATGTGCCGTGGAAAAAAAATAAGTACTTTTGTACCAAACGAGTAATTGGAGCGTGACCACCTGAAATTCATTAGAAGTGGTTCCGGTGGTTCAACTGCCAGTCTGCCACATCATTTGAGATAAAAAAAAAGTTCAAAATTTATGAAATTGGAAAAGACTTTGGGGGGTCTTTGGAAGGCTTTGTTCTAAATATTTCATTGTGGAGATGTATTTTACCTTATTAGGAGAGTCCATGTCTAATGAAAAAATATGCTTAAATCTTGTCCAAAAGTCCAACCAATATCTGATATAGTGACTTAAAAAATAAATAATAAATAAAAAATAAAAAAATGACCCTTTTTATGCCATTCCATGTATGCAACTGTTTGGATCTTACAGTGATGGGAAATCAGCTTTGGATAGAAACTTGCAAGGTTGATGCATGTCTTTAAATTCCACATAGGTATTACTCATAGTTAGAATAACGTTATGCTTCCTAAATGTGAATCTTAAATGCTTTACCAGTCGTCTCACATACAATGGAATGTAGACTAATGTCACAACATGTGGTACAAGTGTTAAAGCATTTTGGAACCAAATGTGGACAGCATAGCGTTATTCTAAGATCAGAGTGCTGGAAGCTTCTTTGTGTTTACATTCTCCTGCTAATTACTTGAAAGAGTACCACCCCCACCAAAGTGGAGTGTTTATGGGCTGTTCTAGGGTAGGGACTTCTTGAATAATCTTTGTTGTGGAGAGAGTCTGGGTCGGGTCAATTTGGTATCAGCAATGGTGGACCCGATAATTTGCACTTGGCTGAGGGATTGGGGTGAGATTTGACTATCCAAAATGAATTTTATATTCATAACAGAAAAAAATTGCACGTGGATCATTTTGTACTAGATAGAAATTTAAGGGATACATTCCAAAATATGAAAATTATATATTCATATGCCAAAAACAATTAAAGAGTTTTCCAGGATCAAGGGTCCAGCCCCTATGTAGTTCCGCCCCTAGAAGTGTGCGCCTTATCCCCAAGATGAGGGTTGCTTGTGCTCACAATCGACGTGCAATCCCAAATCGATTGCAAGTGTGTGGTGAGCCAAGCCAATGAGAGAACAACTCCTTACATGGTACATAAGTCTTATTGGAAATCAGACTTGTTATTGTTCTTTAATCATACATGCATCGCATCATACACAAAACACAAACACACATCAAAATTGGTTGTGTTAGTTCCCTTATTTTTTTTCTTCATATTAATGCACCTTCATTTGATGTAATGTGTTTTAATTTTGGAAAAGACTTCAGTGCTTTTTTTAGGTATTTTTTTTTTAGCTGTTTTGAAGCATAATTCATCTATGTGTACAAGTGTATCTATATGGCACATATGTGACTAAGTGAACCAATAATATTTTAGACCATGATAACCAAATCCTTGGTAACCCAAGTGGGGAGGCGGACCAAGACAGGGGGGTGTTCTACCCTCTTGGTCTTGTGTTCAAAACTCCTCATGGGTAAATATTAAGGATTTGGCCAGGGCCTTTAGCCTCCCAAAGGGAGGTTAGGGTTTCGAAATCCCCCAGGGGTCGTGTAAGCTAGTTGGAGGGATGGATCTCAATATGGACTTTAAAAATGTCCAGCTTGGTGTGTGTTCAGATCGTACCGCTAGCTTGTCTCCCTGATTTACCTGGTGCGTGTGTTGTGGGGTCGGTGCACGTGCCCAGAGTTTGCCCCTTGTTCTACTCCGATAAAAACGACAATAGGTATCGATCCCGAAATCGCGGAGGACAGACATGAGAATTTGTCCTCGTATTCCAAAAAAATATATATATTTTAGACCATGATGAAAAGTATTAAAGAAAAGTACTGAATATTATCATTTATTCTTTACCTCCTGCTTTTTGCAAGGAATGGTATTTTCCACAGTAATTTATGTTTTGTGCATCTGTCTTGATCGTAGTGGTAAGTAAGGGGAAGTACTATTTATTCTGGGACTGGTGGTTCGTTAATTACAACAATGAGGAGAAAATATCCAATTCAGTGCTTATTTTGATGACATAGTATTACAAGTTAATAAAACCTTCATGTTCAAACACATGTCTATCATAATTTCATAGAATAGATATATCTGTATATTAGTAAGGTGATACATATGACGTAATAAGGTGATAAAAAGGGGAGATATAAATGTCATCTTTGACTAATTTTTTAGAGTGGTTCCCTCTCTGCCTGGACATATACCAGTATGGAGCTCTCTCTCTCTCTCTCTCTCTCTCTCTCTCTCTCTCTCCTGCAATAAATTTGGAAAACCCTACACAGTGTCCCATGTTGCCCACATTATCTTTGTATAAATTTCTTGTGCTCTTGAGTTATCAGCCAGTTGGTCATATCAGTCAGCCTCTAGTAGTTCCCTTACCACCAGGCAATGCAATATTGCAATCTAGCTAAGAACAATATCAGATGGCCTGGCTCTGGACCCTTCTAAGTTGAAAAAGCTGAAAATTAAGGACCTCAAACTAGGATCTCCTTCACAGCTTCATCACCTGTTCCACCAACGCCTCAATTTAAAGCACTTTTTTTTTTTTTTTTTTCTATCAAACATTCTAACTTTAAAATTGATCTAGAGAGCTCTGAATACGTAAAATGGATCTGATTCACGTTTTATCTGATTTTTGTGAAAACTAAGGGCTCGTTTGGTAACGTTGTCGTTTTCTGTTTTCTGTTTTTGTTTTCGTTTTTTAAAAAACGAAAATTGAAAACACGTTTGGTAACGTTTTTGTTTTTTGTTTTTAAAAAACGTTTTCAAATTTTGGGTAAAAAATGAAAACAGCAAAAAGTCGTTTTGAGTTTCCTGTTTTTGTTTTAAAAAAAAAAAATCAACAATGTTACCAAACAAGTTTTTGTTTTTTTTTTTCAAAAAAAAAAAAACCAAAACTGGTTTTCGTTTTTGAAAAACTGAAAACACAAAAACGTTACCATGCGAGCCCTAAGATTAAGTTGATTTTACAAAGAATTTTAAAAGTGGGCATGTAATTAGTTCACTTATGAACTACAAATTAGAGTATTTGCTTTACCAAACAACCCCTAGCGATTGTCCCTAGAGTTTGGGGTACTTCTTTTACCTTTATAAAAAGAACACGTTCTTTACACAAATTTACCAAGATTTGAGGTGCATGAAGCAACTCTCTACCTAATTTCTTGATGTTCTTTACCATGATTATGAGGTTGTGGGATACTAACCACAAGTTCAACTACCAAATAAATTCAATGTCCCTGTCTAAATTAATGTTGACATCCGTCCGGCCAATTGGAAATATCTTCATCAGACAAAATAATCAATGATTTAAAGCAATTTGCTATCACTGTTAAATTTTTTTTTAAAATAATTAAATAAATAATTCATTACGATGGTCAAAACAACTATAAATTGCGAGTCAATAAAATCTCACCGTTCAAACTTATTAAAAAAAAAAAAAAAAAAACTTGCCAATCCTAATCTCACAACCCATGCTAATAGCTAAACAAGAAGAAATATTTGTTACAATAGTAAAATTGGATAGGGTGGTTCCACAAGCCAAAGAGGAATTCACTATTTGTACAAATATTTTTCCTAAATTCAGGAAAGGAGAATTCTCCGGTACACCCAAGTGGTTTGGGTGTACCTACAACCTAGTGTTTGGTTGGAAATGATTGTTCCAGATAAGAAATATTTGTTTTCATCAAAACCACCCAGACCAAATATTTCTTATCACGCAACAAATGTTTCTTACCCGGCAACAAATGTTTTTGACCCAAAACATCTATGTTGTAGGTACACCCAAATCACTTGGGCGTACCAAAGAATTCTCCTTCAGGAAAATTATTTTCACACATCACATTATACCCACCCGTATGTATTAGTGTGGTGATACATATATGCTAATGACATAGGAATGATGTGAATCACTGTTCCATTCCACTAAGGACCTAAAATAAACTAGCAATGCCCAAAGGCCAAAAGTATGTCAAAGCTGCATAAAGAAGTAAAAGCAAGTGAAAATAGGAGGATCTAATTCTGATAGGGTGTAACAATCTGCAGGCTTTTTCTTTTACTTTAGTTTGTCCAACTTCAACATCAACCACTATTGTTTTTTTTTTTTTTGGTTCTTTCGTCTTTTTCTACCTTCCAAATTGCTTCACAAGCAAATAATAGCAATTACAGTAAATTCATAATTACAAGACCTAATCATTCCAACATCCCAATCTAAGGCTACCGCATGGCCAAATTGGAGTAAAAAGAAAATTGGACAGTTAGAATTTTGCAATCAAGCTAGCTTCATTCTTTGTAAGGGACATGCTCTATACTAAGAGAAATTATTTCGTGTGACCTTCACACATTTATGATTTAAGTATTCTGTGGGTCTCACAAAAATAAGTAGATCACATTGGTATCTCACCGTGTGACAAACACATAGTGTAATTTAAAACTAAAGACTATATATATATATATATATATGATATATCGAATCTTAAGCGGACCTTAAGAAACGGACCTAAAAGACGAACTGCATAAATAGTGAAAAATTTTCACAAAAAAAGTGAGAAATTTCAGAAGTGAGAAATTCTCACTCTTAACATAGTTCGTCTTCAGGTCCGCTTAAGATCCGGACCATATACATATATACGGTCAAACTCTTAAGTGAACAGGGTTGAGTGAACATATCCAATGAACATGTTTTTTAGCCTAAAAAAACCCGCAGGCTGCCCCGCTAACCAGCGGATTTTTATAAGCTAAAAAACATGTTCACTGGGCAGTTCTCAACCTTGTTCACTAACGAGCCTCACCTTACACACATACATATATATATATATATATATAAATAGACGAAATGACACGTGGCTTCTACGAAAATAAACTAGGGGAAATGGAAGTTGACAAGGGAATTCCAAGAGCAAAAATTAAGAGTCATAAGGTAAATTTGACAATAGAATTAAATGACACCTAACATGATATGACTACTTTAGGACAGCTACGACATAGATACAAGACACAAACACAACTTTATGCCAGCAAACTCAAGAATCTCACACCTACACATACAATATAGGTAAAAAGGAGACCATAGGAGCCAACAGGTAAGGAACTAGGAATGTCCAAAACACCCTTGTCCAGAAAAAAAGTACTACATGTCCTAAACTGCCATTCTGGAAAATCCAGGGGCATTCTCGTCTTATGAATAAGGCTTAGGTGACAAAGCCTTATACCTTACTTCAGAAGTAATGCCATGCATAAAAGAGGAAGATCTAGCAATATAATGCATCTCTCTCGACTACCCAAAAAAAATATCATTTCTCTCTCTCTCTCTCTCTCTCTCTCTCTCTGGCGTCCAATTAGTGCGGACAGGAGAGAATGCCAGTAGACGACGATGACTCCAGGATAGTCTTCCTCAAGAAAGAACTCGAAGCTTCTATGACAATGAACCATTCACTGGAGAAAGAAAACCAAGAATTGAAACAAGAAGTGGCTCGTCTAAGAGCTCAGGTAAATACCCTCAAAGCACACGATAACGAGAGGAAATCCATGCTCTGGAAGAAGCTACAGTACTCATTGGATGGGAAAACTACAGATAAACATCATCAACTCAAAGCAACACTTCAGTTTGAAGTACCCGAACAAAGTCCAGTAACGGAGAGATTGTATTCAAAAGAAGCTTTTCATGATGCTGCATCTGAAAAGGAAAAACCACAAGAAGTACCTAAACCACCACCAAGGCCGAGTACAATGAATCCACCTTCAATCAAAGATGTAAATGAGCAGAAAATACCATCAGCACCGGCAAAGTCACCACCTCCACCACCTCCACTCCCGTCAAAACTATTGGATCGATCCAAAGCAGTGCGTCGTGTTCCAGAGGTTATGGAATTTTATCGTGCTCTTATGAAGAGAGACGCCCAGAGAGAGAACAGATCCAATCAGATAGGAGTTACGCCAGCCACAAATTCTAGGAGCATGATCGGAGAAATAGAGAACAAATCAACTTATCTTTTAGCTGTAAGTCTACATACATTGATACGTACATACAGCAAGTTTGGATAATAACTCTTTTTTGGGCCATCGATCACTCAAGACTGTTTGGTAAAAACTATTTCAGCTTTTTCAAAAATCTATTCCACTCGAAAGTGGAAAAACAGCTTATAGATCAGAAGCAGCAATTTCCTGCCATTTCAAAAAATCCATTTAAAGAACAATGGAAAAGTCTCCTTTTCCCATAGAAATACCAAATGGGCACTTGGCCTCAAAATATGTTGCTAATGTTATGCATCTTTATGAACAGATAAAAACAGACGTCGAAACACAGAGGGAATTCATCAATTACTTAATGAGAGAGGTGGAGAGTGCAGCATTTACAGAAATTTCTGAAGTGGAGGGATTTGTGAAATGGCTGGACGGAGAACTATCCTGCCTGGTAGATGAAAGGGCTGTACTGAAGCATTTCCCACACTGGCCAGAGAGAAAAGCGGACGCATTGCGCGAAGCTGCTTTCAGCTACAGGGACCTGAAAAGCCTAGAATCAGAAGTTTCATCATTCAAGGACAACCCAAAACAGCTTTTAACCCAATCTCTAAGAAAGATGCAAGCATTGCAAGACAGGCAAGCATGTATATTATAGTGTACTATTAACTTATATTATAGAGTAATGTATATATATATATATATGTTGACTACATCGTCAGAATATGTATTATTCAGATTGGAACGAAGTGTCAACAACATTGAAAGGGTAAGAGAGGGCTTAACCAAGAGATACAGGGATTTCCATATCCCTTGGGAATGGATGTTGAACACAGGAATCATTGGTCAGGTAGGTGGTACATTAATGAGCTTTACCATAAAGCATGTAGGTTTACACTTTATATTTAATAACAACGTTTTACCAATAAATTGATACATAAAATATCAAATAAAATCTAACATATCTTTCTACATTTAATTGGTCACTGTTGAACTGGAGCATCCAACCCAAAACCAATTGGCAATGGGTGGAGTAGCCCCATGATCTTATATATTGAGTAGCAAGGCTTTAAATTTCAGTAGTCACAATAGCAAGGCAATGTGAAATTATAATCTCAATAGTCACAATAATTCAATCACTGTAGAAACAATGGTCATCCTCGCTATCACACTTCAGTATACCTATCGACCATTTAATAAACCCCACAAACGAAATCTTAAGAATGAGAGAAACACACATTTCATTGTCTCATCTATGTTGCTCCTTTAATGTTCAAACATACCACATCCATAAAGCATGTAGGTTTACGCTTTATACTTAATAACAACGTTTTACCAATAAATTGATACATAAACAATCAAATGAAATCTAACATATCTTTCTGCATTAATTTGTCACTGCTGAATTGGAGCATCCAACCCAAAACCAATTGGCAATGGGTGGAATAGCCCCATGATCTTATATATTGAGTGCAAGGCTTTAAATTCCCGATGTGGGATTATAATCTCAACACGCCTCCGCACGGGTGGCATGACTGTCAAACACATGGATTACTGAGATAGGGTACCATGGAGAATATGTTGCAAACTGGGCTTGACAATAACCTGTTCTGATACCATATTGAATTGGAGCATCCAATCCAAAATCAATTAGCAATGGGTGAAGTAGCCTCATGATCTTATATATTGAGTAGCAAGGCTTTAAATTCCCGATGTGGGATTATAATCTCAACAGTCACAATAATTCAATCACGATGTAGAAACAATGGTCATCCTCGCTATCACACTTCAGTATACCTATCGACCATTTAATAAACCCCACAAACGAAATCTTAAGAATGAGAGAAACTCACACTTCATTGTCTCATTTATGTTGCTCCTTTAATGTTCAAACATACCACTACCACATCTTGATTGCAATAACCCTTAGGCTCATATGAATGATTTCTACATCAAAATTAAGTGTTTCGTTGACAACTCAATAAAATGGCCAAGAGCCTGCTTAGATAGCTTATTTGGGACTAATAATCACCTATTTGGGATTATTGGGAGATTTGAGTCCATAAAGCAAACTTTTTCGAAGTTTTATTTAAAAAAATATATATGTTCCTCTTTAAAGCTAAAAACAAATTAAATCATAAGCAACAATTTATTGTCAATGATTGCAGATGAAATTAGGTTCTCTGAAACTAGCAAAGGAATATATGAAAAGGGTAACTAAAGAACTGCAGTTCAACGCCACACAAGATGAAGATCTCTTGCTACAAGGAGTTCGATTTGCCTTTAGAGTGCACCAGGTAAAATTAAACTGTCCATGTCAAATCTCACTTTCACCCCTTTTTACTAACACATAATCTTCCAGTTTACAGGTGGTTTTGATGCAGATACCATGCGTGCATTCGAAGAACTGAAGAAGTTTGGGGCACGTTGGCAGAAACAATAGTAAGCTTATAAAACCTAAGCCTTGACAGCATACGGATTGTGGATACTCAGGCTACCAATGTGTAGAATTAACCTTTTTCTTTTGACCATAAATTTGAAGAGTAATTGTACACTAGTTTATCAGATTTTTTCTATATACATACATATGGTGAAGAATCCAGATAAGTTTTTTATGTCATAAACTCAACTTTCAAACCATTCTTACTAATGTAGGCACAGGTCAAGAGTAGCATAAAGCCTTAATTCTTTTAGGGTAAATTCCACCCAGCATCCAATACATGAACCAGCAAGCAACCTTAGTCATTGAATCTATCCTACTCATCCCAGTGATAAATGTATTAATTTTAACTATATAGTAGAAACTTGAAAGTATGTATTACACGGTTCAAGGTCACGGTATCAGTCGCGATCACTGAGGTCACAGAGACGACTCGGTCGCAGCACTGCAGACTAGTATCGGGCGATACGCAAAGAAACGAGATTTAAGGTTCAAAAAAATCTGGAAAAATAATGAAAAATTCTAAAATAATTAGAATAACAAATTTGGCATAACAGATTGTCACAATACACAACGTACCAATTACAATATCACATAATATCCAATACACAAGCTACAAATTGTTTCGACTCTGTGCAATACCATTCCCTTGACCCTTATTTCAAATTTAATTTAGAAAGAACTAATTAGTCATTTGTTTATTAAAAATTAAGTCTTTTGTTTATTAATAATTATATAATTTGGTATATAACTTTTTTTTTCCTAGCATTTTGTAATAAAATAAAAAAATAAAAAAAAACACAATAAATCCTACTATGTTCGATTATGTCTAATATAGTATTGTAAATAGGTGTTAAGTCTCATATAAGTGTATTATAGTGTTAAGTCTAATATTTAAAAATAATAATACTAATAATTTGTTAAGCGTTAAACCTATTGTATTATAGTGTAGTGTTAAGCGTAATCTTAAGTAAATATCAAACCACAAACGACAACCAAATGAAAAAAAAAAACCACCCTAACCTTCCCTCTGTAGATCGTGTGACACGCAAGAGAGAGAAATGGAGAGAGAGAGAGAGAGAGAGAGACCTCCACACACAAAATCACAGACCGATCGAGACAGAGAGAAACAAATAGAAGTATGCGAGACTGAGAAGAATCGAGCAGATCTATGCAAGACAGAGAGAGAATCGAATAGATTTGTGAGAGAAGAAGATGGATCTAGTCGATCTTACCTCGTGGAGTTCGTCGAAGGTCTCTCTACTTCAAATCTATGAAAATAATGCCGAAAAGGTAACATTCGAACCATTTGCCCTCTCTTTTTGCCTCATATTTGTCCTCTTGTGGTTTGTCTCGCCATCTCGGCCGAGATATTGCGAGATACAACACCATATCGCCCGATATGATGCGAGACAGCCGATACAGCCACCGAGGGTTCAAGACTATGCCGTTTTGATTAGTATTTGTATCGATGTAGATCTCGTTTCGTTGGCCTTCGAAACAGAGTTGACTTGACCAAGACATCGAACCTTGATATATTGCTAATTACTCCCTCCGTCCCATATTGTGAGTCCAGTATTCCATTTTGGGATGTCCCAAAATTAGTGTCCACTTTCCTAATTTGGCATATAATTTTTATTTACTTTCCAAAACTCTCCTTCATTGAAATCTACACCAAGAAAAAACTAAAAAAATTGTTGTAATGATTAGGGGCAATTGTGGAAAGTAAATGTATATTCTTCTTGTCCCCTTAATAAGTTGAGTTCCCAAAGGTGGACTCACAAAATGGGACGGAGGGAATACTAATCAGGAAAAGGCATAATATGAGGACCATGGTTGATCTGGAATGGGACAGAGCAAACAAGTAATCTAGAACTCCATCCCTGTTCAGCCAATAAATTTTGTATTTATTTATTAACGGGCAATATACACCTAGTAGCATTAGTTGTCCAAAAAATATCTCTAGAAACCATTATTGCCACAATATCAAAAGTTTGCAGGTACTAGAACCCATCGCAAGACGTGGCAACACCCCTTGCTCTTGTGTGGCTCCACCTCACGTGAATTACCACATGTCATGTCCCCTCAAGAGGTCGGTAAACTATCTCTATGGGACAATCAGAGCACCACGCTAACCAGCTCCACTCGCCCCAAGGGCATCATCGCCTGTCTCCATCGCTCTAACAACCCCCTGACCGATAACAACAATCATGAACGTCTATGCTCTCCACCGTGCAAGACGTACTCGCCCTTTCCAAGTATAGTACACCCTAAGGCACTCGTGCCTACCTAGGTTGCGTGCTAGGGATCTTTTCGAGCTTGGTGAGATCTTAAGGACACTGAAGGTTTGTGGCTGGAACCAAGGTTTCGTCTTGGTGCGGTCCCCACTTTGGACCATATTTGGACCCATCCTAAGAATAATCACGTGCCATAGGGACATGTGTTCACACAACACATTTCGTTAAAGTAAACTCTCTGCTCACAGTCCTAAGAAGCACAGACTCTTCGGAAAGGTAGCCGCACCCGCACTGGGTGTGTACTAATTAAAGGTAGATGCACCTGCACAGTGTCGGACTACCGCACCCGTGCTTCCTGGGCTCACACCATTGTACTCGACGTGCTAAGCTACTATTTCCTCGTGCAACAAGTAATCTCCTACTTTCGAGCTGTTGATTGCGACTATCCTCTCTCCCTCTCCTGCGACTTCACTACTTCTCTAGTTCTCTTTCTCTCTCGCGCTGTGGAATCATACAACTATTAATTTACATCCATAATTGGGTCATTTAAGTATCACTGCTTCCAGATGCACCAAAACAGGATGGACAAGCAAATGGGAAACTGCAAATCATGTTTTCAATAATCACTCCAACCTTGTAATTTTATTGTTTAATTAGTAATGCTAACTCCACTTTTACCCACAACAACCCAAAAAAACAAAAAGGGTAGTGCTAACTCCATTTTCCCCAGATGTCATATTAGCTCTAAAGTTATCCATTTTCCAAGAGATTCATTCACACAATCATACTGAGGTAAATGATAAACACCCAAAAAAAAAAAAAAAAAGAATTACCATGTGGTTGCATTGACGTTATAAATTCAACAGAAGTTTATAAAAGAGCCGATTCTATGAGAAGTTATACTTATGAAACATCATTAGGGGGGCAAGATAGAGATACAGTGAGTCACATACGCGGAGAGACGACCTATGGTTTTACTTGGATCGCTGCCTCATCTTTCGGCGCTTTCTCTTCAACCTCCTCATCCTCTTCTTCTTCCACTGCAAAACACCCACACACACACACACACACAAATCATTCAAAACACTACAAATCAAATCAAATCATTGTCTCTCAATTTCACTGAAGAATCAAAGAGCAGATCAGTTAATAGTTTCATCAACTTTACCTTAGCTCTCATTGCGATTCAGTGATAAGCCCCTTTCGATTGCTCTTCGATGGCCGACCTTCACAGTAACGAAATTTCTGAAAGAGATCATACCTCTCTCGTTCGCTGGTATTTAGTACTACTCCGTTCCATAAGAGTAATATTTGGCATACAACCTTCATACAGATTCCCCAAAAGATGTGTTTATCTCTCTCCTGTGATGTCATTAGACCCCACAGTGACACAGGAGAGAGATAGACCCCACAGTGACACAGGAGAGAGATAGACACATCTTTTGGGGAGTTTGTATGAAAGTTGTATGAAGGTTGTGTCCCAAGTATTACCCGTTCCATAATAAGTGTACACTTCTATTTTGCACATTGTTTAAGAAAGTTGTATTATACTAGTTTTTTGGGTTCATTAAATAGCCACTTTTTAATTTTACCTTTAGATGTGATAGATGTTTGACATTTTGCTTGTTTTGAGACACAAATAAATATTATTTTGTCTTTATTATAAGAGTAGTTTTGGAAAGTAAATAAAAGTTATATGCCAATTTAGGAAGTGGATACTTATTGTGAGACATCCAAAAAAGGAAATGTAAACACTTATTATGGGACGAAAGGAGTAATATTTAACTATTTATGACCAAATTCATTTGTTGATATTGTAAGGACAAAATAGAATAAAATCGTCAAAATAATTTCTTTTGGGTACAAAGTGGGGTGTTTAAGAAAACTAAAAAATTGAAGAACGATTGAAAATAAACCGATCAAATATGGATTGGTCGATTTTTTAAAGTAGTGTATAAATTAAAATTGATTGAAAATTAACCAAAATCGTTAAAAACCGACCTACCAAAACCGAATAGTCGATTTTAAAATCACTAAAAAATCAAAAAAAAATTATTCGCGAACACCCTTAGTTACAATGGAAACAGAATGACATGTTACATTGGCGGTAGTGAGCAGAAATGCTCTGATGGACTCACTACCTCATTAGTCACCCATCTATGTTTTCCAAATTTTGCATGCCAACACATATGACAGTGGCTCTATTGGATTTTATTAGAGTATGTTGAAGTGGTTCCAATCTCATATATATTTGAGAGCATTTGAGATAATTAATTTTGGAATCATAGCATTACTTCATCCAATAATTGTGGGACCATTTCAATATCCTCTAATAAAAATCAGGTGGGTCTACTACCACATGTGTTAAGAATTACATTTGGGAGCAGATTTCGAAAGCATATATAGCATTACTCACAAATCTGATGCATTCTTTTTTCCCCAAATGGGAAGTTACTCGTTCGCTAATATTGTTGTTTTCGATTTTTAGTGTTTCAAATTTTGAAAATAGAAACTAGTTTTCGGTTTTATATGAACGAAAGCTTTTTTATTTTTTATTTTTTCATTTTCTTGCCCTATGTCATTGTTGCTTTGAAAAGATAGAAAAATGAAAATTGTTAGCAAACATGTCGTCGATTTTCATGTTGTAAAAATATGAAAATAAAATAGAAAACAAAAAACATCAACTTTACCAGACAGGTTTCATTAGTTTCTCTTTTTCATTGACCAAAAGTTGAACAAATTGACTTAATTCTATGTTTGATTCACGGATTTAGAGAAGCAATATAAAGAAGAAAAAAATACACCTAATATTTTGTCCAAGTTTAAATAGCATGTGAAAGTAAAAAATTTACAAAAGATAATAGCAATTCAAAAAATTGGAAGAAGAATGACTTACATAGCACGAAAGATAAAAATTATATTTCTTTTTTAACCTTGCTTTCTTCATATTCATATCATATTCGCTATTTTCTACATTTTGTTTGAATTGAGAGAAATAGAGAGAAGAGAAAGAGTATCACTTTCTCTCCAGTTATCTCGTTTGGTAATTTAAGTGGGAGAGAGAAAAGAAAAGAAATAGGGAAAAAAAATTGGGAGAAAGTGGAGAGAAAAGAGCCCACTTTTATTTCTCTCCAAATCGGAGAGATTCCGAAGAGAAAAGAAGAGAAACTTAATTAAATAATATGTGAAGACAAATATGCTCCAATAAATTATTATTTCATCTAGCATATATCCCTAATAGAGGATAAAAAAGTAAAATTGTTATAAATACTTTCTTTTTTTTTTCGTTTCACTTACGAAGTAATGCTAGAGTCACAAAAGAGTCACAAAGAGATGCTCACAAAAGGATGTGGCATCACATGTGACATGTGTCGCGAATATGACCTGTAACACACACAATGCAAACGCACACAGAAACAATAAACAGACAAACCATGACACCAGATATACCCTGTGGTTCGGCCAAATTGCCTACGTCCACAGCCTCTCACACCAGTTCACTATATTCAAGAAACAGGGTTACAGAGTTTTCTCTCAAAGAACGCAGCTCTCTACATACTGCGCCTGCACATAGAAGGGATAATATATCCCACTAGGGTTACTCGGGGGGCCCGCCCCCCGAACCCCCGGTATCAGAATGGATCAGACTTCACAAACCCAACAGCATGTGCATGCACCACATGGGATGTCATGCCACATGGGATGCCACATCCTTTTGTGAGCATCTCTTTTGTGACTCTAGCATTATTCTCTCTTATGAAAGTTAATCAAAAGAGAAAGAGTTATGTTTCTCTTCTTTTCTATTTTCTCCTCTTTTGTCTATCCAAACATGAGAAAACTCAACTTTCTTTTCTCTTCACTTCTCTTCTCTTCTATTCCCTTGATAAGTTTCTCTTCTCTTCTCTCCACTTCTCTCAATCTAAATGAAGTGTTAGTAACCAACCCAAAAAAAAAAGTGTTTCACAAATGTTTCTTTTTATTTTCCTTATCAAGTCCATGATACCAAACAAAGTCGAAAAGTTTTGGTACTACATGATTGAATAGGTAAACAATATTTAATTACAACTGTGGTGTTTAGGAATTGGTCAGATGTCTAAAGTGCTCAAATCAAGATGATGAGTTCTGAAATGGGAATTAAAGACCATGTAATAAAATTGTATTATTCAATCAATCTGTAAACACTGGTGCATTTTACTATTTGCTTTGGCAATTGGTAGTTTCAAATTCATGCTTGCTAGTTGGAATTCAAGCCCTTCAAATCAAATCTTTAGGTGATGAACCCTGGAGTATATCAAACATTATATTTTTTTTTTCCAATAAGGAAAGCTCATGAGAATGATTTCTCGAAAGCTCACGAGAAAACTTGGGTATATACCACGATGATATCACCTAAAAGGTAATCGCTTATAAGCAATTGGAGATCTTCATACGAGGGGAACAAATCTAACTCAAAAGCGTTGAAAATTTCATACTTGGGCAAAAAACAAATCCCTAAATAGGAGAAGGGTAGGGCTAAATATACCACATTTTTCTGCTAAATACACCACATTCACTCACATCTTTTAATCCATAACTTATCCACAAGTATATATATTGAGATAATCTGTTTTTCTCCGATTTCTCTTCTTTTCCACTATGCATAGTATTTGAACACTTTACCAGTTAAGCCAGCTGAGTTATTCTATCTTGATCTTCACGACCTTTTTCTAAGTAATGTAATTCAATTCAAAAAGGACTAGTTAACTCGTCACTAGAATTAATGCGGAGAAGTGATGATCTACAAAGAGGACAACTTGATTGAGTGCTAAGCCACTTATCGACGCACAAAGAATGGTAGGCATGGAGACATTTTGGCAAAATCTTAATCTTCTCTTCGTTTTCAAACAAACCTAGACATATGGAGCACTCGGTTTCTTTGTCATCAATGGAAGCCACCTTCGAGTTTTTCAATGATTTGTGAATAGAAATCGGTAAGCTATTTATGGTGGCAGCGTCAAGCCTAAGTAACCGAACTGGTGCAGTAATTGCAAGGGGCAAAGCGATTGTGTTTGGTGTCCCAGATATAGAAAAATTGCGGTAGCGATTGATCAAGTATATGCATGTACGAATGAAGATAATGAGGAGGAGAAAGGTCAAGAAGAGGATGATTATGAGGGTTGTTTGGCCGTGGAATTGGAAGGTGTAGTTGAGTTCCCTGGAGTGCCAATGAGGTGGTTTCAACTCTTGGGAGGCCATATATAGGGAGTTTCTAAGCGTTTTGTGTAGGAGGTTGCCAGAGGCATCGATGGTGATAGTTGTGGTGGTGGTGGTGCATGGTGGTGGTGGTAGAGATTCTTGGAGTTGTACGTAGTAGTGAGAAGCAAGTACGAGAGATGGTGAAACTATGAGCCTTTATATAGTAGTTGCTAGCAAGTACGGAAGTACCTTAATTAGCTTCATGCAAGTTAGTTATGAGCGCACTTGTTACCAGTTTTTGTAATTAAGTCAAGTCCAACTCATTCTCAAATATTTAATTTTTCTCTCTATTGAAGGAATTAGGTAAGTCTAGTCCATTAAGTCTTTAGCTAGCGCTGCATTATATTAGGACAAAGCCTCAATACTTTCTTTTGTGCATACTTGTTTTTCAACGATATGATTGGCCAATTTACACGTGCAAAGGTTGTCTATATAGAGCACGCATAGACCACACGTGTCTTGCAAGAGAACTGCATGTGCTAAAGAAAAAGGACTGAAGTGTTATCCAAGTACACTAAGAAGACGTACTTCATATTTTCTTGTCTGCATTTCATACTATTTTATGATCTTATCACCTTAAAATTGGAAGTTTTGTATATGGAATACAAGTGAACAAATCACGTTTTAAAATAGTAGAAAATGTACCTGAACAAACGTAGTGCATGCAAAGTCTCTAAACCAATAGGATAGGTTGTGCAACACGTCACAAAGACAACTCTACCATTGAACTATGGTTAAACTTATTACATTAGTGGAATGACATATCAAATGATTCAAAGGGCAATATTGTCTTTTCGTGAGCCACATTCAAATCCTTGTTCATCCCCCTTAAACATTAATTAAGGGTTCCTTCACCTAGCTAAGAAGCATTAAAATTCATGGGATAGGGTTTGGTTTATGATTTGATTGAATATGAATCAAATTAAGAGACAGAAGTGTGCAACTTGTACAGCCATTTACATAACATAGCCAATGTTTTTTTAGTGTCCACTCCAATTTTATGTTGTACCAAAGTCATTAAATGTCAAGGCGTGAGAAATACCTCAAGAGATACCCCTCCTTTTTCATTTTATTTCTTCTTTCCTTTTGAGAAGATAAGCTCATTTTCTTTCAAAATCCACCTTAGCAATTCAACTTTTTTGTTAATTAGAAGTTAGTTTGGTAAACAAATTGCACCCTCGATCTCCATATCTATTTATTGAACATTAAAAGAAACAAGCCAACCCATATTTAATTGATACTTGTAAAAGTTGGGCAGCCAGCCTATATTTTGATTGCTTTTTTGGATTTCAGACTCAGTGTATAATCTCTAGAATAAAAGCTCATTTACTTATTTTGAACATTTACAGAAAACAAGCCAACCCCCATTTGTAAAAATTGGGCAGCCCATATTTTGGTTGCTTTTTGGGATTTCAGACTCTATGTCTATCTATAGAAGAAAAGCTCATTGCTTATATTTATAATTAACTGAAACAAGCCAACCCACATGTGATACTTGTAAAAGTTGGGCACCTTATACTTTGCTTGCTTTTTGGGATTTCAAACACTATATAAATTCAATAGAAGAAAAACTCAGTGAAACAGAAGGAGTTTCTTGTAACTAGATACTAATTAATTATGGATCTGAAGATGGTTATATGTATTACACGTTGCATGCATAAATGCTGCTTCGAACCCATAAAGTCTAGTTAAAATGGAGCAACCATACATTTCTGTCAAGCAGGGACAGATCTAAGAATTTGGGGTTGGGGGGCTTGGTAGGGTGAGAGGGGTAGCAAGTTTATGAGGTGAAAGGGGCAGCTCTCCGAGGCGAATTTTTTTTTGTCTATTTATACATATTTTTTGGACGGATGAAGGAATTAGAAAAGTTCATAGTGATTGGCACTAAAAGTACAATAAAATGACACTTTGTTACTACAAATTGAGACCAAAAAGTTAAATATTTCATACTGGGGAGGGGAGCTTAAGGTGTAAAATAGAGAAATTTTTTTTTTTTACTTTGGGAGGGGAACTTAAGTGTAAAAATATATATATTTTTTAAGGTATATATGGTATTTTTCAAAAACCAAAGGGGGGCTTGAGTCCCTCTTGCCCCTACATATGTCTATCCCAGGTGCCAAGGCTGGTACATTACCAAAAGTGCATTAATACATAAATCCGATAAGGAATGCACCCTAGGCGCTTCGGTTTCAATTAGTGCAATTGATTCTTTCTTAGTTGATTCTCTCTCTTGACTAGCACTGCATGGTACACTGAAATTACTGAACCTCACAGTGTCACCCAAGAGAGAAATAGAGAATTTGTGTAAAGTGTTTATGCCCTAGCATTGTTGATAACAAAAAGCATGGACACTAAACTTGACACGCAGGGGCTGTTTGGGATAGCAGCAACTTGACTTTGTGGTTTATAAGTTAATCAATTCTACTAATTCAAGTGTTTCATGAGAGCTCATTTCTTGCACAATAGTTTGGGCCTAATTTTGTAACTTTCTTACAACTGATTATTTTTAACCTAAAAAACAGATAAGAAGTGAGACTTAAGACAGAATTAAACTCAACTTTAAGCATTCCAAAATAGGGCCCTCACTAAACATGACACGTAAGGGTTGTTTGGGACAACACCATCTTGGTTCTGTGGTTAATAAGTGAAAATATCAAGTTAGTCTAGGTCATTTGTGATTATTTTTTTTTATTATTATTGCACATGAGCTCAGGCATAAGTCTAATAACTCTTAAAGATGATTCTTTATCAAACCAGCATACACAAAATCAAATTAAAAGTAAAACTTAGAATGACTAAACCAAATCCTATTTAAAGCGTCCCCACACAAACCCTACTAATGGAGAATTGTTCGAAAAGCTATAGAGACAATATGAGGCCTCACTAAACGTGACAAACAAGGACTTTTGGGAATCGGGGCAACAAAATTTTGTGATTCATAAGTAAACCAGAACTGATAATTGAGGTATTTTATGTGTATATTATTTTGCACATGAAGTCGGGGCTAGTCTAATAACAACTAAGGCTCCAATGGTGTATTTGATAACTCAGGTAACTGTTAAAAATGAAAAGTTTTAGCACTTATCTTTTTTCAGCACGTTTGATAATGTAATATTTCACTGAAAAAGCACAAACCTATTGAAAATTTTATGTACAAAAATTTTACTAAAAAAAAATTACTGAATGCAATATATTTTAGCATTTGAAACACTGTTTTCAGAACTGCAAATTCAATATCTTAACTTCCAATACTCAAATCAGTATATTTATCAATACGAGTACAATTTTGCTCAACCTAAAATTGCTCACCTCTTCTCCCATTGGCTAATGCAATAGGGCTAGGAGTGAGCAAAAATGTATTCTTATCAATCTATTTCAGCATTTGAAACACTATTTTCAGAACTGCAAATTCAATATCTTAACACTTCCGATACTAATAGTTATATTTATCAATACGAGTGCAGTTTCCTCACCCTCCTCTCCATTGGAGAATGCAATGGGGATTTAGGAGTGAGAAAAATGTATCAGAACTGCAAATTCAATATCTTAACACTTCCGATACTAATAGTTATATTTATCAATACGAGTGCAGTTTCCTCACCCTCCTCTCCATTGGAGAATGCAATGGGGATTTAGGAGTGAGAAAAATGTATTCTTATCAATGCATCATAATTTTTTAGTTATATCATATGGGCCCCAACTCTCTTAAATCTTTCAAAAGGGCCCTAATTAATGTAAAAGTGTTTGAAAACAGTATAGAGCAGTAATGGTCCCGGCGGGGCTCGAACCCGCGACCTTCGGCTCATAAGACCAACGCTCTAACCAACTGAGCTACGGGACCATTAATATAGCGCACCATTATTTTCGGTAATCATTTCAAAAAGGTTCCGTGTAAAATCTACTTTATAGAGCAAGTATTTGGGCAAAAAAAATCTCACAAACACAATCTATAAACACCATAATGTCTCTTGGGCAATGTTAGGGGCACTAACAACTTTCACTAACACTTACTAACACACTCTATCTCTCTCCTAGCGGTACTGCGGGGGTCTCTCTCTCCTAGTGGTACTGCGGTGGTCTCTCTCCTAGCGATACTGCAGAGGTCCCCGCAATACCGCTAAAAGAGAGATAGAGTGTGTTAGTAAGTGTTAGTGAAAGTTATTAGAGCCCCAAATATTACTTATGTCTCTTAGATGGACATTTTGTCTTGTTTGTGTATTGTGTTTGTAAGATTTGTTTATGCCCCTAAAGACTTACTCTACTTTATATTGAACAATAAATGCAAAGATGTGCAGTGAATCCACTGGATTTTGATTGGAGAATGTTGAAGTGACCTCACATTGGTCCCACTGTTACATAGATTTAGTACGAATTTGGGAAGCATAGCATTACTTGTGCGGTGATAGAGTTCGTTCAGCCTTTTTTTTTAAGGTGTAATGCTATGCTTACCAAATCCTCATGCCAAATGATGTGGTAATGAAACTATTGTAGGGTCACTCTTTAACATCTTTTAATCAAAATCTACCACATCATTTGGGATGTAAATTTGGAATTTAAATTTGGAAAGCATAGTATTACTCATTTTAATTGGTCTAGTTACAATCTACCCTTAAAACCTTTCACATTATCCAACTTCTGAATTTACATCAGAGCATTAGATTCACCAGTCAATGAGTTACAAAAACCTCAGGATGTTCCACATACAAAGAGAGAAACGTACAAGGAAATTGAAGAGAATTTCTTGAAGTTCTCTACATCAACTTCCATTTAAATGAGTGAATGAAGAAAATAAAAGAACACTTCAGATACGTTTCATCCTATTCTAAAATGTTATTGCTTTCACCTATCTAGGCGCACTTGTACACGTGAATCAATTACGCTTCAAAACAATAGAAAAGTACCCCAAGTGAAAATGCCCTAGTCTTTTCCAGAGTAAAACATATCTTGAACAAGTAAAAAAAAAAATGGTGAACTCAATGTAGTACATGAACTCAATTAGTCATTTTGTAATTTCACTCCCATATTAGATCTCGGAAAGTCATTCAAAAAATTGGGAACTCAAGGTTAGTCATTTTGTATTACTACATATTAGATCATTTAGATCTCAGAAAGTCATTGAGCCCCAACAAAGTGAAAACGAAAAAGAAAAAAAAAATTAAATAAATAAATTGGTTTCGTACCCCTTCATAATATTTTTGCTATGTATCTTGGAGAGAGAGAGAGAGAGAGAGAGAGAGAGAGAGGGAACAAGATTCATCGACGTGTTTGGGATACCTCACTTTCCTTCGACCTCAAGTGAAAATGTTAAGTCTGCCACAGGTCAAGTTCAGCTCAATGGTCTTCCGAAGTGCCATTTGAGTACTCCTCACCTGAAACACCGGGTGTTCCATTTGGTAACCGGTTCACACTGGTGGAATTTGAATAAGGGGAGTGTGAGGATACAGGGCTCCCTCGTGAGTACCGGTTTTGTGCAGCCGTGCTACTTCTTGTTGCCTTGAGTCGAGCCTTTCTACCCTGTAAAAGATAGAATATATATATATATATATATAATACGGAAACAGAATATAAGTCATTTGATCTTTATCATAAGTTGTTAACGAAATAGGTGCTTACCGTGAGAAAAAGGTTTAAAGAATAAGAATCGCAAGCCCCAACTAGGCAACTAGTCAGGATTAAAATTATGTCGGTTTGAGGCCACACAAGTATTTAAAGGCTCTGTTTGGTTCCTGGATTTAGTGGGAGGAAAAAAAAAAAGAGGGGAAAACATTTTTCTTCATTTGGTCAGTAAGGAAACAGTGACAAAGGCCAAACAATATATTAGAAGTACTGAATTTCGCGTTTCATTCCTTTCCTCTTTTCTTAAGTTCCATTATATTTTTAAAACTTTTTATTTCTGATGTTACTTAAGCATGAGAAAAATCACTAGGGAAACAGTAGGAAAATAACTTTCCTTCTCGTTTTCCTTCCCTTTTTTTTTTTAACCTTCTCTACACCCACAAACCAGGCGGAACCCAAGGAGGACGAAAATTACCTTTCCCATACACTTCTCCAAATGAGGGGCAAACCTTCCAGCCATTACCGATCGCCCACAGTTCATGCAATCGAATATTTCATTGGCTACAGGAGGATGTGTTTGACCAAATATGTCAACCACATATTTACTAGTTGCTTCACTACTATTGCTAGGATCCGCTACCCTAGCTCTTGCTTGTGCTGACAGCCTTAATTCTTCTTCCTCATCTTCCAAATTACGGTCAAGACCTAACCTCGCTATTCGGTGACACTCGGATGCAACATCAACGATAATGGAATCAAGAAGGTCACTAAAAAAGTGTGATGAAAGCTGCAAACACAACCCATAGTAAGCGATGAATTAAAGAAAATTCAAGGTAGACTAAGCAGTAAGCACATGTAAGCATCCCATAATGTCTTTAACATATTACAAATTCAGGGGCAAATTTCAATAAAAGTTTTGTTTATTTATTTTTTTTTCCTTTTGGATCGAGTGTGATTTGGTGTTAAATATAATGGTTAACAGATGACAACAATTTCTTTTTTTACTTTGGCTCAACAGCTTGCAACAATTCATGGTGATGCAGGTGCATCCCTCTCGATACTTAAGATTGGGTTCCCAACACGTTCATCTCTTCAATCACAGAACACCATAGAAGATATTTTAGGTAACACACTTTCAAACAATTTAGTAAAGATTCCTAATCATAACTTCGTGGCATTCATACTCCCAACTTGTGGCAATCAGAGAGCTACTTTCCACTAGTGGCAAACTGAGACAAATTGCATACTAGGGGACCAAAATCCTGGCCATCCTCGTTTTTTAATTTTCAGGCAACAAACCAAATTCATCAAAATTTGCGACATGATTCTTCCAATGACTGCGTGAAGCAATCACGGAAAATACACACATGCACATTCCCGAGCTCTTAAAAATATAACACAAGACTGGTTCACAGCAAAACTATTTCATGCATCTTAGTTAACACTTACACAATTTAAAATTCCCGTTTCTGTAATAATTAGAGATCCACAGAAATTGAACCACAGCCTCATTCATACAAACAAGCGAATCTAGCTTCCACATACCCTGATAGGCGTATAGGCTTAGTAAAATATTTACAGAGCTTCCTACTTAATTACCTTCTTGTTGATAGAAAATCAATCTGTCATCCGACAAAACTACATTATTCAAAATGAAGTCACCCCAAGTACAAGGGGGAGATGCAGAATAGTAGGGGTAGAAGTCTATGTTACATAATTAAAAGAACTGATTAGGGCTTTCAGATATATATTTACCCCTCTTAGGACTCTAACATCTCTCGGACTCTTTTTTTTTATATAGCATTATCTTTATATAATACACACGAAAATATGTATACATCTGTCACCCAAAAACTCGGTCATCCCCCAAAAACTCGGTCACCCATGTGCAACTTCTTGGTTTAACCTCTATCAAGCCAACCACGCGACCCCCCCCCTCCCAACCCCAAACTTCAAATTTTTTCTACATCTGTCCCTGGATGCATGTTAAGGTTGGGTATATCTCTCTGTGTAAGATTTTCTCTCTTCATCTCTATTTTGGTATCAGAGCTTGGTTGGACTTGTCTTCCGGCATGTCGAGCGTCTGGCTGCTGTGGTCCAAAGTGTGTTAGAATGTCTCACATCACCCATTTATGGCCCCTCGGTGCGGTATATAAGGCTTTCATTCTCCCCTCCTTAATAACACCTGAGTTTTAAGGAGTTGAATGGGCTGGGCCTTACAAGAATCTCCAAATCTAAAGACACTGGTCACAGGAACATGGCCAAGTATTGATTTTCCTTTCAAAGATCTCTTATTTCCTAGCGTAGAAAGGCATATTACAACACGTTCGGCAAGATGTATATGTGAAATGCATACCAATAGGGTCAGAAATTATCTGATGTTTTTTCACACCGTTAGAGCAATCCATGTAACATAGGCTGAAGTGACGTGAAATCTGAGGATATGGGATCACCAATGATATAAAACACATAATGGCTTTTGTAGCTCATTATAACTCAAACTCTACAATCTCTTAGCCCCCAAAAAGTCTCAGAACATGTTACCATGAACGAATGGAATAGATACCTTAGACTGTGGAGATGTATTATCATCGTTTGGCCCTGACATTGATGCTAAATAAAGAGGCACTACGTGACTACGTCCAGTACGATGTCTACTCAATGAAAGCTTCAAGTAGAGTATGAATTCATTTGGACCTAGCAAAAGAGGAAAACAAGTCAATACACAAACATACACAAAAAAAACTAACAATAATAAATCAAATAAAATAAAATATTTTGATGTAAAAATCAATGCTAAGGAAAAAAAAAACACATTAAAATAAAATCTACACTATACAGCTAGAGGGAACTGCTTCATAAAAGGTATCATGTATCATGTGAAGGGGGAAAAATTATTTTATACTAGTCTATCGTAATGCTAATTAACTTTTCTCTTGGGCTTCGTTTGATTCTTGGATTTAGTGAGGGAAAAGAAAGGAAAACATGGAAGGAAAACATTTTCCTCTGTTTGGTTAATAAGGAAAACGACGAGGAAAACAAAAAAGAAAATAGAATAAGTTGAGAAATAAATTAAACATTTTGAATGTTATAAGTCATTTCTCCAATACCAATACCCCAGCTTCCTCGAATGTCACTTCCTTTTGTTCCCTCTCACATACCCCCTGAATTGAACCAAACCACCTATAACCCTCACCACCAATCGCATATTCATAACACCAACTACTTCGATCCATCAACCCTACCACCTCAATTCCATACCACCAACCACTTTGATCCTCTGAATTCCTCACACCCTTACACACCGATTGTAACAAGCCAGATCCCCAATACCCTTAACCCTAGCCGTAACCTCAAACTGAATTTCCCAAATTACAGCCATGGAAACCCCTTAGATTGGCTCTCTAGGGTTGAGAGATACTTCAAATACTACCAAATTCCTGAGCATCAGAAGAGAGAAATAGCATCAATGCATTTTGAAGGGGATGCAATACCATGGATAGATTGGTTTGAGTCAAAATATCCCAGAGGTGACTGGTCTCAATTTGTTTCGGCATGTTATGCCATTTTGAAGCACAAGGGGGAATGGCTTTCAATGGGGTTCTTTCGAAATTGGAACAAGGACCTAAATCAGTGGAGGATTATGAAACTGAGTTTTTAAGGGTGGCTTGCAGATTACCTAATTGGTCTGATGAGCAGTTAAAGGGATGCTTCATTTCGGGGTTGGAAAAGGAACTACAATTTGAAGTGCTATCATTTGAACCAATTAATCTAGCAGGAGCTATGAAGATTGCTAGGCTTCAAGAGGGAAAGGTGAGAGCAAGGAAGAATTCAACTGGATGGAATCAGGTTAGAATACCTCCCAACCCAATCACCATTGGTAAGACCTATACGAATTCTCCTTTACATAATCCTTCCTCACATAATTTCCCTTCCCACCAAATTTCTTCTCCAAACAACCAAAACACAATCGACCCATCAGAAGGTTAACCACTATTGAAATTCAGGAGAGAAGAGACATGAACATGTGCTTTAAATGCGATGAGCCATACAGGCCAGGCCACCAATGCAAGAGGGCTCAAATTCTACTTATGGAAGCAGAAGAAGAAATTGATGATAGCCCTAAGGAATTGATTACAAGGACAGAATTTATCCGCGTAGAAGAGATGATAGAAAAAGTAGAGAATGTGATTAATCCCACCATTTCTCTACATGCTTTAACAGGCTCCTCTAGGTCACAAACTATGAGATTGGAAGGTACCTTATCCCATCATAAGGTTAGTATTTTGGTAGACTTAGGGTCTACTCATAATTTCTTGCACCCATCTCTAACTAAATTCACCAAAGTGGGGAAGGAACTCTCAGCAGCTTTGAAGGTTTATGCAGCAGATGGGTCACCTATTCAGACTAAGGGTCTGATAAAAGGGGTTCCACTCAGAATCCAAGACTATGACTGAGAAGTAGACTTCTTTCATACTTCCAGTTATGGGATTGTTTTGGGTATAGAATGGTTGGAGACTATTAGTCCAATACTGTGGGATTTTGCTAAGAAGATTATGTCCTTTTTCAGATAAGGAAAAGACTAACACACTTCAAGGAGAGACACCATCACCAATAACATTAGTTACTTCAAATTCTATACAAAAGATGCTACAACAAGAGAAGGGTGGAGTAATAGCTCAGCTCATGAGCATTTCAACTTTTGAAGAACAAGTTACACAGGATGAGGACATTGTAGAGCTTTTGAAGAAATTCCCGGAACTCTTTTCTGTTATGCAAGGATATGGAACTACAGCTACAACTCTCAACCAATTGCTTAAAATGGAAATTTCCACTGGAATCCCAAGGCAGAAACAGCCTTTCAACAGCTTAAGCAAATAATGACTACAACACCTGTGTTGGCATTTCCAGTTGAGTGTGATACCGTTGGTGAGAAAATAGTGGTTTTTCTGATTCAATACAAACATCCAATTGTATATGCTAATAAATCCTTTTTGGTAAAAACCAACTCTCAGTTCTGTGGAAAGAAGAAATTCTTATAGGCAACAATCTCTGGAAAGGAGCTCTTATAAACTGTTCAAAAGGTTTTATGGGCCTTATTAGGTACTCCCTAGAATTGGGACTGTGGCCTACACTCTCTCATACCTTACCTTACCAGATCAAATTCTACAGAGCAAGTAGTTCAAAAAGGGAAGTTCGGCAATTACAAAGTATTTGGTTTGTTGGACACAGTTCCCTTCAAGGATGCCGCTTCAGTTGAGGCTACTGAATTTGACAATCAGTTTCTGGACTTCCAAGCTTGGGGACAAGCTTGTTGTGAAAGAAGGGTGGAATGTTAGGAACCAGAGCTCAGCAACCAAACAAGCTCTTCTGTCTTCGGCTCACTCTTTGATTCCCATCTCTTTTGTCTCTTATTTCCCTTATTATTTCTCATTTTGGTAGTTAGCACTCACGTGACGGCAACATGTCATCACATGGGAACACACTTATTTTCCCTTCCTTGCCGTATATCACCCAGAGGAGGCCATTGTTGGTGATTATGCTTGAATGAATGAGAATTAAGTGGTCCTGGCACCAGTAATGGCAGTTTTTCCTTTCATTTTTCCTTTTCTATTCAGTATTTCTTCTCTTTAAATTCAGGTTCCTTACACAAAATTTTGGTAAACCCACCCGGGAATCACGAAATTCCAGTGCTTCTTCGCACGAAATGAAGTCAGTTTTGGTGTGTTTCATCCGAAAGAAACACATATGTTATGTTTCCTCCAAGAAAACGAACAGAGTACATGCGTCGAATGAATCATCATGTTCAGAGAGAGAGAGAGAGAGAGAGAGAGACCCATCTCAATCCATGTGAAAACTGAAAAGTGGGTGTTTCAAATTTCAATCAATTTTGGAATCAATTAAATGATCAATGGGAATAAATGAAAATTGGGGAAGGTAAACCAGATATTGATTATCTGAAAAATGATGCAATTGATTTGAGGGTTTGGTTGTAAATCACTTACCAATGATTGAGTCTCTTCTCTATCACTCTTTCTTCTTCTTCTTCCTCTTCGTCCGATCTAGGGACTAGGGTTTCCCTTGCAGTCACTCTTCTTCTTCTTGGCCTTCGCTCGTCGTCGCTGGAGGCTCGCCTAGGTTTCTGCCTTCGCTTGTTAGTCTCTCCACTCTCCTCTGCTTTTGTATCTCTACCCAATTTTGAATTTT
Source organism: Hydrangea macrophylla (assembly GCA_033977485.1). Taxonomy (NCBI): domain Eukaryota; kingdom Viridiplantae; phylum Streptophyta; class Magnoliopsida; order Cornales; family Hydrangeaceae; genus Hydrangea; species Hydrangea macrophylla. The sequence continues at coordinate 19,408,387 of CM066989.1, forward strand.
TATTGGAGTAATATTTGGACACAATCTTGGTACAACTTTCATACAATCTTCTCAAAAGATGTGTCTATCTCTCCTGTGATGTCACTGGACCCCACAGTGACATAGAAAAGAGATAGACACATGTTTTGGAAAGGTTGTATGAAAGTTGTATGAAGGTTGTGTCCCAATATTATCCTTTTTATTGTTAATTATGTTAAGAGTAATGCTAGGTGTACACAAATTTGCACACAGTTTTGCACACAAATGCTTGTAAAAATCAAACAGGTGAGGTGAGCATCGATCGACCAACAAAGTTGAATAAAAATCAAATATGCTAGTGTCGCACTCATTCACACTCAAAAAGCATTTACACTTTCATATGAACCAATAAGAAGAGATTAGTAGTAGATTCAGGCTTAGTCGAGGTGCGCGCAAGCTGGCCTGGACACCCCCGATTACCAAAAAAAAATAGTAGATCCAGGAATCTCGATCTCTCTTCTCATTGGTCCACCTCATATTGTGGATACTTTCTGAGTGTGAATGAATGTGGCCCAAACATTACTCAACAAAAATACCCTCATATATTAAATGGTCTTATACACTAATTAGAGTTTTATTTAATTCTATATATCTCATAAAGGTTTTTGTACTGTATTATTAAGGGTAAATTACCTTTTGCCCCCTGTGTTAGTCCCCGTGACACTTTACCCCCTGTAGTATATAGTGTGACACATAACCCCCTGGACTATTGGGTAAAATGACACTGTTAGTTTCACCAACAGCAAAAGCAAAAAATCAAATATACCCTTCAGCAAAAATGTTTCTTTTCTTCAAACAATCAAAAACAGATCGAGCACTAGTCAAATCATTGTTCTTGACATACATGTCTAGCAATGAAGTTCCTACATAAATGTCATAGTCAAGCCCATTTCTTATCACATAAGCCATGGATTTACTTCCCAAAATTCAAATAACCCAATTCACTAATAGCGTGAAGGACACTAGTGATTGAGTTTGAATTAGGCTTAAAACCCGCAATCTGCATCTTTTGCAGTATGGCCAGGACTTGTTTGTATGATCCATGAAGAAAGTTCCCTGATAAAAGTATTAAAAGGTAATTCCAAGTAATAATGTCTTCACATTACAAGCTACGGTTTTCCATTGAATCAAACACTGCCCTAGCAAGTTCAAGATTCTTATTATTCATGTACATGTTAATTAGTGAATTGAATATCAAAAAGTTTGACTCCAACCCAAAGTCTTGTAACATACACATGAATCTGCTTGCCTTCCTCAAGAACTTCCACTTTTCCACAAGCTTGCAAAACTTTGGCAATTATAAATCCATTAGCTTTCACAAATGAACACTACATTTCGCGAAACAACCGTATATCAACCCATCTCTCACTCCTTAAATTCACCAAAATTACTTCATTCCATAACAGAACTTCTCCATCAAGCATTTCATCAAATACTTGATGTGCACTCTTTAGGCCCCAACACCTCCCAGAGAAATTCATCAATGCACACTTCAAATGAACATCTGAATCAAAAGCCCCTCTTGATCAAACATGCATGAATTTCCAAACCCAACTCAGAAACTCCATCAAATTTTAACAAATTTTCAAAAACAACAGTCAGAACCCTTTTGTCAAAAACCACTCATTTACTACACAAATCACCATAAACTTCAAGATTCTCATATTGGTTCCCCCAAAATTCACAAACTCCTCTAGAAAAGAATTCCACCATGAGTAACTGTTTGGCTATTTATCCTTCGAAGGATATTTGTGTAATATTGAATGTGCGAGCGTGTCAGGCAAGCAAGTTGCCAATGTGTGAGATGTAACAACCAGGGAGATTGTGGTGATTCAATGCCTTAACAAAAAGGACTTTTATCGTGTGAGATAAAATAGAGATGAAATGTAAGAAAATGTGAATGCTCGAAACAGTGGCTAAGACATTAACTATGAGATAAGTATTTGAAACTAAATTAGCAAACAAATGAATTAGTATGACTAGAACAAAAGGCTTCAGGCTCAAAACTTGAAGGCCTTTGAAGTGGTTCGAAAGTAAATAAATGGAAAGAAATACTATCAGCTATCACTACTCCAACTGAAATATGAAGAGAATTGAAACTAAAGGCAAAGAAAGTACTTGAAACTATTGAGGAAATACTAAACTAAAGACTAACAGTGCTGGAAGAAAAGTAATGCCATGAAGGGGCCATTTGGCTATGGAGACTAAAATGCTAAAGGAAAATAAGTAAATACTAAATTGTGTATTGATTTGTTTGTTGTGGTCCAGGACCCCTTACAATGAGTACATTACGACATATTTATAGAAGAAACTTATAACTACCTATTTGAATTTGAATATTTCCCTCCTATTACATTAACTACCAATTCAAATTCATTACACATGTGTTTCTTCCAAGAGAAGTCCCTCCAAAATGACTTCTACTCTAGCCACCATTGATCTTCAAGTAACCACCTTTGGTCTTCCCTTGTAATGCCAAGTTTCCTTCAATCAACTTCCAAATAACCACCAACCAATTTTGAATTGGTTTTCCATGTGACAATTATAATAATAATATAATATAATATGACTTTATATACTAATTATATAAATATAATTGTGGTCCAAGCATACCCCCCGCGGCTCTTTAAGAATGAAGTTCTTAGAGAGTCAGAATAACATTGTTCGATCCAATTAGCAGGTTCGAAATAGACCAAATTAACAATCTAAAGCAGTTTTTTGAATTGGCTTCAAAGCCAATATGATAACATTGAACACAAAATAAACTGCTTTTATATACTGGTTTGATATTAATAAAAATCTCGAATACACAAAACATTACTTTAAATTGGCTTCAAAATAAATAGAATAGCTTCGAACTCAAAGTAGATGGCTCTAAACTTGCTTCGAAGCCAATATAAAGGCTTCAAACACAAAACAATGGCTTCAAAGTTGCTTCGAAGCCAATGAAAAGATTTTAAACATAAAATGATGGCTTAAAACTGTATTCCAAATAAATATAGGGGGTTCAAACACAAATTAAGGACTTTAATTTTGCTTTGAAGCCAAAATAAAAGCCTTGAACACAATATAAACTGTTTTTAAATTGGTTCAAAACCAATAGATTAACTTTAAACACCACACCAAAAAATGGCTTTAGACTTAATTCGAAGCCAATAAATAACTTCGAATATAAAAAAAAATATATATATATATATATATATTGGTTTTGAAGCCAAAGTAACAACTTTGAACACCAAAATATGGCTTAAACTTAATTCAAAGCCAATATCATAGCATTGAACACAAAAATGATGGCTTTAAACTTGCTTCGAAGTTCATGTATTAGTCTCGAGTACAAAATAAAGAGTTTTAACATTGCTTAAAAACCAAGCTAAAAGCTTCGAATTACCAAAATATGGCTTTAATTAAGCTTGCTTCGAAGCTAAAGAAAGAACCTCGAACACAAAATACATTATTTTGAAACCAATAATGGTTTCGATTACAAAATAAGTGACTTTAAACAGCATTCGAAACCAATACAAGTGTCCCCAAAATACCATCATTTAGACTATCACTAATGGTATATCACCAACCAAATAAAATTTTGGTTAAAACATTGTCCAATGGCTCGACTTGAAAATGATATCAATTGAATTTTTTGAACTTCCAAATTTTGATTGAAGTTTTTATACAAACTGGTCATGATTATAATCCATCAAAACTATTTTTTATCATCCAATATATCATCATAAACATGAATTTTTTATCACCACAATGTGAAGACCCATTTCTTGTAGGCTTGCAGCCAAACTATTCATGATGTCATTGACCATATAGTGTGTATGTGTGCTCAATAAGTCCACATCATGTGCCATACTCATCAGAGAGAAGCAAACTTACAAGCATGACATTCATAGTATACATCAAGATGCCATGCTTTTGGGTCCCACCATGTGATATCTAAGCAGGAACCAACAAGTATTAATACTCGCACTCATCAATTTGGTAAAATCGAATACTATATTGACCGAGAAACAGAATTCCATCTTCAGTCAATAACATTTTGTTTTCTTCATATAAAACTGCTATAGAAAGAAACCACATGGTCATTTTTTATGAGCCCCACAAAACCAAAATGGGTGTTGACCAACTAAAGCTATGGATGGCTTAAATAATTCATAGATTTCAATATTTTGTATAGTAATGTTGAAAAACTCAAATACATGAACAAAAGTTGGTTCATGATTCTCAACCATACTTGGTTCGATGCCTTAACAAAAAGGACTTTTAGGAAAATGAGAATGCTCGAAATAGTGGCTAAGACATTAACTATAAGATAAGTATTTGAAACTAAATTAGCAAACAAATGAATTAGTATGACTAGAAAAAAAAAGGCTTCGAGTTCAAAACTTGAAGGCTTTCGAAGTGGTTCGAAAGTAAATAAATGGAAAGAAATACTATCAACTATCACTACTCCAACTGAAATATGAAGGGAATTGAAACTAAAGGCAAAAAAAGTACTTGAAACTATTGAGAAAATACTAAACTAAAGACTAACAGTGCTGGAAGAAAAGTAATGCCACGAAGGGGCCATTTGGCTATGGAGACTAAAATGCTAAAGGAAGATAAGTAAATGCTACATTGTGTATTGATTTGTTTCTTGTGGTCTAGGACCCCTTACAATGAGTACAGTACAACATATTTATAGAAGAAACTTATAACTACCTATTTGAATTTGAATATTTCCCTCCTATTACATTAATTACCAATTCGAATTCATTACACATGTGTTTCTTCCAAGAGAAGTCCCTCCAAAATGACTTCCACTCTAGCCACCATTGATCTTCAAGTAACCACCTTTGATCTTCCCTTGTAATGCCAAGTGTCCTTCAATCAACTTCCAAATAACCACCAACCAATTTTGAATTGGTTTTCCATGTGACAATTATAATAATAATATAATATAATATGACTTTATATACTAATACATATAAATATAATTTATGCTCCAAACAGTAATTTTTGTCAAATCACCGAATTCCAAGTAAGAAGTCATCAAGGATTGAATTTGGGGGTCTGAATTCCTCTTTTTGGTTACTTTTATCATCTGGGTATGCATTAATTTGACTGAATTCAATGAAGACTTAGATAGGATTAGTTATCCTAAGTTAATGAAGATGGGATTGATTGAATTTTTCTCACTGCTCTGTTTTTCTCTAAATGGGTGTGTATATACAGGTGTATAAGGTAAAGAAGAAAGGGGTATTGTAGCCATTCTTGCAATTTGTTTGGCGTCCAATCTTACCTCTATATGTTTCTCGCACGGTGTCACACACGCACCGTTTAAGTGGATGGTAACTCTAACAGTGCCATTTTGCCCAATAGTTCGGGGGGTTATGTGTCACATTGTATATTACAAGGGGGTAAAGTGTCATAGGGGCTAACCACAAGGGGGGAAAATGCAATTTATTCTTTTTATTAATGATAAATATAGTGATACGTTCTAATACACTTAACTATTTTGGAATGGATCCATCAATAATATCTTCTTATCAATAGGTCCAAGTATGCTGAATATTTTTTGAGATTAATCCACAATTTCCAATTATAGATTGATGTATTTACCTTTTTACCCCCCAAACATGTATATATGCCAATATATATACACATATACATAGATGTGCAATTGATTATGCATATCTTATATATGAAAATAAATGATTCTAGATATATAGGTTATTTATCGATATCCCACGATTGCCAATAATAATTGAATACAAGCCATGTTACATGTAGTGGAAAACTTCTCACTGTTCAATTAGTTGAACATTGTACGATCAGTGTTAAATTTCTCATTGTGAAATTGTGTAATACCTGTACCCAGAAAATTGAAGTAATATTTATTTTTCATGCATTAATTAGTATAATTAATTTGTATGTGATATTTGGGTAAGTTCCAATTACCCCAATGTGATAAGTGCTTTGATAAGGACACAGTTGGACAGATGTGAAATGGGACCCACGGGAGGTCCAGATTAGATAAATTGCATTTAGTTGAATTTATGTGATGAAATGAATAATTGTGTAATTGTTTTAAATATTTATTGCTAGTTATGACCTTTTGTGGTGCCAATTTGAGTACCCATGTGAGAGCGAATTGGAATATGGCTCATAATTATTACGCCAACTAGCAACTTCATAAAATATTTGGGACCACTTTTTGGACTCATACGTGACATAGACACATACTCACTTAGATATTGGGTAGTTAATATAATTATTAGGGGGTTTCATAATAGACTTTAGAAACTTATGGGGGTGTAAATAAAAATGTGATAAAATTATAACATATCCTTTAGTATATAAAGATATGTTAGTCGGCTAGTATCAAAAAAAAAAATCAAAACAACTTACAGAGAGCAGAGGTTCAACGAGAAGGAAAGAAAAATAAAGGGTTTCGCGCCATTTTGTCATCGTAGCTTCGCCGTTCGACCTCTATTTCGCGAACCGAAGCCATATTCGGACTCATGAAGGTAAGAGGAATATTTCTATGTCTTTCTTTTTCAATTTTGGTAATGTTTTTCTGTAACCTATTTTGAGGGGTGATACGTATATGTGATATATAAATGTAGGAATATCATTGGAAGTACCTAGAGCTAGTTTTGTGAAGGAATTTGGGAATTCTAGACTTATTTGGACTTATTCGTGAGATGAGTGTCCTAATCTCAAAATTGGATGTTTAATGTCTTTTAATTGTTATTAAATACTTAGAATGCTTAATTTATGATTAAGTGGAAAAGCATGTGATTATTTATTAATTAACATGTCCAAAATGATGAAATTGTCATGTTGACATGTGGAGTTGCTTATATGCTTATTTGGGTCAAAGGGTCTCAAGTGATAATCACCATTAGTTAGCCCATATATAGGGGACAGAGAGATGATTAAATCCTCGTAGAAAAAGGGATAGTGGTGACGACCACAACGAATTGACTACGATCACAATAAATGAGTGTGATTTCACTATATACGGCGAAAAAAGTGAGAATGGCCCGGAATCAGGGGTCCAGAACGATGGTGATTGATTACTTGACACGCCTGCGACCATTTATTGTTGTGAATGCTTAATTGGTGTTATGAATCATTAAATACTCCAATTGCATGATTAGTACCACATACTCACTGAGCGTAAGCTTATTCGATTTTGTGGCTAATGATCACGCAGGTTCGGACGAACATCACAGTGAGAAGCGTTGAACTGTGGGGATTCTGGGATAGCTCGAGATTAGTGGTTACTGTTTTATATGTTCATATATAAATGAGTTTAGACGAGTAATTATATTCCTAGTGCTTGGATTTTTAGAGATAAGTTTATGTTTTGGTTTATATTAAACCATTGTAATATGAACTGTGGATTGAAGTTTTGAAAGTATTTTCAAGTGTTTTGGTGATATTTTGGCATTTTAAATTCTTGTTTAACAGGGTGAATAATGCTGTAATAGGGGGAACTCTGTCCAAGTACCATTCGACGATTTTAAAACTTTATTCTTGTTTTATTGTTTAGTTAGTAGCTAGAAAACAGGAAATCTGCAGCTATATTTCTAGTCTGGCGACTTTTACGAAAACAAATTTAACTCTTCCTAGAAAATTTGAATTCGTGCACCGTTTTTTTTTTTTTTTTTTGCGTTAGAACCAAGACTCAAAGGGCTATCTTTTGATATAAAATTTGACTATATTTTCTCAATGATTATTTTACCCTTGGGCCGGTTTAATCTAACAAATTTCGTTTACTATGTTTAATTCTTTTTTATTGCCAATAAGAGGCATTTTATTTGGGTAATTCTTTGTTACACGTGTCCTAGCCTACCGGGGCGGGTTGGGGTATGACAATTTTTTATATCAGAGCAATAGGCTAGAGCCTTGGGTATGATTGACGACGCGTGAGTGTGCACACAATGACACGTAGTTGTACGATCATGCACCTATGTTTATTTAGCATGCTTTAAAATGTTATTTAGCATGCATTGTAATTTATTTAAAAGTAACATGTATGTATATACTTTGCTGTGGGTGCCAGGCAGGGATGTCTGGAGGTGAGAACCCATCTTCGGCCCGTATGGATAAAATTGAAATAGTTATGGAAAAGTTGGTAAAAGTGGCTGAAACTCGAGTTACTGAGGAAGGACCGAGCTCATCAAATCCAGAACAAATGACAGAACCAACAACTATTGCCATGTTTTACAAGCAGAAACCTGGGCAGTTCAAAGGAGAATCTGATTCAATGAAGGCTGACCATTGGTTGACCGACATGAAGAGAATTTTTCGTGCTTTGCCATGTACAGAGGAACAGAAGGTCTTGTTTACCTCATATACTTTGAAAGAAGAAGCACAAAATTGGTGGACGTCAGTATTAAGGCAGGGTGCACCAACTACCTGGAATGGGTTTATCAAGGAGTTCTCGAAACAATATATTCCTCGATCTTTAGTGATCAGAAGTCACGGGAATTTTCTCATCTCAGTCAAGGTAATATGACCGTTAGGGACTACGCAGCCCAGTTTATAAGTTTAGCTAGATTTGCAATAGATTTACTTCCGAATGAGTTTACTCAGGCAAGACAATTCGAAGAAGGACTTCATGATGAAATTAGGGGAAAAGTAGAAACACACCGACTATCGACGTATTCAAAAGTGTTAGATGTGGCCTTAATTGCTGAGCAAGGTGTATTGTCATCCGGGCAAAGTCAACAATTTAAAAGGCCGAGAGGTAGTTAATTCCAAAGACAGGGCAGTTCTAAGAGACAGAGTTTGGGGAGTTCATTGGGAAGTGGGAGCAACAAGTCCAGATGTCAGACTTGTGGTAAGTATCATTGGGGAGTGTGCAACTTATCTCCTATCATTTGCAACAATTATCAACGACCAGGATACGTGGCAAGAGATTGTCCTAATATATCAAGACAAGGTATTACTCCAAGGCAAGGTATCGATGACAGCTGAATAAGGTGTTTCGCTTGTGGTAATATGGGGCATTGGGAACGTGATTGTCCCAAGAAAGGACCTGGGAGTTTTAGCTCATCCGTGGGAAAGTCAACTAAGTCAGAGGTCACCTCAGCAACAATCCCAAGGGAGGGAACAACAACAAGGAAGGTACTTCCAGCTCAAGCCTGGGGAGACCACTGCCACTAATACTGTGGTTTCAGGTATACTTTCTATTTATTCACAACCTGCTAGAGTATTGCTGGATTCAGGATCAACTCATTCTTTTGTTTCGCACCCATTTGCTAAATATTTAGACAAACCCTTAAAACTACTAGATTTTGATTTGTGTGTTTCACTTCCGTCGAGAGCTCCACTAGTAAGTTTGGGTGTCTTTAAAGCTTGTGGGTTTGATGTGAATGATAGAGGTTTGACTGTCGACTTAGTGCCACTAGTTATTCAACATTTTGTTGTCATTTTGGGGATGGATTGGTTATCTGCAAATCACGCGCATTCTCGATTGTGAGAATAAAAGAGTAACATTTTAATTGCCCAATCAGGATGTATTTTATTTCTAAGGGACATGTGTAGCATCACCGCCTTATATGGTGTTGTGGATACCGGAAGTGGACCACTTCTCTTGTTTGAGATTGTTTTGAAATTGATTTTGACTTGGATCAAAGAAAAGAAAATGGTCTGTTGAAAACAGATACAGAGTCGCCACTTGGTCTTTAAGGAACCAAGAAACCTAATTTGACTCACCCAAATGGATAAAGGGCACCGACCCTTCATAACCAAAGAACTTGGTTCGGGGTTTTGGTACGAGAGAGGAAGGAGCCTTTGTCGCGACTAAAACACCCTCAACTCGCCCCGTCTTTCGACGGGCCTCAATTAGCATCCAAATAATCATCTTATACTATGTATGGTTCGACAATTAATACTATGATAGTATATTACATTACATAAGAAACTTGAAAATGGAAGATTTAAAAATATCATTCATAAGATCTAAATAAAATATCATGCAATGTAAAGTGAAAGATCACACAAATAAACCTAGGAAAAATCGTCTAATCATATATCAATTAATCAAGTTTCCTTAATCTAAAGGGGACATGAATCGTTATTGAAACAAATAAACAAAGAAATCAAAATATGCTTAGCAAGCTAGTATGGTGCATGTTATTCTTTGATAAAAGAAGACCTCTCAATCCCCGGGACGGATGAGAAAAGATGATTAGATCAAGGGGAAGCATGAACGGGTGATCGAGTTCATTCCTTATAATCTCTTTAGATTAAGAGTTACAAAAACCCCAAATCTTGCATGAATGCAATGTATGTATCTAAAATGTGCAAAGGTTGTAGTGTGTTTTTGTGTACATGGATTTCTAGAATGACTTAGAAGTCTAAAATGTGTATGAATGAGTGAATGAAATTAACATGGGATGTGTACAAATGTAGTATGGACTACTTCCTAAGATATGAACTAATTTGGAATGCATATGAGCATCAAATCAAAGAATGAAAGTTGAAATGTACTTGCTATGAATAGTGGACAGAACAGTAGCATGATGTTTTGGAATTTGAAAAGAGGGGTTAGGAATGTTTTCAATGCATGATTTTTTATGGAGATGTTCCTTATTGTGTCTAGAACACAACCCAAAAGGCCAATCTTGAATAGCTATCACAGATTGAGAGCAATTATATAAACAATAGAGGTCACTCAGAAACAGAGTTCGTACTGTCGACTGAAATGTTAGAAAATCGTAGAAAATGAAAAAGAATGATCTAGAGGCCCATTTTATACAGAAAGTTTCCTAAGACATTGAAATTTAAGGGAAAAATAAGTTTGGACCACCCCTTTTGGAAAAGTTTTCTGGAAAAGAGGTCGTAAGTTGACCTAGCTGCTGTGACAGCAAAAACAGAATGTTTGGAAGGAATGTTGGGACCCAAATGGACCATTTCCAAGTACTTCCAAGTCAAACCAAAAATCATGGGTGTTCCCCAATGAGTTGGGAAGACTTTCCAAGTGGCCTTGTATCCATATGTTGAGTATTGTGTTCTAGAAAAATCTTTGAACTCAACTCACTCACTGTTTTGACTCATTGTTTTGAAGATTTTGGAGAAAACAAAGTTTTGTTTCTTGAAACCAAATGAGAGGGATTGAGAGGGGTTTTGAAATAGATGTTTTGAAAACATGTTTTCAACACTCAATAAGGATCATAGCCACTTAGAATACCTACATCAAACTCATCATCAAGAACCTCCAAGATTGTTGGAGAGATTTATTTTTATTTTTGAACATAACTTCAATACATTTCAAGAATACCTTGGAAGTATTGAGGTTATGATCATCATCTATCAAACATGTTTTTGAGGTCAAGAGCTACTATCCATAAGGATTCACTCACCCCAAACTTCATGTCATCACTTAGATGATGATGAACTAGTAAGTAAATAAAGAAAAGAAAAAGAAATGAGATAAGGAGAGATGAACATATATATAATCAAAGCAAGTAAATAGCAATCAATAGATGATAATCAATGTGATTTTGGACTTGTAGCTTGGTGTTTCACTCATAGATTTTGACATTTGGACATGGAAGTAGCTTTCTATCTCATGAATGCTCAAGAATGAGGGTTGGAGTGGACTTTGAATGTGAAGTATATAGAAGGATGATGGAAGAAAACAAGAATAAAACTCACTTTCTTATGGAAAATCAATGGGAGAAGCTCCCTTTCTCTCTTCTAAACCTATCTCTATCTCTCTTCTTCTCTACAACTTTTCAAGCTTTGCACTTGGCCCCCCCAAAATGAAGAGCAATGGGGGATTTAAATAGGCCAATTTGGGGTGGTTTTGGGGTTTTAGAAGTACTCCCATTGGTCCCAAACAACTGTGAACATAAACCTATGTCGTTTTGGCTTTCAATTAATCAAATTGAACCCCCAAAAAAATTACAAAAATGGACTCTGCGAGGGATGAGTGCCGCGGTGGCACTGGGCCAGTGCCGCGGCGGCAGTGCTCCTCTGAAGCCCAGAAAATTACGTTTAGGCCCCCAGAGGTTCCGGTATTCGCGAAAAGGCCCTATTTCGTCCGAAATTCACAGAAAATGCATACGAACTCCAAATTGAGGTTGTGATATACCGTTGGAAAGGTAATGGAGTCTACTCTACATAAAAAATAGTTCGGGGATAGGTCACTTTGAAAAGTTTTACGGTATTCGCGATAAAAGCCGATTTGATCGCCTTTTTCGCCTTTGGAAATTCATAATAAACTCGTTTTAAATCCGAAAATTATGTGCGATATACCGTCGGAAAGCTGTTGACCTCTAGTATCCATGAAAAATATTTGAAAATTGTTTCGGTGCCCCGATTCCAAAGTCAAATCTTGGTCAAACTGGTCAAACCTGGGATTCCCGGGAAGTTCTGGGAACCTCCGGGAGCTCCCAGGAGCCGACGTTTTCGCTCGATTCTCTTTTAAAACTCATTTTAATACTTTTCTAATGATTCTGGTGAATTAGGAAGATTTTGGTCAAACTTGGTCAAATTTGGTCAAACCTGGTCAAACCTTGGTCAAACCTAGTCAAACCTTGGTCAAACCGGTCAACGGGGACTTTCGGGGAACTTCCGAGACTTCCGGGGGTCTCTGGGAGCTGACGATTTCATCCAGTTTTACTTAAAAACTCATTTTATCATTTTTCTTACGACATAGCATGTTTTCAGAACTTCGGGACCAAATCTTGGAGTCTTCGGGCTTTCAGGGGCATTTTGGTCAATCTGAGCATTCTGAGAGATAGAGCTGACTTCCAAGAGTCCTTTTGAGTCTTTTACGATCATTGTGAACCACCAAGCTATGGGTCTCCTAAATATGATAGCCGACAAAATGGGGTGTCTACAGTTTGCCCCTCTTTGGCAGGAACTTGCGAGGCAACGCATGTCGCAAGCGAGTGCCAAAGTTTTGAAGAGACAGGTCTTTTGGAGGCTATAGATTTAGGATAAAAAGCGTTGCAAAAGATGCAATGATGCTGAGGCTAGTGCTGGTCGTGCTCTGCGTGAGCTGCCTACGTATCCCAAGGGGAATCAGACCAGGACGTAGTTCAGGGCACAAAGGAATAAATCACACATGCACATACACAACAATCAGGCGGATGCTATGCTATAAGAGTGATATGCTATGCGTGGATGTGATATGAATTTTGTCCTAAGTCCTATCATGTCTAGTGTTCTGATCCTAGCATGAATTGGTGCTGTGGGGTGTACCACTCCGAGTGGACTTGTGTCGTGCCTGTATTGTGTTCTAAAACGCTTGTGGTCCTAGTACATGTGTTCAGTGCATTTTCCACTCTCAGTGGGCTTGGTGATCTATGCTTCACTATGACTAATAGACTTGTGAGGGAGCTCGACCTGGAGGTCTTACTCAAGGAAGAGCGTGGTGCTCAAAGTGATACTGTGGTGCTCAAAAGAATGCTTATGGTGTGTTTGCCACTCCAGTGGGCTTTGTGATTTGTGTGTGCCGCAACCGATGGGCTATGTGTCATGTTGGGTGAAGTGATTCTTGACTCGTGCTCCTCTTAGTCGTGACACTATGGACTCGGTGACTCCCAAAGTCTCAACGGTGCTTCTCAATCCTCAATTCTCAATGGCGCTTACGTTGTTCCTCGAATCTTTGACGGTGCTTTCTCAAGGCTTCTTGATTGTCAACGGTGTTCTTCAAATCTTAACGATGCTTCTCGATTTTTCCATGATGCTTCTCAACAAATCTGATGTTCCTCAACCCATCCGATATTCCTCAACTCTTCAAAGACGCTTCTCAACAAATCTGATGTTCCTCAACCCATTCGATATTCCTCAACTCTTCAACGACGCTTCTCAACAAATCTGATGTTCCTCAACTAATCCGATATTCCTCAACTCTTCAATGACGCTTCTCAACAAATCTGATGTTCCTCAGCCCATCCGATATTCCTCAACTCTTCAACGACGCTTCTCAACAAATCTGATGTTCCTCAACTCATCCGATATTCCTCAACTCTTCAACGACGCTTCTCAACAAATCTAATGTTCCTCAACTCATCCGATATTCCTCAACTCTTCAACGATGCTTCTCAACAAATCTGATGTTCCTCAACTCATCCGATATTCCTCAACTCTTCAACGACGCTTCTCAACAAATCTGATGTTCCTCAACACATCCGATGTTCTCTTCAACTCTTCAACGACGCTTCTCAACAAATCTGATGTTCCTCAACTCATCCGATATTCCTCAACTCTTCAATGACGCTTCTCAACAAATCTGATGTTCCTCAACTCATCCGATATTCCTCAACTCTTCAACGACGCTTCTCAACAAATCTGATGTTCCTCAACACATCCGATGTTCTCTTCAACAATACTCTCTTCTGATGTTCCTCGACACATCTGATGCTCTTCCTCAACAACACACTTGGACTTTGGGCACTAAAACACATCCTATCAACACTCCTCATCAACACATCTAGACTTTGGGCCCTAAAACACCTCAACAACACGTCTCATCGACACACCTTATCAGCAATAGTTTCTCGGTGTTGGCGATATTTCCTCCGATCGGACGCCTTGAGAAACAACTGTCGGTTTGTAGTTTGCAACCACTTACGAGTTTATGCCACTCGTACCTGGGACATTCTCATGTTGCGACCTTGACTGGTGTAGTAATAATGTTTGGCACATCTGCTTATATCCAAAGTTTTTTTTTTTTTTTTTATAATTGGGAATCACCTTTAAACCACACATTTGAGACCATCAGGACAAATGGACTTAACAGGAACGACAAGGAAAGTTGGGTTAGTTTGTATGAAACCTTGGTCTCTGACACACTTGTGATCAAATTACTACTGACTCAAATAAAGAAGGATTGACTTGGACATGAAATTCTCAAATTGCCACGATCCAAAGTGCCTTTACCATGAATGATGTACCGCTCATCTTTTATGTTCACTCCTCATCTTGATATGTCAGCACTTTGCTAATAAATTTGGTTTTTTGAAAATCCCTCCCTACTGATCTAATCAATTTCTTTGCTTCTCCCAAGATGTGCTTTGAATTAGTGCCTTAGCTTATAGAATAAAAGATGCTCCATTTCCATCTGTTCAAGACAATGTTTGTGACTTGAAGGCTTACCATTGGTGTATAGGGATCGAGTGGCAAACGAAGTTTGCCCCTAGTTTGAAGGGCATGAAGTGGGATCGGTAGGCAAACGAGGTAAATGACCGAAGTTTGCCCCTAGTTTGGAGGAAGGTTCATTGGAGGTTTTGGGCAAACGAGGTAGGTGACCGAAGTTTGCCCCTTGTGTGAAGGGTAGATAGTAAAAGTCAGGCAAACGAGGCGGGTAGCCGAAGTTTGCCCCTAGTGTGGAAGGTGATTTTCTGGTTTGAGGCATGGACCGTGACTTTAATCTCTCAAATGCTCATAACTTTTTGCCTAGGCACCAGTGAGGTAACCTAGCGAGCTCTTTTCTCTCTTTTGTTATTGCTCACCTTAGATTTAGCTCTAACTTTTGCCTAGGCGTCATTTCGGATTTTTGACCTAGCGAGCCATCCTTCTTTTCTTTTTGAAAGTCTGCCTACGTACCCCCAAGTGGGGATCAGATCCAACGTAGTTCGGGCCATGGTTGAAAAGAAGCGGGTTGATTTTTAGGTAGGTGGGGTGACCGAACCGTTGTGGTTGCCTACGTATCCCCGAGTGGGAATCAGGTCGAGCGTAGTTCAAGGTAAGGCTTGAAAGGAAAGGTTATTTTTGTTGGTGGAGCGACCGAACCGGTGTGGTTGCCTACGTATCCCCGAGCGGGAATCAGGTCGAGCGTAGTTCAAGGCAAGGCTTGAAGGAAATTGGTTTGATTATGATGGTGTTGACCGAACCGATGTGGTTGCCTACGTATCCCCGAGTGGGAATCAGGTCGAGCGTAGTTCAAGCCACGGTCTTGAAAGAAATTGGTTTGATGTATGAGGGTTTTTCAAGCCAATCGTCAAAGAAGTTCAAACTTGAGCCACTTGTGGTAGCTTTGAATAAAAGGATTCAGTTCCAATCCCCCTTTCTTTTCTCTTTCTTGTTCTTTTTATTTTGAGGATTGATCCTTTTTCACTTTCGCCTAGCCAGTCAATTTTGCTTTTCATGGAATTGATTCTTACAAGATCTTTCAATCGCAATCTTAGAATTCCAAAATGTGCATGTCAGCTCTCGAAATTTTGTGGTTGTTCTGTGCCTTTGGAAATGTGATCTAGGCATGTTCTTATGATGTACCTTAAAGCATACAATTTTCTCATTTATTTCATCAAAATTTTCTTCAACCTTTTGACTGGCTAGGGTCAGATTTTGGAAATCAACACCTTTTTAGCTCTCACTTTTGCCTAGGTGTCCTTTCGGGTTTTCAACCTAGCGAGCTCTTTTTTGTTCTTTTACTTTGTTTTTTTTTTTTTAAAGTGGAGATGAAACTCACTGAAATGTTTGGCTACCATCAAGGACCAAGTCCGCATTGGACAGGTTTGTATGGCTCTCAAGGCTTTAAAATGGTAGAAAAAGGTGTTGGGCAAGCCCCAAATCAGTCTCAAGTGTCTTTTCGAGATTTGAGCAAAAGCATCTTTAAATTCTTAAAGTAAGACTATTCAATTCTCAGCTCTTCTTTGGGGTCAGCGCGAAATCGACTTTGGCCTGTTTGGGTTTCTCTCTTTTTTTTTGTTTGATGCAAAAATTTATTAGCAGAGTAGTGTCCATGGTAATTTGAAAAATGACATTTTTAGTTCAGCGATTCATGCACTTATGAATATACACATCAGATTAGGCAAAATGAGACTTCATTCCATTAGAAGAGAACGGTTACATTACTCGATACAGACTCACAATGACTCGATGATAGACAGACTCAACCACAAGATCAAACTTGAAATAGACTCAAAACATAGAGCAGACTCGACTTGGTCTCAAATGGAGTGTCTTTGTGACCCATTTATTATCATTGTTTTTTTTTTAAGTAGAAGTTCCAAACACTATCGCTCCACTGCACGGATTCAACATTCATGGGTGTCAATAAAAGGGACCATTTGAAAGGATAGGCCATGGGCTTAGGTGAGATGGGGTTGAATGGGTGGTGGCTCGATGATTCCTCGATCAATGAGGTCTTGGATATCATGGCGGAGACGTATGCACCGGTCGGTGTCATGGCCTGGGCCTTGGTGGTAGGCACATCGTTTGGACACGTCACAGTTAGGTGGTGGGGGATCGGCACGAGGCTGAAGGAGTTGGAGGTGTCCCTTTCTTAGCAGGCGGCCTAAGGCTACAGAGGGAGAGATATCTAGCTTGGAAAATTCACGGGGTACCCTATTTTGGTAAGGGCGGCTAGGCGAGCTGGTTTGGTTTGTGAGCTGGTATGATTGGGGATAATAGGCCATGGGTTGGTTACTAAGGGCATTGACATCCGAAGAGTTTCGAGAGTAGTCTGGCCTCTTGGACTGGCTTTGTGATCCTTCATTCTTGATTTTCCCTTCCCTGATTGCATCCTCAATTCTAGTCCCAATCTCAAACAGTTCTTCAAATGTTGAGATGGACTGGTAGAATAGTTTCTCATGGTACAGCAGCTGTAGATTCTTGATCAACATCTGGACTTGTTCTTTTTCGACTGGTCGGTGGGTCATTTGGGCCACTTTGTTCCTCCATCTGCTCAAGAACGCAGCGAAGGACTCATTGAAGTTCTGCCGGGTAGTCTCCAGATCCCGAATCGTGACATCGAGCTCTTGGTTGTAGGAGTAATGATCAACGAAGACCTGGACTATATCTTCCCAAGTCCGCGTCTTAGAAACCTCCAAGGTCAGAAACCAAGATAGAGCAGCCTTGGCGAGGGTTTGAGGGAACAACATTGCGATGTACTCATGGCTGCAGCCCATTGATTGGAAAACACTCATGCAGAACTTTACATGGCTCTTCGGATTCCCAGTTCCATCAAAACGATCAATTTCAGGCATTTTGAAGTTTTCCGGCAGTTTCAGCTTAACAGGCTCAAAAAGGCCTTCCAGATCTAGCATGTAGTCATTGATCCCTTTGCTTTTCCTCAGTACGCTTTCTAGCTTGTCAACCCTGTCCATTTTTTCTTGGAATTTCTTCTCATACGCAGGCGGCGGGCCCCCTTGAAACCATACTTCTTCTTCGCCGTTCTCATGTAGGGGTGGTTCAAATCCAGGTGGAGGTTGCGGCCGCTGCTGCTTCAATTCCTCCATGAAGGATAAAACATGGGCCAACCGGTCAGACTGTTGGTTGATCATTTCTGTCATTCTTGCTTCCAAACCTTCTGGATCCATAAAGCTGACTTTCGGCTGAGTGATTCTGACAAGGTGACTCCCTAATCCTCTGACTCACAAATGCAGATCCTGGGCGCTCAAAACTTGTACTGACATATAGGTGTGAAAAGACTGTGTTAGACTTGTAACAGTGATGATTGAGATGACAACTATAGTGATGTTAACAGACGTGGACTGACTCGTGTACAGCCTGACTGAAACAGTGCGTGCAGATCGATAGGAATGGTGCATGCAAATGAGGCAAGCATGCGGATGTAGGCCCTAATCTATATGATGCTCCTATTTCTAACATATAGCAGTTAAACAAATAAGGTCCTAACCATATAGAGTGTGCCAACTTTACCTTCTAGTATGATCACCAAGGGATAACAGGGGTTTCCAGGGTTTTATGAAGGCTTCTAGGAGAGACTGGGCATTTCTGGTTGGTTTGGACAGAGTTTCAAGGAGAAACTAATATATCTGGGCATTTCTGGTTGGTTTGGATAGAGTTTCTGGGAGAAACTGGTTAATATGGTTATATCTGGGATATCTGGATAAAGTTTCTGGGAGAAATAGGTTATATCTGGGATATCTGGACAGAGTTTCAGGAAGAAACATGGTATATGTGGTGATAGTGATCATACTGTCTAGCAGGTTTTCATACTCCTATGTCTTAGGACCACTGCCACTAATACTGTGGTTTCAGGTATACTTTCTATTTATTCACAACCTGCTAGAGTATTGCTGGATTCAAGATCAACTCATTCTTTTGTTTCGCACCCATTTGCTAAATATTTAGACAAACCCTTAAAACTACTAGATTTTGATTTGTGTGTTTCACTTCTGTCGGGAGCTCCACTAGTAAGTTTGGGTGTCTTTAAAGCTTGTGGGTTTGATGTGAATGATAGAGGTTTGACTGTCGACTTAGTGCCACTAGTTATTCAACATTTTGTTGTCATTTTGGGGATGGATTGGTTATCTGCAAATCACGCGCATTCTCGATTGTGAGAATAAAAGAGTAACATTTTAATTGCCCAATCAGGATGTATTTTATTTCTAAGGGACATGTGTAGCATCACCGCCTTATATGGTGTTGTGGATACCGGAAGTGGACCACTTCTCTTGTTTGAGATTGTTTTGAAATTGATTTTGACTTGGATCAAAGAAAAGAAAATGGTCTGTTGAAAACAGATACAGAGTCGCCACTTGGTCTTTAAGGAACCAAGAAACCTAATTTGACTCACCCAAATGGATAAAGGGCACCGGCCCTTCATAACCAAAGAACTTGGTTCGGGGTTTTGGTACGAGAGAGGAAGGAGCCTTTGTCGCGACTAAAACACCCTCAACTCGCCCCGTCTTTCGACGGGCCTCAATTAGCATCCAAATAATCATCTTATACTATGTATGGTTCGGCAATTAATACTATGATAGTATATTACATTACATAAGAAACTTGAAAATGGAAGATTTAAAAATATCATTCATAAGATCTAAATCAAATATCATGCAATGTAAAGTGAAAGATCACACAAATAAACCTAGGAAAAATCGTCTAATCATATATCAATTAATCAAGTTTCCTTAATCTAAAGGGGACATGAATCGTTATTGAAACAAATAAACAAAGAAATCAAAATATGCTTAGCAAGCTAGTATGGTGCATGTTATTCTTTGATAAAAGAAGACCTCTCAATCCCCGGGACGGATGAGAAAGGATGATTAGATCAAGGGGAAGCATGAACGGGTGATCGAGTTCATTCCTTATAATCTCTTTAGATTAAGAGTTACAAAAACCCCAAATCTTGCATGAATGCAATGTATGTATCTAAAATGTGCAAAGGTTGTAGTGTGTTTTTGTGTACATGGATTTCTAGAATGACTTAGAAGTCTAAAATGTGTATGAATGAGTGAATGAAATTAACATGGGATGTGTACAAATGTAGTATGGACTACTTCCTAAGATATGAACTAATTTGGAATGCATATGAGCATCAAATCAAAGAATAAAAGTTGAAATGTACTTGCTGTGAATAGTGGACAGAACAGTAGCATGATGTTTTGGAATTTGAAAAGAGGAGTTAGGAATGTTTTCAATGCATGATTTTTTATGGAGATGTTCCTTATTGTGTCTAGAACACAACCCAAAAGGCCAATCTTGAATAGCTATCACAGATTGAGAGAAATTATATAAATAATAGAGGTCACTCAGAAACAGAGTTCGTACTGTTGACTGAAATGTTAGAAAATCGTAGAAAATGAAAAAGAATGATCTAGAGGCCAATTTTATACAGAAAGTTTCCTAAGACATTGAATTTTAAGGGAAAAATAAGTTAGGACCACCCCTTTTGGAAAAGTTTTCTGGAAAAGAGGTCGTAAGTTGACCTAGCTGCTGTGACAGCAAAAACAGAATGTTTGGAAGGAATGTTGGGACCCAAATGGACCATTTCCAAGTACTTCCAAGTCAAACCAAAAATCATGGGTGTTCCCCAATGAGTTGGGAAGACTTTCCAAGTGGCCTTGTATCCATATGTTGAGTATTGTGTTCTAGAAAAATCTTTGAACTCAACTCACTCACTGTTTTGACTCATTGTTTTGAAGATTTTGGAGAAAACAAAGTTTTGTTTCTTGAAACCAAATGAGAGGGATTGAGAGGGGTTTTGAAATAGATGTTTTGAAAACATGTTTTCAACACTCAATAAGGATCATAGCCACTTAGAATACCTACATCAAACTCATCATCAAGAACCTCCAAGATTGTTGGAGAGATTTATTTTTATTTTTGAACATAACTTCAATACATTTCAAGAATACCTTGGAAGTATTGAGGTTATGATCATCATCTATCAAACATGTTTTTGAGGTCAAGAGCTACTATCCATAAGGATTCACTCACCCCAAACTTCATGTCATCACTTAGATGATGATGAACTAGTAAGTAAATAAAGAAAAGAAAAAGAAATGAGATAAGGAGAGATGAACATATATATAATCAAAGCAAGTAAATAGCAATCAATAGATGATAATCAATGTGATTTTGGACTTGTAGCTTGGTGTTTCACTCATAGATTTTGACATTTGGACATGGAAGTAGCTTTCTATCTCATGAATGCTCAAGAATGAGGGTTGGAGTGGACTTTGAATGTGAAGTATATAGAAGGATGATGGAAGAAAACAAGAATAAAACTCACTTTCTTATGGAAAATCAATGGGAGAAGCTCCCTTTCTCTCTTCTAAACCTATCTCTATCTCTCTTCTTCTCTACAACTTTTCAAGCTTTGCACTTGGCCCCCCCAAAATGAAGAGCAATGGGGGATTTAAATAGGCCAATTTGGGGTGGTTTTGGGGTTTTAGAAGTACTCCCATTGGTCCCAAACAACTGTGAACATAAACCTATGTCGTTTTGGCTTTCAATTAATCAAATTGAACCCCCAAAAAAATTACAAAAATGGACTCTGCGAGGGATGAGTGCCGCGGTGGCACTGGGCCAGTGCCGCGGCGGCAGTGGTCCAGTGCCGCGGCGGCAGTGCTCCTCTGAAGCCCAGAAAATTACGTTTAGGCCCCCAGAGGTTCCGGTATTCGCGAAAAGGCCCTATTTCGTCCGAAATTCACAGAAAATGCATACGAACTCCAAATTGAGGTTGTGATATACCGTTGGAAAGGTAATGGAGTCTACTCTACATAAAAAATAGTTCGGGGATAGGTCACTTTGAAAAGTTTTACGGTATTCGCGATAAAAGCCGATTTGATCGCCTTTTTCGCCTTTGGAAATTCATAATAAACTCGTTTTAAATCCGAAAATTATGTGCAATATACCGTCGGAAAGCTGTTGACCTCTAGTATCCATGAAAAATATTTGAAAATTGTTTCGGTGCCCCGATTCCAAAGTCAAATCTTGGTCAAACTGGTCAAACCTGGGATTCCCGGGAAGTTCTGGGAACCTCCGGGAGCTCCCAGGAGCCGACGTTTTCGCTCGATTCTCTTTTAAAACTCATTTTAATACTTTTCTAATGATTCTGGTGAATTAGGAAGATTTCGGTCAAACTTGGTCAAATTTGGTCAAACCTGGTCTAACCTTGGTCAAACCTAGTCAAACCTTGGTCAAACCGGTCAACGGGGACTTTCGGGGAACTTCCGGGACTTCCGGGGGTCTCTGGGAGCTGACGATTTCATCCAGTTTTACTTAAAAACTCATTTTATCATTTTTCTTACGACATAGCATGTTTTCAGAACTTCGGGACCAAATCTTGGAGTCTTCGGGCTTTCAGGGGCATTTTGGTCAATCTGAGCATTCTGAGAGATAGAGCTGACTTCCAGGAGTCCTTTTGAGTCTTTTACGATCATTGTGAACCACCAAGCTATGGGTCTCCTAAATATGATAGCCGACAAAATGGGGTGTCTACAGGTGTCAGCTGTCAGAGCTTGCCGTTTGTTGAAAGAGAGATGTCAGGGATTCTTGTGTAGTATACTTGACACTAGAAGTACTGAACTGAAATTAGAGGATATACCAATAGTAAAAGAATTTCCAGACGTCTTTCCAGAAGATTTACCTAGTGTGTTGATTGAGAGGGAAATTGAGTTTGGGATAGATGTGATGCCACGAACTCAACCAATTTCACGGGCACTGTACAGAATGGCTCCAGTAGAGTTGAAGGAGTTGAAAACTCAACTGCAAGATTTACTAGATAAAGGGGTTCATTTGGCATAGTGTATCACCGTGGGGAGCACCGATTCTGTTTGGTAAGAAGAAGGACAGAACAATGAGAATGTGTATTGACTTTCGAGAAATCAACAAGGTGACTATAAAGAACAAGTATCCGTTGTCGCGTATTGATGACTTGTTTGATCTGTTGCAAGGGGCACAAGTCTTTTCTAAGATTGACTTGAGATCTGGGTATCACCAATTGAAGGTAAAAGCTGAAGATGTTGAGAAGACAGCTTTCAGAACTCGGTATGGGCACTACGGATTTCTTGTCATGCCATTTGGGGTCACGAATGCACCAGCCGCTTTTATGGACTTGATGAATCGGGTGTTCAAGACTTATCTAGACGAGTTTGTGATAGTATTCACTAATGATATTTTAATATATTCTAGAAGTCCAGAGGAACACGAACGACACTTGAGATTGGTTTTGCAACGACTTAGAGCAAATCAACTATTTGGGAAGTTGAAGAAAAGTGAATTTTAGTTGACAAACGTTACTTTTCTTGGACACGTGATCTCTAAGGATGGTGTCTCTGTGGACCCACAGAATATAGAAGCTGTTAAGAATTGGTTGTAGCATCCAGAATTTTCTAAAAATTCCACGTAGGAATATAAGAATTGTGACATCACCATAGCACGATTACAGAAGGTCCATTAGGATGACCGAAGTTAGGAATCCTTATCAGGATCCTTAGCAATCGTCTTGACGAATTGATTCGAATCTAGTGCCTATTTAAACAAGTCATAATCTCAACATTTTAGGTTCGATTAAGAATTCATAGACAGACTTGAATTAACTTAAGCATGTACACAGCCCGGTACATGTATCTTCTTCTACATGTGTTCACTTTCATAGTCATGTGCTTACTTTGGGACTCAGGTGCACATACCACTACCACCTTGTACTCCCACAATCTACCCTTGGAGACACACACACACATACATGTATACCTTGTAATGTTCCAACCACACACAACCAAATTCCCCTCACCCCTCTCTCTATATAAGACACTCACTCCCCCTCATTTAACCCCCTGCTATTTTGCAACTCACACCTCACAAGCTGCCCAAATGGACTGCTACATAGAGAAAACTTGAGAGAGAGAGCTTGAGAGGATTGATTATTTTTTCCCCCACACTTATACCCGTAAACACCATACACCCATACTTTTTGTATACACACAACACCCCCATCTCTGTCTCATAGTGTATCACACACACACCCACGCTCAGAAGAAGAAGGAGAAGCAAAACGAAGAAGAAGTTGATTAGAGGAGTTAGAGAGGAACCGAGACCCCTTGAGGTAAACCACACACCCCATTTTCATTTCTGGGCACATACATGTCACTTAGACACTCTTACGATCATATGCATACCGCCAAACAGAGCCTAAGGCTCTCTGTGAGCTTCGGCGGCCATTGAAGCTCCATAATGGAGCTTGATTTTGAAACCATAACCAAAGCCCCTTTTTATTGCACCATTGTGACCCCCTTGGTCCCAGAAGAACCCCCTTGTATCAGGTTTTGATTTGGTGCATGTTTGAGTAGCCATGCAGGCCATTATTCTTTTATTTGGTCAAAACGATAATGGCCTGGTAGGTGCCCTAAACGAGATAACCATGGGTTCAGCTTATAGTATGTGAAAGAGGAGGAGATTCCGGTCAGTTTGGCGTTGGGTTTAGGGATTTTCATGGAGAGGTGAAGAAGTTATGGCCATTAGAAGTTTTCCGGCGAAATCGCGGGTCACCGACGGCGTCGGGGTCGCCGGAGAAGAAGGTGAAACTCGTTTGGGTTTCGAGTTATAAGACCCGGGCATAGGTCGAGTCTGGGTAGGGTTAGGATGTGTGTATAGATGGGTCAGGGACTGGGCTTGAATTGGGTTTAAAAACCCGTGGGTCTTTTTTAAGTAGCACGACGTCGTTTTGACGTCGGGCTGACTTTGGGTCGAGTTCGGGTAAATGAGGCGGGCTACGTTGTTAGTGGAAGTGGGTTCAAGTATGGATCCGAGTTCGGTTCGGATTAGGTTAATGGGTTGGTTAGTTTATTAGTATAAACGGACTACCCGTATTAGGCTCGAGTCGGGTCGGGTCTGACCCAACGGGTCGCGCCTTTGGGTTTCCTTATGAGTAGATTTGGGTTACCCAGTTAAGTTCGGGTCGGTTCGGTTTGACCCGAACGGGTTTCTAGTTTGGGTTCCCTGGAGAGTGTATTCGGGTTATCCATTTGGTTAGGGTCGGTTCGGGTTGATCCGCGGGTCTGCAGATTATTATTATTATTATTGGTTGTAATCAGTTTAAAATGTTTTAATTGTTATAAATGGTTTATAATTATACCACTAATATTTTATATTATAGAATATTATTTTTTAATATTCTATGTATCATTATTCTATTATATATATTATATATTTATTATTTATATGGTTAATATAAATAATAAATATCAGTTTTAAATAGTTTTTTAAATGGTTAATAAATACCTATATGTATTTATAAATTCTAGAAAATTAGGATAATGACCCTGGGATTATTTTATTATATAATGTAAATTATAAAGCTATAATATTATAGTATGGTATTTTTAATAATTATTACGGAGCTATTTTATGAGTATATTAATTATTAAAAATACCAACCGAGCTCCGAAAATTATGAGATAAATACTAGAAGTGTATTTTAATATCCAGTATTTAATAAAAATACTTCTAAGTACTGATTTCACAGTATAGGTATATTTATGTATTTAAATCCCTTTCGGGTATATGTTATCTTCAATAATTCATAATAAATAATCTAGGACTCCGAAAATTACGCGGTCAGTTCCCAGAGTCTTAGAATAATGTCTAGAACATTCCCTTAAAGTTTAGTGACTTTTTGACTCGGTCGAGAATATAACCTGTCTTTTAGGGCCCGCATTAGTGTAATAAGCCCTACCTTTTTACCTCGTAAAACGCGACAGACTCCGATTTGAGTCTAGTCAATGGCGTTGGACATAGAATGACACGTAGATCACTACCTTGAGGTTTATAACCTCATTTGGTAAAATTACCATTTTTCCCCTGGAGTTGCACTCACTATTCATTATTGTTTCTTCCGTTTATTATTGTAGAACCTGACGTTATCTGCTTTTCAAGGATCGGCGACTCGAGGTGAGTTTCCTAACCTCACTCTAATCCTAATAAGATTAATATAAGATGTTTAAAAGCTACATGTATGATGTTTTGTATAAGTGATATGCTGATTTATGATGCTACATGTTTTCTGACGATTGTAAGACTATGCAAAGCATGTTATAATAGTGCTATCGCATACGTAAGCATGTAAAGGGTTTTATCTATATGATTATTGGTATCAAATCCATGTTATGTGATCCATATTTTATATGTTATGTTTCTACTACTAACTGTTAAATGCACATTTTATGATGGTTGTTAACCGGACTAGATAACACATGCTATGTTAATAATAAAAAGAAATGAAAGTGGTTTTGCATATAAGTATCGGTAGTGGACTCACTTGCATTTCATGACATATGTTAGTATGCATTGTATGAGAAAGAGAGGTGTTTGATAAAAATGTGAGTAAGATGAGATATGTAAATATGAAAGAAATGTGATTTCTAGATCCGATGGATCAACGGCTGACGAGCCGGGTGGACATAAACGGTTAGGGTTCCTAGCGCGCCTCTCGCCGTTGAAGACGTCCGGTGATGCGCATACGTGGTTGAAGACGTCCTATGTATCGTTAAAGATGTCCGGCTAGTGCTCTAATATACTTCTCAGCTGTGTAGACGACCGGTGAGAGTATACACATGGTTGAAGATGTCCCATGTGCCAGTTTTATTGTTTACAGATAGTGTGCGCCGTGAAGACGTCCGGTGGCCTATCAAGGGATGCGTATGAATTGGCTGTGATAGCATGTTATCATCCTTGATATACTACGTGTTGTCAAGTGGATGAGAAAGAGAAAGTGAATGATGAGATTTAATTGGTGAATAAAAGGGTTTGGTTCAAAATGATTTGGTTTTGGAAAGTTTTGGTTTTAAAATGAACTCGTTTTGAAAAGTGTCTGTTTTGAAAAATAAGAGTTGGGAGTGAGTCACATTGGTCATGCATTTGCACGCACAAGGATATAATAAAGAGAATGTATTCTATGATGTTATGTTTATCTGTCTACCTGTCTTGTTGAGACCTCTGTTATGTCTGTGGTGAGAATACGTCTTTTGGCAAGAGATTAACCATATCTTAAGATACTAAACTATGACGTGAGTCGAGAGATGTTTTGTATTTATTGATTATTGTGCGGTTGAGACTCTCACTCAGCCTTGTTCTAAGGTTGACGGCGTTTTACGTCCTGGGCATTCGTATGCCCAGAGTGTTGCAGGTTGGGAGATAGATAGAAGAGTTCAGGATGCTGTGCCGTGGAGCCAAGAAGAATAAAGCCTTGCCCAAGATCTGATAGACAGTTTCTCAAGTTTTTAAGCTTATGTAAATTGCTTAGTAGGGCCTCTTATATTAGGATTGTAGTTATTGTAACTCTTGTTTAATTTCCGCTGCTGTATTTATACTCTGATAAGTTTAGGTCATGCTTATGCTCTAGCATTTCCCTTATGATTGCATGGTGCAGAGTTAGAAGGACATGATGGTTAACAAACTAGTCAAGTGTCTACGGACCCATAAAGGAAAATTTTTATTTTTCCTATTTTTGGCTTACTCCAGGGCGTGACATTGGTCAAGGCCAACAAATGTTTCGAAAATTCGAGCTTCTTGGGGTTACTGGTTACTATAGAAGGTTCGTCCAAGACTGTTCTAGAATTGCGACTCCAATGACCAAATTAATGAGGAAGGATGTACCATTTGTGTGAAATAAGGAATGTGAAGACTGTTTTCAGAGGTTGAAAGATAAGTTGACCTCAGCGCCGATATTAGCTATTCCGTAAGGTATTGGAGGTTTCAGTATATACAATGATGCTTCTCATCAAGGTCTGGGATGTGTTCTAATGCAGGAGGGTAAAGTTATAGCTTATGCTTCAAGGCAGTTGAGGGCACACGAGAAGAATTATCCGACTCATGATC
Source organism: Hydrangea macrophylla (assembly GCA_033977485.1). NCBI lineage: Eukaryota > Viridiplantae > Streptophyta > Magnoliopsida > Cornales > Hydrangeaceae > Hydrangea > Hydrangea macrophylla. The sequence goes on from CM066989.1 coordinate 19,436,440, forward strand.
TGGAATTGGCAGCGGTGATCTTAGCCTTAAAGATTTGGCGTCACTACTTGTATGGGGAAACGTGTGAGATATTCACCAACCACAGGAGTCTGAAATATTTGTTTACCAAGAGAGAGCTGAATATGAGACAGAGAAGATGGCTTGAATTTATGAAGCATTATGATTTGAAGATCCAGTATCATCCGGGTAAAGCTAACGTGGTTGTCGATGCATTAAGTCGGAAGTTGTCAGAAAATTTGGTTTATTCTTTAACAGTTCAAGCAACGTTGGTAAAATAATTTGAATAGCTGGAATTGGAAGTAATTCCCAGAATCCCGGGTGGTTTAATGGCAGCTATCATAGCACAACCGAGCTTGATTGAAGAAATCAAGGTAAATAAACTTTTAGACCCAAATTTCAATAAAATAGTTGAAGAATTACCTGAGGGTAGACGGCCGTAATTCAGTTTTTTGAATAATATATTGAGGTATATTAATCGATTATATGTTTCGCATATTCAAGAATTGAAAGATAAAATCATGAAAGAGGCTCACAATACAAGATATTATGTACATCCAGGGAGTACCAAGATGTATAGAGATTTGCGGGAAGTATATTGGTGGAGTGGTATGAAATGGGAAGTCGTCGAGTTTATGGCCAAGTGTACGACTTGTCAACAAGTAAAATTGGAACATCAACGACTCGCCGGTGAATTACAACCATTGGAGATACCAGAATGGAAATGGGAGCATATCACGATGGACTTTGTGTAAGGTTTGACACAGTCTCCTAAATCTAATGATAGTATTTGGGTGATCGTTGACCGATTGACTAAGTCAGTCCATTTCTTACCAATCAAGACTCGTGATTTGACAAAGTTAGCAGAGCTGTATATCAGAGAAGTTAGCAGGCTACACGGGGCAGCGGTATCCATTGTGTCAGATCAAGACACATGATTTGTGTCTAGGTTTTGGGAAGGGTTGCAAAAGGCAATGGGGACAACTTTGCACTTTAGCACGACATTTGATCCTCAGACAGACGATCAATCCGATTGAGTTATTCAGATTCTAGAAGATATGCTTCGAGACTGTGTTATGGATTTCAAATCAGATTGGGAGACCCACTTGTCATTAGTGGAATTCTCTTACAATAATAGCTTTCAAATGAGTATTGGTATGGCGCCTTACGAGGCATTAGATGGACGAAAGTGTAGATCACCGGTGTATTGAACAGAAGTTGGGGAAAAGCAACTTATAGGGCCTGAAATTGTGCAAATCACTACCAACAAAATCAAATTAGTTAAACAACAGTTACAAATAGCACAGAGTCGTTACAAAAGCTACACGGATACAGGTAGAAGACCATTCGAATTCGAGGTAGGTGATTATGTTTACTTGAAAGTATCGCCTTTGAAAGACATCGCACGGTTTGGTAAGTGAGGCAAGTTAAGTCCGAGGTTTGTAGGGCCTTATCTGATCTTGGATAGAGTTGGTCCAGTTGCATATCGGTTGGAATTGCCATAAGAGTTGGCTAATGTTCATAATGTGTTTCATGTTTCTATATTGCGACGTTGTCTATCAAATTTGAGTCACTGTATCACTCCGGAACCATTGATGGTTCGAGAAGACTTGACTTCTGTTGAACATCCAGTTCGAATCCTAGATAGGAAGGATCAGGTGTGATGAGGGCTGATATTTGTAGAATATTGGTCCGATAAAGAGGATAATTAGATGAACTTAACCCCATCTCTGTGATGTCACCTGCATTTGTTTCTTAACTTATCTTTTTACACAATGATGTGTTTTCGTGGTATGTTGCTATGTTTTGTCTCTCAAATGCAGGTCTCGAAAGTTGAATGAATAAAAGTTTAAAGGGATAGATTAAGGAACAAGAGAACATCTCAAAGATGAAGTTAAGTCTCAATCGATTGCCTTCATACCAATCGATTGGCATTCATCCAGAACCAATCGATTGGAAATGATAGCAATCGATTGGTATTTTCACCAATCGATTGGGTTCAGTTACCAATCGATTGGTAAAAACTGGAGGTCAAACTTCTTTAATGGAACAGAATCTCAGCAAATCACTGGTAATGACGTCGACCAACCGTTACAGAATGAACCTAGACGCCTTTAGCTCGTGGACATCACACTATAAATAGAGGGAAGCAAGAGGGGTCAAGGGTTGGGCTCATTGTGTACTTGTTTTGTAGGATTTCACCATTGTTGTTAGTTTTAAACAAGTTCAAGTCAGAAGATTTTATATTTTGAATTCAATCTGAAGTTCAGGTTTATTCCTTGCTGCTTGTTGGTTTAGAAATTGTTTGATTGTAAATCTCATTATAGTTTTAGTTTGATTTTAAAATTTCTATTTCATAAGTTTCATCCATGTTAAAGTATGATTCTATATTTCAGTTTATCTATATCCATGCAGTCACAAATATGCTAGCGTAAAAGTTCTGGTTGGGAATAATGTGAAGAAACGTTGTTCCCAGCCACTGTCATGATTCTGTTTGAGAATCAATGGCAATCGATTGGAAACAGACCCAATCGATTGCTATAGATTCCAAGCCAATCGATTGGTACTTTTACCAATCGATTGGGAGTCATATTATACCAATCGATTGCTATCAATAGCAATCGATTGGCATGCCTATGATTTGGGCAGATTCTTTTTAGTATTCCATTAACTTTTACTTCAGAAACTAAGTCCAAATTGATCTTGTTAAGTTCAAATTGAAAACTGATTTTGGAATAAAAGCTCTTTTGGCCAATTAGCACAATGAACATGTGGATGAACATATTGAATATCCTATACTCAATTTGTTAGTTATAGTTCAAAGTTTTAATTAGCTCTTATTTCAGGTCTTCATAGTAAGCAAAGGAATTTAAATTACTAGTTATGTAATATTAACATTCTTAGTAACTAGGATTGCTTTACTTAACCCCTTCGTGAAATAAGGAATACTAGAAAGATGAAGCCCCAGTTGTGCGTTAACGCTAAGTCATGATAGTGGTTGGTGCAATGTAGACTCACATGTTCCCAACACCTTTTCATATTTATAAAACCACATTGTTTAATTCTGTCTGATTTAATTATTATTTAGTTCTATTTCTTTAAATTGTAATTTTGAATTCAGTAGGATCGTTACAACCTCCACTTTTCAAGTAATCATCTTTTATTTTCTTTAGGACTCAATCTAGGTTTCTTGCCCCCATCTCCGTCCCTTGGGAATACGACTCGGTCTTACTGGTTATTACTCGACACGACCGTCTACGCTTGGACGTACTCTTAAGAGATCACACAATTCTAGTCGTGTCAAGTTTTTGACGCCGTTGCCGGGGACGGTAACGAAGGCCAGGGATTTTAGATTGATCCGATCTTTCTTTATCCCATTTCTATCTTTCTTTTTCTTTTCATTCTACAGAACGCAAGCTGTGTTATTTGTGTCATTCTATGTCCTTTGACTCCATTGAAGCTTTCATCACAAATTTATTTGGAAATTCCATAAATAGTGCTGATAATCCCATTTTTACTCCATCTACTTCTGATCCAATGTCTGATACGGAGAGTCAACAAGGAGAAAATAGGCATGACATCATCGATGATGGCCAACGACCTCTATGAGAACTCTTAGCTCCTGATCGAACTGCCACACCTTCCTGTATCCGCATCCTAGGCCTGGCAAATGGGCGGGTCTGGGCGGGTTCGGTCCGGGCTGAGAACGGGTCGGGCCGAAAGGGGCCAGGTTGGAGTCGGGCTCATATATAACTTGAGTCGGGTCGGTCCGGGTTCGTCTAGATAAACCCGTTTTTTGTCCCAGGGTTGGGGTCGGGCTCATATGTAAATAAAATGAGCATTCAACAAAACACCAAACACACCATACCAGAAAATGATTTTCTCTGTTACTATTACTAGATCCAGAATCGTTCAAACCCATAAAAAAAAATCTGATCTTTAGTCGATTGTAGAAAGAAATGATAGAAAAGTGCATAGAGGAGGACTTCATGTTGCTGCAATCTTCGGTCTGCGGCCCTGAAGATGAGAGAGAGAGAGAGAGTATGATTTTTTGAAAAGGTAATAAGAGGTCAGTCAAAGAGGAGATGAATTTTAAGAGAGAGGTGAAGAGGAGAGAGAAGGCTGGGAGTATGATTTTTTTCCACTCTTACTATGTATTCTTGTACTATATGATAATAAATATTATTATAATACTTAGTTTTTCTCTGTGTAAGTTACTTTACATTTTTCTTTTTCTCTTTTTGGGTACTAACTACTTTACATTTGTCGGTGTATGTATATTGTAGACTAGTATATGATAATAATATATTATTATTATACTTTCTGTCAGTATTTTTTCACTTTTCTCTAGATGAGTACTGTCAATACTTTATCACTTTTCTCTAGATGAGTACAGAGTGTGGGTTTTACATTGAGGTTTACAACGGGCCCGCACAAACCCGATAATTAAAGTAGCTTAGCCCATTCCGGCCCGATATTAAAATCCTATCAGCCCCGAATATGATCTGTTGCGGGCTGTACCGGGCTTTCTTGTGATTCGGGCTCATGATTGCCAGGCCTACCGCATCCCTCCGCACACAGGTACATTCCATTTTCATAATGGAATGATCCAACTATTACCCACATTTCATGGGATGGAAAAGGATAAGGCATACTTGCATATTCAAGACTTCGAAGACGTTTGTGGTACGTTTACGGATCAAACTTGCCCAAGTGATATAATCCGACTAAAGCTTTTTCCTTTCACCTTGAAGGACAAAGCGAAGTCATGGTTATTGTCGCTCAAACCAAACTCTATTTCGACTTGGCCAGCAATTCATGAAGCCTTTCTCAAGAAGTTCTTTCCTAATCGGTTAACGATTGACATCTTGAGACAAATCAAGATGTACAATCAAAAAGAGGAAGAAACATTCGCTGAAGCATGGGAGGGATACAAGGATTTGTTATTGCTATGCCCACATCATGGTTTCGAGAAGTGGCGAACAATAAGCTTCTTCTACGATGGCCTTTCTCTGAAATCGAAGAAACTCATGGAAACTACGAGTGACGGTGAGTTCATGAGCAAGAATGCAGATCAGGCTGAAGCTCATTTTGAGTGGTTGGCTGAACATTCACCAGAGTGGGAAACTCAAGTGACAAGAACTCAAACTAGTTCGAGTTCAAGTCGTAAGAGTATTTATCAGTTGAAAGCATAAGATAGTTTAATGGAGAAATACGAGCAACTGTCTCGTAAGTTGGAAGCATTGGAAGCAAAGAAGGACCAAGTGATACAATTCGCTTCTGAAGAATCATGTTCTAGTTGTCTACAAATGGGGGCATACTTCTCAACATTGTCAAATATACCCTGTTTATCATGAACAGAGTCCAGTAGAAGTATACGCTGTAAATGCCCTTGGTCGTTTCAATCCAAATGATAGGTGGAGTCATCCTGGTTTAGGAACAATTTTGCCACAGCAAACCCATCTCAATAGTGGCAACCGAACAAAGGGAATCAGTTTTGACTGCAAAACCAAGGGTACCAACAGAGCTACCAACCTTCTCCTACCTATCAACAAAATCAAGGGTATCACCAGAATCAATATCAACAAAATCATTCGCCTCAATCCAACTACAATCAGGGGGAAAACAACCAAACCTCATCTAACACCTACGTGCCACCTCATAAGAAGGCACAGGAGGATCCTAATACACTCATGATGCAGCAAATGATGTAGTTAATGAGTAAACTCAATACAAGTGTAGAGAGGTTAGCTGCCCAACAAGGGGATCGAGAACGAACTATGTTCCCTGCTCAACCAGAGCCAAATCTTAAAGGCCAACACTTGGGTACAGGACCCTCGGGATCTGGACCACATGAGGAGGCTAAGGCTGTAACTGTGTTGAGAAGTGGAAAGGAGATTAAGAAAGTCTCTCTTTCCTCACACCCTGTAGTTGATGATGAAAAAGAGGTAGAGAATGAAGAAGAATTGGTAGAAGAAGGAAGAGAGGGTGAAACAGTTGAGCCCGAAACAACTGCTCCTGAGGATATCGAAATAAAGAGAAGGCCCGGAAAAGAACCTCTCCTTGAGGAGACACCCAAATGCCCTTTTCCGGCACCATATCCTCAAAGGTTGAAGAAACCTCAACCAGAAACCAAAAGTCAGGAGTTTCTGGAGTTATTCAAGCAAGTGAAAATTAACCTCCCACTCCTTGACGCGATTAAACAAGTACCTGCCTATGCCAAGTTCCTAAAAGACTTGTGCACTGTAAAGAGGAAGCAAAGTGTGAAGAAAAGTGCTTACCTGGCTTGCCAAGAGAGTGCGATTCTAAAACATGATTTGCCTTCCAAATACAAGGATCCAGGTACGCCAACGATTTCTTGCATAATCGGTCAAAAGAAAGTGAACAACGCTCTGCTCGACTTAGGTTCGAGTGTTAATCTCTTACCTTACATTGTTTACCAACAGCTAGGGTTGGGAGAACTTAAACCCACTCGTATTACTCTCCAACTTGCAGACCGATCAATTAAATATCCGCGAGGAATGCTAGAAGATGTCTTAGTCCAGATTGACACCTTTGTCTTTCCTGTTGACTTCGTTGTTCTAGACACCGAACCGATTTATAATGCTAAATCTCAGATTTCGGCGATCTTTGGACGTCCTTTCCTCGCAACAATTGATGCAACGATTAAAGTAAGGAGTGGAGTCATGACCATTGTGTTTGGGAACATGACATTGAATATCAAGATCTTTTCAAACCCCAAAATTGAAGATTTTGATGATGAGGAAGAGGAAGTGAATTGGGTGGAGTCGGTAATCCAAGATTGCTTTGATTCAACTGCTCACTCTGATCCTGTGGAGTCCATTATGACTAATTCATGTTATGAATTGGATAGATACACTCCACAAGATGAGATGATGAGCCAGATATGTGCCGCATTGGAAGTTATGGAAGAGGAAGTTGCAAGGGCAATGTGGACAGCCCAATATGAACAATTGCCGCCAAAGACTAAGTTGGTTGTACCGTCAAATCTGTAATTTCCAGAATTAGAGTTAAAGGAGATCCCAAAAGAATTGAAATATGTATTTTTGGGAGAAGAGAAGACCTTTCTTGTGATAATTTCATCTATTTTAAGTCAAGAACAGGAAGGTAAACTGATCAAGTTACTTAAACAACACATGAGTGCGTTAGGATGGACTGTTGCTGATTTAAGAGGAATAAGTCCATCCATATGCACACACAAGATTTACCTTGAGGAAGACGCCAAACCATGTCGGCAAATGCAAAGGCGTCTTAACCCAAATATGCAAGAGGTAGTAAAGAAAGAAGTCTTGAAATTACTGGATGTTGGGGTGATATATCCGATTTCGGATAGCCTTGGGTAAGTCCAACTCAAGTAGTGCCGAAGAAAGCTGGCATTACTGTGGTAGAAATAAAGAAGGTGAACTTGTGCCAATACGTGTGACTACAAGCTGGCCCATGTGTATTGACTATAGAAGATTGAATGTGGTGACTCGAAAGGATCATTTTCCTTTGCCTTTCATGGATCAAATGCTCGAAAGAGTAGCAGGTCACCAATTCTACTGCTTTCTGAACGGTTATAGTGGTTATAACCAAATTGAAATCGATCCTGCTGATCGAGAGAAAACCACTTTTACCTGTCCATTTGGAACATTTGCATATCGTCGGATGCCTTTTGGCTTATGCAATGCACCTGCAACATTTCAGAGGTGCATGCTGAGCATATTTAGCGATATGGTTGAAAAGATCATGGAAGTTTTCATGGATGATTTCTCTGCATTTGGAAGTAGTTTCGATGGTTGCTTAGGAAATCTCCAGAAAGTTCTGAAAAGATGTGAGGATAAAAACTTGGTCCTCAATTGGGAAAAATGTCACTTCATGGTGACAAAAGGAATTGTATTGGGGCATACAGTTTCTGCTGAGGGGATACAGGTAGATAAGGCAAAGATTGATATAATCTCTAATCTCCCTATTCCTACTACGGTGAAAGATATTTGATCATTTCTAGGTTACGCCGGTTTTTACCAGAGGTTTATTAAAGATTTCAGTGCTGTATCTAGGCCACTGTGCCGACTCCTTGTTAAGGACCAACCATTTGAGTGGAATAGCGAGTGCCAGGAATCCTTTGATAGACTCAAACATCACCTCACAACAGCTCTGATAATGCAATCTCTGGATTGGAGTCTTCTTTTTGAGCTGATGTGTGATGCAAGTGACACAGCGATTGGAGCTGTATTAGGACAAAGGAAGGACAAGAAGCCTACTGTAATCTACTATGCTAGCAGAACTCTTGATGGAGCTCAACGAAATTACTCCACTACCGAAAAAGAGTTGCTGACAATTGTATTCGCACTGGAAAAATTCAGGCAATATCTTATTGGCTCGCAGATCATTTGCTTCACTGATCATGCTACGTTGAAGTATCTGTTATCAAAGAAAGATATGAAACAGTGGTTAATTCGCTGGATTCTGCTCCTCCAAGAATTTGATCTAATAATCAAGGATAAAAAGGGGGTGGAAAATGTTGTAGCTAATCACCTCTCCCGATTGACGTTTGAAGATAACTCCTTATAATCCATTCCGATCCATGAATCTTTCCCAGATGAATAACTTTTGGCTGCAACCAGTTTACCCTGGTATGTAGATATTGTCAATTATTTGGTAACAGGAGAGACCCCTTCTCATTGGTCGTCTCCTGACAGGAAATGTCACGCCCCGCAGTAGCAAAAATAGAGAAAATAAATTCCTTTTTTGGACCCGTAGGCCATGACAGTTGAAAGTCATCACATTGTCCACGACCAAAGTCGAACCATCAGAGAAATGATTCAAACCACGCATTTGGAAGTTCTAAGTTCGATATATAAAACCAAAGTTAAATACTAACTATTACAACCCATAAGTATTGCAGAAGTATAAATAAAGTATTACGGCAACATACGTCGATAATAAACGTAACTATTTCAGAAGTCTCTAAACATAAACACGAGCTAACTACGGCACAACTTCCAGCCTTCAGCTTGCGTAGTATTCAGCACCGGCATAGTCTCCATCATCGTAGGCTCCATCCTCGTGGCCCTTGTCTATGTATGCATCACCTACATACTCATAACCCTGGCCAGCTGGACGTCGAATATCCAGCGGCATAAAACGCCGTCAGCTACGAAAGCCGAGTGAATGCAAATACTAACAGAGTATCTACAGATATGTAGCATATAACAACATCAATAAAAAGGATCATCTCATCGTTCGTATGCATGTATGCACCAACCCAATATCTAACAACGGACATCGTCCCAAATCTCCCAATACATAACATAGACTCTTGGGTCTACATTAATCAGACACGTAGTCCCATACCTACGGTCTGTTCACTCTTGACACGCAGTCCCATGTAATCTAGCCAAATGCCCCGATATACTTTGGCCAACACGCCCCTGATACATCCTGGCCAACACGCCCAATACTTTACTCTGGCCAACTCGCCCAATATGTTACTCTGGCCAACTCGCCCAATATGTTACTCTGGCCCACTCGCCCCATATGTTACGGTCTTCGTGACCGCATTTATACGTACCAATCATAAATAGTATCGACCATTGTGGTCGACAGACCCACTACTATGCACGTCGGCTTTTCAATCTCATTATTATCTCAACATATATCAAAAGGATATAAAAAAAACAAGGAAAATACAGGGTTTTACACATAGCAACATTCAAACCAAAACTAGAATGAAATATTAGACATCGTGTATGATTCTAGTAAAAATAGGGCACAGGGGTATTTTGGTCATTTTCCAGTTTATAAGTCAGGATCCGAAAACATAAAAGTTACGTGAGATCAAATAAATAAGTATTCATGTTGTAAGTTAAGAGTTTTCGATCCCCGTTAAGAAAATATCTTGATTTCAGTCGATTTAAGTGAAAAAAGATCACAAGGGTATTTTGGTCATTTTCCAGTTTTGTACGTCCATAACTGAATTTATAAAAGTTCCGTGAGATTAAATAAATAAGTATTCATGTTGGAAGTTAAGAGTTTTCGATCCTCATTAAGAATCCATCTCGATTCCAGTCGTATTTGAAAATACCAGTTTATCGTATTTATGCCGTATTTATCTAAATACGTAATATAATACGTATAAGCATCACATAATTAATATAAATCATAATCATAATCATAATCATAATCATAATCATGTGTTCATAACAAAGTGTAATATAAATAGCTGAGTGAGTTGGAGACTCACCTAAATTCGCAGAATAATAATGCCGAGAAAACCCGAAGAATCTTCGAATATAAAATTCTGGCTTCAAATAGCGTTCTTAGTGTTCTTGGTGTACTATGTGTGTTCTTGGTGTACTAGGTGTGTTCTTGGTGTTTGTGTGTGTGTTCTTGGTGTTCTTGGTGTTTGTGTGTGTGTTAGGATAACTTCTCAACCTCATAAGTCTAAGGATAAATGTAATGGAATGGTCCCATATATATAGGAACCAAGGAGGGACCTCACCTTGCAATTACCAAGAGTTAAAGGATCAAAGGATAATTATTTCCTTAGGGCCATGTTTGGTTGGATGAGCAATAAAATCATAACTGGTCCAAATATACCAGATATTCACAAATCTGCTAAATTTCTGTTTCTAAAAATTCTGAAAATTTATAATCGAGTTCTATAAATACTGAATATTATAATAAGAACATAAAAACACTTATTCATCTTGGGAAATAAATATTTAAAAATAGCGGGTATTACAGGAAAAGGTTCCTATCCATCGCAAAATGGTTTTACTTTGATGATCCCTACTTGTTTAAATACTGTGCGGATCAAGTAATTAGGCGATGTGTTCCTGAGAAAGATATCTCTCAAATTCTTGCTTCCTGGCACTCGGAGGCATGTGGTGGTCATTTTTTTGCCCAAAAGACTGCCCAAAAAGTGTTCAGCAGTGGTTTCTGCTGGCCGACAGTTTTCAAAGATTCCTATGCTTTCTGTCGAGCGTGTGCTAGATGCCTGATGCTAGGTAGCATATCCGGAAGGAACGAAATGCCGATGACCCCGATCATCACTATTGAGATCTTCGATTGTTGGGGCATTGATTTCATGGGACCTTTCCCGCCATCCTCTCATTACGAATATATCATTTTGGCAGTTGAATATGTGTCCATGTGGGTTGAGGCCATTCTGACAAGGAAAAATGATCGCAGAACAGTGATCTCTTTTTTAAAGGAGAATATTCTTTCAAGATTCGGAAACACCAAAGGCCATGATTAGTGATCGTGGAACCCATTTTTGTAATAAGCCTTTCGAAGCATTAATGAAGAAATATGGAGTTAACCACAAGATTGCTTTATCATATCACCCACAGTCGAATGGACAGGCAGAGCTAGCTAATAGGGAAATCAAACATATCCTGGAGAAGACCGTTAACATCAATAGAAAGGATTGGTCGTCACGCTTGACTGATGCATTGTGGGCATATAGAACGACATATAAGACGAACCTTGGAATGTCACCCTATCGGCTGGTTTATGGAAAAGCTTGCCATTTACCTGTAGAACTGGAGCATAAGGCGTATTGGGCTACCCGATTGCTAAATTTTGATATTCATGAAAGTGGTACACTGAGAAAGCTCCAACTCAATGAACTGGAGGAAATCAGGAATGATGCATACGATCGTGCTAGAACTTATAAATCAAATTTGAAAGCAAAGCATGATAGATCGATCCTGAGAAAGAAGCTCGAACCAGGACAGAAAGTGTTACTTTATTATTCAAAACTTCATCTTTTTCCTGGTAAGTTGAGGTCAAGATGGATAGGGCCATTTGTGGTCAAGGAAGTGTTTTCCCATGGAGCAGTGGAAATCGTTAACCCCAAAAATGGAAACGCATTTAAAGTCAATGGGCAACGTTTAAAGCCATTTTTGGAGAGGTTCGAACCAGAATCAGAGACCATCCAACTGGATGATCCTGATTATTCTTCTTGAAAATTTGAGAACCCTATGTGTTGTATAATAGTTTTATTTTCTTTGTGTGTTTCTCTATTTCTGTCTTCTTTTTGTTCTTTTTTCTGTCTTTTTGTTGGCTATAGGATGAATCCACTGCATTTCCTACCACATTTACTCTACCATGGGGTCCATTTTCCAGGAACCTCAGAACAGAGGGAACAAGAAAGGCCAATTTTTACTCCGCTTTTCGGCTCATGCCCAGATTCCCCTAATGCGGCAATCGCTGATATGAACACTTGGGATTTGTTGTGTGCAGTTCGAGAAATTCTAGAAGACCTTCAAATCGATTCGGATGGAGAAGTCGTGGAGTACTTCGTGGATTATGCTGAAGGAGAAGACCTTTTTCCCCAGATTCTGAGCAGAATTGATTTTGCTTAAGTTCCCGTAGCCAATGAATAAGATTTTAGAAGACCAAGATCTTGCACCTTTAGATGAGAATAATCCAATTTGAGCAATAAATTGATGATTTTTGGAATAAATTCTTCCTACATGTGTGTTTGGTGGGTATTGTCCCTATTTAGGATGCTTGAATTCTTGCCTTTCTATCTTGATAGTGCATTCTTCAACAGTTGGGGGTGATTTAATAAAATTTTCTTTTAATCCTCTGATATTTGGATACCAATCGATTGGTATTATCACCAATCGATTGCTCTTTTATCACAATCGATTGCCAATTTTGGCAATCGATTGCCATCTTTCTCAGGCGTTGATGACTGTTTTGCTCCCTCTCTCTCATTTTGCTTCAAATCAAAAGAGATAGAGAGAGGGACTCCGGGCGATTTTGAGTGAGATGAAGAAAACTCACTCTCCTCATCTCCATTATTCATCATCACCTTCACCATCCCCATTTCCATTCCATCGTATCCCCACCACCATCGTCATCATCATCATCGTCATAACCACCACCGCCGCGGTATTCACAAGAGAAAGAGGGGAGAAATTTTGTCTGAGGATGAAGACGAAGACCCAGGGACGCCAGAGGCGGAGGGTCACGATACAGTTGTAATTGAGGAGGAGGAGGAGGACCCAGGGACGCCGACTACGGTAGAGGGTCAGTATGAGTTGAGGAAGCGCGATCCCCCTACAGCCTCCACGTCTGCTCCGATATCCCTCCAGACCATTTACGATATTCTTCTAGAGGAGAGAGATGCGAGAGTGCGGTTGCATGGGATGGTTCGAGAGATGACTGCACAGCAGGAGTTGATGGCTGCTCAGATAGCCTCTGATCATGATTTCGTTCACTCGAGACTTGAGCAACTAGGTAGTCAAATAGAGCAGATTTTGATGCTGTTAGGGATTGAGCAATCTTTACGTTCATCTGTACCACCTCCATCGATGGCTCCAGCCTCTACGTCAGCTCCACCAGAGAGAGATATTTTAGGGACGCCCACACCGCCACCACCGACAGCTACTGCTTCCCCGCCAGCTGTAAGTGATCCGGTAGCTGTCGTTCAGACTGAGACGGCTGCTGAGGTTGGCAGTGAGGGAGCAGATGCTCTAGTTGACGGTGCGCCCACGCTATCTAGTGACCCTACTATTGAGCCATAAGAGGGAGTTTTGGTGCACATGAGAGTGTGTGGTTATTTCATATCTGGTAATTTCTCTTGTGTCACTATTTTTGTGGATACTTTGGATTGGTTTACTACTTTTAGTTCTATGACTGTGGATATTTTATAGTTTGGTTGGATATTTTGAGCTGGATGATGATTTTTGGTTTTCAATCTGTACATGGACTCTATTGGACTTTTGATATTACTATACAGATAATTCTGTTTGCTCATGGATTATGTTTCTATTGTCTATGCTTTCGATTATCATCCATGTATCTTTGATCTTAGTTGTTTGTGGAGATTGGTATATTGAACCAGGTGAATTCTCAAATGTGTACTGAAATGCGTGAATCAGGTGATATCTTCTTTTACTTGAAATACTTCCATTGTGGACGATGTCAATTTCAGTTGGGGGTAGGAAGTAGATATCCACCTGTGTTTTCTTGATTTTAAAATACACACCTGTTTAATATTAGAATTTCCCATGCGTTTCCTTGTTTATTTTGTCTTCTTTCCTTTTAAAAAAAAAATTAGAGACTGTTGTTAAGCTTCAAACCTTCAAAACCTTGTTCCTCCTAGCTAATATCATTGTGCAATGATGCATTCATATCTTTCTTGTCATAGTATGGACTTCGATTACATGTTACTTTGTCGCTAATCTTGTTTTACGTCCATAGCATGAATATATCCTGAAAACATTTACACGAGTTGACAATTACGAGAGAATCTTTGAATTCGAGTGAAATATGATTGTCATGTGATTGGATTAATAGTAAAACTTTAAACCCTAGCAAGATTCGAGCCATTCTTTTATTCTGAGGGTCAATCACAAAAACTCATGTCAATTCTTGTAAAGCGGTATTATCTCGTTGAGAGTCTCATTCTTGTTTTATTTGGCTGATGCTTCAGGAGAATGTTCAGGATCTACTAATTTAAAATTCATGAAATACTCGAGATAAGTTGAATTGTTTAGAAGATGATTTAGGCCATCGAGTTCTCACTTCGTCACCTGAGAAAATCTAAATTCCCATTTGCTTATCATCAATACCTCTATCTAAAATCACATATTCTTAGTCAAGCATGTGACGGTTGAATATTCAAAAAAAAAAAAAATAAGAAAAAGAAAAAAAAAAAAAAAAAAGAGAAGTAGAAATGAAGAAATAAAGGAAATTGGAGATTGGATAATAGAAATGTGAAGAGAAAGTAATATTGCCATGCCACATGCTTGAACTCATTATCATATTTCACCATCCTTAACTTTCTCCTAATTCTGTCACAAGTCCTAAAGATTCTAGACAATTTTAACAAATCTCGAGTACAAAATGAATTTTCCACAGTAGATCGCTCCTGAAGTAATTGGTATTCCATTCATGAGACTCATGCACCTCAAAATAAGCGTTTTTCAGTGTCTAGTATGTAAACATGCTTGATTGCCTTTACATTTACTCATTTGAGCTTCGTACGATATATATGAGCGCATAATTTTTGCGCCAGTTTCAGAGTGATTTTATCTTGAGTGTAAAACGTGTGAGAATTGAGTTGAAACTATGAAATCCTGAACATGTCAATCCAAATAATTTCTAGATAAAGATTTCAATCGTAGTTGTTAACTCCACACACACACAAGGATGTATAAAGGTCGTGGATGTAGTTTTGACTTGAATAGTTACTTTGTAACATGATGTTTATTTTCATAGCATGATAAAGGAAGTTATGTCCTTGTTAAGCGGAATTTTTAGCGTAAAGGAGAAGTCGAGATTCTTGGATAAGTTTAGAAAGCTTGACACTTGATTTTTGTGGGTATTTTCTCTGAAGACCCTCACGAGACACAACTCGTCCACTAGGGTAAACCTAGAGGTTCAAAGGCATGTTGCACATGCTAACTGCAACCGTGATTCCTGCGAAAGTGAGTTAGGTTCTTCTTTCTTTTGTTGCTCAATAAAAACTGTTACGTTGGTTATTCTTCATTTTAACTTGATCTAATTCCGCTTTTTTGCTAGAGACTAGCAACACGCTAGTTGGGGGTCGTGATGAGGGCTGATATTTGTAGAATATTGGTCCGATAAAGAGGATAATTGGATGAACTTAACCCCATCTCTTTAATGTCACCTGCATTTTTTTCTTAACTTATCTTTTTACACAATGATGTGTTTTCGTGGTATGTTGCTATGTTTTGTCTCTCAAATGCAGGTCTCGAAAGTTGAATGAATAAAAGTTTAAAGGGATAGATCAAGGAACAAGAGAACATCTCAAAGATGAAGTTAAGTCCCAATCGATTGCCTTCATACCAATCAATTGGCATTCATCCAGAACCAATCGATTGGAAATGATAGCAATCGATTGGTATTTTCACCAATCGATTGGGTTCAGTTACCAATCGATTGGTAAAAACTGGAGGTCAAACTTCTTTAATGGAACAGAATCTCAGCAAATCAGTGGTAATGACGGCGACCAACCGTTACAGAATGAACCTAGACGCCTTTAGCTCGTGGACATCACACTATAAATAGAGGGGAGCAA
This sequence comes from Hydrangea macrophylla, assembly GCA_033977485.1. Taxonomy (NCBI): domain Eukaryota; kingdom Viridiplantae; phylum Streptophyta; class Magnoliopsida; order Cornales; family Hydrangeaceae; genus Hydrangea; species Hydrangea macrophylla. The sequence continues at coordinate 19,452,503 of CM066989.1, forward strand.
GAGGGGTCAAGGGTTGGGCTCATTGTGTACTTGTTTTGTAGGATTTCACCATTGTTGTTAGTTTTAAACAAGTTCAAGTCAGAAGATTTTATATTTTGAATTCAATTTGAAGTTCAGGTTTATTCCTTGCTGCTTGTTGGTTTAGAAATTGTTTGATTGTAAATCTCATTATAGTTTTAGTTTGATTTCGAAATTTCTATTTCATAAGTTTCATCCATGTTAAAGTATGATTCTATATTTCAGTTTATCTATATCCATGCAGTCACAAATATGCTAGCTTAAAAGTTCTGGTTGGGAATAATGTGAAGAAACGTTGTTCCCAGCCACTATCATGATTCTGTTTGAGAATCAATGGCAATCGATTGGAAACAGACCCAATCGATTGCTATAGATTCCAAGCCAATCGACTGGTACTTTTACCAATCGATTGGGAGTCATATTATACCAATCGATTGCTATCAATAGCAATCAATTGGCATGCCTATGATTTAGGTAGATTCTTTTTAGTATTCCATTAACTTTTACTTCAGAAACTAAGTCCAAATTGATCTTGTTAAGTTCAAATTGAAAACTGATTTTGGAATAAAAGCTCTTTTGGCCAATTAGCACAATGAACATGTGGACGAACATATTGAATATCCTATACTCAATTTGTTAGTTATAGTTCAAAGTTTTAATTAGCTCTTATTTCAGGTCTTCATAGTAAGCAAAGGAATTTAAATTACTAGTTATGTAATATTAACATTCTTAGTAACTAGGATTGCCCTTCGTGAAATAAGGAATACTAGAAAGATGAAGCCCCAGTTGTGCATTAACGCTAAGTCATGATAGTGGTTGGTGCAATGTAGACTCACATGTTCCCAACACCTTTTTCATATTTATAAAAACACATTGTTTAATTCTGTCTGATTTAATTATTATTTAGTTCTATTTATTTAAATTGTAATTTTGAATTCAGTAGGATCGTTAGAACCTCCACTCTTCAAGTAATCATCTTTTATTTTCTTTAGGACTCAATCTAGGTTTCTTACCCCCCATCTCCGTCCCTTGGGAATACGACTCGGTCTTACCGGTTATTACTCGACACGACCGTCTATGCTTGGACGTACTCTTAAGAGATCACACAATTCTAGTCGTGTCAAGGTGCTCAGAACTAAAGTCATTCCTCTAGTTATGGTGTTATGGCGTAATCATTCAGTAAAGGAGGCCACTTGGGAGCGTGAAGACGAGATACGAGAGAAATATCCTCACCTATTTGATTCTTGAGATAAGAAAAGTTTGGGGACAAATTTTCTAAAAGGGAGGGAGAGATGTAATACCCGTACCCAGAAAATTGAAGTAATATTTATTTTTCATGCATTAATTAGTATAATTTATTAAATGTGATATTTAGGTAAGTTCCAGTTACCCCGATGTGATAAGTGCTTTGATAAGGACATAGTTGGACAGATGTGAAATGGGACCCACGGGAGGTCCAGATTAGATAAATTGCATTTAGTTGCATTTATGTGATTAAATGAATAATTGTGTAATTGTTTTGAATATTTATTGCTAGTTATGACCTTTTGTGGTGCCAATTTGAGTACCCATGTGAGGGCGAATTGGAATATGGTTTATAATTAGTAGGCTAATTAGCAACTTCATAAAATATTTGGGACCACTTTTGGGACTTATACGTGCCATATACACATACTCACTTAGATATTGGGTAGTTAATATAATTATCAGGGGGTTTCATAATAGGCTTTAGAAACTTATGGGAATGTAAATAAAAATATGATAAAATTATAACATATCCTTTAGTATATAAAGATATGTTAGTTGGCTAGTATAAAAAAAATCAAAACAACTTACAGAGAGCAGAGGTTCAACGAGAAGGAAAGAAAAATAAAGGGTTTCGTGCCATTTTGTCGCTGTAGCTTCGCTGTACGACCTCTATTTCGCGAACCGAAGCCATATTCGGACTCATGAAGGTAAGAGGAATATTTCTATATCTTTCTTTTTCGGTTTTGGTAATATTTTTCTGCGACCTATTTTTAGGGGTGATACATATATGTGATATATATAAATGTAGGAATATCATTGGGAATACCTAGAGCTAGTTTTGCGAAGGAATTTGGAAATTCTAGATTTATTTAGACTTATTCGTGAGGTGAGTGTCCTAATCTCAAAATTGGATATTTAATGTCTTTTAATTGTTATTAAATACTTAAAATGCTTAATTTATGATTAAGTGGAAAAGCATATGATTATTTATTAATTAACATGTCCAAAATAATGAAATTGTCATGTTGACATGTTGAGTTGTTTATATGTTTATTTGGGTCAAAGGGTCTCAAGTGATAATCACCATTAGTTAGCCCATATATAAGGGACAAAGGGATGATGAAATCCTCAGAGAAAAGGGGATAGTGGTGACGACAACAACGAATTGACTACAGTCACTAATAAATAAGTGTGATTTCGCTATATGCGACGGAAAAAGTGAGAATGACCCGGAATCAGGGGTCCAGAATGATGGTGATTGATTACTTGACACGCCTGTGACCATTTACTGTTGTGAATGCTTAATTGGTGTTATGAATCATTAAATACTCCAATTGCATGATTAGTACCACGTACTCACTGAGCGTAAGCTTATTCAATTTTGTGGCTAATGACCACGCAGGTTCGGACGAACATCACAGTGAGAGGAGTTGAACTGTGGGGATTCTAGGACAGCTCGAGATTAATGGTTAATGTTTAATATGTTCATATGTAAATGAGTTTAGACGAGTAATTATATTCCTAGTGCTTGGATTTTTGGAGATAAGTTTATGTTTTGGTTTATATTAAATCATTGTAATATGAACTGTGGATTGAAGTTTTGAAAGTATTTTCAAGTGTTTTGGTGATATTTTAAATTTTTGTTTAACAGGGTGAATGGTGCTGTAATAGGGGAAACTCTGTTCAAGTACCATTCCACGATTTTAAAACTTTATTCTTGTTTTATTGTTTAGTTAGTAGCTAGAAAATAGGAAATCCGCAGCTATATTTCTAGTCTGACGACTTTTACGAAAACAGACATAACTCTTTCTAGAAAATTCGGATTCGTGCACCCTTTTTTGCGTTGGAAACGAGACTCGAGGGCTATCTTTTGATATAAAATTTGACTATATTTTCTTAATGACTATTTTACCCTTGGGCCGGTTTAACCTAACGAATTCCTTTTACTATGTTTAATTCTTATTTTATTGCTATTAAGAGGCATTTTATTTGGGTAATTCTTTGTTACACGTGTCCTAGCCTGCTAGGGCGGGTTGGGGTGTGACAATTTGATTTTTGTGTTTTATGAAAATTTTTTTAGTTGATGTGTGAATGGATTATTGGGAAAGTTGGACTGGTAGATTATCGGTTAGAATTACCACAAGAATTGGCTAATGTACACGATATATTCCATATATGAATATTAAGAAGATGTGTATCGGATACTAAGAAAATGATTATTCCAGAGCCGCTGGAAGTCAGGGAAGACTTGACATATATCGAGCATCTAGTCAAGATTCTTGACAGAAAAGAACAATGCGAACGAAGACTATTTCTTTAGTCATGGTGCTGTGGCGAAATCACTATGTTGAGGAAGCCACGAGGGAAAGAGAAGATGAAATGAAAGAGAAGTATCCGTTCTTGTTCGAAAGTTGAGGTACTACGAGTTTGGGGACAAACTCCATTTTAAGGATGGGAGAGATATGACACCCGCTCCCGCGGTTTATATTTAATATAGAAATATAAGATACAGTCCCTCATAATGGGTCAAAGGAAAATTTAGTGTATTTGACTTTTTTATCTCTTAAATTCATCCTTAATTAATAAGATATACTAGAAATTAGTCCTTTTTCCCAAATAGCTGTATTTTTATGGACATAATTACCCTTCATTAAATACATACATATATGTGTATATACAAATAGCTTAAAATCAGGGATTTCAATTTGAAACCCAAACAAATCAAGATCTGTTTTTCTCTCTCATTATCTCACTCTTTGTCTCTCATGATCTCTCTCTCTTTCTCTCTCTCTCTCTCTCCTTCTCTCTCCTTCTCTTTCTCTCTCTCTCTCTCTCTCTCTCTCTCTCTCTCTCTTTCTCTCTACAAGTGCCTGTTTGCACTACAAGACAGAGGCCAACTTTTCCCATTTTCAATCATCTGATGCAAATATGCACTGGGTCGACAAGATTCACGAAAATCCCTTATTTTTTGGGATGGATTGTAGTGTAATGGCCTACTCATCATCACCATCATCATCCTCCTCCTTATCATCAGCATCATCAGATACTGTTCCTGTTCAGGACATGTCAACTTCAATGGCTTTCAATAGGGCCGGCTTTCAGATGTTGGTTGATCATCCTACTCCTTCCATCGGAATCCCAGGAGGACAATCATGGCCTTGAGATTTTTTTTCATGATCTTGTTGGAAGGACTCTCAACAACATCAAAGAAAAAAAATACTACCCTTTGTAAGTTGAAATATTTTTGCAGAAAAAGTCAAAGTTGTGTATATATATATTTATATATACATATGCCAAATGATAAGACAAAATATTGAGAGTTTCTCACCAAATTTATGTGTATTGTTGCTGCATTTTAGTGTTTAGACAGTTTGTGTGTGAATTTTCGACAGTGTGAGAAATTTCTCACAAAGTGTGGATTTTTACTTTTGAGTTTTGAAGGTGAGAAATTTGTTTTAATTTGGTTAGAAAAAAAGGTGAAAAATTTCTCACTGTAATAAATAAAAAGGTGAGAAATTTGTTTTATTTGGTGAGAAATTTCTCATCAAATAAGTTAAAAAAAAGTGAGAAATTTCTCACTATAATAGATAAAATTTCTTTGTTAATTCTCTCTCTCTATATATATATACATATATATATATAACAAATCAGGGTTTTGAATTTAATAGATACGGATAAATTTCTCACTATAATAGATACGGATACAATAAATGACTGAAATCTAAAGGACCCTATTTAATATTGCTTTAGCATGCATAATCACGAGTTAATATTAATTAGAGTGTTATGTGACACTTATTGGAGGTGGGTTTAACCCACTAAATAATTTTTGGGTGTCCAGTTAAGAATCCAATTGTGGCCAGTATGGCAGTCCAAAGTTGAGAAATGTGTTGGTGGGTCCCAGTTAAGGTGGGACAGTAATATATAGAATGCCATATGTGCCTAAATGTTTATTAAGGCTTAAATGATTTAATATTTTATTGTTAATAATATCATGTTATTAGGTGGTGACCACTTTTGGGGTCAATTAGGGGTACCTTTGTGAGCACGAATTGAACACGTTACATAATTAATAGGCTAATTAGCAACTTTATATAATTATATGGGACCACTTATAGGACCCATGCGAGACATAGAAAAATACTCATTTAAGTTTGGGATAGTTTTAATACAGTTTAATAAGTAGTAGGGGCGTAATTGCAAAATTGGCAAACTAGTGGGAGTTTCATAATAAAAATGGAAACTTATATAATCAAGTCACGTTGGAGATGAGTCATTATCTCTTTCATTTAGTTTAGATACAGTGCAGAGATATACGAGATACGTACATCGACGGAACGAAGACAGACTTCTTGATGTCGATTGACGTGCCTAACGACGTCGATTTTCAGAACAAGTTACATATTCGGACTCCTGGAGGTGAGTCTAACCAGTTGGTACCAATTTTATTGAGTTCTGTGACAGTTTTTTCGGGTTTAAGCTAATAACTTATAATTTATGTATAGGATTTATACCTAGTTCATAGTAGGACTCTAATATTGTGATTAGGAGCGAAACCTAAGAGGTGAGTGATATTAATTTTGATATTTAGATGATTTCCATGTTGGATTCAATTGTGATGTCAAGGCATGCCTAATTAGCTTAATTTAACTTACTTAGTTTATTATTAGGCAAAATTCATGTGGTTAAATTATGCCCAATTTAATTGTGGAAGCACAATGTGATGTTTAAATGAGCATGTTGAGTTGTGTATTTGGGTCAATGGAATTACTAGTTTTACACCACAATAAGGTAATCATTGTGTCGCCAGAGGCCTATGGGACCACACGTGTGAGGGCGTGGGTCATGACTTGTCACGTGGGCTTGGGGAGTGGACCCGCGGGCTAACCGGTAGTGGTGGGAGTGAACTAGTAATTGCCGGAGACTATAATTTTTTGTAATATGTTGCCGGAGACTATAGCTTATAAATTATAATGGTTATTGAATAACCATTGTAGGTGATCGCAGTGAGGAATCGGGAAGTGAGCCAGATACTATCTTGTGATTTTTGGGAGTTGAAGTGGCTTTACTTATAGTTACCTGCTTTTAGAGTAAATTTGATAAATGGTTGTAAACAATTTAAATTTGGGTTGTTTATGTTGTAATATGTTAATTTCAACTTAGGGTTGAGTCTATGTTTTGTGTAGTTCTTGTAATCAAACTAGAAAGTTGTGTAATAGTTGGGATTGTGTTTTATAATAGTGTTTTTATAATTAGTGTTATTGGAATGGGACGTTTGAACTTGGAGATTTATTCGTTGGGTTGGTTGTAAATGGTTACATTTGGTACTTCTCTTAAAGTATTCAAAAATTCTTGCTTGAACTTGGGAGCTCATGTTTGTGACTTTGGTTGATTCCAAATGATTTAAAGTTTTAGTGTTGAATTCAACTTGATATTTGGTATTGTTATATGGGAATTCACTACTTGCAAAAATCAGGGTTTTTGGCTGACTGCAAAGATAGGGTTTTGCCTTTTGTTAGTTGAGCTTCTTTCGTTTAAGCTTATTTTAAACTTATTTTGGAACTTTAATTATTGGTGAAAGGCCTTGGTGGCATGCCACATTTCCTAGAATTGTTTGGGCGATTTTGGGGCGTGACAGCTATTCATGTATTGTCACGCCCTGACGTAGCATAAATATGGAAAGCATTTAATTTCCTTTATGGGCCCGTAAGTCGCGACAGTTTGAAGGATCGATTCCGTCCCAAACGTCGAACAGCATATTAATATAAATCAGAGTAGAGCAATCAAGGCGTACAAAATTTTTCTAACTTATTACATATTACCGTTCTGGGTCAGCTAAGGCACAAGCCGCCTTAAAACAAAACAATATCTATTGTCTATTACAAAATTCAGTTATAACTTAAAACATATAAAAGTAAATTCTCTATCCAGCAGTGTTTCTCAATTTGCGTAGTCGTACGGCCCAGCAATATCATAACCTGAAAAGCCTAAACACGAATGTCCAGGACGCATTAACGTCGTCAGCTTCAAGAAGCTGGTGAGTATTAAAAACATATGCCCGAATGTAAAACATACTCATTTACTATTTTTCATTTTTCCATTAATCAACAGGTGGATATTAAAATAAAGAGTTCATTTTTAGAAAACAACCACAATATCATTTGAAAGCTTTAATTCATATATATGTGACCGTGTATGAAAAGCAATGCACCATCTCATCTTACCGACTCTTTTCTCTCGACAAACACAACAACCCACTATCTCACACCAGTATCTTTGAAACACTAAGATAGCCACACTTTAGTACAGGGGTGCCAGGGAATGTCCAAGTTTGCCTCACACTTTAGCACGGGGTGCCAGGGAATGTCCAATGCCTCACACTTTAGTACCTAATCCACCTCTCAAATACATCACACAGTATCCAGACTCGGGTACCAGGGAGTGTCCGTAGGCCACACTTTAGCACTATCATGGGTGCAAGGGAATGTCCAAGTTCGGCTTCACACACTATAGCGCTACCATGGGCATCAGGGAATGTCCAGTTTTACCACCGTCGCATTTCAAAGATACTCTAGCCGCAATCTCAACACGTCACACTTTGGTACACAACTACTAGGGAGTGTCCACACAATCTCAATCACATACTCTTTTCCACACTGACCACCACTCACCGTGCATGTACAATTGACTCTACATGAATGATATGTGACTTAATACACAAATATAAAGTACTGGAAATGATAACCATGGATATACGAGAAAAAGTCAAATCTTATATGAAATAACCATGAATTCATCAAAAAATTACTTTAATTCGCTTTTACAGCTACTAGTAAACAAGCAGGTTCACTTTGAAGCAATGCCCTTAAAAATGAGTTATAATTTTTATGGATGAATTGCATATCAAATGAAAGGTCTTTGAGTCTAGTTTCCAACGCTTCAAACGGTGCGCATTTTCGAGTTTTCTAGAGGAAGTTATGACCGTTTTAGTAAAAGTCGTCAGTGCTGAAACATGCCAATCGATTGGATGACATGTCAATCGATTGGATATGTTTCCAATCAATTGAAACTTCATCTTCTTCCACAGTTTCAAAATTAAAAGCTACTTTTTACCTATTTCTGAATTCTGCTTCAAACAGGACATGTAATATATGGATTTCTTCGTTTTTTCGCAAGGATTACAAATACGTGATCGGTTTTAACTAATTTCAATCGTAGCTCTCGGATTTCACATAAAACTGAGAGGTGACAAAACTTTAAATCAATGATACGTCGCGATACGGATGAATTAAGCCGTAGTATTCGAACCATAGCTTATTGGGACTAAGATCTTTCATTCCCAATTCACGGAACCGATTTTGGTTAACTTTTCTAAAACTCCAATTTTCAAAGCTTCAATGGTGATTTCTTGTATATACAATACACCTCTATATATATTGAAATATACATATATAAACATTGAGAGTGAGTTTATAATACTCACAGAGGGATTAGGACAACAATTTGATGCCGGGATTTCTGTCGTGAATTCCGTCGTCTAAGAATTTCAACCCATTCTTGATGTTGATACAAGTATTATATATAACTATATATCTGTGTGAGTTTATATATATACTGATTATGTATGTGTGTGTGTCTATATCTTGAGAGGACAAGAGAGATCTGAGAGAATTTGAGAGAGGCAATGAGTGATATGAGAGTTGAGAGGTATATACATATATATAAACTCACTGTTGTGGCCTCCAAGCAATTGGGGGAAAATTGCCCGGTGTGGTTGAGCTCACGTGCTCCCACACCCAAGACGCGGTGAAGGCGCAGTTTTAAAATAAAAACTGGTATTATCCGGTTGAAATAAAAATACAGAAAGTTATGATAACGTAGGAATTAAATTCCCAGTTGTTTAAAAAGTATAGATAGAGTTTTCAAATCTATAGAAAGAGTTTTCTATATTTGTGGAAATTATGTTTTGACCCCAAATAAAAATTCTTAATAAAATAAAGCAAGTAATACCAATTAAAATTATGAAAATCACATTTAATAATTAAATGAAAATACAGGTTGTTACATCCTTACTCCCTTAAACAGGATTTTGTCCCTGAAATCTAGACTAACTAGTCCTGAAACAACTCGGGGTATCTAATCCTCATGTCTGACTATAACTCCCACGACGCTTCTCCCTCATCATGATGCCTCCACTAAACCTTAACCAAAGGAACGTGTCTTCTCCTCAACCTCTTGATACTCTGGTCAAGAATCCTCACGGGTCTATCCTTATAAACAACACTTTGACTAGTCTCAATGTCATCAAAATTCACCATAAATATAAGCATCAGCACCATTGTGGTCCCTTCGAGGCTCTCCAAAAGTGCAGTCTCTTCGCCACCGAATTCCAAATCTTTTAGGCGCCGATCAAAATAACTTTTATACCAACTTTGAGCGGTACTCGTCCGTTCCTTAACCAAGGAAATCTTCTCGTTGGTTTCTCTAACCAAATTTGGTCCCAACAATTCTGTATCTCCGCCTCAGCCCAGCACAACGGAGAACGAGATGGTCGTCCGTACAATGCTTCGAATGGAGGCATTCCGATACTCGTGTGATAGCTGTTGTTATAGGCAAATTCAACCAAAGGCAAGTGTGTCTCCCAAGATTCTTCAAAATTGATAACACAAGCCCTAAGCATATCCTCCATGATCTGATTAACACGCTCGGCCTGCCTAACTGTCTGAGGGTGAAAGGCAGTACTCATCTTGAGCGAGGTTCCCATAGCTTCTTGCAGACTTTCCCAGAATCCAGAAGTGAAACGTGCATCGTGGTCTGACACAATTGATACAGGTGCATCGTGAAGTTTCACAACTTGTTGTATGTACATCCAACTCATCTTTTCTACCGGGTATGTCATACTATAAGCAATGAAATGAGCCGACTTAGTCAATCGATCAACAATTACCCAAATAGTGTCATGATTCTACTGTGATCGAGGCAATCCCACTACAAAATCCATGGTAATGTGCTCTCACTTCCAACCTGGAACAGATAAGGGTTGTAACAATCCCAGGGGTTTTTGGTGTTCGGCTTTGACTTGTTGACACGTCAAACACTTGGATACAAATTCAGCCATATCCTTCTTCATACCTTTCCACCAGAAATTTCTCTTCAAATCCTTGTACATTTTCGTTCCTCCTGGGTGAACTGTATATCTTGACTTATGTGCTTCTTCCAGGATATCCTTTCTTAGCTCTCCATCACCTAGCACACATCATCTATCTCTGCACCGATATCCTCCATCAATTCCTACCTTCCATTCTGTCGGATCTTTCTCTGACATCTTCGCAAACCATGCTTGAAACTTCTCATCTTCTTTCTGAGCTCCAATAATGCGATCGATAAGAACATGCTGTAGGATAAGACATCCAAAAAGTTGTCGTTCTTCTTCAACACTCTGTACATCAAACTCCGCTAACGTCTCCAATGCTCGCCATTCTCTAACCATTAAGGAGGCGATCGTCTCACGAGTCTGTCGACTCAAAGCATCAGCAACCACATTAGCTTTACCAGGGTGGTACTCTAACGTGAAGTCGTAATCTTTGATCAGCTCCATCCATCTGTGTTGTCTCATGTTCAACTCTTTCTGTGTGAACAAGTAATTCAGACTCTTGTGATCAGAGAATAAATCAAACTTCTCACCGCAGAGGTAGTGTCTCAAAATCTTGAGTGCAAAAACTATTGCCGCCAACTCCAAATCATGAATGGGATAGTTCAACTCATTCGGCTTCAACTGTCAGGATCCATAGGCGATAACTCTACCATCTTGCACAAGTACACACCCTAGCCCTTGATATGACGCGTCACTAAAGATAGTGAACTTCTCATCAGGCTTGGGTATAGCTAGTACCGGTGCGGTAGTGAGTCTCTCTTTCAACTCTAGAAAAGCCCGCTCATGCTTCTCGACCCATTCAAATTTCAAATTCTTCTTCGTCAACCCAGTCAATGGTGCAGTTATTTGAGAGAATCCCTCAACAAATCTTTTGTAATAGCCTGCGAGTCCAAGGAAACTCCGAACCTCTGTAGGGTTGCTCGGCCTAACCCAGTTTGACACAGCATCGGTCTTGGACGAATCCACTGAAATTCCTTGAGATGACACCTTGTGTCCTAAAATTGTAACGTCTTGTAACCAGAACTCACACTTACTGAACTTGGCATACAAGTGGTGGTCCTTAAGCGTCTGCATCGTAATCCGTAGATGTCGTTCGTGTTCTTCTACTGATTTAGAATAGATCAAAATATCATCTATAAAGACGATGACAAACTGATCCAAATAAGGCTTGAACACCCTGTTCATCAGATCCATAAACACTACCAGGGCGTTCGTCATTCCAAACGGCATCACCAAAAATTCATAATGACCATATCGGGTTCTGAACACAGTCTTAGGTATATCTTCTTTCCGTACCCTCAACTGGTGATATCCCGACTGTAGGTGTATCTTGGAAAATGTCTTCGCTCCTTGTAGTAGATCAAACAAGTCGTCGATCCGAGGTCAGGGATACTTATTCTTGATAGTCACGCAATTCAGTTCTCGGTAGTCAATACACAGCCTGAGCGTTCCGTCCTTCTTCTTTATGAATAGTACCGGTGCTCCCCAAGGCAATGTACTTGGACGTACAAAACCTAGGTTCTCAAGCTCTTGAACTTGTTCCTTGAATTCCAACAGTTCGGTGGGGGCCATTCTGTAGGGGACCTTGGTGATTAGAACAGTACCTGGTATAAGCTCAATACAGAACTCTATACCTCTCTCGGACGGTAAACCAAAAACATCTTGAAATACTTCTTCGAAGTCCTTGACTACAGGTATAGACGACGCTGTCATCTCTGTACTGACGACTTCGATGTTTGCTAAACATTTGGTGAGGAACATATATCCCGAAGGGTTACATTGAAAATCAAAGGGTCGATTCTCATTGTCGTGGAATGTGATTCTCTTCCTCGCACAATCTAACTTCACTTGATTCTGAGAGAGCCAATCCATTCCTAGGATTATGTCAAACTCCTTCATCGATAGAACGATCAACCTTGCAGGGATTTCACGGTCTCCTAGCCGTAAAGGACAATCCTTGCACATGTGTCCTAAGCTGACTGCAGCTCCTAATGGTGAAGTAGCCCTCAAAACTTTCTCTAAACGATGAGGTAAGATACCCAATCTCCGAATCGTACTAACAGATATGAATGAAAGAGCAGCACCCGTATCAAATAACACTTTAACATGGGAGTTAAACAGAGTTAATGTACCTTCCACTACTTGTTGATCAGGTTGAGCTTCTTCATAACTCCCCTTTTCATAAACAGTTTCATCATATTCAGCGACATCAGGAATAACAGCATTCAAACGAGTCTGACCCTATTGACCATACGTCACTCTTGTAGGAGTAGTGCAGTACTTGCTAATGTGATCAGGTCCACCCCAGCTATGGCAGACTATATTCTGATGAGCGATGCGCTTAGGTGTCTTGCAGTCTTGAGCCAAATGATCAAGGGTGCCACAGTTAAAGCATTGCGTTATCCTCTTGGGTAAAGCACATCTTTTGGAAAAATGTCCAGGCATCTGGCAGTTAAAACAGACTTGAGGTTTGGTTTTCCATTTCTTCTTCTCCACTTTTGGTGCACACCTTTTCTTAGGAAGGTGGCGCAGACTGCCGTGTTCCATCCATTGAGTCTCACTATAATCATACCAAATGTGACCTGGTAGGTTGCAATTAGCAAAGAGGCAGCTTGATCTGCTTGTACCCTTGCCCTCAACTGGAGTCACCATCTCTTGGAATTTTCTCTTGCCTTGTTGTAGCTCGGATGGTTTTGCAAGGAAACTCTCGTACAGACAATCTCCTAACTGACCTAAGGTGACAATATCTCCTAGCTCCCATAAGCTCAGAATAAGTGACTCGACCAAGCCGGTGGGATCGACTTCTGGGGATAACAGCCGGGATAGTCCGTTCGATTGGTTCTTGGCTGCCTGGGATGACTCGGCCATCTATACTCCTATACACAGGTCCAGCCTAACGTGTTAATATTACTATAATAAACTCGTACTATCACAGAAGTATACAATAAAATCCAAATATACATAATATAATTCAAGCATACATAATATATCAAACACGTATTCGAACTAGGGCTGTCTAATAGCAAAAGGGATCGTATTCTTATTCTTATTCTCCCTCCAAACTCTGGGCTGTAGGCTATGCTGACTGTTCTGAGATTTAACTCAAGAAGTTCGTCAGTATCTAAGCTACCCAAGCGGGCTATGGCTTACCTCAACTTCCCAGAAACTGGACTACTATCAGTCTATATGGAATTCATATGTCATAACCAACTTGGCTAATTTCTAAATGGATACGTCCAAGGATGTTTGGCGACTGCTAACATTATTGTTGATGAGACAAAACATTTATAATTGTCTCTACGATGAAACCAACCAAGATATTCGAGTTCTGAACTAAGGACAATCAGTGTTAACTAACTAAAAATGGGAACCTGGTTGTTCGGTAAACCTAAGTTTGGTAATCAGACTCGACTTAACTTGATTGTATAGCTTAGTAAAAACTCCACGTTAATCTATGTCACTAATCTGTGGCATGAATAACCGAGCCTGGTTAAACTAGATAACCTGGCTCTGATACCACTAAATCCTGCCACGCCCCGACGTAGCATAAATATGGAAAGCATTTAATTTCCTTTATGGGCCCATAGGTCGCGACAGTTTGAAGGATCGATTCCGTCCCAAACGTCGAACAGCATATTGATATAAATCAGAGTAGAGCAATCAAGGCTTACAAAATTTTTCTAACTTATTACATATTACCGTTCTGGGTCAGCTAAGGCACAAGCCGCCTTAAAACAAAACAATATCTATTGTCTATTACAAAATTTAGTTATAACTTAAAACATATAAAAGTAAATTCTCTATCCAGCAGTGTTTCTCAATTTGTGTAGTCGTACGGCCCAGCAATATCATAACCTGAAAAGCCGGAACACGAATGTCCAGGATGCATCAACGTCATCAACTTCAAAAAGCTGATGAGTATTAAAAACATATGCCCGAATGTAAAACATACTCATTTAGTATTTTTCATTTTTCCATTAATCAACAGGTGGATATTAAAGTAAAGAGTTCATTTTTAGAAAACAACCACAATATCATTTGAAAGCTTTAATTCACATATATGTGACTGTGTATGAAAAACAATGCACCATCTCATCTTACCGACTCTTTTTTCTCGACAAACACAACCCACTATCTCACACCAGTATCTTTGAAATGCTAAGATAGCCACACTTTAGCACAGGGGTGCCAGGGAATGTCCAAGTTTGCCTCACACTTTAGCACGGGGTGCCAGGGAATGTCCAATGCCTCACACTTTAGTACTTAATTCGCCTCGCAAATACATCACACAGTATCCAGACTCGGGTACCAGGGAGTGTCCGTAGGCCACACTTTAGCACTACCATGGGTGCCAGGGAATGTCCAAGTTCGGCTTCACACACTTTAGCGCTACCATGGGCGTCAGGGAATGTCCAATTGTGGATATCACAATTTTTCTTACCCACAGCTTTTTCTTTTAAAATTCATTTTAAATTTCAAATTCAAAACAAATGAGTCGCCACTTAATTTTTAGAAGGAAAAATTAAGAAACCGTTTTTAAAGCAAACTGATCTTTGCGAAACCAAAGATTAACTAGGTCCGGGGATTATGGAATGAGAAGGGAAGGAGCCCATCGGACTAAAACATCACTTCTCATCCTATCTCGCGATAGGCCTCTACTTAACATCCTTTTAATTGAATTACTAATCTAAGAATGCCCTCAACTAATACATAGATATACGTATACATTACACAAACATGTCAAAATGGTGTAAAATTATCAATTTACAAAATATCATTCAAAACCACGTAATTCAAGTAGCAAGCAATATGATATGCAATAAAGAACAAGAGAACTTACCCGGGATCCAGCCGCGAATATAAAACGTGCAATGCATGCGATTAAATAAAACCTAGGAAAAGAGTCTCTAATCCACATATATACATTTAAGGCAAAATCTTAATTCTAATGTGTCGCGCATAAAGGTCAAGAAAATAGATAAAATCAAGAAATTAAAATAAATTAAGAGGAGTTTAAGAAATCATACCTTAATAGCGCTACAAAACAAAGGGTTAGTCCACATGATATACAATATGTAAAGTTGGATCTTAAATAACAATCCTAGACTTCTAGCTTAAATCTATCAAATTAAATCTAAAGCAAACAAGTCCTAATTACAAGCATCAAGCCACATGGATGAATATGTTCATGAACAAGAATAATTTATGAAATAATCAGTGATTTAGATCACTTAAACTTTGAATTCAAGCTTAATTAATCATTATTAAAACATGGTTTGAGCTCTAGGTCATAGAAAAGTCATTTGGACCATTATTTACAAAGTTGGTCAAATCTGTCAAAAAATTCTGAAAATTGCAGAGAGCAGACCAGAACTTTAACAAAATAAAAAGCATGCTTCCCATGATTTGATCTTGATGAATTTTGGACACAAGATGCCTCTGTGAGTCTGGTTTCCAAATCAAAAAGAAAATCAAAGTTTCAACGGTTAGATCTTTGGGAAAAGGACAAACACCAGACATCACTCAGAGATGTACAACTCTCTGTCCAGAGATTTTGTTTGATTTTTTAAAAATAGTAAAAAGATCAGAATGCTTTGTTCTTTTTAGGCTAGCTTCCTAACATATTAATCTACTTAGAAAAAATTATTTTGGGTCACAAATACTTGATTAAGGTTCTGATTTGCTTATTTCAAAAGGGTGTTGCTGTTCTGAAACTCTGGACAGATTGTAGTGACTTCACAAAACTCATGACCAAACCACTTTAAACATGAAATCTCATTAAACAAAAATTATAGTGATAAAACACTGTGTTATTGACACTTACCCATTGGTTTCACTTGACTCCAACAGTTAGATTTTGAACTAAAAATCTTTGATCAAAATCGGTTTATGAATCCACTGTTTCATTGTCAATTAAGTTCAATTTTTATTTGTTAACCCCAACTATTAAACCATGAAGTTGGACTTAAACTAAATCATTTTCTCCTACCATTTGATGGTCATTGGAGGCTAAAGACCTTTATATTTGTAGATTTCAAATGAAGTATGAATTTGTTGGGTTTGTGCCCTCAAACCATTACTTTATATAGGAGACGTTGACATTTTAATATATGGATATCAGCTTTACATTTTGTTATGTATGTTTCTTTCATGAGATGATTGTTATCCTTAAGTATCATAGTAAGTAATGCGTGTATGTATGAGATACATACAAGTGAGATACGAATTGCTATTCTTTTTACTTAGAACATGTCACAGTGGATGATGAGACTAGGATATCTCATCAGGTTTACACTGTAGCATGATTAACTACCATTGGATGGAGTGATCAATCTCAATCACTAGAGTGTAACTCTTAGTTAATATGCTAGTGCTTATAGTGCATTGACGGACCTGAGCTTTCCTATTGACACTCAAGGCTGTCAATCAGTCGATAGGAACTCATAACTTGTGTAAGGTACGTGTTCTCGATCTTGAGACGATTATGAACACAGACTGTGGATATGACTACTTTGACTTACCAATCAGTGAGGTCTATAGAAGATCAACACCTGGGTATCTTGGGTATGTCATATTCATAGGGTTGTGAACATATATTGTCAAGACAGAATCTACCCTTTGTTTCAGAGTAAGCATTCCCTTGAGAATGTCACCAAGTCGATTACTAAGTACTGCAGTCTTGTTGATAAGAGTTATCAACATGTTTGGTAATCATGAGAGGTGAATGGGACTCAAGGAATACAAGAAGTAATCAATATTCAGGTTGACAGTAACAGTTATCCGACTACCTGAATATGATTACGAATGCTGAAGGTAGAGGGACATTTGTACAACACACAAGTCTAGTTATCGCTTCGGATATGTTCTTTTGCGTTGGAGTTCAGTTATCGTTTTATAGTGGAGTAAACGTTAACTGACCAGTTAGTTAGTTTGCTGATCAAAGAGTTTGGTCATGGTAATTAACAAATTGGTCTGAGCCAACAATAAAGAGCCTAGGAGGTCCGACTCTTAGCTCCGCCAGGATACTTGGAAAGACACATGAGGAAGTTGTCAAGACAAGTTCGATCGATTGAAGTATGTTCGATCGATTGAAGTTTTGGCAGTCTCGATCGATCGAGAATGGTTCGATCGATCGAACGTTCGATCGATCAAAGATCTTCGATCGCTCGAAGTCTAGGTCAGTTCTGGGAATCTATAAATAGGGCAGCTGCGTTCTGAAAAAGAAGTTCGTCGTTTTTAAACGTCAGAAGCTGCAGAAACTGTTTTAGAGCACCAAACCTTCTCCGTCCTCTCCATTAGGGTTCCCTCCAACCCTAGTCCTTCCTGCGAGCATCCATAGGAATCATAAGAGTGAAGGCCATCTAGTGGAAGCTACTGGAAGCCGAAGAAAATCAGAATTGGGTTCAAGACACTAAGGTATAACTCTTGTCCCCTCTTGTGCGCATCTATGGAATTAGCAAGTAGTAGATTCTGTGCTACCATTAAGTTTTTATAACTTGACTTTTCCGCTGCGTGTTTAAACTTTTAACTTAAACCGATTTTTCCATCAATTGGTATCAGAGCCACGCTCGTTTGGATCTATAGATGCGTTTTGGAACACTATTTTGATTTGCATGTTGTTTTTAGAACTGTTTTTGAAATTGTATCGTCACAGATCTGTTTCTGCAGTGTTATCGCAGCAGAGTACAAATCTGTGATTGCATGGGATGCAAGGCAGGTTCGATCAATCGAACATGTTTCGATCGATCGAACATCCTCTGTACTCGAGCGATCGAGCAGTCTTCGATCGATCGAAACCTTTTGGTGTTCGATCGATCGAGACAGATTCTTTGTCAGACTCTTTGTTTCACAGTTATAAGGTGTTTTAAAATTAAAAAGCTTTATTTTTAAAAGTATTCTGCAAATTTTTTAAATCATTCTATGAAACAGAAAGTTCAAGCGATTGAACAGAGTTCAATCGATCGAAGGTTCGAGCGATCGAAAGGTCTTCGATCGATCGAACTGTGACAGAGAAGTAAGATGCTGTTTTAAGTTCTAATTCAGTATGTAAAGAGTTTATATACTGTGTGAATCAATTAAGTGTTCCAATAGTTACATATATTTGTTATATATGTATGGATGCGTGTACGGCTAACCCTTTTGCAGCTACTTTAGTCACTATCTCCCATGGCACCAAGAATTTTAAATTTTGTATTTAAATTGTTTGAGATTGGTGCATGTTGTAATTTAAGTTTGGTTTGATTTTAAGGCATATGTAAAGGGCGCTGCGACTTCAATCCTACGAAAAGGAAAGTCGCACCGGTTTCCCTAGCCTTTTATTTTGTTGTTGCTATTTCTATTTCTAGATAAATTGTAAGCTTCGAAAGAAGCATAGGACAAATGTAATAGAATTAGAAAATCCATGAAGATGGAGCAAGGAGCCATTGTCCATGAAGATGGAGCTGGAGGCGATCAAACCAAAAAGGAGGTTCTATGGAGATAGAGCCATGGGAGATAGAGGCATCGTTTGGATGTCTTTATTTTCAATTTTAGTTTTTTGTTTTATGTGCTTGGTTGTGAGTGGCATTTAATTATATTGTTACTACTTGCATGCACGTAAAATAAGCTTTCTAAAATAAGATTCAAAAACTGTTTTAACGCATTAGTAAACATTGGATGTTTATGGGTAATGTATAAAAACAAATTTTTCTAAAAAGCAAAATCCTTAATTTACCAAATCTAGTGGGAGAGGGTCTTATTTATTGACACCCACGATCTTCCATTAACGGTTCACTGTAAGATGAGTAGTGCATTCTGTGTCACCTCGTCAGGGGTGATCATTCCATACGGAGGGTGCATTACTTATTGGTTACTAGATGTGAACTTCTTTTGATAGGATCAATCAGACGTGTTAGAGGGTGACCACCACACGGAGGCGCTACTTGAGACGGTTGTGATTGGATCTTAGTTAATGGTACACACTAGCTAAGCTATGGATAAGGGATCCCACACGGGGCATTGTTCAGAAACTTAGAGATCAAAAGGGATCGGGAGTCATAACTTGTTTTTGCAAGAGTTGCATAGCGGACAAGTCTTGATTAATCGAAAAATAGAAAATTGACCACCACACGGAGGCTTTATTCTTTTGTTTCGATATTCCGGCGACTTTGTTTTAAAATAAGAGTTTTAAGGATTCTTTAATTTCAAAACTGTCAAATTCTGATATCCATATTTATTTTGTTTGTTTGATTTTCAGTAATCATAATGTCTGGATCTGCATTTAGTCCACTTGCCACCATACTCACTCAAAATAAGTTAACTGGAAACAACTACACTGAATGGAAACGTAACCTTGACATCGTGTTAACTGCGGAGGATCACATATATGTCCTCACCACCCAATGCCCCGAAGAACCCGCGACAAATGCTTCGGCAGCTGCCAGACGTGAGTTCGACAAATGGAAGAAGTCGAATGGAATGGCTCGTTGCTATATTCTGGCCTCAATGGCTGGTGTGTTGCAACACCAATTCCAATCGAATGATTCTGCCAGTGACATTATCACATCCCTGAAAAAGATGTTTGGGGAGCATGGCAGGCCTGCCAGACAGGTAGCCATGCAAAAGATAATAAGTGCAAAGATGTCGGAAGGGACTCCAGTCAAGGAACATGTTTTAAAAATGATTGGTTATTTAAACGAGCCGGAGACCCTAGGTGCCAACATCGATGCACAAACCCAAGTTGATATGATCCTCAATTTGCTGTCACCTTCATTCGCTCAATTTAAACTTAACTATAATATGAATCAAATGAATTTTTCAATGAGCGAATTGATGAGTTCTCTTTTGGCAGCGGAAGGGGTGATCAAACCGGGGGTCAACGTTTTGAACATTGAGAAAAGCGCTTCCTCTTCCCGATCTACACTGAAAGGAAAGAAAGGAAGAAGAAGGCTGGTACTGGTGGTCCAAGTGTTGGACCGGTCCCTAAGATTGAAAAATCTAAGGGAAAAGGTAAGGGCAAAGGGAAGGTGGGTGGCCAAGGCAAAGGAAAGTGTTTCCAATGCGGAGAGAAGGGCAACTGGAAGAGGAACTGTCCAGAATTCTTAGCTACAAGAGTCCAAGGTATGATTGAATCACATGTGATTGAAGTAAGTTTTATTACGGATACTTCAAACACTTGGTGCATTGATTCTGGTGCGACTAATCATATCTGTAATTCATTGCAGGGGTTCAGATCAACCAGGAGGTGCAGTGATGGGAAAATCGTACTTACTCTAGATTCTAGCGCAACCGTTTCTGTGGTTGCTATAGGAGTCGTAGTTTTAGAATTTCTAGACAATAAAGTTTTGATTTTATCAGATGTACTTTACGTCCCTTCAATGAGACGTAATTTAATTTCAGTTTCTAATTTATCGAATAATGGTTATTCTTTTCATTTTGGAACTGAAGTTGTGATTAAAAGAAATAGTTCTTTTATATGTTCTGGTGTTAAATCAAATGGTTTGTATATGATTACTCCCAATATTTCTAAAGATTCTTGCTTGGAACTCAATAACTCAATGATAACTATACCATCTAAAAGAAAAGAACCTTCCACTAATCCAACAAGGCTTTGGCACATGAGGCTTGGCCATATCAATCTAAATAGGATTGGCAGACTAGTCAAAGAAGGGATCTTAAGCGATTTAGTTCTCGAACCAATGGAAGTCTGTGAGTCTTGTTTAGAGGGTAAGATGACCAAAAGGCCCTTTCCCGCAAAGGGCAATAGGACCAATGCATTGTTGGAATTAGTTCATACTGATGTGTGTGGACCAATAAATATTAGAGCAAGGGGTGGTTATAAGTATTTCATAACATTTACCGATGACCACTCTAGGTATGGATATGTGTACCTAATGCAGCACAAGTCTGAAGCCTTTGAAAAGTTCAAAGAGTTTAGGGCTGAAGTGGAGAAGTAATTGGGCTCACATATCAAAGCCATTCGATCTGATCGAGGTGACGAGTACCTCTCTAATGAGTTTATTGATCACCTCATACAGAATGGGATTCTGTCACAGTTGACTGCACCTGACACACCTCAGCAGAATGGTGTAGCTAAGAGAAGGAACCGGACTCTTTTAGACATGACTAGGTCAATGATGAGTTATTCAGAGTTGCCATTATTCCTTTGGGGTTATGCTTTGGAAACCGCTGGTTATATCGATAAGGTGCTAACTAGGTTTTCAATGGATAATTCGAAGAAATGTTTGTTACCTTTCAGGCTTGGTTTAGCGTTCTCCAAGGACTAGTGTCC
Source organism: Hydrangea macrophylla (assembly GCA_033977485.1). Lineage (NCBI taxonomy): Eukaryota > Viridiplantae > Streptophyta > Magnoliopsida > Cornales > Hydrangeaceae > Hydrangea > Hydrangea macrophylla. Next base: position 19,474,192 of record CM066989.1, read on the forward strand.
CAAGACACAGGAGGAGAGGAATCGCATGGCAGGAATTCCATATGCTTCGGCAGTTGGAAGTTTCATGTATGCGATGTTATGCACTAGACCAGATATCTGTTTTGCCGTTGGCATGGTTAGCAGATATCAATCGAATCCAGGTCCAGAGCACTGGACCGCCGTTAAGCACATTCTTAAGTACTTGAGAAGGACTAAAGATTATATGCTTATGTACGGTGGTAATGAGTTAATTCCAGTAGGATATACTGACTCAGACTTTATGTCAGATAAAGATTCGAGGAAGTCAACATCCGGACATCTCTTTACCTTGGGAGGTGGTGTTGTTAGTTGGAGGAGCATTAAGCAGAAATGCAATGCAGACTCAACTACAGAAGCTGAGTATGTGGCTGCTTGTGAAGCCGCAAAGGAAGCTGTTTGGCTCAAAAAGTTCCTTATGGAGCTCGAGGTGGTACCAGCGTCATTGTCACCTATTACGCTTTATTGTGATAATAGTGGGGCAGTGGCTCAGTCCAAGGAGCCAAGGAACAACGGAAAAGGGAAGCACGTAGAGCGGAAATATCATCTTATCCGAGATATTGTTCAACGTGGAGATGTGACTGTCACCAAGATTGCCACCGTTGACAATCTTGCTGATCCTTTTACAAAGGCTTTGCCACAGAAGGTCTTTGATCATCATCTAGATAGTCTAGGTCTCAGATGTAATCCTGTATGGTTGTGAGTGCAAGTGGGAGTTTGTTGGGTTTGTGCCCTCAAACCATTGCTTTATATAGGAGACATTGACATTTTAATATATGGATATCAGCTTTACATTTTGTTATGTATGTTTCTTTCATAAGATGATTGTTATCCTTAAGTATCATAGTAAGTAATGCATGTATGTATGAGATACATACAAGTGAGATACGAATTGCTATTCTTTTTACTTAGAACATGTCACAGTGGATGATGAGACTAGGATATCTCATCAGGTTTACACTGTAGCATGATTAACTACCATTGGATGGAGTGATCAATCTCAATCACTAGAGTGTAACTCTTAGTTAATATGCTAGTGCTTATAGTGCATTGACGGACCTGAGCTTTCCTATTGACACTCAAGGCTGTCAATCAGTCGATAGGAACTCATAACTTGTGTAAGGTACGTGTTCTCGATCTTGAGACAATTATGAACACAGACTGTGGATATGACTGCTTTGACTTACCAATCAGTGAGGTCTATAGAAGATCAACACCTGGGTATCTTGGGTATGTCATATTCATAGGGTTGTGAACATATATTGTCAAGACAGAATCTACCCTCTGTTTCAGAGTAAGCATTCCCTTGAGAATGTCACCAAGTCGATTACTGAGTACTGCAGTCTTGTTGATAAGAGTTATCAACATGTTTGGTAATCATGAGAGGTGAATGGGACTCAAGGAATACAAGAAGTAATCGATATTCAGGTTGATAGTAACAGTTATCCGACTACCTGAATATGATTACGAATGCTGAAGGTAGAGGGATATTTGTACAACACACAAGTCTAGTTATCGCTTCAGATATGTTCTTTTGCGTTGGAGTTCAGTTATCGTTTTATAGTGGAGTAAACGTTAACTGACCAGTTAGTTAGTTTGCTGATCAAAGAGTTTGGTCACGGTAATTAACAAACCGGTCTGAGCCAACAATAAAGGGCCTAGGAGGTCCCACTCTTAGCTCCGCCAGGATACTTGGAAAGACATATTAGGAAGTTGTCAAGACAAGTTCGATCGATTGAAGTATGTTTGATCGATTGAAGTTTTGGCAGTCTCGATCGATCGAGAATGGTTCGATCGATCGAACGTTCGATCGATCAAAGATCAAAGATCGCTCGAAGTCTAGGTCGGTTATGGGAATCTATAAATAGGGCAACTGCATTCTGGAAAAGAAGTTCATCGTTTTTAAACGCCAGAAGCTGCAGAAACTGTTTTAGAGCACCAAACCTTCTCCTTCCTCTCCATTAGTCCCACCAACCCTAGTCCTTCCTGTGAGCATCCATAGGAGTCATAAGAGTGAAGGCCATCTAGTGGAAGCTACTGGAAGCCGAAGAAAATCAGAATTGGGTTCAAGACACTAAGGTATAACTCTTGTCCCCTCTTGTGCGCATCTATGGAATTAGCGAGTAGTAGATCCTGGGCTACCATTAAGTTTTTATAACTTGACTTTTCCGCTGCGTGTTTAAACTTTTAACTTAAACCGGTTTTTCCATCAGAATAGACTTCATGAAATCTCAAGATAATGAATCTAAACCATGGAGATGGGCTTAGACTCAAACTACTTCCTCGTACCACTTGATGGTCATTGGAGATGAAGACATGACTAATACTCACGAGTCTCAAAGGAATATAGAAAGGATTCCATGAAACATCAAGGTGGAGGACCCAAGTCATAAGTATGGACTTGGATCCATCTATTTGCTTATAAAATGAAGTGATGATCAAACTTTAATTCTCATGTGAAGCATAAGCTTACATGAGATTCAAAGTATCAAACTCAAGAGCTTTCAAGAGAGATATTAAAGATCTCCAAGAATCTCAAAAGAAAAGTATAGACAAAAAGAAGAAATGAAATAAAGAAGACAAAGAGAGCTAATGCTCTAAACCCATCAAAGAGCCTTTTGGTAAAACTTGTTTACTTCAAATTCATAGATGCTTTCTAGCCAAGCTAAGAAGAAATAAAAGGGAATGAAAACTTAAATAAGATTAGAGGCTTAAAAGAAAGAATGAAAAGGGAAACTTATGGTTAGAGGATCACCTCCAAACTATCCTCAAAGCTTCTCTACTTTGAAAATCTTCCAAGCTCTTCTTCAAGCCCTCTATCTCTCCCAAACATGTGTTGTTATAGTGGTATATTTTGGTATATCTCCTTCCCTCCCCCTCCCAAGGAAGATCCCTCTTCTTTTATAGACAAAAATACCAAGTATTCTCAGTGAATTCGGAGTAAAAGACAGGTGTAAATATCTCATTTGGTGGTACAATACGTACTTCCTGAAAATAGACAGACTGTTGCAGAAGGCGGCAGTCAAAAATCCTTTGCGACAGTCAGTGGATGCCGCTGCGGCACTCCGTGAAAGCCGCGGCGGCATTCCGTGACTGTCGCGCGGCTCTTAGTAAGTGCCGCGCCAAATTATTGATTGCCGCGTTTTTGTCAATCTTATTTTATCAGTTTTTTTGTTTTTATCCGCATACATATACGTATTGTACCACAAAATACGGACTGTTAAAGCAAACGACAATCAGAAATTGTCGGCGGCACTCAGCAAATGCCGGTCCGGCATTCTGTGACTGCTGTTCGGCACTCACTGAGTGCCGTAAACAACTGTCGTGTGCCGGTTTCTGTTGAACTTCCCCTTTTAGGTCTTTTCTTTTCTCTTTTTTCTTAAAAAATTTATTTTCGAAGATCTTTTCCAAAAGTGATGTTTTATACCTGAATTCTCCTAAACACCTGGTATTTCATTATGTGGAAATTTTACCGCGCTTGGAGAACTTTCTGAAGAGCTTGGAACACTTCGAATCTTTCAGTTCTTGTCATCATCGGATATGGAGGTGACACTCTCCCTAATTCGACGTTTGCTCAAAATTGGGGTGTCTACACCAATTTTGCCACTGTCGCATTTCAAAGATACTCTAGCCGCAATCTCAACACGTCACACTTTGGTACAAAATTACCAGGGAGTCTCCACACAATTTCAACCACATACGCTTTTCCACACTGACCACCACTCACCATGCATGTACAACTGACTCTACATGAATGATATGTAACTTAATACACAAATATAAAATACTGGAAACGATAACCATGGATATACGAGAAGAAGTCAAATCTTATATGAAATAACCATGAATTCATCAAAAATTACTTTAATTCGCTTTTACAGCTACTAGTAAACAAGCAGGTTCACTTTGAAGCAATGCCCTTAAAAATGAGTTATAATTTTTATGGATGAATTACATATCAAATGAAAGGTCTTTGAGTCTAGTTTCCAACGCTTCAAACGGTGCACGTTTTCAAATTTTCTAGAGGAAGTTATGGCCGTTTTAGTAAAAGTCGTCAGTGCTGAAACATGTCAATCGATTGGAAAAAGTGTCAATCGATTGGATGACATGTCAATCGATTGGATATGTTTCCAATCAATTGAAACTTCATCTTCTTCCACAGTTTCGAAATTAAAAGCTAGTTTTTACCCATTTCTGAATTCTGCTTCAAACAGGACATGTAATATATGAATTTCTTCGTTTTTTCGCAAGGATTACAAATACGTGACCGGTTTTAACTAATTTCAATCGTAGCTCTCGGATTTCACATAAAACTGAGAGGTGACAAAACTTTAAATCAATGATACGTCGCGATACGGATGAATTAAGCCGTAGTATTCGAACGATAGCTTATTGGGACTAAAATCTTTCATTCCCAATTCACGGAATCGATTTTGGTTAACTTTTCTAAAACTCCAATTTTCAAAGCTTCAATGGTGATTTCTTGTATATACATATATACATCTCTATATATATTGAAATATACATATATAAACATTGAGAGTGAGTTTATAATACTCACAGAGGGATTAGGACAACAATTTGATGCCGGGATTTCCGCCGTGAATTCCGTCGTCTAAGAATTTCAACCCGTTCTTGATGTTGATACAAGTATTATATATAACTAAATATCAGTGTGAGTTTATATGTATACTGATTATGTATGTGTGTGTCTATATCTTGAGAGGATAAGAGAGAGTTGAGAGAATTTGAGAGAGGCAGTGAGTGATATGAGAGTTGAGAGGTATATATATATATGTAAACTCACTGTTGTGGCCTCCAAGCAATTGGGGGAAAATTGCCCGGTGTGGTTGAGCTCACGTGCTCCCACACCCAAGACGCGGTGAAGGCGCAGTTTTAAACTAAAAACTGGCATTATCCGGTTGAAATAAAAATACAGAAAGTTATGACAACGTAGGAATTAAATTCCCAGTTGTTTAAAAAGTATAGATAGAGTTTTCAAATCTATAGAAAGAGTTTTTTATATTTGTGAAAATTATGTTTTGACCCCAAATAAAAATTCTTAATAAAATAAAGCAAGTAATACCAATTAAAATTATGAAAATCACATTTAATAATTAAATGAAAATACAGGTTGTTACATGTATAATACAAAATATTTTAAATTAATCGTGTCATGTCATGTCGCGTTCGGGTTGTCTCAGTAAAACGAATTATTGTGTCAAAAATTACCACCCCTAACTACACAAGGAAAGATGGTGCTCTCCCACCCCATTGGAAGACCTTGTTACTAGGCCATCCCTTGTATCATATCTATATGCCTTTTTTTTTTTCTTTTTTTTTCCTTTTTGATAAACCGGTATCTATATTCCTTTTAGGCCCCGTTTGGTTGCCACGGAAAGGAATCTAAATGGGGAAACTGATTCCTCAGCAGCACTTTTTTATGTTTGGTACATTTAAATGGTTGGGAATCTATTTTGGAATTGATTCCAAATAGAAGAAGTTTCCTATTAAACTAAGGAAACTCAATCCTTATCTGCCCCTGGTATTTAGATTACTTTCCCCAGGAATTTAAGAATAAGAAACGTAAAAAAAACTTACGGGCCAAGTTGCCTTCCTTTGTTTCACGTTTTTTCCCAGTTCTGAAAGACAGCTTCTCTGAAGAAAAAAAAAATCAAACCTGGTTGAAGTTTTTTTAGATCACATATCCTTGGGATCAGGTCAGTATATATATACTGTAGACACCCCAATTTTGACCGAACTATTAAACATAGGGGGATTTATCTCTAGAAATCAATGATGAATAATGTCCCGTCGATTTTCTTCAAGTTCATCGCTTCGACTTCTGAAAAGCTTCAAGTTCCCAAACCTTGCTCCTAATATCCCTAGATTTGGCCAATCACTGACCATCTGTCTTGAGCTCACTGGATCATGGGTTACTTTCTAAAAAAAATAGAATAGATTGAATAATAATAATTATTATTATATTTTCTAAAAATAACATTGTTTTCCGTATTTTATTTAGATTTAAAAAGAAAAAAAAATATACTATTTGGTAACTCATATGATTAATTTAGATTTAAAATGAAAAATGTGTCTATACATATATATATATATATATATATAGGAAAAAGAAAATAATAAAATAAAGAATAAAGTAGCCCATGTGATTTGGAGAGTTAGAGATCCCTTGGCATATTCCTTATCTAAGAAATACCCAAAAAGCCCTTTGTTGGGCACTAATCTCCCATGTGTTTTGAAGATGCTCTAGAATGTTCCTTTATTCTAGCCAACTTAAATGCCTTTCAAGTTTATTGGAATTACATAGAAGTGCCATGGATAATTAGAGATGCCATAGAATATTCCTAACCCACCATAAATTGACCTATCTACCATTATCTTAGCACCTAAGATAATGAAAGTCTATAAAAAAAACCATTTTTCTCTCATTTTGGGGGGGAGACACTTGAATTAGATAGAGAAATATTGGGAGAGCTTTAGAAAAAAAAGATAGAGAGAGAAACTCTACCAATTATTTTATCCAAATCCCAACAAAACTCTACCCAACCATCAAATCACCATTGAAGGAGCTTGAAGCTTGAGGAAGAAGAAGAGGAAAAGCTTGAGAAATTCAACATCTCTACAAGTTTTGAGAAGATCTAGAGGTAAAGCCTCCAAATATATATATATATATATAATTCAATCACAAGTTCTTAGATCTAGGAACTTTTCACATTTTCAAAACCTCTCTTCTTACCCCATTTCATCACACACCACCAAAAACTTATGATTGAATTTCATGACATCTCATTGATTTGGATCTAATTAATGCCTTGGGTTTGAGATAAATTAGTCTTGAAGAATTTGTGTTCCTAAACAAAACTTTGATTTCCTTTATTTCTATTTCATTCATAAGGTTCATGAGATCTTCCATATCTCATTGAAACTCTTTGAATTGATTCCTTAGTTTTCTATGATCTTATGATCCATATGGAGATTAAAATGAATCATGGTCATAATCTACACATAGTTGGTGAGATACTAATATCAACTCATGACTAGGATCTCTTTACTATGGATCTTATGGAATTCATACTATATTCCATGGAGATTAAAGTAGATTTGTTTTTTTTAGTCTCCAATGACCATCAAATGGTAGGAGATATGTTTTAGTTTAAGTCCATCTCTATGGCTTGGACTAATCTCTTCCTTGGGTTTTAAGAAGTTCTTCATATTTCATCCTAAACCTACATGTATGTGTGTCTTTATCCTCCAATGACCACCAAGTGGTAGGAGTAATGTTTTGAACTCAAATTTTGGTTCATGAGAGTGAGTTCATTGCTTCGGATTTTGTGAAGTCCATTTCATACTTCATCAAAAATCCATAGGTCTAAAGATGTCCTTAGTATTCAATGACCATTAAATGGTAGAAGAGATGGTTTAGTTTAAGTCCAACTTCATGATTTAATAGTTGGGGTTAACAATTAAAGTTGAACTAGCAAAATAAAAACAATGAGTTCACAAACTGTTTTTGATCGAAGATTTTTAGTTCGAAATCTAACCGTTAAAATCAAGTGAAACCAATGGCAAAGTGTCAATAACACATTGTTTTACCACTGTAATTTTTGTTTTGGTAAGATTTTATGCTTAGAATGGTTTGATCATGAATTTTGTGAGACAACCACAATCTGTCCAGAATTTCAGAATAGTTTCATAACAGAAAACCGGTTTTAAAATTGATAGATCAGAGCTCTAACCAAGTTTTCATGACCTCTAATAATTTTTTATAAGAACCTTAATGTGTTGGGAAGGTTCCCCAAATAGAATGAAGTCATTCGGATTTGTTTGCTATTTTTAAAAAATCATGCAAGATCTCTGGACAGAGAGTTGTAAAATCCTGAGTGAGGTCTAGTATTTTCTGTATTTCCGGAGATCTAACCGTTCAAACCTTGATTTTCTTTTTGGGTTAGAAACTAAACTCACAGAGGCATAACATGTCCAAAAAGCATTAAGATCAAACCATTGGAAGTATTTTATTCCTATTTTTGAACATCTGGTCTGCTCTCTGTAATTCATAAAAACTGCTACTATTTTTGTCTAATCTTATTTCTTTCAACTCAAATGGTCTCTTAATGTCTTAGGACTCAAACCATGTTTTGAATAATGATAATTTAGATTAAACCCAGAGGCTTAGGGATCCAAATTAGTGAATAAATTCATATCTCATTCTTGTTCATATTCATGCATTCAATTGATACATGATAATATTCATAAGTAGGACTTATCTCTTGTCTTAGTTGAATCTAGTTGAACATGACCTATGATTAATTACTCTTTGATATTATATCTTGTCTAAGGCATGTGTACTAACCTTTGTTTTGTAGCGCATTTGAGGTACAACTTCTCGTCCCTTCTCTAGTTTAATTCATTTCTTTGATTTTGAATTAATTTTCAACTCCATGTGCGACACCTTAGCTTAGGTTTTGCCTTATGTGAATATGTGAATTAGAGACCTTTTCTTAGGCTTTGTATTTTGTGTATGCATTGCACGTTTCCATTTCGCGGCTGGATCCCGGGTATGTTTTGTAGTTCTCTATTGCATATCATGTTGCTTGCTACTTGAATTACGTGGTTTATGAATGATATTTTGTCATTAGCAATTTTACACCATTTCCAACATGCTTGTGTAATGTATATGTACATATGTATTAATTGAGGGCATGCTTAGATTATTAATTTGATTAAAAAGGATGTTGAGTAGATGCCTATCGATAGATAGGATGAAAGGGGGTGTTTTAGTCCGTCGGGCTCCTTCCCCTTTCATTTCATAATCCCCGGACCCAGTTTATCTTTGGTTTCTCAAAAGATCAGTTTGCTTTCAAAATGGTTTCTTAATTTTTCCTTTTAAAAATTACGTGGCGACTCATTTGTTTTTAGAAATTGATTTAAAAGAAAAGTTGTGGGTAAAAGAAAGAAAAACCCTGTGATATCCACAATCTGGCGACTCTGCTGGGGACCGAACCCAGAATCTCTGGTTTCGCAGACCAGAATTTTTGATTTTGGGTTCACTCGAGGATTAGACTTGAAAGCATCCTTTTAATCGAGTTAATTAATTTTTGTATGCCCGTTGCATTGCACTTGCATGTCTCGCCAGTCGATTGCATGGAACTATGACCTTGGAGGCTCGGAGCAACCCGGTCGGTCGCCATCATGGGGCCGTGTGATCACCCTTGATCTCGTACCATGTTTTGGTATATGAAGCATCCTATCGGGTGTGTGTCAATGGTCCCTTATTTGACCAAAACCCGGCCTTTGCATGGTAGCTTCCATAGAACCTTTCGATCTTAGGAAATCAACTCTTGATTAGGATTGTGTGCTAGAGAGTTTTGTATGCCCGGAAGGGATTACTTGAGAGGACGACGATACTTGCTTGATGAAAGATATATAATCTTTCAATCACCTTTTAGCAAATTCTCCTCATGTTCTGCAACATTTGGAGAACATGCCGAACCTTGATTATAAGATTATACTTCTTATATCATGCTAGCTAAGCATCATTGACCTTGTATGCATCCGAATTCATGGAAGGTACGGTGATAATCCGATCACGTGATCCTCCTACCCAAAGAGTTTTGAGTCCATCTTTGAAAGCAAACGGATTTCTGCCATCTTTATTCCAAAGTTTTCAATCACTTTTTCAAAAAAATCTTTGGAGTTCACTTCTTGATTAAAGCTCCAAACTGACCTCTGTTAAGGTATATTTTTCAAAAAATTTTGGAAATTGTTTTTAGAAGAAATGCTCTTCAAATGAATTTTAAAGCAAAATTTCAATCCAATCATCGTTATCAAGAAACATTTTCACATCCTCATTTTTAAATAAAAGATTCAAAATCCTTGAGAATTGTTTTTTGAAAAAAATCTCATCATTTTAAGAAATACTTTTTCGAAACTGTTGAAATATCCAACCTTTGAGAGGGTAAAGGGGATCACAATGAAAGGAAAAATTAGCACACTTGACATGGGTGAGGATTTATATGCTTATGTGTTTATGTGTTAGGATTAGAATTTTCCTTTCTTTTGCATATACAGTAGGCACACAAACCATCTAAGCATGAACATGTTTGTCACATTAACCAATATCATTGCATACAAACCCACAACATCTTCCTTCCAATTAAGATCAAAATAATTCCTCGAAATTCCTTGCCTCTTGAAAATCGATTCTGCATGCGGACCTTTCCATGTCACGAATCTGTAGAAAGAGTGGAATGTAACGCCCTGTATTTTATTTATCATTACTAAATAAATACTGCATTTCATTTCCATGAGCATTTGATTTTATTTCTGTTTATAATAATATTATCTGGGGTCAAACTGTAATTTCCAAAATATTTTCTATGATTTCAAATCGATATCTATATTTTCGTACAAACCGGGAATTTAATTCCTACATTAATATAATTTTCTGTATTTTATTTTAAACCAGAAAATACCAGTTTTGTTTTAAAACTGCGCCGTTACCGCATTTTGGTGTGGGAGCACGTGAGCTCAACCACACCGGGCGAAATCTATTGATTTCTTGGAGCCCAAAACTGTAAGTTTATATATATGTATAACAGTACTCTCATATCTCTCTCACAAACTCACAGTCTCTCATTCTCTCCCTATTCTCTCAAGCTCTATCTCAATTCTCTCTACTCTCTCTCAAGATTACACACATACATAGTCATATATACATATTGGGTTACCAAAATCAAGAACGGGAAGAATTTCGGAACGACGGAATTCTCGACGGATTATTACGGCGGAAGTTCTCGGCCTTTAATTTTCTGTATAATTAGCCTCAGTGAGTAAATTAAACTCACTCCCAATGTTTATATACGCATATTTCAGTATATATAGATGTGTATATGTGTATATATATATATGTCCACCATTAAAGCTTGAGATTTGGAGTTTTAGAAATCGTAACCAAAATCGATTCTGTAAATTGGGAATGGAAGATATTGATCCCGATAAGCTGTGGTTCGAATCCTACGACTTAATTTATCCGTATCGCGACGAACCATTGATTTTAAGTTTTGTCACTCTAACTTTAATCGCGAATAACTAGTGATATAATCCGTATTAGTTAAAATTGATCGCGTATTCTTAATCTACGCGGAAAACCGAGGAGAACCATATATCACATGTCTTAGTACGAACAGATTCTGAAAATGGGTAAATTTCAGTTTTAAAACCAGAAACAGGGGAGAAGACGAAGAAGATGACATTCTGCAAGAACTCAAGCGCGCGACCCGCTCGCGCGAGGATCGCTCGCGCGGCCCGCTCGCGCGGACCTTTCCCTCCCCTCGCGCGCGCGATCCGCTCGCGCGACCTGTCCAGCCCCTTCGCTGGCGCGATCTGCCCTCCCCCTCGCTCGCGCGAGGTGGCAGTTTTGGCAGTTTGTGTGATTTTTGGTAAGGGACTGTTTGGAAAATGTTTTGGGAGATTTCAAAGGACTGTTTAACAAATACACTGTTTTAAAGGCTCACTGTTAGACTTTGGACTTGTAAAAATGTTTAAGACCGAAATTTATGCTCGTACGATTATTCCGGCTTTGTGATTTATTAAGGGTGTTATTTATGAAACATTGACATACATATTAGGGTTGAGGTTGTGTCAACATGCATGTGTGTGAGAAAGTGTGAAAAGAGTAAAGGGTGGCGGTCTAGTCGTGCGACCTCAATATCGATCGGATATTATTCCTGGTATTGGAGGCGACAGTGTTGTGTACGACTTAGATATCGATCGGATAGTATTCCTGGTATCTAAGGCGCGCGTTTCGGATATTGATCGGATAGTATTCCTGATATCCGAAGCGATGGTGGTAGTGTTGTGTACGGCTTAGATATCGATCGGATATTATTCCTGGTATCTAAGGCGCTTGTTTCGGATATTGATCGGATATTATTCCTGGTATCCGAAATGATGGTATTGAGTGTGGCTTAGATATCGATCGGATATTATTCCTGGTATCTGAAGCGATAGTTTGGTGTGCTGTTTTGGATATCGATCGGATAGTATTCCTGGTATCTGAGATAATGGTTTGGTTGTGTTGAGTTTTGTTGAGAGAAAAGAGTCAGAAAGATGAGATATTACATTGTTCACGCATGGTCGCATATTTATTGCTTTCTTTATTTCCCCGTGACTTATGTTGGAATTGGAACCTTGAATTTATTGCTTTTAAAAAAATTAAATTGCACCGTTGTTTATATGCTTATATATACATTGCGAGCACTTGTTTATTTTGCTCACCAGCTTTCATAAGCTGACGGCGTTGATGCGTCCTGGACTGTATGTCCAGATTTTCAAGGTCAGGAGCAGCCAGGGTACTTTGACTATGCTACTTAGAGTCAGGAGACTTTCCAGGAGGCTGCTTTATATTTCCTATGCCTTTTAATTTGGGTTTTGTAATAAACTAGTTTAGACTTTTGAATAAGGCGTTTTGTGCCTAAGACTATGACTGCTGTAATAGTTTAGTAAGTTTTTATTTCGGAGCTTATGTTCTGTTAGTATCCTTTGCTTTAGAAATGTTTGTTAAGTTATTTGTTGCAGGGATAATTGGTCATACTCACTTGTCACGACCTACGAGTCCATAAAGGAAATTAAATGCTTTCCTGTATTATGCTACGTCGGGGCGTGACAGGCTTTTTGGTATCAGAGCCAGGTTATGGCTCGACCGATTGTCCAGAACACATAGGATCTCCCGTTAAGATAGAATTAAGATAAGATAGTTCGACTTCGTTCCGTGTTTAGTCGCTGTCTATCGTTTAGAATTTTCTTTCTTCTCGAGAGGTTGACCGAATTCTATTGATTGATGGATAGGTACCGTTCTCTCGATCAGATGGCTGGAAGAAATCTCAGGAATTGTCCCGCTATTGAAGATGCACCGCCAGTAATAGATCCAACCGGGATGTTCGAAGCTTTTGTAAGGAGGTTGGAGAGGGTTAGTGATCAGAACGCAAGGAACAATAATCAGAATGGGAATTACAACGGGAATGGAAGGCAAGCCCACCAGACTGGAGACAAGCTTCTCAAGGAATTTCGCGCCCTGCGACCTGAGTATTTTGCGGGGACTGATGAACCCTGGCAAGCGGAACAGTGGCTACGTCAGATGGAGCGTATCTTTGAGACCATAGAGTGCACTGATCTGGAGAAGAAGCGTCTGGCTATCTTTCAGCTGTCTTATGCAGCGGCTGATTGGTGGGATGCAGAAAAGGCGACGATAGGGGAAGAAGCTGCAAGGAGAATGCCGTGGGTGGTGTTCAAGGAAAGATTTCTCGAGAAGTATTTCCCCGAAGAAGAGAAGGACAAGAGAGAGAAAGAGTTTATGGAGTTGACTCAAGGGAATCTGACTGTCCGAGAGTACACTACCCGATTTGAGCGTCTGTCTCGCTTTGCTCCACATATGGTGGACACACCCCAGAGGAAAATCAAGAAGTATCACCGGGGCCTCAACTTGTCCCTCCGACATTTGACTATGGGGCATCTGGGCCAGTCATTTGAAGCTCTGGTGAGATTGGCTACGGGGTTAGAGAATGATGGGTGTCAGAATTCAAAGCCGTTTGGAAATCGACCTCCGCAGAAGGGTTATCCCGGACAGAAACCTGGGTACCCTCAAGGACAGAAAAGGACCTGGGATGGAGGAAAGAAACCACAGCAGGCACAAGCAGTTCAGCAGTATCAGCCTCTGGCAATAGAAGGGGCCAAAAACAACAACTGCTTCAATTGTGGTAATCCCGGTCACCGAGCTAAAGATTGCAGACAGACTAGGCGTGCTGATCGTCCGGGAATTGTGTGCTATAATTGTGGCATGCCAGGTCACATAAGTCCGGAATGCAAGGCTCCTAGGAAAGGCAACTATGGTCAGCAAGGACAGGCCCGCCTGAATGCTGTTATTCCCGAGGCTGCTGGTTATGAAGAAACAGGATATGGAGGAGGTGCTTATGAGGAAGGATTGCCTGAGCAACGAGCAGTGGAAGGTACTCTAACCTTGTTTAACTCTCATGTTAAAGTTTTATTTGACACGGGTGCTACACATTCCTTTATATCTGTTAAGATCGTTCAGAAGTTGGGTATCGTACCGCATCGTTTAGAGGAAGCTTTGAGTGCTGTCTCACCCTTAGGGACTACAGTCAAGTTATTACATGTGTGTAAGGATTGTCCTCTTCGGTTAGGAGACCGCGAACTTTTGGCGAGATTGGTGGTTCTGTCGATGAAGGAGTTCGATATAATCCTGGGAATGGATTGGCTCGAGAAGAATGATGCGAAGTTGGATTGTGCAAGGAAGAAGATCACATTTGCGGACAAGGGGAATCGACTCTTCGATTTCCAATGTAACCCTTCGGGTGATATGTTCCTCACTAGATGCCTAGCAAACATTGAGGTTGTCAGCGCAGAGGTGACAGTATCATCAATACCGGTAATCAAAGAGTTCGAGGAAGTATTCCGAGATATTTCAGGATTACCGCCGGAAAGGGACATAGAATTCTGTGTGGAATTGGTGCCAGGTACTCGACCTATAACCAAGGTTCCCTACAGGATGGCCCCTACAGAGTTGTTGGAGCTGAAGGAACAAGTTCAAGAACTTGAGAAGTTGGGTTTTGTTCGTCCAAGTACTTCACCCTGGGGAGCACCAGTGTTGTTTGTGAAGAAGAAGGATGGGTCAATGCGGTTGTGTATTGACTACCGAGAACTGAATAAGGTTACTATCAAGAATAAGTATCCTTTACCTCGGATAGACGATCTGTTTGATCAGTTGCAAGGAGCCACGACCTTTTCTAAGATTGATCTACGATCAGGGTATCACCAGTTGAGGGTGCGGAAGGAAGACATACCTAAGACTGCTTTCAGGACGAGATACGGACACTACGAGTTCTTAGTGATGCCGTTTGGGATGACGAATGCTCCAGCTGTGTTTATGGACTTGATGAACAGAGTATTCAAGCCATACTTAGATCAGTTCGTTATTGTCTTTATTGATGATATTTTGATCTATTCCAAGTCAGAGGAAGAGCATGAACAACACCTGAGGATCGCGTTGCAGACTCTCAAGGATCACCGCCTGTATGCTAAATTCAGCAAGTGTGAATTCTGGCTTCAGGAAGTTAAGTTTCTCGGGCATGTGATCTCTCAACAAGGAATCGCGGTTGACTCATCAAAGACCGATGCAGTGGCGAATTGGACTCGGCCGACCAATGCTACAGAAGTCAGAAGTTTTCTGGGACTAGCTGGTTACTATCGGAGATTTGTAGAAGGTTTCTCAAAGATAGCAGCCCCGTTAACTGGTTTGACTAAGAAAGATTTGAAGTTTGAATGGACTGATAAGCATGAACGCGCTTTTCGGGAATTAAAAGAGAGATTGACAACAGCGCCAGTGCTTGCGATACCAAGGGATGGTGAGAAGTTCACTATTTTTAGTGACGCCTCGTATCAAGGATTGGGATGTGTCCTTATGCAAGACGGAAAGGTTATCGCCTATGGTTCAAGACAGTTGAAGCCGAATGAATTGAATTACCCAACTCATGATTTAGAGCTGGCAGCCGTTGTGTTTGCGCTCAAGACCTGGAGACACTACCTCTATGGGGAGAAGTTTGATTTGTTCTCGGACCACAAAAGCCTTAAGTATTTGTTTACTCAGAAGGAGTTGAACATGAGGCAACGTAGGTGGATGGAGCTGATTAAGGACTACGACTTCACATTAGAGTACCACCCTGGTAAGGCTAACGTAGTCACTGACGCCCTAAGCCGGAAACCTCGAGGAATGATTGCTTCATTGATGTTGAGGGAATGGAAAGCTTTAGAGTCAATCGCAGAATTTGACATGCAGATTTCTGAGGAAAGTGTCGGGCAACACTTTGGATGCCTCGTAGTACAACCAACACTTGTGAGTCGAATCATCGAAGCCCAAAAGGAAGACGAGAAATTTCAAGCATGGTTCGCCAAGATGTCAGAGAAGGACCCGACAGAATGGAAGGTTGGGGCCGATGGAGGGTACAGATGTCGAGACAGATTGTGTGTACCAGATTCAGGAGATTTGAGAAAAGATATTCTCGAAGAAGCACATAAATCGAGACTGACAGTACACCCAGGAGGAACAAAGATGTATAAGGATTTGAAGAGAAACTTCTGGTGGGAAGGGATGAAGCGAGAAGTAGCCGAGTTTGTGTCTAAATGTTTGACTTGTCAACAAGTGAAAGCCGAACATCAGAGACCCTCGGGATTGTTACAACCCTTACCTGTTCCAGGATGGAAGTGGGAGCACATAACTATGGATTTCGTGGTTGGATTACCCCGGTCACAACAGAATCATGACGCGATTTGGGTAATTGTGGATCGTTTGACGAAGTCTGCACACTTTATCGCGTACAATATGACTTACCCAGTAGAAAGGATGAGTCGAATGTACCTACAGCAAGTGGTGCGACTGCACGGTGCACCTGTGACAATTGTATCAGACCGAGATGCACGTTTTACCTCAGGATTTTGGGAAAGTTTGCAGAAGGCTATGGGAACTTCGCTCAAGATGAGTACTGCATTCCATCCTCAGACCGATGGACAGACCGAGCGTGTTAATCAGATTATGGAAGATATGCTCAGAGCTTGTGCAATCGACTTTGAAGAGTCTTGGGAGACGCACTTACCTTTGATTGAATTTGCGTATAACAACAGTTATCACTCGAGTATTGGGATGGCGCCGTTCGAAGCTTTGTACGGACGACCTTGTCGATCTCCATTGTGTTGGGCTGAAGTGGGAGACAGAGAACTTTTGGGACCAGATTTGGTGAGGGAGACCAATGAGAAGATTTCACTGGTCAAGGAAAGGATGAAAACTGCACAGAGTAGACACAAGAGTTATGCGGATCGACGTCGAAAGGACTTGGAGTTCAGTGTTGGAGATCACGTACTCCTTAAGGTTTCACCTGTTCGTGGAATAGTACGTTTTGGTCAGAAGAGAGGGAAGTTGGCACCTCGTTTCATCGGGCCATTTGAGATATTGGAGCGTGTTGGGAAAGTGGCTTATCGGCTCGCGTTGCCACCAAAGATGTCTGGTGTTCATAATGTATTCCATGTCAGTATGTTAAGGAAATACTTACGAGATCCTTCACATGTGGTTAATTTTGATGATATTGAGACAAGTCAGAATGTTGTCTACAAGGATAGACCTGTGAGGATTCTTGACCAGAGTATCAAGAGGCTGAGAAGAAGAGACGTTCCTTTAGTTAAGGTTCAGTGGAGGCATCATGACGAAGGAGAGGCGTCGTGGGAGTTAGAGTCAGACATGAGGACTAGATACCCCGAGTTGTTTCAGGATTAGTTAGCTCAGATTTCGGGGCGAAATCTCTGTTAAGGTGGGTAGGGTGTAACGCCCTGTATTTTATTTATCATTACTAAATAAATACTGCATTTCATTTCCATGAGCATTTGATTTTATTTCTGTTTATAATAATATTATCTGGGGTCAAACTGTAATTTCCAAAATATTTTCTATGATTTCAAATCGATATCTATATTTTCGTACAAACCGGGAATTTAATTCCTACATTAATATAATTTTCTGTATTTTATTTTAAACCAGAAAATACCAGTTTTGTTTTAAAACTGCGCCGTTACCGCATTTTGGTGTGGGAGCACGTGAGCTCAACCACACCGGGCGAAATCTATTGATTTCTTGGAGCCCAAAACTGTAAGTTTATATATATGTATAACAGTACTCTCATATCTCTCTCACAAACTCACAGTCTCTCATTCTCTCCCTATTCTCTCAAGCTCTATCTCAATTCTCTCTACTCTCTCTCAAGATTACACACATACATAGTCATATATACATATTGGGTTACCAAAATCAAGAACGGGAAGAATTTCGGAACGACGGAATTCTCGACGGATTATTACGGCGGAAGTTCTCGGCCTTTAATTTTCTGTATAATTAGCCTCAGTGAGTAAATTAAACTCACTCCCAATGTTTATATACGCATATTTCAGTATATATAGATGTGTATATGTGTATATATATATGTCCACCATTAAAGCTTGAGATTTGGAGTTTTAGAAATCGTAACCAAAATCGATTCTGTAAATTGGGAATGGAAGATATTGATCCCGATAAGCTGTGGTTCGAATCCTACGACTTAATTTATCCGTATCGCGACGAATCATTGATTTTAAGTTTTGTCACTCTAACTTTAATCGCGAATAACTAGTGATATAATCCGTATTAGTTAAAATTGATCGCGTATTCTTAATCTACGCGGAAAACCGAGGAGAACCATATATCACATGTCTTAGTACGAACAGATTCTGAAAATGGGTAAATTTCAGTTTTAAAACCAGAAACAGGGGAGAAGACGAAGAAGATGACATTCTGCAAGAACTCAAGCGCGCGACCCGCTCGCGCGAGGATCGCTCGCGCGGCCCGCTCGCGCGGACCTTTCCCTCCCCTCGCGCGCGCGATCCGCTCGCGCGACCTGTCCAGCCCCTTCGCTCGCGCGATCTGCCCTCCCCCTCGCTCGCGCGATCCGCTCGCGCGAGGTGGCAGTTTTGGCAGTTTGTGTGATTTTTGGTAAGGGACTGTTTGGAAAATGTTTTGGGAGATTTCAAAGGACTGTTTAACAAATACACTGTTTTAAAGGCTCACTGTTAGACTTTGGACTTGTAAAAATGTTTAAGACCGAAATTTATGCTCGTACGATTATTCCGGCTTTGTGATTTATTAAGGGTGTTATTTATGAAACATTGACATACATATTAGGGTTGAGGTTGTGTCAACATGCATGTGTGTGAGAAAGTGTGAAAAGAGTAAAGGGTGGCGGTCTAGTCGTGCGACCTCAATATCGATCGGATATTATTCCTGGTATTGGAGGCGACAGTGTTGTGTACGACTTAGATATCGATCGGATAGTATTCCTGGTATCTAAGGCGCGCGTTTCGGATATTGATCGGATAGTATTCCTGATATCCGAAGCGATGGTGGTAGTGTTGTGTACGGCTTAGATATCGATCGGATATTATTCCTGGTATCTAAGGCGCTTGTTTCGGATATTGATCGGATATTATTCCTGGTATCCGAAATGATGGTATTGAGTGTGGCTTAGATATCGATCGGATATTATTCCTGGTATCTGAAGCGATAGTTTGGTGTGCTGTTTTGGATATCGATCGGATAGTATTCCTGGTATCTGAGATAATGGTTTGGTTGTGTTGAGTTTTGTTGAGAGAAAAGAGTCAGAAAGATGAGATATTACATTGTTCACGCATGGTCGCATATTTATTGCTTTCTTTATTTCCCCGTGACTTATGTTGGAATTGGAACCTTGAATTTATTGCTTTTAAAAAAATTAAATTGCACCGTTGTTTATATGCTTATATATACATTGCGAGCACTTGTTTATTTTGCTCACCAGCTTTCATAAGCTGACGGCGTTGATGCGTCCTGGACTGTATGTCCAGATTTTCAGGGTCAGGAGCAGCCAGGGTACTTTGACTATGCTACTTAGAGTCAGGAGACTTTCCAGGAGGCTGCTTTATATTTCCTATGCCTTTTAATTTGGGTTTTGTAATAAACTAGTTTAGACTTTTGAATAAGGCGTTTTGTGCCTAAGACTATGACTGCTGTAATAGTTTAGTAAGTTTTTATTTCGGAGCTTATGTTCTGTTAGTATCCTTTGCTTTAGAAATGTTTGTTAAGTTATTTGTTGCAGGGACAATTGGTCATACTCACTTGTCACGACCTACGAGTCCATAAAGGAAATTAAATGCTTTCCTGTATTATGCTACGTCGGGGCGTGACATGGAACAACCAGATCCCCTAGTGAGGACACTTCTAACCTCTTGGGTTCGTCTTCTTGATTTTAGGAGAACATGGACCATCATCTTGAGATTGATTCGCCAATGGCCTTAAGAGATATGGAAGAGAAAGTTAACAAGCTGCAAGCCACTATTGAGCAACAGAACTTAAGGGTGAATCAATTGGAGAGGATAACGTTTGAGCTCTATCAGTTACTCAAAAAGCAAGTGGGTTTGAATGAGGTAGTATGAACAAATTGGAGAGGGGAATAATGGATCACCCGGCCGAGCACCAAAATCCACATCCGAGTCCAACCAATCACCAAAGCGCATGTCCAAATCCAACCCATCCCCAAAGTCCATACCCAAGCTCAACCAGTCACCAAAGCCCATATCCATGCCCAATCCCAACGAACCAAAGAGTTATTCCAAGCCCACATCTCAGCCCAAAAGGCAACTCAAGTCCAAAGTCGAATCTGAAATTAAGCCGAGCCGGCAGGTCAAGAATATTCACCAACCTCGGCATGACATTATCCATGGCCCTTGATCACCTCATCAAGAGTGGTCACCTTAATCCCCTGGACCCAAGGCCACCATCAAAACCCTTACCTCGCCAATACAACCTATCCTTGTACTGCACCTATCACCAGACTCAAGGCCACAGTACTGATTCTTGCTCGAGACTCCGCCATGAGATCCAGGATCTCATTGATCGGAAAATCATCACTCCTCCGCCAAATCCACAGAGTGACCTTTTGCATAACGATCTTGACTTACGAGCTTTTCAGTCTCTGACCTCTCAATCCCAGCCATCATTAAGAACCCTCAAGGGATTTGCTGCATCCATGAGTGCGCAACAACCAACTGGCCCTCGCCTAATCAACAAGTGCGGAAAAGACATTGATAGCACTTGGTGTGAGTCAGATGAATACTGTCCTACTAAAAATTGGCCCATGGATGCGGATGATATTTCTACACACATGCTGTTGGAGGAAGGCAAACTCGAAGGTTCAAATGATGATAGTGAAGTGATAGTGTTTGGAAGTACTGTTGTTGAAGCAAATGTGGATGCTCTTGGAAATCTAACAAATTCAAAATCATCTATGACGCTCCAGTTGAGACCAAGTCAAGTCTAGTCCAATAATCGAGTCATGTCAAGTAGGAGTCAAGTGTCAAGTCCAGTCGAGTCTTTGAGTCAGTCGGTTATCGAGTTTCTTTTTTTTAAGTCTCTTTTTATCGAGTCAAGTGATGTAATCCTTTTTCCCTACTAGTTGAATAAAATCTCATACTGTTTGATTCAGTGTGCCAAGTCGTGAATGTATGGATCATTAAGCCAAGAAAGAAAAAAAAGAAGAGAAAAATAAAAATCATTTTTCAAATGATCATGGAAAATACTTTGTTAATAAATCTTTGCATTAAAAAGGATCCCCAAATGATCAAAGCAAATTCTGTGCCAAATCCAAGGAGGAGTAGAGAATTGATTAGCTTTACTTTAAGAAATTAAAGATGCTCTTGCTCAATCTTGAAAAGATGAACTTGGAACTTGAAGTTTGCTCACCATCCCCTTTTCTTAAATACCAAGCCTAAAAGATGAGCCCAACCAGTCCAAAGTCATAACTTGATCCTTGATGGTAGCCAAATGTTTTAAATGAACTTCTTCTTCCAAAAAAAAAGAAGAAAAGAAAGAAAGAGCTCGCTAGGATGAAAACCCAAAAGGGCGCCTAGGCAAAAGTGATAGCACGAAAAAAAGAGAGAAATTAAAAAAAAAAAAAAAAAAAAAAAAAGAAGAGAGAAGAAAAATATGAAGATGAAGGAGCTCGCTAGGATGAAAACCCGAAAGGGCGCCTAGGCAAAAGTTAGAGCAAGAATAAGATGCGTGTTGATTTCAAAATCCAAATCCTAGCCAGTCAAAATCATGAAGAGAATAAAAGATAGTGAGGTAGAGAAAAGAAAGGAAAGAGAAAAGAAAAGGCAAAGAATAAATAAGATTGAGAATTCTTGAGCACTTCAAAGTACATCATTGGTAGATGAATTATCCCAAAGCTTTGTGTTGTTCTCAACAAAGAAAATAAATTGGAAAGAGAGATTTGAAAGTATCAATTAGTATCAAAATTTTGTGAGAGGCTCATGGCTAAGTGGGCCTATAACAATGCAAAAGTATCTTTAAGAAAAATAAAGAGTGATTTGGAGGGCTGCTATTGCTTTATGAGTATGGTAGAGTATGATTTAAACACGATGTGTTATGATAGTTGTAAAGATTGACTGGCTAGTGAAAAGGTGAAAAGAATCAACTGCCATAAAAAAAAAGAAAAAAAAAGAAATAAAAAATAAAAAATAAATAAAAGGGAGACGTAGTTCATGTTCTCATCATTTTGTTCAAAAGCTACCACAAGGAATCTGTTTTAGAAAATCTGCCCAGAAAAAAGCACTCATTGGACTCAACTGAAAACATGGCTCGAAAAGCCCATAATTCTTGAAGCCTTATTCTTTCAAGACCTCCAGAGTCGATGAACTACGTTTTGACCTGATTCCCGCTTGGGGATACGTAGGCAACCGGCTCAGTTCGGTCATCACCCCATCATCTCATGCTATCTTTCATTCAGGCCTTGGCCGAACTACTTTGGACCTGATTCCCACTTGGGGATAAGTAGGCGAACCTTCCAAGGTTCTCGGTCTATAACCATTCCTAAACCAAAAGCATCACCCTTTGCACCTTTGGTTTCCTTCCTTCAGACTAGGGGCAAACTTGTGTTTGCCTGGAGCCATATATCTATTGCCAAACCAGGGGCAAACAAAGTTTGCCCATCAGCATTGGGTTTCCTGCTTCAGCCCACCATATTCATGATGATTACCTCTAGGATGAGCCTATTTGCCCTTAAGACTAGGGGAAAACTTTGTTTGCTAAAAGCCCTCTATGCCAGAGGCAAGTTCTTAAGTAATTGAGTTTAGGATTGAAATAGAGTGCCTTTGATTCTATAAGCTAAAGTACTAATTTGAAGCACATTCTAGATGGGCAAATAATTCGCTAAATCGAAAAGGAGAAGTTTTCAAAGCTTAGATTTATCAGCAAAGCACTACCATTGTTAGATGATGAATAAATGAAAGGTGAGATGATAAATTATTCACGATGAAAGCACATTCATTCATAATGAATGTAGAGTTTGAGTCAGTCATCTTGAGTAACTAGCTTTGTCAGGACTGTCCTCCTTTGATGAGTCAATAAATGGTCTCAAATGTGTGGGTTTAAGATGATGAATAAAGATTTGAAAAGTCTTCATGAGCATCCCAAGATCAGTACGAGCAGAGATTTCAAACACTATCACAGCATAAAGTGGCAATATAAGAAGAGTCCAAAACTAGGGGCCAAGGTGACTTCCCTCTTTAGACAGAATCGATGTGTTTCTTCGAAAGGTCCGTAAATATGGAAAATGATTATTTCTATCAGCTCCGTTCAAATTTTTGAGTCTCGTTTAGAAAATAGGTTGATTTGAGTTTGATTGACTCCCGATCTAAGAAATTGAACTGAATTGAATTGATTTGAGTCTGATTCTCATTTTTTGAATTAAATTGACATAAGTCCTTGCGAAGCTATTGATCTTCGTTTTTGCAACATAAGTCCCCTAAAGGGCTGTTGATCATTGCTTTCGGAACATAAGTCCCCAAAAGGGCTGTTGAATGTCGCTTCTGCAACATAAGTCCTTGCGAGGCTGTTGATCTCTACTTTCGCAACATAAGTCCCCAAAAGGCTGTTTAATCTCTGCTTTTGAAACATAAGTCCTTGAAAGGCTATTGACTATCGTTCTTGCTTGTAAGCCCTTGAGTGGCTATTGACCAATATCTTACCATGTTGTTTAGTCCTCAATGGCATCTTCTCTTCATAAGCATTAGTCCTCAATGGCAGCTTCTCTAAGCATTAGTTCTCAATGGCAGCTTCTCTAAGCATTAGTCCTCAATGGTAACCTTGCATTAGTCCTCAATGGCAGCATTATATTTAGTCATCAATGGCAACCTTGCATTAGTCCTCAATGGCAGCATTATATTTGTTAGTCCTCAATGGCAACCTTGCATTAGTCCTCAATGGCAGCATCATCGGTGTTAGTCCTCAATGGCAACCTTGCATTAGTCCTCAATGGCAGCAATATATGTGTTAGTCCTCAATGGCAGCATCATCGGTGCTAGTCCTCAATGGAAACCTTGCATTAGTCCTCAATGGCAGCATCATTTGTGTTAGGCCTCAATGGCAACCCTCATTAATCCTCAATGGCAATTTCTATTAGTCCTCAAAGGCAATCCCCATTAGTCCTCAATGGAGATCTCTGTTAGGCCTCAATGGCAATCCCCATTAGTCCTCAATGGCAGCATCATTTGTGTTAGTCCTCAATGGCAACCTTGCATTAGTCCTCAATGGAAGCATCATTTGTGTTAGTCCTCAATGACAACCTTGTGTTGGTCCTCAATGGCAACTTTGCATTAGTCCTCAATGGCAGCATCATTTGTGTTAGTCCTCAATGGCAACATCATTTGCGTTAGTACTCAATGGCGATCTCTTTTAGGCCTCAATGGCAATCCTCGTCACTCCTCAATGGCAATCTTTGCTGAAGTCCTCTAGATTGAGGCAAATATGTTGAAGTCCTCTAGATTGAGGCAAATCCGTTGAAGTCCTCTAGATTGAGGCAAATCTCCGTTGAAGTCCTCTAAATTGAGGCAAATCTCCATTGGAGTCCTCTAGATTGAGGCAAATCCTTGTTGAAGTCGTCTAGGTTGAGGAAATTCATATTGGTGTAAGGCATACAATGCATTCATATCACCAGAAAGAGCATGATCATGGGTCTTTGCATCTATATAGCATGACACTGCATTGACAGTCGTTATTCCATGAGCATGTGCATCACGTTAGGATATGTGCTTTCATCCGTGTGATTATTTGTGCTTAGGAGTTGTCCCTTGCCCGAACTACACCCTGGTCTGATTCCCAAAGGGATACGTAGGCAGCTCACCGTTGAGCACGACCAGCACCGACCGTCTCTGCGAATGTTTTGCAACGCATTTTATTTTTACCTAATTCAATAGCCCGGTCAAAGGCTTGTCTTCACACAGGCTTCGACATTCACTTGTGATACGCGTTGCTTCACAAGCTCTGCCGAAGAGGGGCAAACTGTAGACACCCCAATTTTGACCAAACTATTAAACTTATGGGGATTTATCTCTAGAAATCAATGATGAATAATGTCCCGACGATTTTCTTCAAGTTCATCGCTTCGACTTCTGAAAAGCTTCAAGTTCCCAAACCTTGCTCCTAATATCCCTAGATTTGGCCAATCACTGACCATCTGTCTTGAGCTCACTGGATCATGGGTTACTTTCTAAAAAAAAATAGAATAGATTGAATAATAATAATTATTATTATATTTTCTAAAAATAACATTGTTTCCCGTATTTTATTTAGATTTAAAAAGAAAAAAAAAATACTATTTGGTAACTCATATGATTAATTTAGATTTAAAATGAAAAATGTGTCTATACATATATATATATATATAGGAAAAAGAAAATAATAAAAGAAAGTAGCCCATGTGATTTGGAGAGTTAGAGATCCCTTGGCATATTCCTTATCTAAGAAATACCCAAAAAGCCCTTTGTTGGGCACTAATCTCCCATGTGTTTTGAAGATGCTCTAGAATGTTCCTTTATTCTAGCCAACTTAAATGCCTTTCAAGTTTATTGGAATTACATAGAAGTGCCATGGATAATTAGAGATGCCATAGAATATTCCTAACCCACCATAAATTGACCTATCTACCATTATCTTAGCACCTAAGATAATGAAAGTCTATAAAAAAAACCATTTTTCTCTCATTTTGGGGGGGAGACACTTGAATTAGATAGAGAAATATTGGGAGAGCTTTAGAAAAAAAAGATAGAGAGAGAAACTCTACCAATTATTTTACCCAAATCCCAACAAAACTCTACCCAACCATCAAATCACCATTGAAGGAGCTTGAAGCTTGAGGGAGAAGAAGAGGAAAAGCTTGAGAAATTCAACATCTCTACAAGTTTTGAGAAGATCTAGAGGTAAAGCCTCCAAATATATATATATATATATATAATTCAGTCACAAGTTCTTAGATCTAGGAACTTTTCACATTTTCAAAACCTCTCTTCTTACCCCATTTCATCACACACCACCAAAAACTTATGATTGAATTTCATGACATCTCATTGATTTGGATCTAATTAATGCCTTGGGTTTGAGATAAATTAGTCTTGAAGAATTTGTGTTCCTAAACAAAACTTTGATTTCCTTTATTTCTATTTCATTCATAAGGTTCATGAGATCTTCCATATCTCATTGAAACTCTTTGAATTGATTCCTTAGTTTCCTATGATCTTATGATCCATATGGAGATTAAAATGAATCATGGTCATAATCTACACATAGTTGGTGAGATACTAGTATCAACTCATGACTAGGATCTCTTTACTATGGATCTTATGGAATTCATACTATATTCCATGGAGATTAAAGTAGATTTGTTTTTTTTAGTCTCCAATGACCATCAAATGGTAGGAGAAATGTTTTAGTTTAAGTCCATCTCTATGGCTTGGACTAATCTCTTCCTTGGGTTTTAAGAAGTTCTTCATATTTCATCCTAAACCTACATGTATGTGTGTCTTTATCCTCCAATGACCACCAAGTGGTAGGAGTAATGTTTTGAACTCAAATTTTGGTTCATGAGAGTGAGTTCATTGCTTCGGATTTTGTGAAGTCCATTTCATACTTCATCAAAAATCCATAGGTCTAAAGATGTCCTTAGTATTCAATGACCATTAAATGGTAGAAGAGATGGTTTAGTTTAAGTCCAACTTCATGATTTAATAGTTGGGGTTAACAATTAAAGTTGAACTAGCAAAATAAAAACAATGAGTTCACAAACTGTTTTTGATCGAAGATTTTTAGTTCGAAATCTAACCGTTGAAATCAAGTGAAACCAATGGCAAAGTGTCAATAACACATTGTTTTACCACTGTAATTTTTGTTTTGGTAAGATTTTATGCTTAGAATGGTTTGATCATGAATTTTGTGAGACAACCACAATCTGTCCAGAATTTCAGAATAGTTTCATAACAGAAAACCGGTTTTAAAATTGATAGATCAGAGCTCTAACCAAGTTTTTATGACCTCTAATATTTTTTTATAAGAACCTTAATGTGTTGGGAAGGTTCCCTAAATAGGATGAAGCCATTCGGATTTGTTTGCTATTTTTAAAAAATCATGCAAGATCTCTGGACAGAGAGTTGTAAAATCCTGAGTGAGGTCTAGTATTTTCTGTATTTCCGGAGATCTAACCGTTCAAACCTTGATTTTCTTTTTGGGTTAGAAACTACACTCACAGAGGCATAACATGTCCAAAAAGCATTAAGATCCAACCATTGGAAGTATTTTATTCCTATTTTTGAACATCTGGTCTGCTCTCTGTAATTCATAAAAACTGCTACTATTTTTGTCTAATCTTATTTCTTTCAACTCAAATGGTCTCTTAATGTTTTAGGACTCAAACCATGTTTTGAATAATGATAATTTAGATTAAACCCAGAGGCTTAGGGATCCAAATTAGTGAATAAATTCATATCTCATTCTTGTTCATATTCATGCATTCAATTGATACATGATAATATTCATAAGTAGGACTTATCTCTTGTCTTAGTTGAATCTAGTTGAACATGACCTATGATTAATTACTCTTTGATATTATATCTTGTCTAAGGCATGTGTACTAACCTTTGTTTTGTAGCGCATTTGAGGTACAACTTCTCGTCCCTTCTCTAGTTTAATTCATTTCTTTGATTTTGAATTAATTTTCAACTCCATGTGCGACACCTTAGCTTAGGTTTTGCCTTATGTGAATATGTGAATTAGAGACCTTTTCTTAGGCTTTGTATTTTGTGTATGCATTGCACGTTTCCATTTCGCGGCTGGATCCCGGGTATGTTTTGTAGTTCTCTATTGCATATCATGTTGCTTGCTACTTGAATTACGTGGTTTATGAATGATATTTTGTCATTAGCAATTTTACACCATTTCCAACATGCTTGTGTAATGTATATGTACATATGTATTAATTGAGGGCATGCTTAGATTATTAATTTGATTAAAAAGGATGTTGAGTAGATGCCTATCGATAGATAGGATGAAAGGGGGTGTTTTAGTCCGTCGGGCTCCTTCCCCTTTCATTTCATAATCCCCGGACCCAGTTTATCTTTGGTTTCTCAAAAGATCAGTTTGCTTTCAAAATGGTTTCTTAATTTTTCCTTTTAAAAATTACGTGGCGACTCATTTGTTTTTAGAAATTGATTTAAAAGAAAAGCTGTGGGTAAAAGAAAGAAAAACCCTGCGATATCCACACATACTGATATATATATATATATACACACGCGATATACACATTGTATTCACATCATGTACTGATTTTTTGCGAGAATGAGTTATACATAGACTAATATATATATGAATATATATATATAAATGTGTGTATATATATATGAACATTACACTTGTGTATAGTTTCTTTTGCTAAGAGATGTATGTATACTTGTGTAGCTATTTTAATTTTTTCTATTCTTCTTCTTTTCCTTATTCTTATTTTATTCTATTTGTTTATAACATGCTTTCAATGTATGCTACTGGTTTGATTTCACATAATGATCAGGTCAGTTTGCTCCTATTCTTAGTATTAGTTTGCTGCAGAGTCGTCTCCCTATCGTCGGCTTTAACTACAGTCTACAGTTCTAGTTCCTATATTTCGATAATTAGTGAGAGATATCTCTAATCCCTTGATGTGTGAATGAAGTGCTTTATGATCAAATATATTGCTTCTTTCTGGCTAAAGTGTACAAATCTATTGGCTGTAGGAATAATAGATATTGGGCAATGTTCAAGATATCCGAATTTTTAAAGCATTGGTACCAAGCTTCAATTTGAATCCAATACATATTATGCAAGCAATTGACATTACCAATTTGATGCTTACCTGAAAGTGGGGCGTAGATTACATTAAGCATCAAATTGGTCTGTGCACGGCAAACAAATAAATAATTATTACTAAGGTTTAATTACAAAATATGCCCTTAAAGTTAGGCCCCTGTGTAATTTCAATTGTGTAAATTTGATCCAAATGTTAAATTCTGTGAGAAAAGTTTACGGAATTTACTCACATACTATGGTTTGTCACATTTTTTGGTTTGTTACTTTGATTTGGGACTTGCTCTTATTCTTAGGGTGAGTTTGATAAGCCCATTAAGTGCTGATTGATACTCCCTCCGTCCCTTTTTTTGAGTCCACCTTTGGGAACTTAACTTATTAAGGGGACAAAAAGAATCTACACCTACTTTCCACAATTGCCCCTAATCTTACAATGACTTTTTTTAGTTTTGTCTTGGTGTAAATTTCAAGGAAGTGTAGTTTTGGAAAGTAAGTAAAAATTGGATACCAATTCAGGAAAGTGGACTATAATTTTGGAACATCCCAAAATGGAATATAGGACTCAGAAAAAGGGACGGAGGGGGTATTCTTTTGTTTAGCGTTCTATTTGCTCTCTATCTTTTTTTGTTTATGACAATTACTATATTTAAATATTTGTATTTTTGAAATACTGATTATATTGGGGATTTTTTAAGTTATTTCATGGAACGATTTTGCTGTGAATGTGCTTCTACTTCATTTATATGCTCTGTTTGGTTCATGGGCAAGTTGACAAACTCTAGAAGTTACTATGTAGGTTAAGATCATATATTATTGCCAAATGAATTGATTTTTTAACTTAAAATTAGGCGCCCTAATTAACAAATGAATGTGCCCTTACCGGCACTCATAACTATATACATGTTCTAGGCATTTTCATTTTTTCTAGTCTGCTTCGTTTCTTATTTGATGATAAATAAGTATGTTGTCTTTATATTAATTTCGTTTTAGGCCAATATATAAAAATGAAATGAATCTTCAATTTTACTCTATAAACTATTAGGTGTCTATACAATAATGGATCTGCAAAATTTGGAAAGGAAGTAGCTATTTTTTATGATAATGAAGATGTCTATGGATCAACAAATGATGGTAGTCATCATATTCTACCTTGCATGTCTTATTGTCGTACGACATCATCAAAAGCATTGCTTAAAGTCAAGATACTTTAATAGGGATTACTATCGATCAGAATATCTTGAGCGATTGATATATTCAAGTGACAAGGCATGTTTTGATCAACTTCGTATGGATAGGTATACGTTTAGAATATTATGTGGGATGCTTGGTTCTACTGGTAAATTAAAGGACACAAAAAACGTGAAGGTTGATGAGCAAGTAGCTATGTTTCTACATATAATTGCCCATCATGTGAAGAATCGCGTAATAAATTTTCGATTCATGAGGTCAGGCGAAACGATAAGTAGACATTTCAACAAAGTAGTAAATGCAGTTAATCGCTTACAAAGACAGTTATTTAAAGTACCCGAACCTGTACCTGAGAACTCTACAGATGAGAAGTGGAAATGGTTCAAGGTATGCTATATAACAAATTCAGAGTTCACAAGTAAATTATGCTATATCATAGCTCACTTAAAAATTTTGATGTTGTAGAATTGCTTAGGAGCGCTAGATGGAACTTACATTCGAATGAACGTACCAGAACTTGACAAGCCTAGGGTATAGGAGTAGAAAAGGAGAAATTGCTACAAATGTTTTGGGAGTGTGTGCCCAAGACATGCAATTTATTTATGTGCTTCCGGGATGGGAAGGTTCAGCTGCTGATGGGAGGGTCCTTCGAGATGCTGTGAGTAGAAGAAATGGATTAAGAGTTCCCAACGGTAAAAACTAATCCAATTAAAAATTTTGTATTTAAAATTTATAATATTGACTGTGGCTTATTTTAACTATTATTAAAATAACTTAAGTGTGTCTATATTCACTAGGATATTATTATCTTGCGGATGCCGGATATACAAATGGTAATGGCTTTCTAGCCCCATACAGAGGACAGAGATATCACCTCAATGATTGGAGGGAAGGACACCAACCGACTACCCCCGCAGAGTTTTTCAACATGAAGCATTCTTCAGCTAGGAATGTTATAGAGAGGTGTTTTGGATTGCTAAAATTACGTTGGGCAATTCTTAGGAGTCCTTCTTGGTATCCAATTAAAGTGCAAGGTAGAATTATAACAGCATGTTGTCTTTCTCCATAATCTTATAAGAAGAGAAATGCCTATTGATCCATTAGAAGCTGATATAGAGGAAATAGAAGATGACGCCACTGAGTTGCATGGTGAGCCAATTACTGTGATCGAAACATCAAATCAATGGACAACATGGAGAAATAATCTAGCTAATCAAATGTTCAATGAATGGATGGCAAGTAGGCAGGGTTGAGAAACTAAGATATTTTTTGGAATAATTTTGTAAGATGTGTTAAATAAGATGATTATTACTTTATGTCATGACATTATCTGTTTTCTATTTTGGACGGTTATGCACTTTCTTTATTTTTTTTTAAGAAGTTGTTCCTCTATTTGAGTTTCTAAACATATTGTCATTTTCAAATGGTCGATTTACATGTCAATTTCAATAAAAGTAAATGGACTAAAATACTTGTTTTTGTTGAATACTAAGATTCATAATGGATTGTTATTTTCCCAGTGATGGCTTCCAATACTAATGAATCACAGAGAGATATTGGACTTGACAGAAGAAATAGGAAGAGGTCTACACATGTTTGGACTCCAAACGAAGATGCAAAATTAGTAGAAGCTATGCTAGAATTAAAGGATAAAGGTACTTTTAACAACACAGAGGGAAAAGGATTTAAGAGTGGATATAAAAAAGAACTAGAGAAAATGTTAGAAGAAAAATTACCAGGTCACGGTCTTAAGGAAAAGCCACACATTGAATCACGTTGCAAAACACTAAAAAGACAATATCATTGTATATATGATGTACGTCACTACGAAGGTGGGAGTGGATTTGGTTGGGATGATGATAAGAAATGTGTAACCGCTGATGCAGATGTTTGGGATGAATATTTGAAGGTAAAAATATTATCTTTTTTACTTGAATTTAACTATGCTACTTGCATATGATTATTATTATTGAAGAACCTTTTTATTTATTTTTCAGAGCCATCCCGATGCCTCTTTTATGAGAGGCAGATCATTTCCTTATTATGATGATCTAGCTATTATTTGGGGGAAAGATAGAGCTAATGGAAAAGCGGCCGAAGCACCAGGTGATATTCTTGAAGATTTAGACAGAGAAGAACATAATACGAGAACGAACATGAGAATGGGCGGTGGATTAGATGACATTGATGCTTCTATACATGGTACCCAACATGTGGTTGACTCAGTTGGGGAGGGGAATTCTAAACAACCTCGTCGAAAAAGGTTTAGAGCTGTTGATAATTTAGTTTCATCAGGGTTGGCGCAAATTAGAGATGTTATGAAAAGTCACCTAAAAGATAATAGAGAACAAATGGCTCAAATAATTGAAACTTGGACAGCTCCTGATCGACATCAAATTGGCAATAGGATCAAGCTTAATAATGAACTTAAGAAGATTGAAGGTTTGTCACGTGATGAGCGACATAGAGCCGGTTTCATTCTTGTGCGTGACTCAAATTTATTGGATTACTTTTTCACAATTGGCGATGATGAGAAGGAATCATGGGTGAAGCACTTATTGACAACTAATTGATGGGTTGCAGAAAAGTTCTTTTTTTTTTTTAGTAGTGTTAGTTGTTGCACTTTTTTTTTTTAATTTTTAATTTTCAAGGATTGCCAATTCTTTGTTTATTTTTATTTTTTATTTTTTGTCCGTTTACCTATTATTCAATTAAATGAATCGGAAGTTTACTCATGTTTAATGATATCTTTTTGTTTGGCAGCTCAAACGTTTAAATATCAAATTAATATTTATGTGAGAACAAATAAATAAGTTACATACATCATATCTAAGTAGGGTCAATTTTGACAAATTAAGTAAATATTAGATTCTATTCCCAGCTATTCCAATGTTAACCAAACACATGAATGGAAATGCAATCTGATTCCATGGATTGGATCCTTGTTTACCCAAACAACATAAAGGAAAGTGAAATGGCTTCCTTTCCTAGGAATCAGATTACTTGGATTCAGTTTCCTTTCCCTTGTTCCTTTCCATGCGAACCAAACGGGGCATTAGGGTAATGCTAGGTGCACTAACAAAATTCACTAACACTTACTAACACACTCCATCTCTCTCATGTTCACTAACACTTACTAACACACTCTATGGGTCCATAGGAGAGAGATGGAGTGTGTTAGTAAGTGTTAGTGAATTTTGTTAGTGCCCCAAATATTACTAAATCTTTTAACCACACAAGTCTTCAAATGGGAGATTTTTTGACAGATTTTCCTTTAAAAAATTGTAAGAACTTTTTTTTTTTTGGAGAAATTATCTCATGTGGCTTCACACCTGTGTGACTTCCACTGTAATTTAAGTATTCTGCAAATTGCACGTGAATCCTACAATAATGAAGAGATCCTAGTGACCTTCACACAGTGTGACAGTCATATAGAATAATTTCTCGTTTTCTTGGGCACTTAAAATTTAACTCAACTTGTAATAGGATAACATACCCCATATTTTATACATATATAAATTTAGGGTGAGACTAAATACACAACATTTTTTGCCAAATACACCACCCTGTAGTGTTAAAAGATTAAAAAAATAATAATAATAATAATAATAAAATTCTGTGAATGAATATGGTGTATTTAGCAACCAAAAAAAAAAAGTGATATATTTAGTCCCACTCTAATTATGCAACATTAATGTGTGTGTATATATATATATAGGCAAGTGTCATGGACCACAAGTAAAAAGACAGAAAAATCAAAGTTGTGAGCCAAGAAAGAAAAGATGAGTGATAGTGAGAAGTGCGTGTTGCAGAGACAACATTTTGTGCAAGTTTGGCTCTCAATTTCCACATTACACACCTTTCCAAAATGAACAAAGAAGAGGTAAATATTATGAGATGGGCTACTACAGAACTTCAAATCTCACCAGCCATGGCTCCATATAATCCAAACCACCTTAATCTCTTGCATGACAGACACTTTGCTCTTCATGGTAAAATCATGTTCTTTGGGGTCCTCTTTTTCTTCTTCTCTCTCTTCCTCATTTTTTTCTTTCGTCGCCCCTTGTTCCGGTATCCATTGCAACTGCTTAGGAGGAAAAGGGGGACCAATCTTATGCAAGAGCCACAGACTACAGCTTAGTCTTGAAGGATGATCGAGTTCAGCTTTAATTACTTGTGGGAATTGGTTTCTTTTTCAATTTGATTTTGGATTATAGATGTCAACAACATGCTTGAAGGAATCCGAAATTAGCTCTTAGGACGGAGCCACGAAGTTCCACCTAAGAGTGGAGTTTTACCGGCCGTAGGTCTGCCGGTAAAGAAGGTCCACATACGAGGGTTGGGGGCAGAACTCCCAAAGTGATTTTTCCCCCTATTTATACATATTTGCGGATAAAATTTTTGGTATCAAGAAGATTATAGATTTGCTCTCTGAGGATTTCTAGCTGTTTTTGAGTGCTGAGCTGTTTAGTGCTTATAATGATTGTTGCGTATAGTGAATTTGATCATCCTCTCCACCTGTCCCCTATGTAGTTCAGCCCATACATGAATATTGTCACTTCATTTCTTTTTTCTTTTTATTTTTTATTTTTTATTTTTTATTTAATACTATAGTCTGAGTGCATATTTAATTTTTAAAGATTGGAATGGTGTTAATTAAATCTCTCTGAGTTTGGCTACACTAAGCATTTTTACTTTTAAATAGTTCCACAAATCATGATTAAAATCACATAAGCATAAGCACTTATAAACGGCCTCATAAATATTTTGTCAATTCCTCTTATTAGTGTGTGTGTGTGTGTTTTTTTGGTTAAAGTTTGAGTGTGTGTGTGTGTTTCTTTGTGTGTGGAGATAAACTTTACTCCGTTGAATTGATCTGGAAATCAGTCACTTTTGTCTAGACCTGTTCTCATTGTGAAGAGTTTATCCAGTTTTTAGTTGACAAGTCAAGAAAGAAAAAGATCTTGATAAGGGGTCTTTTGTGATAAACCCTTGTGGTTTAGATGGAGTATCATACATTCTAATTTAGAGTCAAAATATCATAACTTTGGTTTCAAAATATTGTAATCAGATTTCAAAATGTTATTCTCTCTGTCCCATATTAAAAGTTGTTGATGTCATTTTTTGATATCCTATTTTAAGAGTCCTCTTTAAAAAGTTAAATACTTTAATACACATTTTCCAAAATTATTTTTTGTTATATCCAACTCTTTCCTTTTTTTTTTTTTTTTTTTATGTGATCCTATAATTTTGAATTTCTAAAAAGGTAATAATAGAAAGTTGAAAATCTCACCAAAATCAAGTTTATCCCCTTAATAAGTTGGAATTCCCAAAAGAGGCTCTAAATATGGGACGGAAGGAGTATAACATTGTAAACTACTTTGTCTTTTGGGCAATGCTAGAGGCACTAACACAATCCACTAACACTTACTAACACACTCTATCTCTTTCTTAGTGGTACTGTGTCACACTCTATCTCTCTCCTAGTAGTACTATGTCACAGTACCACTAGGAGAGAGATAGAGTGTATTAGTAAGTGTTAGTGGATTTTGTTAGTGTCCCAAATATTACTCTTGTTTTTTTGGAGTAATATTTGGGGCATTACTAAATTCCACTAACACTCACACCCACACTATATCTCTCTCTTAGTGACACTGTGGGGTTCGCAGTGGACTTAAAGTGCCACTAGGAGAGAGAAAGTGTGTGAGTGTGAGTGTTAGTGGAATTTGTTAGTGTCCCTAGCAATATTGTGTTTTTTTTTTTTTTGTGTCAAGATATCATAACTTTGATTCAAAAATATTGTACCTTACAAGGCACGAGACATAGTTATAACATTTTTAGACCAAAATAATTAGAGCGTATGATACATTCAAAACTAGTAAAATGTAGGGTAAATTACACTTTACCCCCTTGTGGTTTGACCGAGTGGCACATAACCCCCCTATAGTTTCATGTGCAACACATAACCCCCCTATGCTTTGGTTCTAAGTGCCACTGTTAGCTTTACTGTTAAACTTAACAGTTTTTGTATTGCACCTTCCAACTGGGTGCATGAGAATGTGGGCAGGAATATTTCCCTCCAAAGTGATTGAGTTAAAAGACTAAACTAACCCCATCTTCTTCCCTTAACACTCATGAATTAGAACTAACAGATCAAACCCAGTTCCAAGTACAACTTCAAACGCCCAAATCAAATTCACCTTGCCCACTATATATTACAATGTAGAACAAATCCTATAGATGAGTGTATATATATATATATATATATACAGAGCCTAGACTATAGTAGCAGCTCATTCCACACTTTAACCACAGAGCCTGGGCACAAATCCATCAGCAATACCAACAGCAAATAGCCATCAAAGAAAAATATATTCCTATACCAAATTCTGAAACATATTTTGCCAAAAACAACCATTACCTTTCACAGAAATCAGTGGTCCAAGAATCCATATACAAAAAATATCAAACATCACATTGGCCACATATACCAAAACATCATGAACCAAAAAACACAACCCAAATTACAATAAATCAGTGGTCCATCTCAAAACATCATCAATCGCATTGGCCACATTAAAACGTATCATAAACCAAAAAACATAACCCAAAATATGATTTTTCACTTGCAACCATCATCCTTCTTGGATCCCTTTCCCCTTCATGCTTCTCTTAACCTTCATAGTTGCTTTTGTAGCTCCCAAAACACTTGCAACCATTCCTTTGGCTCTAAATGATCCAATTGTTGGTAACACAACCCTTGTTGACCCTTTTGAACCCTTACCCCCAACACATTGCAGTTTTGATTTCTGCAAAAAATGAGTTTATTAAAAGAAAATTGATGGCATTTTTTAATGAAAGTAAAGTAACGAAGCTAACATTTTCTTACTTGGATGTTTGCATTAGTACTGGTTTGAGAGGCCATTGGTGCTGTTGTGGATATAGGTGTGCTTGTTTTGGAATATTCCTGCAAATATAATAAGAGTTAGTAAATTGTGAGAAATAATAGAAAATTTATTAAATTGAATACTAACCTTTGGTCTTGGTCTCACACCATTTTTGCAAGACCTTGAGTTGTGTCCAGGTGTTCCACATTTGGCACATGTGATATAACTATGTTTTCTTGACACTCTGTAGGGATTTCTAGGCTCATCAGCTTGTTTCCTTCTTAGTTTCTTGGGTCTTCCAGGTGCCTTTCGAATTTTAGGAGGGAGGATGGGATCTAAGTTTGTCTCAATCCAATCATGCAGCCCAGGTACAGGATGTATCATGTATGAGTAGGTCCTAAGGTATGCCTCTTTGCTATAATAACAGTGCACATATGCTTCTGGAGTCTGCCTATGAACATATATAGCACTAACTGCATGTTTACAAGGAATTCCAGTCAAATCCCAATTCCTACATCCACAAGTCCTTGCTTCCAAATCCACTGAATGAGTAGTATTACAACAATCCACTTCAAACTTCAAGTCCCCTGCATAACTTGGAAAGCAATTTCTAGCTTCAACCTTGATTTTCTCTAACTTGTCTTGGATGCTTGGACAAATATGACCCTCATACCTTTCCATTCCTTGCCTTTTCACTTGAATTCTGTTCATGAAATGTCTCCTAATCCATTCAATCATTGTTATAATTGGCTTGTCCCTTGCCTCCAATATCATTCGATTGAAGGATTCACATAAGTTATTAACTACAATGTCACATTTACTCTTGGTGCTAAAATGTGACCTTGTCCACAAAACTGGGTTAAGTTTTTTCAGCCAATTGTATGCCTCATGCTTATCTGGATCCATGTCATGAATTCTTTTCATGTGATATTCAAACTCCCTAATAGTGCCACTTGTGGATGCTTTCCACATTGCATCTTTTAGTTCTTTTCCTTTAAATTTGGTTTTGAAATTGGCATACATATGCCTTAAGCAATATCTATGATCGGCTGAAGGCATAAGCTGTTCAAACACTTCAACAAGCCCTTTTTGTCTATCTGAAATGAATGTCCACCCATTTTCTTCCACATTCCCAATATCGTTCATAAGCTCGGTCATAAACCAATTCCAAGAATCTTTAGTTTCGGCCTCAACTACAGCAATGGCAATTGGAAACATATTATCATTGCCATCCCTTCCAATTGCAGCAAGTAATTGGCCTCCATAGCAACCCTTAAGATGACAACCATCAAGCCCTATAATTGGTCTACACCCAGCTAAAAACCCATCTTTTTGTGCACCAAATCTTACATACATTCTCTCAAACCTAGGCTGCAAGTTAAGACTTGGCCTTTCAACCAATAACTTCATGCAACTGTTGGGGTTGTACTTTCTCACAGTCTCACAATAATCCCACAACCTTGCATATTGTTTATTGTGATCACCCTCTATGACTCCTTTAGCCTTCCTCTTGGCCCTATAAACTTGACTTCGACTCACATTAACCATAATGTCTCTCTTTACTGACCTTTGCATAGCATTTACCTTCCATTCTGGATCATCTCTTATCTTTTCAATATATTTCATTGACAAATACCTAGAAGTCACTAGGTGATTATCATACGATCGTCCACACTTATGAACTGGATTCATTGTTTTGATTTGAAAAGTATTTTCCCCTTGCACCGAAGAAGCATGAATCCTCCATCCACAATCATTCTTGCACAATGCAGTGATTCTAGCATTTTCATTCCTTGTGTACTTTATGTCATAGCCATTTTGCACACTCCATTCCTTCAATGCTTCCCTAAAAACCTGGGCATTTGTGAATCTCAAGCCAACCTTCAACTCAGGTTTCACCATATCCAAGTCCTCATTGAACTCTGGGTAGCAAGGTCCATCTTCTCCATCCAATGATCCAGTTAGACTTTGCAACTCACTTTCATTTTCAGGTTCAGACCACCATTTATCCACATTGTCTAGTTGAAAAACATCTTGGGTTATAAGCCCATTTGTATTTAGATTTTTGGCGGCAAAAATATCCTCATCACCAAGCCCTTCAAGACCTTCATTTAACCATGATGGGTCATAGCTATCACTGCCACTTGATTCTTCACCCTCTCTATCATCTTCTTTAGTCTCTACACCTGTTTTTTCAGCCCCTGCACATATTTCTTCAGTCACACCACTAGCCCCTAAACTTGGGTCTACCACCATTAATGGCTCCTCACCTACCTCTATATAAAGCACAACTACTGGAAGCCCATTGTAAATACTAAGCATCTCCAAAACATCACTATCTTCCTTTATAAGTTTCAGCCCTATTTGTAAGCTTTCCCTGGTACTCTATAGTACAATATACTATTTGTTGGATACTTTAATGTGGTATACATGTGTTGAAGTTCAAAATATGACATCATATCTGTATCACAATTCTCAATATATTCTGTTGTCCCCCCTTTATACATTAAATGTGGTGTCATAACAAATTGTCCCCCATGGTGCAATTCAATTGTGAAATTACATGCCATTCTGCATATAAAAAAACAAAAAACAAATGGATCACACATGTAGTCTTAGAGTAAAGAATTAAATCCAGTATTCAATGTTTTGCATAAACAAACATGGTAGGGTCCATTTATGTCTCTGAAAAAGAAATAAAAAAAAAACACTTTCTTTTGACAGCATTTTTGCTCACTCAAAAATTGGTCACATATTGCTCACCCAAAAATTGCTAATCCTAGGTCCCACTGCATTGGCCAATAAAAGAGTTGGGTGAGCATTGGGCGAGCAATTTTTGGGTGAGCAAAAATGCATTCCTTTCTTTTGGGTAAAATAAGTCGGAGAATTAAACATGGTCCCCTACATCTCCTACATTGACTTATCCCATGTAAAACAAATATGAGAATCAACTGGAACATGGTCCCCTACACTAACATGCAATTTTAAATGAGAAAAATAAAGTTAGAATAATCATGTTTGAAAAATCAATCTGTGTAATCTACATAGTACTACCTTCGCATCAACTGAAACATGGTCCCTACATTAACATGCAATTTTAAATGACAAAAACCAAGTTGAATATCATATTTGAAAAATTAATCAGTGTACTCTACCACAGACCTTCGCATCAACTGAAAAATGCTTCGAACCACTCTAGATCAGTTTGAAGATGTCAAATGATTGATGATTTAAGATCGAAATCCCAACCTTCGAGCTTCGTGTTCACGATTGAACATTATGATCCATTTTCAAGCCCTATATCGCATTTGGTGAGGACTCCATTTTCAAGCCCTATATCGTTATACAGCAAGTGTGATTGAGGTGAGGACTCTATTTTAGTATTTCAATTATTTCATTGAAGGGTATATTAGTCTTTCTAATAAAAACGTTAGAAACCCTAACGGTGGCACTTAGAACCAAAGCATAGGGGGGTTATGTGTTACACATGAAACTACAAGGGGGTTATGTGCCACTCGGTCAAACCACAAGGGGGTAAAGTGTAATTTACCCTAAAATGTATCATAGAATTTTCTCCTTTGATAAAGGCTTGTGTGGCC
Source organism: Hydrangea macrophylla (assembly GCA_033977485.1). Classification (NCBI taxonomy): domain Eukaryota; kingdom Viridiplantae; phylum Streptophyta; class Magnoliopsida; order Cornales; family Hydrangeaceae; genus Hydrangea; species Hydrangea macrophylla. The sequence goes on from CM066989.1 coordinate 19,514,688, forward strand.
TTGTGCAAATAGTTAAAAATTGTCGTTACTACCAATACCATCCAACGGTCCCAACAATTATTGGACCAAACATTAATGTGCTCAATGTCGCATTCCTACCAATTTCCAAGGGTTGTCATAAAATCAAAACAATATCCATTCTAGGGGTCACGTGCTTAGGCTAAATACTGATTCTTTGTTCCCACTATAGATCTTTTGTGGTCACAATCACTATCACATGTTGTTGCACAAATTGTAAAATAGAACAATGTTATTAATAATAGTAACTTTTGATATTTTTTTGGGGGTGAGTCGCGAACTTAGTCACTCTCTTTAAGACGTTTTGCGGTTCTGCTCAAGTTGTGCAAGCAGTTTGGATGAAAGCCACGACGTCCCCAGGATAAAGCAGCCCAAAAATCGCCTGTCTCGAAAATCCTTGCACGGAGGAAAATCGGAAAACCCACACCCTTTCAGAACTCGTTGCTCAGAAGCTTCATAAAACAGTGTTTAAAAAATTTCTATAACTCTTTTTCTCTCTGTAAAACTGTCTATATTTTTTTTATGAGAGCAGTTTGTGTGTATATAAAAAATATATTCTGAACGTTAGGGAAAGATAACATTGCAGAACGTGGAGAGAAATTTGGGAACGTTGGAGAAAAAATCTGGAGTAAAAAACGTGTAGGAGTTTTTGGGAGACTTGGTCTCCAACGGAAAATAAAACTCTTTCTGATTATAAAAAAATTATTTTTCAAATAAATTTGTATAAAAAGAGATATATATATATATATATATAGAAGTAGACCCACACCCAAGCCCAAGCCTGGCCCGGAACGGAGCGAGGCGGGGTGGGGAGGCGGCGACGGCAGTGGCGGCGCGCGTGTGTGTGTTTTGTTGTAAACTCAATTGGGCCTAGGTCCTCCCCCTTCACAAAACTTGGTACCCCCAAGGGGTCCAACCCTTACTCCAACCTCCACTTATATATGTCATTCCCACTTTCTCTAATATTCCTATGTGGGACAAGTAAAATAACATTTGGGTTGGTTTGTGAATAAGACAAAACTCAAAATCAATTTTCAAAAGTTTTCCCGCAAACTTTCCCTCCAATTTTAAAATACACTTTTTCAACAATCCCGCACTTGTATTTTAAAAATTAATTTAAGATCATTAAGCAACGTATCATAAAACTGTGCATAAGTAAATGTGTTTTTCAACTTAAACCTTTACGTAGTGATAGTGCTTCCGATTATACTAGAGTAACCGAAGTTTTGAACTCTATCTCAGACAACACCACACACACAGTCCTACTAGGGTGAAGTTCAAAAATCAGCACTTTACGGCCATGTGCTTATATCCCAGTATAGCGAATGATTTAGAGAATTTGCCCAAAATTTCATAGGAAGCGGCATCACTTCCACATTCGCCTAGGTGAGTCTAACAAGGATACTCCTGTAGCTAGGTATCCCACTACAAATGGAGTTTAGATCTCATTAAGAGTTATAAATAACTCAACCTTCTGTCCTTCAGGATGTCATGCTTCGTAGGGATGGACTTTGAGTATTACCCCCATATATAGATATTAGCATGATTCCACTCATATCACTTCATGACTTGTTATTACCCTTTGAACCTATTTCTTGGGATCTCCAGTCTATAGGTTGGGTTACTATCACAAGTGACTCAACTATCTAAGGGCTTTAGTCCCATCCCTTTTGAGGTTTTACAAACCTTCTCTCGTGCTAATCCTTTCGTCAAAGGATCAGCCAAGTTCTCCTCAGACTGTACATAATCCACTCTTACAGCTCCAGAAAAGAGAAACTCTCTAATAGTGCTGTGATTGCGACATATTTGTTGCTTCTTGCCGTTACAGTAACGGTTCTCAACTTTTGCAATAGCCGCGGTACTATCACAGTGGATTAGGACAGTTGGTATCGATCTCTCCCATAGAGGGGTATCTGATAACAGATTTCTCAGCCAACCTGCCTCCTCACTAGCTGTAGCTAGTGCTATCATCTCTGACTCCATAGTGGACTGAGCCAAAATAGTCTGTTTCTTAGACTTTCATGAAACTGCGCCTCCAGCAATACAAAAAATGTATCCACTAGTGGCTTTGGAGTCATCTGATGGGGTATTCCAATCAGCATCGCTATATCCTTCAAGGACAGCGGAAAACTTCTGATAGTGTAATTTTAGGTTCATCGTCCTTTTTAGGTAACGCATGACCCTTTCAATAGCATGCCAATGCTGCATACTAGGTATACTAGTAAACCTATATAGTACTCCAACAGTATAAGCTATATCTGGCCTAGTGCAATCAGTAGCATAACGGAGGCTACCAATGATGCTCGCATACTCAGTGTCTAACACTGTCACCAGTGTTCTTGAACAATTTTACACTAGGGTCATACGGAGTACATACTGGTTTACAGTTAAAGTAATTGCATTTCTTTAGAATCTTCTCAATGTAGTGAGATTGATCTAAAGAAAGTCCCTTTTCGGACCTAGTAATATTAATTCCAAGAATTACACTAGCTTCTCCTAAATCTTTCATATTAAAATTGGCACATAAGAAATATTTAACTTCATTAATGACATGAATATTTGATCAAAAAATAAGTAAGTCATCCACATATAAACAAATAATAGTACATGTGTTGTTTTCAAATTTGTAATAAATACATTTGTCACTTTCATTTATTTTAAAACCATTTGAGATGACTAAACTATCAAATTTATCATGCCATTGTTTAGGAGCTTGTTTCAAACCATAAAGAGATTTATCTAATTTGCAAACTTTATTTTCTTGACCAAAAATAATAAAACCTTCAGGTTGATCCATATAAATCTCTTATTCTAATTCACCATTTAAAAAGGTTGTTTTAACATCCATTTGGTGTACTACTAAATCATGAATAGCAGCTAAAACAATTAGTACACGAATAGAAGTAATTCTTGTGACAGGTGAATAAGTATCAAAGAAATCATTATTTTCTCTTTGTCTATAATCCTTAGCTACAAAACGTGCATTATATTTGTCTATCGTATCATCGGGTTTCAATTTCTTCTTAAGAATCCATTTGCAACCTATTGTCTTACAATTAGGTGGAAGATCTACTAAGTGTCAAGTCTTATGTGATTCCAATGATTCCATTTCATCATTTATAACTTCTTGCCATAAATCAGCATCTATAGAAGTCAAGGCTTCTTGTAGGGTGTTAGGATCCTCCTCTAAGGTGTAAGTATAAAAGTCGGTCCCAAAATCTTTCGCGATTCGGGCGCTCTTACTTTTTCTAGGTTCAAGTTCATATTCATTTGATTCTACTAATCTAGGTATATCATATGATGTTGAACCCCCACTATTTTTAAATTTAAAAGGAAATTTATTTTCGAAAAAATCAACATCACTGATTCAATTATAACATGATTCTTTAAGTCATAAAATCTATAAGCCTTACTATTAATAGCGTAGCCAATAAAAACACGTTCATAAGCTCTACTAGCTAATTTGGACCTTTGAGGGTCTGAAATTTTAACATATGCCAAACAACCCCATGTTCTAAAATAATCCACATTTGGTTTTCTTCTTTTCCAAATTTCATAAGGGGAAATATTAGTTTTAGAGTTAGGAACTCTATTTAATACATGACAAACAGTTAATAATATTTCCCCCCACCAATGAGAAGTTGCCCCTAAATCTAATAAAATAGCAACTACTAATTCAGTAAAAGTCCTATTTTTTCTTCCAGTTTTTCCATTCATTTCAGGGGAATAAGGGGCGGTTTTCTCATGAATGATTCCATGAATTTTATATAAATCAATAAATTCATCAGAATCATATTCATGACATCTGTCACTACGAAATCTTTTAATTTTCCTATTAAATTGATTTTCAATCTTATTTAGGAAAATTTTGAACATGTCAATAGCTTCACTTTTATTTTTCATAAGATAAACAAATGAATAATTTAAACTACATCAATAAAAGATATAAAATACATTTTTCCATTTCTAGTTAAAATTCCTTCATATTCGCAAATATCTTAATGAATTAATTCAAGAGGTTCAGATTCCCTAGTGACAGATTTATGTGGTGTTTTTAGTGATTTTAGCTTGGCTACAAAATTTACATTTGTCAAATTCATTTAAAGACAATTATGGAATATATCCTAGACTACTCATATTTTTCACAAGTCTTTTATTCACATGACATAATCTAGCATGCCAAACATTAAAAGAACATAACATGTAAGCAGAAGAAGAAATTTTATTAAAACCAACATTTAACTTAAACATACCCTCAGTTGCATAACCCTTTTCCAACAAGCATTCCACTCTTAGACAAAGTAAAAAGATCAGCCCCAATAGTTTGAGTAAATCCAGTCTTGTTGAGAAGATATCTTGAAACAAGATTTTTCCTCATTTATGGAGTGTGCAAGACATCCTTTAAGATGACAGTCTTTACCGAAGTAAACTTCAATTCAACCTCTCCAATACCAGCAACAGTAGTGGTATGAAAATCACCGAACAACACTTTCTTGTCCTTAGCTTCAGAATAAGATTTGAACATGTCACGGTCACCAACAATATTAACCTCGGAAATCATAGCAAAGAGCTGCTCTTCGGCAAGATTTGCTTGGGGAGCAACTCGTCGTGGATTCCTACAGTTTCGAGCCATATGACCTGGCTTACCACAATTGTAGCAAACAAACAGTCCAGCTTCATTTATTCATGAGGGGGGTATGTTCCTATTCAGATTTGACTTCGGATTCTGATTCTGTTGTTGTTGTTGCGGTTCTTGTTCTGATTCCGATTTTGAAACTTCATGGTTTTTGCAGGTGGTTTCAGAACAACAGAGGTTTTGTTTTTAGAAAAATTTTGAGGTTTCTTGCTGTTGGAAACAACAAGAACCTGTTCTTTTAAATCTTGGTTTCTTGCCTCCTCCTCAATACGAAGGCGAGTAATCAAACTTTCCAATAAAAATTCTTTGGTTTTGTCTCTCACAATATTTTTGAAATCTTTCCAACTTCGGGGAAGCTTGTCAATAATGACATCAACTTGAAACTGATCATTTAAATCCATGCCCTCAGAAATTATCTCATGAGCAATTTGTTGCAGCTCATGGGATTGAGTTTCAACAGATTTGTCATCCGTCATTTGATATTTCAAATAACGGCTGATTGCAAATTTCTTTGCTCCAGCTTTTTCAGTGTCATATTTTTTCTGAAGGGCATACCAAACTTTTTTTGCAGAATCACAGTTTGCATAATAATCATAAAGACTATTAGAGAGTCCATTCAAAATGTAATTTTTTTAAAGAAAATCATTTTCATTCCAAATGTCAGACTCTCTTATTTGAGCAACAATGAGATTTTCAGAAACAGTGGGTTTTTCAGAAAGACAAAAAAATTGCAATTTTTTCGTAGTTAAGAAAAATATCATTTTCATCCTCCACCGTTTAAAGTGAAGGCCCTCAAATTTGAAGGGTTTGTTGAGGTCAGGGGTAACAGAGAGCATTGAAGATTCCATGGCAGATGATAAACGTCTTAAAATTGTTGTTGCACAAACTGTAAAATAGAACAATGTTATCAATAACAGTAGTCTTTGACGTTTTTCTTGGGATGAGTCGCGGACTTAGTCGCTATCTTTAAGACGCTTCGCGGCTCTGCCCAAGTTGTGCAAGCAGCTCGGATGAAAGTCACGACGTCCCCTGGATAAAAAAATTTCTGTAACTCTTTTTTCTCTCTGTAAAACTGTCTATTTTTTTTTTTTATGAAAGCAGTTTGTGTATATATAAAAAGTATATTCTGAATGTTGGGGAAAGATAACGTTGTAAAACGTGGAGAGAAATCTGGGAACGTTGGAGAAAAAATTTGGAGTAAAAAACGTGTAAGAGTTTTTGGGAGACTTGGTCTCCAACTGAAAATAAAACTCTTTCTAATTATAAAAAAAATTGTTTTGTATAGTAGACCCACACCCAAGCCCGGCCCAGAACGGAGCGGGGCAGTGGCGCGCGTGTGTGTGTTTTGTGGTAAACCCAATTGGGCCTAGGTACCCCCCCCCCCCCTTCACAAAACTTGGTATCCCCAAGGGGTCCAACCCTTACTCCAATCTCCACTTATATATGTCATTCCCACTTCCTCTAATATTTCTATGTGGGACAGGTAAAATAACATTTTGATTGATTTGTTAATAAGACAAAACTCAAAATCAATTTTCAAAACTTTTCTCTCAAACTTTTCCTCCAATTTTAAAATACACTTTTTCAACATCACATGACAGTATTTTATTGCTCGAAATCACCGCATGACTATTAATGCAATCCATACATAATTTCTCATTCTTTAGACAGATCATAGATTTGGAATTTCTTCCTTAAGATTTCATCAAAGTTGCACCTTGGTCCTTGATCTTTGAGAAATTAACAAAAAGTGATCAAGGTAGTGGAACCTTTCTAACCAAGGACATATTAAGTCCGCTTTTGGGTGTGTGAGAACGAAAACAAGCATGCCGACATTTCAAATCAACTTCTCGTGAGAGAGAAACGGGTAATATTTGGGACACATTTAAAGACACAATTTTTTAGACACAATTTAACAGATGTGTTTATCTCTCTCATGTCTCACTGTAGGGTCTAGTTATATCACATGAGAGATATAAACACATATTTTAGGTTGAGTCCCAAAAATTGTCTTTAAGTGTATCTCAATCTTTACTCAAGAGAAAAACCGAACAAATTTGAAAAATTTAGAGTTGTAGATGGAATACAAAATATTGCATTTTCATAACTTATATCATAATAGCAACTTCAACAGGGCCAAAATGGTATATTGACCTCTTGAACAGTGTTTATACAACCCCTATACAACTCTCGTTTTTACCTTATACAACCCATGTTAGAAATGTTCTTAATTTTTAATAGTGCTATGATGGACGTAAATTAAAACAAAATGGAAGTGCTACAAACGGTACATGGATGAAATAAGGTTTTAGACTATTTAGGTCACTGACACGAGTGAAATAACGAGTGCATGTACTTGATTAAGGTTTAGTTTAGCTGTCAGGTGGCTTTTTAAAAGAAGTTTATGTAATTTATTACTAATTGTTTGATAATTTTATACAAGTAACACACTACTCTTCAAAAAGACGTCATGAAACCGAAAAACAACATTGAGCTTTAAAAGCTCAATTCTAGAGTTTTTAAAAGCTTTTCTAAAAAAGCCCAAAATTCAATTTTTGTAAAGCTCATAATCTAGTTACCAAATGAATTAACATGAAATTGTGCTTTAAAAAAGGAGAAGCACCAAAATGAGGACCAAACTAAGCCTAAGAGAGTGTTTGACAGTAAATTTTGGAGTTCTTAAGTGATTATAGTACTCCAAAAGTTAAAATTAAGTTGGTTGACAAATCAAATTATGCGACTAAATTACAAAAATATGATTCAATCGCAATATTTACAACTTTTGGTCAGAGACAGTTTTTGGCAATAAAATCAAAGAAACAAAGAACTCAAATTCAAGGCATTATATAAAAAAAAAAAAAAAAAAAAAACTAAAACTAAAACTATGTAAAAATTGTATACAAGCAAAATAGTGAACAAACTTTGAGAAGCCTCCGCAAATCTTAATAAGGATAGCGATGAACGAGAAGCTGCAGCAACAAGAACCAAATATAAATTTCCTAAAGAACAAAACAGCAAAGTTCAATGATAGTCTTGTTAGTTTTAACGAGTAGCCAAGAAAATTTTATTTCTTACACAGAAATAAAACCAATTATAGGTGTTCAAAAAAAAAAATTAATCACTGCACTTAATTTAAGCTTGTAACTAGCAATTAAATTTGACCACTTGATCCAGAAAAATATGATTACTGAGATGACAGAGAAGAATATTTCTAATAAGATCATGTAATCATATATATATATATATATATATTCCGCACCCCAAAAACAAACGATTTTTCAAAAAAAAAAAAAAAGAGCTCTGAAAAAGGAATCAGAATTTTGAAAAATCTGGAAAAAAAAAATAAATAAATTAGACAATCACTACTAATTTCTAAGTGACAGTAAACCCCTCTAAATAGCTATATCTCAAACGGGCTCTGAGTACTACTCGGGTCCAATTCAATGGACTGTAATGAGAGTCACTGGTTTGAAATTTAAAAACAAAAAGGTTCTGTCGACGTTCTCCAAAAATCGAAGTTATTATTTCGAATAATGCTATGCTTTTTAAATTTGAAACTCAAATGGTTGTCTCACATGCTGTGACAATGATTGGTGTTACCACATGTCACTGCATGTGGTACAACAGACGAAGCCATTTGAGAATCAAATTCGGAAAGCATAGTATTACTCTATTATATCACCTTCCAAACATAAAGAAAACAGAAGAGCAAAGGAACCTTGGAACCCCTGTACCCAAAATCTCTTTTTGTAAGACAAGAATTTGAGCACTATAACATAAATCTTGCACTTGTATGTTCTTTGTCGTAACAGATTCATTCAAGCACTTATTTCAAACAGAAACCTTCTTCTTCGGATTACCGAAAATTTAAGCAAAGGTCTCATATATAAGTCCTGCATAATTCACATGGATCCTCATGTCCCAAAGGTAAAGCTAATAAACACAAAATCTTAAAAAGAGGGTAACAAAGTGCAGAACTATATGCAACCAAGGGACAATTGTCCAGAGGAAAATCAAAACATGCAATGGCAACATATATGCAATCACATGTAAAGTTGATAAAAATAGCAACATGAACACACACTGACACACACACAAGCAAATCTCTGAACATGAGAGTTTCGAAGCAAAGTCGGTCAAGATTGCCATAAGAACATACCTCTACTGTGCATATAAAGCCTTTCTTTTATTGCATTATGTGAAAGTTCTTGATTATGTTTACAACATCCACCATATATACAACTATTCAAACTTGAGAACAAAAATACTCTTCTGACACTTCATATAACCCGATTCAAGGAGCCGACCCTACCAAATCCTTGTATTGCTCTCACGTCATCATCCAAAACTATACAATATACGTTTATATAGCTCTTGAATATAAGTTTGTGCTCGAGATCCTGGCCTTATGTATGATAAAATGTTGAGCATGTGTAGCTTCTCACCCTAGGAAGCACGGACTCTTCGGAAAGGCAGCCGCACCCACACTAGGTGTGCACTAAATAAAGGCAGCCGCACCGCACTGGGTGTCAAACTGCCGCACCCATGCTTCCTAGTTCTTACCCCAGTTATTCAAACCACTTTTGTAATCCAAAGCTTATATTTCTTCACATACAGATATAAAAGACAAGGTCCGATCAAATTTGCATCCGAAAGGCACTTGCAAAGCTTGAGATACATATCTACATTTCCCGACTCTTGGATATTCTTCCGCAGTCCATGCAGTACAGCTGCCCTGTCAAGAAACTCGGGGCACAAACCCAAGTTAAGCATTTTAATCACCGTTTCTGCAGCATCATCGAAATGGCCACCCTTGATGTAACCTCTCAACAACCACGATAAAGTTTTCTTCTTACGAACAGAACTTGCAACCTCCATTCTAGTTAGTAATCGCGAGATAGCGCCAGTCTCCTTTTGGGACCCACAGATGGCAAGAACAATGTCGTAAAGCTCTCCATCGGCATCCTTACCCACAAGCTTCATTTCCCATAATTCTCTTTCAGCCTCGAGTCCACGACCAGCACAAGTATACATGGCTAGGAGCCTCTCGTGAACCGCCCCGTAAAGTGATGAGCCGCCCTCTTGAATCACCCAATCCGATAGGCGGAGCCCATCCGCCAAAAGATCGGACTGGTACTTCTCAACAAGCACAACATTTTCTATATCTAGTTCAGCGACCAAACCGGTCTTACTGAAACCTTTTAACTTCCGTAAAGCTTTTGCTAATTCATTCAACTCTTTAACCACAGCTGTCATTGCAATTAGGTAACTGAAGACCTCAGGCTCGAATCCAGATTCTCTCAAGTGAATCACTAACTTGACTGCATCCCTGTACTTTCCCTCCACCTAACAGAAACGTATTTTGCATGACAAAACAATCTATATCTCAAAGGCAGAAGTTTAAGACTCTCACGTTAAGATTGACTGTCACAGACACCAAAACATGGCAAACAAGTCGAGCATGATTAGCAAAATAATCAACAAAGCAAGCCGACTTAGATCATCATAAGTCAAGCCGGAAAAGTTGTATGTTATAGGCATAACAGTGTTTGATTGGTTTTACCATCCATTTTTTTTTTTTTTAAGTTTCACTCTTCTCTTTTTGTAGCATTGAAATGTAGCATAACTTTCGTCTATCTCCCAATCACTAACTTGCCTGCATACCTGTACTTTCCCTCCACATAACAGAAACACATATTGCATGACAAAACAATCTATCTTAAAGGCTGAAGTTTAAGACTCTCAAATCCCGTGATCAACACTGCCTCTGTAAACCAAGTTTTACTCGCATGCAACTATAAGTCTTAACATATTTCAGGGACTGAAAAAAAAAATTTCCTAAAATAAGCAACAAACCAAACTTCATGGGGGGCTAATCACCAATTTCAGTCAGTCGCATACAACTAAAAACCTATGAGGTTGTAGTGAACCACCAAACCTTAAGGGATTTCAGTGGATATTAACCAACCCCCACCCCCCCCCCCCCCCCCCCCTCTCAAAAAAAAAAAAAAAAAAAATTAATTACAAGGAAAAGGAAAGAAAATTACAAAACATTCATAAACATACACCGAACGCAACAATCCACCTACTGTGTAATCAAAGGAGTAAGCAGTCACTCAAGTTTAACATTTGAGAATAACATAGGGGAAAACTAACAACAGACAAGAACTTAAGGATCCTGATCCAGTGCCATTCTAGCAAAGAAACACAATGAAGCCAATCATATATACCTGACTAGAGAAATGAAAGTATGGCACTAGAGAACGATTTGGTATGATATCATATTGCATTTTGTAATTACACTAGTCAACCTATAAATGTAACAGCACAAGAAATATCAATATAAAATAAATAAAAAAAAGCTAAACAGGTCGCAATTCGAAGTTAGACCTCACAGGAACTTACCATCATCTTCCAAGCAAGATACCCAGCTGGGCCTCCCTTACTCCCCTCCTTGTCATCCCCCGAATTAGCAATTCGTCGTCTCAAAACCTCTTTCACGAACAAAATCGAATTTTCCTTTCCATCCATCTCCCAATACAAAGATATCACCTTCTCAATCATACTAAACCCAGGTTTCAAACCAACACAATCCATGTCCACAAGAAGATCAACCACATCACCAACCACGTGTTCACCTTCAATCATCTTCCTAACCCAACCGCACATCAACGAAACCATCAATTCCATCGTCTCCTTATCGACACGGTTCTCTTTCCGTAGCCACTCAAACACCTCCAATGCACACCAAGAGTCTCTCCCCTCTTGAGAGAAGTACACTAAAACAAGCTGCAATTCGCGTGACGAGAGCCGTTCATTCATTTCCTCAAGAATATCCGACGGCTCTCGCGTCATTCGCTCTAATTCCTCAATCGCCTCGAAAAAACCCTCACCCATTTCATCTTTATCATCACTTGTCACAAACCTATCCAACTCAACCGAGTTGAACAATCTAAACCCACGAAACTTACTCCGTTTTGCGTCCAAAACCCTAGGGTTTTGATTGTTACAGATTGCAATCGAAACCCTAGAACAAGACTGAATCGAAAATTTCATAGAAAACTTAGGAAGAAGAAAACAATTACATCCCGATGAACAAGAATTGGTACACCCCAAGCCCAAGTGGGTAAGAGAAGCAAACCCATATGCAGTAGCCATTTTTAGAAATTCAAACACACGAGCAGACTCTAGCAAAAGGGTATAAATTGTTTTACCCTTCTAATCCAACAAAAAAATCAGAATTTACTTTACTTTACTTTACTTTTCTTTTCTGGGCAACCAAACAGAGGGTGGACGAAGAAAAGAATGACTAGAAATGGGTCTAAGGTATATACGGAAAGAGGATTAAAAAAAGAGTGAACTGGTCGAAGAAAAACCTTGAACTAGCAAAAGGGTATAAATTGATTTACCCTTCTAATCCAACTAAGAAATCAGAATTTTCTTTTCTTTTCTTTTCTGGGCAACCAAACAGAGGGGGGACGAAAAAAGGAATCAGTAGAAAAGGGTTCAAAGTAGATACGGAAATAGGAATAAAAAGAGTGCAATTATCGAAGAAAAACCTTGAATTAGACGTTGTTGGGTGGGTGAAATTAAAAGCGTAATCTAGAATCAGAAACCCAAATTGGAGAGGGGTTCAGATTTGTTGTTTGTTTGGACCCTTTGGGGGGAGTTCAGTTCTTGAAATGGTCGTCAGTGCCACCCCATTGCAAGACGAAGACGACGAAAAAAAAACAGTAGAATTTGAAAAGAAAACATTGGAGTAGTGATGATTGATGAAGTTGTTGATACGTGGTTTAACTGTGACGGCTCACCGAATAAATATCATTAAACAAAGGAAAATAATATTATTGGAAAAAAAAAAAAAAAGAGTTAGGGTATGTTTGATAACCCTATTAAGTGCTGAAAATGAAAAGATTCAGCACTTATTCTTTTTCAGTGCGTTTGATAACTTACCACTTAATTGAAAAAACAGCCAAAAAACCACTGAAAACTTTAAGTGAAAAATTTCTACTGAAAATAATCACTGAATGCATTCTATTTCGATAGTTGAAGCACTGTTTTTAGTATTACAAATTCAATCACTTAAAATTTTCAGTACTTAAAATTCAGCACTTAATTTTCAGCACTTAATTTTCAGTTTTATCAAACGCACCCTTAGAGTCCGTTTCGGTGGAATGCAGTTTTGCTCATCTTTAAAATTGTTCATATTTTCTAACCTTGTTTTTTATTCGCTAATATAGTGGGATTAATATTTTATATCATTAATTAATTCTCAATTAATCTTGAATCCAATTACATTAGCCTATAAAAAAAGAGGATTAACAAATATGAGCAAATTTGAGTGAGCAAAAATGTATGCATTTTGAAGTACTTTTAAGCATTATGTCCAATAATGAATACATTTCATAGTGACAAGTTCCTCACATGGAAAACTAGTCAAAATTTCAGTTGAGTTGTTTAAATTTCAGTAAGGCTTTGCTTAATTCTTGAATTTTGTGAGAGAAAAGAAAAAAAAATATTAATGAAAGTATTTTCTTTTGTTTAATTAATAAGGAAAACGGTGAAAAAACTATAAAAAAAAATAGGCTTAAAAACACTTTAGTACCCTGCACTTATACTGAAATTTCACTTTGGGCCTTGCACTTTCGATTGCAACACTTTGGGCCCTCTATTTTCAGTTTCGTTTCAATTAAGGACAATCGATCACGCCGTTAGCTAAAATGGACGGAAATCATCACGTGGGGGTCATGTGCATGCTTTTTTGCATCACCTCACGTGATTTTTCCCCTTTCTCCCTTAAAACCTAACATTTCTCCTCTGTTTCTTCAAACTTTCTCCCTTAAAACCTACCATTTCTCCTCTGTTTCTTCAAGCTCTCTGTAATGGATTTTCTCAATATCTACTTAGATATGTTAAGTTTTAAGGGATAAAGGGGAAAAATCACGTGAGGTGATGCCAAAAAGCATGCACGTGGCCTCCACGTGATGATTTCCGTCCATTTCAGCTAACGGCGTGATCGATTGTCCTTAATTTAAACGAGACTGAAAATAGAGGGCCCAAAGTGTTGCAATCGAAAATGTAGGGCCCAAAGTGAAATTTGGGTAAAGTACAGGGTACTAAAATATTTTTAAGCCAAAAAAATACTCCCTCCGTCCCATTTAATGTGTCCCCCTTTCTATTTTGGTATGTCCCAAAATTGTTGTCCACTTTCCTAAATTAGTATATAAATTTTACTTAGTTTCCCAAATTGCCCTTCCTTACAACCAATACCAAAACAAAACAAAAAAGAAAGTGCAATGATTATGGGTAATTGTGGAAAGTATGTGTAGATTCCTTTTGTTCCCTTAAATAGTTGGATTCCCAAAAAGGGACACATAAAATGGGACGGAGGTAGTAATAATAATAATAATAAGTTAGGAAAAAGTTAAAAATTGTGAATCATTTCTCCTCCTCAAGTCATAAATCTATATCTATCTATATGTAATAATCTATTACTCCCTCCGTCCCATTTTGTGAGTCCATCTTTGGGAACTCAACTTATTAAGAGGACAAAAAGAATCTACATCTACTTTTCACAATTGCCCCTAATCATTACAACAACTTTTTTAGTTTTGTCTTGGTGTAGATTTCAAGAAGAGATAATTTTGGAAAGTAAGTAAAAATTGTACATCAATTTAAGAAAAGTGGACACTATTTTGGGACATCCCAAAATGGAATAATGGACTCTCAAAATGGGACGGAGGGAGTACTAAAATATAATACCGGAAGGTTTCAAGCTATATTGCATGTGGGAGCGACACGTGGCACAAAGAATTAACTCCAACTGCCTATACAAACATATGTATATATATACTAGCATTTGCCCGTGCTATGCACGGGTATCATTTAAATATATGTGTATACATATTTTTTAAATTTATATATATCACCCCTGAAATTTGTTAAAAAAAAATGAAAAAAAAAATAGAATATATGATGGGAGAGAGCCAGTTACAATGAATGTGAGAAAAGTTACTGCAAAATTGTAGGAGGTTAGGAGAATTTTTTTAATAACTTTTTAAATTTCATTAAATTTCAAATATATATATACATATACAGTCATATATATATATACACATATGTACATGGTGTAGCAATGTCATGTGGCATTCCATGTACATGGGGTTGCCATGTGGCACCTACATTTGTATTTATATATATATATATATATTCAAAGATTCTTTAAAGAGGACCACCTCTCTTTATTAAAGAGAGGGCCTCTGTTTTGGCCGTCAGATTGTGTTTAAAAACTGTGAAATGGCAAAACTGCCCTTAATGAAAACACGATCCAACGGCCAAAATAAAAGCCCTCTCTTTAATAAAAAGAGGACGCCCTCTTTAGAGCATGACTGTAGATATATTTGCTTGAAATGTACATGTATATCCAGACCCACATATAACGTTTCCTTTAGAAACGGAAACATTCAATGTCAGAATGTTAAATGTCTCTTTGCCTCTTCCTTTCTCTCTGCCTCAACCTATACGTTTCTACATTTTCTTCTTACTCACCATTGATAACAATTGCGGACATCATTAGCAGGCAGCAGCCGCCAGCCGGTATCACTCACTTCCCACTTTTTATTTTGTTTTGATTTGATTTGTTTATTCAAAGTTTCTGATTCATCTGTGCATATGGATTCAATTGGGGCTAGTTAGAAACCGTCTATTTTGCAAAAATTGGAGTTTTTTCCTTCCTCTATTTCGTGACTTACGTCAATAGCTAACAGTGTATATGTATATTTTTTTTTGACTCCCGGTTTATTGGGGTTGTGAATCCATTCACTTAGATCATGGTATGGTTTCTTGATTGTTTTTCTAGAATTGAATTTTATATAAATTCAGTCGATTAACTAAAATAGCTTATTTTTCGGAAAAAAAAAAAAGAAAAAGAAAAAGAAAAAAGAATTGATTTTGGTTTTTTAGAGACCTGAGCTTTCCCCAAAAACTTGAAGAAATTTTGCCAATAAGTATGATTCCATCATCTGTAGTCAATTTTCTAATGTTTTTACAGAAGGGTAATAATGGGTTTGTGCTCTTCTCAGAGTATTATGCTTCTATTTACATGTATAATGCATTTAATCTGAGGCAGAATGTATCACTATCACCCTTATTTTCAAAGGATTTATGTGTTTTAGTGAAGGATATCTAACTTATTAGTTATTTTCCATGTTCTTTGTCGATAAATGACAGTGCTTATTACTTATATTGTGACGATTCTATCACATTATGCTATCTATAATTGTTTATGTGTATTATATGAGTAATGTTATGGTTCCTTAATTTGAACCCCTAATTTGGTTCTAAATGCTTTGCAAGTTGTACCACATTTTGTACTGGTGGTCGTAGTATCACATACCACTACATATGGAACCACTCCCATAGCATTTGGGATGTCCCAAATTCGAAAACCATAGCATTACTCACAATGTATAGGGTGTATTAGCATTATACGTGTGTATCTATAATGAATATGTATGTCTATTTAGTCTTGGATGATCCTAGCTGTCAAATTCAAATTTCAAAATGCAATTAGATTAAAGATTCATTTTTGGTGTATCTACAGGGAATTGTAAAGATGAAAATGGAGTAAAGGACATATGTATGGTTGCGGTTCTACAAATTAGATTTGTGAATAATCAAATTACCTGACAGAAGCACTTCCCTTCCTTTCTTATTTCAGGGGAACATTCATCAAGTAATGAGACTGATCAGGAGCACAAGATTTAGCTTACATCCATAGTCCATACATATTTACACACACCGTGTGTAATGGGTCTGAATTTTACAATTTGTAGCCTTTACATGTAAGTCTTACATCGGACAATGGAAGCATTGACTACACTGGCACACTAGGAAAGCAGTTCTTCATCATGTACATGTAATTACCTTTATAGCAAAAGTTGTTTTAACAAATCAATCGTGTTCTAATATCAAAGTACTTGCACAGGTTTGGGATGGCAACATAACTGGTATATAAGAAGAATAGTTTTATAGTTGGAATGTACATGGACTGGTTGATGAAATCCCACAGGTTTCATACTTTTTCAACTCCAATTATTGATTTCAAATTGTTCTTATTCTTTTATCGCGATTCTTATCTTTATGCATCAATCATGACATAGTGGCCAACTCATTGAAGTATTCAGGACCTCTAGATTCCTTAAATCCCCCAGCAATTGTTTCCTCTTCCATTTGAGATGATATCTCTTCTTATGTTTCTTGACTATTGTATTGCTCGGTTGAAGAAAAAAAAGTGATTGAGTGGAAGCAGTAAACTTTAGAACCCAATAGCAAAAGGAAAACAATTCTTATAACGAGATATATGAAAGACTGAATGTTATTGATCAAAAAATTATGTCCTAGAGGCTTAAAAGTTTTTACATATTCTGTTACTTCAAATCCCATTCTAATCCAATAAATGAACAAAAGAATTTTAAAAATTACCTGGACAATGGGAATTTAGGCCCACAATTGGAAACTATGAAATCAAAAAACAATAATACCACTAATGGAATCAAAGATATTCTACGAGAAACTATCCCACTGTCGGTCATGCCATGTTACTATTATCGTTAGTTTTCCAGTACTATGGATCCAACATAATTTTCAAATCATAGTAGGCATCACATGAGATGATTTTTATATTCAATGTCAGTTTTTGGAAAAACATAAATTGCAAAAACAAAAATTGCAGCATAT
This sequence comes from Hydrangea macrophylla, assembly GCA_033977485.1. Taxonomy (NCBI): domain Eukaryota; kingdom Viridiplantae; phylum Streptophyta; class Magnoliopsida; order Cornales; family Hydrangeaceae; genus Hydrangea; species Hydrangea macrophylla. Next base: position 19,532,080 of record CM066989.1, read on the forward strand.
GTCAAAAATGTTTCAAGTTCTGACTGTCATGCTGTTTCTAATCAACCATGAGCTTTGTAGTTGTTGGTTTGCCTGAGAGTATTTTCCTTTCATCTTCTAGATCATTAACATATTAATTTTCCTTACATGGTGAATGGGCATGTCAAGTTAAGCCACGAAAGACCTGCACCAAGAAAAGATAGCATGTCAAGTTTAGCACTAAACCTTAGTAGGATCTTAAGATATTCATAAAGCTAAAAAAATTTACACGCATGCTCTTTTAAACTCACCCCCATCCCACACACCGAAACTTTGACATGAAGATAGGACCTTTTGATAGATAAGCATCAGAAGGTATTGAAGCAGTCTATCATTGTGCATACAAGGCTGTAACCGAAGATTCAGTTTAGAAGGTAATACATGTTTTTGATGCTTAGAACTATGTACTATAAATGTAATCATCAAAACTATATATAGATATAGGGGAATGCTAAGTTACAACACGGAGTCCTTTTAGCGATGAAATTTTTCACATTTAGCAACAAATTTTTTTTCCACCTTTAGCGACGAAATATTTTTAAAAGATTTGTCACTAAAAGTTTTTTTGTTCGCTAAAAATGTTTTTGTTGGCGCTAAAAGTTGGTGTACAATGCTATCCTACAACCTTCATGTTGTAGGATAGCAGCCCCCCCCCCCCCCCACACACACACACACATATATATAATTTGAAACCTTTTTGCAGATGATTATTTCCTGTCTCATTTACCAAATGTGAATTGAGGATTTGCTCAAGATGGAGTTCGATTTGGCAGTCACTCATAACCTGCATATATGGATGAAGATATATTACTGATTGTTATTTATGTGATGGGGAAAAGTAAAGCATACTAGAGGTTTTAACATGCTTTAATTGTGTATTGCTATATTGTTATCTTGATTTCATGATCTGGAAGTCAGTTTCCATGTGGAATAGATATATTGTTATCATATATAGCCCTATTGCATTTCATGAAAAGTACTTTCTTTTGATAGGAATAATGAACATAAACTATTTTCCACCTTGAAAAACCCAAGTTATTGGTTGTAACAACCAGTCAGTCTATGGGCCTATTGTAGACAACATGTGTCATGGAACACTCAATGTCATCACTGGTGGTGACTTCTTTGTTAGTGTGGAAGTATTTTTTATGTTTTGTTCATAGGTAGCCTACATGAGTGATATCACATCTGTAACTGGCTCACTGCATGGATGGGCTGATAACTTAATGAGACCTTTTATTTTCATAAACTTTTATATTTTAGGAGTGTCTTTTTTTGCTCTAATTATCAATTTAGTATGAGATATCAGAAAATAGAAAAAATTCTATTCATGCTTTCTAATCCTTTGACGATAATATATGGCGCCCTCATACATTACTAGATGTTTACTGCGTGCCTTAGGAGTTAGGAATGGATGCGTTTTGAACTTGCACGATCACTAATGGAGACAAAGCTGGATTACAAATCTTCAAGTTTTTGCTTTATAAAATCAAAGTACAAGATTGTGCTGAACAAAAAAAAATTGAAATACACTAATACTATTTCAAACGATGTACTCCCGCGCATTGCGCGGGAAACAGAATTTTACGAGAGAATGACACATGGCAAAAGCTATTAGCGCCCCATCTGAAAGCTTGAAATGGATAATGACTTTTCTTTTCTCTAATTAACTCTCTTTACAATCATTTTAAGATTGTTGAGTGACACACCTAATCGTCTGTCCCTATATTCACGATATCTTCCCCAATTTCAGATCTCATCTCTCTTTCTCTCTCTCTCTCTCTCTCTCTTTCTCTCTCTCAACCTCTCATTTTAGCTGTAGCAACCACTCAACCTCTCCACCCATTAAAATGGCTGCATCATCAACAACTCCAAGTACCACTTCCTGACTGCCTCCCAGCATCAAGGGGTAATCCATAAGTTTTTTTTTATTTATATAATTGTTTATCCTTATTCAAATTTGCTCTAGGTTTTATCTTTACTGAATTGTTTAAATATTTTGACTATGGTGATTGTTTTTCATATTTGATATCTTCATTGAATTCACTATAGTTTCTTCACAATAACTCTAGGGTTTGGTAATTGTTCGCGTCATATTTTTGTAGAGTTGGACTTCAATTGTTGAATTTGTGTTCATTCTCGCAAGGTAACATTGTGGTTTATGGTTTTCAGTTTTTGTATTCATGATTGACTCTAATATGAGAAAATTTACCCCCAAAATGAAACAAAAATCGAAGACCACAAACTGCAATGTTACTATTTATCTGCATGGGTATTCTATATTTGGGGATGAGAATGCGCAAGCTGGTACTATATTGTTGGACATGGGTGTGCGTGTGTACACTAAAGCATATATATGTATATATATTTATATGTGTAGCTATTCACGAGAAGCCCAAAAAAATTCCTTTATTAGAGCATCAACGTGTGAGGACTTCGGTTAGTGGATGTTTTTAGCTGTTAACCCCTTCCTATTCCTCTAAAAGAAGAAGAAAAAGAATTTTAAAAAAATGTGAGAAGACATTATAGAAGTCACCATTAATAGTAATTTGAGTTGTACACGCAAGGAATAAAATGCAGACTTTCTAAATATTTGAAAATCACAACCAAAAAGCTATTTAAACCAACAAATCTACATAACACCACTTTTAAGATAATTATTGAGGAGCCAAAAAAAAATGATTTAGTAACTTAACAAAACTACTCTACGCTATAAAAGATTAAAGAAAAGTAAAGTTTCCATGGAATTAGTCACTGCATCATAATCTATTTGTGTGGATATAGGATAAGTTTCTGTAAGCATAGTAAAATTAAGAATAAATACAAGTAGATTTATCTATAATTGGGTCATTGCTAGAGGTCTCATTGAGTCACTGGACGGAAATAGAGTTTTCGGAGAGAGAAAGTGGGAGAAGAAACCAAGAAAAAACGTTGGATATTCTACACTAGAAGAACATATAGCAGATTCAAGATAAACCCACTTAGAAGAAATTCTTACTATTTATTCCTTTTCCTATAAATTGATCTCTCTCTCTCTCTCTCTCTCTCTCTGTGTGTGTTAATGTCTCTTTTTGAATTTTTTTATGAATAATAATTCAAAGGTTCCCAAATTTGAATCTCAAATTTGGTCCCAAATGCTTCAACAGTTGAAGTGAAGTGAACCACATGCCTGTGGACATAGTTGGTGATACCACATACCAATGCATGTGGTACAAAATGATAGTATTTGGAAATCAAATTCGAAAAGCATAACATTACTAAATTTTATTGCTTTTGTTTCAGGAGCATGTGTTCAAGATTGTATCTGCCTCAACAATTGGGACCTTTTCAATATAGTCAGGGCAATCATCTCCTTCAATTTCATGTTTCTTTCCCCACTAAAATTCAAAAGATATCACACGTAGTTTCCAAATGTGTTCATTGAAATAATCATAGATATTCAGCCATTTAATTTAGTTATCCCATATCTATGTGTTTGCTGTAATTTGCGCAGGCGTGCCAGAACCAACAATGGTTCGGGGTGTGTGCGTGTGTGCATGCAAACTAATTTCCTATCCGCTTGTGTGAGTGATACACAAGGCTTGATGAATCTGACTTCTAAACAGGGTAATTGTGTATAGTGAGTAGGAAAGTACCCTCACCGTAAATTCTTTAGCAGTACTGAAGCGCACAAGCTAAAAAGTGTCGAGCTTAATAGGTAAACAATCACAAACGGTTTAATAAAACGAAGATTTTATTAAGTGTTTGGAAAAAATAAACAGATCTACAGAACAAACCAGAACAGGCTGATTATCCAAAAGAACAAAGAGAAATAACAAAAAAGGGCAGACCTATTTGCTATGAAAGCTGGAAAACATAAAGACTTAAGAGAGTGCTTTGAATGCTTTGAATGCTTCGAATGCAGTGTGTATGCTGTTTCGAGATGACGCGGAGTCCCCTGCTTGGTTGGCCTGCCTGAATATTTATAGCGGCCTTAGATGATTCCTGATTGGACACGAGCTCCTTAGCTTGCGCCCCAAGCTGCTTTACTGATTGCTGATTGGTAGAAGAATCCTTTCTTATCTCTAATTCCTTCCTTATCCGGATTCTGATTGAATCAATCCCTTTAATTTAGGGATTAAATGCCTAAATCCAGCTAGACATGATCAGATTCCTTTCCTGAACGGACTCTTGTTTCCAAAACTCTGAGATGACGTCATCCTGACAGCTATGGATAGCACCGCCTTCTCCTTTCAGTCCATCGGCCTCGTCACTTATCCTCCTGGGTGAATCGGGCTCTACCCATGGTCATACTTTTCCTCGTGCCCGATAACCTTTCCTCAAATGCCCATGGCCAATCGAACTACTACTCCCATCTTTCATTACACAGTGTCCAATTGGGCTTTGTGTTGCTTCAATCCACCATCGGGCTATCAGCGCATTGGGTTATATTTTTCCACAGCCCGATAACCTTCATACATATTCGTCTTTCCCATCGGGCTCTCCTCACAACACCCAACAGCCTTGTACCTATCATCGGTCTCACGTCTACATTTAAGTCCGATGAGTCATTCATTCCTTAGCCCGGCCTCCCCTCTATTCAGTTCCACGCAACCGGGCTCAAAAACCATTGACGGTTTTTGGGTGCAAACACTATGACATTTCAGCCTTTTCACTTTCAGATTGACATTGCAGTTTAATTAGTTCTATTCCCTAGTTTCTATGTGTTTCTTTGGTCCACTAATTAATAGTCCAATAAAAAATTCTGAAATGTCGACTCGAATTACGGCTCCTTCAAACTGACAAGTAGAGAAAAAACTAATGATTTTCTTGCATAGAGAAAAATAATGATTTTCGTGCCAAAAAGTTTATCAGTTTATAATACTAGAAAAGCTTGAGAATGTAGTTTTGGGCTTTCTTTTAAAAGCTTTCACTAATTTTGTCCTTGAGAGTGTTCTCACATTGTTGAATTTGGACTATTTTCCATTTCATACTTGACTCATATTATTCTGATTTCCTATTCTTTTTGTACTTCCCTTCCCCAAATCCCCTATTAGGTCCCGGAGTGGTTGATATTTATTGTTGTCTACAACCAATGAATGGAATTAATGCTAAGAGTAATTGATATCAACTGCTAAGTAAATTGTATCAGGAATAGCGGCTGAAGTGAGCCCAAGGAGTTCATTGGAAAGGTTCTTGGCTTGGCTATAATTTTGGCACATCAAAGTCCAAAGAAAGGACTCGCAATCCTATGTCCGTAACAAAAAGAACACTTGCAAAGAGGCTGGAATTAAGTTTGTGATGGCTAGAGCCTATGATAATCGTACAGAAGATGAAAGTTATAATGTTGTGTTAGATTTTTAACAAGAATCCCTCTTTTCATGGCATTATTATGCTCCTTCCTCTACCAGATGTTCTTTATGCCATTGTTTTTAAAGTTCTCCAATTCTTACATTGTTCGTCTTGAGCTAAAGAATATTTCAGAAAGCTAGATAAATTTGAATCTCTTTTTCTTGGAGTCTTTTTTTAGCATATTGCATGTGCATCTTGACTGTACCTATGTGGAAGGATATTTGAAACCACTCTCAAGTAAACTTTATTTTGTGAATTTTCCCCTAGAAATTGCATATAGTTGTAACATGTCTCTTTTTGCCCATTTAGATTTTGTTAGAGATTTTAACGATTTAATTTTCATGGGATATTTGATTTAGTTTCTATTATAGACTATGCTTCTTAGAGAAAATACAACCATAGTTAGAACAAAAGAGACATGTCTCATCTATCCCATTTAGATTTTGTTAGAGCATTTAACAACTTAGTTTTCTTGGAATATTTGATTTAGTTTCTATTATGGACTATGGTCCTTAGAGAAAATATAAGCACATTTAGAACAACATGATAAAGTATTTATGTATGGGAGGATTTCCATTCGATGACACTTACAATTGTGTTGGATTTTTCTATTAAGTTGATAATTTCCCTATAATGCGAAAAGGAAATAAAAGATGAAACATTAAACATTTCTCAATTAAGTCCTCTTGCTTGCTTAAGAATAAGAAGGAGGTACCTCATTGGGGATCTGGCAACGAGGGAAAGAGAGCGTTGCTCTTCTATGGAAATCTCTCAACAACTACTTTACATGGAATCCGTAAAGAAAACCAAGAATTGTAAAAGCACCTTACTACTGTATTCTAAATCAAATACGATTATATTTTCATCCCTACTTTTTTTTTTTTTTAGATCCTTTAAAAAAATATTCTATGACAAACATGCACGGGTTACATGCTAGTAACAATAACATTTTTCAAAAATTTTTAATTTTTGATGTTTTTTAAGCACGAAGAAAAATATAAAGAAAATCATGAGGGAACTAGTTTTCCTTATTATCTTCCTTTCCATTTTATTTTCTCTCACAAAATCCATGAACCAAACAAAGCCTATAGAGAAAGTTTAGTGCTTTTAACAAGAGTTTAAACTCCAAGCGGATGAACCGTACATGATTGATTTTACGGCATCCATCAATATTTTTCACATCATCACTTGAACTCACAAATGGTAAAATCATCTAGTAGAATAAAATTTTTTTTTCCTACTGCTAACTTGCCCAAGTCCCTGAGAAATTATTCAGTGTGTCAGTCATACCACTTCATTACACTAATAAGGTGTGATCACTAAATCTTAACCATATACATGTCCCCTAATTTTAGGGAGATCATGACAAGTGTTTAACAATATTTCAAACTAAAAAGCCATCAACCACTTGTCATTATCACCTTAGAAATAGAGGCATGTGTATGATTAAAATTAAGTAGTTACACCACATGAGTGTAATGATATGGTGTGAGGGCATCACTGAATAATTTCTTGACATAATGAAGACAGAAGGACAACGTGAATAACCATAATTTACGGAACCTAAACAGTTTATCAAATGATGTTGCAATTTCCAATTGGAGGCTGTAAAAGTAGGGATGTACGGTTGATCCGTCTAGAATGTAAACTCTTTTCACAATTTGTCAGGATTTTTGTTTAGAGTGGTTCTACTCTAACAAAAGATTTGAGTTGAGGTATTTGTTTACCAACAAAGTTTATTATGTCCTTTAACTAATAACTTTTCCTAACAAGGGATTTAACAATAAATTTCTATTTCTTTTTCTTATTACTCCGTGAAAATTATTGATACTCTTGTAATGTTTGTGAAATTTTTTACCAGACCCATTAATCCTTTATTCTTTTTTACCAAACCATCAACTTTTCAAGTTGTTTCTTAAACCCGTCATTTTCCTAAAAACGTCTTTTGAAAAGATGACTTCAGAGAATGATTTTATACTTAAAGGCTACAACGAAGTCTACAAGTCATGTTAAAAATAGCTCGTCGAGGTTATTAAAAAAAAGGCCTCTTTGTAATCGTCTTTTAAGAAGACGGCTTTGGAAAAAGCTTAATTTGAAGTCGTCTTTTCAAAAGATATTTTAAGGGTAAAAAATAATGAGCTTGAAAAATAAGTTGAAAAAATTGATCGGTACGGTCCAAACTATTGGGGGATTGATGGGTCTTGGCAAAAATCATGTGTATGTGTGGTACGTATTGTTTGCTATGTAATTTGCGCGGGCGTACCAGAACCAATCAGTGGTTCGGGTTGTGTGTGTACGTGCAAACTAATTTCCTATCCGCTTATGTGTGTGATACACAAGGCTTTGATGAATCTAACTTCTAAACAGGGTGATTGTGTATAGTGAGTAGGAAAGTACCCTCACTGTAAATCATTTAGCAGTACTGAAGCGCACAAGCTAAAAAGTATCAAGTTTAACAGGTAAACAAAATCACAAACGGTTTAATAAAATAGATTTTATTAAATGTTTGGAAAAAACTAAACAGATCTCAAGAACAAACCAGAATAAGACTGATTATTCAAAAGAACAAAAAGAAAATAACAAAAGGACAGACCTATTTGCTATGAAAACTGAAAAACATAAAGACTAAAAGTGCTTTGAATGCTTTGAATGCTTCGAATGTGCTGTATGTATGCTGTTTCGAATGTGACGCGGAGTCCTATGCTTGGATGGCCTGCCTCTTATTTATAGCGGCCTTACACGATTTTCACTTGGACAATAATTCCTTAACTTGCGCCCAAGCTGCTTAATTGATTGGCTGATTTGAAAAGATCCGTCCTCATCTCTGATTCTTACCTTATCCGTATTCTGATTGAATCAATCCCTTCAATTTAGGGATCAGACGCCTAATCCAGCTGGCCATGTACAGATCCTTTCCTAAACGGACTCTTGTTTCCAAAACTCCCAAAGATGACGACATCCTGCCAACTATAGACAGCACCGCCTTCACCTCAGAGTCAATCGACCTCATCACTGATTCTCCTGGATGAATCGTGCTCTACCTGTTTTCATGCCCGATTACCTTTCTTTAACCGCCCATGGCCAATCGGACTGTTACTTCCATCTTTCATTACACGGTGTCCGATTGGACTTCCTGTTGCTTCATTCCACCATCGGGCTCTCAACATGCTAGGTTATGTTTCCCTAGAGCCCGATAATCCTCTCCCATATTCAATCTTTCAACCGGGCTCTCCTTACCTTACCCAACATCTATCATTGGTCTCACGGCTATACTCGAGTCCGATGAGTCATTGATTGCTTAGCCCGGCCTCTCCTTCATTCAGCTCCACGCAACTCGGGCTCCAAAACCATTTGACGGTTTTTGGGTGCAAACAATTGCCCCCCAAAAGGTCATATCAAACATCCCGCCTTGATTGATATGACGTTTTGAATTTTAAAAATCGCCACGTGTCAATCATGCAACAACTGTCAGTTTATGGAGAATCCCACTCGTCACTCCACATTTAATGCGTCATGATTACAACCTCGTGGTATTTAAATAGCCAGACTCTCACCAACCCTTCACAGTTCACACATTTTCCCTCTTACACTTTCTCTCTCTATACCCCCATCTTCTCCGGCGAACTCCTCTCCTTCAGACATGGCGCCTAAGACTGTTCCGGCCACCTCAAAAGGCAAGAAAACCTTCATTGATGCTCCTCCACCACAAAACCGATGCTCCACCACAAAATCGATGCAGGGAGGTTAGGGCTTTAGCCAAAACTCATGCCGCCGAGATTTCCACTGATTATCTCACCCCCTACAACTCCTCTGATGGCTCTCCCGTCGCACCAGGCCTGGGAGCGGCGTTTCTTGGCCACCCTCCGGCAGCTTTTCTTCCTTTTTCCCGCCGGTTGAGAATGAAGCATTCCTTCAAGTCCCTGCTCACTGGAACAAAGTCCAAAGTACTAACCAGCCAATTCGAGGCTGGCCGACCCCTGCTGCAGACTGGGATAAATGGGTTAACAGGGTATCGGCCTCTAAGGCAGGTGTCTAGAGACAAACGGGCATTTATGATGCCATAATGCTCAGTCGGTCTAGAATAGAGATAGACCGGCCTCTTCTTCTTTTTGCTCTATTATTCTGGTCCTCATCTTGCAACGGCTTCCTTTTCCGTTGTGGACCAATGGCTCCCACTGTGAAGGACATCAGCTATCTGCTCGGCCTTCGCCCCCATGGACAAGAGATCATTCCCGGGCTTGACGTTGGAACGGCCAGCTTTACCTATCCTCAACAAGAAATTATCAGGGATGGGGCAGTTTCATACAGGCTGATTATAGCCTACGGAGGCTTTCTGGCTGCTTGCATCGGGGCAGACGAGACAGAAGTGTCCGATGCAGAACACACTGCCTTCCTCATCTATTGGCTCAACAAATTTCTCTCCTGCTCGGCCAGCCAAGCCATTACTAAAGAATACACAACCTTGGCCTTGGCTCTTGCATCGGGGAAACCTTTGGCCATGGCTACGCTTGTTTGGGCGCACTTGGTCCGAGGCATAACAGACTTTGTCCACTCGGGCTTCGGAGCTGGTGGGAGCCCGATATGGGTTCTCCAACTATGGCTGCATTCTTATTTTTTGGAGTTTCAACCCACTATCCGTCAAGTGGCCGATGTTCCCATCTCCGCTGTCCAGTTCATGGACGTAACTCCTTCTTCACACTCCTTCGAGGAGTGTTTTACTTTCTTTTATCAAGGTTGCTCCCCTCGGGATGTAAACCTCTTTACTCCATTCTTTTCACTTGAATTCTCTTCTTTTCTTCAACTTTCCAATAATCCTTCCAACTGGGGTTCGGGCACCCAGTCTACTTATAATGAAATCTTCTCTAGCTACTTAGTAGCTAGGGACATTATTTTTAGCCCGAGCATTCCGTCAGCCAATAATAAGTACGGGGCTGAATATTACTTTGCTCCTCTATACGCCCGCCAATTCGGGCTTACACAACTCGTGCCTGTTTCTCCTGGCATCACTGTCAATGTTGACTGGGTAGAATGCGGGCTTATTGTCAACGACGGACAGGTGAAGAAAATACAAGAACGGTCGGACCGGCTCAAAGTGGCGTTCAACTTCACACCCTTCTCTGCCCGGCCTGTGGTGTCAGAAGAATTCTCCCAGTGGTGGGGTGCTCGGGCACGCAACATTTTCCAAGGCACTGCTGCTGAAGCACTTATGCCTTTCACTGCATCATCGGCCACTGAGGCCGATGCTCCTGTCCCAACGGCGGCTCCAGTCCGGCGCAAACAGGTAGCCAAGAGATCGACCCGCAAGCCAGCTCCGGACAAGGGTCCCTCTCAGAAGAAACAAAAAACAACACCGGCCTCTACTCAGGTTAGATCTTTAAACATCCTTTAGCAATCAAGCCCAATTTTTCCTGTTCAGTATTAATCCTTTTATTCTGTTTTGCAGCTTGTTGACGAAGACTCCGGAGAGGATCCAATCCCAACTCCAACTCCAACTCTTCCTCCAACTCTCCTTGCATCACCGGCGTCTGCGGCGGCCTATCTGGAACGGGTCACCGTAAGAGTGATGCCACTTCACATCGTGCCTCCATTAACTCCCTCAAGTGGAGATGAAGACCTTGTTGCTTCCGTCCAAGCTCCTGAGCAGGTCGTCCTCTCTTCCAGCACTGAGGGCATGGCCTATGCTGGGATTACCACTGATGTAGCTGGGGAAGAAGTGGACCAGGTCGTCCCTGCTGAAGTTGGAGCTCTCTCCGGGCAAGGGGAACCTCCTGCAGCCACCGGATCTCATGTTCACACAATATTGGAACCAATCGTGGCCGAGGTTAACCCTCCTGACGAGTTTGCCATTGAGGCTGGTGTTGATGATTTAGGCGTAGTCCCAGAAACCGAAGTTCTTCAAGCAACGGCAGCCTTAACCAGTCTAGGGGTAGAGACCGGCCACGCTTCTTCCTCTTCGGTGTTGGCTCAATCTCCTTCTCAACCATCTCCTCCACACTATGAGGGCGACGTTCTCCAAGCGATCTCGGCCTCTCTTGGTCCTCATGCCCAGGTATTGAAGTTTGAACTCTTTTCTTCTAACTTATAGAATTTTAAAACCCATTTCTGACTTTGTCTTGAATAGGCCGATCACTCAGGTCCAGTGCCACCTTTTAGCGACTTCTTCTCGGGCCTGGACCTAGGAGCTTTTGACCTTGGCCCTCTGAAGCACGAAGCTGTCTCGCCTTCACGCCTTCAACAAGCCAAGGATCTACTCTTCGGGCTTGCTGACCAGGACCTTCCTAACCTTCCTGCTGTTGCTGATGTTGACGCAGCCCTGAACACCTTAATGGCCGATCCCTCACTTTCAGACAGGCAGCTATCCTTACTCCACGAGATATAAGAAAGACTCCCCAGCGCCCGTCTTGTGGATTGATTGGCCTTGAAGATTCAGGCTGACACAGAACTTCACTTAAGCTCACGGCAGAAGGCACTAAAGTTTCTGGAAGGGTCTAAAGCTAAGTTTGAAGCGGGGAAGGCCTCTCGGGCTCAGGTACTGGCAAGGGACTCCTGGTTGCAGAACCGTATTACTGTACTAAAAGCTCAACTTGCCCAATGTGAGGCCGATGTTATCACCAACAACGCCTCACTTCGAAAAATCGATGAAGCACTTTCTTCACTCGATGGCGATGCCCAAAAGTGCAGTGATCAACTGCAAGCCAGTGTCCCGATATCCCGGGCCTGGGCTCAAAAGTTAGAAAAAGCTAAACGGGATCGGTCTGGAGCCCTCAAGACCTGGGAGGACCTGAAGGCTAAGCTTAGGAATTTTGGGTCGGCCTAGAGGCCAGGCCGACTCCTATTTTGTACTGTATAGAAAGTTTTTTTTTTCTTTTCTTTTTGTAAGTAAGCTGTGCTCAGCCTATCAATACAAAACGGTGCTTTTTTTTCTTTTTGTATTACTCGGGCTCAGGCTCATAATTGATCAACTGATCATATTCCAACCCAGGATTTGGTTTATAGTCCAGGTCAATGGTTTCCCATAACGTAGGATAATAGGACTTTAAATACTGACCATTGATTAACCGGACATGAACAGCTCCATCTAAATCACGCAGCCTGTAAGCACCACCCGTCTTGACTTGATGAATAATGAACGGGCCTTCCCAATTGACCGACCATTTACCATAACGATTATCCTTGTCTCCAATAGGTAACACGGCCTTCCATACCAAATCATCAGTGCAAAAAAACTTCTCCTTCACCCTCTTGTTATAAGCTCGGGTTGCCCATTGCTTCTGCACTCTTAATAAATCTAAGGCCGTGAGCCTCATTTCATCAAGCCCTTCTAATTCAGCTATCATAGCCTCTGTGTACTCAGCGGGCTCTAGCTGATTCTGTAAAGCTCTTCTGGCCGATCGATCTGTCACTTCCATAGGTAACATAGCGTTATGCCCATAAGTCAACATGAATGGCGTGACCCCAGTACTTGACCTTTTAGATGTCCGATAGGCCCATAATGCTTCGGACAAGAGCTTGTCCCATTCCCTAGGATTCTCCATAATCATCTTTTCAATGATCCCTTTAAGGATCTTGTTAGTGGATTCTGCCTGACCGTTAGCCTGTGCATAATAGGGCGTAGAATTGAGAATTTTGATCCCCCTACTTTCTGCAAAGGCTGACGTTTCCGTCCCTGTGAACACCGATCCTTGGTCGGCCGTGATTATTTCCGGGAGACCGAACTTATGGATAATGTGTTCTTCAATGAATTTTATGACCGTGGCCTGAGTCACCGTTCTACAAGGTATGGCCTCAGCCCACTTAGTAAAGTAGTCCGTAGCCACTATGATGAAACAATGCTGGCCCGATGATGGCGGTAGGACTTTGCCAATTAAATCCATCGTCCATCCTCTAAACGGCCATGGTTTGATTATGGGTTGTAATTCTCTAACCGGCACATGTTGTATCGGACCATGCTTTTGACAAGCCTGACATCCTTTAGCGTAACTGATACAATCCTTCAACATGTCGGGCCAATAATAATTGTATCTCCTTAGCAACCACTTCATCTTGGTACCGACCTGATGTGCCCCACAAATCCCTTCGTGTACCTCGGCCATAACCTGCATGGCCTGCTTCTTCCCTAGACACCTCAGGACCACGTCATCGCTGATCGATTTCTTGAATAATTCTCCATCAAGTACCACGAATCGGACAGCAAATAATCTGACTTTTCGGTCTACCCTTACATTCGGGTGATTCAGGTATTCAATGATGGGGATTCTCCAATCGTTATCCTTCATCAAGACCGAATTGGCTGCAGCATACCAACCTCTCTTTGCAACGGACGGGAGTGATCGGACATGAACAGTGATGAGTTGGTCTTCTGCGCTCTTCTGGGAAGATGAGGTTGATCCTGTTTTTGCCAACTTATCGGCCTCAGTATTCGTGGTTCTTGGAATGTAGCTCACGCTAATGTCATCAAATGCCTCCATGAGTTGAGTAGCCACGGCGTGGAACGGGCAGAGCTCCCAACTTCGTATACGAAATTCTCCGGCTATTTATCCGATCACCAGCCCTGAGTCTCCCTTTATGTGGACAGACGATGCCCCCATCTCAAGGAGTATCTCCAGTTCGATGATAAGTGCTTCGTACTCGGCCTGATTATTAGTGCATTTGAAATTGAGCTGAAAAGACACTGTTGTCTTTTTGTACTTGGGTGATACAATCACCACTCCTGCCCCAGCACCCTCTGCGTTTTTGGAACCATCAAAGATCAACGTCCATGGGACTAAGGACGTGCTCAGGACTTTGGGTGTTGAAGGCAGTTCCCCCAAATTAGTAGGATCTGGGTGATCAGCCAAGAAATTGGCTATGGCCTGGCCTTTCACCGATTGCTGTGATCGGTATTGGATGGAAAATTCCATTAAGGCCAGGGTCCATTTCTCAATTCGGCCTCTCATAATCGGTCTCGACAACATATATTTTATCACATCAATTTGACATATTATGTAAGTTGAAACAGGAAGCATATATGTTCTTAACTTTTGTGAAGAAAAATACAATGCCAAGCATAACTTCTCAATCGGCGCATAGCGCTGCTCGATTGGGGTCAAGATTCTACTTAAATAATAAACGGCCTGCTCGTTGCCTTGCTCGTTATCTTGAGCTAACATACTTCCTATAGAGCAGTCAGAGGCCGATATATACAACTTTAAATACCTACCCTTCTTGGGTGGCATTAACACTGGAGGAGTTGACAGATATTGTTTGATTCCTTCAAAGGCTTGTTGATGGCTATCTTCCCACTTGAAGTCTTCATCGGTCTTGATCTTCAATAGTGGGGTCCATACTTGGGTCTTCCCTGCGCAATTTGATATGAATCTTCTTAAGAAATTGATCTGCCCGAGCAATCTCTGAAGTTCTTTTTTGTTAGCAGGTGGCTTTGCTGCCTGGATAGCCCGAGCCTTATTTCTGTCAATCTCTATCCCCCTTTGATGTACTAGGAAACCTAAGAAGTTCCCTGCTGTAACACCGAATGCACACTTGAGAGGATTCATCTTTAGCCCGTGAACCCGCATTCTTTCAAATGCTTTTTCCAAATCCCTCAAATGATCGGCATAACTTCCTGACTTTACCACCACATCATCTATGTAAACCTCCATGAACTATCTGATCATGTCATGGAAGATTGAATTCATTGTCCGTTGATAGGTGGCTCCAGCGTTCTTTAGCCCGAAAGGCATGACAACCCACTCAAAGGTTCCAATTGCCCCTAGGCACCGAAAAGCAGTCTTCGGGACATCCTCTTTGGCGATGTAGATCTGGTTATATCCTGAGTGCCCATCCATAAATGACAAAATTTTGTGTTTAGCGGCCGAATATATTAACTGATCGACCATGGGCATGGGATACTCATCTTTTGGGGTAGCTAAGTTTAAGTTTCTGAAATCAATACACACCCTTAGCTTCCCATTCTTCTTCACCACTGGCACAACATTCGAGATCCATTCAACATATCGAGCTGTCCGAATGAAACCAGCGCCCAGTAGTCTCTCGATTTCCTCTTTCACCTTCAGTGTTACCTCTAGTGACATGCGCTGAGGCAGCTGCTTGAACGGCCTGAACCCTGATTTAATTGGCAATCGGTGTTCCACCAGCTCCCTTGATAAACCAGGCATCTCGTCATATTCCCAGGCAAAACAATCCTTGTATTTGTGAAAGAGTGCCATCAACTCGGCCTGATACTGCGGATCCAACATCTGACTTACATAGGTAGGTTTATGCTCCCCTTCCTTGCCTAGGTTAACTTCCAGGAGAGGGTCTTGGACATCGGCCTTTAAATCATCAAGCTTCGCCGTGGCCGTTTCCAACTCGTCCATTTGAATCTCCACCTCCCTTGGCGCTTCCTCTTCGTAGATACAATCAGCCAAGTTGATCATTCCGTCACAAGGGCCGATTTCCAATCTTCTGTCGGCTAGGTATGCACACCATCTGGCCTTGCTAGCCTTCAAGGCCAGTAGCTTCTGCTCTTCAATTATCGGAGTATTCATGGACATCTTCTTGTTCGATGATCTCAATCGGCCTTGATTCTTTTGTCCGATTGAGATTGTGGTAATATGCTTTAATGTCCGACGAACCTCCTTTAAGGAAGGTCGCTGTATTTGGTCTTCCCAATTTGTTACACCACAGCAACTTGACTGGCCCGATGTCATCCTCATACAAGACTACATCGGCCGTTTGCACACGTGCTATAAATGGCTTGGTGTCTGCTCCAACTACTTTCACCTCGTCACCTCTCCAGAAAATCAACAACTGATGGAGCGTGGAGGGAATACAATAATTTGGGTGTATCCAATCTCGGCCTAGTAAAGCATTATAGGCCGCTGCGGTTTCCACAACGAAAAAAGCAGTCATGACCGTTTGACTGCCAACGGTCAGTTCCAGGGGTAGGATACCCTTTGTTCTTGAAGGTGCCCCCGTGAAGCTCTGGACATTCATTTCAGTCGGAATTAGCTCCGACTCAGATTTCTGCAAGATCCTCAACATAATCTGAGGCATAATGTTGATAGTGGACCCCCCATCAACAAGAATCCTATTTACTGGGACGCCCTCAATGTGCCCTTTCACATACAAGGGCTTAAGATGCTATGACATCTGGTATGTTGGTTTTTCAAACACCACTTTGACTGGTGCGGTCTTCAATCCTTCCTCCGTCTGATGTCCTTTCGGCCTTAAGATAGTGATCTTAGGCCGATCGGTCTGGCTATCGGTGACGTCTACATTTTTGCTCGTGGCTTCCACCACTTTGGGCTTAACGGTCTCCCCGCCATTCCAAAAAACTTCTTATATCACGGCCGAATCCTTAGCTAGGCCTTCCACTACTTCCCCTTCCATTACCGATGGCTGGTCTGGCTTGGCCATAAAAGACATAGGTAATGTGAATACCATGTTAGACGACAAGCCTAATGGAATAGACCCGAATTGTATTGGCGAGAAACTTGAGTCCGACAGATCTCCATCGGACTCAACACTCATCTTGTCCGATGTACCTCCACCTTCCTGCGATTTTCCTTGTCGGACTATTTTCTTTGGGTGATCATTAGCAATGTGCATCGCCCTAGTTGAGAGTCCTTGGTTATCGGACACCCTGGGCACTGTGGGTGTAGGAATGTTGCCAGCCCGATTCTGGCATTCTCGCTCGGCCTGTCTCATTCTCTGATATCTCCTTTTCTGGGACTTGCTATATTGTGGCCGTGCTAGGAATTTAGAATGTTCAGCTCTGTGCCACTTCTGATCTTCTACCCGAGGTAGTAACACCATTCTCGGGCTCCTGCCAGAGGTTGATGCTTGTATCTGAGGCCTTGGGATTATCTGGGAATTTCTTACCCCCAGCCGGCCGGATTCGCTTGGGCCGACTCGCTACACCAATGGATGTTTTGCCCGCCACTCGGGCTTGTCCTGACTTTGCCACAGTATTGACAATCTCTCGTATACAGACCTTCTCGGGCTTGATTCCCTATATTCATGGCTTCTCGGCCTCTTGCTTGGGCTCGAGACTTCCTTCTTGACGTCAGCCTTACACCTCGGGCAAAGGCCTTGTTCGATAAATTCCAGCTGTCGGCGTAGACCAGCTATCAAATTGTCTGTGATGGATCTAGCCGTTTCTTCTTCGGCCTTGTCAACTTCCTTATTCCGCTCCAGATAGCTCCTCTGGAGCTCATGTATCGTCACCTTTGGCCCCTCGGTGGCCGAAACAACGATTTATTTTCCTTCTCTTTGTTTTGGCACAAGCTCTCCGTCGGACAAGTCTATCTTGGGTCGCGGCCTTGAAAGCTTGGTTAGGTCGGGCATAACCATGTTAGTACCAGTAATTTGTGGAAAAGGATTTGCATCAATCCCCATAGCTTTGTCCGAGAATTTGAAGACTCCATTTTCCACGTTTTCCTGTATAAAATTGCAAAAAACAACACAATTGTTAGTAGAGTGCTTCCAAGAATTGTGCCATTTACAGTACTCTTTATTTTTCATGTCATCGGCCTTAGGGATCTGATGACCTTCACTTAGCTTGATCACTTTATCAGCCAACAAGGCATCGAATATTTGATCAGCCATAGTTATATCAAAAGTGTAGTTTTTCCCCGCCTCGAACGCCATTTTCTTTGCAGCGGCGTTGTTGTTAATAGGCTTATTCAAGGCGTTGCATACGATTGGCCATTTACAGATCAACTCGGCCATATCGCACTCTGTTTCAAGATCGCACTCTGCCAAGTGGACCTCGTAATTAGGGTCTTTATAATATGTTCCCTTGGAGGAGTTCTTCTTCTCCTGCTCGTCCAAGAGAATACGCTCGTAACGACCGGCCCGTGTAGCAAGCTCGAATAAGTCACGGAAGTCAGTTCCCTCAAACCTCTTGCGAAGCTCAAAGGACATGCCCCCCATGGCCATCTTTGCATACTCTTCCTCGGGCAAAACTGTCTTGCACTGATATTTTGCCTTTCGAAAACGGGCTATATAGGTTTCCACGGTCTCCCCTACTAGTTGGATCATCCTGGATAAATCTGCCAGCGATGTCTCGGGCTCAGTCTTATAGATCTGGCCATGAAATAGCTCTTCCATTCCCTGCCAAGTTAACACCGAATTGGCTGGGAGGTTAACGTACCACAAAAACGCCATGCCCGTTAGCGAGTTTGGAAATAGTCTTAGCTTTAATGGGTCACTGTGACCCACATGGCCGCATTGAACAATAAAATGGCCAATGTGCTCAACTGAAAACTGCTCACTCTCTCCAGAAAATAAAGTGAAATTTGGTACTTTGTACCCCTGAGGAAATATGACTTGGTCAATTTCAGGAAGGTACGGTCGTCTGTACGTCGGCCTCTCTAGTCTTCTCATAAATGGGCCATACTCTTCGTGTATGGCCGCCACCAGCTCTTCCTTATTAATGGGTTGTGGAGCCAAGGGCTGAACGTTCCTCATTGGGGGTACCAACGGCGGCGGTTCGTGATGTTGATTATTATTGGCCTGGCGGGGCCAAAATCCACCGTTGTTCCTCTGCCCCCCATGTGTATTACCTAGGGGCTGTGTGTGGCCGACTGAACTTTCAGTATGGCCTGTAGATCTACCAAAAACTGGTGTTACCGATCCATTGGGATCAGTGACTACCACTCCGCTAGCCATACCGGTCTATGACTCCGATTGCTTACCTGAGCCATTACCATCCCTAAGGTTCGGACAGACATAGGGCGGATCTTTCGGCTTATCGGACCCAAGCAATGTGTCCGAGCCCGATCCGTTGACTTGTTCTCTGTTGCTTCTGGCCTTATAGGTTTCAACCAGCCTTCCGATTGCTTCCGTCAGGCGGTCCAATTTTATGTGGGTGGTCCTAGTTTCTAGGACCAGCTCAGCCTGACTTTTATGAACATCGGCCGTTTGATTCATGACCGATTTGAGATTGCCCATAGATCCTATGAGCGCGTTGTACTCATGCCACATGGGCTCAACGTTAGCCCTCATGGCTTCTGAAATCGCCTCAAGAGTGACGCTGCCATCTTGTGGAGAATGGCCTGTACTTTCCTCCACAGGTGGGTCCATGGGAGGATCGTCCTGGCCGTTCTTCGTCTACTTATCTTTCTTCGGAGACATGGTTTGACACTGTTGGTCCCACCGGGCGTGCCAAATTGTTTGCTATGTAATTTGCGTGGGCGTGCCAGAACCAATCAGTGGTTCGGTGTGTGTGTGTACATGCAAACTAATTTCCTATCCGCTTGTGTGAGTGATACACAAGGCTTTGATGAATCTAACTTCTAAACAGGGTGATTGTGTATAGTGAGTAGGAAAGTACCCTCACTATAAATCCTTTAGCAGTACTGAAGCGCACAAGCTAAAAAGTATCAAGTTTAACAGGTAAACAAAATCACAAACGGTTTAATAAAACAGATTTTATTAAATGTTTGGAAAAAACTAAACAGATCTCAAGAACAAACCAGAATAAGACTGATTATTCAAAAGAACAAAAAGAAAATAACAAAAGGACAGACCTATTTGCTATGAAAACTGAAAAACATAAAGACTAAAAGTGCTTTGAATGCTTTGAATGCTTCGAATGTGCTGTATATATGCTGTTTCGAATGTTACGCGGAGTCCTTTGCTTGGATGGCCTGCCTCTTATTTATAGCGGCCTTATACGATTTTTACTTGGACAATAATTCCTTAACTTGTGCCCAAGCTGCTTTATTGATTGGCTGATTTGAAAAGATCCGTCCTCATCTCTGATTGAATCAATCCCTTCAATTTAGGGATCAAACGCCTAATCCAGCTGGCCGTGTACAGATCCTTTCCTAAACGGACTTTTGTTTCCAAAACTCCCAAAGATGACGACATCCTGCCAGCTGTAGACAGCACCGCATTCACCTCAGAGTCAATCGGCCTCATCACTGATTCTCCTGGATGAATCGGGCTCTACCTGTTTCCATGCCCGATTACCTTTCTTTAACCGCCCATGGCCAATCGGACTGTTACTTCCATCTTTCATTACACGGTGTCCGATTGGACTTCCTGTTGCTTCATTCCACCATCGGGCTCTCAACATGCTAGGTTGTGTTTCCCCAGAGCCCGATAATCCTCTCCCATATTCAATCTTTCAACCGGGCTCTCCTTACCTTACCCAACATCTATCATCGGACTCACGGCTATACTCGAGTCCGATGAGTCATTGATTGCTTAGCCCGGCCTCTCATTCTTTCAGTTCCACGCAACTCGGGCTCCAAAACCATTTGACGGTTTTTGGGTGCAAACACGTATATGGCATAAACTTTGATAAATAACATTATAGACGTATAGAACTATACAAAAAAAATATATGAGAAAATGCACTGAAGTGTGGTACTTAAACAAAAGGATAATTCAGCATAACCCGAATATAGTTATGCGCTCATTTTGCATATGCAATAACAGTCTTACCATTAACGGAATGTACCAAGGCCATGGTTAGAATTACTTCTCAAGTGTACATACATGCTTCTGAAATTCAAAAAATGTATATTTGTGTGTTTGAATATTTTCTAAATAATTTATAAAAAATATAAAAAAAAAAAAAAAGTTCATTTTAACTGAAACAGATCCAGAGTTGCTTTTGTGCAAGTATGATGCAAGAAGAAGATTTGAGTGTTAGTGAATTTTCTTAACCACATTATGTCATTTGATTAAAGGATTTTGCTACTACGTAAATACAAAAGTCAAAGTCAATCCAAAGATACCATCGTAGACATTTTCCTTCATAAAAAATGCTACAATAGAAAACGACCTTAGCCATCCTGAGCTTTTTAAAATTAACCTTTTGGGCCAAATATCTTATAAAAAAAATTAAATAAATAAATAAATTTCCTCAAACTGAGAACCTCTTTGTAAGAGAGAGAGAGAGAGAGAGAGAGAGATTAGATGGAAAAAGGATTTCAATCACAACTCTCAAACCATCAGGAAATATGGGTATAGATTTCAATCACAATTTTATCTGACTAGTTTTGTGAAGAGCCTTAACTCAGAACTCATGGAACCTTTTCAAGAACTACACCTTAACATGTGAAACTTTGAATTTCTTTGTTCTCCAATTATGTGGCATTGGGTTTGAAATGGGTAACGTGTTTACCAATAAAATGAGCTGCTCTTGACCTGATACAAAGTGCTGCTTGATTGGTAACAATTGTTTGAGATTATTTAAAGATTTGAGTCCGTTCAGTAACCAGCTTCTTACAGCTTTTTCAAAAAATAAAAATTGTCGAAAAACTGAACAGATTATTTTAAGTACAGGGATTTGAGTCCGTTTGGTAACCAGCTTCTTACAGCTTAAAATGTCAAAAACAAAATGAAAAGAGATATACTTCAAGTGCAGGTATTTGAAGTTTTTTAAAAGCTGAAAAATCTGCAACAATATCAAACGTTAAAACAATTTTTTAAAAATCTCTCCACGAATCTCAAAATTTCTTAATAAAAAATCTCTTATTCCCACAGCATTCCCAAACAGGGTCTAATTTGATTTTGGAGAATTTCTACTAATCTCAATTTTCTGCATTGCAAAGTTGAACAAGACATAATACCACAATAGGGTGGAGGTTCTGATGATGAAAAATCCATTAGAGAGATATGCAATTAAAAGAATATTACAGGCAAGATTTGAAAAACTAAAAAACATTAATTGATAGCACAACCATACTGTAAAACAAAAAAACAAGAGCCAAACAGCTCTTACTTTCTCAGTTATATACAAATATGATTTCTCTAACCTGTAACTATGCACAAGCAATTCCCAATACAAAAGTTAGATACAAGCAAATATGAACTCCCTGGCCTCTGACTTTGAGCCAACAGAATCAGGAGAAAAGTACCAACACAGAGAAATTAAAGAAACTAAACTAAGGAAAAAAATATACAAGCATGCAACTATATTCTCCTTAAGTTGCTTCTGTTGACAATATTTCAAGTTCCGCCCACCAAAGAGGCGATAATTTTGGTGCAACGCCCTCGGGCCCCATATCCGTGATCTCTTTCAACCTTCTTGCAACCTCTCCCATTGTTGGTCGGGTATTCGGGTCAGAACGGACACAATCTTTGACCACTTCAAATAGTTTCATAATCTCTTCCTCTTGGAAAGATTGTAATGTAGGGTCTACTATCTCTCTTACAGATTGTGCGCTCCCCAATAAGTAATCCGATGCCCAATCAGAGAAAGAACCGCTATCTTCACAATATGGAAGCCTACCCGTTATAATTTCAAACAAAATTACACCGAAACTATATATATTGCTCTCTAGATCTGTTGATGGGGTCTCTGAAACCTCCATTGAAGCCGATCCTATCTTCCAAAAACTAAAATCTGATATTTTAGCTGCGTAGTCCTCGGTGAGATATATGGAAGTAGATTGTAGGTTTGCGTGGGAAATAGGTGGGTTGAGCTGGTGCATATGCTCGAGACAGTACGCCATTCCCATTGCAATTCGCAATCGCATTGCCCAATCCAAGTGCTCGGCTTCTTTTACTGCATGGTATAAAGCATTCAATGTCAATGAAACATTGAAACTCTAAAGACTCTTGCTTCTTTCTTAGGCTCCGTTTGGTTTGAAGGTTCAGAGAAGGCAAGCGAAGACGAGAAGGAAAACAATTTTTTCTAATGGCTTTCTCCATGCATATGTAAAATGACATTTGAAATTAAAGCTTCTCAAAATATAATAGGGACTCAAAGAAAAATGGAAGAAAGTGACTCACAAAATTCAAATATCTAAATTTACTTTCCACCATATGTTCTGTTCCATCCCATTTTTCTGACTGGTTTTTATTATTGACCAAAGAACGAAAAGTGGTATCCTCTATGTTTCTTTTCCTTCTCAACACTAAATCCATGAACCCCAGTTGGTTTGCGGGATTAGACAAGTACAACGAAACAAGAAGGAAAACTATTACCATAACAATTTAGTATTTTACCTATTGGTTTTTCCATGCTTAAATAACAATGGAAATTTATAATTTAAAAAAAAAAATCAATATATAATAGGAACTTGAAGAAAATATGAACGAAAGTGACCCACAAAATTCAAAATTATCAACTTATTTTTCATTTTGATTGTTTCTTTCTATTTTTTTCCACTGTTGTCCTTAAGGTCTTCTTTTCCTTCCCCTCACTAAATCCACAAACCCAACAAAGCAACAAGGATTAATGTAGGTCTAATCCACAATACAAACATCTACCACGCAACAGAAAGAGTACTACAAATCCATGTTCACACGTGTTTTCAGTAAATACATGAAAGATAGGGAGATGTTACATTTCAAGTATAAGCGTCCGATCATGAAATATTGAATAATAGTAAGGATAAATCAAGAATGAAGAAACTTACAGTGTAGATGCTCAAACAACGTCCCATTCGGAGCATATTCGAAAACCATGATTCTTGTGAAAGGCTCATCTTCCTCACAAAACCCAATAAGATTCACGAAATTCTTGTGGTTCACTCTTGATAAGGTCTCAATCTGAAAAGCAACAAATGTAAAAGTTAAATCATTGAAGGGGAGAGCGAAATAGACTAATAAACAGTGTAAGATTTGCATTTAACATGCCTTCTCTCTGAACTGGGCTTCCAAGTTCTTTGTCCAATCTTCAACTGATTCGACCGCAGTAGATTTCACTGCAATTTCAACCCCACTTGATAAAGTCCCTTTGTACACGGTGCCATCAGATAAAGAACCAATTATATTACTGAAATCTTCACAAGCTGTCTCAAGTTCTGACAGCTGAAGCTTTGGTACACCTGTAATACAGATTTTCAGATATGGGTTAATAATATACACCGAAGTAGAGGCAGATGCAGTTTATATCATCTATGCAGATTCTTAGGACCTGTTTGGGAGTGTATGTGTGAAACAGTATCAAGTTCAGTCATTTTGGTTTGACAAAGTACTTGTTTTAATAGTAATTTCAGATTTTTGATCAGAAAACTGACTCCTATGCTATAAAAGGCACATTTACCAACCAATTTGAATACATAGAACCTGAAGAACCACAGAACGTGTTCTATGCCTTCCCAAACAGCCCCTTAAAATAGCAACAAAATCATTCTAAGAGGAATAACCTGTTACGAATGCTTTTTGGAGCTGCCCACTTAACCCTGTTGTTGCCCAAGGTCCAACGGTAACCACTTTATTCATTCGATAGAAGACGATGCCGAGGACTGATATAAACATGAATACAGAACCCCCTATGACTAGATACAGTATCAGACGCCGATGATGATTGGGCTTTGCTGGCTTTGGTGGCAGTATAGGCGATAGTGAAGGGGCAGAAGGGTCTGATGTCACAGAAGGTTCTGGCGATATAGACGATGGTGGTGAAGGGGCAGAAGGATCCGATGTCGCAGAAGTTTCTGGGGACAATGATGGGGGTGGGGATGGCATGGAATTATTCGTTTTGTTTGTGTTACTCCCGGGTTCAGTTATATTTACATTCTGCAGCAGCCTCCGCTGAGCTATATCTCTTGGTTGCTCGGTGTTCCTGACAGAAAAAAAGCAGTCACCATAAATATCATTTAATACCACTGAAAAGAACTCAGCTTGAGGAAGAGAAGTCTGTGTCATCAGAATTTGATAAAAAATTCCTCAGTGAGACAATGCAAGTAATGCAGAGTGTACTATCATACTATAGGCTACACAATAAAACTCCTAGATATGGTTCGCCTAAATTTTGGGTTAATTCCCAAACTTGATATCCTATAATCAAGATTACTAACCCACTGTATGGAAGTCTTGAAAATTATCTAGAATTGTTGAATTAGAGAAGAAATTCTGAATTACTACTAATGGTTCCCTTGCAACAATCTCTCTCTCTCTCTCTCTCTCTCTCTCAATAAATCTGTTTCTTGCCCGTAAATTGAGTCTTCTTTCCTGTATGGAAAGCGTTGTTTTAAAAACCAGATTGAACCGGTTGAACCGTCGACCGGTTCAAGAAACGGTCCGGTTTGAACCTGAAAATACCAAAAATCGGTCTATTTTGTTAAAACTGGAAAACCAGGCGGTTGAACTGGTAAAACTGGCAATGGAACTGGAAACCCGGAAAATTTTGATTTTTTTTTGAAAAAATATTTTTTTTTTTTATATTTTATATTATTATTAATATTTATGACATCACGTTTCAATTCCGGTTGACCCAACGGTTAAACCAGTGACCCGTGGCCCGGTCATTTTTCCAGTTCGATGACCGGCGCGGTTTTCAGAGCACTGATGGAAAGATATAAACATGGCGTGACATTCTAAGTTGTAAAAAACAAGTTGCTTTTCAAATTAACTCAAAAAAGGTTTGATCTTCATCAATTATTATCCCACTTCGCTTTTTAACAACCGCACTTACCAAGTACTAGATCTGCAATTGCAAGTAGCCCATGAAGCAGCATCACTTAATTGACTCACATCCACTTGAGATTCAGAAAGCATCTCAAGATCATAAATTTCTGGAGATAAGCTACCAATGAAGTTGTTGTGATCTAGTAAACTGAAATGATAACCATAGAGATATGGTTAATTCAACCTTATGTGTGAGCATAATGAATATCATATCTCCAAACTTCAGGCTTTGTTTGGTTTTGGTTTGCAGATTCAGAGAAGGAAAAGGAAAAGCAAAAGGAAAACAATGAGGTAAACGATAACCCTAGTGTTTTCTCCATGTTTTAAATAACACAAGAACCTAAAAATTTCGAACTAAAATAGGAACTTTAAAATAAAAAATAAAATAAAATAAAAAAGAAAAGAAAAAAGAAAAAAAGAAAGGGAAGTGACTCACAAAATCCAAAATCGTTAATTTATTTTCAGCCTGTTTTCATTTGCTTCCTACTTTCCTCATTGTTTACCCCGAACAAAGAAAAGTGCTTTTTAGTAGTGTTTTCTTTTATTTTCCATCACTAAAAATCTACGAACGAAATAGAGCCTTAGAGATCAACTCACAGAATTGACAGAGAGAGATTATTGCCAAGATCAGATGGATATGGCCCACTGAAGTTATTGAATCCCAAGTCCAACACTTCCAGCTCCTTCAATACTCCAATCTCCACAGGAATGTTTCCGGAAAAAGAATTGTTGCGAAGGATACTGCAAAAAAAAGTAGCATAAGAGTTGGAAAAAAAAAAAGAGGTATAAAATGCATAAAAATAAAATAAAAATAACCAGTTAAATGGGACTATGTGATGGGTTGGTATATGCTTACATTGAATTTATGTAAGGTAGCTTCCCAAGTTCAGGTGCCAGTGTACCTTCCAGACAAAGATCTTTCAAATTCCTGCAATTTGGATAAATTGGACTCTAAAAGGCTCCATTTGGTTCATAGATTTTTAGTGAGGGAAAAGAAAGTAAAACCCAAAGAAAAACACTTTTCCGTTGCTTGGTTGCCGAGGAAAATAGTGGGGAAAACACAATATACTGGGACCTAAGCCGAGGAAAATAGTGAGAAAAATAAAAAATAGTGGGACCTAAATTAAAAGTGTTGAATTGTACTAGTCAACTTGCTCCCTTTTTTCGTTGGTTAAAATAATATTTTGAAAATTTTATCTTGTATTGTTATTTAAATATGGAGAAAAACACAAGGAAATAGCTCTCCTTTTTTGTTTTCCTTTCCCTTTTCTTTGCCCTCGGCCCCTCAATGAAACCGTGAGCTGACCAAAACTTAAGACTCAATTTGGTACAACGATTTTGTGAGTGAAATGAAAAGATAACATTGAGGAGAACACTTTTTTTTTTTTTTTAAAATCTAATATAATAAGGAAAACAAAGGAAGGAAAAAATATATGGTGACATATCTAAAATTACCTTTCATCTTTTCTTGAATTCCTGTTAAATTTAGAAATTCTCGAATTCATATTATTTAGGTATGGAGTAAAACATTAGTGAAATAATTATCCGATTTTCGTTTCCTTTTACTTCTCTAAATCCCCAAACCCAATGAAACCAAAAACAACAAACACAAAAATACAACAGGTACTTCAAAAGTGTCAAATAATAGATATATTTATTCCCAGCCCTAACCCCTTATTCTGATGAAATTCAAATAAATTCCAATTATCACCTATAAAATGAAGCCTAAAATGAATATCCATATCCAATTAATATATACATAAAAAAAAATATGCATATATATATATATATATATATGTATAGAACCCATTTCTTGAGGGAGTCCTCATTTTGTTGAAGGACTTCTGTTTACAGCCGTTTGGATTCAATTTTCATTAAGGGCAGTGACGATAAAAGCTAGATTCAACGACAGTAAACAGAAAGTAGTCACTTATGTAAACATATTGACAAACAAAAACACATAGATACAGAATGAAAGAGTGAAAAATAGAAGCTGAGGAAAAGAATCACTCACAATATTACAACTTTTCCATCTGAGCACTCAACTCCGAACCAAGAACACGGATCAATTTCTCCTTCATAATTATTCCAATTTGATAGAGCACCGAATGGATCTCTCACCACTCGCTCTCGAAATCTCAACAAAGCCAACCCTACCAAAATTCAATTTCAACACAAATCCTCCTCAGCCAACCAATTTGCAACCTCCGTCCCATTATATACAAACACACACTTCTATATATATATATATGCATGTATATACACAGAAAATTTAAACCTACAATTGTTTGTTACTGTAAAAATAAAATAATAATAATAAAAAGGCCTTACCTTCACTGTTGATAGACCAACAAATTCTCAGATTGAAGACAGTCAACACCATCGCCAATCCAAGGTTGAATCGATTGAATCCCATCGTTCTCTCATTTCAACTAGAAGAAACCCCAATTTGGTTCATTCAATCAAAGTTTATACAGATGGATGTGTGTGTATATATATATATCTCTACTTTTTATGTAGAGAGAGAAACTGAGAATGGTAGAATTATATATATATATATATATATATGTATGTATAGAGAGAGAGAGAGAGAGAGAGAGAGATTATCGAAATCAGGTGACTCGGTGACTATTTCTCCGTTGAGAGTAAACAGTAGATCGCCGATGAATCGACTGATATGTTTTCTTGGCGGCGCTAATGTACGCAGGGGGAAGTAAAACCGTGGAATTTCACTGTATCAATGGCCAGCGGCGACTCTCTCTCTCTCTCTCTCTCTGTTGTGTGACTCTGTCATCATAAATTCGTTATATATATTATTCTCTTATTTTGGCGCCGTCCTTCTGCAACTGAAGTCACGTGCTCTCTCACGTGCTGCATAATTTTCTTTTGGGTTAAAATACACACCAATAATGCTAGGGTGATAAACATTTTTTATAAATACTCTATTTTTTTTATGGCTGGTACTGTAAGATCTATTGAAATTATCCGGACTCTACAGTACCACCTAGTGTGTTTGTAAGTATTTATAAAAAGTGTTTGTCACCCAAATATTATTTAATACATAATCAACAATACTAGGGGCATATCTTACACACCCAAAAGGCATCTAAATCCACACCCTAAAGTTTGGATGCATTTTGAGTGTGTAAGGGTGTGCCCCAAACATTACTCGTACAAAATATACCACTGAAGTTTGGTTTTTTTTTTTT
Organism: Hydrangea macrophylla; assembly: GCA_033977485.1. NCBI lineage: Eukaryota > Viridiplantae > Streptophyta > Magnoliopsida > Cornales > Hydrangeaceae > Hydrangea > Hydrangea macrophylla. Next base: position 19,560,996 of record CM066989.1, read on the forward strand.
TTTTTTCATTTTAGTCCATGTAGTTTCAATTGTGTCAATTTAGTTCCTAAAGTTTTAAATATAAGCAATTTAGTCCAAATGTCTATTTCTATGAGTGAAGTTGACTGAATTTACTCACATGTGAATGCATTGTCACACTTTTTAGAGGTCAAAATGGAACACCACAAATCTCTCCACCTACTTAGTAGCATGTGTGTAGGAGTTGGTGAATTCTATCAAATTTTCTAACACAACGAGATATTTGGAGCATATCCATTCTCTTCAAAAACTACAGGGATCAAACTGACACAATTAAAACTATAGAGACTAATATGAGACAGAGACCAAACTTCAGGGATATAATTTATAGTTAAGTCTTTTCTTTTCATTACCTTTTATCCCCTTCAAACTTTTAGGGTAAATTGCAAATTACACCCCTATAGTTTGAGGGTTGTGACAATCTGGTCCTTATAGTTTTAATTTTGGCAATTTATACCCTATAGTTTGAAAATTGTGCAAAATTCACCCAATTATAAAAAAACCAAGGGCACAATGGGAATGTCACATTATTTCCAGCCAAAAATGACCACATGTACATGGGCAGACCCAGGAGTATAGTTCAGTGAGAGCAGGAGCTTATATAGGGATTCAAGAGCAGCACCCGACCCGGGTTTTTTTTTTTTTTTTTTGTAGAAATAGTATAATTCTATGAGTTTTTTTTTTTTTTTTTGGTACAAACTAATCTATCCCATAATTCTTTCACAAAATTTTTGTATTATAAGCTTAATTAGTTATTTATTTATCACTTTGATATTTGTGTGGTAGTGCATGTCCAGTTTGAAATGTATCAGATTGTTTAAAAGATTATAAGATATTATCAAATGGTTTAATAGACTGTAAGATATTATCATACTATAAGCTTTAAGTGTATCAAATTGTTTAAAATATTGTAAGTTATTTATGGGATAGATTACTTTGTACAAAAAAAAATACGTAGAATTATATTATTTCTATCCATAAAAAAATAAAGTGATATTTCCTAGAACCCCTGTATAAGCTTCTGCTCCCACTGAACCACACTCTTGGGTCTGCCCCTGCACATGGGGTCATTTTTTACTGGAAATAATGTGACATTCCCATTGTGCTCTTGTGTCACGCCCCGGAGTAACGAAAATTAGAGGGAAATAAAATTTTCCTTTCTGGATTCGCGAGCCATGACTAGTTACATAAGACTGACCTGTTCGTGCAAGCATTCTAATCATAGGATATATCAGAGTAAGAAATTTTAAAACGTCTAATGGTATTCATTGGGAGAACTTTAAATGTTTTGCTACTTAGGTTATTACATAAGTTCCAAATGAAAACCCACAAAAGATAAGTTTGGGCGATCGACGCCACTTAAATCATTACATCAACAAAAGATAGTTTCTTAAAACATAAAGGAAATCTAATTGCGGTAATAGGTCAGGATCTTCGTTCTAGCTGGCATACCCATGCCCTTCACCAACATACTCTTCTAAAAAGTCTTCCACAGGGTAACATTCCTGATAGTCCCCCCTCTTGAGGATAGTGATACTCTTCTTCATAGTCACCTTGACGATTTTCTTCATTATAACCTAGACGTAATATGTCCAGGGCAGAGGGAAGAGCCGTTAGCTTTTGAAACTAAGTGAGTTTGTCTAACCGATCACTCATAATACAAATAATAATATACAAGTATGACGGATAACTTGAAACAAAAATTAAATAAGTATATGATATGATAGTATATATGATGACACAATGCAGTATCGATATATTCGACTTTACTCAAACACTGTTAATGACTCATGTGATTTGTTACATTACCAGTGTACACCGTTAATTTAGAGTATAATGATTATGTTGCTATCGTCGCCTAGTAGGGCCCTATAGCAGTTTTGGTTTTAAAAGAGTGTAATCACCGTACTCTTAGGTCCTTGTGACCTTGCCTGGAGAATAGAATAGTTACAGTGCTATCGTCGCCTAGCAGGGCCCTATAGCATTATGAAAGGTAACTATTGTATTCAAAGTTCAAATGGATATCTATCGTCGCCTAACAGAGCCTCTATAGCATATAAGCCATCAACTCATGTTTGACTTCAATGATTTCAATGGGTGCTTTTGCTATCGTCGCTTAACAAGACCCTATAGCATTTTATCATTGTTCCCATTGATTTGACTGTACCACCCGGACCTCCGCGATCCACTCAACATGTATCACAATATGACTAGATTAGTCTCCTTGACTACCCATGTAGACGTTAATATTGACATCATGACTCGACTACGTTCATATGAATGTTCATGTGATTGTATAATCGTAAAACATACTAAGTAGGAATAACAACGATTATTAACCAAGCATGGAGTATAGTTAACTAAACATGCGTTCAATATATAAATAGAAATCTTAACATTCACATAGATAATACTTATCAGCTACATCCACACAAGACGCACTGGGTATTCACATAATGTACAAAGAATAATTCAATAATATATCAAGTGAGTTAGAACAACTCACCTTGATACGGGTTCGTAAGAACAAGCATAGCTTCGGTCCCTACAATTCATATTGATACATAGAACGACAGTTAATATGCGTATTAGAATTAGGGGCATAATGGTAATTGAGCCGGATAGGTCCCTAAATCTCAACATGATGATCTAGACATCATTCTGAGTCTAACGTCATTAACTAGACTCAAATCGGAGTCCGTCATATAAAAGGCTGAGTTTTCTATACCGGAATGGGCCCTAAAGATAAGCTATATTTTTTATCATGTCAAAAGATCACCAAACTTTAAGGCAATATTCTAGACATTATTCTAAGACTCTGGGAACTGATCGTGTATTTTTCTGAGTTACGGTTTATTTTCTATGAAATATTGAAGTCTAAATCGTCTAATAATAAAATTAGGAACACCCTAATTATAAAATGTAAATAAGGAAGACATTTGGTCCTTATAAATATTTTCATCAAATACTAGGCCTGAAAATAGGCTAGTGGTATTTTCTCATAATTTTCGGAATTCGTTTGGCATTTAAATAAATTATAATACCACCAAACAGATCCTTTATAGATAATTAATAATTATTAGTAATACTAAAGTTTGGGTTTTATAAATAGTAATTTATAACATAAATGCATTTATGCCTTAGGAAAATTTAATATAAATTTCCCGTATTTTAAAATGGTCATTAGGTATTTATTACCTAATTATTTTTATTAAGACTAATTCTTATTATTTATTTAAACTAATAAATAATAACTATACTGTATAAGAAATAATCCAGAATAATTTATTTCCAGAATATATAAAATTCATTTATAGTATTTAAAACTATTTTTAAGAAATTTAAAACTATTTAAAACCCATTTATAACTATTTATTAATATATAATGTATAATAAATAATACTTATAAATACTAATCTTAATTAACAGAAAAATAAAACGTTAATTATTTCTAAAACAGTGTATTAAATCACTAATCTGGATTAATAGAATATTTAAGAATATATAAACAACTTAATTATAATTAATAAACATTAAAGCAAAGACCCGCAGGTCAAACCCATATCCAACCCGAACCAACGGGCTACCCACTTACACATACAGCCTGATCCAACTTAAAAGTTCTGACCCGAAACCCATAACCCAACCCGTTACTCATTTATACAGACAAACTAACCCGATTCTACTCGTACCCGACTCGACCAAGCAGGTAAATGATATAACTCGATACGAAAGAAAGTTCTTTCTTCTACGGTCATCCTTGTCGTTGCCGGCGCAGTCCGTTTCCGCCGGAAAATTTTGGAGCTTCCTTTCTCTCTCATCTCTCCATATAAATCTACCAAACCAATGCCAAAAGGTTTGTATGGTCCTCCTGTACGACATACTAGAGGCTGCGAACCTAGTAATCTCATTTGGTGTTTCCACGGGTAGATTATTCTTTTCGGTTTTCATGAGGATAACGGCTTGCATGGGATATCAAACATATTCCAATTGAGAAACTGTTCGAGAGGGGTACTAAGGGGATCATTCCGATTAGTTGGTACCAATTTGAGGTTGTTTGGTTGACATTGACAATTCGAGCTCCAGCGAGGAGCTTTAATGGAGGTTTTCGGTGCAGTCAAGAGCCTTAGGCTCTGTCTGGTTCGAAGAGGGGGGGGGGGGGGGGGGGTCTTGGTGTGTGTGTGGGGTGTTTAAAAATAAACAAGGAGGTATAGGGGTGTTAATACATGTCTTGGGTTTCTCTCTTTCCCTTCTTTCTCCGGCGAGCTTCTCTCTCTCTTCTCTTCTGCGTATGGTTGGTGTATGTATGAAGCGTGTGTGTGTAAGGTGAGGGACAGAGAATGTAATGCAAAGAGGGTGGGGTTTTGGGCTTGCTTGTCTAAGTTTTCTCACTCTCGGTGGGTCTCTATATATACATGCAATACACACATAAACTTGTACACACATATATTTATACAGATTTTACAAATCTGTAGACTTGATGGAGGGGATAGGATTGAGGGGAAGGTGTACTTGGATGAGGGAAAGGTCCGGCGGTGGGGCGTGTGGGTGTTTTGTCCGACGATTTTGAGGGGTAAGGTGGTAGTGGTCCAGAGGTCAAGGGAGTGTTTGGGAAAGGGGTATTGTCCAATAGTTCTAAGATAGTCTAGGTTGTACACTACCCATTTAGGGTAAGATTCTCTTTTCTGTATATGTTTAGTTAGTCTTCGCTAGGAACCACATGCTATTCAGTCCCATTTGATACAGATTTTTTGGGTTAACGTGCTAAGTCAGTCTGGGTTAAAACTCACAGCTTAAGTTATTAATTACTCCCTCCGTCCCATATTAAGAGTCTCTTTTGGGAATTCCAACTTATTAAGGGGACAACTTTGATTTTGGTGAGATTTTTAACTTTCCAATATTGCCCTTTTTGAAATTCAAAATTATAGTGTCACATCAAAAAAAGAGAGGGAAAAGTTGGATATAATAAATGACAAATTTGGAAAGTATGCATTAAAGTACTTTGATTTTTAAAAGAGGACTCTTAAAATGGGACATCAAAAAATGGCATCAAGGACTCTAAATATGGGACAGAGGGAGTAATAAATACGTCTATTTATATAGGACACAGGAAAATATACAGACTAAAATACGGAGTTTATTTTATTAATATAGAAATTTACGGGTATTACACCTTGCTTTTTGTGTAATTGGATAGATTTTGCACAATTTTCAAACTATAGGGTGTAAATTGCCAAAATTAAAACTACCAGGATCAAACTACCACAACCCTCAAACTATAGGGGTGTAATTTGTAATTTATCCAAACTTTTATATTCTATGTTTTTCCTTCTACAACACGTGTCTTTTTTTATAGATATTTTTCGTCGTGTTCTGCAATATTTTAAGTCTTTTTCAATATGTACACCAACCACAGTTCTCTTTTCTTTTCTTTTCTTTTTTTAGTTACAAAACCACAAGTATTAAATTTTTACCATTTGTTACAAAATATCTCTGATTTTTCTACTTGATCATTTGATGTGGATGATGCCAGAAATTGATAAGAGTAAAGTAGAGCAATTTTAGGAGAGAGAGAGAGAGTGAGAGACTATTTTTTTGTACGTGGTTCGGCCCTGTTAATGAAGGTACCTACGTCCACGTGTGTGTCTGAGCACGTTCACTAGCAGATCACCGGCGGGCCTGGCGAGCCAACAAAGAGGGGCGGCACTACCAGTAATACCGGCCGGGTGTATGCATATAATGGTGAATTTTATAGAGGTGATGTGTAGACTCAAGAGTTGGCGGCCCCTTTAATGGTGGGTGAGAGGTCTCTTTTATAGATGTAAGAGACCTACTCATACATGGATAAGGAAATATAATCCTATTGATATAGATTGGCATTAATTATGGGAATTTCCTAATTGGATTAGGAAATAGTGTGCACTTTCCATTAGTCTTCTAGCTTGAGTAGGAAACTGCCCGTAATGCTCGGGATCACGCCTGTGGGCCCGGATGAGCCGTTCCCGCAGCGGGATGTGCATGTGCGATTTTCCCAACCTGCTGGCTGGGTCGTAGATGAACCGCTCGGGATGATGAGTAGACTAAACCGCTCGGGGCTGATGCTTCTGAAGAGTGGTGCATGATTTGCCCGGGGCATGGACTAGCTGCTGATATGAACCGCTCGGTCATAAGATAGAGCCAATTTTGGGTGTATCAGCTGCCCCCCATTTCCAAGATTGGCCAGATGCTATATCGGGGCAAGTTTGGAAATCAGTTTGATGTTACTTGCCGCTGTCTGAGTGCTTGTGGAAGCTGCCTCGGAGATTCTGAGCCTGGTGAGTCCTCGGGAACTGACTGAGAGTTGAGACCCAGCCTAGGTCGGGACCTTTAGGTGCTCGGGAACTGACCGGGAGTTGAGACCCGGCCTAATTCGGAGTCTTTGAACACTCGGGAAGTGACCGAGAGTTGAGACTCGGCCTACTTCGGAGTCTTTTTTCATTGAGTTAGCTCCCAGGATGGTTATCTTCTGCCCGTAAACCTTCGTCAAGGCTGTGGGTAGAAGGATTTTACCATGTTAGAAAAGCCGACCTAAAGCGTATTGCTCTAGGGTCCTTTTTTATGTTAACTCCCCAGGATGGTTGTCTTCCGCCCGGCCAGCCTTCGTCAAGACTGTTGGGAGAAGAGCTTGACCATGTTGGTGGAGCCGACCTAAATCACGTTGCTTTATGTAACACCCGTACCTGGAAAAGAAGGTTAATATGATATTAATATGTGTTAATTAAAGATAATTAATGCATGAGATGATTTAAGGTGGGGTTATGAACCCACATGTGAAAAGGTGCTCAAATGCGGGCACAAATGAAAGTTTTGTAAAAGGAAGAACTGGTATAATGTGGGGCCCAAAGAGGGTCTAATTAAAATAATTTTCATTTTGATGTCATTATATGTTTATGTGCATATTTATTTAAATGCTTAAAGTTAGTATTATGTCTTATGATAGGTAAGGGGACCAGTTTTGGTACCCGTGTGAGGGCGTATTTGAATAAAATTCATAATTGGTAGGTTTAATAGCAACCTCATATATTATGTGGGACCACGTTTGGGACCCACGCGGGACTTAGATTAAATCTTTTTAGAAAAGATGGGTAGTTAACGTAAATAACATGGGGGTTTCATAATAAAACTTAAAGAAAGTCATGAGAGGTAAACATAATTAATGGAAACTTGATACAACACATATGTATGTGTTGATATGTGTCTCCAAGACACAAAACACAGCTGGACATTCACAAGCTTGGAGAGAATGAGAGCTCTCGAGTCGGCGACGGAAATCCAAGCGACGTTTCTCGCCGTTTCTTCGCCGTCTGGCGTCGGATTCACGATCCGAGACCACTTTTGGATTCGTGGAGGTAAGAGGATCACATGCACGTAATTTATTTTCATTTTTCGGCAACCGTTTTTGATAAATGATGTTCTTGGTACCAAACTTGTGTAGGATTATCACCGGTTAAGAATTGAGCTAAAACTTGGAAGGAATTGGGGTTTCTAGGCTTAATTTGCTAACAATTTGAGGAGGTGAGTGTTCTAATTCTTCAATTGGATGTTTAGTTATGTTAGTGTGATAATTGTTGCTCATAGTTGCTAAACTCATGCTCATGTACATATATGTTGTTGAATTTGGATAAAAGCATGTCAAAAATTATGAAATTGCTATGCTTATGTGTTGAAATTGCTTATGTGCTTATATGGATCAAAGGGAAGTCAAGTAGTGGTCACCATTTATAGGTCCCATATGTAAGGGATAGGAAGTCCTCAATGAGTAGGACGTGGTGACGACTACAATGAAATGTCGGTGATACCTTCGGGGTCACAAGAGAGTGTGTGATGCGCTATATGCGCCAAAAGTGAGAAAGATCCGGGGTGAGAAGGACCCGGGGGTGGTGACTGGAATGACTTGACTTTTCGGAGATCGTTACGTTGTTGTTTATATTGATTGTTGCATTTACATACTTTGCATTCCAATAGCATGATTAGTTCTCTCACTAAGCGAAAGCTTAAACGAAAATATATTTTTCTGTTGTGGTTATTGAATAACCATCGCAGGTACCAAACGAAACGAGGAGAGGAAATGATCCGCACGACGGGTTGGGCGTGGGAGTTGTGTCTTTATGAATATGTTCATATGTCTAGCTAGTTATGTTTAACATGTATCTCTATTGTCAATGTATAACACCTTGTGTTATAGAGTCTTTGTAACATGTTAAGTTGGGTAATGTTGTAGATTATGCTCCAAGCTATGAGTTATACTTACAAGTCACAAGTTGGGTGTGGTTGGGAGAGACTTGAGCAAGTTGGGTAACTTTTGTTGAAAACTAACTTGGTTTCTCTTTATGGATCAATGTTTATGTATATGTTTTAAGAATATGAACTTGAATGCAAATTAAGGTTCCTAGTTGGAATTCTATGGATTGTGTATGGTTAAACTACTTTTCAAATGTTTGAAAATGTAATACCCCGTATTTTCAATAAATATTTAATGCAGAGAGATTCTATATACTTCATTTGACCATTCAAGAAATTTCATCTTCGATCGATCGAAGCTAGTTCGAGCGATCGAACCCTTTTTCGAGCGATCGAACCCTTTTTCGAGCGATCGAAACCCTACCGACATAAATTTAATACGTGGTCCCCACTTCAATCGATCAAACCCTTTTTCAATCGATCTAACTGACCGATCTGAGTTCGAGCGATCGAGAATCCTTCGATCGATCGAAAGTGCAATTATCAGAAATCCCAGTTTCTGCGCAAATGCTGCCACCTTGCCCTCCCATTCTTTATATATACATAAACCTCGTGAGAGTGAGAGAGTTTGCTGAACTCTTGTGACAAGAGAGAGTTGAGAGTGTGTGCTTGTGTGTTGGTATACATATATATACACATACCTCCATATATCTATATATATACACACACATATCTATATATATATACTCAGCTTGGAGAAGAGAAGAAGGAGAAGAAGAAGAACAAGAAGAGGCCGAGAAAGAAAGACAGAAGAGACGAAGAGAGGAGCAGAGAGAGGAGGCCACCATTGGAGGAAGCTTGGAAGCTTTCAACCGAGCCAAACGCACCTTAACGACTTTTTGTGAGTTCCAAACTCACTCGGTATCTTAGTCATGATGTTTTACATATTCTGGACGTATAATTATAACCCAAACACCCCCTAGCACATTCTGCACGTTCACTGGCAGAATCTGTAGAAGACGAAGTTCGACCGATCGAACTGAGTTCAATCGATCGAACATCACTAAGTCTCAATCGATCGAAATGACTTCAATCGATCGAGATCACTTTCACTTCGATCGATCGAGAAGACTTCAATCGATCGAACATCTTTTCTTCGAGCGATCGAGATGACCTCAATCGATCGAACCTAGCAGAACATGAATGTATTCCTTTCAGATTATAATTCATAATGCGTAGTTGTTTAATTGCTGTTCCATATTCCTATTATGCGATATTATGGATAACGGAGGTAATGGGATACGATAATGAGATTGAGATAACATGGTGAGTAACGTAGTCGGGTTCGGAACGCTAGTAATAGTACGACGCGATAACGTAGTAAAGTTTGAGATGATAATACTGGGTAGTATTGGATAAGTGAGAAATGAGTCAGTAAGAGGAATTGCATGTTTAAGGTTGTGTGAGTCGAGCTGATGATTCGCTCAGGTTAAATCCGATAAGTATATGTCAAGGATTTGATCAGGATCGTGAGAATTATGGGTGCACAGTACTCGCAAGCGTTCTTAAAAGCGGTGAACAGTAAGAGTTCTTAAAAGCGGTGAACAAGAGTAGTTGTGGCACACCCATGATTTATATTTACCAGAGCTGTGTATGTATCGTACTCGCAAGCGTTCTTAAAAGCGGTGAACAGTAAGAGTTCTTAAAAGCGGTGAACAAGAGTATGGGTATATCCATGGACCAGTCGTTATATGAGAACGATGTATGGGTGCTCGCAAGAGTTCTTAAAAGCGGTATAGCGGTGAACAAGAGCACTGGTATGTTGTGCTGATATAATCAGTTCGAGATAGTCAGTTGGGTATTGTGGAATCAGTCTTAGAGTGGGAGTCGATAAGAATCGATTAATGATATGTCTGAATAAACGAGTGAGGAATATAATTAGTATCACTGTCATATATTGTTCATAATGGTAAATTATGTCATTTCTATGAGACTGTGTTAGTTAGTGCTCACTCAGCTTTCAACAAGCTGACGGCCTTTATTGCCTGGACATTCCCCGTCCAGACTACCCTGTCCTTTATAATGCAGATGACGGAACTCATAGCAATAACTATTATCCTGAAGGGAGTTACGCCGAGGATGGCCCCATTGTTGCTGGTCAGGCTGATGACTATCCGTACGCCAGCTGAAGACCTGAAGATAGATAGTAGTTTATGTTATTACTTTCCTGTTATTGTTATACTTTGTAGTTAACGGGTACTTGGGCATATGTTGTCTCCAGACCTGTTGTGATCCTGTGGACCGTACTCTGATGTTTGTAATAGATAGAACCGTGTTTATATTCCATTTGTTTACTGTTCCTGTTTGGACTAGTACTGTGTGGTGTGGATGTTAGTGACTTTCACTTGTCATTCCCTATGGACCCATAAAGGAAATTTATTTTTCTCTATTTATGCTGCTCCGGGGCGTGACAGGGTTTTTGGTATCAGAGCACCTGGTTATATTACGATTAGGTTCTGATATTGTCGTTCACTGATGGATTCCACACCATCTGGTTCTAGTATTTAAGATTTTTGAGATGAGATATGAGTATAAGATAAGTTCGTCTTCCTGACGATAGATAGTTTTCCTTTGCAGGATAGCATGGATCCAGAGTTTCATCAGTTTGTTACAAATGCTTATGGAGGACACGTGATCCATGGGGATACCGTGGAGCCAGCTGACCCAGAGTTTTATCGAGAGCGTGTGTGCCAGATAGCTAGTAGACATTTGGAGGAGGACATGTGGAGAGCACTTTATGTGACAGAGAGGACTCACCCGACGCAGATGCGTATGGATGCTTACCATACTGCGAGGATTGGTAGAGATATTTGCCAGGAGATACTACGGTTAGTTCAGAGTAAGCCCGAGATGGATGAGATTGAGTTGAGAGCTATTGTAGCCGGTCCACCAGAGCCTGTAGTTGCACCAGCACCGGCAGTACCATCATCACCGGTACCCGACGTACCAGTTCCAGAGCCTGAGCCGATCCAGGAGGATGAGGACCTTGAGCATGCCGATGAGGACATGGACGAGGACGGAGAGGAGGAGCCGATAGACGACGAGGACCCAGTAGAGGATGAGCATGCAGACAATGCAGATGATGATGAGCCTGAGGATGACCCCGAGGAGCCAGAGTTCGAGCCAGAGGATCCAGTACCGGACCCAGAGGCTGTTGAGGCAGACATAGTAGTAGATGAGGATGCGCCCGATGAGGAGGTAGTTGTGCCAGAGGCACCAGTTGTGCTTCAGATACCCGCTGGACCCATTATGCATATGGCAGCTATGGCCGATATGGCAGTCGGATGGATAGCTCAGATGGTCGCACAGCCAGCAAATTTTGTTATGGGAGAGGCAGCCATAGTAGGAGCTCTTGATATAGCCGATGGATTCGCCGCAGTAGCAGTCGATGTCGCTAACCAGGCGATAGCAGACGTGATAGAGGATGATGATGCAGAGGTGATAGAGGATTGGGATATAGGAGTTGTAGTCGGAGATCTTGCTGCTCCAGTTGAGGATGACCCACTCGAGGAGATGGAGATGGATTCAGAGGATGAGGTACCACCAGCAGGATCAGACGTTGACGACTTTTGAGTCAGGACCTGCAAGACTTAGTTTTTGATTTTATCAGGACATGTTGTCCACTAGATTTTTGGGAGCTTGAGAGATAGCTATTTGACCATAGCTTTGTATAGATAGTAGTAGTTGACCTTAGTACTGTTTTAGCCTTGTCCCACGTGGTACATGGTATGGTTACTGTGTACTCCATGGTACATCTTTTGATATATACATATATACGAGCAGTACTTTTGATATTGATTGTTGGATGTTTGATGTGTTGTTTTGTAGAACTGTTAGCTCTTGTTACTTCGCGTTCTATCTTGGTTTCGTTTCTACGAGAAGACTTTCAGCTGATCAATATGTCTCTTGTAGGCAATACTCGTTATCATCATGGTAGGACCCTTGAGAAATCACCAAGCACGTAATGGAGCACCTATTCCGGAAGGGATGGATCCGACGGGAATTTTCGAAGCTTTCATGCAGAGGATGGAGCATGTGGGGGATACTTATAATCACTCCACCCACCAGAGACCTCCTGCACCCCCGCCACCAAGACAGACTGGAGATAAGTTGTTAGCAAATTTTCGTGGGTTACGTCCAGAGAAGTTCGATGGACTAACAGAACCATGGAAAGCGGAACAATGGATAAGAGAGATGGAGTTAATATTTGAAGCATTGGAATGCAGCGAACAAGAGAAGCGTCGCCTTGCTACTTTTCAGCTCACTTATGCCGCCGCAGATTGGTGGGAAGCCGAGCGAGCCACTATTGGGATCGATGCTGCTAAAGTTATGCCATGGGAGACATTCAAAGGCAGATTTTTGGAGAAGTATTTCCCGGAGGATGAGAGAGATCAACAGGAAAGGAACTTTCTCAATTTGGTACAAGGAGGATGGAATGTCAGGGAATATACAACACAGTTTGAGCGTCTATCCAGATTTGCTCAACATATGATAGACACTCCACAGAAGAAGGTGAAGAGATTTCACCAAGGATTGAACCCCCACCTCAGACATATGATGGTTGGTCATTTGAATCAATCATTCGAAGAGATTGTCAGATTTGCTGCAGGATTAGAGAAGGATGCTTATCCAGCACAACAACCTCAGATGAATCGATCTCAGTCATCTAGAAGTTTTCAACAGAGGAATTTCCAAAACCAACCGCAAAGGAATACCCAAGGTTGGAGACCACATGGTAACGATCAAGGAAATAAGAGAACCTGGGAAGGAACCAGAAAGCCACAGCAGAGCTATACTCGACCCCAGCAATATCGCCAGCAAGGATCACAGCCACAGGCACTACTGACAGCACCGCCAAGCAATAGCGGAGGATGTTTTAATTGCGGAAAGCCAGGGCACGTTGCCAGATTCTGTACAGCCCCTAGAGTTAACCGCAGAATGGATATTGTCTGTCGGAATTGCAACAAGCCAGGGCATCTAAGCAAGGATTGCCGTGCACCACAAGGAGGATACTATGGAGCATCGATTCAAGGGATACAAGGACCTCCAGATCAGACAAGGATGAATGCTATCATTCCAGGAGAAGCATGCTTTAACGCTGATGAGCAGCAACATTTGGAAGGTACGCTTGTACTCTTTCATAGTCCAGTTAAAGCTTTATTTGATACTGGAGCCGCACGTTCATTTATTGCCGTTAAGATTGTGCGTCAATTGGGTTTAGAACCCCAGACACTTGAGTCAACACTGAATGTTGTGTCACCGTTGGGAGTGACAGTTAAGTTGAGTAAAGTGTGTAAAGATTGCCCATTGACTTTGGGAGATAGGAATCTTCCTGCAGACTTGGTAGTTCTGTCAATGTCAGGATTTGATGTTATCCTAGGGATGGATTGGTTGACTAAGTATAGTGCTAATTTGGATTGCCCTACTAAGACGATTGTATTTCCGAGACAAGGAAGGCCGACGATTAGATTTCAGTGTCAGCCGACGAGCGACATGTTTCTTACGAGTAGTTTGGCTACGATTGGGAGTACAAGTACAGAGCTCACGATGGATCAGATTCCTAGTGTGCAAGACTTTCAAGATGTATTTCAGGATATTAAAGGACTCCCACCGAAAAGAGAAATAGACTTCTGTGTGGAATTAGTACCTGGTACATTGCCGATTTCCAAGACTCCATATAGGATGGTACCAACTGAGATGTTAGAACTGAAGAAGCAAGTTCAGGAACTTGAAGATTTAGGTTTCGTTCGCCCGAGTACGTCACCTTGGGGAGCACCAGTTCTGTTTGTAAAGAAGAAGGATGGAACACTTCGACTCTGTATAGACTACAGGGAGTTGAACAAGGTTACGATCAAGAATAGATATCCACTACCTCGGATAGATGACCTATTCGACCAGTTACAAGGATCTAGGATCTTTTCCAAGATCGATTTACATTCAGGATATCACCAATTGTTAGTTCGACCAGAGGATGTATCGAAGACTGCATTCAGGACAAGATACGGGCATTACGAGTTTCTAGTTATGCCTTTTGGATTGACAAATGCGCCAGCAGTATTTATGGATTTAATGAATAGAGTATTCAGACCATATCTGGATCAATTCATTATAGTGTTCATCGATGATATACTAATCTACTCAAAGACGGAAGAAGATCACGAGGAGCATTTACAGATTGCCTTGCAGACACTTCGAGATAGCAAGTTGTATGCAAAGTTCAGCAAGTGTGAGTTTTGGCTACGGGAAGTCAAATTCTTGGGACATGTTATATCTCAGGACGGTATTTCTGTGGACTCATCTAAGATTGATGCAGTCTTAAGCTGGAATAGACCGACCAATGCGACAGAGGTCAGAAGTTTTCTTAGATTAGCAGGATACTACAGAAGATTCGTAGAAGGGTTCTCCAAGTTAGCAGGACCACTGACGAATTTAACAAGGAAGGAGACGAAGTATGAATGGACGGACAAGCATGAGGGTGCATTTCAGGAGTTAAAAGAGAAATTGACTTCTGCACCGGTACTTGTGATACCTAAGAGTGGAGAAAGGTATGTGATTTACAGTGACGCATCGCACCAGGGATTGGGTTGTGTACTTATGCAAGACGGGAATGTTATCGCATATGGATCAAGACAATTGAAGGTACATGAGAAGAATTATCCTACGCATGATCTGGAATTGGCAGCAATAGTGTTTGCATTAAAGATTTGGAGACACTATCTCTATGGAGAAAAGTTTGATCTGTTTTCCGATCACAAGAGTCTGAAGTATTTGTTCTCTCAAAAGGAGTTGAACATGCGACAACGAAGATGGATGGAGTTACTCAAGGACTATGACTTTTCATTGCAATACCATCCGGGTAAAGCAAATGTCGTAGCAGATGCTTTGAGCCGTAAACCTCGACTAGTTATCGCTGCATTGCTAATTCGGGAATGGAGAGCATTGGAAGTGTTAGCTGAATTCGAACTTCAGCCAGTGGAACCAATGGAAAGACGACATTTTGGATGTCTGATGGTACAACCAACTTTGATCAGCCGTATCATAGAAGCTCAACAGACAGCAGAGGATTTGAAGTTATGGTTCACCAAGATGACAGCAAAAGAACCTGAGATCTGGAGTGTTAGTACAGATGGAGCTTTAAGATGTAAAGGTAGACTCTGTGTACCTGACAAAGAAAATCTCCGGAAGGACATATTGGATGAAGCTCATAAATCACGGATGACGATTCATCCAGGAAGTACAAAGATGTACAAGGACTTGAAGAGAAATTTTTGGTGGGAAGGAATGAAGCGAGAAGTGGCTGAGTATGTTTCTCAGTGTCTTACTTGTAAACAAGTAAAGGCAGAACATCAGAAACCACCTGGACTTCTACAGCCGTTACCAATTCCTCAATGGAAATGGGAACACATCACCATGGATTTTGTGGTGGGATTGCCAAAGTCACAGCAGAACCACGATGCTATTTGGGTAATTGTGGATCGACTTACAAAGACGGCACATTTTATTGCCTACAGTATGACGTATCCAGTGGAACGATTGAGCCGGATGTACCTGCAACACATAGTACGGTTACACGGAGTACCTATTTCTATCGTATCAGATCGAGATTCGCGCTTTACTGCAGAATTTTGGAAAAGTCTTCAGACAGCAATGGGAACAACATTGAACTTGAGTTCAGCTTTTCATCCACAGACCGATGGACAGACGGAGAGAGTTAATCAAGTAATGGAAGACATGTTACGTGCTTGTGTCATTGATTTTGAGAATTCTTGGGAGACACACTTACCTTTGATAGAATTTGCTTACAACAACAGTTATCATTAGAGCATAGGAATGGCGCCGTTTGAAGCTTTGTACGGAAGACCTTGCCGATCACCGTTATGTTGGACTGAAGTCGGAGATACTCAACTTCTTGGGCCAGAGATGATACGAGAGACTAGTGAGAAGATTCAGATTGTACGTGAGAAGATGAAGACAGCTCAGACCCGACACAAGAGTTATGCTGACAAGCGACGCAAAGATTTAGAACTTGCCGTTGGAGATCATGTGCTACTCAAGGTTTCGCCTGTTCGAGGCATCGTCAGATTTGGTCAGAAGAAAGGCAAATTATCGCCACGATTCATCGGACCGTTCGAGATTCTAGAGCGTGTTGGAAAAGTTGCTTATCGTCTTGCGCTGTCACCGAAGATGTCAGGAGTGCACAACGTTTTCCACATCAGTATGCTGAGGAAATGTGTTCATAACCCAGCGCACGAGATCAACTTCGAGGATATTGAAGTCAACGACAATGTTACGTTCAACGAAGGACCAGTTCGCATTTTAGATCGTGGAGTCAAGAAGCTCAGGAATAAGGAGATTCCATTAGTCAAGATTCAGTGGAAGCATCATGATGAAGGAGAAGCTTCGTGGGAGCTAGAGTCAGAGATGCGTGAGAAGTTTTCGTTTTTGTTTTAACTCTGTATGTTTCTGATTTCGAGGACGAAATCTTTTGTTGAGTGGTGGATGATGTAATACCCCGTATTTTCAATAAATATTTAATGCAGAGAGATTCTATATACTTCATTTGACCATTCAAGAAATTTCATCTTCGATCGATCGAAGCTAGTTCGAGCGATCGAGACCCTTCAATTCAAGCGATCGAACCCTTTTTCGAGCGATCGAAACCCTACCGACATAAATTTAATACGTGGTCCCCACTTCAATCGATCAAACCCTTTTTCAATCGATCTAACTGACCGATCTGAGTTCGAGCGATCGAGAATCCTTCGATCGATCGAAAGTGCAATTATCAGAAATCCCAGTTTCTGCGCAAATGCTGCCACCTTGCCCTCCCATTCTTTATATATACATAAACCTCGTGAGAGTGAGAGAGTTTGCTGAACTCTTGTGACAAGAGAGAGTTGAGAGTGTGTGCTTGTGTGTTGGTATACATATATATACACATACCTCCATATATCTATATATATACACACACATATCTATATATATATATACTCAGCTTGGAGAAGAGAAGAAGGAGAAGAAGAAGAACAAGAAGAGGCCGAGAAAGAAAGACAGAAGAGACGAAGAGAGGAGCAGAGAGAGGAGGCCACCATTGGAGGAAGCTTGGAAGCTTTCAACCGAGCCAAACGCACCTTAACGACTTTTTGTGAGTTCCAAACTCACTCGGTATCTTAGTCATGATGTTTTACATATTCTGGACGTATAATTATAACCCAAACACCCCCTAGCACATTCTGCACGTTCACTGGCAGAATCTGTAGAAGACGAAGTTCGACCGATCGAACTGAGTTCAATCGATCGAACATCACTAAGTCTCAATCGATCGAAATGACTTCAATCGATCGAGATCACTTTCACTTCGATCGATCGAGAAGACTTCAATCGATCGAACATCTTTTCTTCGAGCGATCGAGATGACCTCAATCGATCGAACCTAGCAGAACATGAATGTATTCCTTTCAGATTATAATTCATAATGCGTAGTTGTTTAATTGCTGTTCCATATTCCTATTATGCGATATTATGGATAACGGAGGTAATGGGATACGATAATGAGATTGAGATAACATGGTGAGTAACGTAGTCGGGTTCGGAACGCTAGTAATAGTACGACGCGATAACGTAGTAAAGTTTGAGATGATAATACTGGGTAGTATTGGATAAGTGAGAAATGAGTCAGTAAGAGGAATTGTATGTTTAAGGTTGTGTGAGTCGAGCTGATGATTCGCTCAGGTTAAATCCGATAAGTATATGTCAAGGATTTGATCAGGATCGTGAGAATTATGGGTGCACAGTACTCGCAAGCGTTCTTAAAAGCGGTGAACAGTAAGAGTTCTTAAAAGCGGTGAACAAGAGTAGTTGTGGCACACCCATGATTTATATTTACCAGAGCTGTGTATGTATCGTACTCGCAAGCGTTCTTAAAAGCGGTGAACAGTAAGAGTTCTTAAAAGCGGTGAACAAGAGTATGGGTATATCCATGGACCAGTCGTTATATGAGAACGATGTATGGGTGCTCGCAAGAGTTCTTAAAAGCGGTATAGCGGTGAACAAGAGCACTGGTATGTTGTGCTGATATAATCAGTTCGAGATAGTCAGTTGGGTATTGTGGAATCAGTCTTAGAGTGGGAGTCGATAAGAATCGATTAATGATATGTCTGAATAAACGAGTGAGGAATATAATTAGTATCACTGTCATATATTGTTCATAATGGTAAATTATGTCATTTCTATGAGACTGTGTTAGTTAGTGCTCACTCAGCTTTCAACAAGCTGACGGCCTTTATTGCCTGGACATTCCCCGTCCAGACTACCCTGTCCTTTATAATGCAGATGACGGAACTCATAGCAATAACTATTATCCTGAAGGGAGTTACGCCGAGGATGGCCCCATTGTTGCTGGTCAGGCTGATGACTATCCGTACGCCAGCTGAAGACCTGAAGATAGATAGTAGTTTATGTTATTACTTTCCTGTTATTGTTATACTTTGTAGTTAACGGGTACTTGGGCATATGTTGTCTCCAGACCTGTTGTGATCCTGTGGACCGTACTCTGATGTTTGTAATAGATAGAGCCGTGTTTATATTCCATTTGTTTACTGTTCCTGTTTGGACTAGTACTGTGTGGTGTGGATGTTAGTGACTTTCACTTGTCATTCCCTATGGACCCATAAAGGAATTTTATTTTTCTCTATTTATGCTGCTCCGGGGCGTGACAGAAAATGGTTAGGAAAATTCTTATGATGTTTGGGTAAAGTTTTGGGACACTTGGGAATATTTCCTAAATGGTTTTGGATGTGGCTATGAGGATTTGGTATGGTTACATCAAGTTTTGACAGCATTTTTACTCTTGTTTGGAGAAAGTTTGCAATATGTCAAGTTGGGGGTTTGTGTTTGGTTATATAGCAAACCATGTGTCATGGTTGCTAGTTATAAGTCATGTGTATTAAGAGTAGCTTGGAAGAACCTAAATGATTTTGATTGTAAGTTTAACTTGGTTTTCTTTATATAGAAGGGTTGTGTGTGTAATTGAGAGAAACATGGATTTTGGGATGAACTATGAATCACAAGAGGAGTTGATGTATTTTGATTGATGGTCTTTGGTAACATGAGTATGTTGATGTCTTAAAACATTTAAAAGTGTTTTGATTAAGGGTCCTTAATGTTTCTCCAAAGTTTGGTTATGTTTGGAGTTGGTTTGAAGTTAAAATCTGGTGTTTTTAGCAGCAAGAAAGCAATTCTGGAGGATCCGGATCGATCCGGGTCATGTGCGGATCGATCCGGGGCATCTGGAACTGCAGAAAATGATTTTTTGCTAAAAACGGATCGATCCGGATCTGGGGCGGATCGATCCGCTGGTTCAGATTCAGCACTGACGACGTTTACGGAAATGGACATATCTCACTCTAGAAAACTCGGATTCGCGCACCGTTTTTTGCGTTGGAACCGGGACTCAAAGAGCTATATTTCCATATGAAATTTGATATACTTTATTGATCGGGAGAGAACAGATCCTATTTATACGCCTTAATTCACGTTTGTTAGTACCTTTTTATCCTGTTTTTGTATATTTTTACTTCGTTTTCTATTTTCTGATAGGTTTTGGAAGAAATCAAGTAAACCAGGCTAAATAAGGTGAAAAGGCAGAGCGAAAGAAGCTGAAAAAACACATCGCGCGCGCGATCCGCTCGCGCGAAAACCAAGAAATCGCTCGCGCGAGATCCCAGAATTCGCTCGCGCGATCCGTACAAAAATCAAAGTTACGTATTCTGCTATACTGATGATTCCTACGCGAACGAAACTGCCTAATTACGTCCGGATTGGAAATAACAGCTGTTTTAGTGCGTTTCGGGTTAGAAAAGCTTCCAAAAACTTGTTGTAAATCTATATATACCCTATTTTACTTCAATTAAAGGGTTGGCAAATATTATACACACAATATACAACCATACTTTCAGCCATTGAAGGGAGGGAAGCAAGGAGAAGAAGAAGAAGACCAAGGATTCCCATGGCCTCCTCCATCAACTACTTGCCATCCATCACTTCCATGGACAGCTAGATCTTAGATCTAGGGTTTCAATGAAACCCTAGCCAAGTAATAGGGTTTTATTTATGTTTTTATTTTAGTTTTATTATGTATGGATGACAGTTACATGTTTAAAGAATTTAATAAATAAATTGTACTTCTATTGATTAAATCATTACTTTCAAAGTTTATTCTTGTCTTAGATCTATTTTGACTGTGATGTACTCAAGGATCTATATTTGTTGTGCTTGTATAGATTGTTTACATGTAATGGTGCTTAAATTGAATTGTGCTATCAAGTATCTGAATAGTCCATGCCTAGATTAGACGGATTATACCACAACCCTAGTTTAGTGTGGGATAATTCGTGCTAACCGAAGATGGATTATGTTGGTGCTTGAACCATAGTTATTTTCTTGACGGAGGAATTGGGCTTGTAGCTACAATTCCCCATTATCATCCAACTTAATAAGCTAAAGTAATTCATAAATACCTTTATTATGAAGCTAGTGGTAGATTTGCAATCCTAGGTTCCTTTAAACATATTTATAAAAACACTTTTAAATCGCTTTCATAATTTAGATTTATTTTATTGTTCTTAGTTTAATTAAATTCAAAATCAAAATCTCGTTTTTATAATTAATTAGATTTAGGTTTTAAAATTAAAGTGTTTTAGTATTTCAATCTTTGTGGGTTCGACCTTTACTTCCACACTACAAATCCCTAGAAAGTAAAGTATACTTTTGATATCTTGATTTTGACAAGATCAATTTTTGGCGCCGTTGCCGGGGATTGCAAATTACTACCTTTAGTTTTAGAATCTTAGTTTAGTTAATTCGTAAATATTAGATTAGGTTTTCTTTTCTTATTTTTCGTTTTATTTTGAGTTACTAACTTTTCTTTTTATTTTGTAGTTTCTCGAGTCGTCAAAATTCTAACGTTTTCGGGATGAATAGCTTAGCGCATCAAAGGAGCTTACGCGAAAAAAATAAAATAAAAAAAATTAAAGAAATTGCTTCTTTTGAAATTCCCTTTAAACCACTGTAAGTCAGGGCGCTGAGACGCACTATTTGCATTAGTTTAGGGTTAGTTGCACTGCTTTAGCTAGGAAGCCCGTGACGCTGGGCTTGACGCGGTCATTGCATTACAGGATAATTTACATGCATCACAATAGTTGAGTGCTTGTTATCTTAGTTGCGTTATTGCTATTTGTTTTGTTTTATTATTTGAGTCAGTTCTTATTTTAGTTTAGTTTTCTTTTTAAGTTTATGTTTGGTACACGTTCTAGTAAACCAGAATTATTTTCTTTCGATCTTGAACTTGAACGTACCCTTAGAGTTAATCGGACTCCTCAACCGTCGTCGTTGTTTCAGGCCGAAATTCAAAGTACACTTAAAAGGTTAAGAAAAACTCGATTTATTGACATAAAACCTATTCCAATGGCCGACGACGGAAACAACGGAAATAATGGAAATAATCCTAATATCCCTCCACCTCCTCCACTTATAAATTATTTTATTCCTACGACTTACACACCACAAGCCGGTATCGAATTACCGGAGGCGATAACATCTCACTTTGAGATAAAATCGTCTACGATCTCGCTACTTCCTTCTTTCCATGGCCGTCTAAATGAAGATCCATATCAACACTCAGGAGATTTTCAGGATATATGCTCTATTTTGAAAATCCAAAATCTAACTGATGATGAGTTAAAATTGCAGCTCTTTCCATTCTCTTTACGAGACAAAGCGAAGCATTGGCTTCAATCACTTGAGCCAAACACAATTAAAACATGGGAAGCCTTACACACCGCATTTTTACAAAAGTTTTTCCCTATTATGCGTACAAATCAGATAAGGAAATCCATAACAAATTTTGTAATGCAAGATGGGGAGACGCTTTATGACACTTGGGAAAAGGTTAAAGAATTGTTACGCTCATGCCCACATCATCAGGTTCCTAAGTGGTAATTAGTTCAAGTCTTCTATGAGGGGCTTATTCCCTCTATTCGGAATATCGTCGATGCCATTTGTGCGGGTACCTTCCTACACAAAAGCGCCGATGAGGCATGGAAAAATTTTGAAACGTTAAGCGAGAATTCGATGCACTAAGCTGTGTCAGTACGTTCTGAGAGATACCTTCATCCTAAGCGAGAGGTGAAAGTCGAGTCGAGTCAATCGATTGAGATACAAGAATTAAATAGAAAACTTGACCAACTTATGAGGATGGGAATTAGGTCCAATCCACCTTCTTCAGAAGTATGTGCATTATGTTCTGAACCATCTCATAATATCTTTGCATGTCCTTCTGCATCTCAATTTCTGGAATATGTTGAGCAACACGTTAATTCTATGCAACAATTTCCACGAAATAATTATAATCCTATGTCGAACAATTTTCCTAACACATATTGACCCCAATATCAACAAAGTCAATACCAACAACCCCCTCCTAATCCTAACCCTCCACGGGTTAACGCTTTCGAGGAGAAGGTGTTGTCTTCCCTTAAAAACATAGAAACGCAAATCCAAGCACAAGCACAAACACAAATAGTGCACTCTCATACACAATCCATTGCGAAGCTTGAATCCCAAATGGGACAAATAGCTACTGCGGTGAGTCGTAGAAACGAGGGGAAGTTGCCTGCGCAAACTATTCAAAATCCTAAGGGACAATACGAGAATGGGGGGTCGAGTGAGCAAGTGAATGCCGTTTCGACTAGGACAACAATTCGAGATGAGGAGATTGTTGTAATTCCGGATTAGGGTGAGAAAAATAAAAATATAAATTTGAATAAAGAAAAGGGTGAGGACGTGGATAGAGTTAGGAAAGCAAATGAATCGGTCCCAACTAATTATATTCCGAGAATGCCATATCCACCAAACGTTGAGGGACCGTCACATTTGTCTAAGAAATGGTCAAAAATGAAAGATATACTCGAGGTGTTTAAACAAGTAAAAATCAATATTCCATTCCTCGATGCTATTAAACAAATTCCCGCTTACGCTAAATGTCTTAAAGATCTATGTACTCAAAAGCGTAAATTACGTAGTCATACTCCGAAAAAGGTCTTTCTCACGGAAAAAGTAAGTTCTATCTTTCAACACTCACCTCCGAAATATAAAGATCCCGGAACACCTACGATTTCATGTGTCATAGGTGACACTGTCATTCATCGGGCTCTCCTTGACTTAGGAGCTAGTGTTAACCTCTTACCTTATCACGTCTATAAACAACTAGGACTAGGTGAACTTAAGCCTACGGCCGCTACCATCCAATTAGCGGATCGTTCAATTAAAATACCTAGAGGAATCGTCGAGGACGTTCTCGTTAAAGTTGATAAATGTTATTACCCTGTCGATTTCATAGTTCTTGATACTGAACCGGTACTAGATGCTAGGAAACACACTCCTGTCATCTTAGGCCGTCCGTTCTTAGCCACGGCTAACGCACGTGTCAACTGTCGAACGGGGGTAATGAAAGTGTCGTTTAGGAACATGAATCTAAAATTAAATGTTTTTAACGCTATTGATCAACCTCCTAAAGACGACGATTACCTATGTGAGGCGGAGAGTGAGGTAAGATGGAGTATTGAACCTAATATAGGAATAAATACGTGTGAGGAAAATAATATGGTTAGTGATGAGGGGACGAATTTGAATAACCTGGACCCTAATGACGAATTTACTCGGAAGGTGAGAAATCGATGTGAACATGAAAAGGATGAACCGTTGAATGAATTGATACATAGCAATATGGTTTCTGCTTACCACCGGGCTCTTCCTGATATCCTAAGGGGTACAAACTCTGAGTTACGGCCTCCTTGAATCTTGAGCTTGAACAGTCTAGCTGAAGACGTAAAAATTAGCGCTTCTTGGGAGGCAACCCAAGCTTGATTTCGTCCGTTTCTTTGATTTTTGCATGATTTTGGGTCGTTTTGGTCCATTTTTGAGTTCTCTGGACAGGTTTGGGGGTGGAGTAAAGTGATTTTTAATTTATATACATAAAATAAGTAAACCGAGAGAAAATACCATTCTCGTGCGCGCGGCCCGCTGGCGCGAGACGTCGCTCGCGCGGCCCGCTGGCGCGAGAATGTGCCTTAGTGAAATTTTGGTTTACGTTTTTATGAGCTCTCGGGTTCTCCTCGCGCCTGGTTTCGCGTGTGCGAGGTATCTCGCTCGAGCGAATTAAAAAAAAATTGGAATTCGCGCACGCGATGGCCGCTCGCGCGATCCCCCATTTTCCTGATTTTTTTCTTTTGTTTTCTATATCCTTCTCCCCCACCTGTTTGAGTAGTTTTTACTTTCATGTTTCTGTTTCTTAAGTACTTTTTAGATCAAGTCATGTGTTGTTTTCCTGTTTATAGTTATGTTTTATTTTCTTTTATAGTTATTATCTTTCTGTTTTCATACTTTTGTGCGGTCTTATTGTTTATTTCGTTTCGTTTATTTTAGTTATAGTTCTTTTAGCTGCTTTTATTATTTTCTTTGTTCGTCTTTTATTAAGAAGTAACAGGTAACATTGAACTTTATTGACATATTCCTTTGTGTTCACCTGTTTGTGATTGCCGAGATCGAGGTATTGTCGTTCCTTCTCTACATACCTCCTTTCTTTCGTTTTATTGTTTCATTGGGGACAATGAAAGGTTTAGGTTTGGGGGTATGCACACACATGCACATTATTATGCACTAATTTTTTTTAAAAAAATTCGATACTTGTGCTTAAATAAACGATGATTACCGACATTTTTGCAATCTTGATTTGATACATCTTGTTAAATAATTTTGATTGTTATAGAATGATAAACAAGGAAATATGTGATTAAATATTTGCTGAAGTCATGATATGATGTTTTAGGTCATGTATCGTTTGAATCGTAGTTTTATATCATAGATCTGCACACAAACCTATGCACTGTACGTAGTCGCTTGAATACATGTTTGATGTGAACTATAATATGATTCAGATTTCTAAATAACACATGGTGGAGACTAAACCCGGTGAGGTTTTGAGCCTATCTTTTCTTTTTAGAGGGTTCTAAATACATTTTGTGTTTATCGAATTTCATTTGGAATAGCGCATCTACTTGTTGTTTAGTCTCATTATTCTTGTCTTGGTTGATAGTCAAGTTAAAATATTTGTTACCATGTTAAATAATCTTCCGTCATAAATGTTGAAGAACCATATAACCATAAGACATGATTTTAGGCCTTCTTTGTTTACTGCCGACCGATAAATGATAAATTTTCCTTAGTTCGCCCTTTAAGCCATTAAAATGCCATTTTTCTTTAATTACCATTATCCTGTTTTTGCTCCAATTTGGCCAACTTGGAGTTCATCACTAAAAGATTGATCAACTTTTAGTGGTGTTAAGGCGATGTGCGATTGAGAAGAAAAAGAAGATAAGATGATGTTTGGGGTGGTTGCCTTGGTATTCAATGAATATTTGTTTCAAAAGCAACGAAGAGGAAAAGAATAGAGAAAAAGAAAGGAAAAAGAAAAAAAAGAATAAGGTTGAAAAAAAAAAAGAAAAGAAAAAGAAACAGAAGGAAAAAAATTGAAAAGAATGAAAAGATGAAGTTTGTAGAAGAGCGAATGAAAGAAATCGAACATGCCTTACAATGCCATTCTAAAACTACCTAATGAATCCTTTCTATCCTTTTCCATTGTCTGAGCCACGTTACAACCTTTGAAAAGTCCTATTTGATCCTATGAAACATGGTTTGGATATGTAAACGATGGGAGGGGGATTAAAACATGGTAATGATTAATTTATCTTGATTATTGACATCCTATCCATGAGACTATTGTTCTTTCGTGTCATGCGTCTTTTTCGAGTCATATGTGAGCATTTCTTGTTTTGAAAACATATTTCCTTTACACACATATATTAAAAAATTACACCTATTTCTGAGTGTTTCATTTGAGAGTGTAATTAACATTGTGAGATTCATAGTCGAGACATAGTTAAATGGTTATCCGAGTTATATTCCAAGTTCATGACATATGCGTGATCATTTGACTGTCATATCACACATGTGCAATTTTATGAGAAACTCTATTGATTTATACGATGCATATGCTTGGGATTATTTTTCATGATGTAGGTAGACGTTTGATTCCGTTTCTTCTTGTTCGTTATTCTATTTCAAATCATTGTTCTATGATAAGGAGTATTGATTGTTATGTTCTTTGTTTTTAATAAAAGTTTTTAAATTTACAAGTTAATAAAGATAGTTGTGGGTGACTTGTTGATGAGAACCCTCACGAGACTTCACTCGTCCGACTAGGGACACCTAGAGGTTTAAAAGGCTTGTTGCATATGCTAATGCAATCGTGACCCATGCGAAAATGGAATAGTATGTTATTAGAAGTTTTTTTTTTATTTTAGTTTTGCTCGAGGACTATCAAAATGTAGGTTTGGGGGTGTGATCGGGAGAGAACAGATCCTATTTATACGCCTTAAATCACGTTTGTTAGTACCTTTTTATCCTGTTTTTGTATATTTTTACTTCGTTTTCTATTTTCTGACAGGTTTTGGAAGAAATCAAGTAAACCAGGCTAAATAAGGTGAAAAGGCAGAGCAAAAGAAGCTGAAAAAACACATCGCGCGGGCGATCCGCTCGCGCGAAAACCAAGAAATCGCTCACGCGAGATCCCAGAATTCGCTCGCGCGATCCGTACAAAAATCAAAGTTGCGTATTCTGCTATACTGATGATTCCTACGCGAACGAAACTGCCTAATTACGTCCGAATTGGAAATAACAGCTGTTTTAGTGCGTGTCGGGTTAGAAAAGCTTCCAAAAACTTGTTGTAAATATATATATACCCTATTTTACTTTAATTAAAGGGTTGGAAAATATTATACACACAATATACAACCGTACTTTCAGCCATTGAAGGGAGGGAAACAAGGAGAAGAAGAAGAAGACCAAGGATTCCCATGGCCTCCTCCATCAACTACTTGCCATCCATCACTTCCATGGACAGCTAGATCTTAGATCTAGGGTTTCAATGAAACCCTAGCCAAGTAATAGGGTTTTATTTTAGTTTTATTATGTATGGATGACAGTTACATGTTTAGAGGATTTTTATAAATAAATCGTACTTCTATTGATTAAATCATTACTTTCAAAGTTTATTTTTGTCTTAGATCTATTTTGACTATGATGTACTCAATGATCTATATTTGCTGTGCTTGTATAGATTGTTTACATATAATGGTGCTTAAATTGAATTGTGCTATCAAGTATCCGAATAGTCCATGCCTAGATTAGACGGATTATACCACAACCCTAGTTTAGTGTGGGATAATTCGTGCTAACCGAAGATGGATTATGTTGGTGCTTGAACCATAGTTATTTTCTTGACGGAGGAATTGGGCTTGTAGCTACAATTCCCCATTATCATCCAACTTAATAAGCTAAAGTAATTCATAAATACCTTTATTATGAAGCTAGTGGTAGATTTGCAATCCTAGGTTCCTTTAAACATATTTATAAAAACACTTTTAAATCGCTTTCATAATTTAGATTTATTTTATTGTTCTTAGTTTAATTAAATTCAAAATCAAAATCTCGTTTTTATAATTAATTAGATTTAGGTTTTAAAATGTAAATGTTTTAGTATTTCAATCTCTGTGGGTTCGACCTTTACTTCCACACTACAAATCCCTAGAAAGTAAAGTATACTTTTGATATCTTGATTTTGACAAGATCATTTATTAATGACCTTTTTGCCCTTGGGTCTGTTTTGTGTCAAAGAAGATGTTTTATGAGGTCCAATTCATGTGTTTCTTAATGAATTAAGGGTGTTTTGAACGTGTGGGCTTGTTACACCTGTCCCAACTCTCCCGAGGCGGGTTGGGGTGTAACACTTTAGGGTCCTTTTGCTCCTCTATCGTCGGCCAACCTAAGATATTTTAGTCACCTCTATCGTCGGTTTGGACCTAAGTGGAATTAATGCCTCTGAGTACTGTAGGTGCTCGGGTTGTCCAAGATTTTGACTTGGTTATCCGCGAGGCCTGTAGATACCCGGTGTGATTACCTATTTAGTTCACTACGCCGTCTTGCCCCCAAGCTTTTGCTAAGACGAGGGTCTTATAGAGGCTATGAACTGTAGGTAACTGACCTGGAACATGGTGGTTGCAGGGTCTTTTGAAGCTTGCCATCATCAGCCACCTAGGGGGTTTGCCCCCATCGTCGGTTGGACCTAAGCGAAACCGGTGCCTTGGGCGTGACCCCGAGGTCTTTAGTGCATGGGTTCGGAGCCCGAGGTCTTTTGAGTGCCTGGGTTCAGAGCCCGAGGTCTTTTGAGTGCCTGAGTTCAGAGCTCAAGGTCTTTTTCGTGCCTCGGGGTTAGGCCCGAGGTCTTTGTATGCCTCGGGGTTAGGCCCGAGGTCTTTGTATGAGTTCTCTGACAATCGGTGGAGCCTCATGTGGTGATCAAGCAAGTACCACTGTAGTCGGGCTCTTCTAGACCGATGAAGACAGGAGGTCGGATCAGGATCATCGGGTTCCTGACTTCTCTGTGCTGGAGGCAAAATCGGAGCTGCTTGATCCTGACCGATGTGAACTAGAGATCGGGCCGGGGCTACCGGACTCAGACCGCTGCGAACTGAAGGTTGGGTCGGGACTGCCGGACCCTGCCTGCTGTAAGCTGAAGGAACTGTCAGAACTCCCGGGCTGATCTCGCTTTCGCTTACTTCTGGAAGACTCGTTGCTTTCATGCCCAGTGCCTTTAGTCTTCAGAAACTCTTTAGTGTCAATGTATTTTCCAACCCTTTGAGAGAGCTTAACCAAAATTTCCGGTCAGTTTCTGTGGAACGACGCGGCGCACTTGGTGTGTTGAACTCCCGAGCAGAAGGCTATGATAGCGGCGGTTTCATCAAGATCGTAGATGCTGAGCTTCTCTTGATTAAACCGGCCGGCGAACTCCTTGAGGGTCTCATTATTCCTTTGCATGACCGTCAGTAGAATTGGTCGTTCGTGCATACTGATTGTCACGCCCCGACGTAGCATAAATAAGAAAAGCGTTTAATTTCCTTTATGGACCCGTAGGTCGCGACAGTTTGAAGGATCGATTCCGTCCCAAACGTCAAACAACAAAACATATAATCAGAGTAAAGCAATCAAGGCTTACAAAAATTTTCTAACTTATTACATCTTATGATACGGGGTCAACTAAGGCACAGACCGCCTTAAAGTAAAACAATAACTTAATGTCTGTTACAGTCATCCTTAAAACAAAGCAATTTCAAAACTTAAAACAGATAAACTTAAAGCATAAAATAAGCAGTTTCTTTATTCCAGATGCAGCCATTCTCAATTAGCATAGTCGTATGATTCCTCCTGATTGTAACCTGAAAAGCCTGAACACGAATGTCCAGGACGCATCAACGTCGTCAGCTTCAAGAAGCTGGTGAGTATTAAAACATGACTTTGAATGTAAATCATACCAACTTACTTTTTTTTTTCCAATTCCCATTTAAATTCACAAGTTTATAATTGAAGTAAGGAGCTCATTTAGAAAACATTCACAACATTATTTAAAGAGGGTAAATTTACACAGATGAGACCGTGTATGAGAAACAATGCACCACACTCATCTTGCCGACTCTTTTCTCTCGACAGCCACAACAACCCACTATCCTACTCCTGGTATCTTTGAAACACTCAGATAGCCACACTTTAGCAACGGGGCGCCAGGGAGTGTCCAGTTTGCCTCACACTTTGGTCCGGGGTACCAGGGAGTGTCCAATGCCTCACACTTTGAATACCCTAACCGCCATGCAAATACCGGGGCAACCCCTCACACAGTATCCAGACTTGAGTTATCAGGGAGTGTCCGTAGGCCACACTTTAGCACTACCATGGGTGCCAGGGAATGTCCGAGTTCGGCTTCACACACTTTAACGCTTCCATGGGCGTCAGGGAGTGTCCTTATTTGCCACCGTCGCATTTCAAAGATACCCTCTTCCACAATCGCAACCACAACCACAACCACAACCACAACCACAACCACAAACTCATACCCTTTCCACACTACCACGACCGTAAACACAAACTCATACCCTTTCCACACTACCATTACTCTTTTCCACACAGACTGACACCCATATGCATGTACCACTGACCCACATGAATGGTATGCACTTAAACAAAAAATGCTGAATTAAGGAACAACACGCGTACGGGAATTAATGAGTCATACTAAAATGTTTTAATCACTTAAACATAACCAAATAGAGTTCTGATCAACTAAATTCCCAAACAGAGCCTTAACAGTATATAAATTTCATCCAAACAGTCCTTTAACAGAAAAACAGACAAAAACAGAAACTGCAATACCTCGCGCGCGCGGGCCGCTCGCGCGAAGGGTCGCTCGCGCGGGCCGCTCGCGCGATAAGCCCATTTTTCCTTTATTAATAAACTTTTCTGTCTGCCTGAGGAAAGCAAGGTCGCGCGCGCGGATCGCTCGCGCGAAGGGGTTCTCGCGCGACCCTCGCTCGCGCGACCAGCCAATTTTCAATTATATATATATAAACTCTTACGTCTGCCTGGGGAAGCCTACCTCGCGCGCGCGGGCCGCTCGCGCGAGGGGTCGCTCGCGCGATTCTCGCGCGTGCGATCGTGGCGCGAGATGAAGCTGAGGCTTCATCTTCTCCGCAGGAACTGCTCTGATTCAGTAAAACAGGGGTCTTTTTGACCCATTTCAGTTCTGTAAGTATGTATGTCAAGTTATATATGGATCTCTTCCTTTTTCAACGAGGATTAAGAATCTATGATCAATTTAACATGATTCTAACTATAACTCTCCAATTTTATGATAAACTAAAACATGTCAAAATTTAATTTCTAATATACTTTGTGGTATGAACAAATTAGGCTCTATAACTTCAAACTTGACATGTAGGATGTATAATCTACCATATTCATCTCTAAAAACGAATTTAGATTAAGGTTTGAAAATCTTGATTTCAAGCTATGAATTTTCATACGTAAAATTTCCATGGAGGTTTATACATTAAGCTACCCAAGTCAGTAAACACAATATGAATTACATTGAGAGTGAGTTAATAATACTCACTGAGATATAGATAGAAGAAATTGTTTGAGAAAGAAACCCAATAAGAAATCCAAATAAATTCCAAGCTTCCAAGCTATGGAGAGAAGAGCTCTTCTCTCTCTCTAAAATAAACTGTGTTAACTCTCTGCACTTTCTCTTGAATTATATATATAGAACTATGTTTGTGTGTATCTTGTAGAAGTACATATATATATATACTGTATGTGTGTGTGTATAGTTCTTGAGAGAACAAGAGAGAGTGAGATAGAGATTGAGAGAATTGAGAGAGAATGAGAGATCACTGTGAGAGTTATACATATATAAACAGTTAAACAAAATTGTGTAGGCTCCAAGCAAGACACAGGAAACGCATGGTGTGGTTGAGCCCACGTGCTCCCACACCCAAAACGCGGTAGAGATGCAGATTAAAACATAAACTGATATTTTCGGGGCGCGGTGGTCACCACAAAAATACAGGAAATTCATTTTGACTTAAGAATTGATTTCCTGGTTTCATAAAAATACTGTTTGAGTAAAAAGGAAATATTTCCACCGTTTTGAAATACAGATTTTGAAATCCACACCGGTATCACTAACTTTGAAAAAATTACAATTTGACCCCAAAAGAAATTTTAGCTTGTAATAAATCAAGGAATACAATTTAGAACATGAGAAATGTAATTTAAATGAAACAGTCAATACCAGATGAAATTAAATATGACAATGCAATTACAAATTAAATATGAAAATGAATTTTAAATTAAATGGAAATGCAGGTTATTACACTGATGAACTGATTGATGAACTGCTTGCTGAGTTGCTTGAAACTGCGGACCGATCGGGGCTCCAACAAGTAGAACCAGTGGGCGGCCGGGCCT
This sequence comes from Hydrangea macrophylla, assembly GCA_033977485.1. Taxonomy (NCBI): domain Eukaryota; kingdom Viridiplantae; phylum Streptophyta; class Magnoliopsida; order Cornales; family Hydrangeaceae; genus Hydrangea; species Hydrangea macrophylla. Next base: position 19,593,267 of record CM066989.1, read on the forward strand.
TTCAAAGTGCTGGGGAAGGCTAGGCAGTGTAGTTCATCGGAGTTGGTGGCTAAGGCCATCTGAGCCTTGTAGGTCTGGACGTGGTCGACCGGGCTTCCCGAGCCGTTGTAGGGATTTAGGCGAGGTTGTTTAAATTTGCGCGGGATGGCATACCTCATGATCTGACCGGAGAATGGTGACTCTGTTTCGGTATTGGCTTGATTCTGAGTATGGTTTTGACCAAGCTTCTTGGCCACTCCATCGATCTGCTTCTACAAGTTCTTGATTTGGGCTTCCACTCCTTCTCGACCGGTACCCAAGGGGTTAGTCGGGTTGGTGGAAGATGTTTTTTCTTCATGGCGGGGTGCTGTCCTCTAGGATCGGGCTCGGCTATGACTCCGGGTAACCGTATCCCCAGGGACGGCTCGGCTCTTGACCGAGTGACCCTGGACTGATTCCCGAGCGATATGCTCCCGCCTTTCCTCTCGGGTAGCACACCCACTGTTGATGTCTCTGGCAACCTCAACACGGGACGGGTTGGCTCGGGCACGTTGTTTGGTCAAGATCGGTTCCCGACCATACGCAACGTTCCCAGGTCGTTTCTCGGCCACTGGAGGATTGCTTTGCTGGGACAGCAGTGTTTCGATCTGTTGTTGGATTTAACGCTGCCCCTCCAAGAGTTGTGTGAGGGTTGCAGTGATCTGCTCAGATGTCATGACTACCGCAGCCGGTGCCGGGGCCGGAGGAACATCCCGGTCGGACTGCTGATCAGCCTTCTTACCCTTCTTCGGTGGCATGACGATCAGTCAAGAGATTTGTTGATGAGAAGATTTGTCGCTTCCCACAGACGGCGCCAAACTGATGATGACAAAAATTGATAAGAGTAAAGTAGAGCAATTTTAGGAGAGAGAAGGAGTGAGAGACTATTTTTTGTAAGTGGTTCAGCCCTGTTAATGAAGGTACCTACGTCCACGTGTGTGTCTGAGCACGTTCACTAGCAGATCACCGGCGGGTCTGGTGAGCCAACAAAGAGGGGCGGCACTACAGTAATACCGGCCGGGTGTATGCATATAATGGTGAATTTTATAGAGGTGCTGTGTAGACTCAAGAGTTGGCGGCCCATTTAATGGGGGGTGAGAGGTCTCTTTTATAGATGTAAGAGACCTACTCATACATGGATAAGGAAATATAATTCTATTGATATGATTGGCATTAATTATGGGGATTTCCTAATTGGATTAGAAAATAGTGTGCACTTTCCATTAGTCTTCTAGCTTGAGTAGGAAACTGCCCGTAATGCTCGGGATCACGCCTGTGGGCCCGGATGAGCTGTTCCCGCAGCGGGATGTGCATGTGCAGTTTTCCCAACCTGCTGGCTGGGTCATAGATGAACCGCTCGGGATGATGAGTAGACTAAACCGCTCGGGGCTAATGCTTCTGAAGAGTGGTGCATGATTTGCCCCGGGCATGGACTAGCTGCTGATATGAACCGCTCGGTCATAAGATAGAGCCAATTTTGGGTGTATCAGATGTGATACTGAAATTTTAAACTTTTATAAAGAGTGAGAAAAGTAATACCAGGCTTCACAAATTTTTATCTTAAATAATGTGGTAGTGGGCCTATCAGATTTTAATTGAACATGTTGAATTAATTAGACCCATCATTATTACTAGTGAAATCACTGTCATTCATTCGAGATGGTAATTTAGGATTAGGATTTGAGGAGTGAGAATGGAAAGTTAAAACTTTACACTAACAAATTAAGGTGGTGTTTGGCGTAACTTCTCGTAGAGAAGTCCATTCCTGGAATGGACTTTTTAAGATGGACTTTTCAAAATGGACTTTTTTTAAAGAAGTGTTTGTTTGGTGAATGAGTATTTTTCAAATAAAATGTGTATTTAAATGTGCAATACGTTTGGTGCTAACATCTTAAAAGTAAAAACTTATACATACATACCAATATTACCCTTAAAACCAACATTCTAGTAGGGTATGTAACTTGGGTATGTGAATTTGTATAAATATGGTATTAATTATAAAATAAGGGATAAAAATGTAATTGTAAATAGAGAGTTCCGGACTTCTAGGGAAGTGCAAAAATCACAGTTTTGAGAAGTCAAGATTTTTGACTTCTCAAAATGGGCATTCTAGAGATGCACTTCTTATCAAGAAGTCCATTCTCAAACCTCACCAAACGTATTTCACTTATGCAAATGGACTTTTTCTTCCAGAAGTCCATTTCCTAAGTTTTCTTTAATAGTTGAATTTTTCTTTTTTAGGTTCTTTTGTACTTTTCATTCTAGAGAGTATTTTTGCTCATTCATTTTTGGTCCATCATTGGTTACGCAGGTTTCATTGGATGACACGTGTCTTATTTCATTCTTATTTTGCCCATGTACTATCAGCATAATTACCAAATAGGACATATATTACTCAATAAAAATCTATATAAATAGTGATAAATTAAAAATGAGTGAACATAAATATTCTCTTCATTTTTTTTTATTCAGAACTGTAGTTGGTTAGAGTTTATTTATTTCCATGTCTGTAAATCTCCTTGACCTCAAGGACCCAAAGTATACACAAATTCATGATGCCACTATTCATAGAATCATAGTACACTTCAAAAATATTAATTTGGTGCCAATTATTTTGATTCACCAAATTATTATCTCACTCTTATAGGCTTCCCAAATTATTGATTTGGTCTAAAGCCCATGTCAATTGATAGAATGAGAATTTTAATTTTTCAATGATCGATGGAAATTTATTAATGTATGACTTGTCTATGTTTGGCGCCTTCAAATTATTCGTCCTTTTTGGTTTACTAGTCATAAATGAAAGTTGAGTTCCAACATGTACTGAACAACCCCCATTGACCTCAGAGAAAAAAAAAATGTATTCCGTAATATATGCTAACATACAAAAATATATATCAACAATTTTTATCTTGCAATTCTACCAATTAGAGTTGATGGCTATGGGCTTTGAGGAGGTCCAAATCTTTCACATATATGTATAGTCAGGGGCGGAACTGTGTGTTAGGTGGAGGGTGCTATTGCACCTTTCACATGTGGTAGATTGTTTATATTAATATATATATATATATATATATATGTGTATTATACCTTATATTTTAGGGTAAATATCACTTACCTCCCCTGAGGTTTGGCCTTAATACACACTATTCCCCTCATGTTTCAGGAATCTCACTTACCTCCCTTATTTTTAAATTTTAGTATCAGTTTCCCCCCTCCCTTCAACAAATCAGTAGAAAATTTAAGGGAATCTAACACTAATATTCATAAATAAGGGAGGTAAGTGAGATTCCTGAAACCTGAGGGGAGGTACGTGCATTAGGGCCAAACCTCAAGGGAGGTAGGTGATATTTATCCTATATTTTATTTTCTGTTGGCACCCCTAAACAAAAAAATCTATTACTCCTCATATTTAGTTGTTTCTAGCACTCCCAAACAAAAAAAATAAGCTACTCTCTTAGTCAGCTTAAATCATTTTTATTGCTTTCTTCCAACTCTAAACCTCAATCATATGTATTTGAGAATCATTTGGGATACAAGATTTGGGTAGAATAACATTTTCTGTACAATTAGACCACTTATTATGATAAACTCAAACAACCCCCCTCCCCAACAACTTTCAAATAGTACAAAATAACATCACATAGTAAATTTATAGTCTTATTGATAAGAAAAAAAAAAGTATACTTGTGTATAAATAGAACCAAAAAAATCGTCTCGAGGGTGTTGTCCCCAAACCCCCCGTGTGTCATTGTTAGATAGCCTATATAGTAACTTGGTACCTCCAAAGACAAATTTCTAATTCCGCCCCGGTATATAGTCATTATCTAACTGATACTTTTTTTTTTTTTGGTCAAATTATCTAACTGATACACTTACAGATATAGAGAGAGAAAGAGGAAGCTTAAGGATTAAAATTCCTGGGTTGCGAAAAGTTAACCCCATTAACAAATGGTGGTGATGATCATCATATTTTCATTATATATATATATATATATATGTAGTATGTATATGTTATGTGATGATTGTCTATCTATATAAGGCGACCTTGTCAAGCAAGCTTGACCAAGTGGTTCCTCCAATAATCCATAATTAAATTATAAATAGAAATTTTTTCGAAAATTTTTATCTACTAAATTTTTTTTTATTAGGTCCACTCTTATTATTATGTTACTAATAGGTCCAAATCAATGCAAAATCTCCAATTCTTTTTAAATTCTCCCAAATTTGATTATTTTTATGACATTTTTAACATTTACATATATATATATATATAGGATGATATATATCTATATAATCCAGCATACAGTCAAAGTTATTCCTATAATTAAGGGATTCATAATCCACAATTAATAGTTACATATATATATATAGATATAGCTGGTTATATATAGAAATATAAATAAAGATTTAATTTGATTTTCAGTTATTCTTATCCCATTAATTGTGGAGTTATTTTTTGAACAAACTAATAATTATCATGATTGTAGGTATACACATTTGAATGGAGATTTAATTTGTAGTGGATTCTTTTTGTTTTGGTAAGCTGTCATCCACATCTTTAATGATTTTCATATCTTTAGTGCCACGTCAAATATTTGTTAGATTATCCATTGCTAATTTTTTTGTTCAATGTAATTTTGGAAACTAGTGTACAATTTTACACTACATTATCAGTGTAAAATTTTCACTGCATTTTATAATTTTATACAGATATATATAGTATATAAAAGAGTATTTAATAATTGCCATTATAATTTTAACACTACAATATGAATGACTACAAGAGGAGAATTTTACACTATAGTATATTTTTCTAATGCTTTGCTATAAAAAAAATAAAATAAATAAAAAAAATAAAAATAAAAATAAAAACAAATCAGTGAAAAATAATATAAGAGTCAAATCTTACTAGTTATAATTTTTACACTGAAAAACAACACAAGAGTCAAATCTTGATAGCTACAATTTTTACACTGAAAATCAGCGAACAAATGTAAAATCAACATATTTTTACACTAAAAATCAGACAAATCCAATATAAAAAAAAAAAGAGAGACTAATATAAGAGTACAAGAACTAGCATTGGTGTATAATTTTATATCGCATCTGCAGAAAATTAAAGGACCAACAGAAAATAGAGAATTTGCAGAACAGATCGGCGACGCCTCCATTAGAGCCTAACACGCCACTAGCAGATCGGGATGCATCGCTCTGAATCTCGGACTTAACGGCGAAGATGGCGACGACGATAACTAGTCCAATATATCTGTCATCCATTGCTCATGTACGCCACGAAGTTTCTTTCTACACAACGAAACACTTACGATCGTCAGTGCTTGATCGCCAGAAACAGTCATTGAAACAGCAACTGGCCGAATGAGAGAGAGAGAGAGAGAGAGAGAGAGAGAGAGAGAGAGAGAGAGATCTTGTATATATATAGGCTTTTTAATTACATATACATATATAGATGTATATATATATATCAGGAATCAAATAAATGTGCATTTGAATTTTAAAAATCCTAGATTAAGCTAGGGGTAGAATGGTTTGAAATATTTTTGTGGACCTATCTTCAAATAGTTTTTTGTGTTGGATCTATTATAACAAAGATACACTAACTAGAATTTAATACTAGTTAACCCAATTATAAATAAATAAAAATTAAATGGTAAGTGCAAAAAAAAAAAAAAAAAAAAAAAAAAAAATTGGGGTTAAACAAATTATACCTCTCTGGTTAGGCCTGTTTTTAATTTATCCCTCTGTGGTTTAAAAGTAGACACTTAAACCCTTATTTGTTTTAGACAAACTATTAAGATTTCTTTCAAAATTACCTCACACGGAGATTAAGTATTAAAATTAACCCCACATAGGCAGTTAGTCCCAAAATTAACCCTCCAAAGTGGTTTAAGTGTTAAAAATTAGCCCCACATATGCGGGTTAAATGGTAGAATTATTTCCATATAGGGGATTAATCCCAAAGTTAACCTCACAATGAGAGTTAAGTGTAAATATTTTTGGCCTATTTTAGAATTTTTATCAGTTTTGATAGAAATATTAACAGTTTCCCCTTAGTCCAAAACCATAGGAGGGTTTAAGTGTCCACTTTTGAACCACATAAAAGTAAAATAAAAACGGACCTAACCACATAAAGTAAAATATATTTAACCCATAAAATTAATACGTGCATAATCGGGTGCCACGTGAGCATGTGAGTTTGTTAATCATATCGACTATGACTAAACCATAAAACATTGTAATATTCACATCCACAGGACCACAAGTACCAACTCAAAATAATATAATTAAAATTGAAATACAAGGTGGGAAATGGCAATAGTTCTGAGTACAGTTGTACCTCTAATCTTTCTTAATTTCATGAAAACATTATATCATACTCCCTCCGTCCTTTTTTTTGAGTCCACCTTTGGGAACTCAATTTATTAAGGGGACAAAAAGAATCTACACCTACTTTCCATAATTGCCCCTAATCATTACAATAACTTTTTTAGTTTTGTCTTGGTGTAGATTTCAAGGAGGGGTAGTTTTGGAAAGTAAGTAAATTTTGTATACTAATTTAGGAAAGTGGACACTAATTTTAGGACATCCCAAAATGGAATATAGGACTCAAAAAAAGGGACGGAGGGAGTAACAATTTTGTGTACTCACAATTCTAAAGCTTTGCCTCTCTGCTACTGTATAGGGTATAGTACTCATTATGAGATGAGAGGAATGCTCAATCTTTCAAGAATATACATATAACTATATAAGGATACATATTCTCTTAATTTGTAATGAGATTGTTCATCTGGTTCGTTGCAGATTGATATTCATTTGACCCAAAGATTCTCCATCTAATTGGCTGCTTATGCAATGCATTGAATGTTACTTAATTAGTTTCTTTTCACTTTTTTTTTTTTTTTTATGCATTTTATTGTGAATATTGTTGAACTGGTGTTTTAGCTGTTATTATTTTTTTTTTATCCTACGATTTGTAATATTTGGGGTATGCCCCTCGTATTGTGTATTCTCTCTTCTGTTATAAAATCTATCCTTTCTCCGAAAAAAAATTCCCTTGTTAGTAGCTTTTTTTTTTTTTTCTAGATTAATGTGGAGGGAAAAGAAAAGAAAACACGATGAAAGAAAATTTTCTTTGTTTGCTAACTTTGGTTAGTAAGAGAAACGGTGGGAAAAATAGAAATAAAAATAAAATAGGATAAAACTAAAACTAAAAATCTTGAATTTTGTAAGATGGTTTCCTTTCTCTTTTCTTTATTTATTGTTGTAATTCAAAAAGTTATATTTTAAATGCACAAATGAAAACACAGGAAAATAGTTTTTCCTCTAATTCTACCTTCCTCTGTTCTTTTTTTTTTTTTTTTTCCTTCTTCTCATTAAATTCGCAAAACAAAGCAAAGCCTAAAGAAAAAGAAAAGAAGACACAATACACTTTAATTCAAGGACATCATCCCAGTAAATTCAATAGTATTATTCGTGAATCAAATTATGTGAGACCACCTTGTACTCCATCTGTTATGGAAATAACTTCTTTTTTCGTTGTATATGTATAATTTGTTATGTAATATATATATATATATATATATAGAGAGAGAGAGAGAGAGAGAGAGAGATGAAAAATGGTAAGGATCGATGGAGATGAAAATATTATAGAATGAGAGTTTTCGTTAAGCTAGTCCTATTGTCGGAGCAATAATGATTAATGTCAGAGTAAAAAAATGTTACTAAAAGTTTTAGCATTGCTCTGGCACTAGCCATTGCTACTCTGATAATAACATTACCTTCAGCTATGAAGGAGAAATAATATGATGTTCCATCAACTCTCATATCATGTCCCTATATGCGAGATATCTTCTCCAACTTAAAAACAGAAATAAGAAAGACTTGATTTTTCAATATTCAAACCATATAGTATATTATAATGCATAAATTAAAAATGTCTATGGTAAGTTGGTAACACAATAATAATTAACGAGAATGTATTTTTATATATGTCTTTCCAAACATATCATTATCTAAACAGTATGATCACTTTGTGACTTTCTCTGTCTATTATGCATGACATTTTACGAAAAGAATATTAAAGTATTTGAAAAAATCAATGAGCTGATAAGATTAATTGATTTTATGGTAGAGGGCCATTTCAGGCACCTACTATGTATGATGACACTACAGAGGCCAAGAAAATGACGGTCCAACACATATAAAACTAAATATATAAACATTAGTTTAATATGTCAAATTGGATTTCCCAGGTAAAAGAGCTCCTGACCAATTAGAAACAAAATAAATAAAAACATAGTTCCAATAAAATGTATTCAAGGACCATATTTTTCTCCAATTTGAGTATTGCTCACATCAGGAATGAATTCAAGGACACATTTGAAGAAATTCTGATCGCGAGTTGGCTACTCTAGAAATTCATTTCGGATAATTGAATATTCTCGTTTGTTTCTTTTTAAGAACCAAAAAGATTTGTGCCAAAATAACAAATGCCAAGAAGAACAAAAGACTTTGGACACCTAATGGATAATACAGATTTTATAATAACAACATAAAAAAATAAAAAAAAATTAAAATTAAAATTAAAATAACATAACACGTGCTAAACTAAAAGGTTAGCTTCTCTTAGGCAGATGGTTACATCTACCTTTTTAGTTACCTAAATTCTCGAATGTTCCAAGGTTTTGTATTGGGTAATGTTATGTGCACATAAAGATTTGGCAAATTTTTTTGGTGGAGTTCATCCGTGCATACATGAGACCCACCAAAATGAATGACTCAAATATTTATATGCACATTTTATATACACATTTTATGTGCATCAATCATTACTCATTTGTATTTGAGTGGACTCGGACTTGTGTAACCAAAGTGGGACTAATTATGTTACCATTAAAACGACAGTAGAACCCCCTAAAGCAAGAGAAAAAAAATTATTAATAAGTACTCATGACCTGTTCAATTTCTGATGTAATGGACCACCTAGTTTTATATATTGATTCACTCTGATTTGGGATGCAATGGCAATACAAATATTTTTTTTCTTTATTATCTGTTCCCCCCAAAAAAAAAAAATCCAATTCTAATATTTTTTAAGAATTATCCACAAATCATCAGTAAGATTTTTCGGATAAAATATAAGATAAATTTACTGTGTATTCTTTACAATAAATACGGAAAAAGTCTGTAATTTGCTTAGTCTCCTAGTATATTAATCAGATCAAGAAATTGCAGTATAGGTACTGAATGACTTGCAAGAAAGTCTTCTGTAAAGATAAAGACATTTTAACTTCGTGATTTAATTGGTCCCCTAGTATATTACTTGAAAATCTATGTGATACATCTATTTAAAAATTACTAGTAGTTTTCAAAAAGAATTGGGATTTTCAAAAGTTGCAATCCTCTAGGCAACAAAGTAGCGTCAACATGTTGTTATTTGAGATGTACGGTGCATCCTAAACCACAAAATTTTATAAATAGAAGATCCCTAATCCAAAAACTTTAGTATGTGTACTGAATGACCTGAAACAAAGTAAATATTTATTTTTTACGCAGCAACACCAACTAAGAGTGATCCACCAATCTACATTGTGTGTGAACAATGAGAGTTTACATTAAAACCTGCTATTATTCGCAGTTTGTGCTAAAAAGATCGGTCTCTTAGCCTGATCCTGGAGAGGTTTCGTGCAGGAATAGATGCAGAAACTTGAAGTTTAGGGTGAAGTTGTACTTGGGCTAGTCAAATTTACAGGGGTTCGGGGCAGCACCCTGAGATGTTTTTTTTTTTTTATTTTTTTTTGTTCTATTTACACATATTTTTTCTATAAATAATATAGTTAAACTAATGCTATAAAAATTAATACAAAAATTCAAGAAATCTTCTACTATTTTATGATGCGTACATCTCAATTACAATACCGTGGGATCTTTTGCTACCAATTATAAAATTATAACTAACAAATTAAACTTAATAATTACTACCAAATGGTACATTAAAAAAGTTAATACTGACTGGCACCAAAGGTACAACAAAATGACATCTTGTTACTATAAATTGAGACCAAAAAATTCTATATTGTTAGAAAAATGTATAAATAAACTGTATTGATATTCAACAAATAGATTCTGTGAATACAAATGATATAAGACAGAAGCAGTACAACCTTAATCTTTTTATAACAGAATTACAATAACGGAAAGAAAAGTAGAAACTGGAAAAATTATCAAACCGAGGCCGGTGATATTTTCACAGTTTTCTTAAAACAGATTCGCCGCCTCACTAGAAGTGCTTGAAGGATATCTCCGACATCTGTCTCCCAGGATACAGCGGCAACTAACAGTTAACAAGCACGATGTCAACTGCTCCAGTGAACCAACTATGTCTGTGACTCTCTCTTTGGAAATTAAAGATCTGGAAGGAGGAACTCTTGAAGAACAGTCTGTGAAAACTGTGTATAGACTGAGGGAGAGATATATTGTATATAGGGGATTAATTGGACGGATTTAATCTGTGAAATAAATCACAGAGTCTTTTCAATTTATGTAACCCTTCAAACATTCCAAAAGTTTCTGCAATGTAAAACACGTGCAGAAATTCCAAGGGTCATACAAAAATTAAAAAACTAAAACTTGAGGGGTCTAAAAAGAAATACTGTGTGTGGGTCGCACCCGCACTCACACCCACACCCACGACTGGAATCTGCTGGACGACGACGCGCGCGAGAGTGTGCGTGTGTGGAGTAAACCCAAAGGGCCATAGGTCCTTCCCCTTCCACAAAAGTAGGTACCCCTTGGGCCCCAAACCCAAAATATGAAGTGATGATGCCGAAAATTGGTAAGAGAGAGATGGAGAGAGAGATATTGTTACACAAATAATTGTATGTGATTCGGTCCCGTTAATAAGGTGACCTACGTCCACGGGTGCGTCAGTGCACTTCACTAGCAGATCACCGGCGGGCCTGGTGAGCTAACAATTGGGGCAGCACTACCAATAATACCGGCCGGGTGTATGCGTATGAGATGAATGTATATGCTATTCTTTTTAGTTAAGAATGTGATCTCCTTCAATGGGGGTGAGTGGCCCCTTTTATAGGTGCAAGAGACCACCCGCAATAGGCAATTAACTAGATAAGGAAACATAATCTAATTACAAGTTGATGAGCACAAATCATGGGAGGTTTCCTAAATGTCTTGGGAAACTGTCTACACATTCCATTAGTCTTCTGACTGATTTAGGAAACTGCTGAGCAGCTTGGCTGTCAATTTGCACCTTCGTGGAAAGCTGCTACGCCGCATTCCCGGGTTGTGCGAGCACCCCGAGCGGTAACACTCGAAAGACCTCGGGATTAGTGGGCCATAGGCTCCCTTGCCGGATTATCCAGATGCTTAGCTGCTGATATGGAGGCTTGACTTGTAGCAGAATATTTCTGGGCATATCAGCTGCCTCCCATTTTCAGAGTTAATGTGATGTCCAATCAGATGAAGTTTGAAAATTTAGACTGCTTCCGAGAAATCGTCCAGTATGAGGTCGGTGTCGCGCCTGCCTCAAAGGTGGGGGGCGGTCCCCTCGTGGGTCGCGACCGTTTACGTCGAGATGCGTGAAAGTAGGTGAGGTGTATGAAAAGTGGGAGTAGGGCCAAGTAAGAGTTCAGAGTCGCCACCTAACATTATTGGGAGTTAGGATCCCTGCAAAGACGATTAGAGTAATCATCTTTGACTTTTGAGAAAACAGTTTGAGAAGAGTGGGGCCTTTTTAAAAGTGTGACTCTTGATAGTCATGCGAAACCAGAGTTCTCAAAGTGGGTTCGGGGACTCGATTATGTCGAGGGAAGGTATTAGGCACCCTCGAACATCCGTGACACACGGTTGCCGTTTTAGTGGTTTTCATAGTAACGGGGCATAAGTACGAAGTAATAGAGTATAGATACAAGAATTAGATTCGAGTATCCGTGACACGCGGTTGCCGAATTACATATCTCGACACGAGATAGTTTTGAAAGTATGTATTAGTTTGAATGTATGTATACGTATCTCGACTCAATCGAGATAGTTTGAAAGTACGTACATACATATCTCGACATGAGATAGTTTTGAAAGTATGTATTAGTTTGAATGTATGTGTACGTATCTCGACTCAGTCGAGATAGTTTGAAAGTACGTACGTACGTATCTCGACATGAGATAGTTTGAAAGTATAGTTATGGCCGCACCCAAGTATGGGTTGCATACGTATCTCGACACGAGAATAAGACCGTACGTAGTTCTGTGCTGTGTATATGTATGGGTGTTTGGTCGATCTAGACCGTGAGTATAAAATAATGTTTGAGTAAAGTCGGTGGAGCTAGGAACTTTACCTGGGCGGTGTAGTCCTAGACTTTAACCTTTGAGAAAGTAGTGACTTGTGAGAAAGTGTTTTTGAGTAAAAAAAGTCAGGGTAGATCGACCGTGCGACGAGTTTTTTTGTATTTTTTGTTTTTATGATTGTTTTGTCTTTTTGTTTTATGTGCCGGAAGTAAGGGTCGGTGCCCATTAAGAGTATGAAGACATACCTGTCTTACCTGTGCTGTTTGCAGATTCCAAGCAAAGTACCGGAAGTACGGGTCGGTGCCCATGAAGTTTGGGAAATGTGTATCGAAAGTATGGGTCGGTGCCCAGTAGTTTTGACAAAGGTTTTACCGGAAGTATGGGTCGGTGCCCAGTGAAAAAAAGAGTGTACCGAAAGTATGGGTCAGTGCCCGGTGATGTAAAAAAAGTGATGTGAAAGTTTTACCGGAAGTACGGGTCGGTGCCCTATGCGAATGGAGAGAAGTATCACTTTTTTTTTGTTTATCTGATTTATATCAATGAATATCTATAACATGAGATAAAATGCAGCCGGGGGGGTCATGAGATCTCCTTCCGGCTGACGCAGGATATAAAGTCCAATCGGGTGGAGTTCGTAGGTCTCCTTCCGACTGGCGCAAGATATAGCGGTTTGATAAAATTCAACCGAGTGGGTCCTTAGATCTTCTTTCGGCTGACGCAGGATATAAAGTCCAATCGGGTGGAGTTCGAGACCTCCTTCCGACTAGCGCAGGATATACCAGTTTGATAAAGTTCAGCCGGGTGGGTCATTAGATCTTCTTCCGGCTGACGCAGGATATATACAGTCCAATCGGGTGGAGTTCGAGGCCTCCTTCCGACTGGCAAGAGAAGGCGGAATATCCGACCAGTGGATTTATAGGGAGACCACACCACTAAAGCATATAAGTAAATAAAAGAAAATAAAAAGACAGAATATTCGATCAGTG